>OW569335.1:7269635-8747135 GCA_937595015.1 Polyommatus icarus | reverse complement strand
TGGCTGTAGCAATATCCATTTTTCTCAGCAATGACTAAAGCTAAGAAATTAAAGTTCATTGTCAGTATTCATCATGTCTTTGAATTACCCATAGCATAACACGATTGGTCAACTTTTATAACACAGAATAATCAATCAAAAAGACCTCTGCAAAAATGGACTTATATTTTTCCAACAGAGGAGAGTGATTTAAGCTTCCAAAATTTGTACATAAATTGGTTCAAGCATACACTCTAATTTGCCCATAGCTTATATGAAATATATTTATGGTTTTTAAATTACGCGACAAAAACCATTTTGTCGCTTACGCCTTTTCCATTTTTTGCAAGCAACCTAAAGGTCGGGCGGTCAAACGGTTTGATTCAAACATTACGTGTTTGATGAAACCGTTTGATGTCGGTTTGAACGGTTGTCAAACGGCATTGCGCATTTGGTTCAGTGCGCCGCCATAATTAGACGTGTGTGATGCAGACAAGATTGCTCTCAAACTTCAAAATCCAGTACTAAACTAAGCCGAGTTTGTTCAAACGCATCGGAAGTCGGAACACGATCAAACGGCGCGTCAAACACAACAAAAATATGACATTTCATCAAACGAGCTTCAAACACGTAAATGTTTGAAAAACCGGTCAAGCTAGCTTTGTAAACGATCAAAATGGTTTGAGTCGAACTAAAATTTACGTGTTGAATCAAACCGTTTGACCGTCTCGGGGACCCTTAAAACATATCCAACACGGTTTTTTACTTTAGCGCGGAGAACTGCTCAGAATGAGATTTCTTAGTGACAAATTTCGATTTGTTACTGCCCAGACGTAACCGCTCATTCATTAATTTTTACCGCTCATTTAATTATTTTACTGTTCAATAATGTTTTCAATGATCCATTTCATTATTTTTTACTACTCATTTTTGTTTAATTTACTGCTTAGTTTTAACTGCTAAAGTAGTTATTGAACGTGCCATTTATAATTTTTAACTTACCAAAACTGCTATTTACAACTGCCCCTTTAAATCAGTGCGTTTTGGCTTTTGCTTTTGGCTTAAGAAGAGGCCAAATGGTCGTATTCAAAGGGATTAGTGCTCAATCCCAGTATAACAAGGGCTCACCAATGACACCCAAATTACTTATTTTAGAAGAGCAAACCCGTCTTTTCATTTAATATACAGTATCATTGTACTGATATAATATATTGTCAGGACTCAGGACTCAGGATATATCGGAATTGATATGAAAAACGTATAACGTAAAGTTATTTAATTTAAAGGGTTCGTGAATAACGACGAAATATTTAACATCGTGAACAATAAAACCATGGTTATATCTAAAAATACCAAAAATAACGTATCACGTTTCACCATTAACCCAGAATTTTTTACCTTTTCACCCTTCGTGATTAAAAATAATAACGTGTCGTATTGAAATAGCTCGCACATTTTTCTTAAAAATATAATACAATGCCCACCCGAAAACTCGTAACCTCGACATCGATTAAGGGCGCACGATGTAAGTTCTTGGCCGCTCTGGTAACGTCATTCGCGGCCTGCTGACGTCACTAGGACGGTGTAGGGGGAGGGGGGCGAGTTACGAAAGGTGAGGGTAGGGGGAAAACAATTTTACTCTGACGACATAGAACCGAAAAGCCTTTATGAAAATCGGCCGGTAATCTATTGGTAACGACTTGAAGTCTGCGCTACGATTTATTTGAATCACTGTTGATATAAGATAAATAATAATTATTATTATTCATTATTTGATTTTATGGTTTTTATCACAATTTACAGCCAATATGATCCAGTCATGTTGTCATTAGATTTTATATTTTATTTATAGTAACAAGTTAATATTATGTATATTGTGAATTTTATGATACTAAATCATATTAATTATTAATGTGTTTTGTCTACAATTATAGTGGTCGGCATGAATACTAAAATTTCTTACCGAATTATTGATAAATTTTGTAATTTATTATTTAAATAAGGGGTCGACATGTTTTACAGACTTATAAATAAATTAGGTCCTACTGTTTCAAATAGTAGAACAGTTATTTATTTATTTATTTATTTTTATTTCTTCGGAAAACTTACAGCTATCAAATAAATACTAATTTACTATAATTAAATACTATAATTGTCCTATTTATTTATCGTTATGATTTTTTTAAACAATTTAATAAATGATTAATATTTACACAAGGACACAAATTGTCACCGTTAAAATCCACGTCTGTAGTCTGTACTAAGCAGTCCTACGCTACGTAAATGAAATCCTATTACACCCAGGATAATTCTAAAACGGCGCACCTGCGTTAGGTACACCTGTGTAGTCTACTTTAATATCCATGTTATAAGCTGCGGCTTCAGCGAAACTAGATTACATAAGATTAAAGCTGTAAATAACACAGAAATTGGACGTAATGTAGTAAAGGCTTTGTAGTGTACACGATTCAGTTTAAAATTATACAGTAATATTAAAAAATAAATATTTGATATTATACGTATTAGGCAGCAACTGTTCATTATTCTATACTTTATTGTACTCGTAAATTAAGTACAAGAGTAGGAACAGTCAACAGATGTTACTTATTAAAGTTTTCGAAAATATTTACAAAGTTTTTTATATTGTTAATGTACTTGAATTACTTAACGTTTATTTAATATTGGATAAAAGCTGACGTCATTTCGAAAAAAGTTTGAGAAAAGAAGATATTTAAATTCTTCCGGCTGTTAAATATTATAAGTACGACAACAATTAAAGTATTTTTAGAATGTCTGGTGTAACTATGAAGGACATAATTAAAATAAACGTTCGTGTAATAAGTAATTAAATATTTTTGAACGTTTAATTCATTGACGAAATAATTGAACCCACACAATGACCTTTAAAGTATTTTTACTTTCTCATTGAATCTTGATCTTTGAACTAAGTCCGTTAGAGAAAGGTGAAGGTGATTTGATTTATTGGTAAATGTTAATCAACGTTTTTATTATATTTTGTTTTTCTTTGCTCCCACGTTGCAATTCTCTTTACGATGTCGTTAACTTCTATAGAGATGATGATGTGTGAAACTGATAATATAAAATTTGTATCTGCTCAAATCTTAGTATTGCGGCTTAGTTCTCTTGGCGAAGGATAGGCAACGTTTGATTACTCAAAGCTAAGGCCTGAGTAAATATCGTCTCTCTGTGTCATCACTGATTAATCTAAACGCAGAAGCAAACACTGCAATGTTCAAGGATTGTGTGGCATACAGTTAACGAATATCGTTCTTTGCAGATTACATAGCGAGGTATGGGAGGATGGCAGAGCAAGCCGCACGGAGGAAATTCTGGCAAATTCTCTCGGCCGTCGAGTACTGCCATGAAAGGCGGATTGTACACAGAGATCTTAAGGTAAATATTTGTGGAATTCATGCTGTCTTCGAAATTCAAATACTAAATAGGATGCTGCTTATCTTTATCAGGCATTAGGCAATATTACGCCTTAAGGCTGCTCTTCGAAAAAAGCGTCCAGATGAAACAACTTTTCATCGGCATTAACAGAGAAATTATATCTGAAAAAAATAATTAGTAATCTACATGATATGAGACGTAATTTGGTTTTGCCATATTTTTTCTATCGGTATCACATAATAAATAAATAAAAAACCAAATCACCTCCAAATCGTTGAATGAAACCACTTTACACCTTCATTATTTATCAAAAGAATATATTATAAAAAATATCTACTGCTTTGCAATACATAAGTTAATAATTTGGTTTTTTTACTTTTTTGAAATATGTTTTATATTCAGCCTTAAAAAGGTTTTTTCTCCTATTTCGCCCTATCATGGACTCGGCGAGCGTCGTAACCGCCACCGTACAAGGCGCGCTATTATGAATGTTATTTTAATGTCATTTACGTCGATATTCGCACTGACAGACAATCGACCTGCTAATTTAGGGAGAGAGGGCCCTTAACTTGCTAGCAAGAATCAAAAAGTCTATTGATTAATCTATTTGTTGGCTAGAGAGATTGTGAGTAAAGGTACTGGTGATATAAAAATAGTAAGTCTAGAACTTTTTAATCAAATAGATTAAAAAAGGTTTTAATAAAATTCGTACGCAGTCAGCCAGGTGGCCGTGTAGTGTGTAGCCAGGTGTTAGACGTAACAAGAGCAAAAATTGAACAGAATTGTTTCAAACGAAATTGAAACAAAATTGTATTCGGGTGCTTTGCAGATGCAACCAAAAGTTTATCGCTTATCCATGAAACCCGAACTAAATTTTTAGAAACATCTACCGAAATCAATAAAGTGTTTCATATACTTACTTGCTACATTTTATTTTGCAAGAAATGTTTTATTTGAAAACTGCAAAGCAAATTAGTGTAGTAATTTAAAAGAAATTATTTGTAAATAATTTCTTTTAATTTACCTATTGAATAATAAAGGTAAAACACTCTTTAATTACTGACAAAATTATCTCAATGTATTTTTAAACAAACATGATGAATACATTTGCATTACAATTAATTGAGTAGCAAAAAACTCAACCGAACAATTTTATCCTTCAGGATAAAATTGTTCGGCGTGCATCAGTTTGTCTGATTGCCATACTCGTAACACAAGTTTTTACTTAGCATGGGATTAGACGTGATGTACGCTAAGTAGCTTTTATACTATTGTATATTATTGTATGTTTAATAAAGAATTTTAATTTGAATTTTAAAAAACTCAACCAGTAGGCATCATTAACACTCAATTTTAGAAATTACAAATAACAGGCATCATAGCTTTAAATATGAAGCAGCTCTTATTTAGAGTCCACTGTCCAATCTAAGAACTTATTACTGAGAACATTTTGCCTATAGTAAGTTTACTCAACAGGAAGCTTATCTTAGACTAGCTGTGCCACGCGGTGTTACTCATGTTATAAGAGAAAATAAATTGTGATATTTTCCCGCTGTAAAACGTAGCATATTATGTTGATACAGGGTACCAGCTAACTCCATACCAAATTGTATTAAACGCGCTCCTGCCATTTAAACGTGAAGGATTAACAAACATTACACTCACAAACACAAATTTTCGCCTTTATAGCGGGTTAACAATATTCCAATCCAGTGATCGAATAGCGCTACCATATAATTGCATTCCAGTCCATTTCAGTGCTTGTTCACAGTGTTCCAGTAGTAATGGTTTTGATCACAGGATTGAAATAATGTGAACCAGTCATTATAATAATAGTGGGATTAGCCCCAATTTCACCAACGATTGTTAAAGTTAACGCTCGAATTAGTATCATGTTACCTCTTTCGTTTTTCTTATGAATGAAAGAGAAGAAACATTACATTTTAACAAGCTGTTAACACTAACAGACGTTGGTGAAATTGGGACTCAGTGTAGTCACTGAGCCCCAATTTACTACTAAGATACTGATCACTGATTTTCTAATCTCTCCCATTTGTTTTCAGGCAGAGAACCTCCTACTGGACGCGAACATGAACATAAAGATAGCGGACTTCGGGTTCAGTAATTACTACGCGACGGGAGAACTGCTGGCGACGTGGTGCGGGTCGCCACCGTACGCGGCGCCAGAAGTGTTCGAGGGGAAGAGGTATACGGGACCGGAGATTGATATATGGGTGAGTTTATTGGCTACTAGACGTTCCGCGTGACTTTCACTGAAACCGTATATTTTTCCACAAAAAAATAGTCTATGTCTCTTCACGTGGTGGTCCTATAGCTGTGCTGTCCTATATCTATAATATCTGTGCCAAATAACGTATGAATTGCTCCAGTACTTCGTGAAATAAGCACTTTCGAATAATGTTTCCTGTTTTTTTCCACATTTTCCTGTTTCTTCGGTTCTATTAGTCTTAGCGTGATAAAATATAGCCTATAGCCTTCCTCGATAAATGAGCTATTTAACACTGAAAGATTTTTTAAACCGGACCAGTAGCTCCAAAGATTAGCGCGTACAAACAAACAAACAAACTCTTCAGCTTGATGATATTAATAAGACGTATAGACCAAACTCCCAAGAAGTTGCTTGGTAGTTGGTAGCACCATTAGGTAGTTGGTGCAGTGAGACCTTAGTTTATAAATTATGTAACTATGCTTTAAATTTAGTAACCATTTTTAAGGAAAAATTGTTACTAATCTACTAATAATTCATATGGGCTGTATTTTATTGCCTGAAATAAAGCATTATTATTATTATTATAGGTTATATGCCAGGCATTTTATAAAGTCTTTTTCACAGTGGCATATTATAAAGGTCTTTTTCACAGAGGCCATTTAAAAATTACAAATAAAAAATTTCGCAACGTAGCTAAGGCCGATTGTCGTGCTGAGAATGGGCTGAAAGTTGTAAAAAAGCAGATTATAAAAAGTAAATCTGGCACTTATGTATATCTTTTATACTATGTTACGAGTTAAGACTTACTACGCCATGCAGACGAGTTATATACAATTAAATATAAACTAAACTTATATTTAACTGTATAATTATCATCAATCATAAAATATGTGGTTTTGATCGTTGAATTAACGTCATTAAAACAAAAAATGCAATTATTTTATCTTGCCTCATATAATAATATCAATAGTAGGTATGATCAGAGACCATGGTATGATGCAATTTTGGTAGAAATTAGAATTCGAGTTCACAAACATACCAAGTATCTATATAAATAAATATTAAAAAAAAAAACTAAAACCAAAGATTTTAAGTGGTTAACTATCAAACAAAAAATATTTGAATCAGATTTAGTCATTAGTTATTTTATTAAAGGATTTTAGACAATAATCTTAATTCCCTAAAATGCTCTTAAACCTTTTTTTAAATATAAATTAAGATTCATTATGACAAATTAGAAATTACAAGAGCATGTGACTGCAGCTTTTGGATATACATAATTTTAAAACAATTTTTATGAAATTTAATGCACGATATACTTATATTTGTTTCTTATCATAATGTTTTCGTTCGGAGTATCTTTTATTAAATTAAAATATTTTGATTCCGCCAAAACCACTATGACGAACATTATAGTATGACGCAGGTCTTCTAAATTAAGCGGGCGAATATATTTTTATTATCGTTTTATTTAAAGGACGTTTGGAGACCAATCTTAATGTTATGCTGAATTTATTTCTTTGTCCAAAAATAATCTGATTACGTAGATAATAAGGAATCCTACTTGCGACCACGCTAGGCTCGACTAGAATATGTTATTTCTTAAATGAAATGGTAAATTCATTGTCCAAATGCTTCGCCCTAAATACTTTAATAACAAATAGAAAAGAATGAAAAGAAATGGCTAAAAAGAAAATCCAGCTTTGAAGAAAATACGACCTAAAAGAGTTATAAAAGTGTGGATGAAGCGATAGCGCTGTTAAGTGTACCTCGGGCATAGTTCCGCTATTTATTTTCTATTAGACTTTTCAAGTTTTTGAGGGTACTTCTCAACTGGGCAACGAAATGCTTTTTCGTTGGTAACATTCTGTTTCAAAAGATTTTTTTAAATGTCATTTGAATTATGTAGGTACTGTAGCTGGGTATTTGATTCATAACAATAATTATTCTGGCGTTAATTAATAACCTATAATATAATACGTACCTAGTTTCATGCTCCCCTTGTTTTATCCAAGGGGTGGGCCTACTGGGTTTTTCCGGTAGCTTATCAAATCGACTTATCAATTCTGATTCACATCCAATTATTGAATTTAGATTCATAATCAGTTAGCTTTCTTCCTAAAGATGTGCGTCGTGCACATGTAAAGTTTTTTGTTGTTTTGCAATGCTGTATATTCCAATTTCTTTATTTATATCCCAACTAGCGACCCGCCCCGGCGTCGCACGGGTATAAAATATATAGCCACTGAAAAAATTATTAAAATCGATAGTCTATGATCCTTCACGTGGTCTACTTCTTATCTGTGCCAAATAACATAAAAATTGCTCCAGAAGTTCGCGAGATAAGCCCTTTCAAATAATTTCCCCCGTTTTTTCCACATTCTCCTATATATTATTCTTAGCGTGATAAAATATAGCCTATAGCCTTCCTCAATAAATGGGCTATCTAACACTGAAATAATTTTAAAAAATCAGACCAGTAGTTCCAGAAATTAGCACGTTCAAGTTAGCCCTTTCAAATAATTTTCCCCGTTTTTTTCCACATTTTCCTCTATTTCTTCGCTCCTATTAGTCTTAGCGTGATAAAATATAGCCTATAGCCTTCCTCAATAAATGGGTTATCTAACACTGAAAGAATCATCAAAGTCCGTTGCGTAGTTTTAAAGATTAAAGGGAACAAAGGGACATGAGGGGAAAAAAGCGACTTTGTTTTATAATATGTATAGAATTGCAATATTTTAGCATTAATTGCAACTATTTTGTTCTCAGAGCCTCGGGGTGGTGCTATACGTCCTCGTGTGTGGGGCACTGCCTTTCGACGGCTCGACTCTACAGTCTCTGCGAGATAGAGTGCTATCGGGCAGGTTTCGGATACCGTATTTCATGAGCGAAGGTAAGCTATGTTATCTTTACCGCTTATGTTATGGGATGTAGTGTATATTTTTCGCAAAAATGTATCCTTATTTTTGCGTAAAAGCTGTAGAGGTCTAGAGAGTAAAGTATTGTCAAATAGTCAATATTGTTATATTGAGACGCTACCATATTTTTGTGACTAAAAGTAATAATAAAATACAATGGATCGAAAGTTGCGAACTTTTAAGTTGCTGCTTAATTTTGTGAGATTTTTTTCGCATGAAACAATTTTAAAGTGCAATTAACGTCAGTGTTAATAGCGAGCACGTTGTAATAACGTGAGGCAACTTAATGACGCCCTGCAAGATCGATGGCTCTAGCTGCTCCATTTCTTACAATTTTATTAAAATACCCTTTTCATTGTAATCTGGAACATATTTTTTCATTACTTATGCATACAATCTTTGTATTCGATATACTTACAATGGAATAAACGGTGATTCGATCGAAGGTTACTTCTCAAGATTTTTCCTCTCATGAAATAAACATGGGTATATCAAATAAAAGTTTGTTATGGCCAAATGTAAACCGAAAGGATTTAATTTTGGTCGGGTTTTTGCGTAGGTGCACCTAATACGAAAGTTCCAATGTCAACATAATTTCACAAAGTTTTAAAATATAGTCGATACATTCGGAATTCGAGAAGCTCTACCTGCTACCAATTGTGAGGTTTACTATATTAATAGATGATTTATTCTAGAAATACTTTAACAACATATTGAACTTTACTGTGAGAATCAATTCAGTTTTAAAAACTATACGTTTGTGAGTATAACGACTCCTTGTTACGATACTATTGTTGCGATTGTATTCCGTGAGAGACAATGACGCAAAACCCAAAAATTGCGTCAAACGCAATGAAATGTTAACTAAAGCAAATTGCTTAACGGCCTTAGTGAGTGACCATGACGCGATGATAACAAAAATTGTATCAAATAAGCGTAAAACGAACGAGGCTATTTAAAACGATTTTAAGAAAACGTTTTATATTTCATTAGGTGCTATGAAATTCCCATTAACACTGAAAACTGTGTAACTACTGTCTAAATAAATATTATAATTAGTGTTCATCGGATGAACTTCATCCAGAGCCTCGCTAAGATTAGTGCAAATGATACGGATGTTATCAGAACCAACATGGTTTTCTAATACGTCTAGAGTCTAGACTCTAGTGATTAGTCTCTACCCACTGTCTTCATAATGTAAATGAAGTAATAATATAATTTTAACGACATCTGCCCAGTAATCGTTTTATAAATTAATCTGAGTCATTTACTTGTCTACATCGATGATGTTTAAGATATTTAGTAGACTGTAAATCGATAGGTCGACCAGAAATATCTCCAATACACCTGTTTCTTACTCAGGCGTGCTCGTCACTCGTCAATGAACGTCACTCATACACATGTTATTGAAAAGCTATCAGCCAAATTACGACTTGTCTCGTATTTTCTGTATTTTGTACCTAAAAATACACGAGCAAAACAAGAACCTAGACCTCCATTACAATTAGCAATGAACAAACGCGCTGTCTCAATGCATTCTAATCTAATAATAATTACCGACCACTTAACTAATGATATAAGGTTTTGCAAAAGCAAATCCACTCCGCCTCTCCTTGTTAATAAATTGTTAGCCAAAAGGAATTCAGAATAAAAGTTTAAGTTGTGACTCAAACTAACCCGTTATACATGTTTGATTCTGTTCGATAACGCCTTTAAAAGGTTTGATCAGACTTTTATCAGGTACTGTGGGTTGGGTAGTTGGTAGCTAGCGGCCTCGTTATACAACACTCTAGATAATATTGTGTGGAATAGTTATAGTTTCATCGTAGCGAAATTTCTGATAAAATATATGAAATCGATAAGTATTTGCGTCATACTCATCACTGCCATCTTCAGCATGCAATGCCGACGGGCTAAATTTCTCTTGCAAAGTAGTATCTTCACAACCTAATTTAGTTTCAGGCCACCTAACCAGGTAAATGATATTAAATTTGATCACAATGACATCGAATTCGAATAGTAATTAGTTATCCCTTTTTGGAGCTTGGTAGTTGCCACATCGTAGTAGTAGAGGAGTGAAGACATTTGAAGTGTAAAATTTTGTCGCGGTGTTTACTACATGCCTTTAAAAAGTACCACACTACATACGTCAAATGTTCTATTTTAGTGTGTACCTGTACATATTTAGTTTTCAAAACCGTTAATTCTACATGCATCATGGTATCGATGACGTTGGTGCTAGAAATAGTGTCTATTGACGCCTACAGTGGCTGTACACAGAAAGTCTGACGTAGACTCTTAACTCTGTAAACACTATCATCCCAACACCGCAAATGGCAGGACCGGACAGTCTATTATTTTTATTGGTTTTCGATGCTTTTGTGTGGGCAGTGGCAGTGATTTTGTGTACAAAACATTGCAAACATGGGTATCGTGTTCTGTTATAAGACCACGAGAAAATATTTATGGAATTAGACTGGCATTTGAAAGTTCCTTATAGTTGGATATAGCTTGTATAGATATTTTTTGTAAACTCTTGGTGAGTTTTGATTAATATGAAACTTCCCGATGCAAACTGTGTTTTCCAATACCTGTTAAAGTTTACTACCTACATAAGTTTGCCCATGAATTGGATGAATGAAATCTATCCTAACCTAAATCAGTTCAAAACTTTACACATTTACAAAATTAAGCGTCTTCACGTGTTAAATATTTTAACTTCGATCTGACATACGTCCCGCGGCGCAATGTTCTGTTCTACAGTGAATTTGATAGAATCCGATGCGAAAGTCTTTCGATTAGGCGTGAAAATATGTCGGAATGGGTGATAAATAGTTGTGAAAAGGAAATGTCGTTTATCATAAAGAGAGCATCATGCTTCTCTGCCGCACGCGAGTAAGACCTAAGTGATTAGTTTTTATCGCGTGTTTTTGTAATTGCTACAGACCATAATACTCTTCCTTTGCTTCACGTTAAGTATTTCCTTTCCGATTACGTCTGTTAGTATTATTTTTAATTATCATTACGTTGTAATTGTACCTGTATTTAATTAGTTGAGTGTATTAATAAAGATCTTATTATTTAATTAATTGTTTATATTAAAGAACACACTTTTCGCGATGTTTTCTTGAAAAATTCAACTATTTCCTCTCAATTTTCCTTAACAATTAAGGTTCTTTCGTATGATAATTGATAACAAAACAGTTAGGTTGGCAACTGTGCCATAACTGTTTGGTGATAAATAATGATATGCTAATTGTTTATCAGATTATTCTGTCACTTCAGTACTATTCCAGTATTGTGTTTAATTTGGATCTGAGTCAAGTGTCATTGGCCAGCCGTAAGTGGCACTAAACCTGCGACGTATCACGTATCGTATCCACCATCCATATTTGTATTTTGTATCGTATTTTTGGCAAAGAAATATTTGTTTTGAGAACTGAAAACTGTATAATCGGGTTTATTTTTGGTCAACACGAATCTATAAATGTCTTGAGAGATATTTTAAACATGAAGTTCTGCATTGTTATTTGGCCAAAAATATCGATAGTCGATAATAATATTCATAGCCTTCGCATAATTCGAAGTTGAGGTTTCACGTGATAGTAACCAGAGGTGTTATTATTACCCTAGCTACTGAAACATCAGAATTCAGTCTGCTTATTTAAAGTGCGTTATATGTATGTTGTGCGTCATAGGTTTGCATTCTGTTGGACGGCCCCGCTGCCGCGCTGGCAAGCTCGAAGCTCTAGCGTCGCGACGCGACGGCGACGCCGATCGTAAATGCACCAAGTTCATGGAATACGGGCTGACCCTCCGCCCACGACTCCCCAGTTATTAAATAATACGTTTTTCCACATTTGCGTCAATGCTCGAGCACGCGATGTGTACGTCTGAAGTATTAATAGAAACGCCTGGCGAAAATTTAAAGCGGCGAGATTTTATTTTCGGTGGAAATGAACTAAGTAAATAAAATAGTATGGAATTATTTCAGGCTGATGCGCGGGTATTTTGTTTGCGCGTTTCAGGATTTAGATGCTTCGGTCTATTTCGAACGCGGCGAAGCGGTTATGCGATTATTTATAATCGTATTCGTCACTATAGAAACTATGTTTTGTTTGAACCGAGTAAAGTGATTACGATCGAAATATTTTCGCGGGATTATTTTGAGTGGATCCCGGATTTATTCGGGCGTCATAACACGTGAAAGTAATTACTTACCGGTAGCAGTATGACGCATTCGACTATAATATATTTTAAATTAGTGCCACTTAGTTTGGACTAGGTATATTATGATAATATGTCACGTGAATAAGTGTCAATATTTATATAACAAATTATATGTAAAATAGTGATTAGTATGTTTTAACTTTTAAGTTTTAATATAGCTTGGTGTCAAAATATTTAACACTAGCTGATGATGCCCGCAACTCCGTTGCGCCAAAATTTGTTTATGGCGCCGGAACCGTACATTTATACGTATCTAGGGAATGCAATACCGGGATCCCGAAATACCGGGATCCCGCATGCATTTTGCGGGACTAATCCCGGTCAAAAATTTTGCGGGATCCCGCGGGATTGGCGGGATTACAAGGAAGCGTGATTTATACGTGTAATTCTGGGCGCGGGGGTGCGTGAACTGGCGACAGGCAGCCCGCTAAACAATTTACCTTCAATTCACCTATAATTCACTTAAAATGACAATAATTATAATTGTACTAACCAGCAGCGTGGAAGCTGAGCGAACTTTTTCAGCTGCTGGCTACCTTGTGTTGTCGTCTGCCAAACGGCTCCTGATATTCAAATCAGGAGCCGTTTGGCAGACGACACAATTAATACCTTAACTTTTTTAACATACTTTTATAAGCTTATGCTGTATGTATGTAACGGAATCCTTGAGCACGATTTTATTTCGAAAAAAAAAATTTTTATGAAAGATGAAAATAAACAAGCGTCTTTGTAAGTTTTTTTGAACTATTATTATAACGTAGCCATTCCCAAAAAAAATGTTTAGTTTTTTTTATATTTTTATATGTAAAGTCTGAAATATTAATAAACCCTTGTAAGAAAAAGTGTCCGACAAAGTTTGTTTTATATTTTAAGTTTCTAAGAATAAAACGGGGTCTATCAAGTCAAGTCATTATAACGATTTATTTTTAAAAGTGCAAGTCCATCCTGCGGGATCCCGCAAATACCGAGATCCCGCGGGATTGTGATGGTTCAGTCCCGCAAATACCGGGATAGAAATTATCTTGCGGGATTGCATTCCCTAATCGTATCCTATGTCCTTTCCCGGGACTTAAAGTATCCCCATACCAAATTTCAGCAAAATCGAGTGTAAATTATTATTATCTTACATAATATATTATACTCGTATCTATAAAAGTCCTAAAAAGGATACTCATGAAAGATTTTAGAGTGCTCTTGTGCACTGCGCACACACTTGGCCACTATAAAATTACTCCTGCGTAACTGGCCTGGTTTCAATGAAACCGGCCACCGAAACCGGTGTGGGAGTTTTTATTTTTTATAATAATATACTTGACAGTTAAATACAGTTTCATACACAGATTATTATTTTATGGGAGAAAATATTTTTAAGCCAAAATTACATTCATTCTTAAATCATTATTACAACCAATACTTATTTATAAACTATTTTTAGTTTGTTCCGCCTTTCCGACTTTTTGTCCGAGGTTGGTGTCGGTTCTCTACCAATGTTGGTTAGCCGTTTTTGTTTATCGACAATAATAAAATGGATCGTAAAGTTATCATAAAAGGATCATAACATCCATAAATGGCATATTTTTAATTGTAGAGACCTGCGGAAGCGAATTTCATTGCCAGGATTTAAAACAGGCAAACGATCCGGACCATGCAGTAGAGAAGTTACTAAAGTGCATTGAAAGAATATCGTCCAAACTGATTTTTTTTAGATTCTGGGATGAAATCTATAAAGTTTAATTATTTAATGACATTAATTTAAAGGTAAATTGAAAAAGTTACTATTGAATACTTAAACTACCGACAAATTCACCTCAGAAACCAGGCATTATAGTCTCGTCCCTCGGCATTGAGAAATGTCATTAATGGTGAGCATTTACGTCATGTAGCCCTGTCGTCACTCGTTGCCTTGCCTTATACAGTTGTTTAACTTTTCAATTACAATTAAATTGCATTTTTTACTGTGGATCATCAAATGCAATCTCATAATGCTTGACTGACGTCAATGATAGGGTTTATGCAGAAAATAGTCTGACCGGACATGCAATTTCTATAAGTAAAATGCTTTTTGTTACAGCAAACAAAGCGTATTTTTGTTTGCCTACGATTGCTAAGTAACTCTGTATTAGGCAATATACAAAAGCGATATTAGGTATACTATATACGAAAGAACAACTTGTATAGAATATAATAACGAGCCCGAACCGTCGAAAATCGTCCCTTATTAACCCATTTTGCAATAAATGCCCATCTCGGTCTTTATCTTGTCTTTGCCGTCGTCAAAGGAGAAATCTTTGACATTACAACCGTTTAAGTTGCCATAATGACAAGGGGTTATTTCCGTGAAATTGTTCCCGTGACCTTTTTGTTAGGGTTAAATCGTTGAACTCCGTTTTCATTTCGGGTGACGTCAATTCGCCTTTGCGAGTTCAAGAGTTATTTTGTTGTGTGAACGCTATAAGTTATTTAAATGTATTCACTTAATCTTGAAAGAACGTTTTCACTGAACGGAGATGTCTTTAAAAATACTAAAGGATTTTAACGCTTCTTGCGAGAGTGCTTCTTCAAATATTTGGCAATAAAAATTATGTCGTGCTAATTTTTCAGCGGTATCTTCCTAACTCTCTTTCGTGTATACTAGTTTTTACGGCTTTCAAACCAAAGCCAAACTCAAACGTCTCTTTTCTATTTTCCAGACTGCGAATCGTTAATTCGAAAGATGCTAGTATTAGAGCCGATGAAGCGGTACACGATAGAACAGATAAAGAAACACAGATGGATGGCAGCGGAGCCCTACACCGCGCCGACGATAGCTGCAGATCCCATGAGGAGCCCGGCCCACGTCACACATCACACTCAAGAGCCTAACGAACAAGTATTAAGACTGATGCAGAGTTTAGGAATCGATCCAATCAAGACTAAGGAGGTAATATATTTGGCATTTATCCTTATTACTTATCAGTTGAACTCCCTTATGATATCTTGTTAATTTTCCTTATCCTGGGATTCTTATTTCCAAATCTACTTTAAATATGTCGCAAAACATAATATTAAAAACAGAAGTTAAAAACAGTCTCGATATTATCTAGGAAATAAAACTAATCTGACAAATGACCTACAGGAATAGTAGTTGAACCTTAATGAAGTTTCTCCCTGAACTCTATCGTTATACTTTCCATCCAGGGGTTCGAATGTTTCTGGGTCTTACTTAATGCCCATTCCTTTGGGAACGCATATATGCCGTATATATGCCGTATAGGTGCGTTGCGCACGCTATGGGAGCATAGCGTGCGCAACGCACCTATGACGGAGTGTTCTCACCAACAGTCTCCGCCCGAACAGTTACGACCACCACGCGGCGATTTCCACTTCCATCCAGGGGTTCGAATCCTTCTGTGTCTTGCTCAATACTTTGGCAATTCCTTTCGGAACGCATATGTGCCATAGTCCCATAGCGTGCGCAACGCACCTGTGACGGAGTGTTCTCACCAACAGAGTCTCCGCTCGAACAGTTACGACCACCACGCGGCGATTTCCACTTCCATCCAGGGGTTCGAATCCTTCTGGGTCTTGCTCAATACTTTGGCCATTCCTTTGAGAACGCATGTATGCCATAGTCCTATAGCGTGCGCAACGCACCTGTGACGGAGTGTTCTCACCAACAGAGTCTCCGCTCGAACAGTTACGACCACCACGCGGCGATTTCCACTTCCATTCAGGGGTTCGAATCCTTCTGGGTCTTGCTCAATGCTTTGGCCATTCCTTTGGGAACGCATGTATGCCATAGTCCCATAGCGTGCGCAACGCACCTGTGACGGAGTGTTCTCATCAACAGAGTCTCCGCTCGAACAGTTACGACCACCACGCGGCGATTTACCTGCTGCTGCTGGAGCGGCTGCGAGCGCGCGCGTGTGACCGTCGCCCAGCACGGCGCTCCGACCTCGCGCTCGATCGCCGAGAGAACCACAATAGGTATGACGATTTCATTTCTTTGAATATCAATAAAATTATTTCTGAATTGAATGTTATGGTACCCGGTGTATTTTTCATAATTCGGAACATTAATTTGTCGTATGTGATTACTGATTATGTATCTTTTGGAGCACAACGTGTTTTGTTTCGAGATCCTAGTTACCAGTAGTCAATTAAGTATAATATTCGTTCGCAAATTTTTAATGAGTTGAACTCAATAAATAATATGACGTGCTCATATTAATTAAGTTTTGTGAAAGCAATAAATCTTCTTTACGCTCGTCCTTAATATTTTTTCAAAGTAATGCGTCGCCTCACGTAACTGTGAAATATAGTCTCAAACAACTAACATAATTACTTGGCAGAATTACGTACTTACGAAACAAATATGCGTATCACATTTATGTGCGTTCACCAGTCGCATACAATTACCACATGTGACCATGCAACCTACTTTACCACTAATTACTAATTTCTTCTAAAATAGGTTAGTTAGTACTTCGGTAATGCAGTTAACGCTCGGTTATACAACGATAATATGTGCTATGAATTAAGGGTGCATCCTCATTCCAGCTATTTAAATTATTTGACTGTATTCGGTCATCTACATCAGACAACATTAATACTCATAGAATCACGTGCCAACATTACCTCTAACTAGTCGAGTTTTTTAACTGACACAATAATATAATCTAGCCATTCTTAATACTTATATAAATATTTTCTATTTCAGAGTGCTGCACACACCTGAGCAACCTAGAGACTATAACAGGACAACTCCAGGTCTAACAACCGCACCAGTTGATCCTTCGACTGCAGAAACCCAAAGACTACTATCACTAGCGGGAGTCAATATGACGGAGCAAAGATTACTTCAGCGTAACTCAGATACACCCGATAATAATCATAGGAGCTTTCTTGTAGCCAATCTCGATGCCCGAGCCCATGAAACAGACTCCACGAGACTCCTGTCCATGCGCAATATTGATGTCGCCCAGTCGAATCAGAGGATAGGCAATAAGTTAAACGAAGGCAACATGCCAACTCATAGGCTACTCGCTTCGACATACGAACAGCAGCAGAATATTTTAAAACAATCAAGCGAAGACTGTAGACGTCTCCTACAACAGTCCACGACTGTTGGTCCGGAAACTAATAAAAACGATGGCAGACTGCTAACTTCGTCTAGCTTTGATTCGAAATGTGCTATCGACGGCGGCAGAAATAATGCTGTGGCGGACCACAATCTAATAGCAAATTTTCTTCAAAATTCCGCTTCTGCAACCAACTTCTCAGTGGACTCAATGAAGTTACCGAATTCCACAACATTCACGATGTGTTCAGAGGCAGCTAAACTTATGAATACTCTCCAACAAAGTCCGCTCCCTTTAAAAGGTACCGTAAACTTGAGTACTAGTCCAATTCCCACACAGTTTACGGATACCAAATTAAGTGGTGTATTAGAACAACCAAAGCCATTGGAATCGTCGAGACTTGTATCCCAAGTACAGCAACAGGATATGAATAGGTTGCAAACGAGTACTCCGCCTTTCAAAGAATACCCTCACTTATCAGGTTATTCTTACCTACAAAACGTGGCACCTACTGAGAATAATTTCAACGCAGCCAATACAGAGCTTTTTCCGAATACTTTGTACAGACCCGAAAGTAAATTTTCATTAAATCGATATACAACAGGACCAACTCATAATCAGACGCATAATACTAATAACACGACAGAAGCAACAAAATTTCAACAACAGTATTCATCCTCAACAGATGAAGGTTGTGAGACCGATATGGAAGACGTTCCCAGTACCACAATCGGACCTCAGAATAGGCTGAGCTCCTACGCTAGCTCAAGTTCGAGTAGTGGGGTCGTTACTTTTTTTAACAATAAGAGTCTAAGTCAAAACCTAAGCTGTGATTCGTCCCAAAGTAATTTTTCGGCGTTCGAGAGTATAGATTACCAATTGTCAGATTGTTCTAGTGAATTAGCAAGTAGTTTACCGAGCTGCACGTCTAATGATGATAAGTTATCGTATGAAAATAGCACTTTAGTGAACACAAGTCCGATGCATCCATGTGTCTATATCTCTTCTTATAACAATAAAAGTCCCGGTGGGGGGTTTATCGCGAGGCATAACCCGATCAACTATCAATCTGTTAATAAAAATGGTCAACGGGCAGCCACCCGGAGTCCGGTTGACTTTCGAGAAGGTCGACGAGCTAGCGATGGTCTTGTCGCACAACAAGTCGCCCAATCCTCCGAAACGCAGAAGAATAGTTTAGCATTCAATAGTCAAAGGCTCAACGAGAACTGCAAAGCGAAAGGAGTGCTAGAGCTGCATTTGGTACAAAAAGAGGCACAAAAACTCAAAACTCAATATCAATCCTCACTGCCAGCCGAAGAGATGACTCAACGGCAAATTCAACATAACCAATTCGCTGCTACCTTCACTCCGCATTATTTAGACACAAAGAATCCTATAACGAAGCGCATTAGTCTCCCGGAGACATATAATTATTCAAGTACGTCCCCCCCGATGCCCGCCAGTCCAAAGATGATAGCACCACTACAAGATACCTCAGACTTAGTCACAGGGGCATCATTGTCACAAATAAGTAAACCTCCTCTTCAACAGCAGCTGATGCAACACCGATTGTTCCAACAAAAGCGCCAAATACTGCAGAAGCAAATGACTCCTCCAAACATGCAGCCTCACGAAATGAGCACGTTGCATAGCCTACAAGTTGGCCTAAGTAGGCGACAGATGTTACGACAGCAAAGCTACAAAATTGCACAGCAGCAGCAGATATTGCCCCCACTGCCACTAACAGAAACTGAGAATAGGGATTTGTTAGCTTTCCAAGCGATAGTCGAGGACCCGAATCGGTTGAAGAAATCTGAAGAAAACCTTGACGAGCCGAAATTTACTTATCAAGGTTCTATGGATATAAGTATCGTCAACAAAGACAGACTGGGCAATGAGAATTGGTCGAATCTACCCTCTAGCTTGCAGAGTGCTTGTCAGATATCAGATTTAGCGGCGAGAAGAGATGGGAAAGAGAGTAGGGAAGATGGGGAATCTTCCCATGCCTCTCTGGATGCTCCCTTGTGGCCTGGACAGTGGAACCCTGGTCTATTCCAGCCACAGACGTGCTTCCAGGTATTCCAACAAATCAACTAGTAGAACACATTCGAGTAGTTCTAGAATTAGTAGTGAAATGCACGCAAAGTGAAGCAGATTTTAGAAGTGTTCGTCACAACTAGCTAGTATGTACGATGGTCTCATAGTAGAATGTATTCGTAATTATATTTGTATTATAATGATGATTTGTAAAACACAAAGGCATGAACTATTTAGAATGCATGACAATAACTAGTGCTTTAATTACACACAATATATTCTATCAACTTTACCAAACGGACACCAAACTCAGTACTGAGTTAATATAAGTTAAGAATATTATACACTGAAAGATTTTCATATTACATATTATAAGCAGTGTGGGTTATGTTAGCAGCAATAATATATCGAATTTTCTTTTCTAAGTTTAAGAAATACACGGGTAGATATATTAAGTACCTACATCCCTGTAAAGATTAAAAGAAAATTTCATATATCATTGCTTATTATTTAACTACCCACATGGTTATACTCTAAAAATAAATTACTTATAATTCAATTTATATTCATTCCCGAAATACAATAATTAACAACTGATTCCATTACTAAGTATAACTTGCCAAATAACGTGTATTATAGTTAACGTATTTATTTATTGCATTTTAATACGTCATCTCTTCTAATGTTCCTACATATTTATTCATATTATAAACCTCAGTGTAATAAGTACATATAGGTGAGAATTGAGATATGCTAAGCTTACGCTGTTAAGTAAGCTTTGTTTGAAGTCTGTATAAAGATTTTTCTTTGTTATTTTTTGCTAAATATATGATAATGTTCTATTTACATAAGATGTGATAGCTTTACTTAGAAGCAAGTTTATTTAAAACATGAGTAAATGCAAGATTTACCTACAGTATGTTGTTTTATTTTTGACACCTTTATTTGGCTTTTTAGATCACTGAAGCATGCACTTGAAGACAAGTTGATTTGCACATACTTGCAAAGTTATAATAACGCATTTTAGCATCAGTAGTATACGAGGGCTGCTATTTATGTATCCGGAATTAGAAAAAGAAACAAACATATTCATTTAATATGGTTTTATTGCTTTTCAAAATATTCGCCGCGATGATCGACACACTTTTGCATACGCTGGAACCAATTTTCATAGCACTTTTTCCATTCTGATTGAGGTATCTCCAAAACGTGCATTTTGAACGCATCAACAGCCTCTTCGCGGCTCGAAAAACGTTGACCACGTAATTTATTCTTCGCGTATGGAAATAAAAAGAAATCGTTAGGTGCCAAATCAGTGCTGTATGGCGGATTACCAGTCAATTCGATCTTTTGACCCTCCAAAAACTGAGTTGTTTCAGCTGAGGTGTGACAGCTAGCATTGTCGTGATGTAATATGATTCTGCGTTGTCGGTTGTACTTTCTAATTTCTTCAAAGACTTCTGGTAAACAAATGGTCGTATACCATTCAGAATTAACCGTTTTACGGTTCTCTAATGGCACTGTAGCCACATGTCCATTAATTCCAAAAAAAACAGGCGACCATTTGCTTCAAAGTACTTTTTGCACGAGTAACTTTTGTTGGTTTCGGCTCATCTTGGAACACCCACACCGTTGACTGTTGTTTAGTTTCGGGGTCATATGCATAGATCCAAGATTCATCACCTGTGTAGGTATTATAAACGGCTTTTGACGTACCACGGTTGTATTTTTTTATCATTTTTTTGCACCAATCGACACGAGCCCGTTTTTGGTCGATTATCAAGTTGTGCGGAATCCAACGCGAACATATTTTTTTTACAGCCAAATGTTCGTGTAATATCTTATGTATGCTCGTCATACTTATGCCTATGGACGCCTCTATCTCGCGATATGTAACATGACGATCACGCATTATTAGTTCCCAAACAGCATCTATATTTTGTGGGACAAGAGCTGTTTTTGGGCGACCTTCTTTATTTTCATCCGTGAGCATAGACCGCCCACGATTAAACTCACTGTACCAGTGATAAACAGTGGTTTTTGATGGTGCTTCATCTCTAAAAGTTGCGGTGAGTTGAATAAAGCACTGTTAGCCCACGCCGAAAATCGTAGTAAATCATTGCACGAAAATGTTTACACGTTAAATCCATGGCAAATGAAGACACGCAATTTTCAAAATGATGCCACAATGGAAAAATAATTGACAGTCACATGAAACAAAATGTATTCTTCAACCAAAGAGTTTTATTTTCAAATGTTGTAATTACTTTTTAAATATTGTTCTTGTAAGTGGCCAGTTCCGGATACATAAATAGCAGCCCTCGTAATTAATTACATTTTGTGATAAGTATTTAGGTCGTATTCCATAATATTGATAATAATCAATATCGATTATATTTGAGTTTTTCCTTCATTTACAAGTTACGACATTCTGTCAAAAATATGAAAACGTAACTTTCCATTGGTCATTATTTATAATTAATTTCAGATGAGGTTTTTTACAAATTCAAACAAAGTTCTTGAGAGTATCTAATTATCTATAATATGTAAATATTATTTCAAGTCTGCTACTTTCTTAGATACGAATACATAATGTATATTATAAATCATAATAAACGCAACTGAGATAAAGTTGATAGCTGCTGAGTGCTGACCCAATAAAAGTTAATTGCCCATATTTTAGATGAGTGATTAAGCATGTCATTCAAAAGCCAAATTTCCGCAATTACTTTGTAATTTGCAAGTTTTATACGGCGGTTTTTCTCGCCGGGTTAATTCCTGAACCAGTGGTAGGCAAGTAGGACATTTTGAAAGCGTTAGTTGCTACCAATTTAGAAATAAAACGTATTTAATTTTAATTACGATTGTTTCAGTCCAACTGGCAAGGTCACAGTCTCCCGCCCAGCGCAAACATGTTACCACTTAGCGAAAGTCCAATTCTAGAGTTGACTGAACAGATGGAGTCCATATAAGTTGTGTAATGTTATGTGACATATAAAATGGACGGAGTCTATACCTACATGAACTATAATCGAGATACTAGAGAGACTGAGTATAATATACGAGAGTTTTCCCACCGATGCGATCGGACTGTTATCGCCGAGGATACAAGAAAAATATGCATAATATTTAATATTTATAATGAAACATACGAATAAAGTGTATTTTATGTTTTGCCACACTAAAATATTTTGAGATAAGTCTCCGTCATTATTATCGGTTCGATATCTGATGTCGGATATCGCATCGTATAGTGTAAAAGCTCTCTTGCAGCAAGACTTGGATAAGCGGCAATCAAGACTATTATCTGCGATAAACACCAATCGATGCTCTATCTTTTTCTAAGGCCTCCTTAGTCTATTTATAGCTCAGTCCATTTTCTATGCCTAGTCTAACCAATACGATCTCAGTGATATATTTCGTTGTATTAATCCATCCAAATTTCAAAGCATTCCATGATACAATAGACTTAAGCCTCCCAAAACTGAATATTGTCAATTCAAAATTCATTGCCATAGACAACTTAGGTTTTAAATGTGAGAAATATTACAATTTTAAGCTTAAGTTAGCAAAACGATTGCATGATTTGTAGGCGTAATATTAACAGTGTTCAAGATAATATTTTCTGTAATAAGTAATGACAGTAACCATTTAAAAAAGTGAAGGCGCAGTCACGGTGAATTTTAAAATAAGATGGTTTTTATTTTTTAATTATGGTAAAATATACTTTAAATATTATGATTGTTACTTAAAATGGGCCAGTAGTATTTAACGTTTATGTCTACTAGATATTACGCTCATTAGCACCATATTATAGTTGTTTCATTATTTTAGTGTGAAAATGAATGGTCGATAAGAATTCAAATAGACTTTTGGTCGACAAACGATCAGGAAAAATACATTCCACTCATACCTGTGTTTTTGAGGTCTACCTAATGACTGACTTACGTTTGAAACCAATTAAAAGGTTTTGACAAACAGTCGGAAATAAATGAGAATCTTAAAAAAAAAAAACAACTTTGCTAGGTTTGCCAGTATTCCAACGACTGTGGTACTTTATCTATTTAAACGATTTTTTGGCAATTCCAAGATTCCTACTGCAAAATTTAATATAGAGTAGAAATAAACAATCGCGACAATACTGAAAATAGAATTAATTGCTGATAAAATTAATTTTAAGAAAATGTGTAAAATAGTCACTTGGAATTAAGTTCAATAGTTAAGTTTATCTACAGTACGGTACGGTAGGTACTTATAGTAGCACTAAGGTAGCACGTGGGTAGCACTATTATAGTTAAGCATACAATTAACTGTTTTTTTTAAGAAATTACATGATGGTATTTAGATTTAAGACAATTTTAAAGTCCATTATTTGTCATATTTATTACAATTGATTCATCTTTTTTAATATTCAATGTTTGTCAATTTAATTTATGTTTATCAATTAATTTTTAACCGACTTCCAAGTGACTATTTGGTGCAATGACCCTTGTATATAATCTACCTCTTACGTATAATTTCGGTAAATAAGACTGAATTTTAAGTCAATTCAGATTAACGACAATGTCAAAGTTCGTCAGCTGATTTGTGGATATAAAATGTGTTCACATGATTCATACTTAAGAAGATTTAGACATTCGTAAAATATGAAAGATTCTTGCGGTACTTTTACAGCTATTTGTCATTGGCAATAAAGGATTATTCAGAGGTTGTATTAATGCAAAAGAATACGAGAATTTAGGATTACTTGGTTCTTATTTTTTTGGACAGGTGATTTCAAATCAACGTGTATTGGGTTTTATATAAAAAAATATCTTTATATTTTACCATTGCAAAATTTTACTCATGAGGAAAGCAAGTAGTAGTGGATTGCCATAATACATTGTACGAATTTTGCCTTGAATTTACCTACCTAAGTATTATTTTTTTTCACATTCAAGAAAAGGGAAGTAAAACTATGGCCAATATGTATTTTGTATCACATTCACCGCAATAAATTTAGCTTGTATATTTAATATTAAAAATAATTTAAGCGTAAAATAATATTGTAGATATTACAAGACGACTGCGGTTTCTCGCTTTTTTGAGTCCAATGTGTCTTATCGAAAATAAAAGCTATTAAAAGTTGGATAATGAAGTCAAGAATCTACTCAGTGATAATATTTTGAATATTTTTAAAGCTACAATCTGAATAACTAATTTACAATAAGGACATAAAAATGTTGTTTAGCCGTTTTATTTACATCGTTGATGTTTTATTATTAAATAATAATAAAATTAATATAATAATACTGCCGGAAGAAATAGACAGCAATAATTGTTCAATAATTTGCAGTCAAAAAGTTACTAGAGTCTTAAATAAGACGTATATAATATTATGTAATATGGTCAGTTTTTGACAAAATATTATTATTTTTTGTGATCTGTTAAATATTGTTTCAAAAACCTAAACTCTATCAAGATAAGACCGGAATTGTCTTTAACCTGTCGTATAAATATAAAACATATCGATAAATAATTTTAAAATATTTGTTTTTTTAATCTACGTGAATAGACAATTTTTAAATTGGTAACCATCTAAAAATTTTAGAAAGTTCGGCATGTGAACGAAGCTTTATAATATCGAAACAATAAGGACATACGTACACTATGTTACGGTAGATTACAATTTAGAAGTGGAAGTAGACTAGATATTTGGATGCTTTTACACAATATAGAATCGCTGTAACTCCGTCATTTATAAGCAATCCCAGTTAATCGTATCAATTTATAGATAAGTAGTCAATTTTATATAAGTCTGGCGAATGTAGAGATGTTTGTAACATGTTTTTGCGTATTCACAAGAAAAATAACAAGTTTGTTCTTAATACAATACTATGATAATAATAGTAAAGTAGAGGCGGGGCAAATTACTTGATTTACCTACCTAGTTATATAGTGTAGGTTTAGCAGTACCAT
Source organism: Polyommatus icarus (assembly GCA_937595015.1). NCBI lineage: Eukaryota > Metazoa > Arthropoda > Insecta > Lepidoptera > Lycaenidae > Polyommatus > Polyommatus icarus. The sequence continues at coordinate 8,721,309 of OW569335.1, read as the reverse complement.
TTTGGTTTAAATAAGTACAATACAACATTTATCAATTACCTATTAGTAGGTAGGTACTATGAAATAAAGGTACAGATATACAGGGTGAAACTAAACTAAGTGATGATACTTTAAGGCCGTCCCCCGAGCAAACGACCTTGGCCATACATTTGCCGCGTTGCCGAGATCGCGCCAAAACCCTATTATTTTTACTTATCTTAGTTCAAAAGTGTCCAAAAAAAAATTTAAAACGGCGAATATGTAGTTTATGATATTGTCGATCTATTGGCGTGAGTTTCAAATAAAAGTAATTTGTAAATGCTGAGGAGATGCTGAATGTATGCTCGAATTTGAACAAATTGGTATTACTTTGGAAGCTGATATCATGAGTATAATAAACAAAAATAGAAAATTTAAAACGGCGAAAGGAATGTTGATATACTGAAGATTATTGCTGTATTTTTATTATAACTTTGTAGGTTTCAGATTATGAGTTTATAACGTTTTAAATACGGTCAATTACGGAATCTCCGAACGGAACGCCCTTAAGGGGTGTATTTGATTGGTGCTGATTTGTATGGGCAAGCGGCACAGCGTCATGCCTATTCCCACACAAAAGTGAAAAAAGTTACTCTTTAATGCTGCTACTTTCACACTGAACTCTATGTCAGGAACACATACACTCCCTAAAGTATTATCACTTAGTTTGTATATAGGGTTCGGTCTCATCTTTATTTCATAAAAGCGGATATGCTGCGGCGGAGGCGACGCGGACGACGCGAAGTCTTAGTCACAGAACTGACGTTTCGTGTCGCGTTCGCTGTCAGTCTAATCTTTTAGGTGTTGTTGGTAAATCGTATCGCATGGTGTGTAAACGCCTCAATACTGGTAGTTGGTAGGTACTGATTTTTTTTATATAAACCACTTAACAAATTATTATTAGACCGCCTCTACCGTAAGGTCCATTGTAACTGTTCTTGTTACGCTTTACATTTACCTATTTTCAATGTAAGGTCGAAAATAAAACGTTAAATTACATAAAGCGTTTTATTTCCATCTAATTTTTTCAACGTATATTTGTTAATTTTGACCGTTTGTCTAAAATTGGTCCTTCGAGGTCGAGCTTTAGCATAGGGCATAGGCAATGGGGATTGTCCATTTTTTTTAAATTTTGCTCATTACAAAAACATTTCGAGGAATTAGGTCAGTGATCGTTTTTCTGTATATAAACGAAAAAAATACCCATTAGTTACTGATATTTTTGAACAAATATGTTTAACCTTAGTTTGACCTTCAATGGCGTTAAATTAGCAATAAATTCAACCAACATTACGTTTCGAACTTTTGATATGCTTCTCGTATCAGTTTTCACATAATGAAAACTTGCATTTGACGAACCAGCCATTATAAATTAGATTGAAAGGAATTAAAACATACTACAGAGGTCAATTGGCCGCCGATGATGACGTCAGAGCGAAACTTTAAAAATTTATTGAGAAAAAACTAGCCAATGAATTTCAAAATTATTTAATTTATATTCTTAAAATACCCTATTTTAACGAAAAAAATATAAAAAGTACATGTGATTTTTTTTGGACAATGCCCATTAGGCAGGTATCCCCAAACACTTATACCTTTCATAAAGTCTGTAACAATAGCTTTATAAACATTGAATACGAAATAACTGTTTTATATAAATTTTATTCCTGCTAAGGGGTTTAAAATGTATTGTATAATTCAGAAACCTACTTTCAAATTATTCATGAATATATTCATGAATAACTTGAATTTCCATCTTTCGTTTAAAAATAATATCCTTGAGCCTCACTTAACACCATAGTGAAGAATTGCGTTCTTTCTGTGCCTATGTTGAAGTATAGTGTGTAGTATTTTTATAAACTTCATTCTGTTCACGTTTCACGTTTGTAGACGTTATCATAGAAAGCACAGTAAACGATAACCTATCTCTTTCTTATCAGAATTTCATAATAAAACACAAGAGTTTACAATCGAACCGAGAGCTATAAAGATGTCTCGTAAAATAATTGAGCTTTTGAACGATGAACAACTTTCCTACTCTATTGAAGTGACTCAAGACATATCTGAAGACGAAATAAATATTTTGGTAACAAACAAAAATGTTCCACTGGAACCCTTATTTTATTCGGTGACATGGCATGCGCTAGTGCACAAATGTAAAGATTTGGATATAGCTCCGATAAGAGTGGCAAAGCGGTTGAGAGAATTGAACAAAGACGTTCTACTACATCTGACTTGTTGCTTGCTAACGGAGCCTTTTCTTGAAAAGTTATTGGAGACGTTACAGATTTACGATATTCGTAATTTACTCATCGTTTTAGGTGGTAAGTTGAAACTTATCCTAAAAGTTTAGATTGCTTTTTTCTCTCTCTATGTTGTCTGAAGATTGCTTGTTATATTAATCAATGATAAATGTTACAGAAAATTGTGACTCTGAAAGCACTGACTTCAAAAGCACGAGGGATCTAATAAAATATATACGAAAAGCAACGGGCGACCACTTTTGCATTGGAGTAGCCGGATTTCCAGGCAGTGATGACAAGTTATTGGCTCTAAAAGACAAAGAAGTCAGTGGAGCAGATTTCATACTCACACAAGCATTCTTTGAATATGACGATTTCAAGAATTTTGTAGTTAAATGTAAAGGCTTAGGAATCAATATTCCTATTATACCTGGAATGTTTCCTTTTGAGACCGAATCAGAGTTAATTAAATTTAAAAATTTGTGCAAAGTGAACGTTTCTGAAAACTTTTTAAAATTGGCTAATGAAGAATCTGGAATAATACTAGTTGAAAAATTAATCAATATCATGGTCAAAGAAGCTAATGTGAAACATTATCACTTTTACACTTTAAACAAAATCGCAAGAACAGAAAATTTGATCAAGAAAATATGCAGTGCTCATTGCTAGCTATGGTTTAAAATAATAACCAACCTTCGGCAGTCGGTGAATAATAACATGAAAATTGAAAATGCCTGCCAACTATAATATTAATCAGCATTTAGTATATATACTTACCTAATTAATAGCGATATCTACGAATCTAAAAATAAATTAACTTTTTACTTCGTTTCAATTCATTTTTAACTAAATGTTTATTCCATTATTATTCCATTTCACTAAATTTAGACGTCGAAATGATTTAGTGACTAAATTTAGTCACTAAAATCATTTAGACGTCTAAATTTAGTGAAATGGAATAAGCGCTTTAGCAAAGTTCATTTCCCTTACAAATAAAAATAAGTATCCCACCAAAAACATTTCATGTAAAATTTTACCTCGACGACCACAAAAGCTTCTGAATCGACGCGGCCTAACTCTATCGACCCTAAATCCTAACTCCAACAAATTCTACATAACAGTAGGTAAGTATGTAGTATGGCTTCGCTGTTTCCCACTGTCGTGGAGGTGAGGCGAATATTTAGTTTCTGATCTGAAGTAAGTAACGAAACAGCCAACTTGGCCAAGCCATACATACGTACTGATAAGTGATATGTAGAATTTGTTGGAGTTAATTTTATATTACCAATTTCAAAGAATTTGAGATGGCCGTTTTAATTACATTTTGAGCAAATTATATTGAAATGAACTTCGTTAGTATTTTACTTAACATTTTGCGGTATACCATCCTATAAATAATCCAAAGGCAATATTACACCTTCAAAAACCTTCTGATAACTTTTCTTAATCATAATAAGCGGACATAAAAAAAAAACAACTGACATTAGAAAGTTGTCAAAAATGAAAAATGACATCTATTATGTTGGGAGTTTTGCCGGGAATCTTGGATGAAGGATCAAACTGGATTTGACAAGCAAATAATAATACCGAGATTGACAAAGACGCAGCTATACATAAACTCATATGAGTAATAGAGTCAGTAACATTTTTTGACGTGACAACGTCTTAAATTAGGTTGCGGCTGGGAGTCACTTATGAAAAAGTGTAACGCTCGGTAACGTTACGATGAGTCACCGAACGAGAGAGAGGCCCGCCGAATGCCTTGCGTCTCTCTCCCACACGTTGTCACGTAAAATCTTCGCCCGTAAAACCGACTTTACAGGCAACCATTTTTTTTTGTCCTTGTCATAGTTTCACTTTTTGTTGTTGGTCAAGAATCGCACTTTTGACCAACAAAAGATTTGCTCATATTGTACTTTGCGATATTCGTTGATTCTGTGTTTTTTTAGCGAAAAACAATATTGATAGTGTTAAAGTGTGTGTTAAATTTATTGCTAAACATGGTGATTTGTTACGTTTTAGGCTGTAAAAGCCGTAGTGAGCGGAAATATGAAAACATAACATTTCATTCGTAAGTACGATATTTTGCATTTAACATCTCTCAGTTTACAGTAATATTGACTGTATGTTTATCTAAGAATATTATTACACGAGGAATGATGTGTTAATTGCATTATTACAGCGTAAAATAGTATTTAAAAAACATTGTTATTGTAGTAATACACAACCAAATTCTATAGGTCGTTATTTCAACAGCAAACCAAAGCTTATTAGTACTCTTTGATTTTGTCGCGTTAAACGATTGCAAGGGTTGCCAGCGCTAGTGTTGGAGAATTGCCTAGAATTGTTATTTGTTCATGTTTAATAATTATTATTTTTACAAAAAATATTATAAGTTTTAATACTTAAAAATCATTCAAGAATAATATTATATTGAATTGTCGATTGTCATCCAACATGAACTTAAACATACTACTTCAGATAACATAATATTATTATCTTTCTATTGTAAGATCAAAACATACTTTTAACTTACATTGTATGTTTTACATTCTATGATTTATAATAAAATAAATAACTATTTATTTTAGATTTCCAAAGGACTCCACAACTAGAAATTTATGGATTCAGTCAACAGGACGAGGCAACTGCTGGATTCCAAACAAATATGCAAAAATATGCTCTATACACTTTGAAAAAAAGTGTTTTAAAAAGAGAACTGAAAATAATATCTTGGAAAAATTCTCAGTGCCAACACTACACATTTGTACTGATCAGGTAAATTCTTTCGTTCCCCGTTTTTAATATTATTAGTACGATCTTAAATCTCAATCCATTTAAATACCGTTATTAAATTTACATATAGTATTTATGTATTTATTAAAGTATTACTATATTTTATAGGTATAGCGTTTAAAATTATAACATTGATATCTATTATTTACTGACTTGTAATTTTTATGTATTATATTAGTATAATATTAGTTTTGCTTCGATGAGCACATAATATTGTTGTATATTATAATGTAATCATATTTGTGCACGTCCTATCTGCTGTTTTTAATCCTATCTCTCCGTAGGGCTGCTGGAAGAGATTTCTATCTAGAAATAAGCAGTTCCTTTCTGCCGTCTTTCTGTGTTAACTGTAATTACCTATATAATATTTCCTGTGCACAATAAATTATAAATAAATAAAATAAAAATAGTATAGCAAGTAGGTACAGTAGTAATTAGCAAACAGCAATTAGTATAGTAAGTAAAATTATAATTTAAGTGCAAAGATTAAAATCCATAACAATTACCCCTAACATTGAGAGAACATTCAAGGCTTAAACATTTTGAAGCTTGACGCACATGCGTCGTCTCTCCGTGCGCCGCGGTGGAATGGAGCCCTCACGCGGATGAACTCACGGGAAGATTGCTAATAATAAAAATACAAAAAGTAATGGTAATATGTAAAAGGTATTTTTTGCCATCTGAAAAAATGATAAAAAAAATGATTTGGTGTGGGGAAAATAAATAAGATTTGTATAGTCTGGTAACACCAGACAAAGTTGGCACTTTATATCCATCCCTTACGGGTGTACGCCCGTGTCAAGTCTACTAGATGCTTGGTTTTAGCCGGGAATGTAAAAGGGTGCTGTTGTGTTTTTGTATTATTTTCCTAAAATTGTGTTAGCTGGGTTTTTAATGTGTAATATTGGTAGAATATTACGAGGGCTGCTATTTATGTATCCGGAACTGGCCACTTACAAGAACAATATTTAAAAAGTAATTACAACATTTGAAAATAGAACTCTTTGGTTGAAGAATACATTTTGTTTCATGTGACTGTCAATTATTTTTCCATTGTGGCGTCATTTTGAAAATTGCGTGTCTTCATTTGCCATGGATTTAACGCGTGAACATTTTCGTGCAATGATTTACTACGATTTTCGGCGTGGGCTAAATCAACAGCAGTGCTTTATTCAACTCACCGCAACTTTTGGAGATGAAGCACCATCAAAAACCACTGTTTATCACTGGTACAGTGAGTTTAATCGTGGGCGGTAGCATTTGGCTGTAAAAAAAACCGGCCAAGTGCGAGTCGGACTCGCGCACCGAGGGTTCCGTACAAACCTGCAAGGTTTACAAAGTTCGTTTGATATGAATTTCAACTTGATAGCTCTACGCGTTCATGAGGAAAAAAGTAATAAGTTTATATTTATTAAAAAATATATATTTTGTAATGTAACTAAAAATTTAAGGTTTTCGGAATTTTTCCTTTATGTGTGCTATAAAACGTTGCTTCATGCCAAATTTCAAGATTCTAGGTCGACTGGAAGTACCCTTTAGGTTTTGATTCCCTTGCGAGTACTTGCGAGTTTCAAAATATGCAGCTTAAATTGCTGTTTCTTTTGATTGCGTTGACATAGAAGTTTGATTTTGTTACAGCTTAAAGGTATTATAGACCTGAGTATTTGGTATGAATTTCAATTTAATACCTCTACGCGTTTATGAGGAAATGGGTAGTAAGTTTAAAATTATAAAAAAAAAATATATTATGTGATGTAACTAAAAATTTATGGTTTTCGTAATTTTTCCTTTATCTATGCTATAAGACGTTGCTTCGTACCAAATTTCAAGATTCTGAGTTCACGGGAAGCACCCTGTAGGTTTTGATTCCCTTGCAAGTGTCGAAAATTTGCGGCATAAACGGCTGTATCTTTTGATTGCGTTGGCTTAGAAGTTTGATTTTTTCACAGCTTCAAGGGACAGTAGACCTGAGTAATTGATATAAATTTCAGCTTCATACCTCCACGCGTTCCTGAGAAAAAGGGTCTTGACAGACGGACAGACGGACAACAAAGTGATCCTATAAGGGTTCCGTTTTTTCCATTTGAGGTACGGAACCCTAAAAATATGTTCGCGTTGGGTTCCGCACAACTTGACAATCGATCAAAAACGGGCTCGTGTCGATTGGTGCAAAAAAATGATAAAAAAATACAACGGCTTTTGACGTACGTCAATTATAATATCTACACAGGTGATGAATCTTGGATCTATGCATATGACCCCGAAACTAAACAACAGTCAACGGTGTGGGTGTTCCAAGATGAGCCGAAACCAACAAAAGTTACTCGTGCAAAAAGTACTTTGAAGCAAATGGTCGCCTGTTTTTTTGGAATTAATGGACATGTGGCTACAGTGCCATTAGAGAATCGTAAATCGGTTAATTCTGAATGGTATACGACCATTTGTTTACCAGAAGTCTTTGAAGAAATAAGAAAGGACAACCGACAACGCAGAATCATATTACATCACGACAATGCTAGCTGTCACACCTCAGCTGAAACAACTCAGTTTTTGGAGGGTCAAAAGATCGAATTGACTGGTCATCCGCCGTACAGCCCTGATTTGGCACCTAACGATTTCTTTTTATTTCCATACGCGAAGAACAAATTACGTGGTCAACGTTTTTCGAGCCGCGAAGAGGCTGTTGATGCGTTCAAAATGCACGTTTTGGAGATACCTCAATCAGAATGGAAAAAGTGCTATGAAAATTGGTTCCAGCGTATGCAAAAGTGTGTCGATCATCGCGGCGAATATTTTGAAAAGCAATAAAACCATATTAAATGATATATGTTTGTTTCTTTTTTTAATTCCGGATACATAAATAGCAGCCCTCGTAACCATTAGATATTCGTGTTCATGCATAAGTGTAGGAAAGTGATGTAATATCCAGAAACGTGCTATTTTGTGTTCCCTCCAAAACTCCATCGAAAGTTTCAGTAAAGCGTCTACCACTTTACTGAATTGACTTTTACTTAGACTTTGACTAGACTTTAGACCTGACGATACATGAAAACGATGATGAAAATTATAATAGGAGGAATATGGTTTTCCCGCCATATTCCTTACCTTTTTACCTTGTCTGTGGCACAACATCCTTTGTGTCAAGTTGCCAAAAAAGAAGAAAAAGAAAGAATCTATTATCTTATGACAGTGACAGTTGATACTAGAGCTCTGAATTTATAGGTTAGAAATATTTTATGTTTTACGAGAATAATAAGATAACTATAAATTATAATCACCAATATTCATTGATATTTATACGATTTCAGTAGCAGTTCCTTGCACACGTAAGTTTCATTCATGAAATCAAGTTAAATGTTTCTTAATAAATATGGTGTAATGAACTGTTTTTAATCACTGGGCATTTATTAAGTACTATAGCATTCCTCATTTTTAGGTAAAGCAAAAACATGTCGTTTCCCGATAAAAAGCAACGAAAGATATGTTGGGACGCTAGAGACAAATATTGGGAATGTTTAGATGAGCAAAATATTAAAGACAGTTCTGAAACCCCTAAAGTGTGTTCAGCACTTAGAAAAGTATTTGAAAACTCCTGTCCGTCCAAATGGGTCACACATTTCGATAGGAAACGAGACTACAATGTATTTAAAGAGAAAATGGTGACAGAAGGCTACGAACCTATAAAAGAAACTGAATAGTTACTCTAGTTCAATTGTAAATAATTAGTTTATTTAGTAAATATTTATTTATCCAAACATGTTTTATTTATCTCCCAATAATTATGCTGTTACAATATGCTACAGATAACAGTATTAAAGTTCTTTTAAACAAATATAAAAGAAAGACTGGTTGATCATAAAATAATTTTAAAAGTGTCCATGTTACTTAAACTACAAGGTAAACATAAATTTATGACACACTATATTAAATAGTGAAAAAGTCAGTCATTTGATATTTAAATAGTCACAATTTTAGTGCTATAAAAACTTGTAACATATTTCTTCAAGTGTTTATATTTTTTTCAGGTGCACTGTCTGACCATGGGTTTGAAAGATATTTATGAAGAAATAAAAAAACCAACTGATAGTATAAGTCCGGAAACATTACAGGTAATGAAAATATTTCAAAATTACTACAAAACTTAATACAGCCTAAAACCATTAATTAGTCATCAATCTAATATGTTACATAATGTGTAGGGGCTACTGCTGCAGCCTGCCTTACAACCAATATTATATTAAAGATGTATGATAAAAATAAATGATAATTAAGGGAGAACGATTGGGGATGATAAATAAAACCGCTCCCTTTGATGGATAAATGATAACTGACTTTATTTCACATAGAAATGAATATGATCCGCGACATTACTGAATCTTAACGTGTAAGCATATTTATGATGTACGGTTGGCAACATCCCGTACAGTAATTGTAAAGATAGTATGTGAAGTATTTCTATAATTTTATAATATTTTATTTACAGGAAATAGTCACTGCATTCAAAAGGTCAAATGATATTGATGAAGAGTTGACAAACAATATTTTAATTGCAATATGGAATCATCTTACCAAAGGATTTACTAACTTTGATAACCAGCTACTTTGCTCTACATCTTTCTTCTCAGTGCTGTGCAAATCAAAAACAAATGAAATATACTTAAAACAGATGAATGATATAATAAGTGATCAAAATCACAATGAAGGAAAAGAAAAGCTTCAAGCTATTTCATTGATTTATGGCATGTTTCAATCTTCATATTTTATGAACAAAACCTTATTAGAACAGAAAATTGAACAATTAAGTATATTTTTGCACTCAGCTTTTGATATGCTTGTAAATACTGCATATGAATACTCTCAATACACATTTATAACATTCAAAATAATGACAGCCTTTAAAAAGGTGATCGGGACAGGTGTAGAAAGTGTTATATTTAACAAAGACCACCAAGTCAAGTTACTGAGAATGGTCATTAATAACTGGGAAAATCCTATAACAGGCGTAAGAAATTTGAACAGAACAATATTTAAAAACATACTATTGGTACTTGACAAGCAAATGTATGAAGAACTCTTGAGTGATATTAACAATATTTACTGGAACAAAGCAAAGTATTTAATGCTTGCTGAAATTATTGAACATTATGATGGTGATATCAAAACTTTGGTGGAGAAGAATGATTGGGTGAAAGGAGTCATAGAGAGTTTATACAAACCAGGTTTAGTATCAGCTGGGTCTGATATGTATTTTGCAATTTTAAATAGGATAAAGAATGATGATGATTGGATTAAATTATTTTTAAACGACATAACTAAAATACTATATGGCGAAAATATGAAAGCTATTGAAAACTTTAGTAACTACTGGTGCTTGGCAACTCTGAAAATATTTACAACACTATCCACAACATTGATCTGTAAAATAGAAGATACTGAAAAGTCGGACACAATACTTTACAGTTACTTGTGTATATTGAAACATGGAGTTAAGCTTGGTGTAATTTCTGTGGGAGATATTGTATTGGAGAGCTTAAAACATTATAAACCTTGCATCAGGATGGTTGCATTTGAAATATTGTGTGTCATAGATAAATGTTTGCCGAGTAAAATACAATATGAAAATGTTTTAAATTTTTTATGGGAAAACGTAAACTCTGATTGTACTGTGCTTAGATTGTGCATGTTGAATAATTTGGGAACTTTCCTATCTAAACTACATGTTTTGTTTCTACATTACAACAACAATAGCAACGAAGACAGCATGACAGCCTTGCAGTCATTCTGTAAACATCTTCAAAGGTTTATAATCAAATCTTTTAACTATGACGGAAATTACCAGAGGAAAATCACAACCGTGCAACTTACACAGATAATTTTAAAGAACTTCAAAAGTGTACACCAGAAAAACAAAGACATCAAAAAATCTAAAATGTCTCTGATGGAATTTTTGCAAATACATGGTGTATGGTTTTTACATGAAAGAGACTTTCTTATGAAACTTATTAATTTGTTGAGGGATGCTGCAAGTGATATACATGGAAATGTTGCCCAAATACTTTTACAATACTACATTGATGACATTTCAGACACAACTACACTAAATGAGTTAATAGATGATGCCATTTATTGCATCAATAGCAAATTCTTCTACGAAATTAGTTGTGGCCAGATTATATTTAAATTGATTGCTAATACATTGATAAATAGAGAACTAGAAACAAAATTTAAAAATATAGAAGATATTTTTAATTTTGCATTGAGAGTGTTACAAGAGGAACATAATACTCAAAATATTATTGCATCTATAGAAAATGGGAAACAACTACACTCATACATTAATATAATTTATGTAATTTTACACACTTGTAGCCAGAGATCCTATAAGTTAAATGTACCAAATGAGACTATGCATACTTTGGTTAATATTTTACAATGTGTGTCAAATCAATTTGCCTGGGAAAAAGGGTCTAAGAGCTCTGATTTTTCAAGAATGAATGACATGGTGCAAAGTCTGATTACAACTTCTGGTTACGATTATAAGAGTGATGATAAAACAAAGATTTCAGATCAGTATCAACTTGTTCTGAATTGTTTATGGTTGAATGTCAAGGTGAGTATAGACCTACAATTGATGAATGAACATTGGCAAATAAGGTTTAATAATAATATTTTTGGCACGTGGATAAAATTGTCATGGGGGTGTGGATGCAAAACAGCTTCACAGACAAATAATTCGAAATTCGGCTACATGCAGAATAAACCTTGGCATTGCCAGGAAGATTTTACGCTCACACCCTTCTGGCAATGCCATAGTACACCTGTCTCTCAAATTGCACCATAAAATATAGAATATTTTTTTGTTTCCAGGCATCCTGTGATTTATCATCACTCCTAATTCAATATCTGGATGATGTGGCTGCATGCGAGAAATGTCTGTATACAATAACAAATGTGCTAGAAACTTCTAGACATAAAGGAGCGATAGAGGCCGCTGGTGTCGCCATTGGTAATTTTTAAATTTTATAATTTTACTTTATAATTTAATCACAAATGATAAATAAAATTGATACGTACTTTCAATTATGATTTTTTTTAAAGATATATTTTAATATAATTGCAGGCAATGCCATACGCTATTTGACCGGTTTACCTAAAGATAGCAAGCTATCAACATTACCTATGTCTTTACTGAAGAAGAAGTTGAGAGAATTAATTTCTGAAACTAGCAGCACAATATCAATAACAAGACGCGGTGCCGGACTCTCTATCATGGTTCATAGGATTGTTTCCAATGACAACTCTAAAGGAAAAGTAAGTCATATTATACAATAACAATGAACAAATTGTACGGAGTTATAGGCTAGAAAAAAACACTTATAAGCAGGGCCCCCATAAGGGCTACTGGCGCCTGTGTGCAAAAAAGGATTTAGGCAAATTTTTTGGGTCCTTGGTTTTGGCGCCCCTAAAGATGACGATTTGGCGCCCCTAGAGGATGGCGCCCGTGTGCATTACACATATTGCACATAGGGTAGCGGGGGTCTAGTATTTATGTAATTAATTTTATAAGTAAGTAAGTCTTCAAACTTTGTATAACATGAAAAACCAAAAGTTCTGTCACACATTTAAAAAGAAATTGATTTTCATTACAATATGTCCTGTACCGGCTGTACCTAAATATTCTAGATTCGGATTCATCTTTCCAAAATTTTTAATTCCCCTTTTCTTTTGTTACGTCATATTATGACTCTAAAGTCTTAAAGAATTTGTTTCTAATTTTAGAAATTTTATACCTCAAAACTTCAAGATTTTAGTAAGTTAACAAAGGCAGCACTTACCAACTTCCTTTTTTCTTTTCAGCCACTTTTCCATTACTTCATGAACATACTGCTTTCAACTTGCAAAAGTAATCTAGCAAACGACAAACAGAATGTTAACAAGGAAGACTTGCCAAAGGCTGTTTATATACATTTTCTGACAAGAATCGTCATGGACAGTAGTTTGGCGTCTGATACAATGTATTATGCTACTGAGTTAGGGGAAATAGCTTTCCAAAACCTTACCGATGAACATTGGCAAATAAGGTAATAAATAATATTAATATAATTATATAGTGTCTATTATCTACTACGAGGGCTGCTATTTATGTATCCGGAACTGGCCACTTACAAGAACAATATTTAAAAAGTAATTACAACATTTGAAGAATACATTTTGTTTCATGTGACTGTCAATTATTTTTCCATTGTGGCGTCATTTTGAAAATTTCGTGTCTTCATTTGCCATGTATTTAACGCGTGAACATTTTCGTGCAATGATTTACTACGATTTTCGGCGTGGGCTAAATCAACAACAGTGCTTTATTCAACCCACCGCAACTTTTGGAGATGAAGCACCATCAAAAACCACTGTTTATCACTGGTACAGTGAGTTTAATCGTGGGCGGTCTATGCTCACGGATGAAAATAAAGAAGGTCGCCCAAAAACAGCTGTTGTCCCACAAAATATAGATGCTGTGCGGGAACGAATAATGCGTGATCGTCATGTTACATATCGCGAGATAGAGGCGTCCTTAGGCATAAGTATGACGAGCATACATAAGATATTACACGAACATTTGGCTGTAAAAAAAATATGTTCGCGTTGGATTCCGCACAACTTGACGATTGATCAAAAACGGGCTCGTGTCGATTGGTGCAAAAAAATTATAAAAAAATACAACCGTGGTACGTCAAAAGCCGTTTATAATATCTACACAGGTGATGAATCTTTGATCTATGCATATGAACCCGAAACTAAACAACAGTCAACGGTGTGGGTGTTCCAAGATGAGCCGAAACCAACAAGTTACTCGTGCAAAAAGTACTTTGAAGCAAATGGTCGCCTGTTTTTTTGGAATTAATGGACATGTGGCTACAGTGCCATTAGACAATCGTAAAACGGTTAATTCTGAATGGTATACGACCATTTGTTTACCAGAAGTCTTTGAAGAAATAAGAAAGGACAACCGACAACGCAGAATCATATTACATCACAACAATGCTAGCTGTCACACCTCAGCTGAAACAACTCAGTTTTTGGAGGGTCAAAAGATCGAATTGACTGGTCATCCGCCGTACAGCCCTGATTTGGCACCTAACGATTTCTTTATATTTCCATACGCGAAGAACAAATTACGTGGTCAACGTTTTTCGAGCCGCGAAGAGGCTGCTGATGCGTTCAAAATGCACGTTTTGGAGATACCTCAATCAGAATGGAAAAAGTGCTATGAAAATTGGTTCCAGCGTATGCAAAAGTGTGTCGATCATCGCGGCGAATATTTTGAAAAGCAATAAAACCATATTAAATGATATATGTTTGTTTCTTTTTTAAATTCCGGATACATAAATAGCAGCCCTCGTACTACTACACATGTATACCAAAACATATTAATATCAAATCATTTGACTCAAATGATACATTCTTATATAATATTATAAAATTATAGATATATAATACTTATTCATATATAAGTATTTAAATTTGTTGGATTTATTCCCTTCTTCCAATTTATAAGATCTATATACAAAATAATTTGAAATAATAGACATTATGAACACAAAAACTTATTTATTTATTAGAAAAACGTAGGAACACTACTATACATAATTACTACATACATAATTATTTGTCTATCGATAAATAAACAAGCAAAAATAATCACTAACTTTTATCTAATTGGACTATCAACTAGTTGGATGAAGGGAATAAAGGCCAGGATTTGTTCCGTTCTTCCAACTAATATTTTTTCATGGCCGCATATCTATACTATGTGAGTGGATTTTGTTCCTTTCTTCGAACTCACAATTTAGCGCTACATCTATAGAATATAAAAATGTAAAAAACTGAAAATGTCAAAAAGTGGCGTTTATTCCCTTCTTCCAATTGGTGGTTTAATTATTATAACTAACTACATACTTACATAAGAATGAACTATGTTATTATAACTTATTACATACTTTTTAGGAATGCGGCATTGCAGCTATATGGTGCTTTGATTCCAAAATTAATTGGTCAGAAAAAATCATGCGGGGCTGAGGAGGAAACTGTAATAACTGTCGCCTGCGATGAATTTAGGACCCACTTCCCTACTCTATGGAAGTACATCCTCCAGAGAGTGGAAACTCAAGACAAAACTGACATATTACAATCACATTCTAATCTAGTTCCAATTTTAAATATTTTATCAAATATGGGCAGAAGATATGCATTTTCATCTGACAAAAACCAAAACGACCTAAAAGTTTTGGCAGTTAATCTGGTAAAATTGTTGGATAGTCCCATTTATGTTGTGAGAAGACTTACCTCAAGGGCCATTGTAAATATATCAACACCAGATATTTTGGAACAAATCAAAGAAAAACAATATTTGTCAGAGAATTGCAGACATGGATTGCTGCTGCTAGTGACAGAATTTGAGAAATATGACTACCAGATTAAAAAACAATATGAATTGAAGCAAAAATTGAAACCTAATTCCTTTTTAAGTACATTATACTATGATGAATTGTTTGATAAGTACACTTTTGAAAATGTGGACACTGTAAAAAGTATTTTAAATGACATGCCTAGTAAAAGATATGCTCCAGGATATTTCCTTTGGTTGAACAAAACAATTGAAAAGTTCATTGAGAACACATCATGGAATTATATTCCAGAATTATTTAAAACACTTGAAAATTATAATGAATTTGTAAACTGTTGTCAAATATTGCTTAAAAGATTGAAAAATAGTGCCAGCATACCTAAAGAGATTGTATTGGAACTAACAAATAATTTACTTCATAGTACAAAGCAACATAATGTTTCAACAGTCTGGGAGTTTCTATATCACCTGTCATCCAAATTTGATTTACGCAGAGAGATAGATATCAACATTATAATGCCACATTTGCAAAGCCATAATTTATACAGTATAAGATACATAGTTCCTTTAGCTACAAGGATTTGTGTAAAAAATAATGATATGATTAATCTACTTCAAATAACTAATATTATCAACAGTTTAAGTGACCCAGAAACCTCAGATGTAGACATGAGATACATATCAGCAATAGCTAACAATGAAACTGCTTATGAGTTTAATAATTTAACTGATGACATCAAAATAGTGAGTCTAAAAACTGCAATAACATTACTACAAGATGAGGATGATGATATTAGACATCTAAGTTCACATTTTTACAGTAATATTGTCAATGATAAGAAGGTACTGAACCCATTTATATGCATGAACAAAATTATGGGTGCTGAGTTCCTACAAGCCACTTTCAAAGACCCAACAACCAGCATAATTAAAGTATGCCAGGATTTGACATGCTTAATCCAACCTTGTTCAAACGACTCAAACAAATTTAACCCATTTGCGAGTGATTCTAAGAACATCTACATGGAGAATAATGTTTTAAAAGAGTTAATAGAAAATCTTACTTGTTAAAATTAAAGGTTCTTTGTAATTTTTCATTTGTTTATTTCATTATGTATATGACATCTTCTGTGTATCGTCCAGTTGTATAGATACTATGTGACGTCCAGGCACCATTACTAGACCCAAAACTCGGGGTTCCTCTGTCTCTCCATCACTGTTTTTGAGGTACTCACTACAGGCTCCTGAAAAAATTAATTTTAATTTTAAACAACATGCCTGCAACTTTGTGAGCACAAGAAGAAAGTCTTACTTTAGGAATGATATGAGATTTTACATTTATACATAGCCAATTCTTATGCAGTGCAAAATGTTACATAATAATCTATAGTATTATTGATCGAGACTAGAAAGTGATGCTAACTTGTGTTACGTTAAAAAGGGATTTTTCATTAATTCTTTGATCGCAGATTCTTGGAAATCTATTGTTCTTGCGGCTGCATGTGGCCACTTGGGTTGGCCTGGAGGAAACGGGGCACCATGGGAATTTGACAGAAAAATTTTGACGAAACAATGCAACCCCCTATGACCACCCCTTTTTATTACACCAATCGATAGGGGGCGCCAAGGGGAGCAAAAAGCTTAGATAAACTTTTCTCAAAAATCAACCCCTGTCGAAAGACAGGCCGAAATATGGCTCTCGTTAGTATGGAGAAAATGGAGAAAATTCAAGCCCATATGACCACCCCTTTTTTATACAGGTAAAGGTTTACAAACCCACTCCAATTTTTTTCAAAAAGGGTGGTTATAAGAGGTTAAAATTTTGACGCAAAATGTTTCTAAGTCTTTCCCATAGTGACCCGTTTCCTCCAGTCCAACCCAACTTGGGAGTTGAAGCATTAAGAATTCATCAGCTGAGCAACATTTTGTTCAATGAGATCACACTTATAACGAATTCAAATCAAATAAGAATATTATACCTAAAATAACATTTGCATCTCTATCAGTGCAGAGGAATACACCTATAAGTACCCTTCCGTCAGTCATTTCTATTCTGAAGTTCATATTAAGCCATTTTCGTAGTTTAGTCTTTCCATCCAATTGCTCTAAATCCTGTAAATTTGTACATTCAGGTCATCGTAAGCAAGTTTCGGACATGAACTTTAAAATCACAAAGTGAACTTTATTACCTTCTCACTTTGCAGAACGGTTACTGTAGACTCGCTCATATTTATTATTAAATGAAAACAAACCTTCTAATAATAAGGCCCTTTTTACTTTTTAAACATACATTTTATTTCTTTTTAACAATTTATGCTTCGATCACTAATATACAAGATACACAGTCTCATACAAAACCTCTCGAAAATCTGTCCCCGAGTAATAGAGTTTAATGAAGTATACATTTATCTAAAATCAACCTTAATTATAGTAATTATTAAAGATCTTTTTATAAAACAATGAACATTTGTGTTTACAAAGCAATAAAATTTTTACGTCCGATGCACGCTTCATACTAAATTCAACCGTCCGTGTATATGATTTAAGTTCAAATTTGTATAGTGCTAAAAAAAAATCCAATTTTACGACCGAAATTCGCCGCTGGAACAGGGCGAAGTGAAGTATGAGTGGAGTCGAACTGTTCAAATTTTTTTTGTTGATTGTAATTTGTAATAATTTTAATAGTCCATTTTTTTATTTTTCCGAAGTTTAATGTATAAAGTGAGGAGTAATTATTTTTTACTTGTAATATTATGTTGTTCTAATGTTATGTCTAATTTTATCATTAACCAAAATATACTTAAGTGTACATACATTTTCCGATAGGCCACAAAGGACAACTCACATCACCCAACGCCCATACTTTTTAACCTACTTAAAAAATCCTTAATGGGAACTATATTTGATCGAAGATGGGAACATAATATTATTACCACATCTAACTGGATCTCGAGGAAACCTGAAAAAATCCTCAATAAAAAAATAATAGTAATAGCGACTCCATCAAATGGAACAGAAACATAGCTTATAACCCGAACATTTCAAGTGGGCATGATAAACTACGATAAGTACCTTTAGTATGAGTATTCGCAATTGAGATGGTTTATACCTGGTGTTGATTTATTTACAACTTAATTTTAAAACTGTCTTTTGGTGATTTCTTAAAGAAATACCAATATTTACAATACAATTGTAAGAAATATATTAGGATAAAATTAATACTTACCGGAAATATGAAATTCCATCCTTTTTTTGGTTTTAGACGTATGATTTCTACAATTATTAAACGCGCACCGAGGCATGTTTCCCGGCGGAGCGTTCGAGCACTACTAAATCAAAAGTGCACCAGAATGTTGAGTTTGGTGCTCTTTTGGTGAGGTCGTTTTTTGCCGCGGATTGTGTATCTTGTATATTAGTGATCGAAGAATTTATGCGAATCTTGAAGATTTCTACAAATTTCAATTCATAAACATATTTTTTTTATAATTCGTCCCGGTCAAAGAATAAGGAATGGGTAGAACTTTAGTCAGCGTGTCACTGAAAGGGACAGGAAGAAAAGTAGTTAGTGTTACCAGTATCGAGGAATATGAAAAAATTACCCACGGATCTCATAATTATTATAAACTAGCTACTTACCGCAACTACAGCTGCGTATATTAAGGCCTATTACATAGTATTGACGTCTAACGGATGCATTCAGTAATCATCATCTATCCAAAACTAAAAACTGTTGATGTTTTACTTTTTAATAACTTACGTTAGGTAATTACTCCCTCACTTATAAGTAATAATTGTAAAATGTGATACACTGAATAGTATAATCGTGTGAATAATCCTTTTTTAATATTATTATTCAACATTTAATAATTAATACTAGCAGTGGCCCGCGGTGTTACCCGTGGTTTATTAGGAAAAAATATATATTGTGACATTTTTCCGGTCGTAAACTACTTCAAACTTACAAGTTTGAATTATGAGGTCCAGTTTTTAAGTATAATACTATGATTTATTGCGTTAAAGACTAGCAATCAATTAGAATTTTACGTGGGCAAACCCGCGGGTAAAATCTGACCAATAAATAACACAATTCAATCATTAACATATTTATTTAACATACATTTGATATGCGTATCAAATAAAGGGTAACTACTAACTAGCTAACGGCCGCACTCAGAGACGAGTATCAATAATTACTTAACTGTGATTGAATAAAAATATTGAGTTAAGCCATGGGGCTTGTCTTTATATTATCTTATTTATCTGTCAAACTCTTCATAAAATTGAAGTTTAATACCTAATCATTAAATTTCTCTGAGTACGGCAGTAAGTATTTAAATATGTATTTTAAACGGGCTTTGGCCCATCACATATTCCCACCACCACGAAAATCCTTTGATATGA
Source organism: Polyommatus icarus (assembly GCA_937595015.1). Lineage (NCBI taxonomy): Eukaryota > Metazoa > Arthropoda > Insecta > Lepidoptera > Lycaenidae > Polyommatus > Polyommatus icarus. The sequence goes on along the minus strand of OW569335.1, from coordinate 8,701,449 downwards.
TCTCAGGGAGCCCAAAAGACATGCTAAAGATATCTTGGGACCCGCAACGAAATCAATCAGAAGAAGATAGGTCATAGGCGGAGTAGGAAATATTCCCATTTTCCTTCTCCATACAAAGCAGGAGGTCTCACACGATGGGTTACCTGATGCTTCGCTCTTAGAATCTAGGAGCTGTAATAAAAAATATTAATTTAATTTCTGTACACAGACAAAAAAGACCTAATCTATACTAATATTATAATCTATACTATTATAATTGGGAAGAGTTTGTTTGTTTGTTTGAACGCGCTAATCTCAGGATCCGATTTGAAAAATTCTTTCAGTATTAGATAACCTATTTATCGAGGAAGGCTATAGGCTATATTTTATTACGCTAAGGCTGATAGGAGCGAAGAAATAGAGGAAAGTGTGGAAAAAACGGGGGAAATTATTTGAAAGGGCTTATTTGAACGTACTGGAGCAATTTTTATGTTATTTGGCACACATGAAGAATAGACCACGTGAAAGGACATAGGTTTTTTTTTTTGCGGAAAAATCTACGGTTTCGGTACGGTGAATTATAAATAAATTACCTTGACAGGCACAGAAAAAGAAATGTATTCTTTCCAACATTTAATACATCTTCTTTATTAAAATGTTTACTGTATATTCTTGAACCACGTGGTGGGCCCCAATTCAGTCTATTTTTTGCAGTTATCCATAATTTAAGGATTTCAGCGTCATTAGGAAATCTGGAAAAAAATTGGATACATGATAATTGTATTGGAATAGTACTTTAAAAATATAAAACCGACTTCAAAATAATTGTACTTAATTAATTGAGAATTAAAATATCTCGAAACTACTAGACCGATTTTGATGAAACTTGCAATATTCCTTAAGTTGAACAATACCAAACTTGAAACTGCACAACAAAAAAAGAATTACTGAAATCGGACTTGTAGTTCCGGAGATATGCAAACACAAACATAAAAATATACAACATACATAAATACACACTCTTTTGAAATTTGATTCATTTGTTCAGACACTGATCTAGACTAACATATACAAAAACTGGGCAGTTCTAGAAATATTACATACATACCTACGCTTCGAATTGATAACCTCCTTTTTTGAAATCGGTTAAAAAACAACAAAATGTTGAAAAAAAAATATTTACTTAAATTTCCCCATTAGCAGGGTAATTAATGTAAGCAACAACTGGCAACACTGGCATTTGAGGTTATAAAAACAAAATACATAAAATACAATACCTATATTAGATGCTAATTTTAGTAAAATATATGTTTAATGTGAACAATATTAATAATTAAAGAAAGTTAATTTATAAAAACTGTGATGCTAATAAAATAAAACGAAATTTTTGAAAACTTACGTGTGAAAACATATTCCCTCAATTTTCCTTATAGTATTGCTTTTACAGCCCATAACACTACATCCCAACATTACTTTAATATAGTTCACATACACATCATAAAAGAAAAACACAAACCACTACTTCTAACGTTACATTAATTAGTTAAATCAAACAAAATTTGTAAATCCCAGCTGTTTGTTTACGAAACGTCAAACTTTGGTTTGCTTCTGTAGAAGCATCACATTGGAAAAAATGGCCACGCGGTGAGGGACAGAAAATAATTATTTTATCTCTTTTCTCTACAAGCAATACGTAATTAACTATCTCTTTCTTTGTGTGAGTGAAAAGAAAATATCCAGCAATCTATACTTTTACTCTATCTACGGTCCCGGTCCGCGGTCGGGACAGGCAAAGGGAGCGTTGCCCATACAGCCATTTCTATGTTTTTCATCATCGTTTTCATGTATCGTCAGGTCAGTCTAGTCAAAGTCTAAGTAAAAGTCAATACAGTTAAGGAGTCAAGTCGGTCGATTCAGTAAAGTGGTAGACGCTTTACTGAAACTTTCGATGGAGTTTTGGAGGAAACACAAAATAGCACGTTTCTGGATATTACATCACTTTCCTACACTTGTGCATGAACACGAATATCAGCCGGCTGTACACTCTCGCCGAGACACAGCGAGGCGGCCCGAGTGCGAGAGTGTAAATGGGTGCGCTCGCCTCGTCTCGCCTGTCTCGGACCCTTTCGGTCCGTTGTCGGTATTTTGCGCCCGAGACAAAGGGTCTCGCGAGGAAAACGAGCGCACTACTGTACACTCTCGCGTCTTTCAGTACTAGTCCCGCCGTTGGACAGTGTAGAACAGAAAAATAACAATAATAAACGACATTATCAGTCATTATCTGTGAGAAATAAAATTGAGATTATAAATCTTTGGATTACAATGATATCTTTCGATGCATGGTGAATGGTGAATGGTCGTTTTCGTCCATCTTGTCTGAGTTCTTAACTGCGATTGAACCAAGCGAGAATGTACATGATCGAACTCGGGCAAGGGGCTCTCGCACGAGACTCTCGCCCGAGAGCTCTCGGCGAGAGTGTACAGCGGGCATTATGGTTAATATTCTACCAATATTACACATTAAAAACCCAGCTAACACAATTTTAGGAAAATAATACAAAAACACAACAGCACTCTTTCACATGCCCGCCAAAAACCTTGCAATGCACAATAAAAAAGAATGACATTACTTTTTTTTCGATGCTACGCCGACGGCTGCGGAGTGCGGGCTGACTGAAGCTGGAAGCATTGAGATTTGAGTATTGACATCTGTGATCAGTATTTCAGTGATCACTGAACGCTTGATAGCTGATTCTGATTTCTGACTTCTGAGTTGATTCAATGAACATCGTTTGAAATTAAGTTGAAAGAATATTATATGATTGTATAACTGTAATCGGCTTAACCCGGCAACAATGACGCCGGGTCATATTGACCCGAGCCATGTTTGATAGGATTTATTTTGTCTTTGCGTCAATCGAATGTTTTCCAATCTTCGTAAAGCTGGAGATACAACCCCCTTAAATTTCATCTGCCTAGCTATTACGACTAGAGCCATACCTCGTATGCAGCAAGATACTTGCGCGTCAAGTTAAAACGAGTCATTATGACCCGGCGTCATCGTCGGTGTAGTGTTTTGGTGACTAACTTTTATTAGTATTAAAATATTGTTTTGCCTTATTTTTTACGTTTTAAAGGAGAATATCATTGGAAAATAGCCCAGAAAGGATTTAAAAGAAGGTACTGAACCCATTTATATGCATGAACAAAATTATGGGTGCAGAGTTCCTACAAGCCACTTTCAAAGACCCAACAACCAGCATAATTAAAGTATGCCAGGATTTGTCATGCTTAATCCAACCTTGTTCAAACGACTCAAACAAATTTAACCCATTTGCGAGTGATTCTATGAACATCTACATGGAGAATAATGTTTTAAAAGAGTAAATAAAAAATCTTACTTGTTAAAATTAAAGGTTCTTTATAATTTTTCATTTGTTTATTTCATTATGTATATGACATCTTCTGTGTATCGTCCAGTTGTATAGATACTATGTGACGTCCAGGCACCATTACTAGACCCAAAACTCGGGGTTCCTCTGTCTCTCCATCACTGTTTTTGAGGTACTCACTACAGGTTCCTGAAAAAATAAATTTTAATTTTAAACAACATGCTTGCAACTTTGTGAGCACAAGAAGAAAGTCTTACTTTAGGAATGATATGAGATTTTACATTTATACATAGCCAATTCTTATGCAGTGCAAAATGTTACATAATAATCTATAGTATTATTGATCGAGACTAGAAAGTGATGCTGACTTGTGTAATGTGTTACGTTAAAAAGGGATTTTTCATTAATTCTTTGATGATCACACATTGTGATAACTGTAGTAGTTCTATAACTCTGAATAAGGAAGTAGAAGACTGATTTCTTTTTATTTTCATGTTAGTAAGTTATAAAAACCTCTCTTTAAATTCATCAATATTTTTTCCTTCACAGGTAAGAAAATTTTGCGAAAATATAAAATTAACGTACATATTAAGTTTTCAAGGTTGATTTTGCATCTGTCAGGAAGAAAGCTAATAACAAAAATATTTATTTTATAACACAGGGTTTTTTTAATATTATGCATAATTAAAGTCCCCATTTTAAATAAATAGTAAACAAAATTCTGGTAGCTTACTTCGTTTCATTAAAATGTATCCACAAAGTTCGGGTCAAAATGTCCCAACGTCTATGTAATTATTTTCACATCATTGACGCCGGGTTAAAACGTAAATAAAGCAAACAACAAAATGTATTAGCATTTTTTTTTTCATTTCACTTACATAAATAAAAAAGAAGTAAAAGTAGATCATACATTGGACAATGGACATGTCACAAATGTGTCAACTGTCAATCTCAAGTCAACTGTCATTTGTCAATCTCTTATTTTTCCAAAAATTTAGTGGGAAAAAATATTTTTTGTGGGTTTTTTAGGGGGTAAAATATTTTGGGAATATTTTTGGGGGTAAAATTTTTGAAGAAAGGATTTTTTTAAAATAATTATCCGAAAGTGGCTTTCGGATCTTTGCCGCGAGCGACCGTGACGGACGAAAATTCAAACGAAATGTCCCTTTATGACAATACGCTGTAGTAGGCTGTAGTAGGTACGCTGTATTTTACTTTACCACTAGCTTTTACGCCGCTGCCGTTGGCAGCATGGGTCACCACACAAATGTCAGTAGAAAATGAGGTCTATATTCCACGTCATACAGTAGCATTTTATTTGAATTTTTACCGGTCGCGGTGGCTCACGGCAATGATCCGAAAGCTACCTTTAAGATGGAAGTGCCGCACAAAGTACATGTCTCTTTACCAAGATTTGTTTTCGTTGTATGTAAACTGTGATAAAAAAAGATTGAAGTATTTTAAAAACTGCTGGCCTGTTTGTTTGTTTGGCCTGTTAAGGTGTATTTCAGCGTTTTTTTTTCATAATTTTAACATATTAGAACACAACCGCATGTAATTTTAAATATTTAGATTTTTTGGGGATTTTTGGTTGAGTAGGTTTTGAAGTTGCTTTAGGGGGAAAATATTTTGAATAGTTGGCAACACTTTACACTGCTCTTATCAATTATCATTTTGATTATCATGCTCTCTCTTCTTATCTATCATTTGACAATGTTTTTTTACACAATTTTATTCTAGATTTTAATTAATTTATTAAATAAATTAATGCATACATGATACCTACAATATAACAATATATCAATGCTTTATACAACACGAGTGTCGTATTATTTTGTATTATAGTCGTGATTTTTTACTTTAAATATGGGTATAGCATAAAACAAAGTGCCTGTTATCAACTGGAAATCAGAAAAAATGGAATATAACGATAATTTTATGAAAATTTTCAAATACTACAAGTCCAATAAGCCTCAACCATCCTTTGAAGACGTAATTTCAATAGGTGAAGAAGTTTATAACACCAAAAAAGTAAGTCTGAGATCACAACCATTATGTGGATAAAATGTGAAAAGTAAAGGTTAAAAGTGATAATTTAATATATTCCTATTCTCTAGGTAGTGAAAAATAATGTTAACATCTCCGAAATTGACCATCGATTGCAAGAACTGGGCTTAGAGAATCAATTAAATTGGAATATTTATTCTTTTTTAAATCATCCAGGTTTAATTTTTATACGAAATCCCTTTACCGCTCTAGGTCAAAGGTATTGGATAAAACAATGTCTAGAAGAATATACAAAGAAGCCCAATAAACTAAACATCGACAATGAGATATGTTTACAAGACTGGTGGAGTGAATGTGTGAAAGATGAAAACAACAAGTTTTACAAAAAATTGAGATGGACAACATTGGGTTATCATCATAACTGGGATACAAAAGTAAGTCACAATTTTAGTGGCTTCTAGACTTAACTTTGTTCACACAGACATTCTTAGTGTAAGTAATCACATAAGGTTTTGCTTGGTCAAGCAATCACGGAGAGTAAAAACCACAGCTCGGGCATTTGTTCACACATTCAGCATTGCTCTATAGATTTACTCCAGTTCAATGGAGATTAGCTACGAATAATAAAAACTAAGGAAGAGTAACTGTGTCAAAAATGTGTCAAGCCGGCTTGATTCAAGCCTTCAAACTTGCTTGATGCGAGCCTTCGAGCTGTGAGTTTTGCGGTCCACACAGTTGTTATTGCTCGATTTGGAGTAAAATTATCGACCAAAACCGTATGTGAGTACTTAGCATTAGGTTGTAGTAGGCGTTAGCATTAGCCTGGCATTAACTTTTGTGGCACAATGGTATACCTACTTAAGTTGCTCATTTTTGTCACAAATAAAATATAATAAACCATGTCTTGGATATTGAAAGGTGCGGATGAAAGGAAGGAGTTAATTGATAAGTTTAAGGTTAATATTACTGATTTATGTTGGTATGTAAGTATAATATCCTCACCTGCAAGTGATGCGGCAGTGTGTTTGTATAGGATATTTAATTAATAATTGTTAATCATAGTTATAAGATACGATGGGGCTGGCATGCCACATATGGCAAAAGCCCTTTATTTAAATAAAGATATTAAAAAAAAAAATGTCTTGGATATGATTTCTTTTTCTTACATATTTGTATTATTTTTTCAGGTATACAGTGAGGACAATAAGAATGAATTTCCACATGATCTTGCAGAGCTATGTGAAGTTATAGCTAAGGCTTTAGGTTTTGATGATTTCCGAGCTGAAGCGGCTATTGTCAATTACTACCACATTGGATCCACCCTGTCAGCCCACACAGACCATTCGGAAGTTAACTTAGACGCTCCTCTATTCTCTTTTAGGTTGGTAAGGATTTACTTTTGATAAGCAAATGAAAAATAAAAACAAATATTATAGAACAATTTTCCAATGCCCATTAGTTAATAGTGAGCACAATAACAGTTTTTTTCACATATTTCCTCATTGATAGTAGCTGATTTAAAACACTAGGTATTTCTACCTATAATGATTATATTTTTCTTATAAATTTTCCTAATACATATTTAAATTTGAACAAAATATCAAAGTAGATTTGAAATTATTATTAATATTTTAACTTTTTCACAGCTTTGGGCAATCAGCAATATTTTTGATTGGAGGTAAAGACAAGTCTGTAGAACCCACACCTATTTTAATTAATAGCGGGGATGTGGTTATAATGTCCAAGGAAGCCAGGCTGTGTTATCATGCAGTTCCTAGAATTTTAAGGTCCTCTAATCAACCATGGAATGACTTACAACATAAAGAGCTGCCAAGTAAAATGAAGAAGACAGAAGAATCAGAAACAAATGATTATTTTAGACTATTTTCTAAGTATGTTGATGATTCTAGAATAAATATAAATGTTAGACAAGTATTACATAAAACCCAGACGAGTTTGACTGATGCAATATTATGATTTGTACCTACATCATAATAATTATAATATATGGTGCGATATTTATTATTTAAAATTATTTAAAATTATTTTATTTTGAAATATGTACCTATGCATTTTAGTTTACTTTAAAACTTAAAATTTAAGTGTAAAAATTATTTGATAAAGGATTCTATAAAAATAAGATCCGCAATGCGCTCGGAACTCAATGGTCCTAATCGATTTTCGTCAGTAATCTGTAATTATTTATCTGTTTGCTAGTTATTTGTTAATACACGAAAACATATTATGTTTATAATAAATTTTGAGACTATTAACGCCATCTAGTTTTATACCATTTATATTTTGAAATAGATAAAATGACATCTGTTATTTTTTCACTGCAATTTTTGTTGTAAAACTACACTTACAATAGGTCCTGTCTAAACACGCTAGATGGCACTTCTCTATTTTATATTAATCCTTCGCCCCGCGCGAGCACCGGTGATCGCGAGAACAAAAGAATACAATTCCTAGAACCTCCGATCGAAGGATTAATTTAACTAACGGTGCCTGGCGAAAATATTATGTTATATTTAGCCGCATAAAGACGTAGCCTATGTCGGAGTACTATTATAATATATTCTGTGCCTATGTTTATAAATCCAGACCGGTATCAGCATTCAGCTAGCTAACTCAAGCTAGCTAAGTTTATAGGTGAAGAAAGGTTAAAGATAAACTGTACGACGTACGTATACGCACACCACATTCACCAAGTTTCGCCTTTAAATTAATTATTTAAAAAATTGGGGGCAAACGAGTAAACGGGTTACCTAATGGAAAGCAACTACCGTCGCCCATACACATTACTGTGCTCGGAGTTTGGCGCATCTGAACTAGTATTTAGTAATAGTAATCACAATAAATGACAGCAGGTTCCCCTACATAGCGATAATAATGAATAATTAATATAATACCCAAAGGGGTAAGTCGTAAGGGCTAGCGTGCCTAACGATGCCCTTATTTAAGGACAATAAAAGCGTAGTTAACGGGGCGCAGGGACAATACTAGGCAAATTGAGTTAGGTACATTGTCGTTAACAAGAGATGCAATTTGCGTACGATTAGACGAGCAAGTATACTGACATTCGCAAGTCGCAACTCAATACCAGTGGCGGAGCTGCTATAGGCTCTAACTGCCGCACTGAGACGTTTAATGATTATTAAACTTCAATTTAATGAAGAGTTAGACATAATGTATGGGGCTTATGTCTAAACCTTCATTTACTTAATTACACATAATTAGGTAAGATTCATCTCTGAGTGCGGCTGCGGCAGTAAGACACTCTGTATCTGAAAAATTGTGCCCGAGGAAAAATAGGTTATAGGTCTCCAGAATCCAGATACATTATTAATCCTTCGATCGGAGGTTCTAGGAATACCCATTCACCATTGTATTCGTTTGTTCTCGCGATCACCGGCGGTGCTCGCGCGGGAATAACTATTAGGTTAGTTCTAAGTTCAGTAGGTATATATCGCAAGTTCCCAGCATAATATTATAATATTTAGGTATATTGTTAATTATGTCGCGTTGTTTAAATCTCGTACAATATTGAAATGTTTTATTTAGTCCTGTTTCGATTGTGTTAGAAATTTTTAATGCCTAAAGCTTCCTATAGGTATAGGTAGCCTGAAAAGTCTGAAAGTCAATGTAGGTACCTACGAATACCTCTTAAATTGGGAGCTCCGCTGCTGTTGACTTTGCCCCTTGGAGTTGAGTGTTGATACGCCACTGGTAAAGGCTTAATGTCGGGTGATTTTGAATTTTGAATTTGAATTCAGACTTTCGATTCAGCTTGTTGGTAGTCCAATCGTGGCTTTTAGTAAGTCATCTACGCTAACGCCAATGCTCAAGATAGAGAATACCTAACTTGTTTATGAATCCGGCTTAGCTACAGTTTTCTTTTTTCATTTTTTTTATATGAAGTAAGTAAGTAGATTCACTGCAATGTGACGTCACCTGTTTTCATAGCGATTTCCTACCTATCTAATAGCGGAGGGGTTTTTCGCATTGAATAAACTTCAACTATAAGTATTATACTTACTTCTTACAGTGACAATATACGTTCTCGCTGAATTTTTCCTCTTTCAATAGTATAATTACTTATTAATTAAGTAAATGTTCAAAAATATACTTAAAGGTCAATTTTTTTTACATTTTCAAATAGGCATAAGTTACTATATTATCAAGCCATCAAGCCCCATTAGGACAACGGTGACCGCGACAACAATAGAATAACAGTAGATTTCCAAGAATCCGCGATCGAAGGAATATTAATTATTAAGTATGATGGAGCATAATATAAAATCATCGACACAGAACCTTTGTATGGTAAACTGTCTCAGTTGTGCGTCAGTAAAAAGCCGAGATCCTGTTATTGACATTAAATGGCCGATATAAATTCCAATGGCGGATTACGAAATTTATTGGTTTCAAAATTAAAGGAAACCGATTTCAATGGGCATTGGTGACAGCCTTCGCTTATGGCTGCAGAGTAAAGTAAAAACGGCTAAACTTTACTTTTTGTTGCCAGTTGTTCTAGGTTGAATACTTATATTATGTTTAAATTTTAATTATTAAGTAATAAGTAAATAGAAATAGAATTTTATTTTTATTTTTTAGTTATAATGTCTTGTGGTGTAATGGTTAAAAAGGGGAATAAATGTATATTTATTTTTTAAATACATTTGTTTCAGACTACTTACCTATCTTAACTTAACTATGATCCGTGTGGTAATGACTAATGAGAATTACAAAATTTCAATTAGGGGCTAGTTAAATTACAATTTTAAAACTTTGCACCGTGTTTTTTTTGTTTCTGAGAATGTACTTAGTTAAATTGTTGAAATATGTAAGTTTGTATTTTCTGGTCTACGTAGAGTATGGACTATAGGTATTAGCCATTAGGTAAGTATGGACCTAAAAAATTGGCTACTCCATGTTATGATAGATAATGTTTGTTTTTGTGATCTATCCAACTTTCATCTTTGCCATTTTTAAATTGCTTCTAGATTGTGATTTGTGACAGTCTTACAAGCAAAGGTGATCTAATATTATATTATACCTATAACCCAGTCTTACAAGGGATCAAACCTAAAATTAGTGTTCTCGAAAGCATAAAATCAGCTTTATTTACTTGCAAAATATTACTTAAATTACATATACCACAATTGTATAATATGGATCATGAAAATTAATCATTAACTTTATAAGACCTGACAGATATTGTAACCTCAACCGTATCACATCGTCTCAAAGGTCAAATTTGTTTACAGCGTGCAGTGTACATATTAATCTAGAAATTTCGGGACACATGGTGGTGCAATAATGGGACAGGCTTGTTTGTGAGACGACCACAAAGTACAAAGCATGTTTGCAGATAACCTATTGGTTTGAGGGAGAATTACTGTATGTATATTGTATAGTTTCAAGATCCGTATTAATATATCATGTTAACTACAGGCTTGTTGTCTTATGACAATATACACCTAGGTATTGGAATACTCGCTATTCAAGATTCTGATAGGTAAAGCAGTGTTGCAACTTGCAAGGTACCTAAATTGCAAACTTGCGATCAGTGCAATCCTAATTTCTACTATAATACACTTTTAATTCAGACATTTCACATTAATAATTATTGTGTAACAGCATTGATTTGAATATTTTAATGGACTTTAAACGTACTTTAAATAAGTGTGTTAATAGTCTTCGTTTTTTAAAAGAATTCAACGTCAAATTGCCGCGCTCAGATTGCCGTGATTGGTGGATACGTGTACGGTGTAACTAATAAGTAGACATCGGATTATATGCACGATCAAACTGCCGAAATATGCATACAAGTATGCACGAAAAAATGGCTGAAATATGCACAAAATATGCACAATCAAAAGTCACTTTATATCTCTCGATCGCGGATTCTAGAAAATCTATTGTTATTCTATTGTTATTGCGGTCGAATTCGATCGCTTGGGGCTTGACGGGTTAAAATTTATTACTTTTTTGAAGAGTTTTCCGGTGGTGCCGTTAATAAAAGCGCCAATTTTTACAATTTCATCAAATACAGGATTTTTAATTTATCATACAGCACCAATGAGAATTTTCCGATTGTAATCTTAATTCGTAATGCCCATGGAAGTTTATTAAATCGTTAACTACTTTATTCAAATTTTTTGCTAATGTTGCCAACTATAATGAAAAATTTGTTTCTAGAAAGATAATATATCTATTGGATGTATTACATTCTTTAAATGGGGATGGAGCCACATATTTGAAGTGATTTGATCTATCGTACCTCTGTTTTGTGGTCTCGGTGTACTAGCTTGGAGACTACAAGGCACCTACAAGGGCATAAAACTACCGAAATATGCACTATCAACGAAAAATTGCCAAAATATGCACTATCGCCTAAAAAGTGCCATTATATGCATTTGCATATGCAAGTATGCAATTGCATATAATCCGATGTCTACTAATAAGTAATAAATGGGTTTGAGCCAAAATAAATGTACCTTTCTCACATGACTCCTGTGAGAAACATTTCTCACGTTTCTCGCAAAGATAAAAAACGTTTCTCACATTTCTCACAAAGATGCGTTCACATAGGTAACTTTTTACTGATGAACAAATAGGTACCTATGACATATTATAAATTATGATTTAGATGTATAGGAATAAACATAGGATTCAAATATGTACATAATATTTTGTGTTTAGTCTAAGGAAGATATTTAGGCCAATATAATGTGTATACGTATTACGTATACTCATATAGATATTATGTTGTTGTTGTACCCTTACTCCTAACTTCTTAGGAATTGGACCTTCCATCATCAGCTTAGCTCCATGACATGATAGCTATCAGACTTAAATACCAGAACAACTTAATTAAATACTTGAAAACACGGGGTGCGGGCCTATGAAATTTGAGGGTCACCCTCGATATCTCTAGGTTTCCATCATCAGAGACTTGGTGACAACGGGACCATCTGTAAAGTATATCTGTAGGTATACCCTTTCAAACAAAAAAAGATTTTTTCAAATCGGTTCAGGCGTCTTCCAGTAATTGAGGAGCATACTTTTAAAAATCCGACAAATTGAGAACCACCTCCTTTTTTGGAAGTCGGCTAAAAATAAAACCACCTTCAAAGACAATCAACCTTTTGACTGACTTTTTGAACCTTCTTCGATATGTAACAAATACTTTTTTAAAAACACATAAAAATCGGTTCAGCCTAAACGCGAGATAATCTCAGCCAAACATACACACATACATACATACAAACTGAGAATCTCCTTTTTTTTTGAAGTCCGGTAAAAATATATCACATTCCGGTCATTTTATGTAAGACAAAAAAGTACGTAAATAGGAATATAATTAAATACTTTGAGAAACGTACATGTGAGAAATATGACCAGTATAAACGTGCCTTAGTTTTACATTTTTGTTCGACCGTCTCTCACAGGCATACGTAACATGATGCCAACATGCAACTTTTAAATCACTTTATTTGATTATAAGCTAAAAATCGGATGCTACGAAAGCGTGACCCTGTTGTATCGGTATCACTTTACTATCAAAATGCTTTGCACTAATAATAAACAAAAATATTAATTATTTTCTTGATGTTAAGTGCGTTTCTCACAGGAATTTTTCACAAAAAACATGGACGACCAAAATAAAATCAACAACACAACAAGATACAGAGGGAAACTGACACTTTTTCTTTTTAATAAATGATGTTACATGTTGTTAGCTTTAAAAAATGTAGAGAAGTGGTAGTTTCTAATTTCTATAATTCTACAGGGGTGTAAATAGCGTTTCTCACAAAATGTTTCTCACAGGGCGAAATCTAGGATGCTCTCATAAACAATTTTTATTTTTATTATTTGATAAGCTAGGCGGTAAAATATCAACAAAAGGGAAGGCCAGGTACTACACGAACCTTTTGTAAAATTCTAATCCTAAGCTTCCTAAGAAATTTTGGAAATTTTGAGCTATTATCGTAACGAGGTAGTGAAATGGACATGTTTCATTTGTATGGACAAAAAATTTAAAAATAATATAAATTACTATGTAAAAAAAACTATGCATGTTGGTGTAAAAAGGACATCTAATTTTTACTATACATGGTCCAGTGTAATAGGCTTGATGACTAATTTTTTTTCTTATTGGTAATGGAAAGACCCTTAAAAAATAGAAACATTGCTGAAAGAATGACTCTCACAGCTTAAAAATTCACCAAGATATGAACAATTCAAACATCTCATAAAATAGACCTGCCCGAAACGCTTCATACATTAACAAAAAATTAAAACCGACTTCCAAGGTAAAAACAATATTAACATTAATATGAACTAAAAAGTATTAAATAATTTTTGCTATCTAATAGTGCCTTTATCCGAATTCGGCTAAACCTTGACTATTTCTGTACTCAATCTTCATTATTTTGAAGTCGGTACCAGATAGCTGAATCTTCAGTCCTCTGACAGAATATTTGAAACTTTTGGAACTGGCACCGACTTCAAAATTATGAAGATTGAGTACAGAAATAGTCAAGGTTTAGCCGAATTCGGAAAAAGGCACTATTAGATAGCAAAAATTATTTAATACTTTTTAGTTCATATTAATGTTAATATTGTTTTTACCTTGGAAGTCGGTTTTAATTTTTTGTTAAAAATAATAATAATTTCACTCTTTTTAGTTACACTAGTAGGTAAACCTTCGCGTATATTTTACGTATCTTATTACACAGTTCACACTCACAAAATAATATATTATCAGTGAAGTGAACATATTGTGCTAAGTAATTTAACAATTTTAATACTTCAAACCCCAAGCGGTCACCGGCGATTGCGATAACAATAGAAAGGCTATTGTGTCTCGTTTTTCCACGATCCAAGGATCTATCAGATAAAAAATTGTATAAACTTGCATAGAATGTAGCGTAGCTACTCATCTAATATATAAAATTCTCGTGTCACAGTTTTCGTTGCCATACTCCTCGGAAACGGCTTGACCGATTCTCATGAAATTATGTGAGCATATTGTGAGGATATTGGTCTGAGAATCGGCCAACATCTATTTTTCATACCAAAAATTATTTATATGGCAAAACAACGTTTGCCGGGACAGCTAGTAATATAATATAATATTATCATAATTATTGACAGCTGTTCTTGTAATCAAGAATTCAATTTCAAATCCATTCAAATCGATACTTAGTGCGCCATCTATCGATTAATAAGTATAACTAATTAAAAAGACACTTATTGACTTTGTTTTGTTTAAATGCTCTTTTTAAAATAACTTTATTTTAATTCTATATTTTGTCTATTAAAATTTTATAAAGTAGTTAGTATAGTATTCGATCTGTATATAAAGTAGTAAAGTATAAAGTAAAGCGATACCGTCGCCTCCGCGGTGCTGACCGCCGTGTGTATTTAAACAAAGTGTTGTTATACAGTATAAAATTATTCAGATTATTATTCAGAATTATCTATTCTGTGCTATGAGACATTGGTGACCTTAACACGACGTGGTAATGATGAAGACGATGATGATGATGATGATGATGCTTATGATGATGAATATGAGTTGCATAGTAGCATATGCTTTCTGTTCTTAAAACAACAAGGAGTCAGGAGTTCTCTCAGCATCTTCGAAACCATGGTATACCTTGACCCAATATTTGACTTTTTGGTAGCATATTCTTAGTACACTTCACATTAAACCAAAATCACCATATGTTTCCATATAAATTTCGAGGAGTTCCCTCGATTACTCCTGGATCCCATCATCAGGTCACCACTTTGTGAACATGGTACCAAATTGGAGTAAAACCAAATACAACATAGCAAAAATTTCGAAAATCGGTTCACAAACGGCGGAGTAATCGTTGAACATACAAAAATAAAAATAAAAAAATATCCACAGCCGAACATATAACCTCCTCGTTTTTTGGAAGTCGGTTAAAAATGCTACGTAAGACTGACGTCAGTCTTTCTTAGTTAGTACGGATCGGGAGAGAACTTTGTTCGATAGGTATATTAAATATTGTGTTTATGAAAGTGGTTTCATACCAAAAGTTGCTTTTAATTGCATAACTTATCGAATGGTATACAAATATTAAGAAATTTAATTGAAAAAAAAATCGACTTGATTATCCAACTTTGAAGGCGCCTACCAAAAAAAGTACAAAAGCTATCGAGCTGAAATTTTGGTAACGCTTATTTTTTACCGTGCTTTCTTTATTTTATTAACAAAATTCGCTAATCTTTGACCTTGTCATCATCCCTATTAAAAAATAAAAATAAACATGTTTAATACAATAAACATAGCCACAATTATGGGTTGAAGGCGGTGGACATCGCTAAGGTACATTTATTTTGGCTCAAACCCAAATAACAGACTGGATCGAAGCTGTATTAAAATTTCGATATTGGAGTACATTTGCAAACCTTCAAAAAGAGAGGGCAAGGCATCTGCAGCTCTTCTGATGTTGCGAGTGTCCATGGGCGACGGTAGTAGCTTTCCATCAGGTGACCCGTATGCTTGTTTGGCCCCTTATTTCATTAAAAAAACTGCATTTCTCAGTCATGGAAATATAGTTTGCTGTGTACTCCCATTTTTTTTTGTGGAAACTGAAAACTCAATATTGCGTTTGTGAATTAGTAGCACGTAGCGCTCGTCTACTCTTTCTGTTTGCCATCCGTCTGCACATTCTCAACTTAATATTCAAACCGAAATTTCATAATATCTGTCAAAATTATATTCTGTAAAGTGTAATACAACCGAAAGGGTCTTGAACTCTTGACTCTCGATAGACCACAAACGCTCTAATAACATTTTAATGGCCCAAGTTTGGAAGTCTGAAGGGATTTTTAATTTATGTAGCGGGACCGCCGTCCATTTTGATTGTCTCGAAGGAATTTTTATAAACCAAACGCTTTCCCAATTAGGCCCACCGCGATCAATCACAGCATCGACTGGGGTTGTTTAAAAAGTCAACTTTTGGATATTCCCGAGCCGACAGACTGATTTAGGGTTACGTCTCTTTTGCCAATAAAATATTGCCTTTTTATGCGACGTAAATTGTTCAAACATTGGGTAAGAAGATTTGTTTATCGTCATACGTAATGATACTGGGAATGTCTTTGCTGTCTGCTAATTATATGGTAACTTTTTTTTTAATGCAATAAGGGGTCAAACGAGCAAACGGGTCACCTGATGGAAAGCAACTTCCGTCGCCCATGGACACTCGCAGCATCAGAAGAGCTGCAGGTGCGTTGCCGGCCTTTTAAGGGGTAATAGGGGAGGGTAGGGAAGGAAATAGGGAAGGGTAGGGAAGGGAAAAGGGTAGGGGATTGGGCCTCCGGTAAACTCACTCACTCGGTGAAACACAGCGCAAGCGCTGTTTCACGCCGGTTTTCTGTGAGGACGTGGTATTTCTCCGGTCGAGCCGGCCCATTCGTGCCGAAGCATGGCTCTCCCACGTCTGTCCACGGAACTAACGGCCGTTCCCAATATTCAATATATCTCTGGTTTGACATACGACCGATCACAGCTGACATTGAATTGACATAAAATATATGTCTCTAATGTCTAATGAGAGCTATTCCTATCTCTAGTAGGGCAGTACGGTAGAGATAGATCAAATACTGAGAACGGCCGTTAGTCAGATGAGTGTCAAAGTTACCTGAAATTTACAAGCTGTTGTCGAATGGAGCTTACACTGAGCTGCTGTCAAAGCATAATTAGCGCGTTAAAAAGCTGCAAGCTAAAGCGCGATGCTATTCATTCGCCGAAAATTTCGACGCAAAAGATAAAAGTGTTCATCGCATCAAATAGACGTGTTATTGCATGAACGTTAATTAAACCGATTATTTTTTGGCCCTTTTTCAGCCCACTCAAAATTTGAAAACACCGAAAAATTCACCGAAACACCGCAGCTCGGCTTTTAATATAGGGCTAGCATTATGCTTATGTTCCCAGCCGCCACTTGGCAGCGTAAAATTTTAATTGGAACCATTTTTTTTGAGAGATCAATTTCTGGGGTAAGTGCACGGTCTGACCTCGAACGAACAACGGAAATCAGCGCAGGCACAACTCAAATATTTCTTATTGTTTTATTGATTTACTTTAATTGCGAGTTCCTTGATAATAAATAATCGGTTCGGTGGGTATTTTACGTACAAGTTTATATGATCTATTTTCTAAACATTATGTTGGATACTTACCTAATATCAAATACTTAAGTATAAGTTTGATACATAACTAGTTACAGCATTTCTTAGGATATTCTGGGAATTTCAGTAAATTCCTTGAAGCGAGGTCTTGGATCTAGGGTGGAAACTGGGGCAGGGAGAGGACAGTTCTGGAAATTTCTCGCATGATTAGGTACTCAATGCTAGCTGCTTTTGAATTATGCATCGAGTTCATCAATAAGACGTCCTTCCCTTACCCAGAAATTAGAACATTCAAGCTCCATGTAGTTTTACTTACGAACAGTTTATGAGTTACTTATATTTCAGTTTGAAAAAAATGGCAAAGGTTTGTCAGTATTATAATATGATTGTTACTTCTTCAGGCAAAAACTGCCGAAAGTATTTTGATCATATAAAATGTCATGAAAGTAGTTTAGACTGCTTCCTAAAGGCTGCACTTTGGCGTAAACGGTAAACTCCATGCAATTTATTAACTCTTCATGACATTAATTTTTAAAATCTTTCTGTCTCTGTTATTTTATTTTTGATAAACATTTCAGAGAAACTCTTGTCGGTTTCATGCATGCCATAACATCATCTCCATATGTATGAACTGTGAACTTGCTAATTCATCCCCAACTTCACCCGGCTTAGTTTACTTTACCATTTGCCCGCTCACTGAAACATCCCATAATATACAATGCTGCGCTCTGTCAACGCAATGAAAGCATTTTGAATAGATGTTTTCCACGAATAATAAATACTATGTAAGAGTAACTGAGTCAAAAAAGTGGTGCAAACTGCAAATGCAAACATAGGTGTGCATTTTTCTGTTGGGTGTCAAATTCGTGTTGACCTTACAATTTTCGTTAATTTATCGTATGTTATTTTGGTAATTGAGCGAGAGAGAGATATTAGAGTTATTGTTCTACATTACTACATTATGATTTATGTTTCGATGGATGCTGTATTGCAAAATGTTGACAGTTGGACGCAAAAGTTTCCATTTAACTAGGATCGTTCATAAAAGTACAGTAATGGAAAAATAAATCTTTTTTTGAATGAGCGTATTCATCGCTTATCTGTGAAAGCGTTAAGCTTTCATACGTTTATATTGAATGTCGTTTTTACTTTTAACTATAAGCTAAATTTAAAATCCTTTGAAAGTTGCGCTTATTAGAGATAAGCTCATAAGCCGTTCTGTTTTAGTGCACCATTAAATGCTTCGTTCCTAGTCATTTCGTTTAGTAATAAGTAAATAATTTTAATATGAATAGTAAAAATAATAATTTATTCAGATTGTACAGCTATAACTGTAAGAACTTTAAAACATCGATTGATGAGGTCCGTAATTTATGTAAAACCGGGAATATCGTGTGTTTACAGGAGACTTGGCTTTTAAATCATGACATTCCGCTCTTGGGATCCGTGTCTGATGAATTTGAGTACACAGGTAAGTCTTCTGTAGACACATCGGCGGGTATCTTGAGAGGGAGACCATACGGTGGAGTAGCTATTCTCTGGAGAAAAGGTATGTTTGACTCTGTATCCATTATAGAATGTCATAGTAAGCGATTAGCTGCTATCAAAGGTACAATTGGGGATAGATCTATATTGGTTTTTTCTGTATATATGCCAACTAAATCGCATGAGAACCTGCCGATCTTTACTGATATTTTAAGTGAGATAAGTGCAATCGAAGCGAGTAATAGTGTGGAGAATTTATTTATTTTAGGGGACTATAATGCACACCCAGACGATTTTTTCTACACAGAACTAGAGCGCTTCTGTGCTGATCAGTCTTGGGTATGTGCGGATGTTAAAATATTAGGACCGGCTGCGTATACTTTCATGGACAATTACCATAAAAGTAAAAGCTGGCTAGATCACTGTGTGATCTCCCTGTCAGCCTGGCACACAGTATCTGGTGTAGGTATTGTGGAAGATGTATTTGGCTCGGATCATTTGCCTATTTACTTAGACTTTTTAATTAATTTTGTAAAACCTAAGTGGGACATACATGATATACAAAGAAACCTGGTTTCATGGGGCGAAAGAGATGAATCTCAAATAAAAGAATATCAAAATTTTTGTAACTCGGGGTTACGTAACATAGATTTCCTGCCTGAATCAAATAATTGCGCGCAGGGATTTTGTGATAACATAGTTCATAAAAATGTAGTGGACAACTTATATGAACAGACTGTTAATGTGCTAATGACGGCAGCTATAAAAACAAAACATCGTGTTGATGCTAAGCCTTGCAAACAAAAGGTACACTGTGGGTGGAATAAGCACGTAAAAGACGCTCATCGGGTGGCCAGGCTTAAATTTAAAACATGGGTGTCACATAATAGGCCTACAGTAGGTGATATTTTTGAACAGATGTGTGAATCACGTAAGATTTTTAAAAGTCGATTAAAATGGTGTTTAAATAACCAAGAGCAAATAAAAATGAATAAGTTAGCAAAGTTACGAGCTGACAAAAATTTTGTTAAATTTTGGAAGTGCACTAGTAAGTTCGATTTGAAACCTGGCCTCCCGACTAGTGTCAATGGCGTTAGCGACGAAGAGGGAATTGCAAATATGTTCATGGAGCATTTTAAAGTGGAGTCCCCGCTAAGTTCTACTACTGGGTCTGTCGTGCGGGGGGAGGTGCCTGTACTTATGTTTACTGCTAAAGAAGTCAGAGATGTAATTAAGCGCATGAACAGGGGCAAGTCTCCCGGTCACGACGGACTCAGTATTGAGCACTTAAAATACGCAGGTCCACACCTACCTAGAGTTTTAGCTTTACTTTTTAACATCGCTATTAAACATGCATATCTGCCAATGGACCTGATGAAAACTATTGTAGTTCCCATTATCAAGAACCGAGTAGGTGATATCTCGGACAAAGGTAATTACCGTCCGATATCGCTTGCTACTGTATTGGCCAAAGTATTGGACAGTTTGCTTGACTCACATCTGCAAAAATATCTGAAAATACATGATGGGCAGTTTGGATTTAGACCTAGACTGTCCACCGAAAGTGCTATCTTGAGTCTCAAGCATACTGTCCAATACTATACAAGCCGTAGGACACCGGTTTACACATGCTTTCTGGATCTTTCAAAGGCATTTGACCTCGTTTCTTACGATGTACTTTGGAAGAAAATGGAGAGCATGGGTATACCGGTGGATATTATAAATATATTTCGCTTCTGGTATGCGAATCAGACGAATCATGTAAAATGGGCCAATAAACTCTCTAAGGCGTACAGATTGAACTGCGGTGTGAGACAGGGGGGCTTATCGTCTCCTAAGCTATTCAATCTGTACGTGAATGATCTCATAGTGGAGCTCAGCAATATGGGTGTCGGATGCAAGGTTGGTGGTGTTAGCGTTAATAACATTAGCTATGCGGACGACATGGTATTGCTGAGTCCCACTGCGAGAGGAATTCGGGAGATGTTGAAGGTGTGCGAGAGATACGCTGATTCGCATGCCATGAAGTATAATGTAAATAAAAGTGAAATTATGATCTTTAAGGCCGCCGGTAAATATCCCGAATCCATACCTCCAATATGCCTCGGCGGAAAGGAGCTGAACAGAGTGTTCCATTTTAAATATCTCGGCCATATACTTACCGACGACCTTAAAGATGATCTAGATATTGAACGGGAGCGGAGGGCTTTGGCGGTTCGAGGTAATATGCTGGCCCGCAGGTTCGCACGTTGTACGGATAAAGTTAAGATCACACTCTTTAAAGCGTTCTGTCAGAATCTGTACACGGGCGGCCTGTGGATCAGCTATACCAAAGCATCCCTAAACACCCTTCGCATCCAATATAATAATATCTTCAGGATGATGCTGAAACTTCCCCGATTTTGTAGTGCATCTGAGATGTTTGCGCTAGCAAGAACTGATGGCTTCCGGGCACTCATTCGCAAAAAAGCTGCATCTATAATAAATCGCGTAAGGGGAAGTGACAACAGCATCCTGAGGATTGTGGCAGATGATCCGCATGCACCCATATTGAAGAACTACGTGCGGATAATGAATGAATTCGAGAGCAGATCTTTAGGACACAATATCCGCCCGTGGTTCTAATTGGGTGCATGATTAACTTTTTAGTGTTAAGTTTTTATTTTAAGTCATGTTTTATTTTTACTAACCCAATAATCTTTACTTTTATGTTTGTATTACTAACCAATGGACCATAGTAGTCTGAAATAAAGATATTTGTATTTGTTGTATTTGTATTTCCTAGTGCGATCTAGTCTATCAAACAGCAGAATAGCATTATCAGTTCTCACGTCAAATGGTTTTGTTTAGTTACCATTTTGTAGTTAAATGGTCTAGATCGAACAAGGGACGAATCTGGATTCATCCTTCGATCGCGGATTCTTGAAAATCTATTGTTATTCTATTGTTGTCGCGGTCGCCGGTGTCCTTATATGTTAGTATTGCATAGGTAATAAGGTGGATAGGTTATAATTGCATTTAAATAGAAGAGTTGGAGTTGTTATCAAAGGACGTATCGATTTTAGCACAGTGCCATTAGCCATACCCTAGTTATAGCTCTACTAAGCTTTCTGTCTCACGGCCGCAATCGGAGTCATTTAATGATGATTAACCTTAATTTAATGAAGAAGTTTTATAGTGGAGTTCCCAGAGCATAAAAATCGTGCAAACCTCCGATTTTTGCAATAGTGGATGAAAATTGAAAAGAATTAACAAAAAATTAAAACCGACTTCCAAGGTAAAAACAATATTAACATTAATATGAACTAAAAAGTATTAAATAATTTTTGCTATCTAATAGTGCCTTTTTCCGAATTCGGCTAAGCCTCAACTATTTCTGTACTCAATCTTCATTATTTTGAAGTCGGTACCAGATAGCTGAATCTTCAGTCCTCTGACAGAATATTTGAAACTTTTGGAACTGGCACCGACTTCAAAATTATGAAGATTGAGTACAGAAATAGTTGAGTTTTAGCCGAATTCTGAAAAAGGCACTATTAGATAGCAAAAATTATTTAATACTTTTTAGTTCATATTAACGTTAATATTGTTTTTACCTTGGAAGTCGGTTTTAATTTTTTGTTAAAAATAATAATAATTTCACTCTTTTTAGTTACACTAGTAGGTAAACCTTCGCGTATATTTTACGTATCTTATTACAATTTGTTAAGAGTCACAGTTCACACTCACAAAATAATATATTATCAGTGAGCCATACTCCTCGGAAACGGCTTGACCGATTCTCATGAAATTATGTGAGCATATTGTGAGGATATTGGTCTGAGAATCGGCCAACATCTATTTTTCATACCAAAAATTATTTATATGGCAAAACAACGTTTGCCGGGACAGATAGTAATATAATATAATATTATCATAATTATTGACAGCTGTTCTTGTAATCAAGAATTCAATTTCAAATCCATTCAAATCGATACTTAGTGTGCCATCTATCGATTAATAAGTATAACTAATTAAAAAGACACTTATTGACTTTGTTTAGTTTAAATGCTCTTTTTAAAATAACTTTATTTTAATTCTATATTTTGTCTATTAAAATTTTATAAAGTAGTTAGTAAAGTATTCGATCTGTATATAAAGTAGTAAAGTATATTCGATCTGTCGTCTTCCGCCACGCGCCGCGCGGCGCTGACCGCCGTGTATATTTAAACAAAGTGTTGTTATACAGTATAAAATTATTATTATTATTAGTATATCCACACCTATGCCTTGTACTATTATCTATTCTGTGCCATGAGACATTGGTGACCTTAACACGACGTGGTAATGATGAAGACGATGATGATGATGATGATGATGATTATGATGATGAATATGAGTTGCATAGTAGCATATGCTTTCTGTTCTTAAAACAACGCCGAAACTCCCAAACGTGTATCTATAAGGAGTCAGGAGTTCTCTCAGCATCTTCGAAACCATAGTATACCTTGACCCAATATTTGACTTTTTGGTAGCATATTTTTAGTACACTTCACATAAAACCAAAATCACCATATGTTTCCATATAAATTTCGAGGAGTTCCCTCGATTACTCCTAGATCCCATTATCAAGTCACCACTTTTGTGAACATGGTACCAAATTGGAGTAAAACCAAATACAACAAAGCAAAAATTTCGAAAATCGGTTCACAAACGGCGGAGTAATCGTTGAACATACAAAAAAAAAAAATCCACAGCCGAACATATAACCTCCTCGTTTTTTGGAAGTCGGTTAAAAAAAGGAACGTGTAGCTGATAACATAAACAATAAAGTTTACCTATTGAAAAGTTGTGCTTTTGATTTTTAAATTATTCTCTTCCACTTCAAGTAAACTCATAAACTGTAAAATTTTGAAGAAAATTTGCATATTTCTTTCTTTTAAATATATAGTAAAATAATATTTTTTTTTTTGATTTGTATCGTTGCTTATATTCCAAAGAAAGAAAATAAGTTGAAAATATATATAATTTATATTTATAAAATTAATATTTTTGTATGTAGATGAGCATACCTCCAAATGTGCTTGTTGTGTGCCTCGCCAGGTAAATGGCGTTCCTATTTTTATTTGGTTTTAAATAGGAAGTTTAAAATTATTTTTTAGGCTTAACAAAGCCTTCTATTTCTTAATGTGTATAACTTTTTAGCTCTTACTTTATTAAATTTTCTGAAAATGTAGCAGAAACTTTTCACGGATATTTCGAAGAAAATATGTATTTTATTTCTTTTGGTTAGGTTTTTACAGAATAGAATTGATTTTTTATTTATTTTTTTCATTAATTATATTTGCTAAAACATACTTAAAGGAAAAAAATACAAATTAGGTTAAGAACTGATATTTTTTGTCTTTAGTATATACGTGAGATTTGTAGCACCCAATTTTTTTTCTGGCTTTAAGTAGGAAGTTTAAATATATTTCAAAGAAGATGCACTTAATGTTTTAGCTCTCACTTAAATAAATTCTCAACAAATATAGAAAAATATTTTCGGTCTATTTTACACATTTTTGGAGATATTTAAACGTTTTTAAGTACTTAAAAGTTATCATTTCTCTAAAAATTAAATATGCACAACAAGTAAGTTTAACACACTTTTCGTTACAACCCTTAAATCCACCCAAACCCTTTTATTTTGGTTACGACGAGCGTTAATCTCTAAAAACTTTGCAAAAACCTTATAGTTGTATTTAGCTTTGCAAAGCAAACTTTCTTTTTTAAAAATTGTGTATTTGGTAAATTTTCAACGTAAACAATCAGATAAGGGCCTGTTTCACCGCTTCCTGATAAGGCTATCCACCACTTAATTTGACAGATGGAGTATGGAAAATCTGTCAAATAACCCTATCGGGCACCTTATCAGGAAGCGGTGAAACAGGCCATAAGTCTCATGAAATAACAGGAACAAGATTTTTTTTTCTGAACCGGTTTTACATGGTGAAATATTAATTTTTAATTAAGTAACTAAAAAATTAAAAGCACAAAAATTTTTTTGGTAAACTTTGCAAGTTATAGTGTAAAAAAGAAAATGACACCTCAAAAACAAAAATCCATTCACTATTACAATTTTCGGAGGTTAAAACCCCTGGCGACTGCACTATTATGGATTATGTCAAAACCTTCACTTAATTCAATGAAGTAATTATAATATTCGTGTCTGCAGAGTGCGGCAGTAGGTTTCTAAAATGGCCGATGGCTAGTATTTTTGTGGTGTCGCTAAGTTTAAAGGAAGTACGTCTGTAATTACTCGCAGGTCGACTCCATGAGGCGTGTAATGGACTTTTCAAGTATTCGTAACGTTGAAACTTTCACTTGAGCCGGGCTGAGCGTCGACAATGTGCTTAACGATGTTTTTAACAACTTCACCCCATCTTGCCGGTTATGTTCGTTATAAACCTGATGCGTCTACGTGCTGTTAAGACGGGAATAGATTTTCTAAGCCGTCTAAGGTTTCTGAGGTGCGGATGATGACAATACAAGATTATCAGCTTTTACTTTAATGGTAAACAAAAGTTCGTCAAAGGAGATCGTTCTTAAGTAAGGAGGCTTTTATTATAACGACGTGCCTGAGATTGAATTGAGCAAAACTATCAGCTTTTACTATTTTCTCTTACTGACTAAAAGGATTTAATGGATTTTATCTTCACATAAATGAAGATCCTTAGTCACAAAAAAAAAGAATATCCTAGTAGAAGTTCCTATCTTACTACTAACACCTTGCAATCATAGCTCGTGAAGTCTAGAAAACTAAAACTAAGAATCCGATGTCCAACTATCTTTTACTTTTTCTATTATTAAGAAGTGCTCAAAGTACAATCCAATGAGAGGAGAGCTTTGTGCAATCAGCGGATTTGAGCTTTCCTTGACCGTAATTGTGGACACACGGGCCTAAAAAGACAGAAAGTACAAGCTTTGGCGACGATTGACGGATCTCAAAGCAAACGTTTACCTATTCACATTTTCAATTTGCTTACTACTGTAGTAGGTAATTTTTACTACGATGCTATAGTGAAAATGCCTTTAAAATAAGTCAAAACTAAATGGAATTAAAAATTTTACAAACATTTTTGTATTCAAGACAAAATTTTAGAAAAAATATTTTAGTTCATACAGTAATTTACGATCGGTTTTTGGAATTATAGGTACTTATAACAATCATCATATCATGTTATGAATTATATATTTCACTTTAAATATATCAACACTCGTTTAACGCCGTAACGTGAAAAAACCATTATCTATATATTATATTATTATATTATAGAGGTTCCACATAAAAACTAAACATCCAAGGATGTCGATATAAATAAGAAAACACAATTGTTAGTTCCATCATAATAACGCAGAAATAAAATTACACGAAATCCCAAGAAAAGCGAATGTTTTGCGAAAAGAAAGCCGACATGGCTTCATTTCCCATTCATATCCGGACCACTGTCATTCGCTTATTACGAAAAATTACCTTTGTTTATTCAGAAGAAGCCTCGATTAGATTTTCAAAGATTTTGAGTTTTAGAACTTCAATTTCATGAATGGCTTTTGAGTTTGAGAACCTCAATTTAATGTTACATAGATTTTGAGTTTTAGAACCTCCATTTGATGGATAGATTTTGAGTTTTAGAACCTCCATTTTATATAATTAGTGTAGTTTGAGTTTTAGAACTTCAATTAGTTTAAGGTTCTAAACTTTATCCGCTTTGAAATAAATTATTGAGTTTGAAATTAGAACAATTTTTCCAATTTTAGATAAATATAAAGTAAGGGAGAAGACCTAATGGCAGACACTATAAGGAAACATGCAACATTTGAATGTTATAAAATATATAATTTATGAAAATAAAGGATTGATAACTTCTTCCATGTCTTCAGTAACTCTTACAAAATAAAACTATTATAATTGTTCTCTGACAAATCAATTAAAAAATATATTATTGGTCTTTTTGTAAACTTAGTCATAAGCACTAATAGATGACATCACAAAAAACGAACATCACTAATAGTAGACACCAATATGAACTAATAGTTGACATAGAACAATACATTACATTTTACATATTTTTTTCTATTAAATTAGGTCTTTATTTGCCATTTTTCAAAAGATTTAATTTACTTCATCATAGTCACTACATGCATCAGAAATATTATCCACGTTGTCTTCAGATTCTATTCATTCTTCTTCCATGCTGAAACTATCTTTCCTTTTATTTTTATTTTTCATATTTTTGAAGTGAAAACTTCTTTAGCGGCGTTGAGCACTTTTGTGGGATGGGTAAAAACTGTGAAACTCGCGTCAGATTCTCGTGCTGATCGAAAAACCTTGGAAAAACCGTAAGACGGTTGAAGAGTAGTGTTTTGTGTCGAACTCGAACTCGAATTCGAACTCGAATTGATTGTAAGGGTTTCGATTAAGTAATTAAAAAAAACCGGCCAAGTGCGTGTCGGGCCACGCGCAGTATAGGGTTCCGTAGTACCGCTAGTTTTTTTTTTGTCAATTTTTATATGGTCAATGAACGTATATTATATAGCGTGTTTTATTCTACTAACAGCATCATCTCAGTTACTTTCAAAGGAATTTAAACGAAAAGTCCCATTTTTACTTCGCCGAATACATTTTTTTTAGTTGATCGACTTTTACTCAATTACTTATGAAGTCTTCTTAGCCGTGATAGTTTTCCTTTTAAATTCAGCATATTTCCTACTCCCGTGAATTTTTTCACATTTCCAGAACCCACCGTTTAGCTGGTAGAAGGGGGGGGACACTGGACTCTAACGATTTTTTCCACTTTAAAACTTAATATTTCACAAACGGATCCCTAAATCGGAAAATGATCTATAAATACTCGCAATATTTTTAAAAAACCTATTCAACGACACCCCACACAATGGAGTGGGCGCGAAAAAAATTATCATCCCCGCTTGATGTGTAGGGGAGGTACCATAAAAAATATTTTGTTGCTATCATTAATATGTGTATTCATACCAAATGACAGCTTTGTAGGTCTCTGAGTAAAACCGCGGACAGACAGACAGACAGACAGACAGACAGACGGACAGACGGACGGACAGACCGAAACTATAAGGGTTCCTTATTGACTACGGAACCCTAAAAACGATTTTTTAAAAATCGTTTTTCATAATAAATGGGTTAAAAATTTAATCCATTGTAAGGGTTTTGATTAATTAAAAAAAAACGATTTTTAGTAATCGTTTTTCACAAAAAAAAAGTTAAAAATTTAATCGATTGTAAGGGTTCCGATTAATAAAAATATCGATTTTTTAAAAATCGATTTTCATTAAAATTGGGTTAAAAATTTAAGCGATTGTAAGGGTTTCGAATAATTAAAAAAAAAACGATTTTTTAAAAATCGATCTTTTGAAAATCGATTTTATGAAAATCGATGTTTTAAAAATCGATTTTCATAAAAAATGGGTTAAAATTTTAATCGATTGTAAGGGTTTCGATTTATTAAAAAAATCGATTTTTTATTAATCGATTTTCATAAAAAATGGGTTAAAAAATGCACAACGTTAATAATTAAGTTTTCACTTCTGCCGGCACTCCCGGAGTGCAATCCGTCTTTTTTCCTAGCAAATTTATTTTCAGTCTTTAGTCTCCATGCTCCTTTTTCTTCTTTCTTTTCTCAGCTCTCCTTTTTCTTTTTTTTTACTGCTAAAAAACTAAAGCAATCGATTTTTAGATCAGTACAAGGTCTAATATTAGACACGTCCATTTTTAGGTGCAGTAGTTCTAAGTTCTTAGATTGTTAATAGAATTATATTTTCAGAGAATAGTGATGATTTTTGCAGTAGAAGTACAAAATAATTTGAGTATGTATTGCAAAACTCAAAGATGAGATCCATGTCATCTATTAGGTTTTTTACATTTTCAAGAACTAATAGTAGACACCCTTTATATTGTTAGGGAAAATGGATAAAAGATCATAAATAAACATTAATTAGTGTAAACAATATGACCAATAATCCAATGAAGTCAATAGAAATTACAAAAAATCTAATAAATGTATTCAAAACTTACGTGCAAAATTTCGCCTTCCTTAACCTATTTGCTAAGAAATTGCCGGGTGCGTGTTGACGCGGTCACATCATTTACGAAAACTGATCCCATTTTAAAATTTTGTTCCCGAAGGCATCCCTAATATATTTTTTCACATCAACAGATAGCATAAGAAGCTTATAAAATTTACAGTGTTGAGAAATAATTAGAATAATTCTTATTTTTATGGCATTTTTGTCGTAAGTGTCTTCTATTAGTTCAGTGTCTACCATTAGCGCCTTTCCCTTAATGACTAACCGATAAAATATTTGCATTTTCGCAACATGTTTTTGTAATTATAGCATAGTTGGTTAATTTATTTGAGACTACCCTCATTTCGTGACGTAATTGAACTATGTACTCGATAATAGATCGGTTATTGGATCATGATTCATCTATGTACTATCGACAAAATGCTGCTTGACCACGACGCATACGATGAAAATAGCTTTGTGTTCATTCATTTCTATTCTTAAAATATCAAAGTTTTGAAGTGGGAAAATTGAGAAAATATGCACTAATGGGCCGTGAAAATGAAAATGTTTTTCTAAGATTTTTCTGGAGCTGTTCTCGTCTCATGAGATTTGGGGTCATGTCGCTTGTGACAATAACGAGATGAGGTTTATTATTTCTCCCCGGATTTCGATACCACTATCTAGTTGGTCCTTTCTTAGGACCTTCTAGAATCTAGACCCTTCCAGAACTTAAGTTATTGTTATGTGTACTACTAGACGATCCGTGCGGCTTCGGTCGCGTATATTAGATATTTCACAGACAAATTAGTCCACAAAAAAAGCCTATGATCCTTCACTTGGTCTACTTCTTATCTGACCCATATAACAGAAAAAATGATCTAGTAATTCGTGAGATAAGCTCTTTTAAATAATTTCCCCCGCTTTTTCCACATTTTCCTCTATTTCTTCGCTCCTATTAGTCTTAGCGTGATAAAATATAGGTTATAGCCTTCCTCGATAACTGGTCTATCTAGCACCGAATGAATTTTTCAAATTGGAATTGGTTCAAATAAGCACTTTCAAATAATTTCCACCGTTTTTCCACATTTGCCTCCATTTCTTCGCTCCTATTAGTCTTAGCGTGATAAAATATAGCCTATAGCCTTTCTCGATCGGCTATCTAACACTGAAAGAATTTTTCTAATCGGACCAGTAGTTCCTGAGATTAGCGATTTCAAACAAATTCTTCCGCTTTATATAATACTATTTCTTCGCTCTTATAACTCTTAGCGTGATAAATATAACTTAATAGCCTTTCTCGACAACTGGGCTATCTAACACTGAAAGTATTTTTCAAATCGGACCAGTAGTTCCTGAGATTAGCGTCTTCAAATAAGTTCTTTCAAATAATTTCCCCCCGTTTTTTCCACATTTTCCTCTATTTCTTTGCTCTTATTAGTCTTAGCGTGATAAAATATAGCCTATAGCCTTCTTCAATAAATGGGCTTTCTAACACTGAAAGAATTTTTCAAATCGGACCAGTAGTTCCTGAGATTAGCGCATTCAAACAAATTAACAAACTCTTCCGCTTTATAATATTAATAACTAGCTGTCCCGGTAAACGTTTCTTTGCCACATTTTTTTATTTGATCGCAGCGCTAACTGTCGGGACAGACTAAAATTAAAATTCTAATATTATTTAAAATTTGACACTGCGATGGTAGTGCCGTCTGTCGGATCCAATGTAAAACATTCCAAAATCAACAACTACTAATTAATTAAAAATTTATTAAAAAACATTGTCCAGCGGACAAAATTGTGAATCTAAACCATTCCCAGATCCCCTTGAACACACACAAAAAATTTCATCAAAATCGGTCCAGTCGTTTGAGAGACGTTCAGTGACATACACACTCACAGAAGAATTATGTATATAAAGATATACAGTAATCTGATAAATGTAAAAGTGTGACTGTCTGTCTATCAGTTACCTCTTCACGCTGAAACTTTGCTCAGATTTTGCTGAAATTTGGTATACAAATACTTTGTCCCGGGAATGGACATAGGATACTCTTAAGGTTGTGTTTCCACCAGAGATATGTTGCTTTTGAGAACCAATAGAATCGCTTCATTGACGTGACCTCGCTCAGCGCAGCGATTCTATTGGATCTTATGTCGGCACTACATATAGGCGAACGCGTTGGCCAACGCGTTGGCCAACGTGTCGGCCCAATGTGTAGAACGGGCGACTCGCGCGTTGGCGGTAGGTATTTAGACGTTGGCCGACGCGTTTTGTCGGCACTACATATAGGCGAACGCGTTGGCCGACGCGTTGGCCAATGCGTTGGCTAACGCATTCGCCTATTTGTAGTGCCGACATTAAAAACACATTCCTCGCAACATATCTCTGGTGGGAACGCAGCCTTATCCCGGAAAAATGTACAGTTCAAGCGCCATAACCGATTTGCGGGCGTCATCTAGTAAGTTATAACTTATAAGTTATAACTTAACTTATATCACGAGCCATGGCCTCATAGGCCTCAGCAGTCAGCACGTCTCATAAAGTATTTTGAGCACGTCTTAACTTTTTCAGCAACAACTCAAAACTCAATTTATCCTTCCAATACCGTAACTAAACAAACTTGATACTCGCTACATGTGCCAAAGGAGAGTAAAAGTTTATGTGAAAATTATTTTAAGGGTCAACGATCCTTAAATAAAAAGAATCTAGTTACGAGTATCTACATTTAGGTACAATAATCTTTATTATTTCATTAGATTTGGAAAATAGATTATTATTTATTTTCATCTAAGTATATATCACTTCAGAACGCCTGAACCGATTTGGCTAATTTTAGTCTTGAAATACTTGTGTAAGTCCAGGGAAAGTTTTAGCAGGGAAGTGATACGAAGTTCACCGGATCATGTAGATGTAAATAAGTTTAGTCCCACCATCACTTCATATAAAATATGATAATTTCGCAAAAATAATCATCACTTCAGGTCTCAAATGATCAAGCGTTGTAGACGCTGCCTAAAGTTCGTGAAGAAAGTTATCGGAATTCGCGAAGAAAAAAACTTGTCAAATAGCGCGCCCGAACAAACTTGATACTTGACAAATGTCAAATAACATATTGGGGTGTTGTGCACACGTCATCGGGCGCCGGCTAACGAAGTGGGGTCCGGTACGTGACGATAATTCGGCCCCGTGGGAGGCCTTTGTGCAATCAGTGCGGTTTCTTGCGTTCCAGCGTTACACGATTTTTTGGGGTTCCCCGTCACCCCAGTTGTCTATTAGATAGTAATGAAGCACTTGTGATAACTGATGATAGATTTTTAGGGAATAGCAATACACATTTTATGACTAGACGTTCTTCGCGGCTCCGGCTGCTTAAACAAGGAATTCAGCAAGAGCCTTACATTTTCTCTCAAAAAAAGTAGTATAACAATAAATCTTCCTGTGGTCAACTCTACATCTGTTCTAAATAACATTAAACAAACACACTCTTCAGCTTACAATATATAAAGTTAAAATAAGTACAGCACCTAATAATAAACTTCATAATGTGAAACAACATTTATATCGGTTCATCCATGAACGTAGAAAGAAAGACGGACGGAGTCTTGTTAAATACAAAACTGTGTCTTCACTTATCTTCAGAGTCGGCCACGCACACATTCTGACGCCTGTCAAATGGTATGGACTAGCGCAAGAATTTGTGCGTGCGGACCGTGTACATACAGCCAGCTGGCCGACTCTGAACGACACAGTTTTGTGTATGGTGGGACTCCGTCCGCCTTTTTTTATACGTCCATGGGTTCATCATATTTTTTATATCTGTTTAAACTACCGTACCCAAATTTACGTTTCTCCCCCTTAGTTGTAATAAAATGGTACCATTATGGGTACATGATGAATTCTCCTCAAACGGAACCCCTTCCTTAAGCACCGACTTTACTGAATTTCAATACAGATAGTTAGGGAAAGAAATATCTTTGACTCTGCAGATTTTTATTGAGTATTCCCAGTTGTCGTTTAGACGATTTATGTGACTTCGCGCTTAAACCTAAATTTATTGCTATTCTTCTAATGAAAAAACTGCATTTTGTACCGTACGGAGTTGGAATTTCACGCTGAATTTAATCAATTCGGTTTGAATACTTCGTGTATTTGTGAGGTAAATCACTCTTTCGATTGGAACATTTGGAACATGAAGACAATTTTAACTGTCACCATGATTGTAAAGCTGTCAAATGCTGCCTCATTGGCCCTGACACACTGGCGCAAGGGCTAAATCTAAGTACTCACATACGGTTTTGCTCGATAGTTTTACCTGGTTTTACTCCGAATCGAAGGAAATGACATAATATTTAATTCCATCGAGCCGGCTCAAAGCGAGCCTTCGAGCTGTCAGTTTTGGCGGTCCACACGGTATTGCTAAATTTGGAGTAAAACTATCGAGCAAAACCGAGTACTTAGCATAAGATGAACTAATACAAGCGACGAATCTATCCTTCTACGAGTTTGTTTCCCTTGTATTGGTCGTTCATGAATCATGACTCAGAAACTAAAGTAAAGAGGTCGCGTAAGGGTTTGTAGAGACTAGAGTCAGTGCAAATCCTTCATTATGTGGAGAGGCCGCGTAAGGAGACTAGAGTCATGACACTCATGACTCATGAGTCAAGACTGTACAAATCCTTCATTAAGTTAAAAGATGTCCAAATTATCATAAAATTGTCGGAATTTATGGATATAGCAACTATTCAATTCAAAAATATCTCATAATAAGCATATCGTTTCAAATGTATACCCACGGCCACAGAACTCTAATTCTACTATTTTAATGCAACATCACTGCAGCTTCGTTCCTTGTTCGAGCCATTCCGTTTCCTATCAAACGACTAAATGTTTCAAGCTATCATCACCATTGACATTTCATGAAAAAAAAAACAAAATCTCAAAAATTAATGTCCATGTTGTTGATTTGACATGAGAATACAATATAGGATATAAGTATTACTGCAATGTTTACACGCTAGACGCCAGCACCAGCACAGACGATAAACAAAAAGTTTTGTTCGAAGTTTGACAACGTTTCTGTCAACATTTTGATACTTATTACTGTATTACTTGGATTACTTACTGTATGTCCTAGTAGTACCCTTTACACCGAACTTTGCGTTTAAATATTCCCCATTTTAAGTACTTATAAAATATTCTGTTTATAGTGGTTACTAGAATTTTAGGTCGAAGGAGGCCACTGCAATGTTGTATTAAAGTAAATACTAGAAATTAGAATCGGGGTACATAGAATTGGACATTGAGTTAGAAAACTCTAAATAATGTGTCCTCATCTAAAATGCGAATGTTCTGGACCATAACTCTCACTTTTAATGAGCTCGCAGGATATTTAATCATGGTCTAGGGCCTATAAATTCTAATTACTTGCCTTATTATTTCAAACCTACCTTTACGCGTCTGACTCTAACAGGACAATAGTACATAATATAGCATCGGCTATTTCTTTGCGTTTACCATTCCAATGAATAAATGCATCCATACTTACTTGATATTATAAATGCGAAAGTGTTGATATTATAAAAGCTTTTCACGTTTTAACTATTTAGCTGATTTGAATGAAATTTAGTAGGATTATATACATCGAGTCTCGCGAAAGGATATAGGATAGATTTTGACACGGAAAAAAGTTAGTTTCACGCGTGAAACGATCTTGTTTGGCGAAATTTTGGCGCATCTATTGAGTAAAAATTAATATTGAAACATCTAGTGCTAGAATGTATATTTCTTAGATACTAAACATGTTTTTATGTTTGTCGATTACAAGATGTTATGCGAGGTTTATTTCGTCTCTATAAAGTAGAAATATCAATGTTATAAGGAAAGACCCTCGGAATTTCACGCTTTCGAAGAACCGTGAAAAGTTATATTTCTCGAATGGTTAAATATGAAAACAACAGGAAAATCTCCGAAACATTTTTTAAATACATTGCAATAACATTTTGTTTGCCTTATTTTTATTGAGTAACAATGTTTATATTGTTGTTTTGGTTACATTTGTATATGTTTATTTAACCTTTTACTAAAAACAAGTCTCTATAATATAATACAACCTTAGATACTGTACAAAATATCGTTAATTGATATTTGTTTTTTTTTAATAATTATTACCGAAGCTATGTGGACTGACGCGGACGGACAGAGCGAAATTGTAGTTATTACGGAACCCTAAAAATATATATACGAAAATTTGCAGTAAAACAATAGTCATAGTAAGTCTGTGCCATTATTTTCTGTAGGATACCATTGTCTCTGCATTTTTTGTACTTTTGATATTTTTCATTCATTGTGCTTACAAAGAATTTATTATCACGCTACTTAGGGTGGGTTGCACCAACTTACTTTAGCTATACTAACTACAGTGCAAAATCGG
The DNA here is from genome assembly GCA_937595015.1 of Polyommatus icarus. NCBI lineage: Eukaryota > Metazoa > Arthropoda > Insecta > Lepidoptera > Lycaenidae > Polyommatus > Polyommatus icarus. The sequence continues at coordinate 8,665,913 of OW569335.1, read as the reverse complement.
TATGATTTCCACGTTGGAAACAAGTTATTTTCAAGTTTGGTTAGCTAAAAATACAAACTAAAATAAAATATACAAATATATACAAACTTAGAATATAAAATTATAAAAAGAAGAACTTTCCCAGGTCGTCCCCATCTGGCAGAGTGCCCAGCAAGCTGACAGCATTGCCACGTTGAATTGCAATTGCTATTCGCTGTGCTAGGTAGCTCCCGGCTCTGGGGTCTCGGGTGGCTTCAATAAGCCTCTTAGATATTTCGCTAAAAAGCTTATGTGCCCCCGGACCCCATGCGCCTAGGGTTTCTACCCCAAACGGTTCAAATATGAGATCTCCGCCGAGGTTCTCATATTTGCGCCGCTTGAGGTTCTCTGCTTGGTTGGCGGCAGCGCCCGCACAGCTCGAGGTGCCCTGAACATGAGACGGGGCGAATGTGTCGACACAAGTGGCGTCCCACACAAGGGCCCGTCCCACAGTCCAGGGAACCAGGGTCATTCCATCGGGTCTCTTGCCATCGTCGCGAACCAAACCGGAGGGCTCCAGTATCGCTGGCACGCCGGCAGTGACAAGAGCCCGACGAATGAGGTCGTTTAGGCTGTGATGTCGAGAGAAGCGTCCAGCGCTTCGCGAGCAGCACAACCCGTGATGACCATAGCTATCTACGTGCGTGCCGCAAACACATTGATGGGGGACGACGTGGGGAGCACCAAGACGCAGAGCAGTGGCTAGGCGGAAAGTATTTCGGTCCAGCAATGTTCCTGTGTTTTTGGATGGTAGTGCCTGCAGCCAAGCTCCCGACTCCCACCTCTCCACGGCCAAAAGGCGAGCCCGTTCTGCGACGCTGGTAGACGTGTTTAAGAGTTTATTACGCACCAGTTCGCAGACGGGCCCGTCCCAGAGCCTCTGTGAAGATGTGTTCACGGGAACCTCGCTGCCAGCACTAGCAATATCCCAGGCGTCCTTGGCCTCATCCGCAAAGGAAATATCTAATGGGCAAGATGAGGGCTCTAAAAGTTTGGCTATTACTTGTCGATTGGCGTGAACTGAGGACAAGAACGCCGGTAATGCTACGTCAAAAGTTTTCCGTATTCCCAGGCCACCGAACCTTACGGGTAGCGTGGCTTGGGTCCAGGAACGTTCATCGAATTTGATGTTTAAAATTGTGGAGAGCGTATGTTTTAGGGTGTCATCTAAGCTATGGAGAAGTTGTGGAAACTTCCAGAGCTGACAACACCGCAAAACATACGTAAATTTGGGAACGAATAAACAATGCCGAATCAAAGTAAATGCCATGTGACTGTTGATTTGCATAAGACGGTCTAAACTTTCACTAAAATTTTGAATTTTTTCATTTATATAGTCCGGAAACGAATCGGCTAGAATAGGTGAACCTAAGAGAAAAAGTGAACTCTTCTCAGTCACCGATAATTCTGGGGCGACTGCCTTAAAATTGGATATTATTTCGTTTCTATTCTCGCAATCATCGGGGACGAAGAGCTCACACTTCCCTAGGTTCAGATCTAGACAAACACAAAATGTCAAATCTTTGCATTGGCGTCGGACGCCATATTTAACCATAACCGCTCATACTTACTTATATGTAAAATTTTTTCGTGAAAATTTACTATGTTTTATAGTGTTATATTTTTCCTGTCGATTTTTACGGATAATTAATTAAAATTTTTGTACTCTCAATCCCATTACCTGTAGCTTTAAAAATAAACGCCTCAGACATCTGTCAATTTCTGAGGTCAAAGTTAAGGTTAAAGCTAAATTCGCCTTAACTATAACCATAACTTTAACCTTAGCTTTAACTTTAACTACGCCTCTGGTGCAACCCAGCCTTAGAAGTTTAAATCCATACTTCCATATCCATATTAATATTATTTAAAATGCTCGAGTGTGGCTGTCTGTTACCACGTCACGCTTAAACAACTGAACGTATTTTGATGAAATTTGGTATGGATATACTTTGAGTCTCAGGAGTCAGGAAAGGACATAGGATACTCTTTATCCCGAAAAATTGTACGGCTCCCGGGCAATGAAAAATTTTTGCGAAACGAAGTTGTGACTTGTGACTTGTGACTTGTGAGCATCAACTGGTATATTAATAATACATAATATTATATATTTCATATTATATTGTAGCATAAACTTATAGATTCTAGAATGTAGTTGGAAGTCAGTAATTCAGCTGGAAGTTGGGCCGTCAATTAGACACACGGTAGATTTATACGGCGATCCGTCTTCCCCCGCAGCGGTCGGAAATTGTTTTCCAAAGGTTTCCTTTTAAACCGGCTAACGGTGCTATAAACTAGGATACATTGCCGGGGTAACGCCGCCATTTTTGACTTAATTTGGTTCAAATGGTCTTAATTCCCGATTAAACCTTGATTAAATGTTAAATGATGCTTTAAAATTATTTATGTTAGTGAATAATGATTTGTAAATTTTCTTGCAATTCATATGTAACATATTTTGTTTAATTAAGTATCTCTTTATTGTATAGCGGCATAGAACTTAATTTTGTCACTACCTAAATAAGGAATCAAGGTATGGAGAAAATGTACCTTCTTATAACGGTATATAAAATACTTTAATTATAGTATTTGAGTTAAAATAAAAATCAGAGAACAAAATAATTACTTGTGATGTTCAAAACAAAACGCCTTTTGATCCCGAAATTCACGATCCCCTGAGAATTTCAAGTCACAATTTCTGTAACACATGTCGCTAAAAATGCATAAGACAAGCCCTTTTAATATTTCAGTTGGGTGTCTGTTTATCCTCGAGCGGATCTTTGAATTATAAAAGAAGAGACATTTGGGCAAACACGGCACTGCAGGGCTACCTACCTATAGCACCTATAGCACAGAATACGTATTAGTTTAACAACCTATAGACAGAGGTAGGGAAACCTCAAACCTTTATACAGTGAGGCATTCTTATTGCTGCATTTCTTATTCTGTTGTACATTAATATAGTATATAATTGGAAGTAGCTTTTTAATCTGTAGCCAAATCTAACTATACTGTACTCGGCGAAACATGGCGGTAGCGGTCATTGACTCCCTGTCAAAAACTTGACATTTTCTATAGAAAACCGCTATTGACAACATCTGACACTTCATTGTCAATCACGGTTTATATAGAAAAAAGTCAATGACCGCCACCGCCATGTTTCGCCGAGTACAGACCCCAGACTATTTACTGTATGTGCTAGTAGCGCCCTCTGCTCCTTTATTTTTATTTATTTGTTATTATATATATATATATATATATATATATATATATATATATATATATATATATATATATATATAATGTTAATGCGTGATAACTGATAAGTATTCTCAGCTAAGCTCAGCTTATCCAAACGTAAATTTAGATGATTATTTCTGAAAATCGATTACACGATTTCAAAAGTTCTATGTTTTATATACTAACCTAACATAATATATGTTTTTGTTGTTACATGTTATCTATCTATCGTAAAAATAAGAAAACTTTACTGGATCTCGTGATGAATTCTGTTTCCTAATTTTCCGGACTACAATGTTGGTCGTAGTTTATTGTTATTTTATTTCGCTGTTTTTATTTTTTTACCCTGTTTACTAGAAGTATATTTTTTGTGTTTCTTACTTTGTGTCTTTGGATTTATTAAAAAGTACAATAGGTACTAGGTAGATATAATATGTACCACCAATACGTCAATGTCTTTCGGTAACCCTTGTTTTTCATTGTTTTTCATAGAAAAGCAAAAGATTGCCGTAGAGTCGTAGACAAAAGAAAAACAGTTTAAACAAAATATTATATTAAGGAGTAGACCATTTTCATACTAGACTATCTGAATCGCATGCGCACATTAAACAGATTTTAAATAGCAAAACTTGCGTTTTTGTCTCTGTGTTGACTGAAATTGATAATCAAACTCACTCATAAAGAGCCCATGCCTGAGTTATTCTACTGTATAATTTTGTACTGTGACTGCACTAGAAATTGCCCACCCAGAAACCGTTTATTAAAATAATACTCATAGAGTCCGCAGATTTTAAATACAAAAGGATAGAGATAGTGAGGCACAAAGAACATCTCGTTTCATTATTCCGTTGAATTTATATTTTACAAGGAAATTCTTTATTTCAAACTCGTGCAAGCTTCTTTCGAGCGGGTTCTGTGTCTCGTTCAAAAATCCGAAGATAACGCGTCGGTGTCGGCCATTGATGTTATAGAGATGGTCTAGAACCTCACTTCAACACGTAGAAATTACATTAGAGCCTGCTTCTATAGAATTTTATTAAAACAAGATGTCTAGTGAACTTCTGCTTGTTATAGGTTCATACAATTTTTTTACAAACTCTCTAAATTGGTTAATTACGTTAAAATAAAGATAGAATCAACTGTCAATAATTAACGCAGTATTGAATTATACAGTCTAACCATCTAACCAGAAATCATTAGTCAATAGTCTAACGTTGTTTAGCTCTGGATTGCATCGATTGGTATCTTAGTCCTATGCTTGACTAAAACTTAGACTGAAACAAGAAAATTGTTAGTTACCTTTGTGTGTACCTAAATAAAACTACAACGAAGTCTCTTACCTAAATATTTGTAATGTAATAATAATACTTTGTAGAATGAAAGTTACGTTTTAGTGAAGACGCTCACAAGCTTCACATTTTCAGAACGAATTAATTCTAAATTGAAATAAAATAATTTCAAGACGATTAAAAAAAAAAAAACAATGTACGTTTCACCTATCGTACATCGAGGGTGTTGCCAGACTTTTCTGTTCAAAGTCCCCACCTAAGAATGGGCTACAAAGGGATCGCTAGCTCGTGTGCTGCCCGGTGTAAAATTGCATGGATTCCACATCGTCCATCCATTATTAAATCAAAATACCTGATAAAAATACCTTATTGAAGGACGCTTTTCTTTGAAAGGCTTTTTGTATGTATTTCTTTTGACCATGATTTACAAATCATTAAAAAAAAGAGTACTAAAATTAGGAATAAAAGACTACTAATCTACTACATAGTTATTTAATCTAGCGTCAATTATTGTTGCTTCATGCGGGTATTTTGGTTTTGGAGAGCTAGGCAAAATTAAGAGGTACGGTTACATCTCAATGGGTACGGTATATTAAAAGCACAAAACTTCTTCTGAATCACTTGGGTAAATACTAAAATCAGAATTTTATTTTCATTCAACGTAGTAAAAAAAAACATAAAAGTTGCACTCAAACGGAACAAACTTTTTGAGCCACAATTAAGTTTTTTAATAAACGTAAAAAGAGATACAGTGAAGTTGTATTTTTTATGAAACGAGTTGCAGAGATGTCAAAGTTTCTCCGCTGAAGTGGCGTGCAATTTTAGTGGACGCGGCGCGCGGGCTACTGGCTGGCCTTTCAGAAAGAGGGTTGCAAGTTAAAAGAGTTTTTATTTTATTCGTAAAACTTACGGCTAAAGTACTAATAGAATGAAATTACAACACAAAAGGGCCATTTAAAGGTTTTTACATATAAAAACATACCAATATGTCAAGGCAGCGAGAGTCATAATATCTGTGAAGAATAGGTCCACATCAATTAAAAGCGAGATATTTTAATACACAATATACTAGTATAAGAACTGATCATATACGAATTCTGGCGATAGGTTTAGGATAGGAAGCACTATTGCTAGACTTTTGAATATGCAGTAGCCAGCTGGTAGGTCACGCTTTCTTTGCGAGGCTAAGATACTTTTTTAAAACATAATAATTAAAATTATTTTAAAAAGCTGTGCATTATTAATTTAATGATTAAATACAGATTTTAAAATTTAGTTTACTATTAGATGTTAATTGTTAACCAAGACTTTGCAAAATGTTACATTCCTCGAAAGACTTACAAGTTACAGTGGATTTTCATAATATTATTTCAGCTGTAGCCCTTTTAAGTAGCCCTTTAAAGCCCTTTTAAGATTAGCTCAAAATAATAAAAAAAATCTAGATTTCTTGTTTTGAAAAAAATCAGCGTTTTTATGTTAACATTAAAATAATTACTATTAACAAATTAAGAAAAGCATAACAATTAAACAAATGCCGATAATTTATTTTTGTTGACGGATTCTTGTTTATTGATATGTCTACTTAGTACCAATTTTTTTTAATCCCTAATATTAACATTTAATCAGTTAAAATATGTTTTAGTTCACGTGGCAGATTGCGGCAAGTCACACGAAACGCGAACTATGCGTTTTTACCGTTACTTTCGCCGCTCAATTAAAGTTATAAGGATTGTTGATAAAGTTCCAAAAGTTAGGATTTGTTTTAGGAAATTTCCTGCTCTTTAAGGATCTATTTTAAAATTTTGACTATCTCAAATAGTTTATGAAATATAAAAAAAAAACAAACCCTTCTATTTTTGTTTACTTTATTGTTTATAACTTTTGCATTTTTTTCTGCCCCTCTTGGAATTTTGATAAAATCTTCTAGATGCTATTCCGAATCGAATGAGACCAAAATCATAAATTTCGGTGCATGAGATCAGGTTTCGAGGAAAATGGCACTTGTTAACCAGAGTAATTATTTTTTGGCATTTAATAAGTAACTATGCATGTTGCATCTAGATTATTTTGCAATTGGATGATTATACTTTTTATGAGCTACGAGTGCTAGGGGTCTGTTTGGGCAGTTTATATTTCAACAAAAAGAAAAAAAAATAATAAGCTAGTGCTTGTACCACAAACGAAAGCTCTAAGCCAATGTTACAACAGATTTGCTTCTGTTCCGACTCGCATGGATTGCGACAGCAACAGAACTGTTGCAAGCTGTTCACAACTCATTTCATTCCTATTACACAATACTTTGTTCAGCTAGGTAGTATATTCAACTACTAAAATACGAAAGTGTATCTGTCTGTCTATCTTAATTAAGCCAGCTGTTTAGGAGAAAATTTGGTATGTTCAATGCATGTGTAATTCTTGCAGTTTGTGTTCTGAAAATGTACGGTTCCTGAGTGATTAACAAACTTTAGCGCAATTAAGTTGCGAGCATCATGTTGTAATTATGAAATAACTACAAAAGGTATTAATACTAACAAAAAATAAAAAGCAGGAAGGCTAATGGTAGTCGTGGGAAATAATTAGCTACTTTAATACCGCTCTCAAGCTAAAATAATGTAAATTAGAAAAGGAAATGTTTATAATGGCCGTTCTGATCGCAATAAAAGAAATCTTAGAGAAAACTCTGGAATTACCCGAGATTCGTGGCGGCCCGAATTCGACCTTCTCGTAACTCAAAATGAGATCATAACGTCGCAATCCTCCCGAGGTCTTAAAGAATAATAAAGAAAAACTCAAAATTACCGAGGTCGAGTAATTTTGCTCCCGGGGGAGGTCGGACCCTCGCGGTTATCTCGGTTTATAAGCTTGTTATGTTTTACGGCAGGAATATTATGTTTAAGCATACCTTTCAGCTTTGATGGCTGGACGTCCGCCGTAAAACCTCCGAATGTGCCCTTATTATACCTCTAATAAATATCTATGTGTGCTGCCCTTGACGGGTTGAAGGGTGTGCCCGACTGCCAGAAGGAGGGTTATGCTTTTCGACCGTATGTATGTTTGTATAATTGTTTGGCGCGCTCTATAGCCTGAAGGCTTGATGGATAAGTGTCGTTTCACGTTTGATTCGTGTCTATTAGAGTAATTTTTTGGCTTGATCTAAAAATGCAGTTTTTTTTGTTAGTAAGTTACCGTTACTTGTTTTGAAATGTTTTATAAGAATACCTTAACCATATTTTTAATTATTTTTTAAAAGAAAGTAGAAAATTCAGTTTAAAAGTATTAATAACGTAACCAAGTAAATTTCATGTATCTAGAATTAAATCATGTAAACGGAGCGGTGTATAAAATACGAAATAACTGGTTATTACTATTGAATTAGGTAGCAGGTTGGGTGGAAATGGAATTCTAGATTTTACAGCTCAGCCGCATCTGGTGCTTGTAAATCTTCGATCGTGATTCCATTTTCAGGATCATTTTATGTTCAGCTACTTTGTAGTTCTGGTCGCAAAATTTGTTGTAAGTATTCATAATTCATAACAATGTTGTTTTATTGTACCGTGCGCTGATGTTTCTGGCTTATATTTCATGTTATGATAAAATTCGTTGCAATCATATTTTCGGTTATAACAATTTAAAGATAAAATTCTAGTTTGTTTTGTTAATAAAATTTTCAACTCGTTATGTAGCTTAACTTGTTATTTTTGTACTTGTATGTAATCTACTTAAAATGTTGGGTTATACGCGGTATACCGTATACCTTCATGGTTACAATAACTTGAAAATTCAACCGATATTAAAATATCTAAAACTTATTAATCGGGACTCAACGCGACTTATTTAAATAGTAATGCTACTACGAGTACATACTTTTTCTTGACGTTTGCGTAGTAGCATTTCTATTTATTAATAAGTTTTAATAACTATAATGGAACGCGAAAGTTTAAAATGTTATATTAAAATATTCATCCATATGTAATAGATCTATGATAATATAATTGAATTCTAAGCCCGGCCTTCTTACCCCCGGGAGGCTTAACCAAAATACGTTCTGAATCATCCTTATTTGTTTAATCTTTGAGATGATGAGGAAATGGGAATAGTACACCTTCATAACTTTCATATCAATGAAATAATATGCTTATACACCAGAGGAGTTGTTTATATTTTGTATTGGTCTTACAAAATTTTGAGACAAGTAATGTTGTATGATTTTAACTTCTAGTTAGATTTTGATTCCGAATCGGATTTCTCTTCTATTCTTAACCATTTCTAAACCGATTGCCACTTACAGAAAGACAAATAAAAGAAGCAGACAAGTAAAAGGAATAAGTTTAAAAACGTCGTGTTTTATTGTGTAAACTTGTAAACAGGACAAGCTAATCAAGTAGAGAGCTGCTTTGAAACTAAAAGTGAGATTTGTGGCTTCAGAGGTACGAAGCTCGGAGTAATGTTTTATTTAGCTGAGAGCCGTTGTATACTTGTGGTACACTTGTTAATGTTTTTTATAAAACCACTTTATAAATTTAGTGCGATTGCAATTGCAAACCAAGGTGGGGGGAGGGCTTGTTAAGTGTTAACGCATATTTCGTTGTTTTGGTTGCGAGTGAGTTGCGCTGTAAGGAACTGTCATTTGTGTCCTAAAGAAGGATCCAAATCAAATAATTATTGTGTTGTTTCTTTTATGATCGTAACTGTTAGTTCATTCTACCTTACACTGTTGAATTAGTTAATAATAATTTATGATTGACTATATTATGACGCCCACTAGTGACCGACCGAAGGTCTATTTTTGGCCGAAGCCGAAGCCGAAGCCGATTAATCGGCAATCGCCACAACCTTCGGCCGAAGCCGAAGCCGAAGGTTTATAATCTTAATCGCTCGACTCTCAGTAATAAATTTTTAACCAACTTCAAAAAAGGAGGTTATCAATTCAACGTGTATGTGTGTAATATTTCCAGAATTGCCCAATTTTCGTATATGTTAGTGTATCAGCGTCAGAACAAATGTGCCAAATTACAAGTGTATATGTATACAGTATGTATGTAATTATGTGTGTATGTTTATATTTTATGTTTGTGTTCGCATATATCTGGAACTACCATTCCGATTTCAGTAATTCTTTTTTTGTTGTACTAGGGACTGTTCAACTTAGGGAATAGTGCAAGTTTCAACAAAATCGGTTCAGTAGTTTAGAAGTCGGTTTTATCTTTTTGACGTGATAGCGTCTTATAATTCGATATGGGCTGCGCGCCCGAAAAACATGACAGTTCATGCGGCGTTACCTCGCTGACAGCTCTGAGGCGTTCCATTTACACTTTCAAGTCTCTCAACAACCGTAAGGCCCACCTGGGCCGCGCTCTTTGTTTCGATTATATTACGTATTTCGATGACTTAGAGAATACTTTTGTATGAAGAAGTTTGGTTAGTTATGACCTTTGATACATTGACCACACTCTGAATGAAAAATAAATAAACAATCTGTGAGCTATTAGTATTATTTCGGCTATTCAAAATTGTGCTCTATTTCCTACGTGTCAAGGTATGACTTGTGCTTTGTTCGAAGATTTTACTGAATTTCACGAATGTATGTAGCGTTTAGTACTGCGAATAGTTTATTTTACTCATTATAAATATTTTATTTATAATGAGTAATTCATTCGTTTATTTCTTCTGAACAAGTCACTAATTATAGTTTCGAAAGTTTATAATTGAGACGCTAATATCACATCGGACTAATACTATATTATGATGGCTTGATAGATAGAAGATTGAACATATATTATAATGTAGGTCACACAAACATAAAATATGGATTGTATGTAAGGATATTACATTAATTTTACAAAGAGGATAGGCCGGGCGCCATTTTTTTTTTGCACATTGCATAGATTTTTCCCGGAACTGAGGGGTTAAGGCTATGACGTTGTCACGTTCAACTTTCGTAAGTAAACCGACTTTACAGACAACCAATTTTTAAATACAGTAATATTCAATATTGTATATAAGCTACAATTAATACTAAAATTAAGTATTTCAAAACTTCAATATTGAAGGTTTACCTCTATAATTACTGTCTCATAGAGAAGATGATTTAGAGATGGTAATAAAAGTTTTTGATTTCGTGATTTATTTAATACTTATTTTTATTTATTTTATTTATTTAACATTTATTGCACACAAGAGACTATTTACATATAAATTGACATAGAAAGACGACACAAAGGAACTGCTTATTTCAGAAGAAATTTCTTACAGCAGCCCTACGGAGAGAGATGTGATACAAGACATCAGATAGAGCGTGCACAATTACAAAATTAAACTTTAAATCTACATACACTAGATAAACCAAACATACATATATAAAGTAACCAAAATAAATAATAAATAATACAATATTAATAATAAATATGATATATTATAACCAATACGTCTATAATAAATAAATACTATATGTATATTTAATAACGGTATTTAAATGGATTGAGAGTCTTGAAGATAATGCTCTTTTAAGCGTTTCTTGAAGACATTGATGGAGGAGCTATCACGAACTGTATGGGGAAGCGAGTTCCACAATCTGACCGCATGGACGGTGAAGGAGTAGGAGTAAAAGTTGGAACGATGGAGTGGGAGTGAAAGGTTTGTTCTAATATTGGACCTACATGGGGTATGGAGTGGTCGGGAAAAATTAAAACGGTCAACAAGGTAGGAGGGAGAGAGGGGGTTATGCAGGATATTGTACAATAGACAAAGGATATGGGAATTGCGGCGGAGATGGATAGGAAGCCACTTAAGCTTTGACCGATGAGCTGATATATGGTCAAACTTTTTTAAGCCGAAAATAAAGCGTATGCAAAGATTCTGCAAACGTTCTAATTTTGTTAAAAGCTCATCAGTCAAGTCCAAGTAGCAGGAGTCAGCGTAGTCAAGGATGGGAAAAATTAGACTACTTAATAATTTGTGGACTACAAAATATAATTAATTAAGTTTAAGGAATTATTCAAATGTGTAAGTTCGAAAACGGATTCTCGGTAAAAGTGTATAGAATAAAAATTAAAAAGTTAAAAAAAAATTTTTTTTTCATCGTAGAATGTTTTTTGCTACAACGCATCGTTTTTAGTTATTAGGCAAAAACTAAAAATTGAGACTGGCACTCTCCCCTCACTCCAGCTTACCTCCAGCTTACCTTAGGGTGAAATCTATAGAGCGATCTTAGACTTAACTCAGACTTTACTTCAAACTTTACTTTAAAAAATCTTTGCTAAGCTTAAGCTTACCAAAATATTAAGTGAATAGAAGGACGCAACATCCATTGTTAGGTCCTCCTATTCACTTAAGATTTTGATAGGCTTAAGCTTAGCTAAGATTTTTTAAAGTAAAGTTTGAAGTAAAGTCTGAGTTAAGTCTAAGATTGCTCTATAGATTTCACCCTTAGACTTCAGGACTTTTAGTGTGTTTTATCCCTAAGGACCGTGAATAAGTTCCAGCAGAAATCTCATAGGTTCCGCTCACGCATTCTGCAACTACTTTATTTCTTTATTATTTCACAAATAACAATAATTAGACCAATCAATTAGTCTAATTGGTTTTACTCAACTAGACCGAAACTAGACTAATAAATAAAATAAACAAACACTAAGGGGCGATTTCATCAAAGAAATGGAACGCGTTCAATGTATACTGAACCGGTTCAAAACGTATAAACGCGATTATAGCATCGAATTGCATTTCGCCAACATAAACTGAACGCGTTCACAGCAAATCCGAGTTTTATCTTCTGAACGCCCAAAGTCCGAAGTTTAACGTCATAAACCCGTTCAAGCCCTGTCATGGTGGAACGAAAAACATAGACAAAAGAAATGTCAAAATAACAGTTTTGAATCATGTGTTTGGTTAGTTTATGTATTGTTTCTTACTAATTTCTAGTTAAATTAACGTGAAAAGGCTTTAAAATGATGAAAACATGTAAAATAATTGCGTGACGTCACGTAAACTTAGATTTAATAATCGCGATCAATAGAATTTTGTGAAATCCATTTGAAAGAGAACGAGATTTACGTCGCTGCATGAACGCGTTCAATGGGAACTAAGTTTTATAAAACGAAGTTTTATGTGTGATTGGTGAAATCCCACCTAACTTCTTAATAAATGATTTATTAAGAAGTAAAAAGTGTTTGTTTATTGTATTTGACAGTGACTTCCAGCGGCCTCTGCATACACGACCGGTCCGTCGCTCTCTCACGACTCACTCAGTCTATCGTAACAGTTTACAGTTCGTTCAATTTCGACAGTTGCTCGGACCTTCGGCAAAGCTTCGGCTTCGGCCGGGTTTAAGGCCGAAGCCGAAGGCTTCGCCGAATGTGGTTTTTTTGGCCGAAGCCGAAGCCGAAGCCGAAGCTTCGGTAGGACACTAACGCCCACAAACTCTATTAGGCGAAAATTGATTTATCACACGAAAAGCGTACATTTCTCTGGGATAAAAAGTATTATATTATGTCATTTCCTGGGACACAAAGTATCTCCATACCAAAATTTCAGAAAAAATAGTTTGCGCGCGAAGAGGTAGCAGACAGACACTCTTTCACATTTATAATATTGGTATGGATTCATTTCCTTTATCTTTATGAATCAAAAAGGTTAAAAATAGTAATATGAAACAAAATTACTCTTTTTGTGGTGCCGCGTACTTGTCTTCCTTTTAATAGTTGCAGTACAGATAATTTGGGAAGTTGGAGCACAGTCTAGGAAGTTGGTGGCCTAACTCATAAAACTTCGTTACGCAAACAGGCAACAGTGTCGTTTAGTTGCAAAAGGATGCTACAAGACGTGCATAGGCAGGGCTTATACTGTTCTGAATCTGCTGAGCATGTGGAAATTTAGACCACTGAAAATAGTGTATTCGCGGCCTCCCCACATTGGGCATCATCAGTATCATCATCATCATCAGCCTATAATGGTGGACTGCTGAAAGAGCGCCAACGATCCCGATCTTGGGCAGCCCTCATCCCTCCGCTGCCAGCCACTTTCTTCAAATCCACACTCCACACCCACCACGGTCCTAGAATACGTTTACCTAATGCGTGGTCTCCACTCTAACACTTGACTGCTCCATCTACCGTATTCTCGTATGCAGACATTGGGCAATGACGGTCTAATAGAACATGTTGTGTAGAGGAGTATATTCGTAGATGACCCATGACCAATTTGGATTGTGCCTGCTATAATGCGACATCGCAATCACGTTGGCGGGCATGGTTATTTTTCATGGCACACTAGAGATAGACCTTATTCAAACATGGTACATAGCAGCCCATGACTAACTTATCGCTTGTGGTCTGTGTTAGCACTAACTTTTCTTTGAAATTTTCCGTTCTTCCTAATTCCGTATCGTATATTCCCACCTTAAGTTGCAGAGGCAAGACGTTTCGAGTTAGCTGGCACATGTAAAGCCCGTAACGAGTGGTGAATGCAGTTTCAGAACGCTTTAAACCACTTGTATGTTACTGCTTAGTGCTTATGTTTTTGATGGTTGACAAGATTGTCTTTGCTATTGCTCGCATGAAAACGCATACCGTAATTATAATGATGAGATCTTATCCGAATTTATAAATATAAAAGAGCGATGGTAAGGTCTGTTTATTGGTGGCTATTGCTAATCCATCGTTAAAATATAATTTCATGCCTTTTCTTTCATAATAAACCAAACGTGATTACATAATATGATAATATTTACTATGGTTTCTTTTCAAAGCGCGTATAACATATTATTACATTTAATCAAGAATTAATTTTAACCCAAAACTTGTAAGTGTTAAACCGTACTTTACCTTTAGGCGTGACATTTCTTCACTGCTTAATTTATTACCTACTCAGCTGCAGCTGAACTTAAGCCATCTTAAAGTTAAGCTGTCTTCAAAGTAGTAATGATAGTAGTAGAGTATTATGCCGAATTCAAGAATTATAACCAGAATAAATCACAAAACGACGCAAAATAAAATCACACGTATGCAAAGTTCACACTTTAAGAGTTCCAAATATTTTTAGGGGAGCCTCGCCGACGTTTCTAGGTCTCGCGAGTGACAAGCGGGTCGAGAGCCTGCATTCAGCGGATTCTAATTTACTTAGCTGAATTTCAGCTAAGATGGCTTCAGATTGCTGCTGCTTTGCTGCACGAGAATGGGCGTGCATAATCGTTTTACACTGGTATGATAAAAGTAATATAAGTTTTGACCTGTCATGTAAAGTTTTGTGCCTCGATCCGCCGTTAAAACTTTTTCAACTTATTTAGGACCATTGAATATATCAGGGGCTTCCAATCTTTTTCAGCCTGCGGTGAAGTTACACCGTGACAAAATATTGTGTCCCTTTTTAATAGCTAGGTAGATATGTACCCTTTTTAATAGCTAGGTAGAGTATAGACTCTACCTACCTATTAAAAAGGGTACATAAATAAACACCTGTAATGATTAAAGTGAGGTTAAGCAGGTAGATAGTAATAAAGAAATATTTAATCATTTACATAATTAATACATTATATTATTATAATTTTATTTTATAACTAGCTATCCCGGCAAACGTTGTTTTGCTATATAAAGTATTTCTACTTCATCAGTTGATACAAAATCTTACCCTCTCTTTTGTCCCCTAAGAGGGGTGGGGGGAAAAATGTTATACACCAAATGTTAAGTTGAAAAACATACTAAATAATATTTATGCACCAGATGTTAAGTTGGAAGAAGACAAATATATCTGCGAAAACCGCATTCAAATCGGATCAGTGGTTTTCGGGTGATGCTGGAACAAACATACAGACAGACAG
This sequence comes from Polyommatus icarus, assembly GCA_937595015.1. Classification (NCBI taxonomy): domain Eukaryota; kingdom Metazoa; phylum Arthropoda; class Insecta; order Lepidoptera; family Lycaenidae; genus Polyommatus; species Polyommatus icarus. The sequence goes on along the minus strand of OW569335.1, from coordinate 8,650,556 downwards.
ACAGACAAAAATCTAACCACATTTTTGGCTACTATAGCGATGTAGTGACACCCCCCACTTATTATTTTTTGAATATCTTTAATGTACAGAATTCTCATTTCTACAGTTTTATTATATGTATAGATATTTGTGGTTTTGGATAATGATAGAGGATTGACTCAGGGCACCCCTCTTGCCATTTCCACGGCGCACCAGGGCGCCGCGGCGCACAGTTTGGGAGCCCCTGGCATATATCATCATTTAGTATTTACATACATCCGTTCTGATTAAACGGTGTATTATCATTTATCACATAATTTAATTTATATCTTATTGTTTCCTTTTATCAAAGTACTGTGATTAGTGTATGCTGTCCCGATTTCTTCAATTTTGTTTCTTTGACAAAAATTTTAAGTTTCGCCGCATAAAATAAGTTTCCAACCATTAATTTCCTTTTAAATAGTGGATCAAAATGATTTTTAGATTCACACTCAGATCACAACCCCTGTATACTGAAAATCCGGATCAATCTATTTTTGCTTCAATCCTTAACTTTTTAGCATAATGTACCGGCATCTAAAATCAGTCATTTTGATGGACGGCTTAAATCGTCTCCCTGATTTCCATAGGAATTGATCGTATTAAGACGGATGTAGTTCTGTATTTGGGAACGCTAGGGGACGAGAGGTCAATAAACGATAGGGGGTTGCACAGAGTAGTGTGTTGTTTTGGTTTCACGTTTTACTAACTTTATTTAAAAACTAGCTGACCCGACAGACGTTGTACCTGTCTTAACGATGATTATTTAATTCTAATTGGTATAATTAAGAAAACAATAGATTAAAATTAGTATCTTCATGCCAAATTTCATCAAAATAGATTAATAGTTTAAGCGAAAATCATAAAAGTTTATTGTGCAGCAACCGTACATTTTCTGGGACAAAAAGTTTCCCTTATTCTTTCCCGAGACTCAAAGTATCTCCATACCGAATTTCATAAAGATAGACTGAATAGTTTAGGCGAAAATCATAAAAGTTTATTGTGCGGGAACCGTACATTTTCCGAGACCAAAAGTATCCCTTGTCCTTTCCCGAGACTCAAAGTATCTCCATACCAAAATTCACCAACATCAATTGAATAGTTTACGCGCAAATCATAAAAGTATATTGTACAGTAACTGTACATTTTTCCGGGACAAAATGTATCCTATGTCCTATTCCTGGTTCTAAGCTACCTCTCCACTAATTTTCAGCCAAATCGGTTCATCCGTTCTTGAGTTATAAGTGGCGTAACTAACACAACTTTCTTTTAATATAATAGACATATATTTTTATCATACAGGTTTAACCCACACTATCTACATACAAATATACTTATATGATTTTCGCGTAAACTATTCAGTTTACGCGAAAATCATAAAAGCATATTGTGCAGTAACTGTACATTTTTCCGGGACAAAATGTATCCTATGTCCTTTTCCTGATTCTAAGCTACCTCTCCACCAATTCTCAGCCAAATCGGTTCATCCGTTCTTGAGATAAAATTTTATTGTGCGGGAACCGTACATTTTCCGGGACCAAAAGTATCCCTTGTCCTTTCCCGAGACTCCAAGTATTTCCATACCAAAATTCACCAACATCAATTGAATAGTTTACGCGCAAATCATAAAAGCATATTGTACAGTAACTGTACATTTTTCCGGGACAAAATGTATCCTATGTCCTATTCCTGGTTCTAAGCTACCTCTCCACTAATTTTCAGCCAAATCGGTTCATCCGTTCTTGAGTTATAAGTGGCGTAACTAACACAACTTTCTTTTAATATAATAGACATATATTTTTATCATACAGGTTTAACCCACACTATCTACATACAAATATACTTATATAATACTGATGATGTCAAAAAAGTAAATAAAGTAAGTACTTAAACAATATCCGCTTCCGCTCCAGTTTCCGCTCAAATGTCCTGAGAAAAGTATCCTAGGTTGTAGCTTGTAAGCTATCTGCAATAATTTTCATCCAAATCGGTCAAAAAGATATTAATTTATGGATAGTGTAACTAACGCGACATTATTTTACAATAATAAAAAATCTATTTATTTTATATCACCCATTGCAAAGGCTGTAGTTTACAGGAACGTGATCCTTATATTTTTGTTAAAGTCTAGGAGTCTATCCACCAAATTTAAAACTTTTTCACATTGTAGTAACTTCTCGTGGGTTCTGCCACATCACTACTCTATACTATGCCCTTCTGAGTGTCACCCCTGTTACCGTCACCGGGGTTAAGAAGTTATCGCTTCAGGATAGGGAAAGTAAACGAGCCTCCATTTGGCACTCTACAAACTTACACTTTTGATACTTTAACTCGACTGAAAATAAACTGTATTTTTAACGAATTCTCGAAAAGAAGGTACTGTATTTGGTTGTGTGTATGTCACAGTCATCTCGTTGAATCTGCTATTGGATTGAATGACTAGCGAATTCATAGAGAATTCATGAAGCCATCAAGTCAAGACAACTCAACTTTTTAGCCATTCAATTAAATGACAGATTTAAACAAATTACTGCGACACATAATATACAGGGTGCAATTAAACCTGTAGTGTTTTTTAGGAAAACTTTAGGAAGCTATTTCTCAACATTTTAGTACTGAGTGATTATAAAAGAAAAAATATGTGTATGATATTATAAGTTTAAACACTTACGGATTTTGTCGCGGAGCACTTATATTAATCCCGACGTTTCGGCTGCCTTACAGCTGCCGTGGTCACGGGCGGACTGAGGTGACAAGTGTCCAATCTCTTGAAGTTATTCAACTACCCTACGATTCATCATTTTTGTTTGCGTTCCGATCTACGCAGAACGAACTCACAGTGTCTTGAAGCCGAGGTGTTATGGATTTGTGCTTGAGTTTGTTTATTACTGGATTAAAGAGGCCGAGGCCATAGAAATTAAAAAACACCCTAATTTTAACCGTGAAGATGGTTGGGTGCTGCCATCTAGTTGGGATCCAGTAATAAACAAACTCAAGCACAAATCCATAACACCTCGGCTTCAAGACACTGTGAGTTCGTTCTGCGTAGATCGAAATGCAAACAAAAATGATGAATCGTAGGGTAGTTGAATAACTTCAAGAGATTGGACACCTGTCACCTCAGTCCGCCCGTGACCACGGCAGCTCTAAAGCAGCCGAAACGTCGGGCTTAATATAAGTGCTCCGCGACAAAATCTCGCGAAAACTTAAGAAGTCATATGTGTACTTTTATTTTTAACAAGGATCAATATGTCAAAATTTGGCAGGAAGGTTTAATTGCACCCTGTATAATGTTTTTCGGTGTAGTATAAATAAGGCTCCGTGTGCCGTTGTTGAAAATTATGAACCTCAGGAAAGGTTTTTGTTGTGTAGTTGCTTAATAGTTTTTACTTTGTCACAATGCATTTTCCGTATAATATAAATTATCCGGCGGTGACGTTAATTTTACAGCAGAGCGACTCAGCCATGTGTCTGCCGCGTGACGTGTGCTCCATCTTACATGCTGGATTTATATCAACGGACGCTGTGATAACTTCAACTTTAATGGCTTTCCTCATCATCAGGGATATGATTCTGAACTCTCAGCTCAGTAGAGTGATTATGTAACTTGCGACAGGTAAACGGCGCGGCGTTTGATAGGAGATATTCTACAATATCTGCTGTCTGAAAAAAAATTGTAATCGACATTTTTTATCTGCGAATCTTGAAGAAGGTAGAAACATAAATATATTATATTTTATGATCGTCTGCTTGAGGGACAAAGTAACAGGTCGAAAACAGAACCTTCTCAAATCTCTATCTTGATAGCGATTTCCTCATTACATCAGATCCAAAACTGATCCGAACTGTTACGGATAGAAGACTGATGTGCGTGAGCTACTATAGAACTAGTTCTACGTCTACTCCGAAAGATTTTTAAGGATTCGGATTGGAATGAAGATCTAGCGTAGACCGCTACGCTCTCTATTTAACTATGAAGAGTAAGAGCGGCATCTCATAATTTGTTTCAGATGTTTACCAACATCTAAGCTATGTATAAGTGGTTTTTATTGTATTTTTTCCTTAAAAAAACTGATAAACTAAATACTCGTACCGTCAGAATTGAAACTATTAATACATTATCCGCAGAGGCCGTGTTAATTGTACAGGCTGGCACAATAAATCTGCGTCGACTTAGCGTCGGCACTGAAATATTAACCGCACGCCCGTTTTGACGGCGACGCGGACGAATCAAGCGAATGCCTAGAAGCAACATGCAGGATAAGATAGATTGTTTTTAGCTGGAAACACTTATGCGTAAATTGAAATTAAATCCAGTAGGGCATTGTCAGGAAGAGGAAGTAACGATGTGAAAAGTAGGTTGTGACAATTTGCTGCCACAAGGATCGTTATAGTTGTAATAGTAGCTCTTGTTGATGGTTAAATTCATGATTAGCTACTGATATACGAGTACTATTAGAGTAGTTGATTCATAGGCAGAGGGCGGAACTACGTAATTTGGTGGGGTTATGTCGAACCTAGCCACCTACACCTACACCTACCTAGCTACATTACAACTAACTATTGAATTGACATAATGCTGACTATGAATCAATTTCTTCGACGGTATTGAATCTTTTTACAAATATGCTCATGGCCTGGTAATGTGAGAATTCTGTATTTTTTAAAGAGAGGCCGACATGAGTCCATAGGATGAGCTTCACAAGTAGCCCGCACACTTTTTTTTCTGTCCAATAAATAAATATGCTATGTCCACAGAGTTTTCCCAAATTATAACATTATATTATAACATATTCGAAAGTACATACTTGAAATGTTCTGTCTTCAACTCTTCATAATCTGATGCTCTATCTGGTATTATTGCAACATTATTTACTGCAGACAAGCGAAATTCAAAAGTTTCATGATGGCATGATTGGTGTGTTTTTGTACATTACGGACTCGTTGCATATTGTAAAACTTATATGAATGTAAATGGCTACTTTGTCCGGAGCCCCAATAGGTCCATTCAACGGTTTCCAATAAAGATAAAAGCATCTGGTCTGCGATCGAGCTGACGACTCCGTTCCACGGCACATTCTGTTTTGCTTTTATTATTCATCTGAAATTCTGATTTTGAAACCTCTACTTTCTCATAATACAGGCAGTGTGTTAAGCCAAGTTCGAGCTAAGTTTCCTAAAGATTTTACGCCTCATAGAAAAGCTCAAAAATAAATAGCCCCTTTCCCTTCCCTTTCATAAATAGTACCTACATGAAATCGAATAAACACTTGAATTTTGTCTAGAAATCAGTGAATAACTTAATTTGCTGGTTCATTGCATTTATTTCGTCTGTCATTCGCAGTGAGAGAGGGTTGCAAAGTAGTCAAAATTAAAAATTATCACCCCAAGTTTTTTTTCAAGATGCTTTCAAATTTTAGTTATGTATGACTGATTGGTGCACTGTGAATTTTGGAAGGAAAATTGTATACTACTTTTTAACCGACTTCCAAAAAACGAGGAGGTTATATGTTCGGCTGTGGATATTTTTTTTTTTTTTTTTTTTTTTTTTTTTTTTTTTTTTTTTTTTTTTTTTTTTTTTTTGTATGTTCAACGATTACTCCGCCGTTTGTGAACCGATTTTCGAAATTTTTGCTTTGTTGTATTTGGTTTTACTCCAATTTGGTACCATGTTCACAAAGTGGTGACCTGATGATGGGATCCAGGAGTAATCGAGGGAACTCCTCGAAATTTATATGGAAACATATGGTGATTTTGGTTTTATGTGAAGTGTACTAAGAATATGCTACCAAAAAGTCAAATATTGGGTCAAGGTATACCATGGTTTCGAAGATGCTGAGAGAACTCCTGACTCCTTATAGATACACGTTTGGGAGTTTCGGCGTTGTTTTAAGAACAGAAAGCATATGCTACTATGCAACTCATATTCATCATCATAATCATCATCATCATCATCATCATCATCATCGTCTTCATCATTACCACGTCGTGTTAAGGTCACCAATGTCTCATGGCACAGAATAGATAATAGTACAAGGCATAGGTGTGGATATACTTATAATAATAATAATTTTATACTGTATAACAACACTTTGTTTAAATATACACGGCGGTCAGCACCGCGGAGGCGACGGTATCGCTTTACTTTATACTTTACTACTTTATATACAGATCGAATACTATACTAACTACTTTATAAAATTTTAATAGACAAAATATATAATAAAAATAAAGTTATTTTAAAAAGAGCATTTAAACAAAACAAAGTCAATAAGTGTCTTTTTAATTACTTATACTTATTAATCGATAGATGGCGCACTAAGTATCGATTTGAATGGATTTGAAATTGAATTCTTGATTACAAGAACAGCTGTCAATAATTATGATAATATTATATTATATTACTAGCTGTCCCGGCAAACGTTGTTTTGCCATTTAAATAATTTTTGGTATGAAAAATAGATGTTGGCCGATTCTCAGACCAATATCCTCACAATATGCTCACATAATTTCATGAGAATCGGTCAAGCCGTTTCCGAGGAGTATGGCAACGAAAACTGTGACACGAGAATTTATATATTAGATGAGTAGCTACGCTACATCCTATGCAAGTTTATACAATTTTTTATCTGATAGATCCTTGGATCGTGGATAAACGAGACACAATAGCCTTTCTATTGTTATCGCAATCGCCGGTGACCGCTTGGGGTTTGAAGTATTAAAATTGTTAAATTACTTAGCACAATATGTTCACTTCACTGATAATATATTATTTTGTAAGTGTGAACTGTGTAATAAGATACGTAAAATATACGCGAAGGTTTACCTACTAGTGTAACTAAAAAGAGTGAAATTATTATTATTTTTAACAAAAAATTAAAACCGACTTCCAAGGTAAAAACAATATTAACATTAATATGAACTAAAAAGTATTAAATAATTTTTGCTATCTAATAGTGCCTTTTTCCGAATTCGGCTAAACCTTGACTATTTCTGTACTCAATCTTCATAATTTTGAAGTCGGTGCCAGTTCCAAAAGTTTCAAATATTCTGTCAGAGGACTGAAGATTCAGCTATCTGGTACCGACTTCAAAATAATGAAGATTGAGTACAGAAATAGTCAAGGTTTAGCCGAATTCGGAAAAAGGCACTATTAGATAGCAAAAATTATTTAATACTTTTTAGTTCATATTAATGTTAATTACCTTCTAGAAAATGTGTAAGAAGCGTTAATTCATTTCGTGTCGAATAATAGATTGTTTTGCCCATTTATCAACTTCGCCCTCATGTATTTATGTTATATTTATACCAGAGGAGGCCCGCAACACCGTTGCGCCAAAATTCGTTTATGGCGCGGGAACCGTACATTTTTCTGGGATAAAAAGTATCTTATGTCCCTTTCCAAGACTCAAAATATCGCCTACCAAATTTCGGCTAAATTAGTTCAGTGATTTGAGCGTGTTTCGGTAACAAACAAACGGACTTTCACATTTATAATATTAGTAGGCTAGAACCATCCAGTAATTTCTGTGATCGTTGACGAGGAGGCGTATGCATACGTGGCGTCACGTCCGCAGAGGGCAATTTCGCATCAATCAAAGAATTAGGGCCCTAATCTCATTTGTCCTACTGGCCAAACCAGCCGACTGTTTAGCTTTGTAATTATACCATGTCTAGGCACAAATGAAACCTAATTTGTATTTAGTCGTATTTCATAGAATTTAATGTGAGAATGGATGTAGGAATGAGAATAAAAATCATTAAGAAAAGAAAATAAATAGTAATGGCAAGGCATCTTTTATGAACGAAAAATATTTTGAACGTGGTTAAAATTTCAGAGATTCTAAAAGTAGGCTAGCTTTATGATTTCTTCCTGTTCCTAGGTACAACTCAAGGATCTCATTATACAGCGAGCGTGCTTACTGCGTGCAGGGTAAATTTTTGGTACACATGATTGTTTTTTGTTTGTCTATTTTAGTTTGCTATAGGAATTTTAATAATAATAACTCCCACACCGGTCTCGGTGACGGTGGCCGGTTTCATTAAAACCAGGCCAGTTACGCAGGAGTAATTTTATAGCGCCCAAGTGTGTGCGCAGTACACAAGAGCACTTTCTATTCTGTTTACTCTCATAACCCAGTGGGACTGAAGACCGTCACGACTGGCAAGAGATCAGGCACAGGTGACAGGACCGACTTTTTTACCGACTTCCTTACAGGCCTATCCGACGCATGGATCCTTGTCTATGTCAACTTTTATTGTCTATTGGAATTTGGAATTGATTGTGTTTCTGCCTACGTCTATACATATATTGCTACTTGGAATAGGCGTGCTAGTAATTTATAGGCGACTGAAACTCAGTTATTGACGAATTCTTGTTTATGACCATGTCGGGTAAAAGTGGATGTACAACACGAAGATCGCAAAAATGGATGTCCAATACAGTCAGTAACGACTCTGCATTGTCCGCGCGACCGACAGCCTATATTACAATATTGTGGCCTATGTAAGTCACAGACTCAAGCGATTTTATAATCGTAATTTTGATTCAAATTCAAAAAATTCTGCTCTCATAGAGAGACTAAAAAAATCCACGAGCCTCCTTCGTGTATGTCGTGTTCGTGTTCCTCTTATGTTTTTGGATATTATAAAATTGTGTTGTATAGCTTAATTTTGTCCATATTTTAAAATCTTCTGAACAATTCTCGAAAACGCCTTTCTAGTTCAGAAGACTAAGATTCCTGTATTCAGACTCTACTATTCCCATGCGACGATAATGCGTTTACTGTCAAACTAAAAATTGTTATGTAATCCTTCGATCGGGGATTCTTGGAAATGCAATTGTATACTATTGTTGTCGCGATCACCGGTGCTCGTATGGGGCTTGAAGAATTAAATGATATGAAGATCAGAATACAGAGTATTAATATGTATTGAGGCGTTATGGCGAAGCCTTGGTTTCGTATACCAGACAACTCTGCAGATACTTAAGTCGGGTAGAAAAAGCAGGTTTTTGACGGTGTAGCTTATGCCTTGGACCGTGCAGTGACAAGTGCATGAGTGATATACGAGGGTAGCTGCGAAACGATTCAAACGATACGTTTTTAACGTCACGTCACTCATGTGATTGATGACGATGACAATGACCTAAATGTATTGTTGCGGTGGGCTGGCCGAGTTACTTCCTACGGGAAGTGAATAGGTATTGTTAGGGACATACGCCATAATTTATTACATTAAGAAAACGGAAATGTTTCGGGAAATTATAATTTTCTATGGCACAGTAAGATTACAAACCACAAGCATAAAGTTAAAGTATGTTGAGCGTGTATACTGCCACAAGCCGCAGCTTTCAATTACAATAAATATTTACCACCGTAGGTAAAATCCTTTCAAATTATCTTAGATACATCCAAGATGATAATATGAAACATCTATACCAGCCATTCTCGAAGTATATTTATGTTTGCGAAGTGTGTGAATTATGCATGGATACAATTCATACTTGAAAGACAAAGCCTAATTTTTTGGGGGTCCGTCAAAAATGTCACTTCTTAAAAAAGTTCCGCCAACAAAAATAAAAATGAGAACTGTTGATCTACACCCATATTATCTTGTCTTGTGGTATAGTATACACTATACAGTATACACGCTACGCATAACGCAGTATACACGCTTAACTAACTTTAACAGCTGTGCTTGCGGCTTGCTAATAATGCTATCTTGAGGTGTCATAGAAAATGTGAATTTCCCAAAACATTTCTGCTTTCGACTAGTAGTTTCGTTTCGTAAAACTTCATAAAATATCATAATTCACAACGCTCGGTCATTTAGATTTAGCTTTTATGTACTCGATTATAATATACTTTAATCACAATATAACAACGTCGTTAAGTTATATTAATTATCGCAATAACTTTGTTATTTTCATTAGATTCACCTACTGTACGCGACAATTGCTTTATTCTTCGTCCTCCCTCAACCATGGAGCAATAAACTCCAGGGCGTTTTCTTGCCGCCATAAATATCACATTACTGTAAGTGAGGTTATAAAATATTAACTACATTCCCTCTTTATATTAAACTATTGTTCATTTATAACTTTAATTTTATCGGGGGTAAACTTTTATTCTCGCAATTTTCTAATTGTAGTAAATTCTAAACAAAATGCGCCAATAAAAGTTGATGTTTGTGATTGTACTTTCGTCGTGATTGCGACTGTACAATGTACATTTATGAAGCTGCAGCGAACAATTATTGCCTGCAGAATTAATAGTTCTCTAGAGACTGTGATCGACAGGATAGTAGACAATTCGAACCTAACAAATTATTAAGCCATCGACCGATAATGGGCGTAACAAAAGGATATTGAAACTTGCAGGATCTCGTAGGACCCGTAGGATGTTCTAGTTGTTGAAACTTTGGAAGTTCATTATCCCACGGTTTGGTTGCATCGGTCAAAGTTGCCCGAGCACCTTAACAATGCTCCGATACCGCAGGATTAATATTGAATAATTTCACTTAGGTAACCTGAGGGGTTCATAACTTTTAGCTATTGTTTATTTAACACTCAATATTATGTCTCGTTGATCTAATAGCCCTGAGTCAGTTGAAGGCAAATTATGTATATCATATAATATAATTATAATATTAGCAGGTAAACATTTTCTTTTAATGTCTTCGGTACGTAAATAAGTGCAATATTTCGGTTTAGTTCTGATATTCTTAAAGAAATAATTTTTTCATAATAATTATTATGATATCTTTAATTGATAGATAGTAGTTGAAAACAAAACTTAAAAGCTAATAAAGCTTCTAACTAGATTTATTACTAACTTACTTGCTATTTGAATGCTTCCTCCAAACCCTGGCTTGTAAACGTACACTTTAATTTAGTCTTTGGGATCAGAAAAAATTTTAATTTAGGAACCCTTCGCGGTGCATTTGTCACGCTGCGTCACATGGACTCCCCTTGACTTGAAATATAAGATTTTGTAACAATTGTTCTATCTTATATTAGTTTAATATAAGTGACAGTTTTAGATTTAAAAACAATAATTTCATCAATACAACAGGGGTAATCATGAGTTCTCGTAGACAGCTATACATAATCGTAACGATATCGAATAAACACCCTTTGTGTTCAAAGTTCTGACGAATCGTTAAAATATTTCCGATGACGTTAATATAAAACAGGGAGGCGTATGATAAAAAAACCGGCCAAGTGAGTGTCGGGCCACGCGCGATATAGGGTTCCGTAATACCGCTAGTTTTTTTATTTTATTTTTGTATGGTCAATAAATGTACATTTATAACGTGTTTTACATTACTAACAACTTGAACGAAATTTGAACGAAAAGTTTCTTTATACTTCGCCGAATACCTTTTTTTTAGTTTATCGACTATACTCAATAATTTATGAAGTCTTCTTAGCCGTGATAGTTTTCCTTTTAAATTCAGCATATTTCCTACTCCCGTGAATTTTTCACATTTCCAGAAGCAACCGTTTAGCTGGTAGAAGGGGGGGACACTGGACTCTAACGATTTTTTCCACTTTAAAACTTAATATTTCACTAACGGATCGCTAAATCGGAAAATGATCTATGAATACTCATAATATTTTTAAAAAACCTATCCAACGACACCCCACACGATGGAGTGGACGCGAAAAAAATATTTTTTTAAGTTTTCATGTACCATTTTGTCGCCATCGTTAATATGTGCATTCATACCAAATTACAGCTTTGTAGGTCCTATAGTCTCTGAGCAAAACTGCGGACAGACAGACAGACAGACGGACGGACAGACCGAAACTATAAGGGTTCCTTGTTGACTACGGAACCCTAAAAAGATAATATTTTTTGAGATAAGTGATTACGATGATTACAGAAGCTGAGTGATGAGTCATGGCCACTCCTCAATGGGGATTGTCCATTTTTTTTAAATTTTGCTCATTACAAAAACATTTCGAGGAATAAGGTCAGTGATCGTTTTTCTGTATATAAACGAAAAAATACCTATTAGTTACTTATATTTTTGAACAAATATGTTTAACCTTAATTTGACCTCCAATGGCGTTAAATTAGCAATAAATTCGACCAATATTACGTTTCGAACTTTTGGCAAGCTTCTCGTATCAGCTTTCACATAATGATAACTTGCATTTGATGAACCAGCCATTATAAATAAGATTGAAATGAGAAAAAAACATACTACAGAGGTCAATTGGCCGCCGATGATGACGTCAGAGCGAAACTTTAAAAATTTGTTGAGAAAAAACTAGCCATTGAATTTCAAAATTATTTAATTTATATTCTTAAAATACCCTATTCTAACGAAAAAAAATATAAAAAGTACATGTGATTTTTTTTGGACAATGCCCATTGTTCTGAGTACGTAGCCGCATCGTTATGGAATGCCAAAATATGCTGTCGTAGTTAATACAAAATTCTAGTGTTAGATGATGCTCGCAAGTCGCAACTCCGTTCGCCAAAACAAGTAGCGAAACAAACAAAAACGGGAACCGTACATTTTTCCGGGACAAAAAGTATCCTATGTCCTTTCCCGTGACTTAGTGTCGAAAAACACTAGGCTGAATTACGCCGGCGTAAATTCCGCCGCAAATGTCAAACGCATACAAAATGCGGACGGAACGCGACGGAATAGTGTGTCATGCCTAGCGTTCCGTCCGTATTTTGTATGCGTTTGAAACGCGGCGGAATTTACGCCGACGTAATTCGGCCTAGTGCGTTTCGACACATAAGTATCTCCATACCGAATTTTAGCAAAATCGGTTCAACGGTTTGAGCGTGAAGATGTAACAGACAGACACACTGTCGCATTTATAATTTTAGTATTAGTGGATTTCTCATTTATTAATAATGTACATAACTGTGTATTATTATTGTTCCTGCTTAGTTACCCTATAGATATACTATACTATACTATACACAAATTGAAAACTAATTCGAACAATAAATACCCGATCGTTCTCATTACGCCATGCCGAAGGGTTCTTTCGCATAGTTCTAATAAAGTGGAAAGGCGTCGAAAGTTCAAATTAAGATTCTTGGAGTTCCGGAGAGGAAGATTAATGAAGGATGGCACCTGGGGGAGGGGAGTTAGAATTAATAACCGGAAAAATATCAAGGGAACTGCTATGGGACAGCCAGAGTTAGTTCATGAAGGGTGCAAGAAGGCTAGTCTTAATAACTCTTGAGAAGATAATATGTGCTTTCTAGGTTTTTTTACAGTTTGCTAAAAAGTATTTATTTGTATAGGATAGTTGGTTTGGAAAATTATGAAAAGTGGAGAATTTTAATCATCATTATCAGATTGTAAAGCAAGGGGATACTAAAGATGTAGGACGCAAAAATGTAAGTGTAGATACGAATTACGAATACACATAATTATTATTGTCTAAGTATAACTATATCAGATATTCATATCCATTATCCATACTTCCATACTAATATTATAAATGCGAAAGTGTGTCTGTCCGTCTGTCTGTCTGTCTGTTACTTCTTCACGCTCGAACCGCTCAACCGATTTTGCTGAAATTTGGCATGGAGATACTTTGAGTCCCGAGAAAGGACATAGGCTATCCTATGCATTTCATTCCGGAAAAATGTACGGTTCCCGCGCGATAAGGGTGCTTTCACAAAAATAGGGCAACTTTTGAAGATATTTTGTCTTCATCATTTTTAATTTGTTATTAAATTCCCTGTTAGTGTACATGATAGGTGATCAATTAATTATGTCTTATCTAAAAGGGCCAGTCACCTTATGCATTATTTTAGGAAATTTTTAGAGTTTTGCTGATTTACGCATCTAGGGACTGACAACTTTAAGCCCTTCAAGCGCGAGTCTGACTCGCACTTAGCCGATTTTATATTATTTTAGGATTACTTGGGCGAAACTTCTTATCTAATATATATAAATCTCCTGTCACGATGTTTGTCCGCGATGGATTCCTAAACGACTTAACCGATTTTAATGTTTCTTTTTTTTAAATGTGTGCTTTTTTCCAACTTGAGAGATAGGATAGCTTAGATCTTTAATTATAGTCGCAATTTTATTTTATTGCAAATTATTTGTCTATAATTAATTGACAGTCATAATTATCTGTTAACTCCAAAAGATTCCAACAGATGTCGATACTTTTCGACTGGTTTGAGTAAGTAACGGCTACTGGGTACTTTATAAAATGATAGGTGCATTTGTTGAATAAATAATAGTAAATTATTACAACCTGAGACTGACGGCGACCATTGTTTGTGCGACGGGATAGCGATCGACGTTGCCATGGTAACATACATAATATTTAGTCACTTCAATAAAATAATATGGCAAATAGGTACATAATATATTATGGCAAAGCAACATAGGACAGCTAGTAGGATATATAAAGAGTGGAACTGTATCACCAAATTATATATCTTTCAACATTTGGGCCAGACCAAAGCTGTTTGTTTGACTGCTCTTGATGAGTTTCAGCTTTTGATATAATATTTTCAATAATTGTTTTTCTTAAGTCTATTATATTTTTTCAGTTGAGAAGGCTTAAACAATATATGTATCGTTATATTTAGTACTGATGTTTTCATACTAAACCTCAGTCCGAGCTCCTTTAGAACCCTGATGGTCTAGGGACTGATATTTTGGAATAAAATTGAACTTAAAATTCTGTTGCAAATAGCATTATACAGTCTAATATGATATTGCGAACAATGCCGACGTATAACTACTTCGACTAATTCATAAGAATTTAATATCAATAAACAACAAAATTACTTATCTAGGGATTGAACAAGTGACTGGAATTACCACGTGGTGGCCCACAAACTTTCATTTTTGCACTAATTTATAAAATGACCGCCGCAGAGCGAGTGTTGTCAGAGGATAACTTCGTGTAATACTCTGAAATTCCCCAACAATATTCAACGCACATTTTAATGATGTTGCGAAATTTTAAAATTCGTAAGTGGCTAGTGGCCTGGCGAAAAAAGTTGAGGACACTAAACTCATTCGAGAAAAAATAATTATTGTTTATTTTAACTACAAAATACTCACATAATTAGCTGCGAGTACTTAAACATTTTAAGAAATATTAATAAAAATAAGTAACATAGTCCTTTTTTAAATATGGATTCCTAAAAACTTCAAAATTTCGGAGAACGGACACGCCTAGGGGCCTGACATTTGGGACATAATAAAACATATTTTAAATATATAATAAATGTTAATTTTAACGTAATTTGGGGGATAAATTAAACACATTGTAAACTATCATTTAGCAAGTGTGGTAGTAAATAATTAGTTATTGATTTTAACTGAAATGTGTTGCGGAAACGAAGTGTCCACATTTTTGTGAAACCACCCATAAACGAATTTTGGCGCAACGACGCAACTGCGGGCGTAATATTATAAATGCGAAAGTGTGTCCGTTTGTATGTTACCTCTTCATGCCCAAACCGCTGAACCGATCTTGATGAAATTTGGTATGGGGATATTTTGAGATCCGAGAAAGGACATACAATACTTTTGATCCCGGAAAAGTTAACGGTGTCGCCGCGATAAACGAATTTTGGCGCAACAGAGTTGCGGGCGGCATCTAGAACTATACATAAAATTCATTCATTTTTAAATAAGTATAATACATTATTTTAATATGACGTGTGCAACATTGTAGGAATTTGATCGGATTATTTACTGCATGTGGTTGTAGCGCCTTCTGCTTAAACCTTTTCATAATATTCCCTATTCGTAGAACATAAAAAATGATCCATAAGATATTATCGATAAATATGCGACATGATTAACAAATTGTTAATGATCTTTATTACAAAGAAACCGTTTTCCTCATTACAACTCCAGCCGTCATCAGAAATACATTACGATATCTGATAATGATACACAATTATTGCGTTATTGTTTTTTATCACCCCATCAAAGATATACCAAATCCCAAATATTCTGATGATAATATTAGAGTTACCAAATGATTCAGGTCTTATTTCAAAGATCTAAAGTAAGTCTGTGAAGTTTTTAAGACCGAAATGAAAGTCTGGATGATATAAATGTTATTAGCTGGTTCTGAAATCTTAATTATTATACTTTAAAAGTTTTACACTAATACATTATAATTATTATATTACTATAACTCCTGTCTGATAAGTGGCTTTTCTAACGGTGAAAAATTGTGCCTAGTCTTAACGTCTGCATGACACATAAGTTTTTTTAATTAAGGGGTAATTGTGCAGGCAGAAACTTATTAGAACATGAAATATGTTTAATCAAGGCTTAATCAAATAAATCCTCCCTTAGGATTATAATTTATAACAAACATCCCGCGTTCGCAAACAAACGACAATATTTATTTACTTAGTTATAATTACACAGGAAATTATTTGTATTTCATTAAATATTATTAATTATACACATACGTGCTGAAACAAACATAATTTTATTTATGAGCCATATCCGATTCATCTTTTAAGTTTGCTACATAGTTTAATGTTGTATATAATGATTGTAGTGCGTCATGTTAAGTTGTTTTGTTATTCTTTTCTGTTGTTATAAACTCTGGCTGTGTTTTGTCCCCTGTGTGTTTAATAAAAGAACAAAAACGTTTTTATCATTTTTTTTTTAATTTGTTATTCGTTATCAAAGCAGATTCGTTCAGACGGATACAATAGTCACTAAATACCAATCTCATAAGTCTAAAAGTTAAAAACGTCCATAAATTGTATCATATAATTTCGTGCATGTGGAAACGGAGCTTAATTTTTTTGAATACGCAATTTTCGCTTCGGCCGAAGTGGTAGTTGTTAAAATTTATAGAAACACTTCCGACGTTAATGTATCGCCGCACTGCCTAGCCGTTTATCAGACGATGTTAATTACATTTTGTAGAAGAATATTCAAAGGTTGAGGAATTTTTGAACATATTATTATGTTTTTACGTCATGTTTACTTTCATGATTTTGAGGGATTTTCTAATGTGGCAAAAAGTTGCACTGAGAACGGGTCACAACTCATGGGAAGAGCTGCATCAGAAGGTCAAAATATTTCACAATATTTACATAATAATAATTGTACTGTGGCTATTTCATTAACAAGATTGAAAATGTAGTTTTTCAAGTATTAGTAGTATTTAGCACATAAATATCACAAGTGTGACAATGAGAATAAAGCGATTTCTGAATGCCCCGTTGTCCAGTGAATAATAGCTGGGACCTACATTATATCTGGCCTTAAATGAAACAATGCATTAAAAATGAAAAGTTTTGGGAGCGCCGCTTTAATATTATTTGATATGAATTTTCTGGGCAACGTCTGTTACATTTATTTCACGTCGTACAGAGTAACATCCAAACAACGTGCAGCGCTCATAACTTCAACAGGTTTGGAAAATATTCTGCCGAAAAATATTGTTAGTTTCATAGAAATATAATCATCAACATAGGCGAGTGAAAAAAAAGAGCAATTTTTATTGCATTAGTAAATTGAAGTTATTTTACATTTAGTTATTACTTTGTCATAAAATCTTCTCATTTCCTTGTCTCATCTATATGTCTGTACTCTGTCTGTCATCGATCGCATGCTCAAGAGACTAATGTTAACTAATCTTGGTAGGGAAAAACATTATCCTTGAATATTAATTGGTAACCATTCTTGTGTGTCTAATCTATGTCTAATGTGTGAATCCGTTTCTTCAAAAAAAAATTTATCCATTTTTAATATGTGTCTAATAAATGCACCAGACAATATGTGCAAATATGTTACAGATATTGATGAATTGAAGGCGTTTATGGTGCAAGCTGCAGCAACAGTTTCACAGCTATGGCTATACTAAATCCGTTTGTGTGTGACCATTAGCCGTTATATAGTGAGGGCGGTGCGTGCGATGATATGTAAATGGCCCAGCGGTGGGCATAAATTGCGAGTAGCTCTCGATTTAGAAAAACAAACCGTGTGACGCGTAAAAAATGTTATGCGCCTGCGAATTTATCGGAATTCGAATGTGGAACGCTACTGCAACTTTTTATTTTTTTTATGCCAGAACCTTGGTTTATTTTTTAATTTGTTGGACGTGCAGTTTTAGTTTCTTTTTCAAGTCTCTATTTTGTAAACAAATCGACAGGACACGGTACATAAAAATTTCATTATACCCGCAATAGGCTGTTTAATGGAATCTTTATTAAAAATTATGACATCTTATTTACGGTCTAAGCAATATTTTAATCCTAGCTCTCCATATTCAGCTGCCGTAAAATCGTTTTTAAAGCGAAAATGTTAGAATATTTATGTGAGGTAGCGTCTCTGTCGCAATTTTATAACAGACCATAAATTATTTCTCGATTCCTGTCAGCAATTTTACGTCTACGGATTACTTTATATTCAATTTTATATCTCAAAGGACAAGGAGCCGTTTTTATGCCTTAATTAAAGTACAAGTTGACTTTTTTATTTGTTAACTGCTTTTAAGTACTTTGTTGTTGCTTTGTTAACGTTGATAGTTCTTAAACTATCAGAGGCGTAGTCGTGTTACTTAGAATTAAATTTGTAAAAAAATAATTAAGATTTAAGATGCTTTCAAATGAACTCCAGATATTTTGGGCACAATATGATCTACCGTTTAAGGGCCCTCTTTCCCTAAATTAGCAGGTCGATTGTCTGTCAGTGCGAATATCGACGTAAATGACATTAAAATAACATTCATAACAGCGCGCCTTGTACGGTGGCGGTTACGACGCTCGCCGTGTCCATGATAGGGCGAAATAGGAGAAAAAACCTTTTTAAGGCTTAATATAATACATATTTCAAAAAAGTAAAAAAACCAAATTATTAACTTATGTATTGCAAAGCAGTAGATATTTTTTATATATTCTTTTGATAAATAATGAAGGGGTAAAGTGGTTTCATTCAACGATTTGGAGGTGATTTGGTTTTTTATTTCTTTATTATGCGATACCGATAGAAAAAATATGGCAAAACCAAATTACGTATCATATCATGTAGATTAATAATTATTTTTTTCAGATATAATTTCTCTGTTAATGCCGATGAAAAGTTGTTTCATCTGCACGCTTTTTTCGAAAGAGCAGCCTTAAGTATCTTGATATATTGTGATGATTGTAGTTGATTTGGAAACTTTTAATATTAAGTAGTTATAGTGGTTACCATTTCTGATATCTACGGTAGTTACAGTGAGAGATCTGTTGGTCAGAAATGACTTTATTAATGATGATTGAATGATGAATATTATGTATAATATTACCTATCTTTAACCCATCAATCCCCAAGCAGCAGCCGGCTGCCGTATAACAAATTGAAAATTTATTGTGTCTGCGATACCCACGATGGAGGTGTTAATTATAGTTAAAAATCATTACGATCGCTATCGATCACAAGTAGCTCAATCAGGGTATTGGCGAGTTTCAACAATAATTGCGCCCATAAACTCCAGTTGACATGCAAGTAATAAAAGTTGGTGCCGGTGCGCCGTAAACTTGTCCGACGCTACTTTGTCGGATTGAGGCCGCTTGTCCACCGCTACAGTCACCGGGACGTCAGTCGTTACCGACAAAAACTAAAAAAAATGGCACTTTATGACATAGGCCAGTGTTTCCCAACATTTTCAGCCACAGACCCCTTAATAAAATAAACAGCAAAAAAATCGAATTATGTATGGTACAGAGATGACACTGCGGACCTCCGGGGGTCCGGGGACCACAGGATGGAAAACATTGACCTAGGTCCTAGGGCCTAGGTCCTACCCATTCCGCCGCGGCTTTGTAGTGGCGGCATGGGTCGCGATTCGCGAACCTTGCCTTATTACCGTCAGGGATTTCTTTATAATCCTGACGCGTATTTAAAAATATAAGCCTAACTTGGCGCTTTTGTTGATTAATCACTGTAACAATTTTGTGATCAGTAGCGTGCTCAAAATTTTATGTCGTGTGCCACTTCTGCCACGAGTGCCATTGGTTGGTATTGTATTTAGTTCCTTTTTAAATAATCATCAAAACAGTTTTGGGACTTACGACCTTTACTTTCGTGCTATACGCCTCCGTGGTCCAGTGGTTCAGAGCTCGGCTCTTGACTCGGAGGTCGTGGGTTCGATTCCCGCGTTGGAAACATGTTATTTCCAAGTTTGGTTAGGATAATGCAGGCTGATCACCTGATTGTCTGACAAGTAAGATGATCCATGCGTCGGATGGGCATGTAAAAAGTCGGTCCTGCGCCTGATCTCTCGCCAGTCGTGTCGGTCTGCCGTCCCACTGGGTTATGAGAGTAAAGGAATAGAGAGTGCTCTTGTGTACTGCGCACACACTTGGGCACTATAAAATTACTCCTGCGTAGCTGGCCTGGTTTCAATGAAACCGGCCACCGTCACCGAAACCGGTGTGGGAGCTATTATATATTTCGTGCTATAATGCGGGAACCGTTGTTACGCGATATTGTTCACTATTAGCTGCAGCCTAAAGCACATTGCCCGGGAGCACGATTCATGGAATTATTTAAATTTTTCGGTGACGGCGGCGGTGGAAAAACGGCCTAAGGCGAAAGTTTCACGGTACAATTTATAGGAGGTTAAGTTTGAACTTTGAAGGTGCTAGGGATTCCTTCCTTTCGTAAAGGTTATTTTAGTAACTTATAATAATACTAGCTGTCCCGGCAAACGTTGCTTTGCCATAATTTATTATGTATTTGCCATATTATTTTATTGAAGTGACTAAATATATGTATGTTACCATGGCAACGTCGATCGCTATCCCGTCGCACAAACATTAATGGTCGCCGTCAGTCTCAGGTTGTAAATAATTTGCAATAAAATAAAATTGCGACTATAATTAAAGATCTAAGCTATCCTATCTCTCTAGTTGGAAAAAAGCACACATTTAAAAAATAAAATCATTAAAATCGGTTAAGTAATTTAGGAATCCATCGCGGACAAACATCGTGACAGGAGATTTATATATAATAGATTATTAAATAGATAGTGCTCATTGGTTCCCCTTCGATCGGGGATTCTCGGAATTGCTATTGTATTCTATTGTTGTCGCGATCACCGGTGCTCGTACGGGGTTTAATGGGTTAATAAAGTAATATTAATTCATAAATAGAAGAGTCTGATAGACGCTTCAGCTTTGACCATCTTTTAAAAAATATTATAGACCAAAAGGTAAAAATAGTAAAAAAGTCTAATAAGTGGTAAGTACTTAATAAATTTGATTTGGTTTCGGATTCGGTTGAACACACTAATGTTATTTATTAATTACCTACAGAAAATGTTAGTAATAGTACATAATATGAAGAAATAAAGTGGCAAAACATATGCGTTGTAAAAGGCCGAGCACAAAAAGTAAGAGCGAGGGAAGGTGATGATTGTACATTATGATACAATAGTTTCACATTTGCTGTGGATTCGGCCCTTTTAGTTTTCCGCACACTCACAGGAAGTAAAGTATACGATATAATTCATTGTAATATCAAACACGTTTAATGCTGTGTCAAGAAATAAATTGATTGTGCAGTTTTTTTTAATATAATACAGGTAAAGGTGCAAAGTGAATGACATGACGTAATAATAAAGGGTGTGTAGTGATGTACATGTTTTTCGCTGTATATAATTGCTGACAGAATAATTTTTGTTAGGTCTTTCTCATACAAACTTTTTGCAGCGCAGTGAAATCTAAGCAATATACACCTTACAGTATTATCACTTCTTTTTGTTAAAATACCACTAACTCACGAACTAATATTATAATTCGTTAAACTTCTATTACTACTTTTCTTACTTTGACTCATTATTGTTAAGTGTCGCAGTTGAGTTTCTGCACCTTTCTGTCTTGAACTTTTCAGCACTATCAGATTTAATTAAAATATTTTACAGTCGCGCCAGTCGCAAAAGATGAATGACTTTATGTAAGGTTTTTGTCACAGGTTTTCGTCAATTAATTCTAAAATAACGACAATTAGCTAGTCGATTTGTTTTGTCGGCTCAATAGACGAGATAATTGAGAAATCCTTAGATAGTCTGTGTCCTTTGAAGTAAATTGATTGTAATTTTATTTATTCTCACAGTAACATGAATTGAAATTTTGATCTAGCTTGTTATTTTTATACTGAATTAATTAACTTAGTAACTACGCCAGAATTATAAATAACAAAATAGTACAAAGCCTCTTTTTGAATAATTGGAATCTTGAATAGAGCTAAATATATATTTTTTGGCCTATTCTTTTTTACTACGATCTACGACCTACGTTTATACAATTAATTTATGTACTACTCTTAATAAAAAACAAAATGATATTGCTTGCTAGAAGCTTCATTTAATCACTCTTATTTATTTTTCTAGTAAATGCGGTAAAAAAGAGAAAAGAAATTACGCAAAGTAAAGAAACTGTACAGTGAAAGAACTCAGTACGACAATATTCGAGAGATACTCTAACGAAATGGCAATGCATTATTCAATGCAAAAAACATACAAGAAAGCTTCTAAGCTGTAGACTCTAAACAAGGAGTGCTTCAAGTACTGAAAACATCTCATTTCCCGAAATACAAGACAATGCTTTTAAGCGATTCTGATGGGGCGCTCATATTTTTCGTGTACGGATTTTTCCAAAGTTTGGGTGAATTTCATACATATGCACCCTTCAACACTTATCGCGTCTTTGTGTCTGATCCAAATTAAATGAGCACTTTGGGATATAGGTGGTATTCAAATCAGTTATTTTGTATTGTCAGCTATTTCTTAACTACTGTAAAGTGCGCTATATTAAGCGCTTAGCTTACAGGTTGTCTCTATGATTTTTTATTTCTTTTTTACGAACTTGAAACCTCGTAGAACATTTTTAGATTTATATTTTTAGCATCAAAATTAAAATTCTTCATTCGAATTTAGGGCAGCCGTGTCGTGGTAATTATCACAATGCGGGATTGTTTGAAGTACTGCTGTTAAGGCGGGTTGGAATTAAATTTTTTGTCACCTGTTTGATAATGAGGTTAACATTTTACATTCCTATATTATATTTTGCATATTCAATAATTTTGTAACTCTATTTTGAGCTCTTTTACCTTATTTATCTAGTAAGCCACATATTATATTAGGTACTGTAAAAACTTTGAAATCTGTTTAGTCCACACTCCACAGTAAGTAAATTCAAAATCAAGTTAAGAGTCCGGATGCCATCGTAGTTCTCATACAAACGTAATACCAAGATAATTTCCCATACGAGTATATTTACAATATTATTTGAGTTATTATTCAGCTTAACCGATTCGTTGCCACCTTCATTTCCACGAATTCTTACCACAGGCCAAGACAAACAAACTGTGTTCAATGACGCGTCATAAGCGTCATCGGCTCTGCTAAACGATGACGCGCCACGTGCGGCATTGGCCACTGGTTGTGTTTTATGCACA
The DNA here is from genome assembly GCA_937595015.1 of Polyommatus icarus. Taxonomy (NCBI): domain Eukaryota; kingdom Metazoa; phylum Arthropoda; class Insecta; order Lepidoptera; family Lycaenidae; genus Polyommatus; species Polyommatus icarus. Next base: position 8,627,102 of record OW569335.1, on the reverse strand, counting down.
TTTAGACTAAGGAATTGTAATTACAGTTTAAATTTTAAATTAGTTTTAACGCGTTTTTAACAATCCTTGTATGCCGCGCCTGGCGCGTCATCGGCCTCACCGAATCTTTTTAAATGACGAGCTGAGCGCGGCAGTGGCCACGAATCGGCTAAGATAGTACTTAATTACCTAGGTTCCTGTACAAAGATTCACTGCAAATTATCTTGTTATTACGTTTGTATGAGAATTGCGATGGCACCCGGACTCTTTAAATAGTATGATAAAAAATATTTTTAAATCAGCATATAGCTCTATACTTGAATATTCTAGGATTTTCCCAAGTGTCAGACAAATACAATAATATTATGGATTAGTTTATGGTGTAAAATCTAATATAATATATAAATCTCCTGTCACGATGTTTGTCCGTGATGGATTCCTAAACTACTTAACCGATTTATTGTATTTTTTAAATGTGTGCTTTTTTCCAACTTGAGAGACATGATAGCATTAGATCTTTAATCGCAATTTTATTTTAATTATTTGTCTATAAAGAGCGATCATTGTTTATGCGACGCGGGTCACGACTCACGGGATAGCGATGGACGTTGCCATGGTGACATACTTATTTAGTCACTAATTCAATAAAATAATACGGGCGTACATCTCAATGCGGGCGATATACTTTATATAATATGGCAAAGAAACGTTTGCCGGGACAGCTAGTATATAATATGTTTATCATCAGGGTAGCAGAAGTGCGACTATATCAAATTATATCGTTTCTAATCCCTTTATTTTTTGTGGCGAGTAGTCTCATGATTCGTCGTTGTTAATCGCGCTATGTAAATTCACGCATCGGTGGATGATTTATTCCGCAATAATCTCCATGAATCACTTGCCGTCGTGACTGTACGTAATTGCTCTGCCAATCGAATTAATCCCTCGGTTAGTTCTTTACGATACAGTTTTTGTAATTGATTCCTTGGAGGTATAGATAGGTTGCGGCGAGAATGTTGTAGATTTACTGATATTAAAATCGTCGTGAGCAATATCTGCGATATTCGGTTGGTATATAATGAAGAAAACCTGTTTGGTATATATAAATATATATACCAAACAGGTTTTCTTTTAGAAATATAAACTAGCGACCCGCCCCGGCGTCGCACAGGTATAAAATATATAGCCACTAAAAAAAATATGCCTATAGCCTTCCTCAGCAAATGGGCTATCTAACACTGAAATAATTTTTCAAATCGGACCAGTAGTTCCTGAGATTAGCGCATTCAAGTTAGCCCTTTCAAATAATTTCCCCCGTTTTTTCCACATTTTCCTCTATTTCTTCGCTTCTATAAGTCTTAGCGTGATAAAATATAGCCTATAACCTTCCTCGATAAATGGGCTATCTAACACTGAAAGAATCATCAAAATCCGTTGTGTAGTTTTAAAGATTAAAGGGAACAAAGGGACATGAGGGAAAAAAGCGACTTTGTTTTATAATAGTATAGAATTAAAGTACTAAGATACTATACTGTGTCTGCTACCACCTAATGGTGCTAACTATTTACTACTAAGGCTATAGGATAGTTTTTGTCCTAAAAATTGTACGGTCTGCGAAATAAACGAACTTTGAGGCAAGGATGTCGCAAGCCACATCCACCTGAGTATTTTAACAATATTACACGTAATCCTCGCTTCCCCTTCTAAGCTCTACGTCAAACCATCAATCTAAACATAACTTCTGTTTAGGCCCATTTTAATTCTATTATGCCTAACGTAAAAAGCAAATTCGTGTATTGCGCGTGTAATAAAAGATAATGGTGATAAGTTGGGTTCATCACGCGTTTTGTCTCGTGGGACCCGTGTTTACTCTGAACCCTCGTGTGAGTCTTCTGGCCTAGAGGTTTTGGATGGATTCAGTTCCTTGGAACGAGAAGTATTTTATTTTAGGTTCAAGAACAGGGTATAGCATTACCTGTTCTTCATGTATGATCTTTAATACCTCGATCGTGGAAAAACGAGACACAATAGATTTCTATTGTTATCGCGGTCGCCGGTGACTGCTTGGACTTGAAGCATTAAATAAATAGATGTGATGCTGTTGCGAGAAGCAATGATTGTTATTACCATAGACTTATAATATTATGTCGTTATTACGTGTGCGGTGTATATTCGTATGTCGGAGTCTTGTAGACTTGTAATGTTTGAGCACTTATATTTTCTCATTTCAGATGTTTCGGCTGCTTTCCAGCGGCTGTGATCACGGCTGGACTTAGTCCAACTTGCTGTATTTGTTTGAAACTACCCTTAGTATTACTAGTCTTGTATTTTGTAACATCTTATATATATATATATATATAAATCTCCTGTCACGATGTTTGTCTGCGATGGATTCCTAAACTACTCAACCGATTTTAGTGTTTGTTTTTTTAAATGTGTGCTTTTTTCCAACTTGAGAGATAGGATAGCTTAGATCTTTAATTATAGTTGCAATTTTATTTTATTGCAAATTATTTGTCCATAAAGAGCGACCATTGTTTATGCGACGCGGGTCACGGGATAGCGATGGACGTTGCCATGGTGACATACTTATTTATAGTCACTAATTCAATAAAATAATACGGGCGGTATACTTTATATAATATGGCAAATAAACGTTTGCCGGGACAGCTAGTTTATAAAAAAAAATTTACTCTACGTTTTTCTTGATAGCCACGGAAAATCGATTTAGTAATTAAAAAAAGTCGGTGATGAAGTTAACACTTTGTTTCCTTTGACCCGTTTGTTCTTATTGACATTTTCGATTCGTTCTAAAACAAACGAAAGGATAGAAACTTTTGTGCGAATTTCCGATATTCAGTTTCTTTTGTGTTGAAAAATATCGACTTTTGTGCGACGTGATTGACAAGGGACGACAATGCAGAATTTTAATCCGGTTTTTCTGTCGGGAAACTGGCTGGCTGTTAACTATTAAGCGATTATGTCCCGATCCGATTACAGACATTATCCGATCGAGACAAAGAGTGATCCGATTTGTATGAGCGCGGTTAGGGTTTGCGTACATGATGTATGGGCAGAGCCGAGGATTAGGATGCGAAAAGCGGCAGTATTTTTTGGTCATCCCATTTTCGGGGCAACTGTAGAATCTAAAATTGATATGCTACTTTTTGAATAAAAATATTGTAGTTTGTATACTAGTGAATTCACATAAAATGCCAAAATTGGTATAAAATAAGTATGCAACTATAAAGACTGAAAAAATAATACAACTCTATTAATGAGAAGTAAGTTGTATGAAAATAACAATACACAACTACAGTATTTCAATATTTAAGCTTCAGCAGTCCCGTAATCATAAACTTACATATTGGTTAATATTTATCAATACCAGATAATGAGATAAAATTTATTTGCAGAGAAAATATTAATTGACATTTTGTGAGGTCTGTAAATATTATAATGAGGCGATTATTGACCAGTGCGGTTTCATTATATTAATACCTCGTACGATTGAGAGGGATATGAAAATGAAATCGCCCTTGATTGGAAAGTTATTACACAATATTGGAGCAACATTTTGGCTATAATAATTATATTCTAATATTATGTTAATGTGAGCCTTGTTAATTTAACAGCCTACTGAAACCAACTTTGGATGGATGGATGGATAGAAGGATCAAGGAATTAATTGATATTTCCTTCTGTAGTTCTTGATAACAGGTCAAATAAAAAAAATTCGTCATTAAAACTATGCACCTAGTATACTGTGACCTAGTGATGAAACCATAGCGGCATTCCGCATTTCCCAAAAGATTGAGACAACTTTTTTATAAACAATGCTCTCTTTGATATGAGATATCTTATCTGTGATTTGACAGTTCAAGATCAAAAGTGACGACAGACTTATGAAATTATAGCTTTCACCAAAGAGGATGTAAACTGTATACTACGTAACAAGAGGTCGGACTTAGAAGAAAAAAAATAAACATTCGTTATTTTTTTAATTTAAAACTAAACGACAAAATTTTAAGTGCAAAACCTTTCACTCTAAACATACCAAAAATTAAAAAAAATAAAAATAAAAAGAAATGAGCTCAAATAAATGTTTTATTTCAATAAAAATTATTGTACATGGCTAAATAAATAGGCTAATAAGGTAAATTAAACAATAAAACAGATTTAATCCACAAGTTTTTGTTGATTTCTATTATTAAATATTATAATATTATTACAGTACAGTTTTATGTATTTTATTTATAAATATGATAGAATAGCAGTCTATGCTACTCTACTAACTACTTGATTGGCTTAAGCCATTATTCCACTTATCCTAGCGGCTAGCTAGGTTCCTAGGTAGGATCCTAGCTAGGATCCTAGCTTCTAAATGTTGTTCCACGTCTTGACTAAATCGGAAACGATTTAGGATCTAGGAACCTAGCTAGGATAAGTGGAATAAGCGCTTTATACAGTAAACTCTATATAGGGAGGGGATTAAAGCTGCGCGTCCACCAGGTTGGAATCGGGACATACGGTGCGGACGGTGGCACCACGTGTCGTCATATACTTGTCAGGCGCAGAATGATGTTCCAGTACTTCTAGTGCAGCTCATAGTAGTCAGTACCATACATACAAAGCAACAAATCCGTCCACTGCGTACCTGCGCTCCGATTCCGATCCAGTGGATCGCACCTTTATACATACACACTTTGTTTTGTTACACCCTGTATACGACAGCTGAAATCTATGGCGCGGGTTCAGGCCAGCTGCATACCACCTCACTTGATCAGAGGATTTTTCCTTGGTGGCCGTACCACTCATAATCCCATACCTTCCTTCTCCTAAAATCTCCTTGCATTGAATCTCTTTGCTGCTTTCGTTCCCAAGCGGTCGCATGCGACCGCGAGAACAAAAGATTTCCTAGAATCCGCGATCGAGTTAACAGCTATTGCTTGCAGACTAAAATGTTGCAAACTAGCTGTATAGGGACCTAAAAATCTGAAATTAATGAAACATTTTTCATTTATATTCCATACAGTTTACATAAATTATAGTAAGTATAGTAATTAATAACCTTATGTATTGTTACAATAAAACAATATACACATGATACACATTTCATCATTTTCCAAATTAACTGCATACTGATATACATTATAATAATTTCTATGAAATAATAATCTATCTTTTTCATATTAATATAGTTTAAGTTCTAAATTATTATACAATTATGCAAATAATACTACGACATACTTTGTATTAGAACATGGTATGATATCGTTATGTTTTGCTTCAATTTATCAATTTACGGTTACATTTACATTTTACAATGGCTTACCTTTCGTTTTTCAATAATTAATCCACTTAATTTACAATTTTTGTATTTTTGTAATAAATAATTTTCACAAAATGGAATTCGAACCTTGAGTTTTAAACTTCATCTTCCTCTTTTTTCTCATGTAGTTTATATTCTCTATGGTCTTTTTTATCAACCAATCACAGTCGACCGTGCTTAAAAATTGTACAGATTATGCGATTTACTTTAGTAGCTACGTTTAAATTTGGAACCCAATTTTTTTTTGTTCGGAAAGTTTCGTCCACCTGGCTTTCACAATTCACATCAATTTCACATGGGATTTGGGAACGTAAATAATAAAAAATAGTAGATTTAAACGATTTATAGGTATGACAGCAAATCGCAATTGCAATCTCGAATGCCTTCAAGATAAAGCTGGTACGGACGTCCTAGAATTTGTGGGACCAGTGAAAATAGTTCTGGTTGATACTCCCAAACAGAGATACTATGTATCCGTTTGTAAAGCTTCTGCTCTTCTGATAGCAGCGATTCTGCTGGGTATCACTACAATGTCAGTGTTGTTCTTCTCGACGACGTACAAAAGGGAGGATATGTACAAGGCGTTACACATTTTAGTGTGTACTATAGGGGTAACTACCTTTTCTATTATAGCTTTAGAAGCATATTGGGTAATTCAAGCTGAATTCCTCGGCTTCGCCTCGGCCAACAAACATGTGATTTGAGGCTTTATTATTTACTGTGCGTGTTGCGTACACTATTTTTCTCCTCGACGGAGGCGGAAAACGGCAACATCGGTAAGAGTATAGGGATTCGGGAAGAAAGTTGACGTTTTCCGCCCGGAGGTGAGAAAAATAGTTTTTTATTTACAAGTGATCTGAGACATTTCTTATTTTCCTGCCCTAGGTGCGTAATGTAGGTACCTACTATTTAATATCTTCGCTATTGAAATAAATAAAATCTTTATATATATAATTCTTCTGTGAGTGTGTATGGCACTGAACTTCTCTCAAACGACTGGACCGATTTTGATGAAATTTTTTGTGTGTGTTCAAGGGGATCTGGGAATGGTTTAGATTCACAATTTTGTCCGCTGGACAAGGTTTTTTTTATTTAATTTTTAATTTATTAGTAGTTGTTGATTTTGGAATGTTTTACATTGGATCCGACAGACGGCGCTACCATCGCAGTGTCAAATTTTAAATAATATTCGAATTCAAATTTTAATTTTAGTCTGTCCCGACAGTTGGCGCTGCGATCAAATTAAAAAAAAAAAACTTTATATACTTAATATGGCAAAGAAACGTTTGCCGGGACAGCTAGTATACAATAAAACCCGCTCCTTTATGGAAGTCAGTTAACAAAATTGCTTTGAATGTTTAAAAAGTGTAATAAGTATCTAGTCCACCATCCCTGACAATGTTTAGGGTATGAAAATTGAAAACATGAGTAATTAAGCATTATAATATTATGAAAAACATGAAAGTTTTACGACATAATTAATTTTTCAGATGCAAATCTTCATGCCATTTGGAATTTTAATTGTGAAAAGATTAAGTGGACCAGCAGCAGCCATGAAGCCATTTCAGAAAAGACTTGAACACATTATTTTAAACTTGCTGGGATATTTGTGTATAGCAGGGGGTACAACTGTTACTTTTTTCTGTGGACATCACCAATACTTTACACCACATTCTTGCTTAGGTAAAATTGTTCCTAATTCGAAATTAGTATATTAAGCTACGAATGATAAAAAACTATAAGTAACCAATTTAAATAGTATGACAAGACAGTTGTGAAGCCAATTAATTGTTTTTTGCAATTTACATTTTTGCTCATACAATTTGCCATCATAAGATTAATTCCTCATTTTTCCGAAATAACAATTTACGTTATGATCACTACTAAATAGCCTGTTCACTTTATGAAACATTTCTTTAATGAATCTAGTAATTGCCCTTTTATTTGCCTTTCAGGTCTTGCTACTGGTGGTCTTGTACTATTAAATGCTCTATTTGGCGTGATCTTTTCTTGCTTCAAATGCAGCATTGAAATCGAGAACTTATCAGGAATTAGGAAGGCCTTCTACTATGTACACAAAGTTATCGGTGCCTTTGCACTAATTGCTTCAGCAGCTTGTTTCATTACTGGTATTATGAAACAACCTTATGTGGATTGGCTTCCAATTGGGGATATGCTATATTTTCATATTGTCTTTTGTATATTGTATACAATTATATTTGTGATTTGTTAAATGTTTTTTATTGTTAGTAGTTTGCTTTTTACTTGTTGAATCATTTCTTTTGTTCTTAACCGACTTCCAAAAAGGAGGAGGTTATAATTAAGTATTATGTTCGTCTGTTTAGGTATATTTTTATTTAATTTTATATTTCACTCTTTATTTTACATGGCCAACGTGTTTCTACTATACCTATTCAGGCGAATAATATACCTACACGTATGATGCTTGCCGGAGACACCATCACTAAGCAAATTCTGTGTTCAACGTCACTTATCAGTACAGTGATATTATCTTTTATCTCGCTTACGTGAGAAATAAAATTCGATAAATGATCCTTGCCTTTGTTTATATTCAAAAAGGTTATTTCGTTGCTTATTGTGAAACCAAAAAGTGAAGAGATATCGACTGGTTGAACATTTGTTGTAAATTTCATAGTATTGCAGATTTTTTTAGAAAATTCTACATTGTAATGCTGTGTAAATAAATTTGAAATCCCTGTTGTAAAATTGTAAGCTATGGAAAGTGTTTCTGAAGAGACTCCTTTGATAAATAGTGCTAGTATTGTAAATACTACTAGTAATACTGAAACTAGTAACTATGCATGGAAAGTTTTAAAAGGTTCTCTTAACACATTGGTGCATACGTTAATAGGTGTGAATGTGTTTGTGAACTTGTGTTTCGCGTTCAACTCCTTTCCACCCAGTCCGTTTCAACTTCACGTCGGTTTGTCTGTTATTGGTGTAAGTACCTATAATTACGATATTTCTGCGACTTCGTGAACGTAGACCATTACTTTTGCTGAAAATCCTCTCATCGAATTCACCTTTCTATTGTTTGAGTAGTCAATGTTAGTGTTTTAATATTAATAATTGAGTAACTTAATTATAATTCTTACTTAGCGTTAGTCTTTATATTTTGTAAACAAACCTAAAACTTTTTAGTTTTTTAAAACACTTTGTATACAGTTAAAAAGTCATTAATAGTATCTTTAATTGGTCCTTATTGCTTTCCTTATCTGAATATTAATACATAGTTTCTTGTTAATGAATTGTGCAAATAATCACGTAGTTTTTATCTAGAGTCAGCTCTTGTTGCTTTGATTGCTGGAATTATATTTTAAGAGGAATACAATATTCCGATTTGTTGTTCATATTATGCTTTTTGTTAATATATTTTCTCAGATTTTGACTCGTGGCTTATTCATTCATTATTCATTATGAAAATATTACTTCTTAAAATATGAAATGTTTAGCCTCAAAGATTATAACAATTGCATTGATATATTAACCTTTTTTTATTTTTGAATATCCCTCAATTTCACCTTCTTATCTTGGATCTTTTTTTTACTTCAGTGCCTTAAAATAGCACCTTACAACTAGCTTACAACCATATCTGTACAATTTGTATCATGATATTATGCGTAAGTGAATAATTGCTAATTTAAAAGGAAAGTTTATAAATTAACCCTAGTACCGGAAGGAAACCCAAACCGTGTTCAAAATATTATAAAAACTTTAAAACTATTAGTTGAAAAATACGCTTTTCATATATTATTTAGAACTAGATGATGCCCGCAACTCCGTTGGGCCAAAATTCGTTTATCGCGCGGGAACCGTACTTTTTTCCGGGACTCAAATTATCACCATACCGAATTTCAGCAAAATCGGTTCAGCGGTTTGGGCATGAAGAGGTAACAGACAGACAGACAGACAGACAGACAGACGAACAGGCAGACAGACACACTTTTGCATTTATAATATTAGTATGGATAAGATACACTTTACACATTCTATTTCTAACACATCGTCGCTTTATTCAGTAGCAGCAACAGCCCAACTTCTCACTCTAAAACAATTCCATCAACCTTTCTCTATCACCACATAAATTGTTTCAGTACCAGCTGCTAATGTCCCATGGTATTCTAGCGTTGGCCAACTACAACGGCTGGTCATCCAGACTGACGCATGAACATCGTCGCCGGAGCCACTGGGTGCTGCAGCTGGTTGGGGCAATTCTGGCCGCTGTGGGATCGATCATCATGATGAAGCAGAAGCAAGTGAATTTCACGTCAATACATGGGAAGTTGGGTAAGAATTGTTTCATCTACTGGATGACGTTACGCCACTCGTTTATCGCGCGAGAACTGTACATTTTTTAGGATAAAAAGTATCCTATGCCATTTCCCGGGACCCAAAGTTCAGTTCGGTGGTTTGGGCGTGTGAAGAGGTAACAAGCAGACAGACAAACAAATACACTTTCGCATTTATAATATTAGTAAGTAGAGATTCCACGTAGTTAGAAGCAAGCTCATTACACAAACAAGGTTTGTCATTTACTCATGTTGTATGAAAATTGTGTCTCGCCATAGGGTTTTTAATTATCTTTAAAAGGAATTTGATCTACATCACTGATTTATTGGTATTATTCATGTTTAGAGTCTGAAGACCTGAAGTAGTCTTACTACATACAGTCATAACTAGTAACTTTTCTAATTTATTGATTACTTACCCAATTTATTTATATTTTATTATAGTACTTATTGAGTGACTGTTCCTATATTCTTATTAGTTATCTTTGTTTCGTCTGCTTGAGTTATTTTTTTATCAATTGTAATAAATATCACGGTATTATGAAACACCTGTACATTGAAATGATTCTCAATAAATTGATTACATTGATAAAACTAATTTACAGTTTTCCAAATAAAAAACAAGGAAAATGCGAGTGTAAACATAAAGCCGTATTTTCACTAGGGGACATGTCGCGGAGACAAGTCGTCCGACATTTACGTAGTTTGTGCTTGCAACACGTAGTTTGTCCCGTGCAACTTTGTCCCTGAACATACGACTTGTTCACACTAGTCAGTAGTGTGTCGCCAGCGACAAGTCCCGCAACCCGTAAATGTCGCTGCGACGTCAGGCTACATGTCGCGGGACACGTACAGTCCGTGTCACGCGACTATAAGTCTAAGTAGTAAGTAGTCTATAAAATTTCGTCCCGGGGAGGTTTTGCCGGATGAAAAAATATTCATGTCCAACGACTCGTCCTACTGGGACGACATTCTGTGAGATGAGCGACTCAACTACTGTAACACATGCGTATATACTCATTTAACGATTGAGGTTTATTTTACGGGATATTGCTAAAAATAAAGTACTAATTTACATTGAGATTTATAATAATTTATGTCTTTTTCTTTTCAGCTTTGGCTGCCCTAGTTTTTACCGGCGCGAGCCTTCTAAATGGAGTTCTATCTTTGTATAGAATGGGAGTACCTCGTGTTGTAACGGCAAGAGCTAATAAAATTATCCACTTAGCTCTAGGCACTGTAGCCTTCGCTTTGTCTTCAGTATGTCTTGTCTATGGTTTACAAAAAAAATCCTTTAGAGAATGGTCTTCAATGGAATTTTCGTATTTAATGATAGCTATAACTTGTGTTTATACTGCGATTATTATAAGCCGACCATGTTATATTGTAGGTCAAAAATTGTATCGTTTCGCTAAACACAAAACATGTTAAGAGTGTCATAATGATTTTTTAATCGTATAAGTTCACTGCGTATAAGTTTAATATTTTAATGTGTATGTAAATAATAATTATTTATTAAGACATAATATTTAATGGGCAACTCTCTGTCAAATGTAAACTTACCATACTATACTTAATGCCCAGAGGTTTTTTTTACGAATTCAGATATTATTTATTTTTCAGGCTGAATGTCTTGGGATAGATAGGGCTAGAGAGCTAACTTTCATTTATTATCTAGTATTTTTATAAAAGTTACTAGATGTTGCCCGCAACTTCGCATGCGAAATATATATTTTCCATGACTCAAATCTCCTTCGTACCAAATTTCATCTACGTAAGTTTGAACGTAAAGACATACTCACTTTAATATTAGTATGGATAGTGGAGTGTTATGTGTAATCTGCGGGTTATCGTCTCACGGCCTTATCACGGTAATACCCGATCTGCGAAATCCCCGACACGATCTCAGCTTGTGACTGTCCACTGACGATATCCAATGATCTATAGATCATGATCTATATTATGATTTGTTATGTCAATTGCCATAAATGTTTGCTTTAAACGTGTTAGCATGATTTTCAGTTCATTAAAACACTTTTCTGGTTTTGAATTCGCCTTAAGAAATGTTGTATTAATAATATCACTTTAAATTTTATTATGTCGATTATGTTAGTATTTATATGAAAAATGTAACATTTAATTAAGTAATAAAGAACTTTAAGATCTAGTCGACTTTTGTCATTTTTTAATCACATTACTTAATTTCTGAAAGAAAAGATAACCTCAAATAGTACTATAGTTCGTGCGCAACTAGTTGGCCGCTCTGCCGCTATAAAAGTGTATGGGCAGAGCGGCCAACTAGTTGCGCACGGACTATAGCTAAAAGCCGAGTTTTATGAGGGCTCGCGTCGTCACACGACTGACCAATGATAACAAATCTACATAATATAAGTAAACAAAAATTACTATGTTAAAGGCTTTAACATAACTATCACTATGATGATGTGATAGTTTTTCTATAAATTGTACCACAAAATGTTCAGGTTATGGGATATACTAGGGCTCGCTTCGCTACTAATAATATGCAGAGTAAATATTTTATTAGCATAGTATCTCACGGATATCAGTCGTCTTTAACAAATTGGTCAAAGGTCTCAATTCACATATTATATCACGGGTACATTTGAAACATTAGCAACAATACTCTATTTCGAAATGTGCGTATCGGGGACCATTACTCCTCGCGAACTTCTCCGGAGATGCCATAAAGATAGCGATATCTGATCGCTTACCTGTTTCCAGCCTGTATTTAGTGGATGATCCTAACGTACTTTAGATTGTATTTTGTCTAAGCATCTTTTTCCTAAATAGAAGTCAGAATAAAGCTAGCAATTGTCATGTGATGGCGAAGAAAATTTTAAAAATAAAAATAAAATCCCATATTATGCTAAAGAGACATTATAGGTGAAGTATTTTGAAGAAGGGTTAAAACGTAAGCAAGTACTAGGTAGTAATAGCCCTAGAACCTACCCTAGAACATCATAAATCCTTTCTATCTCTGTTAGCTACCACTTTCAAGATTTTTCGCAGATAAAAAAGTTGTTTGTCTTATCAAAATAAAGCTATTCACAAAAAATTAGCTTGTTAGCAATAAAAAAAAATTGTGCTAGGACTCCCTGACTATAATATTTCGCTTTACAGTTTTTTTTTCGTTTATACTATTTCGTTGCCTACAGTTTAATGTTAATGCTAGGTAGGTACCTCTACCTACTTATCAATTAAAATTAAGAGGTATATAACAATATGTAAGCAAATAATATTAGTCCAATCTTAAATTGCATACGTAGTACGATCTCTCTTTTTCGAGGAATTCATTGAAAATATAGCCATTCAACCCAGAAGTGTACTTTCCTTGAAATTGATGACGATTTAATTTGGCGCCGAACGCTGCCTTCACTCTTCAGACAGAGTGTCAGTTGACCAAGTGAGTTATTTATTTGTGGACTCAATTGATGTTGATTGACAGTCTTGAGACAGACACTCAACGAGCGCTGAGTAAATATACTTAACCGTTTAATTCCCGATAAGGCCTATTTGTGAGGAAAAGTTCTAGTAGGAAAATAAAATCAGAATATCCAAATATTTTTTTGTTTAATGTAATAAAAATAGTACATTTTACATTACATGAATATGAAATAAAGCTTTCATAAATTAAAGTTTACGATTGCACAAATTTAAGTTTACAATTGCACTTAAAATTGTACGGTAACCTATTCTTTTAAATATTCTTTAGACGTAACTTAACAAATTTGCTTATGACCTAAAATATCACAATATTTAAACTAATAGTACTTAATTTACATTACACTTAAATTGTAATCCTAAAATGTTTCCTTAGACAACGCTTATTTCTTCACAAACTGTACTGATTTGTTGAAGAACGTTATAGTGGGATTTATAATAACAATAAACGTAAATGCAGAAGTGAACGCCATAGACGTATACGCTAAAGGTGCGGTCGCCCAGTTAGTAAAGGATCCCTTATCGAATCCATAGCATAGAGATACACAGGAGGCCGCGTAGGCGACGATACCGAAGCAGATATGAGAGATCTTCGAGAAGTTTCCAGGCAGAAACCGCCGCCATTCGTAGGCGTAGAGAGAAGCCAGGCCGTTGACGAGACCGACCGATGTGAAGACTAATGCTACGAGTGCTGAAAAGAAAGAAAGGATCAGTAAACTGTATAAGTGAATATAGATAAGAGGATTATATTCAAAGGAAAGTAGTAGCGATTTATTTGGATGATTTCCAACGATCAATGATGATGATATTCTTCCACGCTAATTAAAGCTGTTACGTAATAATTATTGTGATCCATATTATACTTTGGTAAATCGTTTAAAATATATCTGGTCAATTCAACTCTTTTTTTTTTAATTTCTTTACTTTAACTCATCAAGCCCCGTACGGCCCAAGTGGGCCGCGATAACAATACATTTACAAAAGATTTCCAAGAATCTGCGATCGAAGGATTAAGTCGCTTTTTAACAGCTAAGGTCATTAGCGACTACTGCAGTAATGTTCGTATGCAACGTTGGTACAAATTTTTTTAAGATTTGTATATCTAAGTTCTAAGCTTTAAGAGAAAGTAAATGTGTAGATAAAAACACTTACCAAACTGTCCATGGTATGTGTTCCAATGTACGTTCTTCGATTGGATCATTAGGAAGCTTCCAGCTAGAGCCATAGCTGAGCCCATGATCTGAAGCACCCAGTGAGCCCTTCGCTTATCGACAAATCTCAAATGCGTCGACCAACCGTTATCGGATGAAAGGGCAAGAATCGCTTGAGACATTAGAAGTTGATACTGAAAAAGACAAAGAGCAATGAGCTTAAAAGGTTACCTATATGTATACAAATATATAGCTATACATGTATAGCTAGCAGTGGCGGGGCAAGACCTACATTTTATGTGGGCAAGATGTATTGCGAGGCCTAATAAAATATATTATGCGAGGCCCCCTGATGGATGATGCTAAAGAATGGATTTGTTGAGAGAAATAATTTTTGATACCCAAAGTTTAATTTATAAAACTTTTTAATTTGAGTATTCCAACTCGTAAAACCTTTAAAAAAACCTCTTGGTTCATGGGGCGCGAGGCCCCCTAGGCTGCGAGGCCGTGGGCGGTCGCCCACACCGCCCACGGCTTGCGCCGCCTCTGATAGCTAGGTTTGTAGGTAGATGGCTGTATGGTAGGCTTAGTTTTTGTACAGTGATACAAAAACTAAAGCCTACTCAAAACACTCGTAAAACATTTAACAAATTATCGAGGATGCATCTGCCGCACTCAGATGACTCAGAGATGAATAATATTAATCACTTATTACTCTAAATATATGAAGATTTTTCACAAGCTTATTGTCTGTCAAATTCTTCATTCTTCATCAACTGTTAGAAAACTTTCATTATAAGTATACTCATCAAAATAATATTTTGGAAAGTAGCGTAAATTATTTTATATTAATAAATAATATTAATATAATTTATGATTTACAAAAATTGTTTCTTATAACTTTTGGATTTTAATGACTTATACGAAAAATACGAATATTATCTTTATTTCAGATTCCTATGGTTCATTGGTTAATAATTCAAAAACAATATTTAGAGTTGACTAAAATGTATAAAAAATATAAACAATTAAAATTAATATCAAGAACTAAATCATGTATGCTTGAACTTAAAGACCGAATGTAGTGATTTTAAAACAATTTATAGTATTAAAATGTGTTTCACATAAAACTTACCCCGATCACACACAGTAGGATGTGTATCTGAGTTGTAGTAAGGGGTAAACCGTTTCCGAAGCAAAAAAACACCACAATTGCTGTCACTGCTCCAATTAGGATATGTGCTAACAAATTCAATGAAGACTGGAATATTTTCAGCTTATAGTTCACATCACTCTTGTGCACACCATTTGCATTTCCATTGGCATATCCATTGGCATTTCCATTTTCATGTGTCATCGTTAATTAAAAAAAATATTTAAGAAAAAAGTTAGGTATGAACTAAGTGGCTTGGTTCTTCACACTAAGCTAAGAGGAAACTTTCCCATCACTTTAAATATTACTGATTATCGCGAATTTAGATTAATTTGCAGTTATTAAAATATGCTAGCTGTTACTTGATAATATTTAATCAGCGCGACTAGTTTGGACCGAGAGTGTGCAGTGTGCACGGTGACTTATCAGTGTGTTAAAGTGTTACAACTTACAGGAAAAAAAAAATGTACTTAAATATTATATTTACAGTTGAGAGCGTTGAGAATTTTATATTAGTTTTGTAATAATATCTAAATTTTAATGTTTTATGAGTACTTACCTTTAGTAAGAATCGTTATCTCAACCTTACAAATGTCATAGATTTTAATAGTATAAAAAGTTCAAAAAGAAATTTACATACTTACAACTGAAATATTTTTACTTTCATATAATATTAGAGTATCTTTATTTAGATTTTAAAACATGTTATTTATGTTAGAAAATAATATTAAGTAAGGTCAATGCGCGTAAGTGTGTCATCCTTTTTTCAAAGTTTACTTTGAACTCAAAAATCAAGTAGTTTAAGGTTTAATTTCTCACTCTCTGTGAAATGAAAATAAAGTAAGGTTCATAATTGGCCGGTAACAAAGTGCTCTACACAATATTGCCCATTATTTCAATTGTTTTTAAGGTATTTTATAAAGTGATGTGCTAGACACATTTACCCAAGAAAGTAAGGCAAGTGTGACTATATCGTAAGTGTACAATATATAGTTATTTCAAATTTGAAAATGCAAAGTTTATACTACCCGATCATCGGAACTAATCATATGACGACTATATAACATTTTAAGTAAAAAATATTGAATGAGTTATTTCTTTTATTTTATTGTTAATTTCAAAAATATGATACTTAGTTATTTGGGTTACAGAAGCCTGAATAGTGAAGTTGCTGTTTTATTTTTAATTACTAAAAAGTAAACAAAATATAAGCAATCAAAAATTACATAATCGCTAATATTAGACCAAATGTTTGTAAACCCTGATTTGGGGCAAGTGTGACATATAGACACACTTGCCTCATGCAAAGTAGGCACACTTTCCCAGCACTAAAATTTTGAGGTCAGATTTTTCTAATGGACATAAATCTCTTATTTGAAACAATTCCAACAAAATTATAAAAGAAATAATAAGTTTAGTTCGTAAAAAAGCAACTTACTACTATACAATTATCAGGTTCTTCAAAATTACCAAGATTTTTATTGATTGAAAAAACCCATGTGAATTCGAGTTCGTCTTAAAAAATGTGACAGTTTTGAAAATGGCGACAACTTCAAAAGTGCTTGACAGAGCCATCTAGATTGAGATTGTGTACATTGAAATTAGTTTTACGCACAACAACAGATGTCGCTGCCACCATAATCTCAAACAGTTTTTCTAAAAATTAAAGCAGTTACACTTGCCTCCCAGCTACATTTCCCCGTACTGACCTTATAATAGGTAAGTAAGTACCAAGTTTTTTAGATTTTTTTTTTTTAATATTTTATTATGATAGTGAAAAACTATTTCTTTATTTAGTGATATACAAAACGTCGTTTATTGATGCTAATATTCATAAAATTAAAATTTTCTTTAGCGAAAAAGAAGAATGGTATTTGCCAGTAACTTAATAATTCATAAAGGCACTTAACCTCCAGTGAACCGCCCTTAAAAACCCTACTTAAGAATAATCCTAATCCAAGACTATCATTGATGAGTTTTCGTCAAACTTTATGAGTTTTCGTCAAACTTTATGAGTTATGACCATTGACCACTTTACCTAAATTCTCTCTCTCCTTTTTCTTATAATCTGTAATGCTAAGTACTGACATACGGTTTTGCTCGATCGAGCAATAAGTAATAACGTCAAGCAAAACCCACGGCTCGGGCTTTCGTCCACACATTCAGCATTGCTTGATAGTTTTACTAATCGATACATTTAATTCCATCAAGGTGGCTCGATGCGAGCCTTCGAGCTGTCAGTTTTGCGGTCCACACAGTAATTATTACTCGATTTAAAGTAAAACTATCGAGCAAAACCGTATATGTGAGTACTTAGCATTATGCTAAGTACTCACATGCGGTTTTGCTCGATAGTTTTACTCCGAATCGAAGGAAATTACATATTTAATTCCATCGAGCCGGCTGGAAGCAAGCCTTAGAGCTGTCAGTTTTGCGGTCCACACGGTGGTTATTGCTCGGTTTGGAGTAAAACTATCGAGCATAACGTCTTTATTAATTCAATATGATAATAATAATACTCCCCAGTTTTGGTGACGGTGGCCGGTTTCATTAAAACCAGGCCAGGTACACAGGTGTAATTTTATAGTGCCCAGGTGTGTGCTCAGTACACAAGAGTCAAGACCACTCTTTATTCCTTTACTCTCATAACCCAGTGGGACGGAAGACGCACGACTGGCGAGAGATCAGGCGCAGGACCGACTTTTTACATGCCCATCCGACGCATGGATCATCTTACTTGTCAGACAATCAGGTGATCAGCCTGCATTGTCCTAACCAAACTTGGAACTACATGTTTCCAACGCGGGAATCGAACCGACGACCTCCGAGTCAAGAGCGACACTCTAGACCACTGGACCACGAAGGGGTTTTAATCGAAAATCTATAGGATATTACGCAACAGAGGGCGCTACTAGCACATACAGTAAAACTTTTTGTTTACTGTCTATGCTAATACTGCACTCTAGCATCAAAACATTGCAGTAATTTATATCGTATTAAAAATAATTAGTTCAAGTTTTGGTCAAGAATACTTAATTTGTAGTATAGTTCTTGCAATCTACGAGTGCGCGGCGCCCTTAGTTGTGTGAGTGACCATATCTATGCACGCCTACATGGCTCGCTCGCTACTGACTGCTCCGTCAGGTATGCACACTAACGAAAATGTCTATTCGCATTTCCAACTACAAATAAAGGCTACGCGCGCTCGTAGATTGCAAGAACTATAGCTTTGGTTATTTTGGGTCTTCGAATCATCAATGCATTTAAGTAAGTAAGTACTTATTATAATAAAATCGTGGGAAAGTCAAAATAGTACAAGTGTACATTGAATATTTTTTAAAAAGAATTACTTGGGGCGTGATCTACAATCGATATCAAAGCTAAAAATATAGTTTTTCGAATTTTTGTCTTTAGCTCTCTTACTGCATGGATATTTACTTAATTATATATTATTTAATTAAAAAATTTGCATGAATATTATTAAAAGGTGGCCAGGTCAACATAATATTATAATTTAGGGAGTGCCTCCGCTGCCGGCGCCCGCTCCCAAAAATATCAGTAATTGGCAGCCGGCGGTAAGTACACTGCCGGCAGCCGAGATATAAAACAACGTCTGCCGGCACTGGCACTCAAAATGGGAGCCAGGACTTCCAAAGGTGAAAGTTAGTTAAGTAGGTACCTATTTGTTCGGCTGTGGATATTTTAGTTTTTTGTGATGCATTTGCTTAGCTTAGCTTTACCTTAGCTACCTTTTTTCAAAAAAGTAAGATTTTGCACCACAGCTACAGTTATAAACCCTGTGGTATACTTCCGAAGGTACTGAACAGAACTTCAGATTCCTTATACCTATTATTAGAGAGATTCAGCGTTGTTTAAAGAAGCAAAGATATTGTATTATGCTACCATGCAGATCACATTTATCAGCATCATCAATACCACCATTAGGCCATCAAAATTCAAGCCCCATACGAGCACAGGTGATCGCGTCAACAATAGAATAGGTACAATAGCATTTCCAAGAATCCCCGATAAAAGGATTCATATATGCATCCTTACAATATGACTATTTATGACCTTATTATTTATACTTTTCATAGTCCTTTAGCTCAAGACTGATGTTTTTGATCATTATTCTGTCATTTGACAAGCGATGTTTGCTGAATAGGCGCCGGCAGCCTATTCGGCAAACATCGCGTGACTTCGGCAAACTTCGAAGTTCGGAAAACAGCGCCGGCACCCATTTCAGCAGCCGGCGCCGGCAGCATTTCGGCAACCGGCGCCGGCAGCCGAGGCACTCCCTATAATTTATAATATACAGGGTGTCACAAAACAAAGTGATAATACTTTAGGGTGTGAATGAGTCCCGAGCATGCAGTTTACTGTAAAAGTAGCAGCGCTGAAAGAGCAATTTTTTCACTTTTGTATGGGGAAACTCGTGACGCTGAGGCGCTTGCCAATACAAATCACAAAAAAAAAATAGCGGTGGGTTCAGAAACTGCAGCCATTTTAAAGTTTTAAAAAGGATCATAATACTTATATTCAGAAAACTGCTAATTTAGGTAAATTATAAATATATTTTAGACAACAAGGACTTAACATTTAGTTTAGTGTAAAATAAAATATCTGCAAAGCTTAGTTAGGAAAATATGAAGCTTTATTTTTTTATATTTTAAAATGTCCGTACAGGCTTACCTAACCTTTGAATCGTCGGTGCTTTTTAAGGAAGCTTCTTTGTGGTATACTTAACACCCCTATCTTAATCTGACAGATCCAATGACATTTCAATATAAAAAAATATTTTTTTTTAAACTGATAACTATAGACACATGTCGGAAGCCTATACAAGCTTAATCTGACATCGCTCGAGCTACTCTCGAAATCCCCTCTTCCCCTCCCCAACTATATTATTTTCTCACAATCTGAATTTGTGTTGAAAAGCCTACCCGCTTTTCAAGAGGATTTTAGAATGTGACACACATTTTCAGTTCGTTTTTAGCGAATCATTATTATATCATCATTATATTATATTATTGTGATAACAATAATTTATGATAGTAGAATTAGTAGATAATGATTTGTGTCTTTAAGAGGCCGGATACCCTTGGAATTTCTCATACAAACGTAATACTAAAATCTTTTTCTCATACGAAAATATTTAACATGTTTGATTTATTTTTCAGCTTAAAATAGTAATTATCTAGGTTCCTGCACAAAAATTTACTTCAAAATATTTAAAGTTTAAACACAAAAAAAAATTTTTGCTTAAATTTTTTTTTAGTAAATTTACTACTAAATATTGAAACACTAAAAAGTAGAAGAAAACACTAAAAATATATAAATAAATAGTAAATTTACTACAAAATATTTAAACTCTAAAAAGTATTTTTTAGTATTTAAATATTTTGTAGTAAATTTACTATTTATTTATATATTTTTTAGTGTTTTACTCTATTTTTTAGTGTTTAAATATTTGGTGGTAAATTTACTAAAAAAAATTTGAAACAAAAAAAAATTTTTTTGTTTTTAAATATTTTGAAATAAATTTTTGTGTAGGAACCTAGGTAATTACTATTTTAAACTGAAAAATAACTCAAACATGTTAAATATTTTCGTATGAGAAAATGATTTTGGTATTACGTTTGTATGAGAAATTCCAAGGATACCCGGCCCCTTAAATCCCTCCTCAATCTTATCTATAGCCAAACTTATATAAAACTGGCCAAGTGCGAGTTGCATTCGCGCACAAAGTATTTCGTACCCAAAAAAATCAAAAACAACCAACCAACCTTTGTAATATTTTTAGGGTATTTTGTTTTTGCTATTTGTTGTTATAGCGGTAACAGAAAGTGAAAATTTAAACTGTCTAGCCTGGTAACAGGCAGACAGTACAGACGGACTTACAGCGAAGTCTTATAGTAATAGTGACCTATTTTTATATACCATCCTAAATCGAAGACGGTAGTACTATGTAGTTAAAAATTACTACTTTTAAGAGTGAAATGAAGTTTATTTTGGATATACTTTGAGCTAGGGAATGCAATCCCGCAAGAGAATTTCAATCCCGGTATTTGCGGGATCACGCTGGGTGGACTTATATTTTTAAATAAATCGTTACAATGAGTTAACTTGATAGACCCCGTTTTATTTTTAGAATCTCAAATAAAACAAACTTTGACGGACACTTTTTTCAAGGGTTTATTAACACCTCCAATCTCCATACTTGAGTTCTATAAAAAATGAAAAAACAACTAATATTTTTTTTGGAAATGGCTTCGTAATAATAATAATAATAAAGGTAACTAAAAAAACTCGCTTATTTATTTTCATCTTTTAACTAAAAAATTTTCGAAATATGTATAGGTAAAAAATAAAAATCGTGCCCAAAGATTCCGAAACGGTTCCTGATATTCGACACAAGGTTAAGTAGCTGGAAAAGCTCGCTCAGCATCCACGCTGGTTGGTTCAATTGTCATTTAATCCTTCAGGCCCCGCGCGAGCACCGGTGATCGCGAGAACAAAATCATACATGGGAATTCCTAGAACCTCCGATCGAAAGATTAAAGTGAATTATAGGTGAATTGAAGGTAAATTGTTTAGCGGGCTCTCTGTAGCCAGTTCACGCACCCCCGCGCGCAAAGTTACACGTATGAATCACATTTCTTTGTAATTCCGTCAGTCCCGCGGGATCCCGCAAAATTTTCGACCGGGATTAGTCCCGCAAAATGCATGCGGGATCCCGGTATTTCGGGATCCCGGTATCCCGGTATTGCATTCCCTACTTTGAGCCAACGGCAAGGCCGGATTTATGTTTTTTATGAATATAGCTATAGCCTATGCTCATAAAAAACATAAATCCGGTCACTTTAATTTTGCCACCCCTATGTACGAACTCTGCCGCCATCCTAGGACGCTGCCCCCTCCCCCTCCTAGGATGCCATAGGACGCTGCTGCCCATAGGCCATGGCCTATACTGCCTATACGTAAATCTAGAATCCTAAATCCAGAGCTAGCCGACGGAAAGGATAGTTATCCGTCAAAATATTAAATATTATATACCTTATACCATATAATATTTTGTATGAACGAATGAGTATGAACGCTCAACCCAACCATGTATAAACTAAGTTGTAACTAAGCAACATCTATAATTAAAAATAATATTAAAATGTTAAAAAATTAAAATAGGTACTTAGTAGGGATATTGAACTATTATTATGAGTAGGGATACTGGAAACGATTTGATGTATCATACAAGGAAAAACAGTTAACTATGATTAATGATTATAAAGAAAACTTATCATAAATTGACACAAATTACTTAATATTAAGATAATATAACAATCTATATCATTATACAATGTGTCCACCAGTACCAGTGTCTGATCCTTTAACGTTATAAAATATAAAGGGTCATTTTTATCGACGAATAGGCTTTTTTTTCTCTCCCTCACGGTTGTAAAATGGCAGCCATTTTTTTTCTCGGGCTGTTTGTTATACTAATTTGACCAATACTTCTCATGTCAATATCCTATCATTCCTATGAACATAAAAAAATCGGCAAAGTGCTAGTCGGATCTGCGCACGAATGGTTCCGTACCGTCGCGTTATTGAGCGAAAAAATTGTGTATTTCGTATGGGAGCCCCTTAATTATTTATTTTATTATTTTATTATTAAATATCAAAGTACAAATATAATTAAGGATTTTGTGAATATTTCAAATGCCATTATAGATTCCGAGTAAAAAGTAAAAAAAAAAATGCGTTTGCTGTATGGGAGACCCCTTAAAAATTACTTATATATATTTTATTTTAATTAGTATATTTTGTTGTTACAGCGGCAATACACAATCTGTGAAAATTTCAAAAGTCTAGCTATAGCGTTTCTTGAGATACAGCCTGGAGACAGAGACAGACGGACAGACATCGAAGTCTCAGTAATAGGGTCCTGTTTTTATCCTTTGGGTACGGAACCCTAAAAAGGTCACATATTTTGATAGAGCCTAAACACGTAGACTACAATAATTATTACACAGACACGACGAACAATAAAACACAGACATTATGTTTTAATTTTCCTGGAATGAAACATAGAAAAACAAAGACGTTTTAAACTTATAATTATATTTAATTATAATTCAATAATTATATACTATATCAGGGTTTATTTGAGTATTGAGTATAACAATAAAAATATGTTTGTGAATAATTTGTATTTTTTTGTAATATCAAATTATGTTTGCAGTTTGACAGAGGGCTTACAATAATTAGTAATTAGAATTACCAATTTGCAAAAGTGTATGTGTGTGCGTGTGTGTGTGTGTGTGTGTGTTGTGTGTGTGTGTGTGTGTGTGTGTGAGTGAGTGAGTGAGTGTGTGTGGGTGTGAATTTGTGTCTGTGATTATTATATTGCTAAGAAAGTGTGTATTAAGATGAATATTATTAATATATAAATATTATTTTTATTTATGGCTGCAACACCCTAGCCCTACGATAGAAGTCTTGGGATCAGTTACAGTACTGCTAGGGTGCAAAGATAGCAGAAAAATGAATGTTTGGCAGGAAGTTGGATTCAAATAATGCACCATTATATAGTCGGAAAAATTAAGGTTTGGTAGTGGTCTTATTAACATTTAACACATTGTACAGCCGGGAAAAGTAATGTTTGGCAATGGGGTTTTATTAAAATATTGCATATTTTACAGTCGGGATGGTGCACGATTTATTTTAATTACGTAAATTGTACAGTAAAATGAATTATTGCTTAGCAACAAGTTTTTTTCAAACTGTGCAGTTTATTTTAACGCGCTAATCTTATCAACTACTTGACGCAGACGAAGTCGCGGGCAACAGCTAGTAACATATATTTTAGTGTAAATACATAGTTTGGCAGATATAGGTAATATAGGTATGTCATAGATAATAATAATCAACAACTTCGTCATATTCCAAAAACATGATTAATAATGTTATCTTCCTGTTCAATTTCCAATATCAGAAATATTATACAGAAGTAAATATACTCAAGTTAAACCTAATGCGAGTCACAAATGGACTGTTTTATCTGAGAGAAGAGTCAAATACACACATTTACTTCGTACCACACATAAGGCTTAAAAATAAATAAATGACAAAAGTAAAAATAAAAATTAAATAAACAAAAAAGTAAAGCTATTTCGATAATATTTACAAGATCTTGAGCACACTATACCCTACTTAATTTAAAAATTTGCATAGATTTATTAAAGAAGGTTATACAAGGGTTGATGATGACGATCAAACTGAAGGCGGTTGTGAAGGCGATGACTGCATTTGCTACAGGCTGGCTGGCCCAGTTGACGAAGCTGCCCTTATTGAAGCCAATACAGAGGGTGATACCGGCGGCGGAGTAGGCGACAATGCCAAAACAGACGTGTGTGAGCTTGGAGATGTTGCCAGGTAGGAATTTCCTAGCTTCGTAGGCGTACAACGAAGCGAGTCCGTTGACGAGGCAAACTGACGTGAAGACGAGGGCGACTAGAGCTGAAACGAAACAAAACGCTTATTTTATTTTTGTTGAATATAGAGATAACACTCAGATAAGTAATGCAACTTGACCGAATATTCCGTTGAAATACAAAAGAATAATGTAAAAGTGCACAACGATCATTTGATTCGGATAAGAAACTCTTTGTAGGAATGATTTGTGAATTAAATAATGTGATAAGTAATTATGACCTTAAGAAACAATAAAATATAAAATAATAACATTTTAACTTTGGCTACCTATTGATCCGTGTAGGATGTCCATTCAAGCATGTATTTAATCAAAGAGCAATGAAGTCAAAGATAAAATTTTACTTAGATATCGGTCTGAACAAAATGCTCCGTCAGCAGTAATAACGTCAAACTTACCAAACTGTCCATGCAGAGTATTCCAATGGACTTCCTTATCCAGGATCTTGATAAAACTTCCAGCAATCGCCAGACCTGAGCCCATGATCTGCAGTACTAGATGAGCTCTCTTCTTGTCTATCAGCTTCAAAAATGATGACCAGCCATTGTCTGGTGACATCGCCAGAATCGCTTGAGACATGAGAAGTTGATACTGAAACGGGAAAAAATTGAAATTAGGGGATTTAATGCATTTTAATTTTAAACCTTATTGTTGTAGTAATCAAATAAAGATGATACAATTATCAAAACAACAAAAGTGAAAGGGCGTAATAACATAATATTGTTATATCAGCTATTATTTGGCGTTGCTTCAGAATTCATAAAAATGAAATTATAATATTATATTTCACTTTTTTTTGACGAGCTAATGATAAATGCCTTTAATATTTTAAGAGTAACATTCGAATGAATAAGACGTGCTAAATGCTAATCTTTTATTTTTTCATGACACTCTGATTAAATTTTAAAATCACTTTCACTACTTTAGGTTCTGAGTACGTATTTAAAGAGAAGTGAAGAATTTGTGGCTGGGTCCACAAATTTAATAATAAAATGAAGGGTTACGAAAATCGGTTTCTTGTAACGTACGTTTTAATACGGTTTTAGATCGATGTAAGGTACCTTGCATCGAACTAAAACCGTTACACCAGCTGTTAAGTAATATTTTATTTTTAATAATTAATAAAACTAGATTGTAAAAAGTTCTTACCCCAACAACACAAAGTGTCGCATGCAGAGGAGTCGCACCCAAGGGTATGCCATTTCTAAAGGCGAAAACCAAAACCGCGCCCACAACTATTCCTATTAGTACGTTAGCCAACAGAGTGAGGTTGGTCTGAAAAATCTTCAGCCTGTACTGATTTCCCTCTAATTCAGATCCAGGAGCCATTTTCGTCACTTGTCCGTCACTCTTTGAGCATCAATCTTCAATACTGGTCATATATTTACTTTATACGAAATTTTTATCATGACATCGTTATCGTGGTAATCAGATATGATGTATTTTGGTATAACAAAACGTTTGAAGTGCATTTGGGTTTTTAGATGCATGTTTAGATAAACCAAATATGAAATACGTCAATATCCAAAAAAATATTCGTAAGCAAATATTCACCGAGGTGTTGATATTCATTACAATAAAGACGTATTAACCGATGCTTTATAGCCGATAAATTTAAGGTACCTAATGATCACAACTTTTTTCTTAAAACAAAGGTAAGTATGCAGAAAATGTCTAATGATAAAATTCAACCATTTTGTATCGCCCAGAATATTAATATGCTTTCGTTCAAGATAATAAAGGTGGTCCGGAAATAAGTCATAATATTATTAAAATTGAGATGTATTATACAAAAAGTGACGTTTTATTTGTATAAAACGTCTATTCAGATGGTTCTGATTCACCCAATTATTATTCATATCTTATCAAAATATTTTGTGCAATTATTATGTAATATAATATAATACATTTATGTATTTAACACAATAATATAAGATTAGATACCTTAATTCCTGAAAATTTTCCACGAACTCATTCATCATAATAAGAACTTAGTTGACGCGATATTTACTGTCTACTATTTCTAGCACCTCCATAGCGTCGAGGGTATCGCAGACACAATACATTTTCAATTGTTATGCGGCAGCCGGCTGTCGTTTGGGGATTGATAGGTATATATTATATACCTATCAATCCCCAAACGATACCCGGCTAAACTAAATGTATGCTAAGCTGATGATGGTGAAAAGGAACTTTAAAATTTAAAGTTTATTTAAAGTTTAAATAAATTAGTTTATAATATTATCTGAATGGCTTATAAATCCAATAATCAATAAAGCAATCAAATACGCTAATATAATTTAGATTCTAATTCGTTGGAAATGGCGCGAACGTCTACTGGGATTGAATTGGCCAAATTCTTGTTTTCAATTTGAGTCAGGTTCTGCACCAATTGAAATGTAGGCCGGACGCGTTTTGCATATTTTAGGACAGTTTTGGTCCTTCTAATGGAGTTGAGCCGCTTACGAATACAAGAAACAAGCTGTAAAGGTGGATTATTGGTTTTCATTTTGAATTACTTCCAAGGAGTTGGTGCTGAATTTTCAATGAGGTCTGTCTGGATTTTCAGCGAATCAACATTCCATTAAAATATTATCTAAGACATTACTGACTCAAATATTAGTCTGGGCGATGTCTTTAATAATTCCTGTTTAGTTTTATTTCCTTATCTGCATTGAATTGGAAGTTTTGAGTTTTTGTTCCTTGCATGAAAAAAAACTGTTTTTGGTAGGTTAGTTTAGTTACATCTTGATTCTAAGTAAACAAATTATCTTTATTAATTGTTTAAGGGGAATTTACTTGCTGCAAGGATACCATAATAATGTGGCATGATCCAAGCAATACTGATGATGTTAAGAATGGTTATGGCATACAAAAGTCTAGAGAAATTTTAATGAAACGGGTACAAATAATTTGGCCTTGAATACGTAATATTATGGTACATAAGCAGGCGGACCCGCATAATGAACCGGTGGTCAGCACAATTAAAGGGCCCCATTTGGACCCTTACTAATGGAATTAAATCCAATTAGATTTAAGGGTTACGAGGTGAAGTTTGTTGACGGTAAACAAATGGCCCTGTATTGTTCACACCTGTGCTTAGATTATTTGTTAGGATATTTTCGTGTGCGACACATAAAATTTTATCGCTTGTACCCAATTTCCAAAAAGGGTTGCTGGTTAAGCGTTATGAAACGGTTTTTATTAAAAATGTTGTTGCGTTGTTGTGTGTGTCCAATGTTTCCTCCACAATAGTTCTTCTGGTATTGCCAATTCTGCCAATTCTATAGATGCATTTAGAACGAAAGTCTTCCAGTTCTCGCAGTACATTTCAAAGAATTAAGAAGTTTATTTACCACAACGAGAACTTCCAAGAAAGGATTTTAAAAGTATTGTTAACAAGGCAAAGTTTCCCAGACCACAGTGTGTCGGAAGTTTTCTATTGGAATCGGGATTGATTTTGGACTTCTTGGTGCTCGGTATCTTCGTTTGCAAGTTTTTGCGAGCAAACAGACTACTGGATGGAATCAATCAGGATCCTCGTACGCGAACCCAATTCAAATATACGGGGTGTTTTCAATGTTTGCCGGGGTGGTGTTCTCAACATTTGGGTCGCTCTTGAGAAATATATAGCACATTTTTGACGTGATAACGTCTTATAATTCAATATGGGGTGCGCGCCCGAAAAAAATGACAGTTCATGCGGCGTTACCAGCTCTGAGGCGTTCCATTTAAGGCTTGAAGTGCAAGCGAGAGCGCGGAACGAGCGACAAGGAAGCACAATCGGCCTTGGAGTTCGGCAGCGTTCGACATCCGTCTCTCTCCTAAGTCCTACTTGAGTGACGTCATACGGTCCGATCCGTTCTGTAGGGTTACCCTGGGACGCAAATCCCTCTGGCGTAATAATAAATAAAACAACCAATGAGTGTCAGCGAAAAGACGAGAGTTCATTCCATTGAATTACATATACCAAATGTTGTCGAGTAAGCGATAGCGCGATCTAGAGGCCTAACAGCGACATCTGTTATCAAATCGCGGAACTGAATTTACTTAAAATATTATGAAGTTCAACTCAACAAAGGTAGTTGTCACGTTCAACTATCATCAGTAAACCGACTTTACAGACAACCGATTTTTTTATTAGCTAAAACGGCTGCGACAAATCATAATAAATGTACCTGATGGCAATTTTTCGTCTATTACACTTAATTGTCCCACTCATCTTTTCGTTTATAATTACTACTTTACTAATAAAGTAGTACACCGCGTATAACTATTGTATCATTTGCTGTCGTTTGTCTGTCATGAGACTTCATAGTATGTGCTAAACAAAGGCATGTAAACCTTATACGTCTGTAGTAAATATTTTTATGAGTACGCGTTTGTTTAAATTTTCGGATCGTGCAATTGTCTACAGTCTACACAATACAAACGGAACTCCTATCCACTAACCACTAATTACCTTTTACGGTAATGAATGCAACTGCGGTGCGACAACAAAGTTGGGAACTCCTGCCTCGTGTGCTGGGTGCAGCATATTTGATAAAATCCAACAAACTTCTCGCGCGAACATTTTCTCAAGTAACAATGTTTCTTACTGCGTGTGGTTTTCGATCAAACTTTCCTCTTTCAAAGAAAGGAGTTTGGAGTTGGCGATTGTGTAGGCATGTTACTTTTCGTTATTTGTTATTATAAAGTTTCAATAATTAATTAACATTGTTTTTGACTCGGTAAATGAGCAGATTTTCACAGAAATGTTGGAATCTTCCTACGCACGGGAAGGTTTTCGATCTTAAATAATATAATATTTAATACTGGGTATGAAAAGTTTGTTTTCTTACAATGTTACGATTATTCATTCCTAATATTTTAAGCTTCTGCCTAATATGTTTTCTGTGCGTCTGCTTAAAAGTAGCTTTAACACCCCCATCCTGGGTATCGCAGACACAATAGATTTCAATTATTGTTATACGGTAGCCGGCTGCCGCTTGGGGATTGGTTAAGACTTAAGAACCTTTAAGCATAATATTGAGTATTACGCTGTATTAGTGTTAAAACAATCTTTTTAGATTCCATGGATACATGCCGTAGGAAAGCCAAAATAATGCTTTGCAAAGCATTATTTTTCTACGGCATATTTAATATTTACTAACTTTGATATAAGTAAAATAATCTAACAAGAAACTTCTATTTATTTACCTAAGCTTCTATTTATTTTCGTATTAACTGTAAAGTGTAGAAGTTTATTAGAAGTGTAACCTTCAAGTGCGCGCAGCCAATTCCCACTGTGCTATTCCTTTTATGAGTTTACGTCTGTATCGTCATATCGATTGGCTTTTCAGTTCTCAGACGCTGTATCACAGAATTGTAGAATGTTACGAATCGTCAATATCTACTATTATTAATATTATATAATCTATACTTGTTATAAATTCGAAGTACGTGTCTGTCTGTATGTCTATCTG
Organism: Polyommatus icarus; assembly: GCA_937595015.1. Classification (NCBI taxonomy): domain Eukaryota; kingdom Metazoa; phylum Arthropoda; class Insecta; order Lepidoptera; family Lycaenidae; genus Polyommatus; species Polyommatus icarus. Next base: position 8,596,757 of record OW569335.1, on the reverse strand, counting down.
TTACCTCTTCACGCTCAAACCATTGAGCCGACTTTGCTGATCGGTATGGATATACTTTGAGTCCCGAGAAAGGTACTTTTTATTCCGGAAAATGTACGGTTCCAGCGCGATAAAGGAGTTTTGGCTTAACGGAGTTGCGGTCGTCTAGTTTGTTCTTAAAGGCTTTGTTATAGTATTAAAACTCAAGTTACAAGTTTATTTCGAAACTAGAATTTTTAAATTCTTTTATTATCTTTTTAGTATTTCACAAATATAGGTTTTATGTAGCTATTCATCTTTCATATAACATTTTCATCAATTTTCACCCAATTTAACAATACAAATAAAACGCAATAAAAACTATCAAAAGGAATTTTCAATTCAATAACAAAGACATTCACAAAAGTATTTCATTTAATATTCCCCCGAGCACTTAAGTTTACATTAAACTTGTCCAAGCGCGAAATTGATCTTAACCCTCCGTCGCCGGTCGACGACAACATAAATAACCACGTGACGAATTGACGAACTTACACCAATATCCTTCGGCATCTTCATCTCAACGGCTCATTAAGTCGCCTGTTTGAACAGGGGTTGACTATTATAAGAATTAATTGTTTTGCTCACCGATGCAAAATATCACCGAAAGACTCTTTTTGGGTTATACTGCTGTGTTGAAAAGTCTTATTCGAGAAATATTGTTAAATATAATATTGTTGTTTTTGTTAAATATTAATATAGTATTGTGTTTGTTAAATATAATAATATTGTTAAAATGCATGAGTATTTTTTACATAGCTCCTGGACTAGAAAGGCCAATGACCGCTGGTGCCACCTTAAATTGTCCTGACTATACATATTGACAAAATACGCCAGGGTAAAAAATATGTTAATAGGGTGAAAAATTACAAAAGTACACAGCTTGAAAGTTGAAACGAAATTATTTAACAATGTATTTTAATTTTTAGCACCGGAATGCCTTTGATGGAAATATTTAAAGCCCTTATTTTATACGAGGTCCCATAAAAGAGTTTGTTTGTCTGGAGGCACGAAATTCCGCGATATTAGGCGGGATCTTATACGGGGGATAAATGCTTTAATGTGAAACAAAGATATAGATACAATAGAAGTGATACGAAATAGTTAAATATGGAACACCGATGTTAGAATTCCAAGACTCTCACAACTCAAATATCGCGTGTTGTTTTTGATAAAAAATGCATTTTTAGTAAATTGGTATTGTTTAAAAGTTGTTTTTTTTTCATTATGTTAAATAAATCGACAGCTAAGTACTTAATTTAATTATCAATCGTAAAACAATTTTAATAGAGCAAAGATTATGTAACATTTTCACACAAAATTACTCAAATTAAAAATTTCCCTTTCGGGCGTAAAAATACTTATCTGATAATAAATAAAACATTCCTTAGCTAATATGCACAAAAAGAGAGTCAATAGAAAACTTAGATAATTTTACAATAAATAATCAAGGCCATTTCCACAGACTTGATTATCTATGGAGCTTTTCAAATCTGAGTTGTATGTAATCAAGGATTAATTTTCTACTTGGATTATTTTCAATCCGCCGTGTGGGCTTAAGATGTCTTCAATTTGTAGACTCGATGAAATAACTAACGCTATACTTATTATGTATAGTATCATATTATTTGATAAGTTAATTATTATTGTTGTATATTATTATACAACAATAATAATTAACTTACCAAATAATATGATTATTTTAATATTTGTCTGCTAAACTTAATATTACGGGAGGTCACGACATTTTTGGTAACGATATCCAAAATGACTTATTTTAGATTGACAAGATAAAGAGCAACTCTCTGATGCCAAATATTATGTCGGTCTGCCTGCGTAAAGTAGTTGCGTTCTCTGTTTAGGGCGCCTGAAAACCCAGTTATCATGACCAAAAAAAAAATGATAAGGTAAATGGCTGAAAATTACAAATCGTAAACTGTCAGTACGTACTAGCTTATTGGCACCAAAACTGACCAAATATTTGGTTGCAATTCATAGTTATCGGCGACCTATATCTGAACGTATATTCTTTAAACTGTACGAGGGTGGGATGAAAAGTAACTAGCCTAATAGTAAAAAACTTAACTTTTCGTGATAACATTAATTTTAATTTTCGATAGAGTCTCTGTGAACCTCTATGCACTTACTCCATCTTTGTTCTAAAGCAGTAATGCCTTCCATAAAATGATTTCTTTCAAGGTCTGCAAAATACTCCTCTACAGCGACTATGAGTGCTATGACTTCATCATTTGTGGCAAATTTCTGTCCACCCAAAAAAGTTTTGAGCTTAGGGAACAAATGGAAGTCTGGTGGCGCTAGATCAGGCGAGTAAGGTAGGTGGGGCAATAAATAATTACTTTAATTCATTGATTTTCTTTAACTCTTTTTTGATCGTGCGTAAGCAATCGCGGCAGCCAACGGGCCGATAACTTTTTCATATTTAGTTCCTCACTTAGGATATGATCTACCCGTTTTTTTGAGATACCTATAGTGTTTGCTATTTCAGATAACTTCAATCGTCGGTCTACTAAAACCATATACTTTCACGACCATTTCCGGAGTTGTGACGCTTTTTGGAGGTTCGGGGCGGGTTTCATCTTTGACCCATGAACGACCGCGTTTAAACTCAGCCACCCAGTTTTTTACTGTGGCATGAGAAGAAGCAGATTCACCCAAAACATTTTTTAATTCGTCACAGATATATCTCCCCTTTATCTCCCTCATATGAGGAAACTTTATCGGCGCCCTTTGCTCAATTTTATCCATTTTGAAAACAATTGACGAATTTTTTTTTCAAATGATAAAAAAATAATAAAATTTTCACGCCATCAAATTCAAATTTAGAACACAGGTTTCCAGAGACACTAATTTAAAAATGACATACATATTTTTTTAATTTTAACTTTTTAAATAGCAGAGGCTAGTTACTCCTCATCCCGCCCTCGTATTTTACTAGTAAAGTGCTTGGTTTAAAAACGAAAAACACACGCTTTTATGACCGGTGAAGAAACTTTTCATCGATGATTAAAATATCTAATCGCTAAAAAATCTGAAATTTCACCCTGCTCCGTCATCAGACTCTCACCACTAACCAAGTGTAGCGAATTAGGTCATCAGTAGAAAACAAATGAGCCCAAGCTCAAGTGGTTTCGCAACAGCCATGGAAGAGTTATATTGCCCACCACGATACCATCATCGATCAGCTCGATGGTAGCAATTGCAATTATCAACTGACTCTTATAAACTTCATCATCATCATCATCGTCAGCCACTAAGAGTCCATTCCTGGACATAGGCCTCTTCCATTTCCATCCTTTTCTCTTGTTCTTCCTTTGATCTTGTGCCCTCCTCATCCAGTCGTGACATGTGTTATAAACTTACAAAGTTTCAAATCGATACGATAGTTAGAAGTTGGCTGAAATTGGAATACAAGATTTTCTTATTATGTGACTCAGTTACAGGTGAAGCTAATAAAAAAGCGTGTTTAGATACCCACACAGGTGAGATTCTTCGATTTATATAATATGTACTTATCATGATCCCAATAATCGTGATCGTAGGGTCGTGGGTTCGAATTCCAACCTGGACCTTGTACCAATAAGTTTTTCAGAAGTTATATTCATTCTTGTCATAGTAACCGACGCTCTTACGATGGAGGAAAGCACCGTGACGAAAGTCTGCATGTATCAACTTTATCAGAGTGGATCATCCCAGCATTAAGACGTAAAAAGCTGAACCGTAAATTTTGATATCGCTAGTTACCTATTTATACCTACTAAAATAGGCACCAGTACACGCAACTTTACAGCTCCCCCTCTGACGCCATTAGATTATTTACAATGACACGTAATCTTGTCTGCGTTTTCAAACTTAGCTTGTTCTTATTTGTTAGACTACGAAACGGTAGTAGAAAAAGATAAAAAATAACTGTAACCTCAACAACCCATGAAATGCAACAAAATATTTGGTCAGTTTTGGTGTCACTTAGCTAGCACATACTGATACTTTACACTATGTTGTTTTCAGCCATTTAACTGATCGTTTTTTTTTGGTCACGATAAATCACGTTTGAACGCTCGTTGCTTCATAACGCAACCGAATATTTGGTCAGTTTTTACGCTACTGATATGAGAACAACTAGGACTCACCTAATATAACTTACTCAGCCATTTACCTTATCATTTTTTTTTGGTCATGATAACTGGGTTTTCAGGCGCCCTATACAGAGAACGCAACTACTTTACGCAGGCAGACCGACATATTTGGCATCAGAGAGTTGCTCTTTATCTTGTCAATCTAAAATAAGTCATTTTGGATATCGTTACCAAAAATGTCGTGACCTCCTAATCTATAAGTTACATGTGAAGTAAATGATCTAAATTCTAAAGTGTATGACCGATTACTTTAACAACAAAGAAATATTTCGCATTTTCGACTTTACTTCTAGTAAGCACAAAACCATAAGCCCAATTTTTCTCTATTTAATCGATTTTACAACTGATGTACAATATTTTCTGAAAATGGGTATGATTTGTAAAATTGAAGAACTCGAAAAATGCTGAAAATATTTGCGTTTTCCACGCCTTTCAAGAATCTTAACTATAATTACTATACAATATTTTTGTCTTTCGGAACATCAACTTCTGCAGTCAAATCATAATATTGAACTTCATACTTATTTTTTACCATCTTAGGTAAAAAATAAGTATGGAGTTCAATATTATTGCTTACCTAGCGCCCAATGAAGAACGAATCTAAGCACAAATTTAAAATAAAAACATTCCTAAGCCAGGTTACGTTAGCAGTGTTGCAAAAGTGATAATTCAAAAATCGGGCAAATGTCCAGGTAATTATCGGGAGAAAACGGGAGATTTTTTTTTTCTCCAAAAACAACAATATTTTGCGCTTTTAATTAAAGTAAGTATATTATTAAAAACATATAAGATACCGTACATTGAAAATGGTAAATCATTCATTTTCATGCCACTTTTTGGTTGCTATTTTTGCAAACATTCTTTAAAATTTTATGAGTATTTTCTTCGCTTAATTCCTGTAGGTACTCGTTCTTGGACTTTTACATGAATCATCGGAGTCGGACATCGTCACATATAGCGCACATAACAAATAACACAAATAAAATTTTAACTTTTTTTCTTTCCATGACAATCGTGTGGACGAACGAAAAACATTTCAGACCATGTAGAGGTTTGAAATGATCAGTCGGTATCAACCACGAATTATTGAAAGGGCCAACACTATACTGAGAAGATATGTCCTTACTTCATTTTCACTTCCCAGTGTAGCGCTGTCTCTTTCAGTTGGGGAATCCCCTTACTACAGAGTTTACTTACCCGTTTAGTATTACCAGATAATCTTCAGTGTAGTCGTCTTGAGAATGCAAAATAATACTATATTTTAAACATTCGTTGCATACTCGATTTAACTGTCCTATCTCCCGATTTTTACATATTCATGTAAAAATCGGGATATAGGACAGTTAAATCGGGATATCGGGAGGGAGTCGCCAAAATCAGTAGATCTCCCGATAAATCGGGAACTTTTGCAACACTAATGGCCTGTTTCACCGCTTCCTGATAAGGTGCCCGATAGGGTTATTTGACAGATTTTCCATACTTCAACTGTCAAATTAAGTGGTAGATAGCCTTATCAGGAAGCGGTGAAACAGGCCCTTAACGTTAGCCAAACAAATAAAGTCAGCCTTTAAATATGGCCGCGATAGCAAGAAGCCCGCTACCATGTATCAAAGTGTAATAGATGTGTGGATTCTGATATTGTTGAAAATGTGGAATTTATGTGCCATATTTATCTTCACACCTACTCCTGAATGAAGGCTTCCATTTTATGGAGTAAGATTTACGACGGTGTTAAAATAAAATACAATTTCATACGCTCGCAGGGGGAATTAGAGGAATCTGCATACTGAATAGAGTTTTTAGGGATCTACATCCCAAATAAGATTTTGTGGAAATCAAATCAGTATATTCTTTAAATAAATAATCATACACTTCGACCTAAAATATAATTATCGAGCATAGTATGCGGGTTATTTGAAATAACTAAAACTTATACCTAGGCATAATCACAAAAATATTAAGTAACCTTAATTTGTCTAGATTTATTCAAAGTTAAGAGTCCGTATACGAAATTTTGCCGATTTCGCTCATTTAACAGACGTGATTTAACAGTTAAAATACAGTATTTCTATAAGTTTTAATGCACAACATGTAAGATAATTTCAATTATAATCTAATGTTGGAGCTAGATTTTTTATTTTTTTTAAGTATCTTTAAATAATCCAACTCAAACCCGCTACAGTTTTGTGATTTTTGCTGTAAAAGGTTTAGAATATCACCTTTTTATGGATTGTATAGACGTCTTAACGGTGTGACAAAAATACAATGTAGTGTTGAGAAAGTCGTCCGTACAATGTTGGAATTACTTTTTACCACTTTCATATAAAAAACCCTTTAGAAAACAGAATACCTATAACTGCCCGCTAACTTGGCGATCGTCCTTTTTCACCTGGCATATGAAAGACGGGCGTGAGTGTGAAGAGAGCAGTAGAAAAGAGAGTACGGGCTCTTAATCAAAAATTGGTTAAATGAAATGAAAATGAAATATATTTATTGCAAGAATGTAGTGCATAACAAGGTCTTCAAATTATAAAATACTGTTCTAAACATTCTGCCATCCAGGTGGCGTGCAAAAGTCAAAGGTAACATTAAGAAAGTATTAAAAATGAATTAATTTATAGAATAATTACAATATACGAATCTAATATAAAACAAAGTCCATAATTATTAAATTAGTATCAAAATATCCATTAGAAGTCCAATCAAAATAAGTAAAATTCATAAAAAAATAAGTAAAATAGTAGGTATTTTGTCAAAATGTCAATTACACTAATAAATTAAAAAAGGTATTAAATCTTAAAGCTATTTACAATTATTATAATTCATATATTCTTGAATACTATAAAAACTTTTTTCTGCTAATCACTTTGTAATTTCTCTTTTGAAGACTAGGTTATTGAGGTCTTTAAAATGGTTTGGCAATTTGTTATATATTTTGATTGCATTAATGTATACATTTCGCTTAAAAAAATCGAGCCTACACTGGGGCATATATAATTTGAATTTATTTCTTGGTGGGGCGGTTCTTCCATTTGCATTTGCACTTAGTATGAAGTATTCTGGATGCTGTTTGACAAATACATTAATATCTCTTAAGTACATACAAGGTAGTGGTAAGATGTGAAATTTTTCAAATAATGGTTTACAGCTATCCAGTGACCACGCTCCACATATTGCTCTAACGCACTTTTTTTGTACTCTAAAGGCTCTTTCAACTTCAGCTGAGTTGCCCCACAGTAAAAGACCGTATGATAGTACAGAGGATACATAAGCATGGTAGGCATTTAGAGCTGCTTCAACCGATACCAAAATTCGTAATTTTTTTATTGCGTATACAAATTTTTCTAATTTACTACAGACATGTTCTATATGTAATTTCCAGTCGCAGCGATTGTCAATGATTAGTCCTAAAAATTTTGTGTTATTTACCATGTCAATGTTTGTATTATTATATTGTATGTCAAGATTAATTTTTTGTGTCTTAAAGTGTCCGAATTGTATTATTTTTGTTTTATTTAGATTTACTTTTAAGTTATTGTTTTCAAGCCATTTTAATATTTTGTCAAGTATGTTTTTTATTAAGTTTTGAAAAAAATTATTATTTTTACATTTAATTGCCAAAGTTGTGTCATCTGCGAATAATACTGTTTTATGATCAATAGCATTGGGAAGGTCATTAATATAAAGTAAAAACAGAAAAGGGCCTAGGATACTTCCCTGAGGAACGCCAAACGCATTAATTAAAAATTTTGATCTGATAACTCTTTTGAAACCATTTTTTAGTCTGGATATTTCTACACATTGTAGACGATTGGATAAATAATTTTTAAGCCAACTATTTGCCTTGCCTCGTATACCGTAACATTCAAGCTTGTAAAGAAGCAGTTTGTGATCTACAAAGTCGAACGCTTTTGTCATGTCCAGAAAAATGGCTGCTACAAGATTCCTGTCATTGATCGACTCAGTTATATATTTAATGAGATCAAAGCACGCTAATGTGGTATTACTATTTTTTTTAAATCCAAACTGTTCGCTTTTCAGCATTCCATGGTGTACGACAAAATCATATAATCGTTTTAGTATACTTTTTTCAAAAATTTTCGACAATACTGGTATTAATGAGATAGGACGGTAATTGTTCATATCAGTAAGGTCTCCCTTTTTAAATAGCGGTTTAACAATAGATTTCTTTAATATTTCTGGAAAGCTGCCTTCCTTAAATGATAAGTTTATTAAGAAACTTAGAGGTTGGCTTATATGTTTGGCGCATGCCTTTATTATTTTAGTTTTAAGATTATCAAATCCTACTGCATTTGTGTTATTTAAGGTTTTAATAATACTATTCACTTCGTATTGGTCTGTCGGTTTTAAAAATATTGTATTCGGGTTATTATTTGTTAAAGTCGAATTAATATAGTTCCTATCATAGTCAAATTTATTTCTATTTGTCAATTGTATATAGTAATTGTTAAATGATTCACTAATGTCATTGGGTTCCGAAAATTCCTTATTATTATTTATGATTGTATCAATGTCAGTCTGTGTATTTATGTCACCTATGTTTTTATTTATAATATCCCATATTGTTTTTATGATTATTAATATAATTTTTATTTTGTAATTGTATCGATTTGTATATGCATTTTTTCAATATTTTACTATATTTTGTGTATTTTTTGTAGTTAAGCTTTTTATTTGCCCGTGAACCTATATATTTCAAGTATAATTTTCTTTTAACAATGCTACATTTTTTGATGCCCTTTGATAACCATGAAGTTTTTGATGGCTTATTAGTTTTTTTTATAGAAATTTCGGGGAAGCATAGATTATAAAAAAGTACCAATGTTTCGTGAAATGCGTTAAAGGCATCGTTTAAAGTAGTATGTTCATATACTTCGGCAAAACTTAACTTAGACATGCAACTACAGAATTTTTTTATATTTTCTTTGCTAAAATCGCGTGTTTTTTCTGACCATTTAATAATTTTTAAGGTTTTATTTGTATCTAAAGTTAGTACTTGAGCAGTCTCGTGATCCGATAAACCTAAATAGTGTATACTTATTTCGGCGCGTTTTAGATTACTAGCGAATTGATCAAGACATGCTAACTGGCGAGTCGGGGTCTTGACGTGTAAGTCTATGTTAAAATTTTTTAGTAAATTTGTTAGATTTTGAGTAGTTTTGTTAGTTAATAAAGTATTGATATTCCAGTCTCCACATATTATTATTTTCTTAGAATTATTTGCGATTTTTAATAGAAGTTGTTCAAGTTTTTCTATGAATATCAGAGGGTCACTATTTGGGGTTCTATAGATACAAACAATTATAATCTTTTGAAGTGTTAGTTCTATACCAGTAGCTTCGAAAGTAAAATTGGAAGACAGATTGGTTAAAACGCCTAGTGGTTTGTAGTGTATGTCGTTTTTAATCAAGATACATGACCCTCCCCGTTTTGCGCTACGTGAAAAGGACGATGCTAGTTTAAAACCCGGTATTTTGAGTAACTGTTCTGTTCCCTTTTTGATAAAAGTTTCTGTGAGGCAAATAACGCTTATATCTTTTTTGTTATTGGAAAGTTCAGAAATTGCAACTGTTATTTCTTCAGATTTTGATATAGCACCAGCAATGTTTTGATGGAATATAGACAACTTATTCTCCTGCGTATTATGTTCGAAAAAAGTTACTTGATTTACCCCTCTCAGAATGTTCTGTGTAAGTACTTTTAAATTTGGGGTTATTGTTAATGCTATTGAGATTTTTATTTAGCGTTGGGAAATAACTGACAATTGATTTTTGTTTTAATACAATTTTTTTTTGTGGTAATACATTTTTAATATTCAGAGTTTCTATCTCTTTTTCGATTGTGTGACAAAGATTATTATAATAGTATGTTTTTGTGTAGCTTATGAATTTAGCATTACTAAAATTTTTCATTAATTGTTGTACATTGTAATTTAATAGATTTACATTAAGACATCGATTATACACAACATTTAGAACAAGAACTTTACATTTTTTAAATTTAGTTAATGCTGTTACAAGTTGAGAGAATAATAAATAAGGATTTCTGTCGTGTGTTCCTAAAGCGATTATGATGATATCTTCATTTTTTGTTGTTTCAGCAATGTTGTCGGTAGAATTTAATATTTGTGTACATGTAGCTCCCTTCTTTACTATTCCAGTAACATTGTAATTGCAGTTGTCTTGATCGATAAGTCTTTTCTTTTGTAAATTTATTGCTAATCCCTTAACTTGCTCATCTCCTAAGATTATTATGTTTCGTTTGTTTGTTTTATTTGCGTCATCTTTGTCAAATTGTATTTCTTTTATACTATCGTGATGTTTTTCTGCGTGAGTAAAGCTTGTGTTGTTATTCTTATTTATTAAATATGTGTTCGTATTTTGTTTCTCAGTTGTTGATTTAATGTCGTCATTAATATTCTTAAATATCATAGAGCTCTTTTGAGATTGGGTTACTGACTATAATGGCTGGTTTACACGTATTAAGAAGATATTAAGTAGTCAACTAAATTTTAAGTTATGACTTTATATTTACTTAACTAAACTGACTAAATTTGAACTTGCTACTTGCTACTAAATTTTGTGTTTACATGCAAATAATAACTTAAAATGTAGTTAACTACTTATCAACTTAATACGTGTAAACCAGCCATTACTGAAAAATATCTTGATCTTCGTAATTTTAAAAAGGTAAGACGCGATATTATTTAACTACGTATTTGTAGTCAGTAGTATTTATGTCGTAAGTGGGCATTATGTTGGACAATAATTTATTGTCTACATTAAGATTTAGATTTTAAGATTTAAGTGTTAGTAAAAGAAAATTAAAACTAAAACAGTTTCCTCAAGCAAGACTCTCACGAGCTTTCTTGCACTCCACATACAAATACCGTATAACTTTACATACACATGAAATATCTACACAATACAGGCCAAGCCGCACTTTTTCGGCTTTTTATCGGTATATCATTATGACAGTTATTATAGGGAGTGATATACGCATACAACATAATGAAATTTCTGTTGTAATTCCTCGGGACTCCGAGACTGCGGCGTGCAAAATTTTTATAATGAACGAGAAACGACAGAATTTATGTGCTTTTTGTATTCAAATTTTCCACAATCTATACATTTTTAAAAGACATCTCGTATAAGACTTAAAGGCGCAATGGAAAATAAAGTAAATGACTATGGACTTTTAAAAAATACGAAACGATCGTTGGTTGCGATTCCAAAAGTTGGTGGCTCTATTTATTTTACGTTAGTTGAAAGCTACATAATTTAAGTCTAACCAATAAGAAATATAGTTCATTAAAAATAAATAAATAGAGAGTAGCTTGTATGATTATTGATTAGTACCTAATCAATGATTACTATAATATTTACGGTTGAAATTCATGTAAGTATGAATTTTAGATTGATGTAAACTGTATGAATAACTAATAATTATAGTATGAAGAATTTTAATTGTATGAATATTTTAATAGTATTAATAATTAATACTCAGTTGAAATTCATAAAATGAAAATTATCGAAGAAATAGAGCTAATTACTAATGCGCGAGTATTTATAGTTTTTATTAATAATTTACCTACTAAGTAATTAATTTTGAATTGATTTTCAGTAATTCGGCGTACAATCGAAATAATCGTCTATCAAGTATCAACCCTATTAAAGTTATAATTTATAGCGCCCTCCCACATTCAGTTAGCTACATATTATTACAGCATGAGGCAAGTATTTATTAAGGTATGATCTCATAATTAAGCACTTAATCATAAACTTGTAGCAGTAGGCTCCGCGCAAGACAAATAAGCGACAAAGAGCGCCTTTACATTAGCCGATTATCGTTTTATGCCGCTGATACGACATTCAGTGAAAAAAACTAATAGTAATATATTACTACAATGCCCACACACAAGAGGCACCACCAGTATAGACAATAAACAAAAAGTTTTGTCCGACGATTAACAACGTTTCTGTCAATAATAAGACGTGTGCAACATGTAAAAATTTTGTGAGATTATAATATTTTACTGTATACTAGCTGCTCCAACCTTTGCGAAATACCTATTCCTTATTGCCTATATTACTATGTTGTTTTGTTCATCGACTGAATCCTAGGCCCGTATTTTTGGTCAGTACTTAAGATGCGACCCGGTCTCAAAACGCGGTTTGGCTCTGTAATTGGTCCAAATTTTGACAGCCAACCAATCACAGAGCCTGAACCGTGTCTTGAGACCGAGATACATCTTGAGTACTGACCAAAAATACGGGCCCTACACCACATACTCTTAAGTCTTAGTCTATTCAATTTCTTTTCACATCGTCCGTATTGACGTAATTTACCAGGGTTTATATTATTTCTAAGGTATCTCTAATCTTGATGTGCAATGTGCAGTGTAAGTCGATAATCTGAGAATCGAAAAGATATCTTTTCTTTTTAACCGACTTCCTAAAAGGAGGAGGTTATATTGTTCGTCTGTGGATATTTTTTTTTCGATTCTCGGATTTTAAGCCTTTGACAAAATACTAAGGACCATATATTCTTTATTTATAGTCATATGATTTTAATAAACTTTATCTTCATTATTGTAATACATAGACTTATCGCTAGAGAAGCCTACGGACGCCCGTGGCCGCTGGCGGCTGCCGGCGGCGGCGATTTCTCAAGCGATACTATGTATTACAATACTGAAGATAGTATAGTTTAAAATCATTATATAATATGACACTGAAAGTGCTCGCCTCGCTGCTGCCATTCCGGTGTGTCGCGGCCCTATCCCGATACCCGATATCAAATCGTATCATGTAAACACGTCTTTACAGTTAATTATTTTACTCTCAATAGTGCTTACGTCGGATGCCTCGCGAATCGCGATAGACTAGCTACTTAATGGTGACTTATGAATATTGTTAAGCAATTTCAATTGTTAAATATAAGTGAAAACCCCAAACTATTAACACAAAATGCTACTTTTGCTGTATTTGTCTACTTTTGTAAATATCTTTACAGACAAAGACTAAATCTTGTGTATCATCAATCATGTACATATTTTTGTAATTTAAGAGGTAGATGAACTACAACAGAAATTGATTCATAATATTATGATGATCATATTAATCAATTTCTATTATTAGAAGATGGATCGACGTTATTTGGTCACGTTATGGCAGATGTATCCGGCAGATCACGATTAACATTGACTTGACATAACCCGACCAAACAAGGCAGGTCCACCATCTCCATGAATCAATTTCTTTGATAGTCCATTATTTGCGTAACGAGTCGATTCACGCCCAATGTCCAGTGATTGTCTATCTGGCGTCCATTTAACTAGTTATGGACGGACGGACGCCACCGCATTACCGTGATGGAACAGCTTTGTAATTACATTACTGCATTACCTAGGGATTACAGGTGTGTGCTGTACCTATGAGCATTACTTTATGGCTTTTGGCTGTTTAGTGCTTGTGAAGTGGCTATTCCAATGGACCGGACAAAAACAGAAACACGGAAGAATGTTGCTATCACTTCTAGTTCCCTTGCTAATACAAATATCAATACTAGATGGTCCGGTGATTTTCGTGGGACTTTCTTCCTAATTTAAAGCTTTTATTTCAACACTAAAATTGGCCAAGTCGGTTCAGCCGTTCTCGCGAATTAAATTTTAAGTCGACTAGCAAAATTATTAAAGTGATGAACTTATAAGTTATAACTTATAGCTCAACAAATGCCTACTTATAGTAACAACCATAATTTCAAGAACTTAATTATCTGGGGAATAAATTAAAACAATGCTTATAAAGTTACCAAGCGTCTGGTATGTTCCGAAGTATCGAGCAACAAGGCATAATCACGAGCTAATAGAGTTACCAACTGAACAACTAGTCAGCACCGAAACCACAGAGTACCATACAATAGTTCGACAAAGCCGCTGTGTCAGTTGTGTGGTTCCATGCAATGCAGATTCTGCGTGTTGTCTACACTCTACAGTCTACACTGTATTGCAGTACCAATAATGTCAGTTTTACGAAATTTGGTACAGTGCTGCATACATGTTTTAGTTACAGTTAAAAAAAATCTTAAAGTTGTGGAAGACTAAAAAATGCTGTAGGCAATATAATACAATATTTCAAAAAAGTAAAAAAACCAAATTATCAACTTATGTATCCCAAAGCAGTAGATATTTTTTATATATTCTTTTGATAAATAATGAAGGAGTAAAGTGGTTTCATTCAACTATTTGGAGGTGATTTGGTATTTAATTTCTTTATTATGTGATACCGATAGAAAAAATATGGCAAAACCACGTTACGTATCATATCATGTAGATTACTAATTATTTTTTTCAGATATAACTTCTTTGTTAATGCCGATGAAAAGTCGTTTCATCTGAACGCTTTTTTCGCGAGAGGAGCCTTAAGTGCGGTTATAATCAGTTATAACTTATAGATAGCATCATGAACGTAGAAAAAAAAACCGGCCAAGTGCGTGTCGGGCCACGTTTAATATAGGGTTCCGTAGTACCGCTAGTTTTTGACAATTTTTATGGTCAATGAATGTACATTTATAGCGTGTTTTACACTACTATCAACATCATCTCAGTTACCTTCAAAGAAATTTGAACGAAAAGTTCCTTTATACTTCATCGAATACATTTTTTTTAGTTGACCGACTATTACTCAATAACTTATGAAGTCTTCTTAGCCGTGATAGTTTTCCTTTTAAATTCAGCATGTTTCCTACTCCCGTGAATTTTTTCACATTTCCAGAACCAACCGTTTAGCTGGTAGAAGGGGGGGACACTGGACTCTTAACGATTTTTTCCTCTTTAAAACTTAATATTTCACAAACGGATCCCTAAATCGGAAAATAATCTATGAATACTCGCAATATTTTAAAAAACCTATTCAATGACAGCCCACACGGCGCGAAAAAAAAAATTCATCCCCGCTTGATGTGTAGGGGAGGTACCATAAAAAATATTTTTTTACGATTTCACGTACCATTTTGTTGCCATCATTAATATGTGTATTCATGCCAAATTACAGCTTTGTAGGTCCCATAGTCTCTGAGTAAAACCGCGGACAGACAGACAGACAGACAGACAGACAGACGGACAGACGGACAGACGGACGGACAGACCGAAACTATAAGGGTTCCTTGTTGACTACGGAACCCTAAAAAAAGGCGGACGGAGTCTTGTTATATACAAAACTGTGTCTTCACTTTTCTTCCGAGTCGGCCACGCACATATTCAGACGCCTCTCAAATGGTATGGACTAGCGCAAGAATGTGTGCGTGCGGATCTTGTACATACGCCAGCTGGCCGACTCTGAGCGACACAGTTTTGTGTATGGTGGGACTCCGTCCGCCTTTTTTATACGTCCATGGATAGCATAGCTGTTGTCATTTTGATTCAAACTCAAGGTACATAAGTACAAATAAGTACATATTTTTATCATAATATTATTAAACATATGTGTATGTTCCTCGCTGGAGAGGCAATTAAAAAAAGGTAAAAAATAAAGACTTACCTGTCAAGGTTTCGCCGGCCGGCTAGCCAAACTCTCCTACAGGGTAAATATTCATAATACATAATATTATTATTTTGTCACCAAGGTGCCACTCACTGTCACCAACTTGGCAGAACATCCACAAAGATAAATTGACCACAATTCAGTCAGTATACCTCTAGCATTGCTATTAGATTAATAGTTCTGAATTATTCTTTCAGAGACAAACACTCGCGAGACGCTTCAGTCGCCGTTTTTTTTCTTACTGTGCGCCCGCGCTGTGATTGGTTGGCTGTGATTTTCCTGTGAAAACCTTCCACTCATAGAACATAGGCGTATTTTAAAATAAAAGTATTAATATGAAAGTATAATAAAGAACTTGAATCTTAATAACATTATTATTAAAAAATGTTAAAGGGATAGAAAAGCTTTACGCCAGTTATTATTTTCTACAATTTAGCTTCGTTTGATCCAGTGGGTTTCCTCTACATATTAATGGTTTTTATGTTATATAATTGTTAGGTTATTATGTAGTTGTTGTTTCATAGGAACTAGACTGGATCGAAAAAGGAACCAATATGCATTGTCAGGGCGAGCCCTAGTATATCCCACAACCTGAACATTTTGTGGTACACTTTACGGAAAAACTATCACGCTTATTGATTTGTGCTTTAACATAGTAATTTTTATTTATTTGTAGATGAGTTATCATCACTCAGTCAGGTTGTGACGACGCGAGCCCTCACAAAGCTCGGCTTTTAGCTAGTGACAATAATATTATTGAGGTACTGTTTAAAGTACTTTCAGACTGCCGTGATTCGTGAACCAGTAACAGCTTTATAATATACTACCTGTCCCGGCAAACGTTTCTTTGTCATATTATATAAAGTGTATCGCCCGTATTATTTTATTGACTTAGTGACTCAATAACTATGTCACCATGGCATCGTCCATCGCTATCCCGTGACCCGCGTCGCATAAACAATGGTCGCTCTTTATAGACAAATAATTTGCAATAAAATAAAATTGCGACTATAATTAAAGATTAAGTTAAGTAGTTTAGGAATCCATCGCGGACAAACATCGTGACAGGAGATTTATATCTATATATATGTATATATATATATATATATATATATATATATATATATATATATATATATATATATATATATATATATATATATATTAGATAGATTAGATAGATTAGATTTGCATACAAATCGACGATCCTACTGTTCTAGGAAGCGATAAAGACGGGGAAATCCTGAGGACGATGCCGAATTGCCATCGACGTGACAATATGTATGCCCCTCACGATCTGACTGTCTAGACTCTAGACGTTATCGTATAAAGGTATACTAGGTAGGCTGCGCGTGAAAACTATATTTTACACTATCGATTCTTAAAAACTTTTACGGAAGACTTTCAATAGTTTTACGTGCCTGAAATCTGCAGTTATCGCATGTAATGATATTAGCATTTTAATGTTCACAAAATGCAGGAAAACACCATTATTACTGTTGTGAAAGTGCAGTATTGTTTTATTAAGCAAAAATCTTGGGCAGTGGACGGTGAATTTTTTTCTGTGCAGCTACATTCAGAATAATTCTACCGATTTAAAAATTAGCACATTTTTTTAATTCCTGCTATTACATCTATATCTATATACTTATTATAAAACAAAGTCGCTTTTTTCCCTCATGTCCCTTTGTTCCTTTTAATCTTTAAAACGACGCAACGGATGTTGATGATTCTTTCAGTGTTAGATAGCCCATTTATCGAGGAAGGTTATAGGCTATTTTTTATCACGCTAAGATTAATAGAAGCAAAGAAATAGAGGAAAATGTGGAAAAAACGGGGAAAATTATTTGAAAGGGCTAACTTGACCGCGCTAATCTCAGGAACTGCTGGTCTGATTTGAAAAATTCTTTCAGTGTTAGATAGCCCATTTATTGAGGAAGGCTATAGGCTATATTTTATCACGCTAAGACTAATAGAAGAATGTGGAAAAACGTGGGAAATTATTTGAAAGGGTTTATCTCGCGAACTACTGGAGCAATTTTTATGTTATTTGGCACAGACAAGAAGTAGACCACATGAAGGATCGTGATAGGCTATCGATTTTATTCATTTTTTTCAGTGGCTATATATTTTATACCCGTGCGACGCCGGGGCGGGTCGCTAGTAATATAAATATAATCAAACTGCAACGATAGCACATACAAACTATTCGAAGTGGAAAGTTGCAAGAAATCCTTTGAAAATTTGTCGTGGATATAAAAATTAGGTTGCCAACAGCGCTCCGCCGGCGCTGGTCAGACGGAAACTTCTAAATTAATTTAGAAGTTTGATCGAAAAATGTTTCCCTATGTCGTCAAAGCGAGTTAGTCGGGTATCCCCCTGTCAAATGTGGATTTGTTGGATCTAATCAAATCGTATGTTTTTGAAGTTTGAAAAATAGAATTTTCTCTCTATTTGATTGTGTAAACTGTAAAGAATCATGTGATTTTATCACATTCCTCATTGTTTATTTTCAAAAACGAAATTTGGTTAAACTAAAACAAATAAATTCAATCTTTGTGTACTTAGGGTTCCGTACCCAAAGGTCAAAAACGGGATAATATTACTGAGACTTCAATGTCTCTCCGTCTGTCTGTCTGTCTCCAGGCTGTAACTCAAGAACGCTATAGCTAGACTTCTGATATTTTCACAGATTGTATATTTCTATTGCCGCTATTTTACAACGAAATCAACAAAAGAACTACGTATTCAATACGTTGGGTTGGACATTGGTCTTGGTGGTAATTTACCTACTCAGTACTCATACAATAAGTATGTAAGAATTCTTTTTCAATGATAAGATATGACGATATCCGCTTTCATCATGAGTTAGGTAAGATATACTTAAATTAGATTAAAATAATCGAATTAGATACGTCATGGTTCAGATAAAAATTACAGACATTATTTTGCATTTATTATAATATTATGTACTTACCTACTTACATAATATATTAAGGGCCTGATTCACCACTTTCTGATAAAGAGCCGAATAGGCTATTCACAACTTTTTTGACAGATTCTCCATACTTCATCTTTCAAGTTAAGTGGTGGATAGCCTATTCGGCACTTCTCAGGAAGTGGTGAAACAGGCCCTTAATCATTTTAATATAATTCATATTTTAAAAGTAAGTATTCTGTAATATTATCCAGCCACAAACTGGAGTGTATTCAAAGAGGAATTACAGATAAACCTCGCAGCTGTCAACAAAGCTGTCAAGACCGTAGAACAACTGGAACTAACGGTGGGAGAGCTGGAGCATAGCTTGAATGATGCTTACCTCAGAAGCTGTCCTGTTAAGAAAACGTCAAGTAAACGCAACGTACCTTGGTGGAACGGTACTCTGGCGCAACTCAGGAAAGAGACCCGAGCTCTTTTTAACAGAGCCAAAAGAGACGGGAACTGGGACGCATACAGAACCGCCCTGACGACGTTTAATAGGGAGCTAAGGAAGGCCAAAAGACGCTCTTGGGCAAGGTTCTGTGAGGAAGTGAATAACACCTCGCAAACCTCCAGACTATATAAAGTCATATCTAAGGCCCCTAGCTCTCATCCCAGCACTCTGAAGAGGCCAGATGGTACTTATACTAAAACGGCGGAAGAAACGCTAAGATTACTAGCCGAAGTCCACTTCCCCAATAGTATCCATCTCGAAAATCACGAAGCCTTCTCTCACACGATTGTTAAAACGAGACCATCAGTTGACGATTGGAGAAGAGCTTCCGTGATCTTTAAGCCTGACCGAGTCACATGGGCAATTGACAGTTTCAAGCCTTACAAGACCGGCGGCGAGGATAATATATTTCCGGCCCTCTTACAGCAGGGCAAGGATATTATCCTTCCTCTGCTACTGAAAATATTCAGAGCAAGTTTCGCGTGGGGCTACATCCCATTGGCATGGACAAAGGTAAGGGTGTCCTATATACCCAAGAGTGGGAACAGGGACAAAGCTCTACCAAAATCGTACAGACCAATTAGCCTCACCTCTTTCATGCTTAAAACAATGGAGAAGGTGGTCAACCTACACATAAGGGACACCTATCTCACTAAAATGCCGCTGCATGAAAGACAACATGCCTACCAAAAAGGCAAATCTACCGAGACGGCCCTAATGGACTTGGTAGATCGGATTGATAGAGCAATTGAAGATAAAGAGATTGCGTTGTGTGTCTTCCTAGATATTGAAGGCGCATTCGACAACACTTCAACCAGCTCTATCACAAATGGCCTGGCTTCAAAGAATATAGATCCAACTACTAGGAAATGGATCAAAGCCACGCTCGACAACAGAGTAGCCTCATCGACTATCATGGACCTGACACTCAAAATCAGGCTGACACAAGGTTGCCCACAAGGAGGTGTGCTGTCACCCCTGGAATGGTCCCTGGTAGTGGATGAACTACTAAGGGAACTGAACCTCTTAGGTTACTACGCTCAAGGGTACGCTGACGACCTGGCGATCATGATGGTGGGAAAATGCGCATCGGTGGTCGCTGGGTTGATGCAGTCAGCACTAAGAGTCGTCGAGGATTGGTGCCAAAGGGTCAAGCTAACAGTGAACGCTGATAAGACGGTCTTGATACCTTTCACCAAAAAGAGGAAGTTGGAGGGACTAAGACCCCCAATACTCTTCGGGAAAACTATTAAGTTTGCGGGTGATGTCAAATATCTAGGAGTAATCCTAGACAAAGGACTCACTTGGAATAAGCACATCGAGTACATTACGAAAAAGGCTAGATGTGCCCTGGGTTCCTGTTGGAAGCTTGTCAGCTCTAAATGGGGTATTCGGCCGAAGGCAATGCTATGGCTATATACAGCCGTAGTGAGACCGATTACCACATATGGCTGCGTAGTGTGGCATAAAAAGGCTGAACAAGTATACTGTAATAAAAGTTTAAACAGCGTACAGAGACTGGCATGTCTTATAATCACGGGTGCACTCTCGTCAACACCCACCGCTTCTCTCGAGGCCCTGATCAACTTAACTCCGCTTCCTCTGCTTGTTCAGATGGAGGCCAGAAAGGTGGCTCTCAGGGCCAGGACGGCGGGTAAGACGAATTGGACCTCCACCCCATTTCGACAGCTGGAACAGTCTCTCAGTGAGTCACCTGTCATGGCCATGCCATCAGATGCCATGATCAAGGTGAATAGCTTTTCGAAGCAATATCAGGTTTTTATACCTTCCAGGGAGGACTGGGAAAGAAAAATCCCAATCGATGTCCGCCCTAGCGACATAGTTTGGTTCACGGATGGATCAAGGAAAGACAACCGTGCGGGAGCCGGATTCTACGGAGGCAGGCCACCGAAAGGCAAATACGCCTGTTTGGGGGAGTTTGCGACCGTGTTTCAGGCTGAAGTCTTCGCTATCCTCGGTTGTTCACTAGAAAGCCTGGAGATGGCCCTAGTTAATAAAAACGTGTTTATCTTCTCCGATAGTCAAGCTGCACTTAAAGCACTGACTGCCGTAGAAGTCTCGTCCAAATTAGTTCTGGAATGCATTGAGACGTTAAACATGCTGGGAAGGAACAACAGCATCCGCCTAGTATGGGTCCCGGGCCACAGTAACGTCCCCGGCAACGAAACCGCTGACGAACTGGCTAGGCTTGGGGCCGAGAGTCTCATATATGGCCCAGAACCTGTCTGTGGTATAACTCCCAGTACCACAAAACAAGTGCTCAAGGAATGGGGCCACACACTATGCAGGAAGCAATGGGCTGAGACCCCTGGCCTTGAACACTCCAAGGCACTAATTCCTGGCTTCAACAAGAAACTATCAGAATTAGTGCTCACCCTGGGTAGGAACCAATTAAGAATCCTTACCAGAAGCCTAACTGGGCACTGCAAGCTCAACAAACACCTAAACAGAATGGGTATTTGTAGCATAACGACTTGCAGATTCTGTGAGGAGGAGGATGAAACACCTATGCACCTTCTCCTCGACTGTCCTGCTCTAGTACAGAGCAGGAACAGGCACCTTGGTCGCCACGAATACTCATCCACAGAGGAAATTCGTGGCACCAACCCCAACCATATCGTTCAATTTATGAGCAGTGTGGCGGTACCAACAATTCGCCTAATCGGTTGGGGATGATTCTTTAGTGCGAAGGAGTCACAATAGATCCTCATGGGTCGCAGTGACGCCAGGGCTATAGCGACCTGCCTTCTTTAAAAAAAAAAAAAAAAAAAAAAATATTATCTCTAAATCCAAGAAAATGTTTTCTAATGGCCTAAAACCCAGCAACAACTAGACATTCGTCATTTTATAACAACTGAAAGTTTAAGAACGACCAGTAACTATGGAGTTTCGGTCGCGGTTTACCGACTTCCAAAAAACGAGGAGGTTATATGTTCGGCTGTGGATATTTTTTTTTGTATGTTCAACGATTACTCCGCCGTTTGTGAACCGATTTTCGAAATTTTTATTTTGTTGTATTAGGTTTCACTCCAATTTGGTACCATGTTCACAAAAGTGGTGACCTGATGATGGGATCCAGGAGTAATCGAGGGAACTCCTCGAAATTTATATGGAAACATATAGTGATTTTGGTTTTATGTGAAGTGTACTAAAAATATGCTACCAAAAAGTCAAATATTGGGTCAAGGTATACCATGGTTTCGAAGATGCTGAGAGAACTCCTGACTCCTTATAGATACACGTTTGGGAGTTTCAGCGTTGTTTTAAGAACAGAAAGCATATGCTACCATGCAATTCAAATTCATCATCATCATTATCGTCATCATCATCATTACCACGTCGTGTTAAGGCCACCAATGTCTCATGGCACAAAATAGATTATAGTACAAGGCATAGGTATGGATACAAATTACAATAACAATAATTATGTACATAACAACACCAATTAAATATAGGCTGTTTATACACGGCGGTCGGCGCCGCAGAGGTAACGGCGCGGCGCCGCCGCGTTCCGCGTGGCGCGTGCGTCAACATTGTATTCAACTTCTAACCGGAATGTCAGGGCATGCTGCGCTGCGAGCATTTTGAGTGTCATATGATTTTAATTATACATTATAGTATCGCTTGAGAAAGGCGCAGGTGGCCGCGAGACATCCAAGTTTGTCAAGCGATAGCAATATATTATATTCTGTGGCGATATACTATGTATTACAATAATGAAGATAAAGATTAATATCATAATATTATTATGACACTGAAAATATGCTCGCCGCGCCGCTGGGTGTGATTCGGCTCATCCTTCGATCGCGGATTCTTGGAAATCCATTGTTCTGGCGGCCACATGTGGCCGCTTGGGAGTTGAAGCGTTAAATTGTTAAATTACCTAGCACGCATAGGGTTGTGTTCACTTAGATTTTTTAAAATGTATTGTTTAAATTTATCTACCTGGTATTTGGGCCTTGGGGTATGACTTTTAACAAATTGTAATAAGATACGTAGAATAAACGCAGTAATTCGACGCGTAGGGTGGTATGGTCACTACCACCGACGACCACTTATAAGCTCGCGGACTATAGATCAATAATTACCACTCAAAATGTTGTCTGTTCAAATTTCAATGCTCACTGCTCACACCTAACTTGCATTACACACAACAAAAATCTGTTACAACTATATAAAACTCCTACGTACAAGCGATAGTGCGATTCAGGAGCGCCTCAGTGACATCAAGTGAAGACAATATGAATCTATTTTTTATACAATTGAAATAATTGGCACTAACAGTTTACCTACTAGGTAACTAAAAAGAGTGAAATTATTATTTTTAACAAAAAATTAAAACCGACTTCCAAGGTAAAAACAATAATAACATAATTATAATATGAACTAAAAAGTATTAAATAATTTTTCCTCTCTAAATGTGCCTTTTTCCGAATTCGTCTAGACCTCAACTATTTCTGTACTCAATCTTCATAATTTTGAAGTCGGTGCCAGTTCCAAAAGTTTCAAATTTTCTGTCAAAGAAATAAAGATTCAGCTATATCTGGTACCGACTTCAAAATGATGAAGATTTAGTACAGAAATAGTTGAGGTTTAGCCGAATTCTGAAAAAGGCACATTTAGAGAGGAAAAATTATTTATACTTTTTAGTTCATATTATAAGGATGTTATTATTGTTTTTACCTTGGAAGTCGGTTTTAATTTTTTGTTAAAAATAATAATTTCACTCTTTTTAGTTACCTAGTAGGTAAACTGTTATAAAATAGAGAATAGAATAATTAAACACACCCTAAAGTATTACGATTTATGACCTTGTTTTGTTCCACCTGTATAAAACACAATAGTCAATACACATTTCAAAACATGAGGAAAAGGGCTTACGAAATACGAACTAGTATGTTGGTTAGTTACGAACAAGTTATGTAGGTCAGTTAAGAACTTAACAATTCATTTAATTTATCATCAATCAAATTAATTTAAAGTCGCAACAATAAACACTCAACTGTTGCTTCAACTTTGACTCGATGCCGAATCGATATCGCATCGTGATGGACGACGTCGATTTTAGAGACGATTTTTCTACGATTTCAAACAATGAACATCATATCATTAATCTCGGACTACCGGGAACGGGTTCTAACAATGATAGCTAACGATGAGGCCACGAAACGGGCGACGTGCGGCGTGAAGCAAAAAAACGACGCGCGAGTTTCTATGAAGAACGGCCGAAAAATAAGACGAAATTATTACTATACTTAAGTTATAACTATATGACGACCGTTACTCCGTTGCGCCAAAATTCGTTAATCGCGCGGAAACCTTACATTTTACCGGGGTAAAAAGTATACTATGTTCTTTCACGGGACTCAAATGATCTCCATATCAAATTTTAGCAAAATCGGTTCAGCGGTTTGGGCATAAAAAGGTAACAGATAGACAGACAGACAGATAGACGGAGAAACACACTTTCACATTTATAATATGAGCATAGAAGTATGGACTATGGATCATCTGTCAGAAGGAAAACTATAAAATATGACATAATTATTAATTATTATCTAAGTCGTGACATTTTTATAATACCACCGAAACTATACAATTAAGTCACTATTATGTTGTAAATATAACGCTAGCCGATATTGATCATTACTTATTAAATATTGGTTATTACTTATTAAAGTGATTGCAAATTAAATGTTCACGAACATAATATTAACGGTGCCAGTACGATATTGGCAATCGTTTTTAAAAATATTATGTTAATTTCCATTTGCTTGTGTACAATGTACATATTAGATGCTAAAATGTAGTTAAATTTTTTCTCTTTTCATTTGGCGACCTATTTTAGAGCACTGCAAATGTAGTGCTCGATTTTACATTGACTTAGTAATTTTATAGTGTCGCGGATCCGCGATCGAGGGATTAAACCGTTACTCGTCCCTAAGATGTTTGTGGCTCCACCGTATCGATGCTATCGAGTATCGGATGAAATTCAACTAATCGATTCCCAGCCGAGTTGACTTTCATTAAATTATTAGGCCGTTCAGATGAAAGCGATAATCTTTAGCTGCGGTTAACCCTAAACATTTGACATACGATCTAGCCGATATCGCCGGGGTTAAATTGAGTTGAGGTACGTTTAATTGATATCTCGTTAGCCAAATTAACAGCTAATAGTATATTGGCTAATGCAGGTTAAGATTTTCGGCTGTATAAAATAGTAGGTAGTATATTCCTTATATTATAACGTGTTATTGTGTCTATTTGTTTGTCTGTTAGGTACTTATTCACGTTTAAACCGATGAATCGATTTTGATGTTATTAGTATTTCTAGAATTTGATTTTCTATATCGTGCTTTTTATCCGAATTTCGGTACAGTGAAGTGGCGACATTTAATCATAAATATAAAAATGGATTTTCAAATGTCTAAATCGCGCTAATAAAACTCGAAAACGGCTGAACGGATTGGGCTGATTTTAGTCTTAAAATATTCGTATTTCGTAGAAGTCCAGGGAAAGTTTTAAAGTGACACGAAGTTCACCAGGACAGCTAGTTGCTAATAAAATCTTACATGTTTGATGTTACAAAGACAGAAATACTGGTCAACCAAAAATCCTTAAATCAAGAGCGATTATTGTAAATTACCTTTTATTATTGCGATGTAATAAACAAAATCAAATTAGTTTCAGAGATATTGAGATGCTCGATCAGATAACGTTTGAAAAACGCTCGCAACGCCTTCGTGTTATTAGCGGATATTACAAAAAGATGGTGCCAAGAAGGCGTACGGATCCTTTAATTTTCGGCGTTTTAATAATCGTCGATATCTTCCTTTATCTCTTGTGTGTAATGTATGACGGTAAAATTCGATAACGATTCTAAATAATATACAAAAACTTATGAGTCTGTCTGTTTGTCTAGTACTTCTACAATATTAAGTAGCCTAAAATATGATTTTGATGAATTTCACACGCGTTTGGAGTATTTGGATAGAGCATAAGTTTTCTTATTCAAGAAAAACGCATAACTTCCTTTCGCGACAAGTTATAAAATTCTAAACAACATTTCGCCTACTTCCAAAGTTCCACCCGTTTTACGAATTTTCGATCATGTCACGTGCCATTAAATATTTTTTACAGATCCCCAATGTGCGGGAAGAAATTTTCCCATCCAAAAACTTTAATTTATTTCCAGCACTAAACTATATTAATCGTCAAACAAATGAATTGAAAATTCGTCGCAAAATCAGTAGCGAAAAATCCGCGACCGCTAATTGCTTTCAGCAAATGATTGAAGTGCCCATCGCGCGCTCTCTAATTTGCAAATGGCGGATTACAGGCCATATTGTGCCTTACCGATACCTAATAAGTATTCCTTGCCGATACTTACCTAATACATCGCAGTAGTTACGTAACGTAAATAGTTCGAAAAGGTTATTTACTGTTGCAAAGTCAGGATAAATATCATACTAAAATTGAGAAGTCTCGTGCACTTTTACAATAATTTTATCAAAAAAGTAAATACATTATTTTGGATTTTTTTGGTATTTTTTACTATAAGTACCTTTCACTAATCACTAGTATACCCGAGGAAACTGGAAATTGTTTACTAGGCAGTTGATAGACCTACGTCGCGCGTCGTTTGGTCGGCTTATGTCAATTCAATGTTAGCTGTGATCAGTCGTTACATATGCGTTTGACTTAACGCGACCAATATTTACCATCTGCCTAGGAATCAACTTCTCTGATAGTACAAGCAATACTGTCAAATATTATGGTGTCAATGAGATCTTAAAAAAATCAATAACAAATTCAAGTTTAATCCCTCGATCGCGGAAAAACGAGACACAATGCCTTTCAATTGTTACCGCGGCCCACTTGGGCCTTACGGTAGTTGAAAGCGTTAAAATTCAATTAAGTACAGCAATTTGAAAAGACTTTCAAGTAGAAGGGTTTAAGTTATGCAACTTAGACACAATAATTGGGTTACAGTATCGTATAGTGTAATTTTTTAAATAAGATTACAGTGGTTGCTGTAATTATAAATACATATAGGCTTATTTCCGCTAAACAGAAGCTGTGGCTTGTTTAAGCTGAAGATATAACTGAACAATAAAACAGTACCTCAGACTTGGCATTTCACGGAGCACATGAATATTGTATTCCTATCTATCTACTAATCCTTACCACAATATAGCATAATAAAGTAAACCATCGACATTACCACACCGCTTAAATTGAGCACGTCACGCGTCAGCGTGATTTCAGATAACTTTAAAGCAGCATAAAAATGCGTAACATGCCACGTGCGCCTAAAACTTGTCTAAATGCTTGGTGAGTTCAATTTATAGGATACTGCTCAGCTACTCTACTGTGTGGTTTTTATACTGTGATCCTACGGAGGCTAGTCGCCCGTTAATCTATCAGTGGGGTTCGATTCCCCGCTGTCACGCGGAAGCACATCTTTGATCTCTAATCGATATAGTTATCGATACATCGAACCTCAACTCGATGCTTCGATTCGATTCTCCTACGCACATGGAAATTAATTCGACTCGCCTACGCGATTTAAGGTAAATAATCTTTAGGCAATTGATTTAATCGTAATATTGTTATGTGTCTTATGAATTGCTGATTAAAGTTTATTTGAGACTTTATATTTTATATGTTTGCCACACGCGTTTCTTTACACATAGGCAAGTACTCGGTGCCTACGTTTAATTACCGAATACTATTATATAATATATTCTGTGGTTTAACTTTTAACCATACGGGCATTTAAATCTTGACCCAAGCAGTATTTGAGGAGTGGTTACTTCGCTCTGAAAATACTGTATAAATCATCCACAACGGTTGCAAAGGCCTAAGTTTTTTTCGTGGTTTACAATAATGAGTACCATCAACCATGAAGACTATAATTTTAAGGTTTTCGTCATTGCTTTTATGTTAATAACTTCGCTATTGTAAAACACAATTATTTAGATAAGGGCGACCTCTTTAAGTTGGCTCACGATTAGCGATTAGGAATGTGTGAATGTATAAGATAGCCATTGTGTGTGCTAAAGACAGCTTCGAAATCATGTCGGCAATAATTATTATCGTGGTTAGTTATACTTAAACTAATAATGACATAATTTAAATGCGCAATGTGATTAAGAGCTTTTATATTGCTACATTATAATTATCGAAAGTTCAACCATTAGCAACTTTGTCTCAGGAGTCAGGACTTCCAAAAAAGAAGGTTATTATTAACCAATAAAGTTTGTTTGTTCGTAATATTGTTTTGTTGCATATCTCGGATCGTGTTCACAAATGAACAATAAATATTCATGCAGGCTCGACCGGGGCTTTAGCGGCTAATTGTATCTTGATTAACGTTGATAATAACTCTTAAAATCTTTTAGGCACTGCCCAGTGTAATCGAAATAAGCCAATCTAAAAAAAAAATCCGAAACCATCGGTTTCTGTCTCGCCTAAAAATTGAGCTTCGGTCAAACGCTAATTTAGAGCCTTTCAGACACGGCAGTGTTTAGACAGACAATACAAAATTATATTTGTTTTTATTTAGCAATGCGCATCTTGATATTATTTTCATATTGAAATATCAATAGCCTGTCTAAGGGTCAATTCAGATAGCGACGCGTAGATGCATTTCTAAATTTGTACTGAATTGACAGATTTTAATTACGTGAGACGTCTTGCAAATCTGTCAAATCCATACAAATTTAGAAATGCCTCTACGCGTCGCGTTGCAGTCTGAATTGACCCTTAGACTGTCTCAGCCGTGTCTTAAGTATCTATCCTTAAATATGATGGATTACTAAAGGACTAATACGGGTCTCTAAATTTAGAAAGGTCGGCAAGTTGTAGGAGAATTGATTTGGAATATGTCTGCGGGCGGTAAGTTCCCTCAGATGACCTCAGCCTGAGGCACATGATGGTCCGAATCTTGTAGCTTTTACCAATAATAAGAAAATAATGACACATCGTCTGTAGTTTCTTGATTTCTCTTTGCACAAACTTTCCTGTGAAATTGTACGGTTAAAATAAGTAGAAAGCTTAAAGAACCAATGAATAAGAACAAAAATTTGACATCAATCAAGATCAAAAATTTTGAAGTCCATTCGATTAAAAAAAAATCTAAGTATACTTTAAAGCGCATCACACACGGTGAAGATAATATAATATTTTATCTTAAGATGCCCAAATATAAAATGTTATAGTATCTTAAGCTAAAGAAAAGAGCTCCGTTCCTACTCAAAACTTCTCCTTAACGTTCCCGCCCATAAAACTAAATATTTCAATTCCTCATTTACTGTTAAGTCTATTTTACTCTGGAATTCCTTACCAGATCATATTAGGCAAGCTGAAACGTTAAATCGCTTTAAGTCGTTAGTATTTAATCATTATTTCAATATATCTGTCAACCAATAATATTTACAGGATATACACATTGTAGTAATAGTAAGTATGTATTATTATTTATTATTAGTATTTATATTGTATATTATTATTTATTAATATATGTATATATATGTATGTGTAGATATATAAGTATGTATATATATATGTGTATGTATGTGTATATATGTATGTATATATGTATATAATATGTATACTTTTGCACATCACCATTTTCCTAAATTCATAATCTCATAAAATTTGTTAAAGGGTTGCCTGGAAGAAATTGCTTTCAAGTAATAAGGCCGCCCTTGTGTACATGTCTCATTTATAAATGTTTGTTAGTGTAAATTTTACTGTTATGTTTGTGCACAATAAAGTATATTTGATTGATTTGATTAAGCTATCACACACGGCTAAGATACGATAATATTAAAAATCTGTTCATTTCCTTACGAGTCTGCGTTGGTGCCACACGTATTCCTTGTTAGAGTTCTATATACAGGGTGATTGACTATGAGTGATAACTAATAACTGATACTGCCTTACTTCTTGATTTGTTAGACAGCTCCTCAGACGATGATTCTGATATAGAATGTGAAAAGCAGATTGCAGTAGCACATTCCAAAAGGAGAAACATTTGGATAGAGCCTCACATAAAAAAGAGAAAAACCTGCGGCGAATTTAACCTTTAGGGTCTACACAGACGGACTGCATTTCAACTGAAATCCAACTGCAAATTGCAGTTTGAATGCAGTTGACACGACTGCAATGCGACTGCAATAGAACTGCAAACCAAAGTTGGAAGAAGACAAATATATCTGCGAAAACCGCATTCAAATCGGATCAGTGGTTTTCGTGTGATGCTGGAACAAACATACAGACAGACAGACAGACAGACAAAAATCTAACCACATTTTTGGCTTCTATAGCGATGTAATGACACCCCCCACTTATTATTTCTTGAATATCTTTAATGTACAGAATTCTCATTTCTACAGTTTTATTATATGTATAGATTATCCGAAATGTTATTTTTCCCTCAAAATGTTACTTTTCAAATGAGAGTAGGTAGGTATGTAACTTTCTAACATACAGCACTGGCAACACTGCATCTACTAGTGCGTCCGATCACCGATGATCCCGCTGCTCGACACAAAAACACCCTGTACCTATTCATAAAGATATATTTCGCATCTTAAGATAACATATTAAGATACGAAATAAATATTTCGTATCTTAAGATAAAATATTAAGGTACGAAATATATATTTCCATATCGCTCGGTATCTTAAGATACAAAATATAAAATATAAATTAACTGCGTCGTGTGTGATGGTTCATAGGATTTGTATGGTAAGCGATATTCTAAAATATGCTCTAAGATAATATATATTTTATATTATCTTTACCGTCTGTGATGCGCTTAATACTATAAAGCTGAAAGTTTGAACGCGCTTATTATTTTCAAGAAGTAATGGATCGATTTTATGTAATTTTGCACAGATATATTATATATATTCCTGTGAGTATTGGTGACAGTCATGATCCAAAAGAGATAGCAGAGTCCTTTAGCCGATATTTCAAAATTGAATCGCCGCTGTCAACGGCCCCGCAGATGCCTGATGCTAAGTGTCATTTGGGAAACGCGAGTTTAAAGTTTACTGCTAAGCAAGTTGCATCTGTCATAAAATCCATGACCAGAGGAAAGTCCCCCGGACACGACGGTCTTAGCATCGAGCATCTGCAGCACGCCGGTGTTCACTTGCCGCGAGTACTCGCCATGTTTCTCTCCCTCTGTGGTAGCCATTGTTATCTGCCTAAAGATTTAATGTATACAGTCGTAGTGCCCATTGTTAAAGATAAAACTGGAGACGTGTCGGATATTTCTAATTACCGACCGATATCCCTGGCGACTATTGTAGCCAAAGTGCTGGATAGTTTGCTCGATAGGCATTTAAGTAACAACATAAAACTAAACGATGCACAATTCGGGTTTAGACCTGGATTATCAACTGAAAGCGCGATATTATGCCTCAAGCAAACTGTCCAGTACTACACGTCTAGAAATACACCAGTGTTTGCTTGTTACCTAGACTTATCGAAAGCATTTGATATGGTGTCATACGATATACTGTGGCAGAAATTAAAGTCTGAAACCAGTTTATCGGATGAAGTCATATCTATATTAAAATATTGGTATAAGAATCAATTAAATTATGTCCGGTGGGCTGATGTGTGTTCGGAGCCTTATGGGTTGAAATGCGGGGTGAGGCAGGGGGGGATCAGCTCGCCTCGTATTTTCAACCTGTATGTAAACTCGCTTATTGAGGAGCTCAGCAGCGCAGGTGTCGGGTGCCACATAGGTAATGCGTGCGTTAACAACATTAGCTACGCGGATGACATGGTGCTGCTGAGTCCCTCTATAGGCGGGCTGCGTAAACTAGTACGTATTTGTGAAAGATATGCGGGGGCCCACGGACTTAGGTATAATGCTACGAAGAGTGAGTACATGGTTTTCAAGTCAGGTACAAAATGCTATGACACGCATATACCTATAAAACTATGTAACACTCCACTCAAAAGAGTTAGCAAATTTAAGTACCTAGGTCATTGGGTCACCGATACTCTTAGGGATGATCTAGACATGGAGCGTGAGAGAAGGGCATTAGCAGTCAGATGTAATATGCTGGCCCGCAGATTTACACACTGTAGCAGAGACGTTAAAGTTACTTTGTTTAAAGCGTACTGCCAATCTTTTTACACGTGTAGTCTGTGGACCAGCTATACGCAGAGGTCATATAATGCATTGAGAGTACAGTACAATAACGCATTCAGGGTGCTGATGGGGCTGCCCAAATTTTGCAGTGCGTCGGGCATGCTGGCCGAGGCGCATGTAGATGACTTTTTTGCCATAATCAGGAAGCGTAGCGCCTCACTGATGGCGAGGTGTCGGGACAGCACCAACAGCATCCTGAGGGCATTTGCGGACAGGTGGGACTCTGCACTGCTCAGGCACTGGATTTGGCTTCATGCGCCTGTAGCACGGTGCATGATCATTATTTAATTATGTAGTGTCGAGCAATTAAAATTAAGTAATAAAAATTATAAATAATAATTAAATATCAACTAACCTACTAACATAAGTTTAAGGAAAAATTGTTACTAATCTACTAATAATTCATATGGGCTGTATTTTATTGCCTGAAATAAAGCATTATTATTATTATTATTATTATTATTATTATATAGTAGACCACAGTGGAGGGCATAGGCCATTTTTGTGCGTGAAAATGTGCCGTTTCCCCTTAATTTCTTATAAACGTGAGTGAAACCGCGCAAAACGTCTAGTGTTGTATAAAGGCATTTTAAAACACTATTAAAATGTTGGCGGCAACGTCATATTTTTGCCCTAGAAATTCGATACACAACATGAGTGTATAAAGAATAAACAATAATATACAGTTTGTTTATCGTTTTATAATCATGAAAAAAGTTTTATTATATTGCCAAAATACTTTTATTATCCTCGTGTTTATAGATTGTCGATAACACAATTATATAACATTTAACTTTTTACTATCAAAATCCGATCATAAGAATGATACTTAATAGATTATTATATTGTGTTTTTTAAATAGTAGATGAAATCAAATATATGAGTATTTTTCAAGTTACTCGATCGTGACAGATCAGTATAGACTATAGACTATAGGCGTTCCACGTGTCTCCAATTATTAATATTATAATAATAGTTTCAAAATTTAAAAATCTCATTAAAAAAAGCTTGATATTTTCTTAATTAACTCCTCACTGTATATTGTTAATACTCTATCATTTATTAAAAATATTACATGTTTAATATTGTGTGTAGAATTGTAGATACAACCTTTTTTTAAATTTCATCTTACCACTCAAACGAAGAATCTCCGTATACCAGCCTACAAAATCTTCTAAGTTGATTATGTTGATCGAGCAGAATAGCTTTTTGGTCTCCCCTACTAAAAAGTCCGCTGTTCACATTGGGCCAACTTCCAATTCCCAAGTAATGGCCATAAGTTGTTCAATGGAGCCAGTGCATTGGGCCAACGTGTGGAGTCTACACGTTTGCCCAATGTCTTGGCCTAAAGTGTACAGCGGGCTTTACATTTAAGGGCGTTCCTTACGGAGATATCGTAATTTACCGTATTTCAAGCCTAATAAACTCATAATTTGAAGGCTACAAAGTTATAATAAAAATACAGCAATAATCTTCAGTAAGTATATCAACATTCCTTTCTCCGTTTTAAATTTTCTATTTTTGTTTATTATACTCATGATATCAGCTTCCAAAGTAATACCAATTTATTAAAATTCAAGCATACATTCAGCATCTACTTAGTATTTACAAATTACTTTTATTTGAAACACACGCCAATAGATCGACAATATCCTAAACTACATATTCCCCATTTTAAATTTTTGAAGTGAAAACTTATTTAGCGGCGTTGAGAACCAAAATATTGTGGGATGGGTAAAAACTGTGAAACTCGTGTCAGATTTTCGTGTTGATCGAACCAGAAAACCATAGCAAAACCGTAAGACGGTTGGAGAGTAGTGTTTTGTGTCGAACTCGGACTCGAACTCCAACTCGAACTCGAACTCGAAAATCGAACTCGTATTTCGATTAATTAAAAAAAAAAACGATTTTTTAAAAATCGATTTTCATAAAAAATGGGTTTAAAAAAATGCACAACGTTAATAATCAAGTTTTCACTTCTGCCGGCACTCCCGGAGTGCAACCGGTCTTTTTTTTTAGGTAACTAAGATAAGTAAAAAAAATAGGGTTTTGGTACGATCTCGGCAACACGGCAAATGTATTTCCAAGGTCGTTTGCTCGGGGGACGGCCTTAACAAAATATGATTACAAACATGTGACTAAAACGTGGTTTTAATATAAGATAAAGTCATTGATAATTTGGTTAGATTATAAAATTATTTAATAACATTGATTTGATAATAGTACGCTGTTTTTAATGGTACTACAAATAGGTACCAATTTTAATCATGTTATCAATTCGTCGCCAAATAGTTTCATTGTCATTAACAATGATTAATTTAGATTACGAAATTTAAGGACAAAACGCATTATAATAATTCCACAATTTTGGAGAATCGTCTAAACTCTAAAGCTCAATATTATTGTTTGTTAGCTGTGTTACCAGTATTATTGAATAACCGTCATACAAACAGACAGGATTTTACAGGATTTATTAAAAGAAGTTCACTTTTGTGTTGCTCTTTATTTTTAACCGACTTCCAAAAAGGAGGAGGTTATATGTTCGTCTGTATATATATATATATATATTTTTTTTGTATGTTCAACCTTAACTTCGCCGTTTGTAAACCAATTTTCATGATTCTTTTGTTGTTGTACAGGGTTGAATCCGAATTTGGTACCATGTTCACAAAAGTGGTCATCTGATGATGGGATCCAAGAGGAATCGAAGGGACTCCTTGAAATTTGTATGGAAACATATAGTGATTTTAATTTTTTCTGAAGCATTCAAGGTAAATACTACCAAAATGTAAGACTTTGCTCCAGGTTATACCCTGGATCCGAAGGTACCGAACAGAACTTTTGAATCCTTATAGATACAGATTCGGGGATTTCGGCGTTGTTTAAACAACAGAAAGCATAAGCCAATATATCAATTTAATTAATCATCATCATCACAACTTTAATTATGCCATGCATCCATCACACTATGACCCAATCACTGGTACTTTTCGTGATATTTTTCATCGTAGCAGATGTTTTTGATGATGATTTCGCTGTTTGTGGACCGAATTTCAAAATTCTTGTGTTATTGTATAGGATATAATCCTAATTTTGTATAACAATTACGAAAGTGGTGATCTGATGATGGGATCTATAAGCAATTTATCAAAACATTCATAGTGGTTAAAATGTTGTTTCTAGTAAGTTAAACATGAGTTACGAATAACAGGAATTTCATACGAAGGTGTCTCTTGGTCAAAAGGCACTTAACAGAACCCCTGAACCATTAAAGATAAAAGTTTGGAAATTGCAGCATCGCTTAGATATTTGCAAGCATTTACCACAATTTCGCTTACAGCAACATAATGTGAATAGTTAACATTCGTATTTTTTATTTACGCATGAAGCCTTATTTTGTAGATAACTAATAAGAGTGAAATTATTATTTTTAACAAAAAAATTAAAACCGACTTCCAAGTCTATTCCAATATTATGAACTAAAAAGTATTAAATAACTCTTACTCTTGAATAGTGCCTTTTTCAGAATTCGTCTAAATCTCAACTATTTCCGTGCATAATACAGTCTTCATAACTTTGAAGTCCACAGAACCAGTCCCAAAAATTTCAGATTATTCTGACATTACTGAACTCACTATTAAATTAGCTGGTACCGACTTCAAAATAGTATGCACAGAAATAGTTGAGATTTAGACGAATTCTGAAAAAGGCACTATTCAAGAGTAAGAGTTATTTAATACTTTTTAGTTCATAATATTGGAATAGACTTGGAAGTCGGTTTAAATTTTTTTGTTAAAAATAATAATGAATAAGCGCATTCGGTAAGACACGTCTTTACTCCAATAGGCTATGGAGGAAGGGAGAGTAGTGTACAATATTGCAAGTGTGTGTTAAAGGCTAACTATTGGTCTGTCACAGATACAAAAAGCCTTAAAAAGTCAAGCTTACCTCCGATAAACAATTTGTTGTTTATCGGCCGATGTTTACTGTTGAACCGGGTATTCGCCATATATCGCCGTGATAAATATCTCAATTCTCAGCCACCTTATTTACCAGCCGAAACTGGTAAAGTATTCCGTAAAGTTTCTGATTAATACGGGATAGTTGGGAAAACTCTAGGTCCCTGCAATACCTAACGTTGTGGATTACAAAAGCGATTGTATTTTCTGGAGCCAATAAATTCATCCCGAAAAGGCTGACCGTTGATGTATGGCGGTCATCGAGTTGACTGATTCGTGTCGTCGCCAGCCGGATCATTGTGCCACGATTGATGACGGGTTAATCGTCTCTTAAAGCTTGAGAACGGCTTTAATGAAGATTCAATCTCACGACTCCAATGGGATTAACGAGATGTTTGAGTAAGATTAAGCGTTAATGCGCTGGAGTTTGATAAAATATTATGGGAGACTAGCTATCCCGGTGAACTTCGTGTCACTTAAAACCTTCCCTGGACTTTTACGAATATTTTAAGACCTAAATCAGCCCAATCCGTTCAGCCGTTTTCGGTTTTAGCGTGACTTACGTGAATATATTTTTTTCAGAAGATTTACTTGTTGTGAAAAAAAATGTGAAAAAAAAAAAATCACACAAAATGTCAATAATAATAGCAACTGGTTCAAGTTTTGATACTTCGTAGCTACGTCTACGCTCCTAAAGGTCGTCGCTTTTAAAGGTTTGGTTCTGAAAACATACTCGTAAGTTTAAGGGCCTGTTTCGCCACTTCCTGATAAGTCCCGGATAAGCTATACACAACTTAACTTGACAGATAATTATGGTGGATCTGTACAAAAAAGTTGTGGATAGCCTATCCAGCACTTTATCAGGAAGTGGTGAAACAGGCTCTTAAATAAGTTGTAATAAGATTTAAGTATAAAGGTTTTGGTGAGAAAATACAAGTCTAGAAAATACCAAGTATTTTTTATAAAAAAATATAAAGATGATTTAGTGCGGATAGGTAGGGTAAACAGGTTTAAAAGGGACAAACAGTTAAATTGGACACGTGCAAACAAATCATAACGACCTCCCCGAGGATAGCGACATTATTTATAAGTCCTTATTTGTTCACATTTTTACCCCCTTGTTACTGGACAGGCTGTTAATTACTGTTTATCTGCTTAAGCCAAAATTGGTTTTTGTTTAATTAAATCATAAAAGTTAAATAAACTTCAAATATTTTTTAAGGGTATGACTGTTATTCCATCAGAGATATTATATAGAAAGAAATTGATCATAATATTACACATATGGCGAACCAACGTGTTACTTGGTCAAGTCAATATTATTTGTGACTTGAATGGAATTGATATAACCCGACCAAATTAATCTATTTCCCCGATAAGATTAAGATTTGTGTATCATCATGAAGATGAACTTGTGAATAACTTTTCCTACCATAATATTGTGAACCAGTTTAAACTGATTTTGAGTTCCTTATAGAAGTAGGCTTTAGAAAGCAAAATCTAATATATATATAAATCTCCTGTCACGATGTTTGTCCGCGATGTATTCCTAAACTACTTAACCGATTTTAATGTTTCTTTTTTTTAATGTGTGCTTTTTCCCAACTTGACTTGAGAGATAGGATAGCTTAGATCTTTAATTATAGTCGCAATTTTATTTTATTGCAAATTATTTGTCTATAAAGAGCGACCATTGTTTATGCGACGCGCGTCACGGGATAGCGATGGACGTTGCCATGGTGACATACTTATTTAGTCACTAATTCAATAAAATAATACGGGCGATATTCTTTATATAATATGGCAAAGAAACGTTTGCCGGGACAGCTAGTACTCGTATAATATAAGAAACTCCCATTTAAAGTTCAATATTTCTGGTTTGAACTATCGTTAATGAGTAGCCGCCCTATAGTTTCATTTGTCAAGATTACATAAAGACAATCTAAGCACTTGTACTATGGCTCTACCCTAATGGCCATCACAGATGTTCGAGTAATTTCATCAATGTGGGTTCAAACCGTTTGTGTAATAACCATGAGTGTGTGGGGGAATAGGGCGAAATCATGTTGTCAAATGTCACAAAGCTATTAATCTTATTTTTGGTTTATTTAAAACTATATTACGTCTGCAACTCCGTTTCGGAAATTTGTTTATCGCGCGGGAACCTTACCTATATTTTTTGGGTTAAAAGTACCTATCCTATGTCCTTTCCCGGGACTCAAAGTATCAGTTTGGAATATTGCCTATCAAGCCCGTACGCGCACCGGTGATCGCGACAAAGAATACAATGGCAATTCCGAGAATCTCCAATCGAAGGATTAAATCCACTAACCCAAACTAATATTATAAATGCGAAAGTGTGTCTGTCTGTCTGTTACCTCAAACAACCGCTGAACCGATTGTGCTGTTTGGCATGGAGATACTTTGAGTCCCGGGAAAGGACATAATATCACTTCAACCCCCGCAAGGCCCAAGTGGGCCGCGATAACAATTATTGAAAGGCATTGTGTCTCGTTTTTCCGCGATCGAAGGAATATTATGATACTTTTTCTACAGGAAAAATTACGGTTTCTGCGTGATAAACGAATTTTGGCTCAACGAAGTTGCGGGTGTCATCTAGACGTATATTGCATGCAATACAGCGGGGTGATTCACTAAGCGATTCCGCGCGGAATCTTCCCGCTGGCGGAAACTATTTCACTTTTAAGCAAATGACAAGTGAATACTTTCCGATTTTGCTGTCATTTTGACAGTAGTGACATTTCTTTTGTATGAGTGAAATAGTTTCCGCCACGCAATCGAGAAGATCTAACCGCGGATAGGATAAATAGTTTCCGCCAGCGGGAAGATTCCGCGCGGAATCGCTTAGTGAATCACCCCGCAGGAACCTACTTCAGATAAAAAAGGTATATTATATTAGATAGATATTTGTCTTATATTGGTATGATCTGCAGTGATATTGTGTGGTGGGTGGGCCGGTAATCGCGGTCATTACACACAGATACACCCGCCGGCGCTCGTGTCGCGATTGCCCCCCGCGGCCGCAATAGATTCCGTACATGTGTGTACGGTATTACCTTTATTTTCTTGAAATTGGGACATATTTGCTAAGGAGAATAACAAAATTTTATATAAAAGCATCAGTAGAGATGCGAGCCTTATCCATACATTCTGTCACATCCCATACATTTTTGTTTTCGAACTTAGCAATGGTAAATTGGCTAAGATTCTGATTAGGTCAAAATATTAAATACATTTTCATTTAAACTACTTTTAATATTTTACTACTATGAGAGTTGTGATAATTTTTGTTAATGTTACGATGTAGTTACGATGTAACAAAATGTTATGGTAAATAATTTATTAAGCTGGATTTTGAGACAAAAGCTGATATACAAAATTATGTAGGTATAAGAGAAAACTTCAATAATACTACAGTGTAATAAACTTATGAGTCTTATATACTCCATAGTATTAAATGTGTAAGATAATGAGAATGAGATATTTATTAAAATTCTTATTATATAAACATTATATTATATTATATAGCTTCCAAGGAAATTTCTTTAGATATACCTAGTCAGTTTATAATGAGAGTACCTAGGTAATCAGAAGTTGAAATTTTTTCGAAAATAGCGTAATATTATTTAGCGTAACGTGCCAATAAAAAAATATGGCTGGACAGTTGAACGAATAACGCACTTATTTTGGAAGTTTTATATAAGTAACGCGTCATGTTTTTACATCTATAAACAAAGTTCCGTGAAGCATGCTCTCTAGAGCCTACTGAATACCCAGAAAAAGTTCCTCCGACTTTGACCTTATTATAACGTCAAGTGGGACCCTTTGAAGTACAGTTTCTGTCTCTCAAAGGGCGACAATGAGGATAATGGC
This sequence comes from Polyommatus icarus, assembly GCA_937595015.1. Classification (NCBI taxonomy): domain Eukaryota; kingdom Metazoa; phylum Arthropoda; class Insecta; order Lepidoptera; family Lycaenidae; genus Polyommatus; species Polyommatus icarus. Next base: position 8,556,533 of record OW569335.1, on the reverse strand, counting down.
TGGTTCTCTCCTTTGATCTCGTCCACAAATATTTGATGTGGATAGACCTTTTGATAGTTCTAGTGGTCCTAGTCTATTTATCCACTGGTCTCCGATTTACAAAGGTTAGGCTGTGTACTTGTTTCAAGCGTTTGCAAATTGTACGAATTTAAGGAATCTCATCAATGATAGGTTAGGTCTGTGTTTTTTTTAATAATCACCGTTATATTTGGGATGGCGGTTGTGACTTGTGACCTAAGCGTGATAACGCATGACAAAAAAGTATCCACAGCGGAAACGGAGAACCCTTGTGGAAGTCGGTGAAAAAAGGATGTGGACGTCCTGGAGTGTCAGACGGAATTTCTTTAGAATACTTATCCCATATCGAGATTAGCATGGCATTTGTAATTTGTTTATGACACTAGACAAACAATAGACCAGCAATAGACAGAACTAACCAGTAGGCTGACTTCAAACAAACTGACAAATCAGCGCTGGAACCGCTGTAAAGCGCATCACACACGGTGAAGATAATATAATATTTTATCTTAAGATGCCCAAATATAAAATATTATAGTATCTTAAGCTATCACACACGGCTAAGATACAATAATATTAAAAATATGTTCATTTCCTTACGAGTCTGCGTTGGTGCCACACGTATTCCTTGTTAGAGTTCTATATACAGAATGATTGACTATGACTGATAAGTAATAACTGATACTGTCTTACTTCTTGATTTGTTAGACAGCTTCTCAGACGATGATTCTGATATAGAATGTGTAAAATTCCAAAAGGAGAAACATTTGGATAGAGCCTCACATAAAAAAGAGAAAAACCTGCTGCGAATTTAACCTTTAGGGTCTACACAGACGGACTGCATTTCAACTGCAATCCAACTGCAAATTGCAGTTTGAATGCAGTTGACACGACTGCAATGCGACTGCAATAGAACTGCAAACCAAACACGCAGTCGGATTGCAGTTCAGTTGCTGTCGGCGTGCAGTCGTGTGAACTGTTTGGTTTGCAGTTCTATTGTAGTCGCATTGCAGTCGAGTCAACTGCATTCAAACTGCACTTGAACTGCAATTTACAGTTGGATTGCAGTTGAAATGCAGTCCGTCTGTGTAGACCCTTATCAATATCTGTCAACGAAGAAGTTTCAGGAGTATTTTAGAAATTCAAGAGAAACATTCATTTCGATTCATGAGCTTTTTAAGCAATAATAATAATAAAGCAATAAATTATAAGTCAATTTTATTTAAAATTATCCGAAATGTTACTTTTTCCATCAAAATGTTACTTTTCTAATGAGAGTAGGTATGTAAATTTCTAACATACAGCACTGGCAACACTGCATCTACTAGTGCGTCCGATCACCGATGAGCCCGCTGCTCGACACAAAAACACCCTGTACCTATTCATAAAGATATATTTCGCATCTTAATATAAATATTAAGATACGAAATATATATTTCGTATCTTTATATTCCGTATATATTTATATTTCGTACGAAATACATATTTCGTATCTTAAGATAAAATATTAAGGTACGAAATATATATTTCCATATCTTAAGATACAAAATATAAAATATAAATTAACTTCGTCGTGTGTGATGGTTCATAGGATTTGTATGGTGAGCGATATTCTAAAATATGCTCTAAGATAATATATATTTTATATTATCTTCACCGTCTGTGATGCGCTTAAGTGTAAGCATGCTATGAACGGCTAAGCAAAGTAACTCTAGTCTCTACGGCAAACGTATTTTCGAGAACGCTTCTAATTATGCCTATCGGTTAATTCTGTTTATTGTGCTAAACACATTATTGCTGCAGATCGCTGCACTTACAGTCTGCAATCTGACTTCCAATGACAAATTTCTGATACGGTAACGGTCACAAAAACGTTGACCCACCCAAAAAGTCAATGCTTTAACAATTTAATAGTACACAACGCGAGTTTATCTCCGCATATTAAATTAAACTCGGACATTTTTGCCGTAATTAAGTGGACGTTTTACAAGCTGTACCGCGTAATTGCGAAAAAAATGGCTGCCGGTATTCCGGGCGTGTGCTATTAACATACAGACAGCGATCAGATAAAATGCGTTTGCGAAAATTTAGTGGATGGTGTATAATTACAGAGATACCATCGGTCACGCCCCGACGGGCTAATGCATCAAATTTTTCATTACACTGCGTTTTTTGGCGGGAATTCGGGAATACGCTGGGGTTGATAAGGTCAATGTATTCTGTCGCGTTGTGGAATTCGATGCGGCGTTTTGTCATTTTAAATTTGGAAAATATTTATGGAAGAATAGTTGCAGCTATACAGTTGTGATTTTTACAGCTAGAAGGAACCCTTATAAAGGTTTCGGCCTGTCCATCCTTCCATAATATACGTCCGTGCCAGCCGTGTCCTGACTCGCCTGACTTCTAAAACGTTTCTGGAAATTATTGAAGGTATCAATGGATTGGTCGAAGATTTAGACCACGTGCCGGCGGTGCCAAACATATTTTAAAATTAACATAATATTCAGACGACTTTTCAGTCAAGACATTCCAACGAATTGTGAAGCCTTTTAAGTATGGTAATCGTTGGTGATATTGGTTGTCCAATGCGAGTATACATAAGGCTATAGAAAGTAACATTTATTTATGCATTAAATCAGGATCTTCCGAAGACAAAGTCTCTGGGCGGAATTGCATCAGGGACATCGGAGTTATACGGAGCTTACGGACAAAGTTTTGACCAGACAACTTCCAGAAGTGGGTAATCTGTCGCTACGACGTATTAACTTTATAGCTTGTCTGTGGTCACATTTTATTATAAGAATAAATTAAAATGATGGTAGCATTTACATTGTCTTACAATGAAACTGTAACATTAATAATCGACATGGTTGGTTTTTATGGCTTTAAAGATATGGTTGTAGATTTGTGTCCCTTAGGACCAATTTTACCAACGTCTGTTGGTGTTGACACTTAACAGCTTGTTAAAATGTATCAATCTCTTTCATTCATATGAAAAACGAAAGAGGTAACGTGATACTAACTAATTCGAGCATTAACATTTGATGAAATGGATCTTATTCTATTACTTTAATGTAACAACAATGCGGCTTCTTTTCTTATTCGAAGAAGTTAGGAATATACCTCTACTTTTGCTTTTGATCTCGCGGTGTAGCCGCTAAACCGCGCGTTCGGGCGAAGGTATATAAATCGAGCCTTAGTGTCTAAGCACACTATGCCGAATTTCCGCGGCGGAAGTTCGGCTTGATTCCGCCTGCAATGTATTTTAAATTACCGATGACACACCATGCCGAAATTCCGTCGCGTTATATTGTATGCGTTTGACATTGCTGACATAATCGTGCGGAATTTCCGCCGTGGAACTTCGGCATATCTACTGTGTTTAGACATTATTTCTTATTACTTTTCCAATAATATTAATGTGTGTGAAAGGATCACAAAAATGTTTCTGTGACAAATCATACTATATTTTCGTAGCAAAAATATGCCAAGTCGGTGATTTTTTATGTCAAATCATATAGGCTCCAGCGAAGCCTAAAATAATACGCTATAACTTTTATATCATTTGGTAAATACTGACAGGAGCTGGATAGAAACAACTTTAACAATTTATGACCAAAGATACTACGTAGTACGTATCTACTGTTATTAAGGCCAGGAAGACCAAAGAAAGAAAATTATTCGTAGCGACGAAGCTCCGTTTGAAACACTCCGATCGGGCCGAGGTGCGGGGCAACTTACTGCGGGGGGAACTCGTGATTATACCGACCGCCCGAGCGCACCACAGTATACAATTATTATTTTTAACAAAAAAATTAAAACCGACTTCCAAGGTAAAAACAATAATAGCATCCTTATAATATGAACTAAAAAGCATTAAATAATAATTATTCCTATCTAATAGTGCCTTTTTCCGAATTCGGCTAAAACTCAACTATTTCTGTACTCAATCTTCATCATTTTGAAGTCGGTACCAGATGAATCTTCAGTTCTCTGACAGAATATTTGAAACTTTTGGAACTGGCACCGACTTAAAAATTATGAAGATTGAGTACAGAAATAGTTGAGTTTTAGCCGAATTCGGAAAAAGGCACTATTAGATAGGAATAATTATTATTTAATACTTTTTAGTTCATATTATAAGGATGCCTTTATTGTTTTTACCTTGGAAGTCAGTTTTATTTCTTTGTTAAAAATAATAATTTCACTATTTTTAGTTACATAGTAAGCCATCGCGTACTATACGCGGAATAATACACCTGTATATTATTCTACGTAGGTATCTTATTACAGTCACACTTACAAAATATAATATCAGCTGCAGCCAGCAGATAATTTTAAACAATATATTTAAAAAAATCGAAGTGAACACGTGTGACGTGCTAAGTAGCCGGTCACCGGACTAGTTTCAATAGGCTGGCACTCGCTCGACTTGACGCACACGCGGACGCCTCGCACTGTATAGTGTTACATAGTACGGTAGGTACCCGGCCCGCGCCGCGGCTTTCGCGACTAAACGCGATGCAAAAGGTTGATTACTCACGTGCGTTTGAAACAATAAATATATCTTGACTGTTATCAAAACTTAAATATTATGGTTTCGACGACAAAGCTATAGCCTGGTTTTCTGCTTATCTGTTAAATCGGTCGCAGGTAACTGAAATTATCTCGGACGATGGGTCTTCTTTGCGGTCGCATCCTAAGAGGGTTAACAGAGGGGTGCCGCAAGGTTCAGTGATTGGGCCAGTAGTATTTTCTTTGTTTTGCGCAGATATAGTTAAGTGTACTTATCCGACATTGTAGGTTTCGTATTTACGCCGACGATATTCAACTTTACATAACGTTTAAACCGTGTAACGTCATAGAGGCAATAAAAAAGTTGAACGAGGATCTTGAACGGATCAGCCTGTGGTCAAAAAATAATTCTTTGGTGCTAAAACCAAATATATGATCTTGGGAACCAAATCACAAATATATAAAACGGAGATCAATATGCCCTCTGTTTGTATTACGGGCGTAAATATAAACAGTAACGGAAGCACGGAATCTAGGAGTGCTAATGGATGAAGGGCTTAGGTTTGAGAAGCATGTAGTAAAAACCGTCAGTAGGTGCTTCTATCGCCTAAAGATCCTTTACAAAATAAGAAATTTCATTTCAAAAAATCTACGAGCTACTCTTTGTGAAACACTAGTCCTCTCTAATTTAAATTACGCGGATGCTGTAATCGGTCCCTGTCTTCTTGCACGTTCCAAACATCATATACAAAAAGTGCAAAATGCGTGCGCAAGATTTTGCTGTAATGTGCCTCCACGCGCCCATGTGTCGCCATACATTAACGAATTGGGGTGGCTCAGAATGGATAGTCGTAGGCAACTACACTTCGCTACCCTGTTGTTTGGTGTAGTGAAATTTAAAACACCATCTTACCTCCATGATAAGCTACAGTGGGCTGGCAATAAACAGCTGACCATCATAACTAGGGGATCGGCCTATCTCATGGTTACTCCACGACATTACTCGTCTGCCTTCAGAGGTTGCTTCAAATATATGGCTAGCAAAATCTGGAACAACCTGTTGCCTCCTGCTCTTCGCGATCTGAAAACAGTTTATAATTTTAAAAACAAACTTAAGGAACCCTTATTTCGTCAACAAATCGCATAGTTGTAAGAAACCGTCTCGCCAGTCGCCACACGTCTCCGATTACTTGCATTTTTTATGTGGTTATATTTTAAGTATTATTTATTATTATTTTATGGTATTTAATAAATTGTGATTTCTATACTAAAACAATGTATTTACTTACCCATCGTTTTTTCGATCCGTAACATAGGGATACTATGGTTGTTCAGCAGACGCATGCCAGAGACTGTACCTATAATATTTCAATCTTCTTTTCCAATCAACACAAAACCGACTTTGAGGAAACTTGCCGTATTTAAATACCTAAGTTGAGCAATATCTTGAACAAAATAGGAATTACAGTTCCGTAGGTATATGCGAACACAAACATAAAAAAATTTACATACATACATACACCAACCCACACGTTGAAAAACACTGCCCTAAATTGAGCTAGTGCAATGAAAGGAAAATTACTTACTTACAACTTTACAAGTCAAAGTAAGAGTGAGTAATTCAGGAGATAAAACATAAAAATTAAAAAACATACATACATGCACTTCCCGGATACGGAACATTTGTTCAGACCCTAATATTATTACATGGATATTTCCAATGTAATATTTTACATTGATACGGGTCGAATAACTACCTTTTTTTAAAGTTGGTTAAAAATAACCATGTCATTATGAAAGTAATTAGACAGTCGAAGATGCAAAGAAAATGTTGCAGGTGGGCATTGGGCATGCCTCCGAATGTGTACGTACTGCGAGTCTATAATATACAGGGTGTCAAAAGACCGCTTCCGATAACTTTGGGGTATGATTATACTACATTTTCTGATTACGAAAATGTATTTTTTTTTTTAGTTTTTTTTATTATTTTTTTTTATTTTAATTTTAATTTTTTTTATAATTAATACCCTTTAAACATGATAATAAACCACATAGAAAAATAATTTTAATTTTTTTTTTAAATTTTATTATTATTACTAAAAATCGCAATGTAAAAACGCGCGCTCAATGTCTTCACGCTACGGCCTACGTACGCTGTCGAAACTCGAAAGGTCGTATGCGACGATACACTACGTCAGAACTGTTCTAAACCCTAATGTATGTTGTGTGATGTGTCCTTCCAACTTTAAACCCATGAAGGTGGTCACTATGACTGACCTCTAACCCCTCATCTTGGCTACTTGCAGTGTTAAAAGTTTCATGGTAACTTATGTAGAAAACTGTAATCAACTGCATGTGTAAAAACTTACAAGAGTAGGTATGGCAAATTTCTAAGATTTTTAGACTCGACGTTAAAAAGTTCATAAGTAACGAAACCAATGCGGACGAACTGTCTATCCGCAATCGTCACGTCTTATCAATCGAAATTACAGATGATACACAAAAATCTGGCAATAATTAACTTACGTGAAAAATGTTGAGTTCAAGACGGTTTCTTACTTCTTTATGAATTTTGAAAATAGTCCTTAACACCAAGCAATAAGACCAGTCACCACCAAAAACGTCAAAAACACTTCGCTTTTTAAACGAAATCTATCACACCATACAGTAAATTACTTAACACAACTGAATAATAATAATCAATTAACACATAACACAATAACTACTACCACGTTTTGATACTTGAAGTACCTAATTGTTAAAAAATCAAACTTATGTCTAACAACAACCTAATACCTCAATGCACAAAATATGGCTACTAAATTAGAAAATCTATTTTAATTTTTAAAATAATGTTAAAATAATTATGTATCGGCTTTCGGAAGAGGTCAAAGAAACCGAAGCACGGCGGCATCGATCAAAAAGCACGCCGCCGCGGCGGAGTCTTTAGTGATCGAGCCGACAAAGAGCGCCGCTCTGCAGGTGCACGACGCACGTGCACGTCACGTGTCGTTAATCCATTTCAAGGACAATCTAAGTGTTGTACATTCAAAACGATGTTGTCGATATTTAAATTACCATTAAATAATAAAAGTTAATAACTATTATTTAGTTGATCTAATCTCATTTTTAAAATTAACTCTATTATGAAATATGAGGTTATGAATTCAGAAAATTTTATCGGGATACATAGTCAAGTTGCAAGATAATTTCGATACCTACCGACATTACCGTGATAAAGTGGTTGTTATACTATGGTACGAGTTTGCGCGTAATGCGTATACGCGTTTACGTACGCAATGAAAATACTTTAATAATACCTAATTATTTAAATAAATTTTAATTATTGTCGCTATTCTTAACATTGAGTAGGTATTTGCTTATTTTTAGTTTGACTGTAATCAATACGTACTCGTATGTAAAACAATTAATACGATTTATCGATAAAAAATTATCGATAACTCAAAATATGCACAGGGATAAATCCCTATTATTTTACAAAGTTTTTTCTTCATTTGTTCAGTCGGCTGTAAACACGCGCCGCGCTGGACGTGTACTGTGAAGTTTTTGTTAAAGTTTTGTAATTTTAAGGTAATAAGGGTAATCTGTGGTACTCGTAAACTTTTATGGAACGGGGGTGAACATCGTTTTCGATAGTGCGGTTTAAACAGTGCAGTAAAAAGTGTGTAAAGAATTGGAATGTCTCCTATTTACTTTTGTTTCGTGTGGAATAACTCTGCAATCTACATTGAGTTACATGGAGCAGTGAGCACAGTTCGAACTGCATTTCATAAAAACAGACAGCTGATCACAGGTCAGTGAACATGTTATCAAGTATTTTTTTCCATAGATAGGTGTAACTGTGTAAGTGTTGTATTTTTACAATTTCTGATTCAAGAGATCAACTGATTCGAATGTGAATTATTATGATTTCTTTTCCTTTTTGGCTGGAAGTAAAAACGGAGTATTTTTGAGTAATAAGTAATACTTAAACTAATAACCTAAGAAACGGTAATTAATAAATTCTAACATTATGTTAAATCGTGAAAACAATTGTAATTTAATAATCATTACAATACTGGTGGTTTATTCACTACACACGGGCTAGGGCACTGTGGCACACCACGATCAGCTGTTTTGTCTAGCGCAGGGCCGCGCGCGCGGTACTCGGCGCGAGCGGCGCGTGGGGGCTGACTCGGCCTGGGGGCCGGGGCTCCACTGGCGCGCGATACTATCGCCCATTTACATCAGCGTTATACATTGCGTGTTGAAAATTTTGACTATTTTAAAAACTGGCGATTTAAAGAAAATTACTTGCACCAATGGATATATCTCATGCCCTATAATAACCCCACGAAGTTATCGGAAGCGGTCTTTTGACACCCTGTATAAAACTAGCTATTGCCCGCGACTTCGTCCGCGTTAACATAGTGTAATAACAAAGATGGATGGTTTTCCTCTTATTGTGGTTCCTTACCTTATACAAAGGGTAAAAACGGGACCCTATTTAAGCAAACGTCAATAAACTTTCATGTTCTTAATTCAAGAAATAACGGACTTTCATTTAAATTTTCAACCCCAATTTCACCACCTTGGGGATATAATTTCCAAAAACACTTAAATACGTATCCATTTATTTTTAATCAGTAACCCAAAAATAAAGTTTCATGTTTCTAACTCAAGAAATGACGGACTTTCATTCAAACTTTCAACCCCTATTTCACCCCCTTCGGGGTAAAATTTTCAGAGTTCCTTCCTTAGTGGGTGTCTACTTAATAGAACCACCCTACTCACCAAATTTCGTGGCTGTAACTTTAACAGTTTTTGCTCAGCGATGATGAATCAGTCAGTCAGTCAGGACATGTAATTTTATAAGTATAAGATATACAAAATAAAAATACGGTGGAGTTATCTACAAATAATTACAATACTGTATGATAGACGATAGTATTTACGGTTGTTGTTGTGCTAATTCTAAGGTACTTCTATCGAGCCTATTTTGGACTTGGTTTGCGTCACTTGTTAGCAATGATCAACCACTTGCATAATATGTTAAAATTATTTCTCAAATTGTAAAAATATGTATTCAAAATGTTGCGAGAAAAAGTTGTACGGTCCGACGTCAAAAAGCGCCAGAGCGCGACTGAGCGCACGAGCCAAGCCTTTGCACCTGCAATTTTATAGTTTTTTGATCGTCGTTATTTTATACATAATTCAATCGAGTCAAAAAATCGAGAGTCCCTAGATATATTCTGTGTCTTTCATTCAGTACAAAAATTATCTGAAAATTCCAAATAATTAGGACATAGTATGGCAATTTCGTTAAAAGAGGAGGTAACTTTGGGATTTTTTTCTATCGAGTGAAGTTCATGATATTGTGTAATGGAATATACATTCCACTGTGTTAGATCCTTAACTAACACATATATTTTTTTCAGGATTTAAATTACTATATTTCTATGTCTCCTGTCACTTTTAAATCTTGAAAATCGTCCGTTTCTCGGAATACACGGCCTTAGTAAAATTGTGGTATCATTTCTTAATTTTTTCAGAGCATAGCATGTATGATGTAACACAACACTGCACACAAATAATAATGTGTATTCTCCTTTAAAAGGAAAACTTTAAGAAAGTGTTGATGGACACAATCTTGTAAGAACCTTTATTGCTATCCTTTCTGCTTTATACTGATCTATACTGATCCTTTAATGTAATGTTTATAAATTACTTAGCTATAGAAGTACTTATTCATGTAATAAAAAATAATAATGCTGGCAGCTTTTTGTTCTTTCATTTTCTTCCAGTTAAATACCTTGGGTATTGATCCTCATCTGATTCTTGAAGCGAGCTAGAAGGAAGGCTTTTAAATTAAATATGCACAATTCGTTGCGTGCGTTAATGTCCTTAAACGGGTTAAGTCCTGGGGCGCGATTCTCAAGCGTAGAATGTCATTTAGATTGCAGGCTTCCTCTCGCGAGCGCACATGTGTAAAGGTGCTCCCAGACAGAAGTTATATAACGTTAGATAACACTTTTGAATAACATTTTTTAACAATTTATAACAAAATACACTTTATTTTTTGACATGTTGTAGCGCACGTTACACGATGTTATAAAATGTTATCGTGTTACATAATGTTTTATAACGTTATATAACTTGTGTATGGGAGTACTTTCACGTGTGAGTAGAGTCGGCATGCGATTGCAACGTAATTCGAGATTCGAAAATCAGGACCCTGCCTCATTCATGATATTTTGATAATGGTGTTTATGCGCTGCCTCGATCCGCATAATGACTTAGTAGCTGTTTTATGCTAAATACGAATAAAAGACGGCTAATGTATGCAGATCGCGTGAAGCAACAAGTGGACTAAGACAGAACTTAAGCCAAGAAGAATTTATGTGATGAAAAACGTTTTTGATATAAATCGCAGAAAAATTTACTCATAAACAAAAATAGCAATAGTTTGTTATTAACACTTTGTAAATAACATAGAACTGTAGTTGTTCTATGTTGTTTTCTATCTTACTTGTTCACGCTTAAACAACTGAACCGATTAAGATGAAAGAAGGACTAAGGAGGAGCATATCGTACCGACTAATGTTTAAAATTTAACAAAAAAATATTATTAACTTTTAAATCTATTCAGGATAGTGGATGTAATTGTAATGTCATTACTGAATGTATGATAGAAATAAAAGTGAGGAGTTCCATTTAACGCTTCTTATGAATTTTTATCAAAAGGTGACCTACTTTCATCTTTCTACCATAATACTTAAGTATTTTTAGTTTCGACCTAAATGTCCTTTTGATTACGTAAAAAAAACCCTTGTCTTTTATACAGTTATTTCAAATTAGATGATGGCCATAACATTTTGGTTGCGTCGACACGTCTTGCTTATTACCAGGGAACAGTTAATTTCTTTGGGATTTAAAATACCATCCTTTGTCATTTCCGGGATCTTCTGAATGCATAATTCCTTTAGCGTGTGAAGTGTTTAGAGGTAATAGACATATACACTTTTTCATTAATGGTAAAAATTAATATGAATTTTTATTTCTGATAAGTACATATTTATTTTTCAGAAGCGGCCATAAATTCTTTTTTGGAATACCCTAAACTCTTTTAAGATTTTGCTAATATATCAGGTAAGGGCCAGCTCGTTTGCATCCACAGTATAAAAGATACACAGAACAGTGTCCCGGCACTTCCCTGGCGTGATTCATGGCGGTGGCGGCGATTTATAGTGACGTAGCGGATAAGTGGGGCAGCTGTAAGGAATTGCGTTATAAAATAGTTTCAAACACATTTGCTGTAATTGGGTTACTGTTTAAGTGAAATTTAGATGTACTATAGAGTGTTTAAGTTAATTTTAAATGTAATATAGAGTGTTGAAGTGAATTTCAGATGTACTCAGTGCGGTTACAATATTCATGAAGCCCCAAGCGGCCACATCCGGCCGCGATAACAATTAAAAAGCTATTGTGTCTCGTTTTGCCACGACTGATGGGTTAAAAAGGTTACTTTGTAACTTGATGTCGCGAAAATATTTAAGAAAACAAGAAATCTCAATTATGTTATTGATTTTGTAAGCGTAGGGATTCCCTACAGTTACAAGCAGTAACTTTCCCTACTAGGAAAGTTACTGCTGCTGTAAGTTAAAAACGGAACAAAATTAATTTTAGATAAAGATGCAGAATCAGGGTAGTACAAACTGCCTACTTTATATGATAGTTCTTAAAGAAACCGTCACGTTACGCGTATAAGTTATGTCTTAACACATAACCTTTTTAGCGTCCTAATGCATCAAAAGCATGAGCTATGCTAATGCTGATGAGAGTGTGATACACAGTGAATATTACCTTAACGGGTCTGCTTAGTAAATTGCATCCATCGCATTCGGAGAGGGCGCTGGGAGGCAATGCAGTTATGACGTCATTAGCACGTTAGTGACGTCATAACTCTGTAGCTATCTCCCGCCTGTCGGCAATTACCGCGATGCACGTGGACCGAATGCGTTTTCCCCAGAATTTTCTAGAATTAAGTTCTTTTGTGAGTATGACATTATGGACTATAATTTTTCGGTTATTCTCAGTTAAATTGTAGGATGAATTATAGGGTTTCCGTGGCGTTGGACTCAGAAAAATGTAATTCTACTCGTATAACAGCATCTGAACAAAATATGACCCAAAATATTTCAAAAGTGTATTTTTTTTAAATATCTATGGACGCTTCACACCACGTCAGTCTGGCCCCGTGCTAAGTACCTAAAGTACTTGTGTTACAGGTACCAGACAACGGAAATATATTTAATACTTTTATACTATACATATATTTAAGGTTTTTATTATATCATACACATATTAATTAATAGGTACACATCCATGACCCGGGAACATTGAAAAACTTTTTGTTCCGTCGGCGGGATTCGAACCCGCGACCCCCGGCTTGAGCTACCAACGCGCTCACCACTGAGCCACAGAGGTCGTCGTCGTCGTCATCGTATTGTATCTATTATGAATTTATTTGTGTTCGTTATTCGTACATCTCCAAAACCACAAAAACGATTCTTTTTTGTTGCTCTAGAATCTAGATATTGTTCAACTTAGGAAATACTACATCAAATTCGGTCTAAGAGTTTTTGAGTAAGGGAATTCTAAAGTTTTTTTTTTTAATTTTATGCGCGTGTTGTGTCATGCGATATTACAATTGTGTGTATTCTGGAGATTGTTTTTCTATTTTAAAGTTATTAACTCATTACATACGTAGAAACAGAACATTTATACATCAAAAGGGATTTATATAAAACGGTGGTCCCATAAGGAGGCAGCTAATTTGTTCACAAGAATTTATGTAAGTTCATCACGTAGGGATTTCAGTCTTACACGTGGTTAGTATGAATACTTAACGTAATTCCCTAGCCCTAATCCCTCGAGTTTATTAATAGTGTGGTATGCCCTTTGAACATAAAATCTCTCGTTCTTTGAGGTACTATGCCTACTTAATAAACTATTACTTAAACTTTAGCGGTTCATTAGATAATTAGATGGTTGAAATTATGTAATGATAATAGTAAAGTCCTTAAAACTGTAACAAGAAGCTAAAACCCCCATAATATAATATCGGTGTACTTAGGGCCGCACTCTATAGAATTTAACTTAAGGCCATCCCCCGAGCAAACGACCTTGGCCATACATTTGCCGCGTCGCCGAGATCGCACCAAAACCCTATTTTTTACTTATTTAAGTTCAAAACTGACCTAAAAATGCCTAAAAATGCTGAATGTGTGCTTGAATTTTAATAAATTGGTTTTACTTTGGTAGCTGATAATATCATATTTAGTATAATAAACAAAAATAGAAAATTTAAAACGTGGAAAGGAATGTTGATATGCTGAAGATCATTGCTGTATTTTTATTATAACTTTGTAGCTTTCAAATTATGAGTTTATAAGTCCCTAAATACGGCTAAAATTTACGGAATCTCCGTAGGGAAGACCCTTAACTCTAACTTAGCTTAAATTGAAGAGTTTATCAGAAAACGTATGGAGGGACGCGCAGTCGGTGGGATCCATAAAGTATTAAATAACGAAATAATTACAATAAACTATTTAATGAAATGCATACATAATAAGTAAATATTTTTACCTATTTATTAGCAAACGCAAAATTCATATATTTTGATAATTTGTTAGTGATAATTGACTAATTAAATTAATAATTGCACACTGTGTAGTCCTAATTTGACTTTAATTAATTTATCGATTAGCAAAATAATGACATTAAAATTATTTGCTATACATTTGAAAATTATAGTATTAGAATAGGAAAAATGTTTCTACGAATACATTTTGGCTACATTATAGCATTACTATGAATTATGGCGGACCATCCGGCCTCATAATCAATCGCGCTGTCGAAGTTTCTGAGATCGACGCGACATTCCACAACGTGATAATATTATGACTATACTGTGGGCTCCGGCCTAGCCTCTTAGTGACTTAGTCTAAAGATTTTGTAATAGTCTCCACTCCACACTCATATTCCCATATTACATCTGAATATTCCTAGCTATTAGTTATTGTGTATGGAATATAATAATAAAATTGGCAAATAATTTTTCTTACTTCGCACCAAAACCTTAACTGTAATCTTTTAACTTTTTTGCTGCTAATCTGACTGTTGAAAACAGCTGTTTATGGTGATAAGCTTTTTAGCTGTAAGCTGAATTTTGACGTTAAACCAAAAAGTCTTTAGCCTCAGTCGCCCACTGAGGCTAAAGACTTTTTGGTTAAAGTCTTTTGCTAAAAGATTAGGCGTGGGGTCTACTTTATTCCTTCCAGGTAATATGACCTTCAAACTTGAAAAATATTTCAGGAAAACATACATCTCCGAGGCTTCTTCTCTCATATTAAAAAAAAAACACTTTCTGTTTTATAACTTATAGTTACGTTAAAAATACCAAAAATACTGTCTATAGAATAGTCGGTTAATAACGAAGGACTAGCCATGGCATCATGTAAATCACAATTCACAATGTACCTAAGGGTCAATTCAGACCGCAACACGACGCGTAGAATATGCGTTTCTCGATTTGTATGGAGTAACCATAAGATATGAAAAAAATAGTTTTTCATGTGAATGAAAGAAAAGACAATAATATGATATTTTAACAAGCTGTTAACACTAACAGACGTAGGTGACATTGGGCCTTAATTGCTTAGATCTTTCTCAACTTACAAAACACATAATATTGCTGTTAAGAAGCATATAATTTTGTCTGAAAAGTTGTAATGTGTTTGAACATCCTTCCTTCCACTCTAACGGCACTTTAAAATCCTTACAATGTAACTTTTTGGTAGAATATTATATCAACGAAGCAACTAGTTGGGTAGTGTACTAGTGTCCATGGGTGACGGTTACCGCTTACCATAAGCTTTGTCATGCATTATAGCGCAGTCAACAGCGAACGTGAGGCATGCCCGCGACGCATGCCCTCTGACCGTCCAAAACTTTCGCGTTGTTATTAAAATGACAGTTGGCGTTGCGTTATAAAAAAACTAGATAAACCCGCGTCAAAATTCGTTTATCACGCGGGAACCGTACATTTTACCGGGATAAAAGTATCATTTATTGTTCCTTTCCGGGACTCAAGGTACCTATTTCCACACCAAATTTCACCAAAATCGGTTCAAGTGGATTAGCTGTGACGAGGTAACAGACAGACAAACAGCCAGCCAGACAGATAGACACACTTTCGCATTTATAATATTACTATGGAAGTATGGATTAAAGGAAGTATTAAAAAATACGTGTCGCTTGGTTTATCCGACACAAAATTTTCGGCTACCTGTATTATGCAGGCTTATTTGAGAATGAAAAGGGTAAAGTGTTGCCGACGTAATTTAACAAGTCCGATTTGCAATAAGTATAGGCCGTTCGGAGATATTTTTCCTGTTATATAAGTCTTATATCTTCGGCATAAAGGTATATATTGGAGGTAAAATATCAGCGAATGGTGTAAATCTGAGGTTGACGAGAAAAGGTCCCGGCTTAGTCCCGTAAACAACATTTACAACAATCGCCGCTACGGGATTACCAAAAGCGGGAAGATTTAATAAAAATACGAACTGATGACACTCTCCGGCTTTAAATATAAGGCTCATTATTGTTTTCATATTTTTTTTAAGGAATAAATGGAAATCAAAAAGCTTTTCAATAATAGCTACCTGACTGATTTCGGATTGACACTGATTTAAAGGGGCAGTTGTAAATAGCAGTTTTGGTAAATTAAAAATTATAAATGGCACGTTCAATAACTACTTTAGCAGTTAAAACTAAGCAGTAAATAAAACAAAAATGAGTAGTAAAAAATAATGAAATGGATCACTGAAAACATTATTGAACAGTAAAATAATTAAATGAGCGGTAAAAATTTATGAATGAGCGGTTACGTCTGGGCAGTAACAAATCGGAATTTGTCAGTAAGAAATCTCATTCTAAGCAGTTCTCCGCGCTAGAGTAGAAAACCGTCTTGCATATGTTTTACGGGCCCCCGAGTCGGTCAAACGGTTTGATTCAAACACATAAATTTTGGTTCGACTCAGACCATTTTGGTCGTTTACAAAGCTAGCTTGAACGGTTTTTCAAACATTTACGTGTTTGAAGCTCGTTTGATGAAATTTCATATTTTTGTTGTGTTTGACGCGCCGTTTGATCGTGTTCCGACTTCCGATGCGTTTGAACAAACTCGGCTTAGTTTAGTACTAGATTTTGAAGTTTGAGAGCAATCTTGTCTGCATCACACACGTCTAATTATGACGGCGCACTGAACCAAAAACGGTTTGACAACCGTTCAAACCGACATCAAACGGTTTCATCAAACACATAATATTTGAATCAACCCGTTTGACTGTCTCGGGGGCCCTTTAGATTGTTTGCAAAAATGGAAAGGGTGTAAGCTACAAAATGGTTTTTGTCGCGTAATTTAAAAACCATAAATATATTTCATATAAACTATGGGCAAATTAGAGTGTATGCTTGAACCAATTTATGTACAAATTTTGCAAGCTTAAATCACTCTCCTCTGTTGGCAAAATAGGAATCCATTTTTTTACAGAAGTCTTATTGATTGATTATTCTGTGTTATAAAAGTTGACCAATCGTGTTATGCTATGGGTAATTCAAAGACAAAGACATGATGAACACTGACAATGAACTTTAATTTCTTAGCTTTAGTCATTGCTGAGAAAAATCGATATTGCTACAGCCAAATTATCAAGGCGACCGACGCCTTAAACAATGAGGTGGTGACATAAAATAAAATCGGCAAAGTGCGAGTCGAACTCGCCCATGGAGGGTTTCGTACCGTTATAAAGCGAAAATAAGGCTGGTATACCTAAATAGTCAGTACTCAAGATGCATCTCGGTCTCAAGACTCAGTTCAGGCTCTGTGATTGGTTGGCTGTTAAAATTTGGACCAATCACCGAACCGAACCGCGTCTTGAGACCGGGTTGCATCTTAAGTACTGACTATTTATACCAGCCTAAGGGCCGGGACACAAAAACACGATACGACATCATATCGTGGGAATCTACGACGCGCGTCGTAAGAAGCTACACGGCATCGTGCTGCGTCGTACGACGTCGCGTCGTAGAAACTCACGTAGATATTCAAAGATGAGTTTCTAGTTTCTACGACGCGACGTCGTACGATGTCGTGTCGCGACGCGCGTCGTAGATTCCCACGACATGACGTTTGTGCGTTGTGCGATTGCACCGCTCGCTATGATCTGCCAAACTATTTATCGAACCGCTCATTCCATCTTTTTTACTGACCATTCCATCATTTTTACCGCTCGTTCAGTAATTGAACTGATCGATTATTTTTAGAATTGACATTATATGAGATAATAACCGTCCAATTGATATTTTACTCTGTCCATGTTTTACTGTCGCAATAATTAATCAACCGCCATTAAATTAAATAACTGCTCAATAATTTTTTCAACTGATCATAATAACATCTCGAATATTTAAATAACAGCTCAAAAAATTAGTTCTCTTTCGGATTCTGTAGCTGGTTATATTGTATTGTATGTTATGTATGTAGCTGTTTTTATTGAAAGTAACTATGCAGTACCCATTATTTTAAAGATGTCGTTACGCACTGAAGAATAGGACATTCTCCGTTGCTTTCTAGCTTCACAACCAGTAGACAACATTTATATTATGCAAATTCAATGCATGGTACGTCTTGCACCAACACCATCCTAGCAAGGAGAATACTCTAATCCCTCAAAAATAAAACCCCGTTCCCTTATTGTCAGTTACCTTTTGTGTGTATTGTCACAAAACCTTAACATACTTAATGTTATTTAAGCGGTAATACACGTCGTAAATTATCAAACGGTTCGCGTGCCGCTCGCCGGTAGATCTTCAGGTGCGACGTAATGAGGTGTGGGCCCATACTGCGCGATCCCCCGATAAATACGTACACGTATCAGGTGTATGGAATGTGATATGTTACATAAAAAACTCAGTGGGTGTCTTGTGGGAGGTTGATTACAAAAATTGCAGAGATTCGTTTATCGGGAACCGAAATAATTCGTAATTTAACTATCCAATGCCGTTTTCCACGACTGAAGAGTGTCCATAAGTCTTAGGCTGCGTTACACCAGAGGCGTGGTTAAAGTTAAAGTTAAATATGGCGTCCAAACACCCCATATGCTCATACGACATCTGTAAATTTTTCCGGTTAAAGTTAAAGTCAAAGTTAGTTCGTGCAACTCACTCTTAGCTTTTTTCCTTTTATTTGAGCGTGAAGAGTTATGGAGATTTAACCGTGAGCGAACGTAGTAGGTACGTACCACAGAACAAAAAAACTGGTTCTGTGGTACGTACTAAAAACTTAAGCTAATATTATAAGGATTTACGTTACATTTCGTATGAGTATTGAGTACCCATTGATTAATAATTGTCCCATAGGCTATTGTCCATGCAGTGGCGGGGCAAGACCAAAATTTTATGTGGGCGAGATACATTTTGCGAGGCCCCCTAGGCCCAAATTTAGTTTTAGACAATCACTTTTAGGGTTCCGTAGTCAACAAGGAACCCTTATAGTTTCGGTCTGTTCGTCCGTCTGTCTGTCTGTCCGCAGTTTTACTCAGAGACTATAGGACCTACAAAGCTGTAATTTGGCATGAATACACATATTAATGATGGCAACAAAATGGTACGTGAAATCGTAGAAAAATATTTTTTATGGTACCTCCCCTACACATCAAGCGGGGATGAATATTTTTTTTCGCGCCCACCCCATCGTGTGGGATGTCGTTGAATAGTTTTTTTAAAAATATGGCGAGTATTCGTAGATCATTTTCCGATTTAGGGATCCGTTTGTGAAATATTAAGTTTTAAAGAGGAAAAAATCGTTAAAGTCCAGTGTCCCCCCGTTCTACCAGCTAAACGGTTGGTTCTAGAAATGTGAAAAAATTCACGAGAGTAGGAAATATGCTGAATTTAAAAGGAAAACTATCACGGCTAAGAAGACTTCATAAGTTATTGAGTATTAGTCGATCAACTAAAAAAATATATTCGGTGAAGTATAAAGGAACTTTTCGTTCAAATTCCTTTGAAAGTAACTAAGATGATGTTGTTAGTAGTGTAAAACACGCTATAAATGTACGTTCATTGACCATAAAAAAATTATTGTGAAAAACTAGCGGTAATTTTTTTTTTAATAGTTTATTTATAAATAAAATTTGAGTCTCAAAACGCGTAAATTCCCAAAAAAATCCTCGGGGTCCAAGAGGCGCGAGGCCCCTTGGCCCGCGAGGGTGTGGGCGGTCGCCCACATCGCCCACGCCTTGCGCCGCCTCTGTGTCCATGCATAGACTGATAGTCCTTTTTGAACCTGTACAGTGTACAAGTGTCTAAAAATAGTTTGCTCATATTTCAAGCATAGTAAATAGAGATAAATTAGAAACATAGTCTTTTGCATATTTAAACGCTTATTATATTTTTATTTAAATAAGCACTCGAAGAATGAAATATGCTTTGATACGCACGTCTCTATTATTTTCCTCGAGGGGATACTTAGAGAATATTGCAAACTAGAAAATATATTAATTTTGCCCGAGCATGTTCTCGGCAAATATTAAGAGTGGTCTAAATGGGCGCTAGAACTGCTTGTTATAATAATAAAACAAAATTCACTACACCCCAGCGAGCTCTTTATAGCCAAAATTATATTATTATGCTATAAACACCGTTTTATTTCGTGTTTTCTCACCCAGTTAGGCAAGAATTTCGTATTTAGGTTTAAATTGAAGAAAATTTAAATTTTAGTACCTCTAAAAGACGATATTGGTTTATTTATAAGTACTAGACGACGGTCGCAACTACGTTGCGCCAAAATTCGTTCATTTTTCCGGGATAAAATGTAAGCAGTTTAGCGGTTTGGGCATGAAGAGGTAACAGAAATACAGACAGACTAATTACTAATTAGTATTATTATCTTTATTGTCAACGCAAAAAATGTTTAACCGTTACAAAATTTTATAATGATGCTGACTGAAACCTCTTCAACTTATTGCATTACGGACAGTGTCCATAAATTACGCTAGTGTCGGAGAAGTTTTAAAATAATTTCGACATAAAAGCAACTAGTCAGATTTTCCGACAAATCTCTAGGGCGCACAGCCGCGACAGGTTTTACTAAATGTAGTTACGAAATAAAACAAAAGGTCCTTCGTGGTACTCTATCTGATTTGAAAAAAGAACGCGCGGATTCGGCGTTAATGAAATTATTTCTGGGAAACATCTGAGACGGGTGCATTGCCCCGCGATTTACATTTTGAATACTAATGACTGGCTGCACTCACCGGAGACATAAGCTATAGAATAATAATAAAACAGAGTAAAACGTAATTACTGATACGAAAGCTGTTAGTACTTAAGACGTTATTGATTTGCATAAGAAGCGACAGTCGCCATTTGCATATCCTGTTTAAGAACTATCGTATTTTGTCATTCATTTTACCTTACCTGGGATCGGTGTTAATGGTGTGATAAGGCTGTTACCTGGACACGAAGTTAAGGAACAGTACCCTTAGTCAAGATGCATTCGCTAGTTTCTATAGAGAAGTTAGATGTAAAAAAAGTGGAATTTGACGCATTGATTGATTTAACGATTGCAAGCGCCAAGAGCGACTGCCGTCGACAAGTTCCGTTCATCTGTAAGAAGCCTTGAACTTAGGGCTGGTTTACACGTATTAAGTAGATAAGTAGTAACTAAATTTTAACTTAATTTGAAGTGCCTGCCGGAAATGTGGCAAGTGACAAGCCCCGCCTGCCAACCTTACAGAAAATAGTCAAAATTCTAATTTCCTTGTTTAGTACTTAACTAAATTTTAACTTACTACTTGCTACTAAATTTTGTGTTTACATGCAATAAGTAACTTAAAATTAAGTTAAAATTTAGTTAACTACTTATCTACTTAATACGTGTAAACCAGCCATTAGCGATTTTTGACATATTCTAACTTCGTTATCGACAATCGAAAATGTAAGGGATTTGACGTAACGCATCGCAAGCGCCTGGACTTAATTAGCGGTGCGTTATGTCAAGTACCATAATATTATTATTACATTTCTGACATCTAACTTTGATATCAAAACAGGCGAATGCATTTTGACTAAGCACTCAGGATATAGGACTATCGGTGATAGTGTATCGTAATTAAACCTAGCATTAGGTTTCCGTGAGTTTGCAATCAGGGAACATATTTTGTAAAAGTAGTAAAATTTTAGTGTTATCGCTATTTAATAGAGGCGTACCTACTAGAAAAAAACGAAAAAAGTTGCTGGCACACACATATTATGTACCATCGAGGAAATTGATTCCTATGCAGTTGATAGACCAACGTTATATTTTGGTCGAATATGTCAATTCAATGTTAATTGTGATCTATCGCCTGGGTTTGACGTAACGCAACCAAACTACGTAGGTCCCCGATCTGCATAGAAATCAACTTCTCTGATAGTACTATAATGATAGCTATACGAAGTTTTGTTCTAAATTCTGATACGTTATTAATGTCAAATATCACTTGAAAGATAAGCTCGTATCACCGTACAACAAAACATAATATTCATGGGCGCCGGCAGAAATAATTTCCAAGAGGTGCAGATTTCAGTTTTCTTTCATTTCTTTTCTTTTTTAGGGTTCCGTACCCAAAGGGTAAAAACGGGACCCTATTCATGAGACTTCGATGTCTGTCTGTCCGTCTGTCTGTCCGTCTGTCTGTCTCCAGGCTGTATCTCAAGAACCGCTATAGCTAGAGTTCTGAAATTTTCACAGATTGTGTAGTTCCGATGCTGCTTTATAGCATAGCATTTGTTGTTATCAACAAATACTAAAATAAAAATAAAATTAATATTTAAGGGGGGCTCCGATACAATAAACGTGATTTTTTTGGCCTTTTTTGCTCGTAATCAATAATGATAAGAGATAGGCACTTGAAACTTTCACGAAGGCCTTAAATTTAAATGTACTTTAATAATTAATAATAATATTTAAATAAAATAAAAAATTAAGTGGGGCTCCCATTACAAAAAACACAATTTTTGGCCTATTTTTGCTCTATAACGGTACGGAACCCTTCGTGTGCGAGTCCGACTCGCACTTAGCCGATTATTACTTTTTACGAACAACGGTGACTGTCTATTTACGTCAACAGAATACCTTGAGTGCCGAAACATTACGAACTATCTTTGCACGGCATGGTAATAGGGTTACAAAATGCTTTTTAGGGTTCCGTACCTCAAAAGGAAAAAACGGAACCCTTATAGGATCACTTTGTTGTCCGTCTGTCCGTCCGTCCGTCTGTCAAGACCCTTTTTCTCAGGAACGCGTGGAGGTATGAAGCTGAAATTTATATCAATTACTCAGGTCTACTGTCCCTTGAAGCTGTGAAAAAATCAAACTTCTAAGCCAACGCAATCAAAAGATACAGCCGTTTATG
Organism: Polyommatus icarus; assembly: GCA_937595015.1. NCBI lineage: Eukaryota > Metazoa > Arthropoda > Insecta > Lepidoptera > Lycaenidae > Polyommatus > Polyommatus icarus. The sequence continues at coordinate 8,533,473 of OW569335.1, read as the reverse complement.
CCGCAAATTTTCGACACTTGCAAGGGAATCAAAACCTACAGGGTGCTTCCCTTGAACTCAGAATCTTGAAATTTGGTACGAAGCAACGTCTTATAGCATAGATAAAGGAAAAATTACGAAAACCATAAATTATTATTATTATTTATTTATTTTGTTCAATACTGAATACAATAATTTCAAAATACAAGAAATCTTGCCTCAAAAACTACAATGAGTTTATCTGGACAAGATGTGGTCGCATTAGTTACCTAACTTTACTCAATAGATGTTTTTTAAGTTGCCGTCTATATTTATACTTGTCCCGATACAACTTTTGGTCTTCTGGCAGCTCTTCTACAAATAAAGGTATTAATGTCTTAAGCATTCTGCTTCCATAATAATTATTACAGTACGGCTTGACGAATTTTGTTTTACAAGTTTGTCTTAAAATGCTAGGTCTTATTTTTTCTATTAATAGTGTAGGATCATTAACTTCATTTAAAATTTTTAGTTACATCACATAATATATTTTTTTTTAATAATTTTAAACTTACTACCCATTTCCTCATAAACGCGTAGAGGTATTAAATTGAAATTCATACCAAATACTCAGGTCTATAATACCTTTAAGCTGTAACAAAATCAAACTTCTATGTCAACGCAATCAAAAGAAACAGCAATTTAAGCTGCATATTTTGAAACTCGCAAGTACTCGCAAGGGAATCAAAACCTAAAGGGTACTTCCAGTCGACCTAGAATCTTGAAATTTGGCATGAAGCAACGTTTTATAGCACACATAAAGGAAAAATTCCGAAAACCTTAAATTTTTAGTTACATTACAAAATATATATTTTTTAATAAATATAAACTTATTACTTTTTTCCTCATGAACGCGTAGAGCTATCAAGTTGAAATTCATATCAAATACTTAGATATGAATTTCATTTTGCAATAAAAATACCATAGTTATGACTCGATTGTCGTAATGAACGAACTTTGTAAACCTTGCAGGTTTGTACGGAACCCTCGGTGCGCGAGTCCGACTCGCACTTGGCCGGTTTTTATTTCAATAATTCCTGTTGATACCGAGATTCCTTTTTCTTGCACCTCTTGTGCAAGTGCACCCCCTGGCACCCCCCTGCCGGCGCCCATGATAATATTATGTGTACACAGTGCATATTTTCAGTAAGAGGGTTAAAATCCAAGCGACTTTAAAGCTGTTCACCATAAAGGAGTGATAGTGCAAATTGAAAAATTCACATTGTCTCCTGTATTCGAGGCAAGTGCACATTGTACAGCGGAAGCGGTCGTAATCCTGCAAGTGACTGCAACAAACTCGTCCCGCTCCCCGAAACATAATCAAAAATGTATTTTATAGCTAATTCCACCGTCTTGTAGAATGTAAGAATTTTTAAGGATCCCAAGGTGTACCCCGGTGAGATTAGATTAACTTTTTAGTGTAACGATAATGCTGAATGTTGTTTTTGCATAAAACTGAGTGGCTAAATACAAAACCGTGTATTAATTTAATTATAATATTCACAATTTCCTAGATGAAAAACGAACTGGATCGAAAAATAAACGAATCAGTGAAGTTGCATTCAAAATATAGTAAAATACTGAGATTTGTTTAATGTTGCAATACAGTCATATTATGTATATTTCTTGTTACAATTCTTTGTACATTTGACTAGACACTTTGGATACTAGACATTCCCGTAAATACATATTGTGTTAAACTAACGAACGATAAGCATTGCCTTCATGTAGCAAACCAGTGAACCATTTTAAATGTATCTCCATAAACTGATAAAGTGCTGACTGTCGAAATGTGATTCAGTTGGGTTATGACAGAACGATAAGCATTGCTTTTATTAAATTCCCTCGCATCGTCTGACTAATGTCGACCAGCTGACGCACATTCACTTTCTCTTTTTCATTCGTCTGTGAAATTTACACGGATTGCTGAAATCCCGACCGTATTTTAAAACTGTAAATATGGGATATATTTTGCTACTCTGATTTTGTTTTGAAGCTAGTTTATTGCATTGGTAACGGAGTTGTGAAATATCTTTACCAGCTTCAGAAGGTGGTTTATGTTTTATTTTTTCAAATTTTAATAAACTTTGGATCTTTGTTATTTTATAACTCTCTAGAGTCTAAGGTCTTAGCTGCAGAAGTTCGGATATCAATTTAAGAGATATTGATTTGTCTTGGTCGTATTAAGAGAGACAATATTCTGGATTACTGTATTTTTTGAGATTTTAAGAAAGTCTACGCTACTACAACACTATAATGCACAGTATGGCCATGAAGATTTTTTTTACAGCAAACGTCTGTCATTTCCATAGAAATTACAAAAACGAATTTTGTCATGATAAGACCCAATTTCACCAACGACTGTTAAAGTTGAGAGGCCGGGTACCCTTGGAATTTCTCATACATACGTAATACCAAAATCATTTTCTCATACGAAAATATTTAAGGTGCAGTGGTTGTTGCAACTACGTAAAATGGGTTTTTTAAATACCGTTTTTTGTAAAGTAAATGTCATTATTTAAGTATAAAAAATATACCCTTTTAAAATTGAGAAAATTTCCTATACGCAAAGGTATATCAGTACACAATTTGAAAAATTCTGCTCGATAGAAAAAAATCTCAAAGATGACTATTATAACGCTGTTTTTCATAATTAAATCATTTTATGGCTAAATTACACACTTTCTAGAAAAAACAAAAATTGTAGTACATTTGTCATAACCTAACCTAAACGATTTGATATATTTGATTTGTGTAATACTAAAAACAAAAGGTTTTTTCTCCTATTTTCTATTATCAAGGCACGCGGCGAGCGCGTAACCGCCACTATACAAGGCGCGCTGATATGAATGTTATTATAATGTCCTTTAGGTCGATATTCGTGCTGACAGACATCGACCTGCTAATTTTTAAGACTACTGGGCCTTAACGTGTTTGAGTTGTTTTTCAGTTTAATAGTAATTACCTAGGTTCCTGCACAAAAATTTACTTCAAAATATTTAAACACAAAATTTTTTTTGTTTAAAAAAATTTTTTGGTAAATTTACTACTAAATACTTAAACACTAAAAAATAGAGTAAAACACTAAAAAATATATAAATAAATAGTAAATTTACTACAAAATATTTAAACTCTAAAAAATATTTTTAAGTATTTAAATATTTTGTAGTAAATTTACTATTTATTTATATATATTTTTAGTAGTTTAATCTATTTTTTAGTGTTTAAATATTTAGTAGTGAATTTACTAAAAAAAAGTTTTAAACAATTTTTTTTTGTTTTTAAATATTTTGAAGTAAATTTTTGTACAGGAACCTAGGTAATTACTATTTTAAACTGAAAAACAACTCATACATGTTAAATATTTTCGTATGAGAAAATGATTTTGGTATTACGTATGTATGAGAAATTCCAAGCGTACCCGGCCCCTTAATGCTGGAATTAGTAGGTTTACCTTACCTCTTTCATTTTTCATATGAATGAAAGAGAAGACATGACATTTGAACAGACGTTGGTAAAATTGGGCCTAAGTTTACTATTACTTTAGTATGTAGATCACACAAATAAATCAAGATAGAACGGCGACGCGCGTACGTTGCTACGGAATCGATCGTGTCAATTTTTGCTTTGCTTTACTAATACCCGTGGCAAAAAATACTTCCTTTTGACCGATTCACTTTCGTAGGTACTTACTTATGTTTTTACAGACACTGCAGAATGAGGCATTTTTGCACAACCGCTCCGGTGTAATCGAGTCGAGAGTTCGAGACGTGCGCGCTGACTAAATGAACGTTCAACGAATCTTGCTCAGATGTGCAAGATTGAAACACGCGTACTCCACCCACTTAGGGCCGTTTCCAATAATCAATCTATCTCTGGTTTGACATACGACCGATCATAGCTAACATTGAATTGACATAAAATATATGTCTCAATATATTATGTCTAATGAGAGCTATTCCTTTCTCTAGTAGTGCAAAACCAGAGATAGATAAAATATTGGGAACGGCCGTTAGCCGTTCTATCTTGATTTGTTTCTGTGATGTAGATAAAAAAAAAGCCGAAATGTTTATCCTGATTTTGGTGACAAAGAAAACATTTAAGTAAAAACATTTGTGTTGAAACAATAAGGTCCCCAGTTAGCTCAAAGCAACATTTAGGGCGTGTTAACATATTAAAGAGACCTAAATGTCAGACAGGACCCTTAGTTAAGAACTGGGGCGAAAATACTAATTGTATGTGGGCCTTAAACAAACTGAAGGTTGTCCCTTATTACACCGGGGCCTCAATTATATTTTAGCTCTCTTAGTTGCCGGTAAGACGGTCAAATTTTCATCAATCTGATCCATCAATCTGATTGACTGAATACCGTATTGATGGTTATAAAAAGTTCATATTAAAAATATGATCAATCCATCAATCCGTGGGTTAAACGATCAAATTTTCGGATCTTTACCGGATTGATGGATCAGATTGATGAAAATTTGACCGTCTAACCGGCGAATTAGGGTTAGTACACAACGACACGAGAAGCGATTTAAGGTGACGCCGCGACAAAGTAAAAAACCGTGTTGGATACGTTTTAGATTGCTTGTTTCCGGCCTCTCATAGAAAACAAGCAATAGAATAGCAAATAATCGGCCAAGTGCGACTCGGACTCGCGCACGAAGGGTTCCGTACCGTTATAGAGCAAAAATGGGCAAAAATTGTGTTTTTTGTATGGGAGCCCCCCATAAATTTATATTCTATTTAAATATTATTATTAATTATTAAAGTAGACATATAATTAAGGCTTTTGTGAAAATTTCAGGTGCTTACTTGTTGTCTTCATTGATACCGAGCAAAAAAGTTTGAAAAATAACGTTTGTTGTATGGGTCCTTAAGTAGGTATTTAGTTTATTTTGTTTTTAGTATTTGTTGTTATAGCAGCAACAGAAATGCATAATCTGTAAAAAAATCAAGTCTTTAGCTATTACCGTTCTTGAGTTACAGCCTGGAGACAGACGGACAGAGGGACAGACATCGAAGTCTCAGTAATAGGGTCCCGTTTTAACCCTTTGGGTACGGAACCCTAAAAATAGAAAGGGCGTAAGCGACAAAATGGTTTTTTTTGTCGCGTAATTTAAAAACCATAAATACATACTCTTACCTAATATTTTCATAGCTATGGGCAAATTAAAGTAAGTATTCTTGAACCAATCTACAAATTTTGGAAGCTTTATGTAACGAAACGTTACATAAACTTCATTTCATATTAATAAATTTTATACTTAGGTATTTTTGGTACTTATATTTCAATAATTCTTAGTAATTCATAATATTTTATTCGAATAAGGTACATGTTTAGTTGTAAGGAAGAACTAACGTTCGGTTTGTCTTTGCCAATTTCTGTTCTGTTTAAAAAAAAACAAAATTTAAAAATAAGATTTGTATTTTAATTTCAAAGATTGGCTCTCGAGTTTTCTGTTATGATTTTATTTTATTGAAAAGAAAAACGATTTGAGACCGTTGCTAATGCTATTATTCTGCTTAAATTAATTATTTTATTTAATGTACGCATATTTAGCTACATTTAATAGCTGTCTAATGGTTCATTGAGATAATTTAATTGGAGAAATCCCCATCTTAGGGTGAGTTTTGTTAGCACACAAGCACACATATAGCTACTTAGTACTAATAATATCAAAAATCTTGTAATATAGACATTTCTAAATTGTATTTAACTTTATTTCTATCTTAACATTTAATTTCTTAACTATTTAATAACTTGTTTTGTATTAAAAAAGTACTACTTAACGTTTTCTAATTAGATTAAATTAAAGTTAGATTACCTACTAGGAATTTATGTTATTATATTTTTTTTATATAAATTATTATTTCCTGAGTCCTGACGGCCTACCACATTATTACTTATACCGCTAGTACCGCTGTAGGTAGAGGGCGCTCTTTTCGGGCTTCGTGGATAGGCCGCCAGACGCTTGCGAGGAAAGTGTACTGAGACTTTTTTTCCGAATTTATTTGACTGCGTCGCACGCTCCTTCCTGTAATCATCTTCAATCTAACGCCGCGGCTAAGAGGAAGCACAGTACCTCCAGTTGCAGTACTGTGACGGTAGGGCGCAGCGCAGACGACAGACTATCCGTATTTTTAAATTTTGCTTTTTTTAAACAGAACAGAAATTGGCAAAGACAAACCGAAGGTTAGTTCTTCCTTACAACTAAACATGTATGTACTTTTTTCGAATAAAATATTACTAGCTATTTGACTAGCTATTTGTATTCGATAAAACACGAATAAAATGTCATTTTCTAAAAATGATTCCTAGCTAGGTTGATTTATCGCCCCCGAAACCCCCTATATTATACTAAATTTCATGAAAATCGTTGGAGCCGATACCGAGATTCCAATTATATATTTATATATTTACAAGAATTGCTCGTTTAAAGATAAAAATATAAGATGAATTACTAAGAATGTAAATATTAGTATAATTTTAATTAGGCAAAAATAAGTAAGTATAAAATATAATAGTATGAAATGGAATTTTATGTAACGTTCCGTTACAATCACTCTCCTCTGTTGGAAAAATAGGAATCCCTTTTTAAGAGGTCTTTTTGATTGATTATTCTGAGTTATAAAAGTTGACCAATCGTGTTATGCTATGGGTAATTTAAAGACAAAGACATGATGAATGCTGACAATGAACTTTAATTTCTTAGCTTTAGTCATTGCTGAGAAAAATCGATATCGCTACAGCCAAATTATCAAGGCGTCGCCACTCGCCTTAAGCAATACTCTAAAGCAGGGGTTCCCAATTTTTTTTAGCCTGCGGTGCACTTACATGTCAATATTTTGTCACGGCGCCCTACTTTACCAAGCTATTACAAAATAGGTAATAAGTACATAAATTAATTAAACCTTTAATAATTATAATATTTAATTTAAGCAAGTAAATAATAATAAACAGGACGTATTTAATCATCTGCATGCTTTGTATAATTCATATTATAATTTAATTTCACGGCGCACAGTTTGGGAACCCCTGCTCTAAAGTTTAAACTACATTAAAAAGACAAAACTAGAATACTTATTTAAAATCGAAACACTCCATCGAACTATCACAATACCTACCTCGTTTAATTTCAATTCTTGCAGACAAAAGATCACCATTTGTTACATAGAATAATGAGGCAAATTAATTAAAATCTAAATTGGTGCCAAACGCCAAAGTGGTCGATTATCGAACGACAATAGCGAAATGTTTGTTCTTGTTCACATTAATTAAGAATGTTCGTTTTGCTACACTCGATAGCGATTCCACGAATTTCGTTAATTAATTTAAACATTCATGCTTAATTATCGGACTCTTCAATTTGATTCGATTTAAATTTGTTGCTTTATTTGTTCTCGGCTTTATACGACTTGTGTCTGTTTGCTAACCAACAATTAACAAACAATAAACAGCGAGGTAATTGCGTTACAGAATTTCAATTTGTTTGCCCTCGTCTTCTGCCTATTTTCATGTGGGTACGGCAGCGGCATGTCTTATTACCTTTTTTAAAAAAGTTTCGTATACTTACAAATGGTAAAAAGGGAAACCTTGACTTCCCATTTTGTTATTTATAAATGAAAGTAATATTTGGTGACATAACTATAAATTGTAGTTTAATCAGGCAGGTTTATGTAACATTTAATTTTATTAAGATTATGTATAGATTTTTCTGTTATCTATAATTGTATCTAGACATCCTATTTTCACATTCCCTAATTTTACACATTTAAATTTTCGTGCAATCACCGCAAGTGTTTATTTACGAATAACAAGCATTTTCCCGTTAGATTGGCCTTACATGGCTCAGGGTCCTTATTTTGAATTCAGTACTTATTTAAAATATTTTTTAACTAATTCTAGGGCCTAAATAAAATATTAATTTACAGGTATTACTGTAAACAACTGAAGCGCTTAAAACTACGTAGGGCCTCGGTAATCCGGACTCTCGCTTGTTCGGTGATCGCTGTAATCCGGCCGGCCGGAGCTTTAAACAATGCTTTAAAATGGGCTGAAGACTGAAGATAACGAATTTGATAGCCACGGAGTTATGTTTCTCCGTCAACTTACATACCGAGCTTTTGAAATAAAGTGCGAAAGTCATAAACAAAAGAGTTAATACGTTTTAAGTTAAGTCTGTAATCAAACTTTTTCAAAAAGAATTAACTAATGTTTTACTTTAACTTACTAATTTCTTACATGGTTGTAATTATTATAAACATGTAAATTTTGTATTTATGCTATAATTTAAAAATAGGTTAAAGAAACTAGGGTTAAATATGTGTTTTATTAACATTAAAATATATTGCATACTATAATCCGGACACCTCGATAATTCGGAAAGGGTAGGGGAGGTCAGCTCAAAATGGCCACCTTAACTTTCAATTTGAAAAAAAGACGAAATATTATATATTTAAAAATAAAAAATGTGCTACCAGATAGTGCATTTATTATATTTCTGCTATGTATATATATTGACCTAAATCTTAGCTCATTAGCTTAATTAGCTCATAATTCACATATTACGACAACCTGTCAAAAAACCGCTTTGCCCGAGGGCCCGCCTAAATCGGCCATAGGGGTCAGGGCAACGTGGCCAGCCCAAATGTTCACACGAAATGGTATTTTATCTAATATATAAATATATTTTTTGATCAAATGAATGCTAAAAATGTTCGAAAATAGGTATTTATTAAAAACAATTCTGTAAATATCTTCTATCTTATATCGCTTATGCCCGGTTTCTGAGGTTTCTTGGCAGGAGTTTGTCTTCCAACAATCACAACATTTTTTTATAACAAATAATCAACTCTTTAATAGCTCGCGCCATCGTAGTCTCTTCCCATGACCCCTGGATAGATTTCTTTTGATAGTTTGTTTACCATCTAAAATAGTTTTAAGTAATTATCATATAAAACTATCATTTAGCTTAGCGGCCTATTGGCCGCTTTGCCCGGTCCGCTTTGCCCTTTGGCAACCGTTCTGTTTTAAACATAATTTTTTTTTCGCATTTTTTATCATACTCCAGAATAAAAACAACTTAGATAAAGCTAAATAGATAAGCAACGACACCGGGAAAATAGAAGGAAGAATTTACCTTGCATTTTTTGAATAAAATGTGCAATTCCAATATTTTTGGCGCTACAAGCTCGCGCCTTCCCCAACCGCTACCGCATCATGGAGCGGGGCTGGGCGGGATGTTCACTATGCGCCAGAGCAGCAACGTTGCTCTACCTTTATAAATAACCGAAATATTGGTGGCCGCTTTGCCTCCTATGGCCGCTTTGAGCTGGGGTCTTCTAGGGTTTTTGCCTCTCCGGATTAACGAGGCTCTACTTTTAAAAAAGTTGTCAACTCCCAGATTATTATGTGTCACGACTCACTCACACATAATATCATCTTAAAACGCACAGGGTATAGTTGCTATCTCGTGATGTAGCCGCCAATCCGCGAGTTCGAGCGGTCCACGCATATAAGCCGAGCCCTAACGTGACGCGAGTAGCCTTCTTTTTCTGTTGCTACCCGGTACCCAGATAATAAAATTATGACAAATGGTCGAGAATTTCAGACCCCAGTAGAGGGCCAATCGTATGCATAATATTATGCGAATGTCGCAAAACCTCGTCATAAATATTCAGAGATCAGCTGACACGCAAATTCGTGTTCCGCCCGAGCGACCGATACCAACTATTTGACAAGAAATTTCCAATTTCGGGACAGTTTCTAATAGAACTTTGGTAATTTTAACGTGAAAGAAGAACTAGATTAGCAATGCCATACAAAAATATGCTTTCTGTCACACTCACGAGTCATTTAATAATAAACTTCAGTTTAATGAGGAGTTTGAATAATAATAATAATAATCTTTATTTCATTTACAAAAGTTACAGCTAAAGTACAATGATGGAAGTTACCTAGTAGGCTTAGCCTGTATCAGGCAACATCCCTCTTCCACATCTACAAGGGAAATAAAGAAAATTTTTAAGTAGAGTGAAGCAAACTAATCTTAAATACTACAAAAGCTCTTAATCTATATTAATTATTTAGCATTACAATTATAGTACATAATGTTATTATTATCTACTAATTTATGTATGTGTATGTGTATTGTGTATGTGTGTGTGTGTGTGTGTGTATTGTGTGTGTGTGTGTGTGTGTCATATTGTCTTGTTGCAAAATCTGTTTTTACTTTAGGTATTTCAATTTTCATTCTATTTCTCTTTTTTATTATTATACTATTGGTACTAGTTTTATGCTTTCTTAGAGTCGTGAGTAAAATATACAATTTTTGTACTGATAATACTTTACTAATTTGATATATCTCTTCTGTTGGTGTCCTCCTATTTTTAAAGTGTATTATTTTTAATAGAGAGCGTTGTGCCCTTTCTAAATCTAACATTTTCGTTTTATGAGACCCTCCCCACACAGGAATACAGTAGACTAATATCGATTCTGCCAATGCTCTGTAAATTTCATTAAGAAAATTTCGCTGAGGATAACTACTTGATTGTGGACTGGGCATAACTTGTCTTAGAGTTTTAAAAATCCAGTTTAACTTCCGTATCCTACTGGCTACCTGCTCAAGGTGCGGTTGCCAGGAGAGTCTTTGGTCAATTATGACTCCTAGATATTTAATATTGTCTACCTTCTCGATATCTGGACAAAGGTCATTAACGTAAATAAGAAATAGAGTAGGTACACCGAAAGTTACAGTAGTGTCATCGCTGATATTATTATGAACTTTTACTTTCTGCGTTCTACCAGTCAGATAGCTTATTAATAGAGAGAGTGAAACGCCTCTTATGCCAGCTTTCTCTAATTTTTGTATCATAATTGGTACTGATACGGTATCAAAAGCTTTTTTCAAATCCAAAAAAACTGCAGCGCATTTTTGTCCCTTATCAATGTGTTCAGTCACTAATTGACTCAAGGTCATAACTGCATCTTCGGTAGATTTTCCGCGCCTGAAGCCAAATTGATTGTAAGATATTAAATTATATTTATTCAAGTAGTTAAGAAGTCTGACATTGAGAAGTCGTTCCAGAATCTTAGAAATAGCCGGTAGAACAGATATGGGACGATAGTTGCCAACATCATTTTTGTCACCACTATTAAAAATTGGAGTAATGATTGATTGTTTTAAAAGATCTGGAAATACACCTTTTTTGAAAGAAAGAGAAGCAATGCGTGTAATTATTGGAGCAATCTCCGTTTTAGCCAGTTTGAGAAACTCATTGGGTATGTTATCCCAGCCAGGTGCACTGTCTGACTTAAGATTCATTATAGTGCTTTCGATTTCATCAATATCAGGCTCTAGTAATACAAAAGAGTTAATTGCCGAAGAAACATTTTTTATAGCAGATCTAGTGTTCATTGGATAGTTGCGTTGAATGATAATGTTCACAAACTTATGTCAAAATCTTCATTAAATATGCCAGGTCAGAACTAAGGTTCTGTGAACTGTTTAATTGTAACAAGCTATCATTAACAGTAAAATCCAAATTGAACAAAAAATTTCTTTGCGAGCTGAAGTTTATTACCTGTAAGCCAATTTAAAATATCCTGTTGAAAAGTTTAAATCTATTTCTCAGTTACCTGTATATCTCGTTAGAGCAGACTACTTGAAGCTTTTCAATTATTCGCCTACTTATTATAATATGAAAATATTGGATATAGTTATTGGATCAAAAACTTTTAATGATTCACCTCGCAGTGAAGAAGTGCTCTTGAGGCGTCGCTCACACCGCAATGGACGAGCTAAATGTGTTTTAAATAAATATAAATATAAAGATTATAATATTATTTTAGCTACTTGTTTGTTACTGTTTTAGAAGTGTAATATCATAACTACTTAGTAATCTGTGGTAATATAGTCAAAACAACTTGCCTAAACAAGGAATTAGAAAACCATAAAGTTATTTCTTTCATAAAACAACAAAAGAAGAAACTTAATAAGAGTGAAAAAGAGAGGAATTAATTTTTCGCCACATGGTTATTCTGGTTTCAGAGTTTCGTAGTTAAGACTCAGACGGTTGATATTGCTAAGAATTTGAAGATAATTTTTAATTTCATAAAATATTAATAGTCGCAATTCTATCGTCATAAAATTAGACTGTAATTCTATTTTTTTCCTCCTAAAGTGAAATGAAGTAAAATAACTAAATGACAATAATACATTTCGACAAGACTTTATATGAACGTGGCGAGAAAAGGAACTTAACGCTTCTATCATACAAAAACGTCATTTTTGATATGCGTTTGACAGTTCTCCTTTACTAGCAGCGCCCCCGTTAATGTCACCCACGTTCATTTAGAGCCTTGTCGAGCTGTATAAAAAATTTGCTGTTGCCCGCGACTTCGTCCGCGTTAACATAGTATAATAATAAAGATGGATAGTTTTCCCCTTTTTAACCGACTTCCAAAAAACGAGGAGGTTATATGTTCGGCTGTGGATATTTATTTTTTACTTTTTTATTTTTTTTTGTATGTTCAACGACTACTCCGCCGTTTGTGAACCGATTTTCGAAATTTTTGTTTTGTTGTATTAGGTTTTACTCCAATTTGGTACCATGTTCACAAAAATGGTGACCTGATGATGGAATCCATGAGTAATCGAGGGAACTCCTCGAAATTTATATGGAAACATATGGTGATTTTGGTTTTATGTGAAGTGTACTAAGAATACGCTACCAAAAAGTCAAATATTGGGTCAAGGTAACCATGGTTTCGAAGATGCTGAGAGAACTCCTGACTCCTTATAGATACACGTTTGGGAGTTTCGGCGTTGTTTTAAGAACAGAAAGCATAAACCTCTATGCAATTCATATTCATCATCATAATCATCATCATCACCATCGTCATCATCATCATTACCACGTCGTGTTAATGCCACCAATGTCTCATGGCACAGAATAGATAATAGTACAAGGCATAGGTATGGATATACTAATAATAATAATTATGTACTATATAACAACAACTGTTTGTTTTTAATACACGGCGGTCGGCGTCGCCGCGCCGCGCCACCGCGCGGTGCGTGGCGGCAGAAGACAGAATATCGAATACTTTACTAACTACTTTATATACAGATCGAATACTTTACTACTTTATAAAATTTTAATAGACAAATAGAATTAAAATAAAGTTATTTTAAAAAGAGCATTTAAACAAAACACAGTCATTAAGTGTCTTTTTAATTAGTTATACTTATTAATCGATAGATGGTGCACTAAGTACCTATCGATTTGAATTCTTGATTACAAGAACAGCTGTCAATAATTATGATAATATTAAATATTATGATACGCTACATCCTATGCAAGTTTGTACAATTTTTTATCTGATAGATCCTTCGATCGTGGAAAAACGAGACACAATAGCCTCTCTATTGTTATCGCAATCGCCGGTAACCGCTTCGGGCTTGAAGTATTAAAATTGTTAAATTACTTAGCACAATATGTTCACTTCACTGATAATATTATATTATTTTGTGAGTGTGAGTTGTGACTCTTAACAAATTGTAATAAGATACGTAAAATATACGCGAAGATTTACCTACTAGTGTAACTAAAAAGAGTGAAATTATTATTATTTTTAACAAAAAATTAATACCGACTTCCAAGGTAAAAACAATAATAACAATAATATGAACTAAAAAGTATTAAATAATTTTTACTATCTAATAGTGCCTTTTTCCGAATTCGGCTAAACCTCAACTATTTCTGTACTCAATCTTCATAATTTTGAAGTCGGTGCCAGTTCCAAAAATTTTAAATATTCTGTCAGAGGACTGAAGATTCAGCTATCTGGTACCGACTTCAAAATAATGAAGATTGAGTACAGAAATAGTTGAGGTTTAGCCGAATTCGGAAAAAGGCACTATTAGATAGTAAAAATTATTTAATACTTTTTAGTTCATATTAATGTTATTATTGTTTTTACCTTGGAAGTCGGTTTTAATTTTTTTGTTATCGTGATTCCTTATACAAAGAGTAAAAACGGAACCCTATATTTTAAGCAAACGTCAAACGCAAATGTCAATAAACTTTCATGTCTCTTACTCAAATAATAAATATGGACTTTCATTGAAACTTTCTACCCCAATTTCACCCCCTTGGGGGTAGAATTACCAGAAACGCTTAAATACGTATCCGTTCATTTTTAATCAGTAGCACAAAAATAAAGTTTCATGTTTCTAATTCAAGAAATGACGGACTTTCATTCAAACTTTCAACCCCGATTTCACCCCCTTGGGGGTAGAATTTCCAAAAACGCTTAAATACATATCCATTAATTTTTAATCAGCAGTCCAAAAATAAACGGATGGGCTTTCATTTAAACTTTCAACCCCTATTTCATCCCCTTGGGGATGGAATTTCCAAAAACGCTTAAACACGTATCCAATCATTTTTAATCAGTAGCCCAAAAGTAAAATATCAAGTTTCTAACTTAAGAAATAACGGACTTTCATTCAAACTTTCAACCCCAATTTCACCCCTTTAGGGGTAGAATTTCCAAAAACGCTTAAATACGTATCCATTCGTTTTTAATCAGTTACCCAAAAATAAAGTTTCATGTTTCTAACTAAAGAAATGACGGACTTTCATTCAAACTTTCAACCCCTATTTCACCCCCTTCGGGGTAAAATTTTCAAAATTTCTTCCTTAGTGGGTGTCTACTTAATAAAACAACCCTACTCACCAAATTTCGTGGCTGTAACTTTAACCGTTTTTGCTCAGCGATGATGAATCAGTCAGTCAGTCAGGACATGTAATTTTATACTTGTATAGATTAAATACTACCCAAAGTAGGTATATTTAATCCTTCGATCGGGGATTCTTGGAAATTGGTATTATATTGTTGTTGCGATCACCGGTGTTCTTATGGGGCTTGAAGAATTAAAAAGAAAATCGAATAGTTAATGAGATGATTCGGTGTGACTCGCTCCCCGGGTCTGACGTCGCATAGAACTTGTTATCGGCACTGAATTTTCCACATCAACACCCTCAGCACTAAAGTACACCACTTTATAGTATAGCTACTTTATGTTTATACGAGTGTTTTCAATGAAAATATTATAGATGACTAGATGTCACCCGCAACTCCGCCGCCAAAATCTGTTTATCGCGTGGAAATCGATTATTTTTCAGGGATAAAAAGTCCTTTGCTGAGACTCAAAGTATCTCGATACCAAACAGCAAAATCGGTTTTGTAGTTTAGGCGTCAACAGGTAATAAACAGGTAGACAGACGAAAAGAGAGACAAACACAATTTCGTATTTATAATATCATTTAACACGTTCCCAGCGGCACAGATATATCTGTACTTTCCATTACTGCGTTACGGGTCGTTTTAAACCTTGTCCTATACCAGAGATTGTGGCGGCACGAGGCATATTAAACCCCACCGCCCGTAGGAGACCAAAATCCTTTTTTTGGCGCCAAATAAGACAAAGTGTGCGGCTTTTGTCGTGATTATTATTAACAATGAGTTCATTAACCTAAATCTACCGCCGCCCGTGGTTAGATTAGTTAGTTTAGATTCTATGGGTAAAATAAAATGTGGGGTCTGATGTACCCCATACCGCACTGAACAATAGCAGTTTTTCATATAATTTTGTGATGGGAAAAGAAATATCGATTTTATTTAATTGTATTTATTTATCAAACTTATGGATGTTTTTCATTAAAACAGGCCAAACAATAATATTTTTTGCAACCAGTGCATTCTGTGAGAATTTTCTTTACTTTTTTTCAATACTTTCACACCCTTTTTGTTCATTTTTCCAATTATCTGGCCCATTTTTATTTTCGCATTAACAACTTTCTTTGGCAAATATTTTCTTCTTAAGTTTAAAGTTCCACATAGAAATGTTTTTTTGTGATAGGAGTTCTTCTGCCAAACTCAACGAAGTATAGAAATTGTCTACTATTACGATTCTTCCCTCTTCTGTCAAATTGTTCACCAACCTTAATACAACTTTTTGACTGTGATCGACTTCTCTCTTCTGATCTTTTTTACCTGTATAAATTTCTATTTGGTAGGTATAACCTTCGGGGGTGCAAAGTTTGTAAAGCTTAACGCCATATCGGTGAGATTTGTTTTTTATATACTGTCGGAAACCTAATCGTCCTCTCCAGGGTATCATTGTCTCATCAATTACTATATATTTATATGATCACTGACAATTTTCAGAATGTATTAAAGCCCGGAGGCTTTAATACATTCTGAAAATTGTCAGTGATCATCGAAAGCATATCTCTGATTTTATATACTTTGTCAGTTTTATTATCATTTGAGACATCACTGACATGCCAGCATTTTAATAAGAGTAAAAATCTGTCTCTTGTCATTGCTGAACGTATAAATTCGTTTCTGTATAATTTGTTCTTGCTCCAACACAAATTTATATGAGGTACTTTACATAAACCCATTGCCATCACAACTGCCAGAAATGTTTTCATTTCTTCAAAACTAGTATTAGTCCACTTTTCATACGTGAATTATATTTCATATTTTGTTGGTTTGTTCGTAAATAGTTTCGCGCATAATTGTTTGTCTCAAGCATCATTTTATTGATCATCTCATCTGTTACAATAATTTTACAAAAATAAGCTTTTCACACAAAAACGCCAAAAAATATAGCTCAGTTAAATTAAAAGCACCACTCCAACTTAACAGTACGTACTCACAGATCCGTTAAATACTGTAATCCTTTATGCTAGATCGCTAAAAACAAAGTGAAAATATAATTTATTATATTTGTCGGATATTTAAACTCAAAAAGTCATAAAAGTCACTTAGAACACTTAATCAGAGAGTTGACTATAACATACTTGACATAATTATTTCACCTAGACGGAGTATATTTGTGACTGACCTGTTTTTTTTTAAATATCTTCCTATATCTTGATTTTGGCTCAGATTTACCAGTTTCACCACCCGGTTTTTCTTCATCTTCCTCCTTGATTAACTTTTTTCGGCAACGTTTCGACATAATCGGCAGCAGACGTACTTCGTCGCGTGCTCAGTCTCGAATGCGTTGCACAACACTAACCGCGTGAAGCTAGCTTAGGGTGCGGTACGAGGTGTGCGGGGGTACGAGGTGTTCGCAACCTCGTTCCGCACTGTGCTAGAATTTTTATTTGTTCAGTGCGGCACGAGGTCTAAGAAACCCGGTATTAAGGTCGGTATACCATTGAACTAGGAATCAATAGCACATCTCAGATATATAGTTATCACTTTCCTACACTGAACCAGATGGAAGTTATGCCTCCCGCACGACAGAGAAGTTTAAGTTTTTTCCTACCGCTATAACGACGAGACATGGACAGGGTGTTTCAAGCCCTGTTTCGCACCGAACGTGTTAAATATTATTAGCTAGTGTGGATGCTACGAATAATAATTAATGTGGATGTTTGAAAAAAGGCAGAAAATTTTCAACTTCTCGACAGAACTACAATCCGCTGTCCGTTCATAATTTTGCATAAGAAGTCAAACAAAACAAAACAAAACAAGGCAAAACATAAGAAGTCACTGTTATAGAAAAAATGAACGAACATACCCACACACTTTATGTACTGGTCAAAAATATTTTTAAGGAACAAAATATTTTTTTACCACTTCACAGTATTAATTGTTAAGCTTAGCTGTTCGCTGTTAACAATAATATAGATTAGAACACTCTCATTTATTATGAGGATCTGGTGAATTTTGAACTGCAATGTTTACAAACACAGGATTTCTTAAACCTAAGTTTTCACAGAATAAACAAGAAAAAAAATAGTTGTGGCGCGAAAGCGTGCCCAAGGCGTTCGTTTGGTCTAAGAAAAATAGCCAAAATAATTTTGTAAAACCTTATAGTTATATACTTATCTAACACAATATTAATTAACTGGAATATATTTTTTGTACAGTACATTATTAAAATTTTTGGTTTACAGTCAAAATTTTTATAAGTACTTGAAGTTAGTAAGAAACATTAAACGCTGGGCCAACTGTATCTTTAATAATAATAATAATATCTATGGACGTTTCACACCACGTCAGTCTGGCCCCGTGGTAAGTACCCGAAGGACTTGTGTTACAGGTACCAGACAACGGAAATATATTTAATACTTTTATACTATACATATATTTAAGATTTTTATTATATGATACAAATATTTAATACACATCCATGACCCAGGAACATTGAAAACTTTTTGTTCCGTCGGCGGGATTCGAACCCGCGACCCCCGGCTTAAGCTGCCAACGCGCTTACCACTGCGCCACGGAGGTCGTCAAAGAGATCTTTAGTTGGGAAAAACCACTAATATCGATAACGAAAAGAATATGGATTCCTTTGTTACAAAATATGAGAATCTAAAAAAACCATAAAGCTTCAGTATACCACATCATTCACGAAACGTAACTTGTTTAACCATTATTTTTTAACCGGCTTCCAAAAAGGAGGAGGTTATGCTATCTGTATTTTTAATTTCTATTTATTGTTTTACAATAGCAATATTGAAAAAAAGACAAATCCTCACATGGTAGACAGGGTCTGTACTCCTTTGACCTTTCTTAACTACATTTTCTAGTTGTTCTCGTTATGTCCTGTGTATTGTACCACAGTCGTATGCATTTGGGACGAATAGTTAGTAGCACTCTGCAACTTTTCAGTCTGAATATTTTTAAGTGGTCGTCCATATAAGTTAGAACGCTTCCGTGATTTGATAAATATGTTAGAATATCGCTTTGAAATATTATTACGATGATAAATGTTTATAGGAATCCCGCTAGAAGTGAAATAATTTAATTTAATGAAAGACGCGATAGTACATCAATCATCATATAAAGCGTTTTCAGCAATATTTGTCTATGTGAGAGCATAATATATTTTTAAATGTCAAAATTAATCATCATTATTATCATGCATATATGCTTCAACTCCCAACTGGACGTGTAACAATAGATAAGCTATTGTGTATGGTTTTTTCCACGATCGAGGTATTAAAATAATAATTCTGTTAGTATCGATCTACGTAGTACAGTTACTTATTGCTATTCAACTTACTAGTGTTTCTTCATCAGTTTTTCTATAGAGAATTAACATCGTACTCTAGATTTAATCCCTTAAATAGAGGTAGGTAATTGTAGATTTAAATATTATTTCCACTAGAACTCCCAGTTCGAACAATCCTCCAACAAAGTATAATATCCGCACGCAAATTGAAATGAAACAAGCTTAATACAATAATTTTTCATCAGACCTTTTTTCAAATACGCCCAGAGTATTCTTTTTGTAGCATTGTCGAGTCAGGATTAACAGAAATAAAATACTAACTAGCAATCGTTAGTCTGGAACAAAGAGATCTGTGTTTTCCTAGTTTTACAGGATAATTAGAGAGGGGCGGTTTCATTTACATGTTAAACAGAAACTTTAGAATTCTAATTGTGATGTCTATTTTTAAACTTAGATGAGTTTTTTTTCTGTTGTCTGGTTGCTACTGTCCCCGCTTCACAAAGCAACTCTTTACGTACTTAGCCGTTTTATGCTAGTCGCTGATGAAGTTAAACAGTACTTAGTTATATTATCCTTTGCACTCCAGCACTTAGATTAAAAAGTATTTTATAAATTAAAATGTTTTAGGTCATAACAATATATTTTTATCGACAACAGTCACTGTTATTTCTATATTTATTGATTAATAAATAATAATAGTAGAGGAGGGGAAGGTGCTAATTTTGTAGTCACTCGAGCTTCATGGAGACCTAGTAGGTTTTTTACATTAGGTAAAACTGATAAAAAATAATAAGAGCGTTTTTTTTTTATTTTAGCGGTGGGTTCAGAAACTGCGGCCATTTTAAAGTTTTGAAAAAGAAAATACTTATAAGTATTCAGAAAATTGCTTATTTCGATCAGTTATTATTATATTTTAGACAACAAGGACTAAATTATTTAGTTTAGCGCAAAATAAAATATCTGCGAAGCTTAGTTAGGAAATTATGAAGCTTTATATTTTTATATTTTAAAATGTCCCTACTGGCTTACCTAACCTTTGAATCGTCAGTGCTTTTTATGGAAGCTTCTTTGGGGTATACTAAACATCCCCTATCTTAATCTGACAGTATGGATGACATTTCAATACTTAAGAAAAAAAAATTTAACCCACTACGTGAGAAATCTGATTTCTATACCATGCTAAGTAGACACATGTCGGAAGCCTATACAAGCTTAATCTGACACGCTCGAGCTACTCCCGAAATCCCCTCTTCCCCTCCTCTACTATAAGCATTGTTTTACTTGCGAGATTAACAGCTGTTGATATTTGTTTGAAATAATTATGACATTAGGTTTCTGAGCCAAGAAGCAGTAAGGAGGTTGTTGTGTGCGTTTTACTTAACAGCATTTGGCATGGAAAAGCTTTCAGGGAGCTTGCAATAGGTCGCTCTCAGGTTTAACTCGAGCGTGAAAATTAGGTCTTCTCACATTGGCACGCTATCATACGTTGCTATTTCGTAAACAAAATTCAATATTTTCGAGTTCAAATCTGATATTTTTCGCTTAGAAGTATTTCTGAGTTTCCAAATTATATATCTTGAAGTTATAAGGTTGGATGAAATATTTATCAATTTCAAAAATAATCATCGCTTTAATATAAAGTAAATAAATAAAAATCAATATATTTAATATGGATTATTATATAGAGCTATATCATGTTAATTATTAATGTTCACATTCAAAACATAATTTGATTAGGTATCTATTATATATAAATCTCCTGTCACGATGTTTGTCCGCGATGGATTCCTAAACTACTTAACCGATTTTAATGTTTCTTTTTTTTAAATGTGTGCTTTTTTCCAACTTGAGAGATAGGATAGCTTAGATCTTTAATTATTATAGTCGCAATTTTATTTTATTGCAAGTTATTTGTCTATAAAGAGCGACCATTGTTTATGCGACGCGGGTCACGGGATAGCGATGGACGTTGCCATGGTGACATACTTATTAAGTCACTAATTCAATAAAATAATACGGGCGATATACTTTATATAACATGGCAAAGAAACGTTTGCCGGGACAGCCAGTGTCATATAAAAATATTACCTCTATCTACACAATTACCCGTCTAAAATATACCTACAAGTTCTTAAACAGTACTTAGTACTTACTTAAAATAGTGTGTCGATAAGTAGTGTCACAAAGTTCGTCGCGGTGGATTTCGCATCCGAGTGAGATCCTGCTGATCCAGATTTGCGTCGCCTTAAAAGGTAGTGCAGAAATGACAGTAGTATTTTTATTTACCTCTAAAGACGTGCTAATCCGTCTTAAGACTAATGTTTATGTGAGTAACATTGGTATTACACGTCAATCCGGCTTAAATAGGGTATTTTGTTAGCACTCAAGCAGGATATATATATATATATATATATATATATCCTGCTTGAGTGCTAACAAAATATATATATATATATATATATATATATATATATATATATATATATATATATATATATATATATATTTTATGTATTTTAAAAGCTGGGGCCGAGTTAAAAACTAATAATATTATTTGTCAAAAGTGCATGTAAAATCAAAAATTTTAATGCAACGTAATATAGAAAAATATTCGGTTATGAATGTTTTAGTTTTACTAACCTATCCATCCATTTAACAAAACTCGTGTAAAATTGAAAATCTTTTTTTTATGCTCAAAAATTCGTAACAACCGCTTAAAAGGAAACGTTGATTCCTGAACTTCACATTTTCCTTAACCTTGTCACTTTGCAGGTGAGATTTTTATATCCCGAGCGTAATTCGAGCTTACACTTACAGCAAGTGGTATCAAAATAAAACGGCACATTTTGCCGGCGCGGCGTCCCTGGACTTCAAAGCGTTTGCCCCTAGACAACACTCGCTAATTCACTTTGAAGTCCCCTCCCTCGTTACGAACGCGTCTTAAAACTTTAACTCGGGGTAAAATATTATTAAATGTTCGCAATTTCTAATAACCATTGTTAGAATGTTTTTGTTTCATTTGATGCCGCGCAAATTCTGCCATTGTTTGTGAGTGGAGTTTTTAAAAAATTGTTTGCTGTTTTTAAAAAAATGTTTTAGATTTTTTTAACATTTTTGAGCCAAGGGAATAAAGTAACTATATCACGGATCTTAAATGTTTCAAAGCTTGTTCTTTTTAGAAAAACATCAGT
This sequence comes from Polyommatus icarus, assembly GCA_937595015.1. Lineage (NCBI taxonomy): Eukaryota > Metazoa > Arthropoda > Insecta > Lepidoptera > Lycaenidae > Polyommatus > Polyommatus icarus. The sequence continues at coordinate 8,511,209 of OW569335.1, read as the reverse complement.
TTTACAACACGTTAATTATCAAGTAGTTTATATATATTTATTTATTATAATTTTTCACCCTTCAACTTTAATACATCTTGCCTCGATTAATTTGATTTCGCTTTGATCAGATGAAATTGAACGATTGGAATTATGTTGCTTTTAGCGATATTGCATTTCATACAGCTATGCTCATAACGTAGATTGAAAGCGGCACAAAGCGGCCACAAGAACGCTTTGTGGTACATTTTATTTTGTACCTCTGTTTAGCGTTGGCCACACAATTTAGTTTCTTGTTGTTCGCGTTTCTGTGGTGTGTAATTATGTGCGTCTTACGTTGATGTGCACTTTGAACCTTCACGTTCTCTTTGATGTATCATTGTATAGTTGGTAGTTAGTTTCATTTCATAATTGCTGTAGCTTGTAATAATATTCTAAGTTTGATTTATACTTTATGCAGTTCATGCTTTTATTTTGTGTCGGAATAAATTATTGTGCTCACTAATCCATTAGTGCATTGGATAACTAGTTAGTTAATATTACATTAAAGGCTATATTATTTGACTATCAGAAATATCTGGTCCAGATTACTTTAATCTCAAAGGTTTGTCAACTGCCGTATCTAGTAATATAAATATAATCTTTTATTACAACAACAAATCTAATTTTAGTCCGGAATTCAGATTTGCCTGGAGATTGGCCTGTAATTACAATTAGTAAATAGCGAACTATTGAAATATGCAGCGTATCCGGCTGGAATGCGGTCTTGCCTGAGATTGCCCGGGAATACCCTGCTGATTACTTAATAAGCACTAATTGTGCTGGGCATTTTTGACTTACTAAATGTATAAACACGTAAAATGTTTCTTATGTTTCTTGCTACCTCTGCGTGGTATATGTTTTCCCAAATTTAATACGATGTACAAAATACAAAATATGTTACTTTGCTGTAGGTCGATTTTGATGAAACAAAAAAACTGGAGATAAGTCAAGGGACACCCGGATGGAACGAAGTTCCAGTTTATTATTTTTTAATATGTACTATCAGAGAAGTTGATTCCTATGCAGATGGCGGACCTAAGTAATTTGGTCGCGTTACGTCAAACCCAGCCGACCGATCACAGCTAACATTGAATTGACATAAGCCGACCACATGACGTAGGTCTGTCAACTGCCTAGGAATCAATTTCCTCGATGGTACAAAAAACCTGTATTACACTCAAAGTGACAAAATCGTCGCTACACCACACTGTTCAATGCGAGAGAGAGACAGAGAAACACGCGCTACCGCACGGCTTATAAATTATTTACTATAGCATTTTTGCTTACGTATAGATGAAAGCCGTGCGGTTGTAACTACACTTTTGTCTCGTTAGTCGTTACAACTTTTCGTCTTATTTTTTTCTGTCTAGCCCCCTTTCGCAACGCGCGATAAGGAACTTCGTTCCAATAATACAGTGTCATATTATTATGTTTTTGATTCAGTGTCGATATTAAAATTACAAAGTGGTATTCTCAAAAAAATGCAATCGCATTTGGTAACTGAGGTCCTGTAACCTGTTAATTACAAAATGCGACGATTTGAATGGCCAAAACTATATTTTGGTCAGTTATTGATATTATTAAGATTTAAGACATCGATTTATATTAGATAATAATTCAAAAACCGTTATTTTAAAGTCAAGTGAAACTCCATAATATTATTATTATGACATTTAAAATTTTTAAGTCTGGACCAAAGACTTCTATTGGTCTGGACACGTACCATTAGTTACTAGAATTTGCATAAATATCTTTTAGAATTAATAATACATTTCGCATATTACGTAAGATAATTAATAATTAAAATAATCAACTGCGCCTCAGTTTCTCAGTGATAGTATTAATCACGTTTATTAATACCGACTAGCGGTACAATTTCTAACTAATGACTACCACGGACAGTATGTTTCAGATAAAATAAGCTTATACACTTAATTAATTCTAGAACAATTTGTCTCGAGATTACGAGTAGCTTATAATGCCTGATAAGCCGCGGTACGTTTTATGCCGGCCATTTGCAAACGTCGACGATAGATTACATATTTTGACGTATTTCTTGCAGTACGTCTACTAAGTAGGATAAAAGTTTATTGCATTCATTGATCTTTCCGCCGTATAAAATTGCTTGATCTTTTGATTATCTTGCTCAAGTCGCGTTGAGGTTGTCTTGAGAAAACCTAAGAGGGTTTGTCCCGCCAAACACTTATTTAAGGCTTATAATTAACTGATCACCAGAAATAGTAACATTTCACAGACAAAAATAGTAAATGATCACCAAAATACAGACCACCATTTTAATGTAAAATGATAACCAAAGATTTTACATCTTAAAACCAAAAATAGTAAATGATCAGCAAAATTAGTAAATGACCACCAAAATTTGTAAATGATCACCAATATTATACTAGAATTTTAATGTAAAATGATCACCAAAGATTTAACATTTTAAAACCAAAAATAGTAAATGATCACCAAAATTAGTAAATGATCACCAACATCATACTAGCATTTTTATGTAAAATTATAAACAAAGTATTTTCATTTTGCTATCCTTTTAAGGAAAAATGAACCAAAAAAAAAAATCATTGCTAACTGGAGAATAATAAATAATAGAAACCAAATTTGAACTACATTTTAATTTTTAAATAAGGAACATAAGAATTACATCTCGTTACTTGACTATCGTAAATAAATAATAATAATATAATGATAACGGGACTCAGCACTACTCTCCATACCAAATTTCAGCAAAATCGGTTCAGTGGTTTGGGCGTGAAGAGGTTACAGACAGACAGACAGACACACTTTCGCATTTATAATATTACTTAAGTAGTATGTAAAACTCTTATCATGCATGCTAATATTTTAAATTGGAATGGGTAGGTGTCCGTCTGTTTTCTCTTCAGGTCAAAACTGTTGAATATAACAATAATAATATGGAGTTATAATATTTCCTTGTCCTTCGATCGCCAATTCTTGGAAATCTTTTGTTATCGCGGCCCACTTGGGCCTTACGGGGATTGATAAGTTAATTATATGCTTACATTTTTTGTCAATCGTAGTGATTTTGGATAGAAATATCGCATTGATTTGCTCGCAAGGATTTGGTGATCATTTACTATATTTGGTGATCATTTACTAACTTTTTTTGGTAAACAAGTTTAGGGTATCCGATCATTTTTTGGTGGTCATTATATTTGTTCCCCTTATTTAATCCGTCGACCATCGTGGGTATCGCAGACACAATAGATTTATGCTGGCAGCCGGCTGCCGCTTGGGGGCTTAGTTTTTACTTGTTGATTTTTTTTCTTTTGTATGAAAATCCGTAATTTAATTTTGTTGTTTGATAGGAAACGTACTGAACCAAACAGGGAGCAAATCTGAATTAATTTAGCAATTAGCATTGAAGTAATAAAGTCGTGTCACTGGCTTATACTCACTGGCCTTCATTCGCACAGCTGACACTAAGGAATTAATACTACTACTTCTTCTTCCAAACATATAATAATATAAAATATGAGAATCAAACTTATTCGACTAACCCAAAAAATCAAACATCATTCTCCTCCCTTCACACTCACGCCCGTTTTTCATATGCCAGGCATGGACGTATAAAAAAAGGCGGACGGAGTCCCACCATACACAAAACTGTGTCGTACAAGGTCGGCCAGCTGGCTGTATGTACACGGTCCGCACGCACACATTCTTGCGCTAGTCCATGCCATTTGACAGGCGTCAGAACAGTGGCCGACTCAGAAGAAAACTGAAGACACAGTTTTGTATATGACAAGACTCCGTCCGCCTTTTTTTCTACGTTCATGATGCCAGGTGAAAAAGGACGACGCGGATTCATCGCCAAATTAGTTTTTTCTCAATAACTCGATAAATATACAAAATTTTAAAAATCCGCTAGGTCGGTTTCTCAATGATAGAATTTTATACAATGTGTTAAAATATTAACTTAGGTCAAGGGCCAAGGTTATGGCTATGAACATGGTCATATAAATGAAAAATTCGTGAAAATTTGATGCATCTTTGTGATTTTTTTTCAATCGAGAAAATTTTGAGATATCGTGTTTTTGCTCAGATTCAATTCTTGGAAATATAATGCAGTATCTAATTTTAGAAAATGAAACAATTCGGGGCTTATTTTCAAGTATAAAAATGAATTATAAAATTGCAAATTTTGGGTTAGTCGCCCCCTTAATTTGGTTTTCAAAAGATAATTCCGAAGTCGTCACCGTTATAATTTTATTGCAACCTCCACAATGAGGCAATATAATGGAATTCCCTCCATTAAAGTAATAAAGCCTAGGCACAGAATATATTATATTAGTGGCCGGCTACATTCCTAATAACACTTCGGCCAACTTAATAAAATGAATTTCAAGGCCCATATTTTATTATGATAGCAAAATGCCGACAAAGTAGATATTGAAATGACAACAGAAAGGGCAGAGCTTACGAACTATCGGAGATCATGAAGGTACGCTCGTGTGGATAATATCTTATATTTTTTCTCTACAAAACATTTGCAAACTTCGGTCTAGTAAAAACAAAGGTTTAAAGCCACAGACCGCAATGTTTTGTTTAAACACTACGAGGAAAATGTACTTTTTAAGCATGCCCATTTAAACTTAAAAATACAAATTCCTTTACATTAATAGGAAGTATGAGTATATTACTATGAGTATTTTTCTATACACGATGATTTTTTAATTTTAAATTTTAAATTCTACAATCTGTCTTTCAAAAGTTAGTTCTTCTTTAGACGCCCAATGTATTTGTTTCAAGTAGCGACTAATAATTACAAGAGGAATTCTATATAACCGCAACGCACCAGCAGTTCTTCAGTTGCGAGTGTCCATGGCCGTTTGCTCTTTTGCCCCTTTATTTTATAAAAAATCACACTTCATGTTTTTTATCAATAAATGACTTTATACTTTTTCAAATGACTGTACTTCATCTCAACCTTGATATTGGTAAAGCAGGTGCCAAGTCGCCCCCATTCAATATGGCCGTTGTGCCATTATAGGCGATGCATTCCTCACGCACTGTCGAATTTATTACAGACCTCACTTAAAAAACTTTTACAGACCTGGATTTCTTATTAAGGAAGGCCCAATACTGAAGACCTGTATAATAGTGTAGAGCTTGTCTAACTTGAAATGACGCGCTCCTCCCTCGTATTCACAGTACAAAATTTTTTCATTTATATCAACTTTGAAGTGGTGGGACTAGTCATTTCAAATTAGACAAGCTCTACCCGATTCTATGATTTTCATCTAACATTAATACAGCTTCCAGTTCGAACTGCGAAGCATATTATCATAAAGCAAAAACGTTTTCTGATGGGTAAGTCAAGACAGTGACTCTCTTGACTTACCCATCAGAAAACTTTTTTTCTGACTGGTCAAATCTCCAAAAGGTCTGTCGAAGTTTTTGGAGATTTAGCCACCAGTCAACACGTGTGACTAATGTTTGACAATTTACGAGAGTACTATTTAATTACACCGAAATTACGATGAATTCTTCATAGTTCTTAAGCCTCCGGGTAGTATGGGGCCATGAGGCTGCATGGGTTACCTTAGCTCCGTCTCCAGAAGAGTCAACATAAAGACAACAGTAATGAGGCTTAGACTCTGCACCTCCACCGGACCTTCAAAATACAATTCATACTATTCATACTATTTTTATAAATGCGAAAGTGTGTCTGTCTGTCTGTTACCTCTTCACGCCCAAACCGCTGAAGCGATTTTGCTGAAATGTGGCAAGGAGATTGAGTCCCGGGAAAGGACATAGGATACTTTTTATCCCGGAAAAATGTACGGTTTTGACGCAACATAGTTGCGGGCGTCAACTAGTATCACTGTTTACTATCACCCAACTTATAGGGCCGAATTTGGAGCACAATGATTTCGCTATTAATTTCGCGTCGCATAAGTTTCCCGGTTGCGGTGTACCACTGATGTATTTACGAGGCACCGACTCGACATGCCTCCTCATCCACGTAATTTTATAGCCATTATGACACTTTAATTAATGAGCGCTCCAGTTGACCCGAATGGCATTAAATTGCAATGTTGAATTTAACATCATTAAGCCCATTGTTTTTATGTAGTGGAATGCTATGCTCATCATTAATTACCTGATCTGTAATCAGATTAAAGTGCGTTTGTGACCGATAGAAAAGTATCAGTAATTGTGAATTTATTGAATTAATTTTGAAATGCGAATAAAAAATGTAAACATCACCTTTTGTGTGTATTTCATTGTTTCTTGTTTGAAACAACTACGTGATATTTAAATTGGCTAAGTAGCTGTGATTTTATTTATTTAGCCTCTTTTTCCGAATTGTCTGTTTTGCAGTGTTATAAGAATTTTCTTGTTATATATAATAGTCTCTTAATTCGGTGTGCCTGTTGGCAAAAGCCTCCTCCAGCTCTTTCCGGTATTTTTTATCCTGTGCTACTCTTGTCCAGTAGGGTCCAGCAGTTAGTTTAAAATAATTTCGTCTTCCCATCTCATAGTAAGTAGCTGTGATTACTTAGTTTAAAAATAATTAATTGTTGTATGCGATGTCTACACATAGACGCTGCCCTTTTTAACCGACTTCCAAAAAACGAGGAGGTTATATGTTCGGCTGTGGATATATTTTTTTTTTGTATGTTCAACGATTACTCCGCCGTTTGTGAACCGTATTTAATACACGGCGGTCGGCGCTACAGAGGCGACGGTGTCCAAAAGTTTCAAATATTCTGTCAGAGGACTGAAGATTCAGCTATCTGGTACCGACTTCTAAATAATGAAGAGTGAGTACAGAAATAGTTGAGGTTTAGCCGAATTCGTAAAAAGGCACTATTAGATAGTAAAAATTATTTAATACTTTTTAGTTCATATTAATGTTATTATTGTTTTTACCTTGGAAGTCGGTTTTAATTTTTTGTTAAAAATAATAATAATTAATTTCTAAAGTGTTCTTCACGACATTTTTAAACCATCATCTCAATACTATTAATTGCAATAAAGAACAGTCTTTACATAATTTTATTTTCCTTTGGAAGCCAAGGTATCTTCTGTAAACAGTACAACTAGTATATCAGACTGCAGTAACACAAATCATGTAAAGTTCTTAAACAACACGTAACCACAGAACTTCGGTAAGCATGTTTCATGTAGATAGTATTTGAAAATGCAAGTGGCGAGACTTTATCAGACCGTAACAAAAGTCCCATTCTAGTTCTGAAGTCACTAACTTTGTTTTATAGCACGATCTAACTTTAGCCGAAATGATTCCTGAGAATCTTGGATCTTTGACGACATACTACAAGTAATATCACATCTGCTATGCAGTCTTCTTTACGATTATAGTTTATGGAGTTTTTGGCTTAACGTGCGGAGGTAAACATCTGGTCTTTATGTCCGTCCATCTCGATAGACTGACTGACTGACAGACACATAGTAATTAGAATTTTGTCTGCAAAAGTAATTATGCACATATTTATGAATTTACCATTAATACCAGCATGGATACACAATACTAATAACTAATAAGTAATAATAATCATTGTTTTCTTCTCATTAAAGAAGAGAGAGCATAATAGAATAAGAAGCTAACGTAAGAACGCTAATATTCTGTATGGTCTTAACCATACAGAATATTAGCGTTCTTACGTTAGCTTGAGCTTAGACGTTATACAAAAAATTTATCATTTTATAAAATATACTAAATCTGCCTCTGAAGCCATGTTTTAGAATTCCAGTAAATAAATACAACGGTCGCAATCCGAAAGTGGCTTATAAAAGATCAGCATAAAGCATGAAAAGTTGTGGATAAAAGTTACAAAAACATAAAAAATACAGGAGCATACAACGCATCCGCCATAAAAAATTCATGGCCGCTATGAGCACGATAAAAATATACCTTTTCATGTATATTTTTATTATGTTAACGTTTTATCCAGTCGCCGTAAAATTTTATAGGGGAAAGTTTATAAAAACATTAGACTGCCTAACTGGGACTAATACTTTATGGAACCTACCACGTTTTCGCTGTTTTGTTAATATTTTCTTGTTTCATAAATAACAACTTTATGGACCTTTGTTTCGGCTCTTGTTTTTCGATTTTGCTAGTGTTTTGTATGAAAATGTTATTTGTCGTTTTTTATTTCAAAACTTGCACACGGGCAACTTAGTTGCTCGGCGATTTATTTGTCTCTCGATCAAGTCTTTGGGGTATGCTCTAAATTTCATATACATAGTATAAAATTTCTCGATAATCAGCCGATCGCTCTATAATGGATGCACCCAATATTCTATTTTTCGACGCTTTCTTCGGTTTTTTATTTATTTTTCGAAAGAGATAAATAAATCGCCGAGCAACTAAGTTGCCCGTGCGCGCATACCCTAAGACCATAATAATATTTTTTTTTCTAAATAAGTTGAACTAGTCGAATACCTTACTCATACATAATTGGTAACAAAACATAAGTCACCGCAAATGTAATCTATTTTAGTAATTCAAAAGTAACATACTGTCAGTCGCCAGTCACCACCATATTATAATAATTTCAAATGTTGTACTTTTAAAGGTCGTCCACCTTTCGCCCCTCAAACCTTTCGTACCCTGCGGACTGCGGTTCGGTTACGGCTCCTTTCGTCCCTTGCGGTTCGGTTACGGTTTCGGTATTCCTTTGTTTAAAGCCGTCGCCCGTGGGCTGTCATCTACGGTTAAATGTTGTCTGTTAATTTCATGGCGGTCTGCATATGTCCTTGGGGCATCCGCTATAAAAACAGCGACATTTAATTGTTCCTGTTTTATTATTTAGGGCTGTGTAATTGTCTTTGTTGGTATTTATTGTCGTGTACGGACTAAACAGTAATATAATATAACTCTTTTACCATTTGCAGTGAGCCCTATTTAAAATAATGGATTTTTATCAATGTCTTAGCTTTAAAGACCCCTCTGCACGTTGGGCGATGATGGTTAATTAACCATTATTATATTGAGTACTAGCGACCCGCCCCGGCGTCGCACGGGTATAAAATATATAGCCACTGAAAAAATGATTAAAATCGATAGCTTAGGTAGGTGTGATCCTTCACGTGGTCTACTTGTTATCCATGCCAAATAACATAAAAATTGCTCCAGTAGTTCGCGAGATAAGCCCTTTCAAATATTTTCCCCCGTTTTTTCCACATTCTCCTCTTAGTCTTAGCGCGAGCGTGATAAAATATAGCCTTCCTGATAAATGGGCTATCTAACACTGAAAGAATCATCAAAATCCGTTGCGTAGTTTTAAAGATTAAAGGGAACAAAGGGACATGAGGGAAAAAAACGACTTTGTTTTATAATATTATATGTACAATTATGTATAGAATTGATTGACACAGAATTTCTCTATAACAGCGCGTCAATCATAGGAAATTTAAGACGAATATTCAGCACGTTCGTAATCATGCAATAATTTCCATCGCGGATTCTCGGAATTGCTATTGTATTCTATTGTTGTCGCGATCACCGGTGCTCGCGCGAGGCTTGATGGATGATTAATACGTATGCAAAGTTTTGACTGGGACGTACTGGAGATAGGTAAAGATCGTGATCAAAGCACTGCACTATACAGGCTACAGCCCAAGCTTATAAAAGCGTGTTAAATTAGCAAAACGAAGGCATCACATTGACGTCACGTGGTACGAATTCGACGAAGATGTAGCAAATCAAGAAGCGTAAGGCTAGCTCAATGAAAAACAGTTCTTCGCGCTTCCCCCATCCATAAATCCACGAAGTCGTCGATCGGGAAGGCAAGTTGTCGGGGAATATTAGGGAATTGGGCGTATTAATCGTGTTTCACTAATAAAACGATGGAGAGCAGCCGGACAGAGAAGTGAACGACTCATTAGGTGATTGCGAGCTTCCTACGAATAGGGTTGCTAGTTTTATACGTATTTGATACATTTAAATGAATTTCATTTCAAATGCTATATTTTGTCTATTAATAGTTTATGGTCAAAAATACAGGTATTTTATAATGTTTTTTTAAGTGCTTGGTTAATTGAATTAAGATAAAGATGATAATTTCAATCCAAAATAAGAAAGTCATTAATGAATAATGAATATATGTATGTATAAACTTCAATGTACAATTTGGATTATGTAAGTCACAATTTGGATGAGAAAGTTTTTTATTCTTATTTCTAGCTAATAAATATTAAATGTATTTAAACAAAAAAATCTTTTTTCGCAATAACTATTTTCAAAATTTTTATGACACAAGATAATTTAATAATCTGGATATGCGAAATATTTGTTGGTGTTTAATCTCGTAAGTTGCAATAGCTCAACCCTATTCCTTAAGGAACATTCTTTATTTGCTCGCTTCATTAGGCAAAAAGTATGCTGATGTTAGGATTAAGAAAAACAAGTAATTAATTAGTTTAAGTAATTGTTAGTAGCACGAACTTCTGATCTCCCCCTTTAAGGATTAAATTCTTTAGGAATCGAGTAATAAATTTTATTTTAAGCGCGAGATTTAGAGCCAATTGTAATAAAAGGAAATTGTGACTCGGCAAATTTACTAATCTACTGCTTTTAAGAAAGTTTTAGTAGTAATGGTAGGTACTAAATTTACTTTAAGTGGCTCACTATTTGGTCTTTGATTGACCAAGACATTAGCGATAATGAACGCGCAGATGAACAATTATATATTCGTCCATGATCGCTCTAATCGAAGAATATTGTGCGTATAGACAGCTTCACAATCATGGTGGCAATCATCTTTATCTAATGTCCATCTAGCATGGAGAGGGGCCTTTATACTATTAAAGCGGTTGTATAAGAAGAGGTTTCTGAAAATTCCTTAGCGGAAAACGTCTTTCCCGAAAACTTTTAACGAGACGACTCGTCGCCTACGGAAAAGAGAATTATTGTCTTCTAATGTCAGCGAGTAATTGGAAAATGTCTCATGTTACTGATGTTTTCCGTACTTCTTGTTATAAAAATATTATATGAAACAAAAAAACAGTACCTATAGAAATTCTTATACATCACTATGTATAAGAATTTCTATTTTTATGGTTAAGCCACTTCTTAAGTACCCCGCAAACGTTCAAAATTTGTTTGACAAACATGTTTGATGTAATTTACGTTAAATTTCAACAAACGTGCATCAAACAAGTTTGTCAAACAATTAGCTAGAATCGGTTTGAGATCATGAGATCTTGTTTGACAAATACAGCGGAACACGTTCAAACACGTTGGTCAAACGCTACGCCCGCGCCAATGCAAATTTTCTTCAAACAGGTCAAACACGTATTTTATTTAACAAACGCTTCAAACAAAGCTGTACACTATCAAACTGTTTGACAAACACATAAAATTTGACAAACAATTTGATCGTTTACTTTAACCACAAAAACAGTGTAGTAAACAGTATACGAGTAACAAATAAGAAAGTGTCTATCTATCTCTTACCTCCTCATACGACCTCTGAACCGATGAAAGTATGAGGATACTTTGAATCCTGGGTACTTATTTCGTCATAAATAGGTACTATTCAATATCCTCTACATTGAATGACGAAGTAAGATATAAGTTTCGGGTATTATGTAGTCCATACTAATATTATAAAAGCGAAATTGTGTCCGTCTGTCTATTACCTCTTCATGCCCAACACGGCTGAACCGATTTTGCTGGAATTTGATATGGAAATATTTTCAAATCCGGGAAAGGACGTAATAGTTTTTTCCCACAAAAAAAAGATAAAAAGTGTGTCAGCTCCGACGCACGACTGGAGTTTACTCCTTAAGGCCTCTATATCCGCCTTGATCATTTTCTGTCAGTGCGAATATCGACGTAAATGACATTAAAATAACATTCATAACAGCGCGCTTTGTACGGTGGCGGTTACGACGCTCGCCGCGTCCATGATAGGGCGAAATAGGAGAAAAAACCTTTAATACATATTTCAAAAAAGTAAAAATAAAAACAAATTATCAACTTATGTATTGCAAAGCAGTAGATATTTTTTATATATTTTTTTGATAAATAATGAAGGAGTAAAGTGGTTTCATTCAACGATTTGGAGGTGATTTGGTTTTTTATTTTTTTTATTATGTGATACCGATAGAAAAAATATGGCAAAACCACGTTACGTATCATAATATTATGTAGATTACTTATTATTTTTAGGGTTCCGTACCCAAAAGGTAAAAACGGGACCCTATTACTAAGACTTCGTTGTCTGTCCGTCTGTCCGTCTGTCCGTCTGTCTGTCACCAGGCTGTAACTCGAGAACGGTAATAGCTAGAGAGTTGAAATTTTCACAGAACGTGTAACGACTCTGAGCCATTTAAGGCCATGTTCCTTTGAAGGCCAACTTTCAAAAAGTCGCAGTTATCGTCATGTAAAGACATTTTCCTTCTACTACACACTTAGATCCATCAAACTTATGACCACAAACGCGGCGGCAAGTCGATCGCGCCGCTATTGTGGCAGTGAGATCTCACTGTTTGTAGACTTTGGTTGTCGAGGCCACAATTGTAATTTCCGCACCCTGCAAAACATTAATTTTTAGCTTCATTAGTGTAGCTTCATAGTAGCAATGAGTGTCACATTGACAGGTCTTATAACCAATTGCCAATGCGTTTTATAATACAAACAAAAATTGTTTAAATCTAAAATGGCCTTCTTATGGGCCCGTTCTTTATAAGGCCAAAATGTTCAATATGCGTGTATAAGTTTAATAATCTTTATAAGTAAAGATGTTATAAAAAAAACAACATTATTTTAATTGTTGCGGTACGCATCTATAACTAAAAATAACTATTTATATGTTAATGATGTTTAGATGTTCCTTGTAAAGTTTATGTTCCCTAGCAAGGCCAACTATCAAATCTTTGGTTGGGCCTTATAAGGAACCACCGGCCTTCCTAGGAACATTACCAATATTTTAACGTAAATCGAGACATAGGTAGATTTTCTTTGGACTTTGGACGACCTCTGTGGCTCAATGGGTAGAGTGTGTGGCAGCTCAAGCCGGGGGTCGCGGGTTCGAATCCCGCCGACGGAACAAAAAGTTTTTCAATGTTCCTGGGTCATGGATGTGTAATAATACGTGTATGATATAATAAAAATCTTAAATATATGTATAGTATAAAAGTACAAAATATATTTCCGTTGTCTGGTACCTGTAACACAAGTCCTTCAGGTACTTAGCACGGGGCCAGATTGACGTGGTGTGAGTCCGACTCGCACTTGGCCGACTATTGTCAGATATAATTTTTCTGTTAATGCCGATGAAAAGTGGTTTCATCTGTACGCTTTTTTCGCGAGAGGAGCCTTAAGTACGAGTATCTAACCATACGCAAAAAGAGTTTATTCAACTGAAAAAAGATTAATATCATATTATGAAATCAGATGTTCCGGCAATATTATCTACACCCCTTTCTGCCATAGTTATTTCAAAATACTTTTAGTTCACTTTAGCCAGTATAATGATAAAAATTATAACTTCACTATATATATAAAAAATTGACCTATATAGTTTATTTTTAATTTTTAAAAACCCGGGGGATATATATATATATATATATATATATATATATATATATATATATATATATATATATATATATATATATATATATATCCCCCGGGTTTTTAAAAATTAAAAATAAACTATATAGGTCAATTTTTTTATGAACTAGAATATAATAAACATTTACACAAATAAGCGATATTAGTGCTAAGTTCTCAATAATTAATTATTAATATTTTAATTTCACGGGAGAACTGTTTTTGGCCTGTCCCACAGCATGTTGCTTCAATAAAAATGGAAATTACTAAAAATATTCTGTAGAAGCACGCGTTAAAGTTTGAATGTGCGTAAAAAATAGTTTATTTTCTTCTTAGTAAATATAATATATCTTAAAAATAACTTAATTTACTGCCCAAAAACACTATCTTTAAAAATATTCGAAATTCGAGACCCGCCTGACACGTAAGTTTGGTGACGATTTTTTTAAATTATTAAAAAAATCTAAAATTATACCAAAATACTTAACAGTTTGCTTATTAGCAACACATAAAACCGAAAAATACAAGCCGCTATTTAAAATTTGCCAGTTGGCCTGATACGCTCTGACGAGAGGGTGTTTTTGTGGTGACGAGGAACGGTTCGTTTTTTTTTGTCAGTTAAGAGATAGACGTAATACGAGATCTTTTGTCTTGCAATCGTTTTCTAATTAATCAAATGTTATTCAGCACAGTGTTTACACTTAGTTACTTTTGAGTAGTTAACTAAATGTATCCAATACACTGTTTTAACAAAACATTGGCCGAAAAAGTGACGTCAGTTTGATGACATTTTGTCTCGTCACATATAGGCGTGACTATGAAAGTCACCAAACTGACGCATAAAGCTAGGGCTACACGCATACATTAAATTAATAGTATGGATATGTAAATATAAAATTTATTTATATATACATAATAATTTATTTTTAATAAACATAATATAACTATAACAAATATTAAATATATAATACCTATACCTATATATATGTATACCTATAGTTCATTGTTCATTAGTAAGTATGTTTTATATTAATTTCAGATTTATTTTTAAATCGAAATATTGATTACACTATGCCACTAAGTGGCGCCAAAAGAAATCGAAGATATTTAAAGGAGAAGTTGAAAAAAGAACGACCAGAAGAATTTGAAAGACAAAGACGGAAAAATTTAGAAATCGTCTTTTGTCGCCATAATAGCTTAAAATTGTAAAATTAATTTTATAAAAGATAATAATTATAAATATACAGGTATCTGAGACTGATTAGATAAAAAACATAAAAATTGAGCAAAAAGGGTAAAAATAACAGAAAATATATTATAAACGCCTACTAGTTCATATAGGTACTTAAAGTATTTTTATTTTTGCGTGTTTTTAAAAAAAAATGTCTATTTAAACGTTCATCAAGAAATCAATAAATAAATATGTTAAATTACTTCGACTTTTATTACTATGTGTAACCTCAGCTTTACTTTGTGAACCTTGATTGTCGCACTTAGCGAGAAGCATAAAAACATAATTATAGATATATTTCTTAAAGTATTTTGATAAAAAATACACATAAATATTGAAATTAGTTGATCCTTGACCATATATATTAAATGAACTTCAAATATACGGGCTGTTTTTAGAGATAATAGAAAAATAAAGTTTGTTTTGGCACGACTTGTCACCAAATCGAACTTGAAATGTCTCGTGTAATAATGTGTTCCAATTATAAACATTACTCTTAGTATTTTCTAATAGTTTGTTTTGTCTGTCAACGATTAAAAGATAAAAACCGGTAAACAAACAAAATTTGAAACCATTAAAGCATTTTTAAAAAGTCTCCAAACTGACCATTAAATCACTACCTCAGTCACTATTTTAACATTTTTTGATAAAAAGCAATAATCTTTTACTGTTCTTTGTATATTTTCTTATTCTTAAGACTATAAAGAATTTATAAAAACCATAAAATTAATCAAAAAGTACACTTAAAAAAAATCTCGGTTTTTGAACAGGGTACACTTTTTTTGGAAAATGCCCATATACGAAAAATGAAAATGTTCAGGAGAGCCAAAAAACTGATTTTTGTTAATAACTCCGTTAAAAAAGAAGCTTCAAAGACTTTTTATATCTCCAATTAAAAGCTATTTTTTGCACATCTTGCTATTTCAATAATAAATCAAATCAAATCAAAATCAAATCAAAATAATTTATTCATGTAGGTCACACAGTACACTTATGAACGTCAAATAAATAGGTAGTTTATACATTAACAGCAGTATTAAGATTTAACTTCCTATAGTTATTACAAAATTCCATTTTATAAAATTACTCCATTTTATATAATAATGTTTGTATATTTTAATGCAATAATAATAAAATGTCAAAATAAATAATAAGTAGGTTTGTAAATAAAATTATGTCAAAATATAAAGTATAAATATGTCAACTTATTATTAATATTATGTCAATGCATTCATTTATAATTTGACTAATTACTTTAATTACATACAGAAATGTTTTGAAAATACTATTCCCATGGATGGATGTCATCAAAAAAGTCGTTTATTTTGTAGTAACTCTTTCTAATTAATTTATTTTTGATACATTCTTTAAATTTATTAAAAGGCAAGTCTAAAATGTCATCAGGTAATCTATTGTAGAAACGTATACCGAGTCCCACGAATGAATTTTGAATATTTAATTGCAACCAAAGGTTTTTATTTAATTAAGCAAAGCGCAACTTGTCGTTCTGGAGTAGGTCAAGCTCTGATCATTATTGTCTATTGCACGATTATTCGGGTAATTTTGCGTTTCGACTGTAATAAAATGCCCATATAATATCTCATTGCAATATCATTCGGGGAAATTGTTAAGAATATTGGTAAACCTATTACTTTACTATTCGGTGATTAAAAAATATTTTACATGTATTAATTATAGTCATTGTCGTTTATTCCAATGATTTTCTACTATAGGTAATATAAAAATTTCATGACATAAATGACATTATTGCAATCGATACAGCTCAAGGATAGAAAAAAGTCACTCTGGAGACTTTCTCTATCATTTTTAGTACTTATGATCATTGCAGTTAATTAAAATGTTAATCATAACCCTCATCGCCACCTGAGTTGGTGTCGCAATAATCAATATCATTTTATGTTCTAATAAAATGAATGATAATGGCAGGACATTGCTTTAGACAGTCTCGTATTTTCATATATAAGGCGCCCGGTATGAGAAAAATCCGAGGGGTAAAACCTATTAAACAAGTAACGAAAAAATGTGTCACGTTTTTGGAATCATCGGAATATTATATTATATTATTATATTTATATAATTATATATGAAAATCGATTCTTAAGTAGTAAACTCCAAAAATTCATGGTTGTCGCTCGATGAACCAATTTAGGCGCAGCGGAGTTGCGGGTGTCATCTAATATTATATAAATAGGCTACAAACGTCTTAAATATTTCCGATTGTGACTGAAAACAATGAGCAGTGAGTTTCAGAAATTAAAAGCACTTGAAAACAGCGGACCCTCGTCAGGCGAAGTTTTAACAACGTCGGCTTATACAGATCAAACGGTTTTAGTCAAACTCCTCCTTAATGGACTACAAACAGAACGTTACGTTTAAATGTATTTTAAATGTTTTTATGTTAATTGCTTATATTCAATTATCTAGTTTAATTAAATAATTAAACTAACTTAAAGGCTTTGATAATCAACAATATTACCTATTTGTAACAAAAATTGTTGAAAATACAGGGCATGAATGCATAAATATTATTATCCGCCAAGCAAAGTGTTTGACATAATAATATTATAAAGGCATCGGTAGCGCCTTATCATTTGGCAAATCCCCTATTTACCTACGTCTTAAGGCTTCTTACAGACGAACGAAATTATTGTATTTAACCTCATTCTCAGTCCTCACCCTCATGCCACCGCCATGTCACCTCTAACCTTAATACATACTATTTAGTTACCTATTACAGTGACTATACTATAATATTAGAATATACTAAATTAGAATCAAGGAAACATTACAGATGTATCACTAAATCCACATTTAATTTGTATTCGTACAACTTTGTGTGCGCTTGCACGGCGTACCAACTAATCCAGCGCCTCCCGAACTGTGATTACTTCATAAGGGTATAATCCTCTAGATATTCCTAAACAGCTCAGTGAGTTCCCTCAAGAAAAGGGATGCTAGTTTCATAGAGGATTACGGTAGGCGCTTATTCGTTTGTAATACAAAAGGGTTACTTGAATTAATGTTAAATAAGTCTTGTACTTTATAATAGTTCGATTTAGCCAATTTAATCTATATTTAAATAGTTTTGATGCTTAATCCTTCGCTCGGGGATCTTAGAAATGCTATTGTATTCTATTGTTGTCGCGATGACCCTTATGGGGCTTGAAGGATTAATTATTATTAATAACTAGCTGTCCCGGTGAACTTCGTGTCACTTTGAAATCTTCCCTGGACTTCTACGAATATTTTAAAACTAAAATCAGCCCAATCCGTTCAACCGTTTTCGAGTTTTAGCGCGACTAACACATTTGTAAATCAATTTTTATATATAACTAGCTGTCCCGGTGAACTTCGTGTCACTTTAAAACCTTTCCTGGACTTCTACGAATATTTTAAGACCAAAATCAGCCCAATCCGTTCAGCCGTTTTCGAGTTTTAGCGCGACTAACACATTTGAAAATCCATTTTTATATATAAGACTAGCTGTCCCGGTGAACTTCGTGTCACAGGTCACTTTAAAACCTTCCCTAGACTTCTACGAATATTTTAAGACTAACATCTGCCCAATCCATTCAGCCGTTTTTGAGTTTTATCGCGATTAACACATTTGAAAATCCATTTTTATATATAAGAATATAAGAAGATGAAGATGGTGTTTTCACAAAATGTAAGACTATCTACAAACGCATTCTAATTGGTCATTTTAAAAGTTGGTTTACGAGGATACTATTTTGAGGTTTGATAGGGTTCAGACTAGATCGTATTTCAATTGGATTGAGATAGTAAAATCTGGGTGCTGTTATTGTCATTAGTCTTTGTAATTTTACTAAAATTGTTAGGAGCATAGTGTTAACGTTAGTTATTACATAATAATTATAATTTTACTATGTTTCCTTTTTCATTCTCTTTCATAATCCCATGTTAATTGAGATTAACGTTAATAAAAATAAAAGTTCTTTAACACAGGACATTCAATTAGAATAATTACAACTGTTTTGAGCTGGTACAGCGGTAGAGCCGCTGTCTTGAATAAAATTTCAATTATATTCCGTTATAGACGGCAGTGTTACGCCCAACGCCTAAGGTCTGTTTACATTTCGTTAATAGAATGAAAATTTAAAATGAATTTCTCAACTAATGCGCCTTAAGCGAATGTCTCCTTGTGGTCTTTGGACTGTTATGTGCAATTTCGAGAAATCTGACTAGTCTTTATTTTAAGCTATTGCATAGCTTTTATATTGTGTCTTAATTCTAAATCGGTCTAGGCTTTGAGCGCAGCGATCGAAACAAGAAATTCCGTAACAAAAAAACCTAACACTCCGACTGGCACAACGGCGCGGCGCGGCGCGGCGTTGCCGTGCATCGTTTAGGGGCAATTTCATCAAAGAAATGGAACGCGTTCAATATACATTGAACCGGTTCAAAACGTATAAACGCGATTATAACATCGAATTGCATTTCGCCAACATAAACTGAACGCGTTCACAGCAAATCCGAGTTTTATCTTCTGAACGCCCAAAGTCCGAAGTTTAACGTCATAAAACCCGTTCAAGCCCTGTCATGGCGGAACGAAAAACATAGACAAAATAAATGTCAAAATAACAGTTTTGACACATGTGTTTGGTTAGTTTATGTATTGTTTCTTACTAATTTGTAGTTAAATTAACGTGAAAAGGCTTTAAAATGATGAAAACATGTAAAATAATCGCGTGACGTCACGTAAACTTAGATTTAATAATCGCGATCAATAGAATTTTGTGAAATCCATTTGAAAGAGAACGAGATTTACGTCGCTGCATGAACGCGTTCAATGGGAACTAAGTTTTATAAATCGAAGTTTTATGTGTTTTTGGTGAAATCCCACCTTAACCGTTAACGTGTTTGTGTGTGTGCGACTAGACGTATGTGAATTATAATAATTATTGCTTAATGTTGATTAAAAAATGCTATGCAACAATTTTACCACGGCAGTTCCCGAGTGTCACGTATTTTAAACTACTTGACACGAATACACGGATTTTTTTATGCTCCTAGGCGTTTCGGATTGCCGGTCAATAAAAAACGTCGGTTTTCATTAAAAAAAGACTAAAATCAGCTTATTTCAAACCAGAGGACGCCCGCAACTCCGTTGCGTCGAAATTAGTTTATCGCGCTGGAACCGTACATTTTTTAGGGATAAAAACTATCCTATGTCCTTTCTCGGGACTCAAGGTATCTCCATGCCAAATGTTAACAAATACACTTTCATTCAGCGGTTTAAGCGTGAAGAGGTATAACAGACAGACAGACAGACAGACACACTTTCGCATTTATAATAAGTATGGATGGATGGATGGATGGATTAGTATGGATAAGATGTGCTGTATGTTTCATAGTACCTTTTTATCGAGATTTTGTGAAGTTATTATTTTAATAAGGCTTTTATTCAGTTGCTGTTTGAAGCAGAGTGGACTGATGGCTACAACCATTATATTATGCAAGAAGCTTAAAATCGAAAGCGGAAATTAGTATAAAAGTAAGGTCGATCCGTTTGATCTGAAAGTAGATTAAAGTTAAACCTCTCATAGTTAACTAGGCTAAACCAGCCCAGCGAGTTTTTAACTTTTTGCTTTGCGAGCTCGCTAAGCCTATTTATTTGAAAGTAATTTACTCCGTATATTTATTCAGGATTTGTAAGTTACTTGCGATTCAGGCTTAGCTCAAGATGTTTTTGCTGTCATCCAGCCATGATATTATAAATGCGAAAGTCTTTCTATATGTCTATTTCCTCCTCAAGCCCAAACCCGAAATCAAAATAAGGTTTTTATTTGAATAGAGGTTAACACACAAAATGGCAAAAGAGTGCCACGCGTGCTTGTCAGTTATCAAGACACCATTACGTAAATTGACGCCTCCGTGGTCCAGTGGTTCAGAGCTCGGCTTTTGACTCGGAGGTCGTGGGTTCGATTCCCGCGTTGGAAACATGTTATTTCCAAGTTTGGTTAGGACAATGCAGGCTGATCACCTGATTGTCTGACAAGTAAGATGATCCATGCGTCGGATGGGCATGTAAAAAGTCGGTCCTGCGCCTGATCTCTCGCCAGTCGTGTCGGTCTGCCGTCCCACTGGGTTATGAGAGTAAAGGAATAGAGAGTGCTCTTGTGTACTGCGCACACACTTGGGCACTATAAAATTACTCCTGCGTAGCTGGCCTGGTTTCAATGAAACCGGCCACCGTCACCGAAACCGGTGTGGGAGCTATTATTATTATTACGTAAATGCCGTCGAATGGCGAACCCCTAGGGGTTCGCGTACCCCACTTTGAGAAACCCTGTTCTATAGGATACTTCCTATGTCCTACCGTACATAGAAAGTATCTTATGTAACTACGGTAGGACATTGTTCCGGGCGCGACAAACGACTTTTGGCGCAACGGAGCTGCGGGGGTCATCTAGATTAAATATCTGAAGACCAAGAACTTGAAACTATGATCAAAACCAAGAGACGAGTTACAGAATTTAATGGTCTTAAAATTCATGTGAAATTTTGTGAATTACCATCATGTTTAATACCATTGTAAAGTTGGAGATCGCGTGGGTCTTCAACATTAGGGTAAAGTAACACAGAAATGAGATATTATGTAATGTGACGCGACGCAACGATGTTCAATAGTCATTAGTCATACAAAACCTTAATGACCCTTAGTTAAAAAAAAAGACACCAAAATTAGCAACATAAGGTTTAGTAAAATAAATAATTATATTGTACTATAGTAATTTCGTTCTATATAGTAAAATATAAGGTACTTTCATGTATACAGTTTACATCACAATATATACAGTTTACATCACAAAAGTGCAATAAAGTTCCATAGACTGTGCAAAAAATGTATCTATTCCATATAGGTAACATGAAATAGGTACATTTTGTCATCTATATATATATATATATATATATATATATATATATATATATATATATATATATATATATATATATATATATATATATATATATATATATATATATATATATATATATATATATATATAATAAAGTTGTGTTAGTAACGCCACTTATAACTCAAGAACGGATGAACCGATTTGGCTGAAAATTGATGGAGAGGTAGCTTAGAACCAGGAATAGCACATATGATACATTTTGTCCCGGAAAAATGTACGGTTACTGCACAATATACTTTTATGATTTACGCGTATACTGTTCAATCGATTTCGATGAATTTTGGTATGGAGATACTTTGAGTATCGGGAAAGGACAAAGGATACTTTTGGTCCTGCAAAATGTACGGATCCCGCACAATAAACTTTCATCTAAAGAACGGATAAACCGATTTGGCTGAAAATTGGTGGAGAGGTAGCTTAAAACCAGGAAAAGGACATAGGATACAATATTTTGTCCCGGAAAAATGTACGGTTACTGCACAATATATTTTTATGATTTGCGCGTAAACTATTCAATCGATTTTGATGAATTTTGGTATGGAAATACTTTGAGTCTCGGGAAAGGGCAAGGGATACTTTTGGTCCCGGAAAATGTACGGTTCCCGCACAATAAACTTTTATGATTTTCGCCTAAACTATTCAGTATATTTTTATGAAATTCGGTATAGAGATACTTTGAGTCTCGGGAAAGGACATGGGCTACTTTTTGTCCCGGAAAATATACGGTTCCTGCACAATAAACTTTTATGATTTTCGGTTAAACTATTTAATCTATTTTGATGAAATTTGCTATGAAGATACTAATTTTAATCTATTGTTTTCTTAATTATACCAATTCGAATTAAATAATCATCGTTAAGTCAGGACAACGTCTGTCGGGTCAGCTAGTATCTATATATATAAAAGAAAGTTGTGTTAGTTATGCCACTTATAACTCAAGAACGGATGAACCGATTTGGCTGAAAATTGGTGGAGAGGTAACTTAGAACCAGGAATAGGACATAGGGTACTTTTTGTCCCGAAAAATGTACGGTTCCCGCACAATAAACTTTTATGATTTTTCGCCTAAACTATTGAGTCTATTTTTATGAAATTTGGTATGGAGATACTTTGAGTTTCTGGAAAGGACAAGGGATACTTATTGTCCCGGAAAATGTACGGTTCCCGCAGAAAAAATTTTTATGATTTTCGCCTAAACTATTCAATCTATTTTGATGAAATTTGGTATGGAAATACTTTGAGTCTCGGGTAAGGATTAGAGATACTTTTGTCCCCGAAAATGTACGGTTCCCGCACAATAAACTTTTATGATTTTTCGCTTAAAGACTAAACTATTCAGTCTATTTTTATAAAATTTTGGATGGAGATTGGAGATACTTTGAGTCTCGGGAAAGAAATAAGGATATTTTTTGTCCCGGAAAATGTATGGTTCCTGTACAGTAAACTTTTATGATTTTCGCTTAAACTATTTAATCTATTTTGATGACATTTGGCATGGAGATACTAATTTTAATCTATTGTTTTTTTTATTATACCAATTCGAATTAAATAATCATCGTTAAGACAGGACAACGTCTGTCGGGTCAGCTAGTTAAAAATATATAAACAAGAAGTCTACAGCTAGGAAAGCATAACAGTTTCTTTTGAAAGGACTGCTTGAGTTAGTTTAAAATTTATAAATCTTGTAGGATTCCTTTGGTGTGGGTTCGCTTTCAACGTCCAAGACATGGTTTCGTAACGGTGCGTCCACATTTGTATCATTTGCGCGATCAGATCTCCGTCGCGATCATCGCGCCGTATCATGATCGCTAATGTGGACGCAAAACTATACGCGTATCATGATACAAAGTATCATGATACGCGTATCATTTTGATACTGTGCTATGATCGCGACGGAGCGCGGAGATCTGATCGCGCAAATGATACAAATGTGGACGCACCGTAAGAGGAACTCGTTACTAGTTGGACCAATTAAAGTTTTACTTCAAAATAGTTTCACTTTAAGTAGATATTAGAGGATTTACGGAACCCTAAAAACTTATGCTGCATTAAGAAACTCTCTTACCTACTCAAAGCTAGTCTACTTCAATCGATAATAATACTTATTACATATTAAACTAGGCATTTCGAACGCGAAGTTAGGTTATATACTTAGATCACAAAGTATGAAATTCTACTTTTTATAGATTTCTTATATAGCGAACATTGTTTATCGTTTGTAAATTAAAAATCGTTTGTAAAAGTTATCATTTTAACCATAAAAAATGAGTTATCAAAATTATAAAAATAAGGCACAGCGTTACTCGTGGGTAAACAATATTAATATTATAAAACAGCCAACTTCCTGTGATAAATAAATTATTTAAATTTCATCTCAAAGTAATGAGATCAACAACAATGAAGGATGGTTAAACCCTTTTTGAGTTACACCTAGTGTGTGCCACAAGTTTGTGCTGAATGTATGCTTGAATTTTAATAAATTGGCATTACTTTGGAAGCTGATATCATGAGTTTAATAAACAAAAATAGAAAATTTAAAACGGGGAAAGGAATGTTGATATACTGAAGATTATTGCTGTATTTTTATTATAACTTTGTAGCTTTCAGATTATGAGTTAATAAGGTTTAAATTCGGTCAATTACGGAATCTCCTGAGGGAACGCCCTTAATAAGTTATTTTTTTGTAAAAGAACTTTTATCAATAAAACTTCATTGTGCCAAAATTAGTTTTTTCGCGAGGTACTTATGGTGTAAAATTTATAAAGTTACCATAGCTTACACTGTAAATTATGGTATAATATTGTTTTCTGCGACTCGAGTATCAAAATATTATGTGTCCCTATAAAATGAGTTCAGTGGTTAATGCTTCAAATCGAAGTTATAGATAAAAGACAAGCAGATTGACTTATATACATGTCGCAGCCAACTGATTTAAATAGCCGTTCAATCAAACAGTTAGCCCTTTGACTGAACAACGCCATTCAATCTCACGGCTAGCTTTTTAATTGAACATTTCAGTCGCTCGAAACGTTCAACACTATAGCTGATTCAAAAGCAGCCGTTTGATTGAATTAGTTCAGCGCTCACCACCGCGGCGCTAGGTGCGTTTTGTTTACAATATGGCTTCAACTAGCCGGTGTTTTGTGATTGTATTAAACTATTTTTCGTAATTAATATACGTTACAAGTGTAACTAAAGTGATAGAAATCATGGGGGCACATACGAATGAATCAAAATTAACAAATTAACAAATATTCGAGGAAAAATTACGGGATTTTGAAATGCATCACCAAGGTATTAATTGCAATTATTGTGTTCAAAACGAGTTAGAATACAATTTATTATATATTCTTACCTAAGCTGACCATTAGTTTAGTGTAATAATAACACTAAACTAATGGTTAGCTTAGTTAATTTGCCATTTAACCAGTTAGCAAAGCGTCATCTAGCTGTAGTGTTGAACGTTGCAGTCAACAAGTCGGCTAAACGACGTATAGCCGTGTGATTAAATGCCGTTATTCAGTCAAAGGGCTAGCTGTTTGATTGAACATCTATTTTATCCAGTGGGCTGCGACATACACACTTTCGTGTTTAATTTATACGTATGAATATTATGTCAGACAAAATTTTTGAACCTCGATTCTTATCAAGCTGCAAACTTGTTCCATCCTTCCGGACTGGATCAATAGCTTTAAACTAATGTTGGAATAAAATATGTATAGAAATGAGTGTATCTCCTCTGACTTGGACCACATCGCCAAAGATTTTAAACCTCTTCATAAGAGATATGTGCTCGTTGGAGGCCGTTGTTAGGGTTGAGTTCTTAATAATCCGCTTAGTACGTGATGTTTTGATTACAGGGTAAATACTATAATTAATATTAATACCGCGTACCTATACCCGATTGTCTTATCTCCGGAGATATAGGAGGCTCTATATTTTGTTAATTAATTAAAGAGGGTATATTTCCAACTAGGAGTTACCTGCAATTTCGTTGAGTTAAAATTTCTTAATCAGGACCGCGTACATTTTTTCAGTATACATTTTCTTTTACCTGGACTTAAAGCGTCTCTAATTCAGCGGTTTAAAGAGACCGTAACAGATAGACAGGTCACAGACAGATACATTTTCGCATTTATAATGGGATGTATAGCCTAAGGCCGTGTTTCCTCCTGCAATACAACTGTCGCGAGAGGTGTCTGACAGTCTGTCTGATAGCAGCTTGCAAGTGTAAACCCCGTAGCAAGTGCTGTCGCGACTATTTGTCAAGCACTTCCTGCGAGTCTATGCCTAAACATGTTTAAGAGGACTCGCGACAGATTTCGCTGCGGGTCACCGCAGATAGTCTAGTTTCGTATGGCGTTTATCCGCGAGCTTCTCGCACACCATTTATTACAGCAATAAATTGCAGGAATTAGTATGAAATGTAAACAATATTACAAGAAACTCACGCAAGACTTCCGCGAGTTTGCTTGCAGGTAGAAATACGGCCTAACACATGAGTTTTAAATAAAAGTTACATTACAAAATATGTAAAGAAGCGTTGTTTTCGTTTTCACCTTTATATCAATCACTTTTGCAAAGTGATCAAAGAAATTCTCGCAACATTATTAAGACGGCTCATAAAATATGTGTAAACGCCAGTCTTTGTTGAAGAAATCATACAAATTTGTGAACACGACAGGTTATGAAGCAGACAAATTGCTGGCGTTCCTCTGGAAAGGAATTTTTATTCTCTGAAATAAAGACAATATTGCTTAGCTCGTGCGGTCTCAATCTAGCAGAAAATGACAGAACTCCAGTATCAGTTTTATTGTCCAGAATATATTGCATTCTTTGTTCGTCGTGATTATTTACCGCATAATAAACTTTATTACGGTTAAAATTATAGCTTTCTGAATGGAACCACGGTAGTGCTTACTATAATAATAATAATAATATCTATGGACGCTTCACACCACGTCAGTCTGGCCCCGTGCTAAGTACCTAAAGGACTTGTGTTACAGATACCAGACAACGGAAATATATTTAATATTTTCATGCTATACATATATTTAAGATTTTTATTATTTCATACACATAATATTTAATACACATCCAGACCAGGGAACATTGAAAACTTTTTGTTCCGTCGGCGGGATTCGAACCCGCGACCCCCGGCTTGAGCGTCCAACGCGCTTACTACTGAGCCACAGAGGTCGTCAGTACTATGATTCCGAAAAAAAAAATTAAAAGCAAAACTGCATATTATACTTACAGCAATAATTAAATATTAAGTTCAAGATCTGTGATCGATTGACAAAGATTATCATTACAGCAATTATTAAGTATTAAGTTCAAGATCTGTGATCGATTGACAAAGATTATCATTTTTGTTGATGTGAAATCGAACTTTGATGTGACTACGAACTGCGATCGTATTTACTCTACATAAATGCTACTTTCAAACCTTGTAGCGGTGGTAACAAACGGTGTTATTATTATTAAGTTACCGCGGTGCATATAAGATTTGTGTTGCATGCAAGGAATGAGTATAGAATATATAATGCACTATTTCCATTTTAGATATCTTGAGTTAGATGCGAGCCCGTTATGATATGTTAAGGGAATTTCTTGCATTCAGAATTCACGCCTCCACCATTTTGTCAAAATGTCGTGCACGAAATGGTTCCATATTTTATTTTGTAACTACTCCTTGCTCAAGGCTTCTCTCTGGAGAATTATGTAGATGCAGTCACGAGCACTGGAATACGCACCAATGTTTCTTTTACTCGTATTATAATATACAAGACGATAATGGGCATTGTCCAAAAAAAATTACATGTACTTTTTATATTTTTTTTCGTTAAAATAGGGTATTTTAAGAATATAAATTCAATAATTTTGAAATTCATTGGCTAGTTTTTTCTCAATAAATTTTTAAAGTTTCGCTCTGACGTCATCACCGGCGGCCAATTGACCTCTGCAGAATGTTATTTTTCCTTTGAATCTTATTTATAATGGCTGGTTCGTCAAATACAAGTTATCATTATGTGAAAGCTGATACGAAAAGCTTACCAAAAGTTCGAAACGTAATGTTGGTCGAATTTATTGCTAATTTAACGCCATTGAAGGTCAAACTAAGGTTAAACATATTTGTTCAAAAATATAAGTAACTAATGGGTATTTTTTTCGTTTATATACAGAAAAACGATCACTGACCTTATTCCTCGAAATGTTTTTGTAATGAGCAAAATTTAAAAAAAATTGACAATCCCCATTATTGTTAAACTTTATTAAACCTACGTCTATGGACGCATCTAAAGGCATGTATTCATTTTATTGAAATGCATATTAATTTAAACTCTTAGTTACTTTACGTATTTAAGGACTCGTTTAGCCTTACAAGTTATGAATAGTTTATCCAGAATGTTTTTATGGCCGCTTTCTTTACACTTTACAAACTTATTTTTCAAAAAATTAATTGATTATGAAACTCCTTGTAAAGATTTGTCTCTTTAATTTGTTAATATTTGATAAATTTATACAATCCCTAACATTGATAAATGTTCGGCCTTCAACAAATAGGTACTTAACTATAAGTTAATGTTATAAATTTAGGGTAACCACGCTCCTGAGAGCAGTAAACTTTAGTGTTTATAGCTGGTACAAACCAAAACATGGCTGCCGAGTTTTATGAACTATCTAATGTTTTACAATCTGATCTATTATTTTATTGGAAAAGTTTTATAGTTGTGTAAACAACGAGCTGGAATGTATTAAAATTAACACGGAACTCTTTCAAACCGATGAATCGATTTTGGTGTTTGGCTTTTGGGTTTAGGAAAGCACAAACGAATTTTTATCGCGGTGCCCATTGATTATAGGTTATTTGATAGTCTAGTAAACACACTAGCAATTTGCTTTAATATTTTTTACCTACCTCTACTTGAAAGATACGTTTATAAAACCCCCTAGACTCAGGGTACTATAAGATATTAAAAATATAATGATATTGGTAAAATCTTCATTTTCCGCTAAAGTCAATTTATGAAAAATTACAGCTTAATCTAAAGCCTAGATATTATATTAACACTAGATGACATTTGCAAATCCTTTGCGCCAAAATTAGTTCATCGCGCGGGAACCGCACATTTTTCCGGGATAAAAAGAATCCTACTCGTATGTGCTTTCCCGAAACTCAAAGTATCTCCATTCTCCATATTATCAGCAAAATCGGTGTAGGGGTTGGGCATGTGTAGGTAACAGATTGACAGACAGACAGACACACTTTATCATATTTTATTGCCGATGTATAATTTAAACAAAGAGAAAGAGGTGGTAAGATGTGAAGTACGTTTAATGTGCTCTAACGTACATTAGAGATACAGTGCAAACTAGATTTGTTTCAGAACTAAGCTAAATCATATTAGAGTTGGTTCGAGTTTGTGTTGGCGAGTATCCAGCCTCCACAGGGGCTTACGGAACAAAACTACCCTCACATGTTTAGTTTATGAAAACTAGCTTAAGTTATAGCGTTCATTATTAAGGCGAGCCAATTTTTAGGTCACAATCGGGGCCGTTTGCTGGGTCAGTTCTTTGTTGGAGGTTGATATTTAGTATTTGTGCCTGACGCGATTCTGCTGATAAAGTTCCGTAGATATATACCGTACTCGGCGAAACATGGCGGTCGCGGTCATTGACTCCCTGTCAATAACTTTTCATTTTCTATACAAAGCCGCGATTGACAACTTCTGACACTTAATCGCGGTTCATATAGAAAATGACAAATTTTTGACAGGGAGTCATATGTTAATGACCGCTACCGCCATGTTTCGCCGAGTACAGTGTAGCTAGCATTGTTAAAAACTGATTTCTGCGTTTGGAGGTACTATAACTAAATCTAAATATATATAACTCAAAGGTGATTGACTGACTGACTGACTGACATAATATGTGATCTATCAACAAACAGCCCAGACCACTGGACGGATCGAGCTAAATTTATCATGGAGGTAGATGTTATGACGTAGGCATCCGCTAAGTAAGGATTTTGATAATTTCCACCTCTATGTGATGTGATAGTGTACGGTTCCCGCGAACCGTACACTATCTCAGGATTAAATGTATCTATCCTATGTCCGTTTCCATGGTAGGTACATAAATTCTATGTAATAACAATGTCTGTATGCTCAGTGTAGAACTGTCGAACTGAGTATTTGCTTTTATATATTATTTTGCGCTTATATTTACTAGTCGCAAGTATTACAAAGTAACGAAAAAATTCGTTTCCACGTAGCAATATTTTTGTAACCTACAAAGTACAAACCAAACCAACGGAAAATGGAATAACACCAAAATAAAAGTTACACTTTAATCGACGGATACACAAAAATCGATTTGCACCAAAAAGCCGGGGCTGGCGAAATTTTAACACTATGTTTGTTGGTCTTTTGCAGTAGTAATTCGATTGCTGTCGGCTCTGTGCTCGCAAATAATCTGCATATATTTGCAATCAGTATTTATTACTACTTAACCGATAATGAAAACGCCGGTTGATGGTCTTTTGAAAGGCTTTTAATATAATATAATGAACTACAATTCATGGGAATTAAACCAAATGTTTCGTTTAGAAGCTAATATTAGTACAGTAATGAAATCAAGTTTGATCCTGTTTCTAGCTAAACGGTTTTAACTGCACATTGTTTTGATCCAGATTAAGGCTGCGTTTTCACCAGAGATGTGTTGCGAGGAATGTGTTTTTAATCTTTCGATTGTGGATTCTTGGAAATCTATTGTTATTCTATTGTGTCTCGCTCACCGGTGAGCTTATGGGGCTTGATGGGTTAAGATCCAATAGCATCGCCGCACTAAGCGATGTCATGGCAAGGTCATGTCAATGAAGCGATTCTATTGGTTCTCAAAAACACATTCCTCGCAATACATCTCCAGCGTAAACGCAGCCTCATACTCAGCAGAAGTTAAACTAAGGAAATGTTTATTATTTTTAACCTCATTCTATATTTTAGAAATACAATTTATTTCAGTAAGAATTCCTACCGAAATACACTATTTTTTTTCGGAAAAATGAACAGTTTCTTGTTTATGCAGACGGAGCCGCACGGAACGTCTAGTATTAAAATTAATAATAATTACTCTACGTGTAACACTTAGAATAGTATAGCACACAGTACATTAGATTCCCCAGTTTAGTGTTCTCCAGGCATTGCAGGTTTTGCTGCTTGGTGTTAAAACAGTGATTTGATTAGACGTGCAAAAGATTTTTCCGAGCACAGTGAAATCTAAGATTTTCTATGCAAACACATTTATTATGCATAGAGCTTGTGCCAAGTGGCTGGAACGTAGCCTTTTGTAGAACATTCTAGTCTTTGTGCTAACACTAGATTTCATTATGATCTAGTTAATTAAACCTAATGTTGGAGATTCTTACGATAAATAATATAGTTGTTAAAGACTCAAAAGTAAAATTTACGTTAACTATTTATCTTTTCTAACTTGTAATAAATACAATATGTAATTTTTTTAAAGAGCCTATGCTGTCCCACTGCTGGGCAAGGCCTCCCCCAATATGTAAATACACAAAAAAGACCTGTCTCAACGGGTAACCGAGTTATGAAGAAAAAACTGAATTTAGCCCTTTTTTCAAGATGGCGGAACACCCACAAGGTCATTTTGGTCGACAATTTGAACTTAAGCTTTTCTAGCCATCCCCGAACGCTATATATCTAAAATTTGGTTTTCTCGGCTCATTTGCATTTGTAACCCGATTTTTTCGACGTAAAATGACTGGACTAATTAATCATAGAGTGACATTACAGCGCAAATGAACCTTTCCGACAATTGCAATAAAAGTTTTCAAACTTTATCACCTACATACCTGTGAAACAATATTTTAGGTAGCGACGGTCTCACGAAACAAAATAGGTAAACAATAGAGAAATAGTTTTATAAATAGTGGACGTCTGAAGGCTATTGCTCGCAGGTGGTGCTGACGGGCTGCTGAAATGTCTCTGTCGCAAACTCAACGAGGATATAATATATTTAAAAACAGGACCTTTCTATTTGTACCAAGTATTATTTAGTTTTTACCCAACTACGGCGAAGCAAAAGGAGGGTTATGATTTTGGCCGGTATGAATGTAATTGTATCATGTGGGTATGGATGTTTATCTGTTCCCTCGTAACTTTAAAACTACTTATCATAATTTACGTTTTGATATAATTCTACTGGGATTTGACGTGTCTGTCTGTGTGTCCCAACCCCGAGGCGTCGCATTCAGTAGCGACTGACCTTAAAGAGTTGTAGGATTTGTCTGTCTGTCCATCTGTGGCATCTTCTTATGTTTAAAACCGTTACTAGTATCATGGTTTCTGAGTTCTGACTATTTTTAGGCTCAATTCACATTGTAACAGAGTCGAAGCGTTGCGTCGCCAAAGCATGCATCTCTATTGTTCTAACTTTTAAAGTACAAATTTCTGCTATGACAAAATGAAAGCTTCGAAAAGAGAAAGAGAGAACTGGAGTCGACGAGCGACTCTGCCCCAGTGTGAGTTGAGTCTTAGATCACTAGGTAATAAGAAAAGAAAAGTGAAATCGTACACACCTTTATTCGCCGACAGTACCTAAATTTATTACGTTCTACTTTATTCTCTAGGCAACCCCAAAATCTTCATAAATATACAAGTTTTAATTAACTGGGAGATTCGCTTTTTTCGCTTTAAATAATACAGATGAGCCATAAAATAAATTTGGGGTTCAACCAGATGTTGAGGGATGGCTCTATTCCCACATGGTTTAAAAAGGGTTACTTCATTTTTCTAAGCTTTTTCGCTACGTTTACAGTTAATTGAAAATTACTCTTAACCGACAGGGGTTTTGAGGGTTATGTTTTATGTGTAGATAGTTGTGTCTTTGATGTCAAAAGGTAAACTTAATAATTTTAAAATAATTTTAGCTAATACTTCGACTGCCTGCCTACCTAATACCGAATTGTTTATTGTAACACCAAAGTTCCACCCCCTCTGTAGAGCGATGAACCCAAAGTCTGTCTTTTGATCTCCATACTTTTAGTATATTGGTTTATTAACTCAGTAGTTGATACAATATCATGCAAGCGATATAGTTTGTCTATATACCGTTGCAATTTTACCTTGAAAGTTGGAACTTGAATTTTATAATATAAGAGCCTTCCATATCTTACCTGTTTTATTGTGAAGCAATATAGTTTTGTTCAGCAATGATCATAATATGCTTCAGATCCTAGTTCTTATTCTAGGTCAAGTTATATAAAAACATATAAAGGACATTTCTAAGATAATAATTTTGTATTTAGCAGCCAGTGACGTAAGCTTATCCTGTCCGAACTCCAGACATTATTTCGACTAGTCACTAAATACAGATTAAGTACTACATTACATGCTAACTACAGGCCTTTCTTTTATATAATATTTTGAATCGTAATAGGTATGTATATTATTTTCTATTCGTAAATATTGTGTAGAGGAAGTGGGAGGTTGAAACTTGAAAGTAACATTGGTTCTCCCACAAGCTGTACATTTTGTGGTACACTTTACGGAAAAACTATCACGCCTATTGATGTGTGACATAGCAATTTTTATTTCTTTTTAGATGTGTTATTATCAGTCAGTCAAGGTTTTTTTATATTTAAGTAGATTGTAAGTGTATTATTATCAGATAGTCAAGGTGTGACGACACGAGCCCTCACAACTCACACTTTTTGTATAGTTCAAATTATGACTATTTAACGGCTGGCTACTAACCCATTTATCACTTGCTTAAGTAGCGACAGGACGAATAGAAACTGAAAACAATTTAGACCGGAAAGGGAAATGAAATTTAAACAAACGAAATTATATTTATTGCAACAAGTGAATCGCGGGGTCGGAAAAAATATTATCATATTCCGGGGCTGAACTACGCTCACCTGTTTTGTACCTTTTTCCCCATTTTCTCCACTTTTTTCGCCCCCCTCCTCTTTTGTCTCCCTCCGTAACGAGCATCCTGTTCCCTGTTTCGCGGTTAATTTGGATGCGTGTTTTTGTTTCTGGAAATTTTGTTTGCCGCGAAAATTTGTCATTTCTTTATTTAAGGACGCGAGAAGCGGGATTTTTTTGATGAATGGCGAGCGTTTTCACAAAGAGGTGGAGGTTATATACAACTGTCTCGTCGAGGTAAATATGAATTTAGGAATATGTCGGTAATTTACATTTCATTTTTTACGTGTGCCTCTAGCCTCTTGCGTGCTTCGTCAGCTCTCTCATGAACTAATCAAGATAAATCATATTAGGCTTAAGCTCGCAAGCATTTTCAACACGACTTTTTTACGTTTACTTGTAGAATAATATTTGAAGACATGAGTGGATTTTACATTTTACAATATAAGAGCAATTACCATTTTTTAATACTTTGAACTAATCTTGTAACTTACCTACTTTATCGTATATCTTATATAGATATATAGCTGTATAATATGTAAGAATACTTTCTTATTTCAAAACGACAGTTTTCAAATTGTTAGTTACCGACACATGTCTTAATTTTTTGTTTTATTTATAAAAAAATATATATTGCACCATGCTAGTTGTCTAGTTACCTAAGCCTATAAATTTAGTTCACGCAGAAGGTCCCCGTACATTTTGGTATTAAAGTTACAAAAAGACTAAAAAAAAATAGTTCGCTATAATAATTACAACAAAACTTCACAAAACTTCCATTTTTAAATGCATTTGAAAAGCGTCTTCGCTTCCCCACACAATCCTCCAGTGATAAGGTCAGAATATCAGTCGTTCTAAATGCAAATATTACGGGGCCCCCGGGAGGTGTTATGTTCGGTTTTTTAGGTGGAGAGGACGCAAACACCGCTAAATGGCAAGAAAGCAGTTTTTATGCTGACGGTACTACAGTTAGTAAACCTGAGATAGGTTTTGAGAATAGGGATGCGAATAAAAATATTTAAATGGATTTCAACTCACTTGTGGTCTACTTTACACAGCAATTTAAATCGTTTGCAGTATTTGTCTGTTAAATGAAAATATTATACTGGAAAATACTCATGACAAGACAAAGACAGAAGACATTGTATAATATTTTAGTTTTGCCTAGAAGCAGTCATATTTTTTTTTGTATAAATAAGGGGGCAAAGGAACAAACTTCTCACCTGACGGAACTCAACTACCGTCGCCCATGGACACTCGCAACATTAAAAAAGCTGCAGGTGCGTTAGCGGCCTTAAAGCCTTTTAGAGCTGTATTATTCTACAGATACAGTTTAGGCTGGAAGATTCCAGTACCGTTAATTTACCATATTTAATGAAGATTTTAACGAAATTGTGTAGAGTTTATGTCTTCATTAAATTGAGGACGTATAATTTAATCACTTTGAGTGTGACGTTAGACTTGAATTTTCCTTGCATATTTTGCTTGTTTAGTTTATTTTCTAGACGCGTCGCATCACTATAAGGGATAAGATAATCATAAAATATGATAACATAGGTATGAGAAAGGGTCTATCATTAATATGTACAATTTACCTTCGCTTATCTCGCGATGTTTACGGTAGGATATGTTGTAACTTGTATGATAGTAAGATCTTTTAGGGGAAGATTTTATTGTAATGAGCTATGGGGTAGGTGTTATGGTTGATTCTTGATGAGCTCTGTAGAGATTGCACTATCAGAGAAATGACATTCGTAATTCGGTTAGGTTATGTAGTTAACGGTATTCGTGATATATGATCTGTCGGCTGGGTTTGACATAACGGCGACCAAATTGAGTAGGTCCGTCATCCGCTGCATCAATTTGTCTTATTGTACAGATACAACTTATGGCTCATTTTCACTGGTCGATAGGGCCCGCATGCGGAGTGCGGGAGATTTCTGAAACGCATGCCTCGACCAATCAAAATGCGCCATTAGTTGTCAATTAGTTGTCATAGACTCCCCGTATGCTGTATACGGTATACCGTGCGAGTTAACAACTAATGTAAATGCGCCCTTAGAAGTTCTTGTGATATTTTACAAGTGGACGTACGACACTCGCAATATTAGAACAAGGTAAGTAACATTATTAATGTGTTTCTCTGTTACTTCTTCATAAACAATTTCTAGTATCGTTGAATCGATTTAAACGAAAATAATCGGCGTGAAGATGCTCGAAGTCCTAGAAAAGGACAAGACAGTTATTATGGCGGCACAATGTACCATTTCGTGGTATATAATATAGATTAGAGTCACGTAAGTGACGTAACACGTTAAACTGTACATATAATTCAAAATTCATAGAAATGAACAAAAATTTTCAAAGCTAAACTCCACGTACACTGTACGTCCAGTTTCCATGAGTTTCATTTATGAGCGTAGGTGCGTTTCCGGGATGGGAAAGCTCCAGGGAACGTACATTCTTTGATCTCGGATATAGAATACTGAATTGATTTCAATGTATATTTTGACCCCCACGGGAATGTTATGTATTCCAGCTTTTATTGTTTTGTTTCGCCGAATTGAAAGCGTATTGTGAGCGTACTGTATAAACTTTGATCTTTTATATAAAATATCGAATTTCAACCTTTGATTGTTTTTCCTAAATACGTGGAATAACATTGGAATATTAACGAGCGGTGGATGAACTCTATTGTTTTGGGAAAACTCAAATAATACAATAAAAATGCGAAAATATAATCACCTCACATTTATTTGTAAATCTACAACGAGTAAAGACACTAATGCCCACAGACATATTATATCAATATATTTCCGTGCTACTGCCACTTGAATATTATAAAATCATCAATACATGTAGGGCCTAATACCAATGCATTATTACTTCGTTGTCAATACAACGACGCATCGCAATCGGTGCGTCGTCGTCGCAACTCTCCGACGTTTTACATACGTTTATATGCGTTGTGTGGTGCGGACTGCGGTGCGTCCGAGCAACGTTTCGGCGTGTTATCGTCATTGATGCGTTGTGTTGTCGGACGAAGTGTAGCATCGGAGTGTGTGAAGCGCAGCGCTGTCATCGTGTTATATTGTGCTATCGAATTTAATCGCATGTGGCGTACAAAACGTTATACGCAACGCAACGATCAGCAACGCAACGGAGCAGTGTGGCTTTGCTCTAACGCGGTTATTCCCCGCGGTGCTCATTAGATTGAAGCGGGGAGTCCCCGATTCACTGTTACATTGATGTCACAAGGAATAAAATAGCAAAAGTATGGAGCCTTTTCACTCTTAAATGGGTCAGTGCGTATCCTCAACAATCCACGGACTAAGTGACACCAATTGTGAACAATAGAAATGGAATAATGGAATGAAAGTAATGAATGTAGATTTTACTTAAGCACCTGAAGCTAAAGTCTATACTAATTTGAAGAGGAATAATTTGTTTTGTTGAATAGGCGCTACTGAAACCATTTTGATATATTATTTTGTTATAAATCTGGTTGAACAATGAACATGTAGGACAAAAGTCACTTTAGGTTTCTTTTGTATCAAGGATAGTGGTAACTTAACAACAATTGAATAATTAATCTAAATATTAATTGTAATCTACTGTAGCGTTATATTTTAGTCATTTAATTAACATTTTGACAAAAAAATTACGGATTTTACTAACTTACTATGATATCAAAACATCTAATAACTCCTTAGGTAAGTACATAATATTTGAGCAAATAGTAGTTTTATCTTTTAAATCTGTGAAGACCACAAAACATCTAATTATGTGCCCAGTACACGTTTCTATAAACATCTAAAGATATTGCGAGAGTGTTGACAATTTGCCCAACTATTGTGTCCCTGATAGAACTGCGACGAGCAAGTTCAATATTGAAGTTGACAAAGTACGATCCGTTCACAGTTATTCTGCCTCTAAAATGATCTTTATGACGACCTGCTAAGGATCATAATCATAGGATATAAGTCAGGGTGGGCGCTGGATCCTATGACCAATTTTCTTCAGCACAACTTTCCAGACGCGAGAATAAACACTATACAGTTACGCTTACTGTTGTTGCTATTATATTGAAGTGAAGAAAATAATACATTTTTAAATATATACCTATTATATTATGTTTTTTCTTTTATATACTTTTCGTTTCATAGCTCAGAAGAAATTTTATCCTATTTTTTCTGCTGCTTAGTCAATAGCTTAAGACTATATTATTATAGAGCACCAGCTGGTTGCTAATGTAGAATTCTAGTAGCATCTTAGCATAGATATACAACATACATGTTTCATGCGTAGTATACAACTGTACCTATACCGTGTAAGTAGTATTTCTTATTAATAATTATTATAAATGGATAAGACTTTTCAAAAGCCTTGTACTACAAAATAGTAGCACAATATGATTTGCAATAAAATAAGTTTTAATAAAACTACTTCTGAAACGTGTCGCGAAGCCTGAAGGAGCTCATAACGTCAAATAATGCATGTTTCAATCCTTATTTCTCGCATTCACACGCGAAATATCATTATGATATTCAATTCCGGCGAACTTCCGACTCGCAAATTGTGACTGCGAGAGAACTTAAAGCTGCCTACGAACTTGTGAAGCTCTGACATTGCAATTACAAAGCTCTTGCTCAAACTTTAGTTATTAAAAGGTAATAAGTTTTATGTGACGATTGTCTCGTTTAATGAAATGTTCCTAATTTTTTTGTTTCAGGTAGGTACGCCGTACAAGGCGTACGGCGTACCTACCTGAAACAAAAAAATTCATTCCAAGATAGCGCGAATATGCGAATAGGCGTCAGTACCAACATTGTTTAAACACTATTATTGTTCAGATTTTAACATGGAAAATACTATTATTTAATTTTACTATTATTTTATTTAATTTATATTATTTTATAACAATAGTAGTAAAAATGCTTACAACTAAAACATTATAGAATCTCTTTAATTTTGTTTTCACGAATGTAGTACAGTCTAGCCCTGATTGCCACCATGATTGTGTAACAGTAGCATACAAAATCTACGTTAATTATAATGTTACGAAGAATAGTATGCCCCTCAACACTTTCGTATTCGCTTGTATTGGACCATTATGGGTGTGGAGAGGCGGTGTAAAACGCAATGACAATAATTGCTTTTAAGAAATAAGTAATTGGTGTTAAGTTTTGTCAGTTGATAGACACAGTACATGTGATTTGTGGCGGATATAATTTACTTTACTCGGCAATATAATTTACCCAGCGACAATGGCGCGAACATAATGAGCAGATTATAAATTGTAACCGGCCAGCAATAAATCTGAAATGTCAGTGAGTTTCTTTAACGAAGGGCCTGAGCCCTTATAAACAGCCGATGTTGGTTAAGTGGCGTATATAGGGCATATTTTATTACCACGAGTTAGCGGCACTAGTAGGTGACAAATATAATTCACGCAAACGCAGGGTTGAGTTTTTTTTTTATTAAGTAAGGGGGCAAACGAGCATACGGGTCACCTGATGGTAAGCAACTACCGTCGCCCATGGACACTTGCAACATCAGAAGAGCTGCAGGTGCGTTGCCGGCCTTTTAAGAGAGAATACGCTCTT
Organism: Polyommatus icarus; assembly: GCA_937595015.1. Classification (NCBI taxonomy): domain Eukaryota; kingdom Metazoa; phylum Arthropoda; class Insecta; order Lepidoptera; family Lycaenidae; genus Polyommatus; species Polyommatus icarus. The sequence goes on along the minus strand of OW569335.1, from coordinate 8,471,859 downwards.
TTCTTGAAGGTTTGCAGGTCGTATAGGTCCGGAAATACTGCTGGTGACAGTTCGTTCCAGAGTTTCACAGTGCGCGGTAGAAAGTTACGCGAAAAACGCACTGTGGAAGACTGCCACTCATCAAGGTGATGAGGATGGTATGCTTTTCACGTGGGACGATGGCGAAAAGTTGCAGGTGGTATGATTCCGAACAATTCCTCAGAGCACTCCCCGTGATACAACCGATAGAGGATGCAGAGCGAAGCTACATCTCGGCGTAATTCCAAGGGGTCCAAGCTGTTTGAAACACTATGGCAATCAACAATTCGAGCGGCCCTTCGTTCGGATCCAGAGGGAGCAGTTGGTATTTTGGCGCCCCTGCCCAGAGATGAGAACAATATTCCATATGAGGCCGAACCTGCGCCTTGTAGAGTTGTAGGCGTTGGCCCGGACTGAAGTACTGTCTCGCTCTGTTAAGAACACCAAGCTTCTTCGAGGCTAATTTGGCCTTTCCCTCTAGATGATATCGGAACTAGACTTCGCTTGATATGTTGACGCCAAGTATCTCAATGCTAGGGGAGATGGTTAAAGATGTGCCCTCGAAACGAGGATACACGACTATTGGTGACTTTTTAGTGGTGAACGCGCAGACTTGTGTCTTGGCGGGGTTGAATTGGACCAAGTTACGTCTACCCCATTCAGAGACCTTCTTAAAAAGTTCGTTTCGACTCTCAGTGACATTTTGCCGAGAAATATTGGGGGAGCCGGTATATACAGCATCACCTGTACTGTCATCCGCATAGCAATGAATGCCGCTGGTCTGCAACATGTCATTGATATGCAGTAAGAATAGAGTAGGCGATAGCACCAGCCCTGAGGCACACCAGCAACAACAGACTGAGTTTCCGAGCATTCGCCGTCAACTGCGACGTTTATGCTTCTGTCTGCTAAGAAACCAGTGACCCACTTACATAATTTCTCGGGCAGCCCGTATGATGGAAGCTTTGATAGCAGCGCTTTATGTCATATGTCCAAATTAACAGCCAATGCCTCTCCCTTCTACTCAATTGCCTGAGCCCAACGATGAGTCAGGTACGCCAAGAGATCACCAGCCGAGCGACCCTTACGGAACCCGTATTGTTAGTCGCTTAGTAGTCCCTGGCCGTCCAAGTATCGAAGAAGCTGACTATTGATAATGGATTCCATTATCTCCGAAAAGAGAGAGGTTATAGCGATTGGTCTGTAGTTGGAAGGATTTGAGCGATCATCTTTTTTGGGGATCGGGTGCACCAAGGCTGTCTTCCAGGAAGCCGGGACGATGCCAGTGGAATAGGAGAACCGAAAAAGACGCGTCAAGACCGGAGCCAACTCTGGGGCACACTTTTTCATCACAATAGGCGGGATTCTGTCAGGCCCACTCGACTTTTGGATATCAAGGGAACGGAGGGCTTTTCGCACTGAGCGCTGATGTAACCGAATATCCGACATGATGCTCGTGCATCGCGGTATGGTCGGCGGTTTCTGCTCCCCGTCATCCAGGGTCGAGTTTGACGCAAAGAGCTTGCCCAGAAGATCGGCTTTGTCTTTTGCGTCCTGGGCCAACGATCCATTTCCTACGTGTAGGGATGGTAGGGTTGGCTTGCTTTCCTTCAACAGCTTTGGCCAGATACCAAAATGCACGGGTTCCCGAGGGGAGGTGCTCAAGTCTCTTGCCAATTCTATTGACGTGCTGTTGTTTTGCCCTAGTAATCTCTTTCTTGAGGGACCTAGAGGCAAGGTTGTATTCCTTTTTATATGTGCTAGTATTTAAATCCCGTGCAGACACTGCGTTGGCCCAGGATTGGTAAGCCTCCTGCTTCCAAAAGTAAAGTTAATAAGTAAGTTAGTAGAGTTAAGGTAAAGAGTTAAGGTAAATTATTATTGGTACTTTTATAAGAGAGATATACAAGTGATACTACAAAAATTCATATCATTAACATCCTTTGTCTATAATCCATACTTCCATACTAATCATGGTCGATACTAATATTATAAATGCGAATGCGTGTGTCTGTCTGTCAGTCTGTCTGTTACCTCTTCACTCCTAAACGGCTGATCCAGTTGGGCTAAAATTTGGCACAGAGATACTTTGAGTCCCGGTAAAGGACATAGGATACTTTTTGTTCCAAAAAACTTTTCCCACGCGATAAACTAATTTTGTCGTAACGGAGTTGCGGGCGTCATCTATAGTCCGCGCGGAACTGGTTGGCAGCTCTGCCCGTATACTCACATACCGGCAGAGCGGCCAACTAGTTCCGCGCGGACTATCTAATATATATGTCGCAGGGAAAATCAGGGATTTCACGATATCCCTAGGGATATCACGAACTCCCGGCAGATGCCGAATATTCTTGTTTGTTACGTCTTCTTACTAAAAATATCTAGTGATATGTCATTTTTTAGTGAAATAAATCTAGTGAAACGTCAGAAAAGCGGACACCGCCGAATAAAAATCAAGCCACGAATAATTTCTCTCGCTTGCTCTAGTATACACACGGGCACTTTGATAAGATCATCTAACATCTGAATCTGACAAGTAAGATGTTAGATGATCCATGCGTCGTATGGGCATGTAAAAAGTCGGTCCTGCCCTGATCCCTCACCGGTCGTGTCAGTCTTCCGTCCCACCGGGTTATGCGAGTAAAGGAATATAGAGATTGCTCTTGTGTACTGCGCACACACTTGGGCACTATAAAATTACTCTTGGCCTGGTTTCAATGAAACCGGCCACATCACCAAAACTAGAGTGGGAGTTATTATTATTATTACCATACGTGTAATGCAACTTTTTTTTATTGAATAAGGGGGCAAACGAGCTAACGGGTCACCTGATTGTAAGCAACTACGGTCGCCCATGGACATTCGCAACATCAGAAGAGCTGCAGGTGCGTTGCCGGCCTTTTAAGAGGGAATACGCTCTTTTCTTGAAGGTTTGCAGGTCGCATAGGTCCGGAAATACTGCTGGTGACAGTTCGTTCCAGAGTTTTACAGTGCGCGGCAGAAAGTTACGCGAAAAACGCACTGTGGAAGACTGCCACTCATCAAGGTGATGAGGATGGTATGTTTTTCGCGTGAGTCGATGGCGAAAAGTTGCAGGTGGTATGATTCCGAACAATTCCTCTGAGCACTCCCTGTGATACAACCGATAGAGGATGCAGAGTGAAGCTACATCTCGGCGTAATTCCAAGGGGTCCAAGCTGTTTGAAACACTATGGCAGTCAACAATTCGAGCGGCCCTTCGTTGGATACGATCCAGATTGAGCAGTTGGTATTTTGGCGCCCTTGCCCAGAGATGAGAACAATATTCCATATGAGGCCGTACCTGTGCCTTGTAGAGTTGTAGGCGTTGGTCCGGACTGAAGCACTGTCTTGCTCTGTTAAGAACACCAAGCTTCTTCGAGGCTAATTTGGCCTTACCCTCTAGATGGTATCGGAACTGGACTTCGCTCGATATGTTGACGCCAAGTATCTCAATGCTAAGGGAGATGGTTAAAGATGTGCCCTCGAAACGAGGATATACGACCATATAATATATATAACTATAGCAGATCTGAGGGGGCATCACCATATCTCTGAATTATACAGTTGAAACCAGCTGAGGGTTCTTCATCAGACCCTTGATTTTTGGCGTCAAATAAAGCGGCCGACCAAGTTGAATATTTTTTGTAAAGGTGGCATAACGCTCTCTAGTTTGGTTAGGCTCTTGTACAGGCACAGGTACTACAGGTACTCCAGCTCTTCGATTATCCTAGTTTTTACGGTTCCGTACCCAAAGGACTAGTCTGTCTGTCTGTCTCCAGGCTAGATGAGCCGCGCCAGCTCGAGCGACGCATTTGTTTCACTCCCACTAGTGCCCGTGTCACGTGTGGGAACTAGAGCGAGCGAGAGAAATGAGTGGCTCGACGTTTATTCGGCGGTATCCGCGTTTCTGACATTTCACTAGATTTAGTTTAGTGAAATGACATATCACTAGATATTTTTAGTAAGAAGACGTAACAAACAAGAATATTTGGCGTCTACCGGGAGTTCGTGATATCCCTAGGGATATCGTGAAATCCCTGATATCCTCTTTTCCCTGCGACATATATAAATCTCCTGTCACGATGTTTGTCCGCGATGGAATTCCTAAACTACTTAACCGATTGTAATGTTTTTTTTAATGTGTGCTTTTTTCCAACTTGAAACATAGGATAGCTTAGATCTTTAATTATTATAGTCGCAATTTTATTTTATTGCAAATTATTTACAACCTGAGACTGACGGCGACCATTGTTTGTGCGACGGGATAGCGATTGACGTTGCCATGGTAACATACATATTTCGTCACTTCAATAAAATAATAATTATGGCAAATAGATAATATATTATGGCAAAGCAACGTTTGCCGGGACAGCTAGTAGTAATATAAATTTTAATTTTCAAATGAAATGTCACTTCAAGTACTAATGCCACTGTATATTTTCGCATTACTGTATACCTACCTAAAGTAGCGTATGAAGCCACATCCAGAGAGTGAACCGTGCTTGATTCAAAATCTGATTATTAGTATTTAGTTCTCACGTAACGTGAAGATGGACATACACACGTACAAATATTCGCCCTTGAAAAAGTTAGTATGATAGACTGATTAGTGAATATTTTATTTTAAACCTAGCACCAACAAGAAACATTTGAAAACCTGTAACATCCAAAGGAAATGATACATTAATAATTCTGAGGATACATTCAAAACAATAATTTTATGTGACGCCAAATTACGAATGGCGACTGGGCGTTAGTTTTGATGACAGATTTATACTTCGTCCATTCATTTCTTGAGTCACACCTCGTAAACATGTCTTTGCGTTAAATTAAAATTAACATCAGTAATATTTAGTTCACCGAATATTGCTACTGAAAGAAATATTTGAACGATTGGTTTAGTAAGAAATTCGGAACATTAGGTGTTTCCGCCGGATGATATTGGATTGAACTGAAACATCCTGAAGATAGAATTATTAGTAAACACATTTTAATGATTACTTATATGTCATAAGTATAATACTCTGCAGGGCCGGCTTAAGCCCAGGGCGCCATGAGTTCAAGGGCCCCCGCCTCCCAGCTAAGTCAAGTCAAAAATAGACGATAATGCGAAATAGCTCATAATTTTATTAATTTTTGTTGGTATCCCTGAGATCAAGGTTTATTATACAATTTAGGTGTTGGTACTACAAACTGGCAGTTAAAATGTTATAGCCCTAAGTAATTTCAGCCCAGGGCTCCATAAGCTTACGGTCCGGCCCTGATACTCTGTAGTTGTCACAAAATATAACATTTTAAAAAGTTAATATTATTAAGTTTCTTTAAGATTGCTGTATTGAAAATGCGTATCAAATATGTAAAGAGTAGGTTTTTGACGTGCTTTGCTAGTGTTGTTTTGTTATATTCTATTACGGTCTAACTATCTAGATCTTTAGTTATTATAGGCAATAACTGCAAGTCACTTATCTAAATCACAGATCTATCGGAAGCCAAGCCACTCCAATAACGTTTATTTACTAAACATAATTAATGAAATACAAACAGACACAATCTCACCTTTATTAGTGTACATAAGTAGATTAGTCAGGCTTACCTGGAACATCGTGATGCGTTCAACAGCTCGTTTATATGCTAAATACTAGATTTGGGACACTAAATATTAAGTACATATAGTAAGAGATTACAATAAGCTGCTATGTACGGCCTAGTAACGTCCAGGGTTTATTTTATGGCGGCAAACGGCCAACAGATTGTCTAATATTGTGTTCATATTATTAATTGCTAACTTTTAGCTTACCCTGAAAGGAAAACACACACGGAATCTTTTTCTCAAAGATTCCGTGTGTGTTTCTTATCGCAGTGATTGTGATTTCTGAAAGTTTTAAAAGTCAACTTAAAATGTAAATTCACTAAAATAAGTGCAGATAAATTTTCACATAAAATGAAAGCACTTTTTACACTACGAAGCTTTTCGTATAATTTTACCGAGAAATAAGCATGTTAAAGTTGCTAGTTACTAGTAATCACATTAAGGATGTAACCAAACGAGCGTAATTTGTGAGTTGTGACTTAATGTGAGTCGCAGAATTTCGGCCGACAGAAATTTTGCTGCGTTCAGTTTCATAGAAAACTCCTACTTCGTCCACATGAGCGTTTTGTGAGTCATGATATTTTGCATGAAAAAATATTTACGCGGCCGAAATTCTGCGACCCACGACTCACAAAATTACGCTCGTTTGGCTTCACCCTTACTAAGGCCCGTATTTTTGGTCAGTACTCAAGATGCACCTCGGTCTCAAGACACGGTTCAGGCTCTGTGATTGGTTGGCTGTCAATATTTGGACCAATCACAGAGCCGAACCGCGTCTTGAGACCGGGTCACATCTTAAGTACTGACCAAAATTACGGACCTAAGTCGATCGTCTACAAAACTCTTTCTCTGTATTGGAAAGTAAATTACAGTTACAACTTACAAATGAAAAGTGATGAAGGTAACAGGCGTATACACTGTACACGTACCTTTACAGCTCTCTCGCATGTACAAAGTAATAGATTGTTTATTTTATTAGCTCCAGCACAATGTGAACTACAACTTTTCCTTTGACCCGCTGTCGCAGATGTTTTTGAAGCAAACACTTAATGTATTTTCTACGTGAGCCTTGGAGCAAGTTTCTTCGAAATAAAATTACGTTTCGGATAAATTATTATTTATGTTCCAAACAATACAGGACAAAGAAATGTCACAGAAAAGGAACAGTTTATAATGTTTATCAGTATATGTTATTCTGTTATTTATTTGAAGATACATGTATTTATTTATAGGAGCAGACAAGTGTAATGTTAGAGTGGAGACCACGTTTAGGCAAACGTAGTGTAGGACGTCCCGCAGCACGGTGGACCGACGATTTGAAGAAAGTGGCTGGCAACGGATGGATGAGGGCTGCCCAAGATCGGGATGGTTGGCGCTCATTGGGGGAGGCCTACGTTCAGCAGTGGACGGCAATAGGCTGATGATGATGATGATGACTTATTTATAGAATCTTACATAATAGAATCTTGATCGTTAAAATCATGACGTGATAATCCTAAGTTCTTTCTGTACGTAATAACTATCGATCTACAAATGCTATTGTAAAAGAGGGAGGTTTATGTTGAACCTTGTTTAAATGATAAGAAATCTGGGCAAATTGAATGAAAAATGTTAAGTAAATATGACATCTATAAAAGTTCTTGTGTTCAATCCATTTAACAATATATTATATGGGTCGTAACATCACGTCATACTTTCTTTTTTGTTATCATAAAGGCCTTTTATTTGGATTGCTAAATCTCTGAGTTCCATTATTATTATACTTTGTAGCATTTTCCTTGTTGGAACTAGGTACATAATATTGTGTGTACTTGTTTATACAAGTTAGTTTAAACTAAGTAACACTTTTTGAGCATCCAGAACTCAAATTTTAACGTATGTTACATAACTTACGACAGCACTCAGAAACATTTAAAGATTATTATTCTTATGCATTTCTTATGTTGTTATTAATTCATAAAGACTTTGCCTGAAAATTTTAATTGTAACAGTAACTATAATTCAAGTACCTAAAAATTGGGGATTATAATTCCCATCAACACTCTTATTGTTATTTTAAAACTACAGACTTAGTTAAATTTTAACGTATTGTAGGTATAACTTATGTTGTTATTAATTCATAAAGACTTTGCCTGAAAATTTTAATTGTAACAGTAACTATAATTCAAGTACTTAAAAATTGGGGATTATAATTCCCATCAACAGTTTTATTGTTATTTTAAAACTACAGACTTATTTAAGTGTAATGCTAAGTACTCACATACGGTTTTACTCGATAGTGTTACTCCAAATCGAGCAAAAACCACCGTGTGGACCGCAAAACTCATAGCTCGAAGGCTCGCATCCAGCCCTGCTCGACGGCTCGCATCGAGCCGGCTCGATAGAATTAAATAATCTAATTCTAATCTAATTTCTTTTGATTTGGAGTAAAATTATCGAGCAATGCTGAATGTGTGGACGAAAGCCCGAGGCGTGGTTTTTACTCTACGTGATTGCTCGATCGAGCAAAATCGTATGTGAGTACTTAGCATAACAGTACCATTTTTTATTGCGGATTATTCGATTTTTGCGCTATTTCATTTAGGATACGGAGTCTTGATAGTTGATACACGTCTTCTTTACGTAAAGCAAAATCGCTTTCCGCTGTCTGTCTTTGTGTAAGACTAGAATCTAGATCTTGTAACGTAAACAACAGATTTTGATATGGTTTTTTCAACTGACTTATTCCAGCGCCATTCATACCATAGAAGAAAAATAATGATCGTTCAAGAGGTTTTATGCGAACCGAGGTCGGGGTTCTAGTATATAATAATTATAATGTTATTTATATCAAGAAAACACAATACCCTTAATTAGCTGGCTTATCAAATATTAACACGATACGGCTGTAATTACGCCAGATTGACGAGACGTAATTAATTTCTCACAAAAGGAATATTTAACTGGATAATAAGGTCTCGGAGCATTCGTGAAACGTATCTTACGTTTTGAGAATTTTCTCAATTAGGAGCTTTGATCATGTTTAGTAATAACGTAATTTAATAATGATATCAAAATACAACAATTAACCCATAAACCCATCAAGGTGATCGCGACAACAAAATAATACAATGGCAATTCCGAGAACCTCCGATCGTAGGATTAATAAGTAATAATGTAATTTAATAATAATAACAAAAAAAAAACAATTTTATAATATTAGTATTAATATCGATTATTCAAAGAATTTTTGTAATAGGATAAAATCAATAATATGAATTATACAAATTATTTTATTTAACTCTACGAATAATAAAAACTAATTTAACTGCAATTTTTTAATAAAAGATATCACAATTAGTACGTACTCAACGTACTAATTGAGATATCTTAAAATGGCTACAAAAATGGTCAAAATTCCTCTGAACGTCTTTATTATTTCTATCCAGGGCCCCCGTAAGGGCTACTGGCGCCGTGTGCAATAAAAAGGATTTTTGCGCCCGGGAAATTTTTTGAGTCCTTGGTTTTGGCGCCCCTAAAGATGGCGATTTGGCGCCCCTTGAGTATGGCGCCCGTGTGCATTGCACACGTTGCACGTAATATGGTAGCGGGGGCCCTGTTTCTATCTAATGTAGAAAACAGTTTTTATTACTTATCTTATGTACCTAAACAAGCAAACACTTTTAAGTAAGATAGACCGTACTCTTTCTTCCAAAACAATCCCAAAATTCTATTATCTTTGAAATATTTTTAATCTTACTATGTGAAACTTTATTCCAAATTTAATGAACATTTTAAAAGAACAAAATTCTTAATAGTCCAGTCATTTTAGACAATTGAAATAAAGAAAATTCCGACACAGCCAAATTTTCGTAGAGACCTTAGGTTTACCACAAGGAATAAAGTGTCAAAAGTCCCCATCAGTCCCATGTGAGCTTAGGGACTTATTCGGGGCCCAAGGTAAAAATTTTAGGTGTTTTGGATTTTTCTCGAAAACGGTAAGTTTTATCGAAAAAGTACTTCAGAGCAAAGTTGTAGATCTTAAAATTCTCTATAAAAATAGTCCCTATGATTTTTTCTCTAAGACCCACTATTTCCCAGATATTACGCTTGTAAGAATCACGTTCTACATAGTATGCACACATATGCCACGTATACCGGGTGCAATTAAACCTACCTGCCAAATTTTTTTTGGGGCTTAGGTGTCATAAGGAGAGTCCATTAAACCACAAAAAATAGGGTGATAATTTTTTTACCATAACATATTTTATCCCAACCTAATTCAGTACAGCTTGGTCACTACACGCACTCGCAACGGCGCCACTCTGTCGCCCGAAGGCGGCAAAAACCGGCTACCGGCAGGGGTCACCAATTAGTTTCGCTCGGGGTCCATTTTAAGAAAAGAAATGACCTCCGCGGTCCGCACATTTTATAATAAAAAAAAAATATGAAACAAAGGTAATTATGGAAATTACAAAGGTAATTTACATATCAATAAGAAAAGTAATAAAAGTAAGACGCGGGTAGGACGCTGTCAAAGCAAGTTGTGTACTAAATCGCTACTATAAGAAACCTACTATCGAAATGCCACCTAAATTGTCTAAATGTGAAAAATGTAATAAAAGTGTCACTAAAAAAATACCAGGACTTGAGTGTAGCAAATGTGGTAATATAGTGCATGCGACTACGGAATGTGCCAACCTAACCAACAAACAAGTTGCCGCTATTCGAGCATCGGATAACTTAGAATGGGTTTGTGAAGGATGCAAAACCATAACGCCGCGAAGATCCTCACTATATGTGCCCGAAGAAGATGATCAAGAGGAAGAAGGTACCGAAAATACCACCGACAAACGCAGGAATTTATATCCCATAGAGGTAAAAAAGATTCTTGACAACATAGCAGTTGAAATTGAAAGGGCGGTTAAAAAACAATTACACGAGCTGCAAACCGCAATTGAATATTGTAGTAACAAAATAGATGAATTCTATGAGGAATTGGATGAAACAAAAGAAAGAGTAAAGTTCTTAGAACGTAAAAATGAACAGCTAACCAACAGCAATAAAAGCTTACAAAATAATTTAATGGCGGTAGAACAAAAATATAGCGAATTAGAACAGAAGATGCTACACAACCACATCGAGGTAGCTGGTATACCATATAAGCAAAATGAAAACTTACAAAGTATCACTCATAACCTGGCCAAGAAACTAGACATGGACAACGGCCAGATTAAGTATACAAAAAGGCAACAAAAGCTTGGTAAACCCAACTCTGTTATTTTAATAAAGCTCAAAAATCATGCTGATGCTAATAAATGGGTTCAAGCTGGACGTAAGGTACGTCCGACATTGAGGGACTTCAAAGAAGATGTTAGTGTCGGCAATGAGGACAACGTTAAAATTTATATAAGACATTCGCTCACCCCCTACAATAAGACTCTTCTATATCAAGCAAAAACGATGCTGAACGAAAAATATAAATTCATATGGGCTAATCAAGACGGCAAGATAATGGTGCGAAAGGATGAGAACAGTAAAATTTATGTTATCAGGTTTGAGGAAGACCTCAAAAAATTACCCTAAACTATGTTACTAACCCTAATTTACTAAATTAAATAATTTTGTAACCAAATTTTGCTATTTTTACTAATGGATAATCCGGAACAAATTGTTAAAGAAATTTTCAATTGCACTAATATAGCTAACTTCTTGTCATACTTACCAAATAACAGTTTTAATTTTGTTTGTATACATATTAATATTAGATCAATGATTAAAAATTTTTCTAAATTAGAATGCTGCATAAATGACTTTAGAAATAAAATAGATGTCATTGTTATAACAGAACCAAATATCTCAGATAGTATAAGCTCAATGTTTCAATTGCGAGGATATACAATGCACACAAAATTAAGAAAAAACCAAAGAGGAGGCGGCGTCATTATGTATGTACAACAAAAACATAGTGTAAAGATTAACACATATAGCACTTTTTACTGCGAAAATATCATCGGAACAATTACTACATCAAATAACTATGAATTAACATTGTGTGCACTGTATAAACCGCCTTGTAAAAGTAGTCACTTGTTTTTGAGCACTGAATTGTCACGTATACTTAAAAAATACCACACGATTAAAAACTTCATTCTCATAGGCGACATAAATATAGACTTAAAATCTGAAAATAGCATAAAAGACAGGTACCTAAGCATGCTCTCGGGGGCAGGTCTTCTCTGTGGTATTTCTGACAACACAAGAATTGAAGAATACAACGGAAAAATAACTCAATCTTGTATTGATCATATATTTGTCAGAAACTACAGAGAGGACCTTCACACCGCAGCGCTCGGGACTGTACTGGCGGACCATCGAGCCATTTGTATAGCGCTATCGGGCTTACCGCCTATACAGAGTGTTGTAAAAAATATTACAACTATCGACACAAAAAACGTTCACGAACAGTTAAAACTAATAAACTGGGAATTAACAAATTCAATGAAATGTCCTGAGGAGATATATTACTTCATAAAACAGGCTTTTATAGATGCGTATAAAAAATCTACCAAAACTATCAAAATCAACATACAATCTAAAAGAAATAAAGAAAAATGGGTCACGCGTAAAATAAAGGATAGATGCAACGAATTAAATAAAATGTATATAAAATGTAAAAAAGATCCTACTAATAGAATACTTAGGTCAGAATACAATCATGAAAGAAATAAATTAAATAAAATGATAACAAAATCTAAGAACAAATATTGTAATACACAAATATTAAATAATAAAAATAACCCCAAAAAATTGTGGCAAATACTGAACGATATGATGGGCAGGACAAAAAACACAATAGAAGAAACTATATATAAATCATTCAATATCAATAATAACACCGAAAATATTGTAGTTGATGGCTTTGCAAATTCATTTCGCAACTCAGTCGATGTAGTAGTTCCAAAATGTAACAAAACCCTCCTTAATGAGGACAGCTACTCAACTTATATTGACAAATCAATTTATTTCAAAAAAGCTACTGCATTTACGGTCAGTAAAATTATTAAGAATATAGACACAAACAAAAGCCCTGGCATAGACGGTATCCGCACAATTGACATCAAACTTGCTAGCGAACATCTAAGCGGAGCGATTGCAAATCTAATTAACTGCAGCGTAAACAACGGAATATATCCATCTGAACTTAAAACAGGGATAGTTAGGCCCATATATAAAAAGGGAAAATCAGACAGTTACGAGAATTATAGGCCCATCACTATACTACCAATTTTAGATAAAATTTTTGAGAAATACATATGCAAACTTATTCTTAATTACTATGATAAACATAACATACTAACAAACAAACAATTTGGCTTTAGACCTAAAAAGAGTACAACACAATTATTATCACAATTTACTGACGAAGTTAATAGTAAACTAAATAAAAAAGAACATGTCATAATTGTTTTGATTGATTTTAGCAAAGCTTTCGACACAATAAAACATAAACTTCTAATAAGAAAACTAGACAGCATGGGCATAAGAGGTAAATTAAAAAGTTGGTGTAAAAATTATCTCAAAGGACGTTATTATACTGTTAAAATAGGCAATACAATGAGTAAAAAGATCGGAGTTACAATTGGTACAGCTCAAGGCTCGGTAATAGGGCCAGTGCATTATTTGACTTATGTAAATGACCTTGAAAAATTAATCAAACACTGCACTATCTACCAATATGCGGATGATACATGTCTTGTTATCTCCGATAAAAACCTTGATTTAGCCTTACAAAAGTTACAAGAGGACTTTACTGCGCTAGGCATGTGGTCGCACGATGCAGGATTAGTACTCAATGCCCAAAAAACAAAACTTATACATATCAACTATAAGCGACAATCGATATCACAATCTCTTAAACTTATAGCACACAATCACCTGTGTCTACATACGAGATCTCAGACGTGTGATTGCCCAAACATAGAACAAACTAATACAGCAAATTACCTTGGAGTACTGATAGATGATCATTTTAACTGGGGTCCGCATATCAACCACATTTGCGAGAGATTAAGAATATTGCTAACGAAGTTTTATACAATTAAGAACAAAGTGCCCTACAATGTTCTTATTAATCTGTATAATGCATTAGCTGACTCAATAATATCGTACGGAATTACAAGTTATGGTAGAACTTTTAAAAGCTATTTAGATAGAATATATACATTACAGCTAAGAATATTAAAACTAATTGTCTCAAAAAAAATAAAAAACAAATACAAAGATAATTACGATAAGCTGTTTGGTCACTGCAAAATACTGCCAATACACACAAAATTTAATTACTTAATTCTTACAGAAAATATATATAATCAAACAATTATGAAACCTGTCACTGCTAAAGTACATCTACGAAAAATGACCCACAAAAAAGTAGCTATCATAGGAAGTACAAATAAATACGGAGAAAGAACAGCAGAATATATTGTTCCTAGATTATATAACGAAATACCAAAAGATATTTTAAATAAATTGAACGAAAATAATATAAAACGTATAATGAAAGCACACTATTTGGAATGTTTACGTAGGTAATACTTTATTGAAAAATATAAATAATTTAAATTAATACTTCCACTTTACTTAACATTATCTGTTCAGTACAAACATAAATTCATACAGCCAATATATAAAATAATAATGTGTAACATTTACTATCGCCCTGTATAAGCGACCGCAACACGGACGAGAGTCGAGACTTGTTTACAGGCAGTAGCTATGCCTATGCAAACTACAATCACGCGTAGCAGCACACTCGTTCTGCGGGCGCATAGCGTGCGCACGCGTTGTATGAATGGGGACAATTACAATTAGTATTTTGAATGGCAATGCAGTGACATGAACAGGTGAATGCTTATTTAATAAAATAATTAATTAATTGTACTAAGTAGAAGATATTTAAGTTGTAGGTCACTTAATTTTCCATTGTAGCGTTACTTATAATTTATATCCCGTGAAGCTGTGTTAGCACAAGCCCAGTATGGGCTTTTTAACACTGATATTTGTTAACTGTCTATTCATTTTTGTATAAGTATCAATAAATAAAAAAAAAAAAAAAAAAAAATAATTTTATTGCTTGCTTGGAGTGAAATTGATGCAAGCTATTGAAATTAAATCCAGGATGTTCATCAGTAAGTCAAGACTGAAATTTATTACGTACAAATTACGTGTTTGACGTGTTTGAAGAAAATTTGGATTTTACTACGTGTTTGACGTGTTTGATGTTTGATCGTTTGCGGGCTACTTAACGAAGTTCACCTTCGAAAATGCTCGGTCCGCATACAAAGGGTCGGCGGTCCGGATGCGGACCGCGGTCCGCCATTTGGTGGTTTCGAGTATACTATCAAGTTCAGACATGGCAAGGCAATGAACTGAACCCTGAAGACTGGGGTTGGAAATTGATAAATAATACTTTGGAACCGATTCGAACTTTACTGCCCCCTGCTCCAGAAAAACTTCTTAACACTATTTTTTGCAATTGCAAGAAAGGTTGTAGTGCCAAATGTGGCTGTAAAAAAGTAGGGTTGCAGTGTTCTCCAGTGTGTACCAATTGCCAAGGTGTCTCTTGCTCAAATGTTCAATTAAATACAAGAGAGGAAAATTCATGTGATTTTGATGAAGAGACAACTTCAACAAGCGTTCATCAACAGGAAGGAGAAGAAGGAGAACAAGAAGAAATTGAAGAAAACATGATTGTTGAAGTTGAATATGAAGAGTATGAGTCAGATTAAAGTAATAAAAAAAAGTTAGAACGACAATTAAACTCAGTAACTCATTCATACTATTAAATAATTATTGTTCCTGAAAATAACGTCATAAAGGTTCGCGGAATAGGCCTACCGGGGATACCACGTTAAAAAAAAACGCGCCGAGTACACTACCTCACAGATGGTGTGGAAATGTGTGCATATTATGTAGAACGTGATTCTTACAAGCGTAATATCTGGGAAATAGTGGGTCTTACAGAAAAAATCATAGGGACCATTTTTATAGAGAATTTTAAGATCTACAACTTTGCTCTGAAGTACTTTTTCGATAAAACTTACCGTTTTCGAGAAAAATCCAAAAAACCTAAAATTTTTACCTTGGGCCCCGAATAAGTGCCTAAGCTCACATGGGACCGATGGGGACTTTTGACACTTTATTCCTTGTGGTAAACCTAAGGTCTCTACGAAGATTTGGCTCTGTCGGAATTTTCTTTATTTGATCACTATTTTTATGTCTAAAATGACCGGACTATAAGCGTTTCATTAAAATACCTTCACAATGCCTCGTTCGAATCCGAAATGAAAGGAAAGACCCTTCAAAACAAGCATTGTTAAATCTTTTTGAATTTCCCAACTTTTGGCCATTACGTACAATTTGAGTATAGAACTTAAATGAAGTGGAAAAGTTGTCCACCAAAGATCACCGTTTCGTCCACTTTTACAGTTAAAAGCTAGGGTACGTGCTTCAGTGAACATAAAATCTCGAATATAATACAGTGGCTAGTTAAATATATTTTACTGCGTACTTTGTTTTAGAGTTGTGCAGGGCTTTAATTTTGTAAGCTCTAGGATATTGTCTATAACTTCGTTTGCGCAAATATTCGCCCATCACGAAGATAAACTATATAGTAATATGGTTACTTGGTTAAAACTATGAAATGTTCTGTCGGGGATCTCCACGCTTTGGTTGGTATACTAACCAAGTTAATCTAAAAAAAAAAAAAACATTATAATCGCCACAGTGAAAAAGCGTTCTCAAATTTAGCTGTGTTTTTTAATAAGTATTACGATCCCGGAAGACGATTGACTTAAATGAAATTGAGATTTAGTTAATCATTGTATATTTATCTCATAACGGAAAACACGATTCACTTATTTTGACTTGATAGTTTTATTTTTCGAAATTATGAATATTTCTGGGCTTTTAAACAAATATCTGTTACACTTATTCAGTTACTATCATTAAATAACTTGCACTATTACAATCATACACTTTGTAAAATCATAGCTAAAGGAAATATTAGTATTGTATTTAGTTTTTAAGTAATCATCAAAAACTGTTTTGGTACTTACGACCTTTACTTTCGTGCTATAATGCGGGAACCCTTATTACGCGATATTGTTCACTACTAGCTGCAGCATTAAAGTACAATTCATGTGGGCATGATTCATGGAATCATTATATCACGATTGGAGGTTAGCGGGGTATGTAGGCGGGGCTAGCGTGTTAAGGGATGAAGAAATTAAGTTTAGCTTTCTCTAAAAGGCCTTATATTTTTTACAATAATAAAACACAATTTTTCTACTATATTAAGGGGCCGGGTACCCTTGGAATTTCTCATACAAACGTAATACCAAAATCATTTTCTCATACGAAAATATTTAACATGTTTGAGTTATTTTTCAGTTTAAAATAGTAATTACCTAGGTCCCTAAACAAAAATTTTCTTCTAAATATTTAAACACAAAAAAAAATTTTATGTTTAAAATTTATTTTTAGTAAATTTACAACCAAATATTTAAACACTAAAAAATAGAGTAAAACACTAAAAAATATATGAATAAATAGTAAATTTACAACAAAATATTTAAATACTAAAAAATATTTTTAGAGTTTAAATATTTTGTAGTAAATTTACTATTTATTTATATATTTTTTAGTGTTTTACTCTATTTTTAGTGTTTAAATATTTAGTAGTCAATTTACTAAAAAAAAATTTTAAACAAAAAATAATCTTTTTGTGTTTAAAAATTTTGAAGTAAATTTTTGTGCAGGAACCTAGATAATTACTATTTTAAGCTGAAAAATAAATCAAACATGTTAAATATTTTCGTATGAGAAAATGATTTTGGTATTACGTTTGTATGAGAAATTCCAAGGGTACCCGGCCTCTTAAGATATAGTGCTATAGATTTTAACAAATAACACGGCCATCATCATCAGGTGTAGTTAGTGCCTACACTAACAACATAAATTTCCACCAAGAACCGGCAGTACAATCAATTACATATTATAATATCATATACCTAATTAAATTTTTATTGCTGGAGCGAGATAGACAACAATTAATGGTGGTAAGTATTGGGCATTGTCCAAAAAAAATCACATGTACTTTTTATATTTTTTTCGTTAAAATAGGGTATTTTAAGAATATAAATTAAATAATTTTGAAATTCATTGGCTAGTTTTATCTCAATAAATTTTTAAAGTTTCGCTCTGACGTCATCATCGGAGGCCAATTGACCTCTCCAGTATGTTTTTTTTCCTTTCAATCTTATTTATAATGGCTGGTTCGTCAAATGCAAGTTCTCATTATGCGAAAGCTGATACGAGAAGCTTACCAAAAGTTCGAAACGTAATGTTGGTCGAATTTATTGCATATTAACGCCAATGAAGGTCAAACTAAGGTTAAACATATTTGCTCAAAAATATAAGTAACTAATGGGTATTTTTTTTTGTTTATATACAGAAAAACGATCACTAACCTTATTCCTCGAAATGTTTTTGTAATGAGCAAAATTAAAAAAAAATGGACAATCCCCATTATCGGCATCCTTATTCAAAGTAGAGCTCGCTACTTCTAATGTTTTTCTTCAACATGGCCACAAAGGTCGATACTGTTAAGCCTATGTTTGAACTATGTTATGTAATGTTCACAACTAAGTCCTGGACACAAATATTTCACGATAAGGCCTTAATGAGCTAACTTGTGACAAGGGTGAGGCGAGAATCGCTTTACAAGGAAATGATTACGTGATAGTTGTGAAATTACTGCTTCATAGAACGCTAATTACGATGAGAACGAGACAAATATTAATGATTCTTATCGATTGTTTTCTTTATATTAAACGTATGGGCCACTTTACTGCCGCTGCGACTCCTATAAAAATCGACAGTGGTAACCAATCACAACTGTCCAATTGATGCTTTAACTGTATTGGGACTAGCAATGAAATGAATAAGAATAAGGTAGAAAGAGCATATTTACCTACCCAAGCGATGCGGGGGATAGCACAAACAAAATTCACTGTATACTGGCAGGCTGTTTCTGTAACTAGGGTGTTAAAGGTGCTCATACAGTAGCTCAACCATATTAAATACTTTATCACGTCGTCTTTAAGTGCGCCTGCTTTCATAAATTACACAATACACATCCAAAAACTAAGGTCCGGTGTCTATGCCTGTCGTGTGACGTTTCTAATATGGTAGACAAAGACAAGCAGACCTTGTTGTATACAGAATAGCTATATTATGCTACTTTAAGTAGGGTCAATACTTAATTAATTAACTTGACATAGCACCGCTACACGAGAAATAATGAAACTTTCCCGGATAATACCGAAAAACGATATTTTATAGTGTTTAGACGTTGTAAATAGCCAATGGTCCGGTCCGATAAATTATGCGGTGGACCACCGTCCAGCGTCTGGCGTCCGGAGCGGACGAGTCCGACGGGAACCAATTAGTCCCACTCCGGAATATTTATTTGCGGTCCCCCCAAACACGAGCGGAGCCGATTTGACTTTTTCATGAAAGGCCAAGCGTTTGATTTTGTTACTTCACATGTCTGTGATATTATTACACTTTACTAGACGTTCCGCGCGGCTTCGCCCGCGTAATTTAGACATTTCACAGACAAATTAGTCCACATACAATAGCCTATGATTCTTCACGTGGTCTACTTTTTATCTGTGCCAAAGAACAGAAAAATTGCTAAAGTAGTTCGTGAGATAAGCCCTTTCAAATAATTTCCCCCGGTATTTCTACATTTTCCTTTATTTCTTTGCTCCTAATAGTCTTAGCGTGATAAAATATAGCCTATAGCCATTCCAGTAAGCCCCTCCAAATAATTTCTCCTCGTTTTTTTACACATTTTTCTCTATTTCTTCGCTTTTATTAGTCTTAGCATGATAAAATATAGCCTTTAGCCTTCCTCGATATATGGGCTATATAACACTGAAAGAATTTTTCAAATCGGACCAGTAGTTCCTGAGATTATCGCGTTCAAACAAACTCTTCCGCTTTACAATATAAGTGTAGATTATTTCTTGGAAATTTTGTTTATTTTGGGTCAAAAGGCTCCGCTACAATGTGATGTCTGTGACCATGATAGCTACAATGATGGTGAAGCCGCCTGAAGCATGTAAAATACATAGACAATTTTTGCCCCTCTTCATGTCTAACTGTATAATATCTCTTGTTGTTGTTATGAATTTTGCATTGATGGTCAACGTGAGCAGCCAAAGCCAAATCTATCCGAATGTAAAAGCATTATGTAGTAAGTATTATTATTAATCTCAAATCTGTGGTAAAAGTGAGAACACGTCTTGCATAAAATGTGGTCACATTAGTGTATTATATTATGTAGTTTTAAAAATCATGCTGTTTAGACCTCTTTATAGACTACTTTATAGAAATTTAATAGTTGTACAGTTCTATATTTAGGCTCAAAAGCTTTAAAGTTCAAAGGTAACTGAATCACTTGTGTGTTCCAGTTAATGAAATACAGGTTATATATAATTCAATCTGACCTTCGTATTACCCTCCTCAATCTGTTCATACATTAAATATGAAATGCCGTAGCATATGCCAAGAAAACCAACTTCCAGATCTCTTAAATAATTCCCAACGTAATTTGGACGTCTATTTCTCATTTATTCATGGTTTTTGCCCATTCAGATCCGAGACTTATCCGAGTTGCTGAAAAAGTCGTGCTATTATCGTAAATATCAATTTGTATGAACAAGAGGGCGTCTTCCCAACTTCTGTTGAACATAAGTTAAACATATTTAGCGAAGTTTTTACGAATTATTTAGTTGTTCTCTGTTACGGGGCCATGTTGAGACGATAACGGCTTCGGTGGCTTTGCGAGAAGATTTTATAAGTTGCTAGACTTTACCTGCGTCTTTTGTAAATTAATGGTCCAAGCGTGAAGTTATAATAGATAGACACATTTTGTTATTTATAAATAAGTATGGAAGTATTGGAGACCTAAGGTAACCTTTATAACGTATAAATAGTAGAGATGAAAGTTATAGTCATTACTTTAATACATTTTCAAGGATTTTTCAAGGCGGAATATTTAGATAATATATTATGTATTAGATCTTTGAAAAACAATAATAATGTGTATTGTTTTTTCAAAGACCTTCCAATAAATACTTTTTGTTGCTTGTATCACGTAATTTTATTTTACGCAACCATAAAGCTGCTGCCCCCCCAGTGTAAAAAATATTTTCGCTCTCATTTTAAATCATCGAAATCTTCCATTTTGATGACGCTTTGATATGCAGATGCGGCGGGGGTCACTGTAAGTACATCCGGGCACCCCATAGCCATCACGACTGAATTGATATTGGCTACAGTAACTGGCATGGCCTGTATGTGCCGTTTAACTGTAGTTGGAAAATTTGGGATACTAGTTAAACAACCATTTCAAACATTGCACCTATTAAAGTGTTTTATTATTGGAACGTTGCGTATTTCAAAAACTTGTAACTGTGAGCTATTTATACAGTTTTGAGTTACTATTTTATTAGATGCAGTGTGTCTAACGTGTACAGAAAATAGAGACAATATTGTTAACATCCATGGAATTAGAATTTCCTGTTTTTCATATCTCATTTTGAATTGACGCTGCAATTTTCAAATCGTTTTTTAATATGACATAAAAAAAATTATAACACTGTTATGATAATGCATTTTAAATCGTAACTTCTTAATTAGGATCGCGTGTTGCACTGTTACAAGTTGACGTACAGTGTACAGTCGGCATAATCAATGCTTTTTTGTATTTGCAGGCAAAAGCCAAGTGTTTTATGGCAAGTGACGGTAAACGGCACGCAAGTCACGCGACGTAATAATACAATGATTGATTGTTGCTACCACTCCATTGCTTGTAAATATTGCTCATTATGTGTGAATTTTATTAATTGCTGGTTATGCCTGAGGTCTGAGGAGTGTGGTCATTCAGTAGGACCACATAGTCGCAACCTACTTCATCTTATTTTATGCATTAGATAGATAATTCCAACTGCAGTATGGTTTTTGATATTGTAGGCCAAACTCTGGAAAGTTGTTGGACGCAGTCAACGAATAATCTAATTTAGGTGAACCACGCAACAGCTTTGTGATATAATAATTGTACGGTGGTTTGGTCCCGTACAGAGTAAAAGACAAGTTAGGTTCAATAGGTTTATTGAATCCTTAACTTATACTAAAATGGTTTAATGGTTAAATGGTAAAGAGAGCACGCGAACCGATTGGCGGCTTAACGCGAACTGGTTAGTTAAAGTATATTATACGAGTAATACCGCGTGGCGGCGTATACGCTGACAGTGCGAAACGTGATGTACTGTCGACAAACTGTTGACCGTACAATAATAATATGATTCTATAGATACTTAGCCTTGACTTTTTGTTGACTCTTACACTCTTACCAATATGTCTATAACCTAATGAAATGGAATCACAATATAACATTGGCTGGTGCAAAAATCTAACCTAACCTAATGTTAGCACTTAGGTTTTGCTTAAAAAAGTGTTAATCAGTTCGACAACCCCAAAACTTAAAAATTTAAATAAAAATTTTTAGTGCTGTTAAAAACGTGATAAAGTTGTAATAAAATAATTTAATTGCCATAGTAATTTCCTGAACATTACCGAAGTTTTGAGGGCTTAATGTAGTTTTGATGTTATTTATAGAAGCTAATAAATTACTTTGTCCGTAATCACGCTAACCTACTGTTGTGAAAATGTTTTGTAACAGTTTGCAATTTTAATTTGTTGACTGAAAATTTACTTTAATAATGAAGTGTAGCTAAGTTACTTTTTTTATATGGCGAAGGAAAAATTCGAAGTCTATATTCTAACGGACGTCAATAGAAAATGACTGTTTTTTAAATTAATTTAAAATTTTGTTAGTCTCGCTAAAACTCGAGAACAAAAACAGACTTGGCTAATTTTAGTCTTGAATTATTCGTGGATGTCCAAGGAAGGTTTGCACGTTGAAAAATATGCAGAGAAGTGATAAGAATGTTTACCAGGTCATCAAGTAAATTAATATTTTGATTACGAAATATGCAGGCTATCTAACGCATCTATGTACCGTCGCAAACATTGATTCATATTTCATAGGCAGTTGACAGAACCACGTCATTCGGTCGAATCATATCAATTCAATATTAATTGTGATCTGTCTGCTGGGTTTGACATAGCATAACCAAATTACGTAGGTCCCTCATCTGCCAATGAATCAACTTGAACTCTGATAGTACGATTTGTAAACCAACAGCATATTATGTGCATTTTTTCTACTGGGACTGGGGACAAATACAGCACATCTCCTTTTTAACCCTGTAAAAATATAAAACATATTATTGTCATTAGTGTGAACATACAAAGGCATGAAATTATATTTAGCACGATGCCTCGCTGACTACACGCCTTTGACTAATGTCCTTGTTAAGCGAAATTTTTCCAGGCTCCAGGCTTCCTCATACTCTAAACACTGTAATGCACAGTGATTATATTTAAATGTTTATCGTGGTAAAGGTTTACTTTGTGAATGTTTTTCTAATGGCCGATTTTCAGTGGTTTTAAATCGATAAATTCGTGCTGAGTGTGTGTAAATAGCTAGGTAACGGTGTAATCTACGTGTACTGTAAGTTTTTTAAACACATTTGCCCGTATTTTCTTGGATTTAACTCGGTAAGTAATTTCTTTGTTC
This sequence comes from Polyommatus icarus, assembly GCA_937595015.1. Classification (NCBI taxonomy): domain Eukaryota; kingdom Metazoa; phylum Arthropoda; class Insecta; order Lepidoptera; family Lycaenidae; genus Polyommatus; species Polyommatus icarus. The sequence goes on along the minus strand of OW569335.1, from coordinate 8,448,475 downwards.
ACTTTTATCAGTAGGGAATTGTAGGTAGGTAAATATTGTGTGTGTCGGTACCGCTCGCGCGGCGCCGGCCGGCCTTGCGATCAGCTGACTGGGACTTACAGTTTAACTTTTATTATTGCAAATACATATTACCTATAGTGTTTTCTGCTGCCATCTAATTTTAATTAAGTCACAATGTCGAGTCATAATAATATACCGCCGGATAAAGATACAACCCCGTTTTCTAGAAGTGACAAAACTCCTCGTTCTCCGACATTCTCGTCCGGTAAACGTCTGTTGTCGGAATTATCTCCTTCCTCCTTGTCACCCGTGGAGAAGCGTCACCAACCCACTAGGGACGAGTCGCAGCTGTCCCCCGTTACGTCATTGTTAGACACAAGCCGCGCATCCGACGATTCTTGCAATTATTACGAGCTTGTCCGCGAAGCTCATACTTAGCAAAGATTAATGAGTTCGCAAACGATACCGTATCTCGTCGCAATAATTTTACCAATAAGTCAGAAATTATGAGTATGACACAAAAAATAACTACAATCGTTTCACTCCTCGCTATTAAGAACTCGTCCTTGGAAACCAAGGTAGCCAATATGGAACGCGAATTACTGGCCGCTAAAACTAATCCCGTCGTACAACCAGTCTCCGCCGCGCCTTCTGCCTCCTACTCGGACGCGCTTAAACTAAGACTTGCGAAGTCAGTGCCGCCAGTCGAGACGCGAAAACCACTTCCTTGCGTTATTGCCTATCCGACACAAGAAAAATCGGCGGAATTAAAATCGTCGTCGGAGACTAAACAAGCTCTGATGAAAGTCATCAACCCGGCCGATGGGTTCCAATTTCACGGCGTCAAAAAAACCTCAAATTCGGGTGTGATATTGCGACTTACTAGCGAGTCGCAAGTCAATAAATTAAAATCGGTGGAAGCACTTAAATCGGCCGGTCTGCGACTCGAGTCGCCTAAAGGTCGTAACCCGCGCATTCTCGTAAAAGATGTCCCGCAACATATGACGGACGATAATTTCCTAGTCGCACTTTACAATCAAAATATAAACGGCGAAATTAATATGTCACAAGAACAATTTTTGCGCACTACAAAAATAGTGAGGCGCCGTAATTTAAACAAAGATTATAACAACAGGAAATGGATAGGCATTGAATTAGACCCTCTTGTTCGTAAACACCTGATCGATTCCAAAGAAAAACTATTCATCGATTGGGCGATGTGTCGCTTCGTGGACGACGTTGAGCTGGTCCGCTGCGGCAACTGCCAACAATACGGGCACGTCGCTAAATTCTGTCGTGATCCTAATCCGTGCTGTTATCACTGTGCCGAAAAACATAGCTCGTTATCGTGCCCCAACAAAGACAAAGACAATTTTAAGTCGGTCTGTGGTAGTTGCCTTCGTTATAAAAAACCCTCCGACCACTCCACGGGCTCCCCAGACTGTCCAACATATAAGAGCAAAATGGAGCAACTCATTTTAACAACTAGGTATGGATAGTTTAAATATAGGACAGTTAAACCTCCATAATAGCAAGCACGCGACGTTAGAATTACAGAAGTTAGTTTCTGATTATAATTTAGACTTAGTACTAGTTCAAGAACAATATCAACTCGCGTCGCTACGGCCGAACATGATACAATTTAGTAACGTAGCTCGCGCGGGTATTTACACACCTCAGTCTAGATTTTCAATCACGGCCCTAACTAACCTATCGACAACGCACTGTGCAGTAGCCGAGGTTTCGTGTCCTCAGTTTAAGCTTTACGTAGTTAGCTGCTATTTCCAGTACGCGGATCCTATTAGCCCCCATCTACATCAACTTCGTTACGTACTACAGACTCTCGCGGGCAATAAAATCATTATAGGCGCCGACGTTAATGCACCCTCGCCCTTATGGCACGGCCAGCTTACACCGATCGCGACCGACGTTGCGCCGTCGAAGACTTTATTGCGGAGTTTAACCTCCAAATTCACAACACCCCCGATGCACCACCTACTTATAGTAGCCCAACGGGCGAATCGTCAATTGACGTCACGCTATCTAGCGCGTACGTCCAGATTAGGCATTGGCGTGTCCTTCCCGATGCGTCATGTAGTGATCACCGCTTACTGGTGTACGAGTTTTCTCGTGCGGTCCCGAGTGATACCGTAGTCAATTCTAATGACTATAAATACAATGTAAAGAACGGCGATTGGAATTTATTCCGCTCCCTCATTACCGCTCATGCCGGAGACTTCACTCGGCCGGATTTAAACGTTAACGAGTGCGCGGAAATTATGACAAACACATTTGTTTACTGTGCCGATGTAGCCTTGGGTCGTAGACCTCTGAAAAAAGATCACAACTGTAAATGGTGGAACAGTAAACTTCTTAATCTTCGTCGGGAATTTAGAAGGGCCAGGCGCAAAATTAATAATCTTCGTAAATCTGGCCTCAATCGTTCGGATGATACTTACATAATTAGTTTAAATAACCTACGCATCTCAAGGTCACGCTATCGCGCCGCCGTTACGTTAGCAAAAAATAATATGTTGAAGAATGTCGCGAATAGACTAGATAAAGAGGGCCCCTGGTCCTCGTTATATCACGAGCTTAAACCCAGTAGTAGTAATGAGCCAAGCTTTTTCTCAAATATTAAAATTAACAACTCTTACACTTGTAGTTTAGATGAAACGGCGAAGGCATATCTAAACGTTCTCATCCCAGACGACGAGCCCTCCTTGGATGATGAACACCACCGCGACATTAGGAGTAGAATGTTAGACCCCATTCATACACCGGTCTCAGATTTACCAACTTCGGAGGAGTTTAGTAAAATAGTAAACCTTTTGCCTATAAAAAAATCTGCAGGCGAGGATAAAATATCGAATATTATGATAAAACAAGCGTGCTTAGCGGCCAATTCATCGATTCTACATGTTTACAACAGATGTATCGCAGAAGGCATATTTCCAAAAATTTGACGCACCGGTTGCTTAAAATTAATACCTAAAGCGGGAAACAAACCTCCAGACGACCCAAAATCTTACCGTCCGATAACGTTACTGCCTTGCTTAGGTAAATTACTAGAACGTCTCATCGTACCTCGCATGCTACCCGGTGGCCCTAAATTTCATAGTCATCAGTTCGGTTTCACCGCCGGGAAATCGACTGTTGACGCGGCTATGGAAGTTAGAAAAATAGTAAATCTTTCGGAATCCAAATACGTGGTCGCCATTTCATTAGATATCTCCGGCGCGTTCGATCATGCTTGGTGGCCGATATTATTATTAAAACTAAAAAATCGAGGTTGCTACTCTAATATTTATGCCATAATACGTTCTTACTTTTTTAATGGTCAAACTAAGCTTCGACTTGGCCATTGTACACACGCCAAAGATTTAACTTGCGGCTGCCCTCAGGGCTCTGTTATCTCGCCAAAGCTATGGAATTTCGGATTTGATGATTTATTAAGTCTTCCCCTACCACCGCTGTGCGTACTAGTTGGCTACGCCGATGACGGCTTTCTCATCGTTCAAGCAAATTCACGTTCCGAAATTGAATCTAAAGCCAATGATAGTCTTAATTTAATATCGAGCTGGGGTAAACGTAATCGCCTGAAATTCGCCGCGCATAAAACTTACCAAATCCTTTTAAAAGGTTCCCTTATATCTTCCCCTAGCATTAAACTTGACAATATTAACGTTAAACGCAAACAGTCGCTCTGTTATCTTGGTTTTTACTTGGAAAATAAATTTACATTTTTAGAACATATAATTCAAACTGGTGAGAAAGCGAAGCGCAATTTTTACTCCTTTACCAAAATATCTACGTCGACATGGGGCCTCTCTTTCAAAACCCTAAAATTAATATACACCGCTACTTACCTAGGTAGCATTTGCTACGGGGCCCCCGTGTGGGCCGACAGAGCAACTATCGGCGCGGCTCGTCGCAAGTTGCTACAAAGCCAACGTCTTGCTCTTATATTCTTATGCAAAGCTTACAGGACCACAAGCACCGAAGCCTTGCCTGTGTTAGCCGGAGTTTTACCCGTTGACCTTGAGATTCAGCGTCGTGCGACAATGTATTATCATAATAAAAACATTGACAACCCGTTCTTTTTAAGCGCTCGCGATAAAATTAAAATAGCAAGATTGTTTGAACCTTTAGAAAACTCTGTGCAAAGCCTAATCTCCGAATGGCAGTCGCGTTGGGACTGTTCCACCAAAGGGCGTCATCTTTATAACTTTTTCCCTAATATTCGTGAACGGCTATCCAAACAGTGGATGGATATTGATCACTGCGTTTCTCAATTCCTGACCGGTCATGGAAATTTTAAGGCCAAACTTTACGGTTTTAAACTAGTGCCTTCACCCATGTGCGAGTGCTCGACCGAAGGCAACATGTTTGAACAAACCGCTCATCATGTTCTCTGGGAGTGCAGTCTCTGGCAGGACGAAAGAACTACTATGCTAAACAACCTATTCTGTACATCTGGAGTCGCATACTACGGTGATCTCGTGGACAGCGCTAGGAACTTCCGTGCCTTCAAGCGTTTTTGTCACAATTATTATTGGCAACAGTCAAACACAATAAACTCCAATATTAACTTAGCTTAGCTTAGGAGTCACAATTATTAACCTTATTTCCGTGGTGCTCCCCCTTAAGTTCTTTGACTTTCGGTCATTGCAACTTTGTGCTGTCTCCCGCTTTTATGGGGAGGGAAATGGAATCTTCCTACTCCTCCTATTATCTTCTGATTAATTTCGTTGCGGGTCCCAAGACAGTTTTAGCATGTCCCTCGGGCTCCCTGAGATCATATCAAAGGGTTTTCGTGGTTGGATACCGCTGTCGATCCTGGCGACACAGGAGATACAGTGGTGGGAATGTGTGGTGGGCCAAAGCCCGTTTAAAAATAATGGCCGATTTTTCTATGTTCATTCGAACAGTAAAGATTTAAGTTTTCTGGGGGATTAGTTAGTTTGACGAGGCGTAATTTAAAGGGTGTCTGGCAGTGGGAAGCAACTGTCAAAAATGTCGGCCACCGGAAGACGAGGTGTCTCCACTTACCGCGAAGAATATAAACTGTAAAATTGAGGTTTACTCTTTCTCGAAGGTCAGGTAGCCCTTCAGAACTGGATACCTCCACATGTAACCGCGACCAAAACTCCATAGCTGCTGGTCTTTCTTACCTCTGTATAGGTCACAACTTTCAGCATTTCGGGCGGGAACCTCACATTTTTTCGGTATAAAAAGTAACCTATGTAATTTCCCGGAACTCAAAAGTCAAAGTATCTCCATACCAAATTTCAGCAAAATCGGTCTAGTGGTTTGGGTCTGATGAGGTAACAAACAGACAGACACACTTTCGCATTTATTAATATTAGTATGAATATGGACTTCCAATATATAATATATTATTTATATCAGTGTCCAGTTCACAACGAGATTGCCACCATATAACCTAATTTTCACAGCAGCCAGCGATATTCACCCGTTGGTCCAGCGTGTAGTTTAAATATATTTGCCACTCGGAATACTGTTCCCGTGCTTTAATAATAGCACATTAGGTCACAATAAAGAGAAATTAAATTCGTGTCCAGGAAGAATATTATTTTGCCCAGACTTTAAGTGCCAACAAAAAAAAAAAACTACTAATGCTACACGAACTCTAAATGAAATCCATAGTTCACATATTAATCCTTCGATCGGGGATTCTTGGAAATGCTATTGTATTCTATTGTTGTCGCGGTCACCGGTGTCCTTATGGGGCTTGAAGGATTAAATTATAATGAGAAATAGTATATCTACCCATACTAAATAATTTTATTCATAATTTTAATATTATTAATCATCGTATTACCTCAATCTGAAGGATCGGAACGAATCAATCAACCTGAAAATACATCAATTTCCAACATCGTCTATTACGTGATATTTTTAATTTTCTTTTGGCGTTGAATGTTGACAAATGATATCTGCTGAAATTGAAAATAATCATTCTCAATTCGAAAGAAATTTTCCAATATACTTAATGGATATTTTTTATCGTGCAAGAAGCATACAAAAGTAACTGCAAATAATCTAATATATATAAATCTCCTGTCACGATGTTTGTCCGCGATGGTTTCCTAAACTACTTAACCGATTTTAATGTTTTTTTAAATGTGTGCTTTTTTCCAACTTGAGAGATATTAGATATATAGCTTAGATCTTTAATTATAGTCGCAATTTTATTTTATTGCAAATTTTATTTGTCTATAAAGAGCGACCATTGTTTATGCGACGCGGGTCACGGGATAGCGATGGACGTTGCCATGGTGACATACTTATTTAGTTACTAATTCAATAAAATAATAGTGGGCGATATACTTTATATAATATGGCAAAGAAACGTTTGCCAGGACAGCTAGTATAATATAAAAATACTTACTTGAAATGACAAAAACTATGATGATAAAAATGAATGTGAAAGCACCTTTCAATATTATTGTTCATATTTTTTCGATGGAAACAAAATATGATTGTTAAATTAAATCACGAAAACGCAGCTGAATTCATAAGGAAGCGCAATCATCGCATGACATTGAACTCAATTATTATTATTTTTAACAAAAAATTAAAACCGACTTCCAAGGTAAAAACAATATTAACATTAATATGAACTAAAAAGTATTAAATAATTTTTGCTATCTAATAGTGCCTTTTTCCGAATTCGGCTAAACCTTGACTATTTCTGTACTCAATCTTCATTATTTTGAAGTCGGTACCAGATAGCTGAATCTTCAGTCCTCTGACAGAATATTTGAAACTTTTGGAACTGGCACCGACTTCAAAATTATGAAGATTGAGTACAGAAATAGTCAAGGTTTAGCCGAATTCGGAAAAAGGCACTATTAGATAGCAAAAATTATTTAATACTTTTTAGTTCATATTAATGTTAATATTGTTTTTACCTTGGAAGTCGGTTTTAATTTTTTGTTAAAAATAATAATAATTTCACTCTTTTTAGTTACACTAGTAGGTAAACCTTCGCGTAGGTATATTTTACGTATCTTATTACACAGTTCACACTCACAAAATAATATATTATCAGTGAAGTGAACATATTGTGCTAAGTAATTTAACAATTTTAATACTTCAAACCCCAAGCGGTCACCGGCGATTGCGATAACAATAGAAAGGCTATTGTGTCTCGTTTTCCCACGATCCAAGGATCTATCAGATAAAAAATTGTATAAACTTGCATAGGATGTAGCGTAGCTACTCATCTAATATATAAAATTCTCGTGTCACAGTTTTCGTTGCCATACTCCTCGGAAACGGCTTGACCGATTCTCAAGAAATTATGTGAGCATATTGTGAGGATATTGGTCTGCGAATCGGCCAACATCTATTTTTCATACCAAAAATTATTTATATGGCAAAACAACGTTTGCCGGGACAGCTAGTATATAATATAATATTATCATAATTATTGACAGCTGTTCTTGTAATCAAGAATTCAATTTCAAATCCATTCAAATCGATACTTAGTGCGCCATCTATCGATTAATAAGTATAACTAATTAAAAAGACACTTATTGACTTTGTTTTGTTTAAATGCTCTTTTTATTTTAAAATAACTTTATTTTAATTCTATATTTTGTTTATTAAAATTTTATAAAGTAGTTAGTATAGTATTCGATCTGTATATAAAGTAGTAAAGTATATTCGATCTGTCGTCTTCCGCCACGCGCCGCGAGGCGGCGCTGACCGCCGTGTATATTTAAACAAAGTGTTGTTATACAGTATAAAATTATTATTATTATTAGTATATCCACACCTATGCCTTGTACTATTATCTATTCTGTGCCATGAGACATTGGTGACCTTAACACGACGTGGTAATGATGAAGACGATGATGATGATGATGATGATGATGATGATGATTATGATGATGAATATGAGTTGCATAGTAGCATATGCTTTCTGTTCTTAAAACAACGCCGAAACTCCCAAACGTGTATCTATAAGGAGTCAGGAGTTCTCTCAGCATCTTCGAAACCATGGTATACCTTGACCCAATATTTGACTTTTTGGTAGCATATTCTTAGTACACTTCACATAAAACCAAAATCACCATATGTTTCCATATAAATTTCGAGGAGTTCCCTCGATTACTCCTGGATCCCATCATCAGGTCACCACTTTGTGAACATGGTACCAAATTGGAGTAAAACCAAATATAACAAAGCAAAAATTTCGAAAATCGGTTCACAAACGGCGGAGTAATCGTTGAACATACAAAAATAAAAAAAAAAAAATAAAAAAAAAAAAAAAAAAAAAAAAAATATCCACAGCCGAACATATAACCTCCTCGTTTTTTGGAAGTCGGTTAAAAAGACTTGCTATTAATATTTAACAAAAATAAATCCACTTATTCCCAATTTAATTCGAGCTCTTATATAAAATTTATTGAAAAACTGGGCCTCGATAAAGAAAAAAGTGGATGTAAAATTCAGATTGAGAAATGAAATGAATACGGGGCGTTTCGTCGCGAATGAATAATTTATTTAAGAACCACGTTCTCGCGAAATTACTTGCCGTCTTATTTGATAAAGTAACAGTCTCTCAGAACGTTATTATAGTTCATTCGTTCACTCGTTCGCAGGTAACAGGAAAAAGTGGAGAACGAAATATAATTTTTTGAGAAATGGTTGTATTATGTTTGGGGTGCTTGCTCATTTGTGGAGAATTTGCTATTCTTGGAATCGATGACGAATCGATTACCGAAAGAGAAAATTCCGTGTCTTCCAAAAACCGGTATTTAACGAGAAATTTAAGATTCATTTGAGGAAAAGGTACAGTGATTTACAGAATAATCCATATCCATAACAATTTCTTAAATGGGAAAGAGTATATGTCGGTTTTTCATGTATCTTTAAGCTGGTTTTTCCTCCCTGTATGTCACCTCTTTAACTGTTGTTCCGATCTTAGAAGGTACTTAAGAATCTTAAGATAGTCGTTGTTCTCGAAAATTCTGCGGTTCTAGCCGGGCGAAAATCAATTTTCGGCGTTACGAAGTTACGGGCAACATACTTATATAGTTTTACTTCATTAAAATATTTCACCGATTACTAATTAGTAGCCATATTCAAATTGGGAGAATACCGCCGCGAGTTAGAAACTGAATAATACTTTCTGGGATTCATATAAAATTTCAGTAGCTGCGTAATTACAGTTGACGGGCGCTTTATGAATTTAAGTGCTACGAAATTTATGACGTGATTTAGTTGGGAGGCATTAAGCCGACCTACATCCAGCCATTTATAATACAAACTTCGTTCGGATAAAGTTATATAGTCTTTACAAATCAAACTGGCGTAAAGCTGTGTTCATATTGACATTTATTATGGGAGTAGCTGGTTGAATAAAGAACATGATTGTAACCATCCTGTGTAATTAACTAAGTACCTCACAACAGTTTTCATTACGTCAGATTATATTTAACTATGTTGTTTTTTATTTATGTATAGCAGTTTTATCAAAATATACACACAAAATTAAGAGCATTACGAGTAAGACGTGTAACATTCTGTTTTGTGTTTTTTAAGACCGTCGTATATTTGAAATGTAGCAGAATATTTTATGTAGATATTAATTTGTTTAATTAATAAAATATATACATTTATAGCTAAAATAACTACATCAGCAGGGCACACACAGTTTCAATTCAACTTTGTTGCTGAGACTTGCCTCACGGTTATAGGTCAACGCATGGCAAGGCTCTTTGGTGTCGTGCATGAAAGTTTTTGTATCTTAGTCATGGAGTTGTCAAAGCTACGTGATTCGTCACGATAAAGCGAGTTTCTTCTTTTTACGAAATCTAGATAACGTTCTAATAAACCCGGTTCACAGGCTATTCATTTCTTTTTCTATTCGAATGCTCGCCTCCAGTTTTCCTGTGAACGCGCCTTCAGCATTATCAGTAGACTGTAATAGCCAGCGATCGGTTCAAACTAAAGTCGTTCGTCCGATCACGAAATATGAACTGAACTTCACTAGATAACGTAATGTGAACGGTTGTTTTGAATTACTTTCCGATGCCGACGGCTATAGAAAACAGATGCAAACATCAAAGTCAATTATCTCCAATATAATATGCTCGACATATATTTTGATAAGAGGTATTTAGTCGTCTGAAAATTTATTAAATTATGTTTGTGTTTTGAAATATTCAAGTTATTAAAATATTGGAGAGATTTTGTATACAATATCATACGTTGCAAGTTCTAAAAATCAAAATTAAAAATATCACGTAATAGACGATGTTGGAAATTGATGTATTTTCAGGTTGATTGATTCGTTCCGATCCTTCAGATTGAGGTAATACGATGATTAATAATATTAAAATTATGAATAAAATTATTTAGTATGGGTAGATATACTATTTCTCATTATAATTTAATCCTTCAAGCCCCATAAGGACACCGGTGACCGCGACAACAATAGAATACAATAGCATTTCCAAGAATCCCCGATCGAAGGATTAATAGTTACATTTTAATTATTGTACCTAAGTCAAAACAGTTTTTTTAAACAAAGGCCATTTTTCTTTAAAAAAATATTGGTCTTAGAAGTTAATAAATTATGCAAAAAATTCACATGCGCTTAGATTTTAAAACAATAGTAAATATTATGACTTTCTTAGCAAAATTATGATTGAGATAAAGCTGGGTCTTCGTCTTAAACTATAAGGGTAGTTGAGAAAAATTGGAATAATAAAAATAGCACTCTGAAGGGGCATAAAATGAGTTTCATAAATTTTATGGCACATAATATTATTTTCGATCTGAAAAATTACAGAAAGCGTAAGTGATAGAAGTTTGAATGAGCCTACGTGACAATAACATCAATGGCTACGCGTGACGAATGGGAAGGGACAAATTGGGACAAAAAGGGACAAAAACCTTCGGAGAAAGCGGGAACAAAAACTTGCTGGAAATGAAACCACTTGAAACTTGGTAGCTGCTGACAGTCTGTGAAAACTGTAGTGCTTTAATAATATGTTATGATTCTGAAATTGAACAAGGAAATGATGAAGGAAATTCATGGGTCTAGCTAGTAACATCAATAATTATTGTTTTAACTTTTAACGTTTAAAACATGGCAGCTGTTCGGAACGTTATGAATTCTAAATTTTAAGACACTGATAAATATAGTGTTACCAACTTCTATCAGAAGCTGTGGCGTAAGGTTCTTATAATTGAAATTCTTTCGGATTTAAGAATTAGAATTTAGATTAATAACTCGATAGTAGGAATAGCAGGCACAATAGATTTTCAATTGTTATGCGCCAGCCGGGTGCCGCTTGGGAATTGATGGGTTAAGACTTTCCTCCGTAAAAAGATCCAGTTATCGCCACTGGTCCAGTAAACTTCTTAGCAACACATACTATACAAATACTCAAACATCAACACAATTTAATTTCGGTCACAGCATCGCCGTTACAATCGATTGGGGTGTCTGGACGCAAATGTTGACATAATGACAAAACCATAGTCAATGGGATTGTTGGTTGGACGCGCGGATGATTTCGGCTTTTCAAATCCAGCCGTGATTTGCTAGTTGATGGCTTTAATAAGCTTGCTTAATTGCTTATTTTGATACGTAAATCACTGTTTTGAGTATTCAAGTTATTATAATCGTTATTTTGTTAAATATTAACATTTTTACAATCCAAAACATAAATATGTTACAAACGCTTCATTTCTTCTTATCAATTACTTCGTCTAAAGCAAAAAACCATTGCGTACTTAACAATAACGTATATTAACTTTAACGCTAATTTTAATGTAGTTACGAGTTTTTGTTTACAAATTCTTTCATGTTAATTTTTATTCTGTACAAGTATCTCTATCTCACTAAGAGCATCATAAGGAGATAGCCCTCATCTAGCTCCTTAAGAGCTAGTCTATCGATTGATCAAATATATTTTATGCAAACAATAAAATTAAATCATTAGTTTTATAAGAACTGGATTGATAATAAAGCCTACTAAGTGTTTTGTTAATGGTTTGTAATATTATTCTAATTTAAGTACTGCTTATAGACTTTTGTATTATTCTAATTTAAGTATTTTTTTTAACGCAGGGGAAACACATCATGGGTGCCCCGGGTTGGGTACCCCGGGTTTATGTGAGACTCCTACTCACTAAAACCACTTGCGGTTCGCCTTCAGCCGTATAGAGGAGGGATAAACACAGGACTCCCTCCACTAATTTAAGTACTGCTTATAATATTAAGTATAATATTATTACAAATGGTAAAAGCATTCATCTGGCATTGAGAGCAAACATTCCATGATTTTTTGTAGCTACCTGTAAAAGGCCTATTTTCGGAAAAAAATTGTATCACCTACAGCAAATTTCGGTTACAACGTCTACACATTAAACGTAATCATAATTTATTTTCTGCTCTGAATATTAAACGAAATAATACTGCCCGAGGCTTTGCTATGTTTTTTGTCGAAATTTCTTTTACGAGTCATTCTATTTTACTTTCATGAAAAAACACAAGGCATTGTTAAACTAAGCTTTCTATTTACATTTTCATCTCATTTATATTCCACGTTATTTGTTCTCTTTTTGTTCTAAAACATGAGGCCTTGTCTTTACAGTAACGTGTTCCATTTTCGAATTATTAAGGAAAATTAGCTTTTGAAATCCTACAATTAGGACCATAGACTAGTCATGTTTTTTTTATTCTTTTGAATTCTACATGATGCTTGCGAATTTTTCTTTCAATTAAAAATATCGGCCTGAATTTTTTTAAAGCGACGGATATCATTAGTATCGGAGACGTTTTAATCAAAGAATAAAATGCCTCGAAACAAAGGGCCGACATTTATCCATTAATTGTATCATAAAAGCAATAAATAATAAGATAGTAATTAGTAAAAGAAAGTGGCCGAGGGTGACAAACCAATTTGTTATTTTGAGGCGTTCGTTTGGAAAAACAATTACTCTGGGCTAAAAGGGAGTAAATTAGAGGTGTTCTGCTGATTTTGTGTCCTGATGGGGGATACTTTGCAATGTTGTATTTTTTGTAACAGCTCTAACAAGTCGCTTTGTTCAAGGTTAATATATTTCTTTTTAATACATACAACTTTTAACACGACTGCTCAGTTATACTCACGGGAATTAGTAGAACAGTGAATTAGAATAACATTACTTAGTGATAAAAGGTAGCCTTTATTAGTAATTGTGTTTATTCTGGAGCCTGATGTATTCGCCGATCAAAAGCTTTTGTACAAAGAAGTAATAAACAAACATAAAATATTTTTTTCTTGCTTAGACCTTTAGTGCGTCTAACATCTGATTTTGATCATCGACAAATTGATTAAGCTGACAGGAAATACCTTAGACGACTTACATAATCGTTTTGCAAGTTCCAATCCACAGAATGTGCAAGGTAGAATGACTTGACGAATACTTTGATTGGCGTGAAGTTTCAAGAACTTGCACCTTGCATTGTCTAGACATCTCGACCTGAGGAACAGTAATAAGTAACTTAGGGCCTGTTTCACCACCTTATGATAAAGTGCCGAATAGCCTATTCACAACTTTTTTGACAGATTCTCCATACTTGATCTGTCAAGTGGTGGATAGCCTTTTCGGCACTTATTAGGAAGTGGTGTCGTGTCGTGTTGGTGGTGTCGCGTCGTATTGTGTTTTTGATTATCGGCCCTTAGATAATATATTATAGGTAAAATTGCAATGAATACTAATCATATTGCTATGCCATTTAATGGCAATTAATATTAAAAAAAGGGGCGCTTTTCCTGTCATTTTCTGGACCGCAGGAAAGTTGTCCGCATCCTATCATTTTATTGATGTTTTTTCTGTCGTGAAAATATACTTTGTGTACGTTTCAAACATGTATGTAATTCTGTTATGTTTTATACCTCTTGAAATTGCCAGGCACGAAGTATTTAAATGAATATTTTCGCGAGAAAAATTGTTCCAATTCGTATAATAAAGTAATCGTGGAGTGCTCTCCTCTGAGGTGCCAGTTAACGCCTTCAGGAGGGTTAAGTGAGGATAATTTCCTCCTGCGTGCCCTCTCCGAGGGGGATAACTGGAATTAGAGGTAAGGAGGCCACGATACAACCTAGTTTCCTCCCGCCGCTTTTTATTATGGAGATTTACTCTCGCAATTTCAATAACTTTTATCGCGATTGGAAAACAGATTTATTTTTCAGAATAAGCATCTTATTAAGTACGTGATCTGGATCGTTCGATACTTTGATTGAATTCAGAAGTGGAAAACATTTCCATAAGTAACGGTTTTTATGTGGTGAGGTTTATTTACATTTCTTTTATCAGTAAAATTAAATTATCTGATAATCATAATAACTCCGTAGTCTAGTGGAGTAAATTGTTGCACTCAAGAGGGTGTTGTGGGTTTTATTCTTAATTATGATACTGGACCCAAACGTACAAGAATTGCTCAAAATTAAGCTGGACTCGTCTGTGCTATGGTTCACGAGTATCTAAACTCTAAAGTGTTGTTACGTCACTAACCAGGACTCTATGAAGCACCAATGGCTGGACGAATAGGGCTTAAATTTAGTCATCAATGTTTACTAAATAGCATGGGTTTAAATCCACCAACATTTTAATCTGAAACGTCCACTTTCATCTAACAAACACGTTCTAAACCTACACGGAACATTATCTAAGTATCGTACAAGGATGGGGTCTATAAAACATGCGAACAGAACCGGCCTTATCTATTCTAATTACTGGCAAATAAGGCCACGGACGGAGGTAGCGTCTATAATCTGTGCAACAAGATGTAACACGGTTTTCATTTTCAACTAAGCTATTAGGGAGTGTCCACACTGTAATCCCGTGCGAGATATTTGCTTAATTAAAACTTGTTCCGTCCGTCCTACACAAATTGATTTTACTGGAATAGATTAAGCTAAGTCGGACATACAGAATTCGATTCGAGTAGTTTCAAATGACAGTTGTTCCAACTGGGAATCTGTTTATTTAATGACGTTTCGTCTTCGATAAAGTTTCGAGAGGAATTCAGTAATTTAGTTTTTGTCTCGGCCTGAAGATAATTCGTTTTTTATCGCTAGACTGGTGCAGCTATAAAGTCGGTGCACGCAATCGCCGTCTAGGGGTCGATAAACGACAAGGACAAAGGCAAGGCCACGCACAGATGAAGCACAGAGTAAAAATTATGGGATTTTATACAGAGAAAGAGCTATTAAGATGTGAAGCAGATTTCAGTCACAAGCATACAATATGTAGGCACTCATGTCACCTGCTGTCACGTACAAAGCGCTATAAACCCACTGCTCCATATAATTAGCTAATGTTGTCGACACAAGCTGAAGCCACAAAGAAAAAAATAAATATATACCACATACATTTTTAACTGATTTCAAAAAAGGAACACTCACATCCCGAGAGTCCCCGATAGCCACATATATTTTTTTCTTGAGCTTGCTTCCTCTTATCCATTACAAACTTTCTAATTCCACTTTTAAATAATTTAGTCACTTTTAAAGTTCAAAAAACATTTTCTAGGATTGGTTAGAAAACTATATTAGTATTCAGTCACTATAATTTCTAAAACACGTTCATACTATTTCTGAGGGTATACTGTATTTACCTTCAAAACTGTTATTTATTGCTTGCCTGTAATTCTTAGCTCCAATCAATAGCTTTACTTAATAGATAGACACATATCAAAAGCCTCTGAAATCAAGGTAATCAATTAATATGTAATAATTAATAAGGATTCAGTTAAATCTAGACCCTTTGGGTCTACGTGCTCTAGGGCCCGATAAACGCTTGTCCTACAATTCCACTCATTAATTTTCGAACAATATCCTTTTGTTGGTAATCGTTAATTGAAGCATTGTTATATAATAGTCCCACTTTAATAGTCGAACTCCACAATTACTGTGCGATTTTGTTTCATTAATGAATACCTGTTTTAAATGACTTTATATTTTAAAAGACTTCCAAAAAGATGGAGGTTCTATATACTGAAATGGATATTTTTTGGTATACATGTCACGCTCAAAGATCGAAAACGCTCAGTGAGCGAAAAAATGGCTCACAACGCGTTGTGGTAATAGTGAAACGGCCACGACGCGAAATTTGCGTCGTGGCCCTAGTGACACAAAGCAAAATTCGTGTCGTGGCTGACGTGCTATTCGACCACAACGCGTTGTGGTAATCGAGTAAAGCCATGACGCGTTCTGAGCATTTAAAAACAGCCACGACGCGAATTCGTGTTGTGGCCCTAATGAAAACGGCCACGACGCGTTCTGAAACCAGGCCACGTGTTACGCAGGAGTAATTTTATAGCGCCCAAGTGTGTGCGTAATACACAAGAGCACTCTGGTTTCAATGAAACTAGGCCAGTTACGCAGGGGTCATTTTATAGTGCCCAAGTGTGTGCGCAATACACAAGAGCACTCTGGTTTCAATGAAACCAGGCCAGTTGCGCCGGAGTAATTTTATAGTGCCCAAGTGTGTGCGCGTGTAAGTCGGTCCTGCACCTGATCTCTCGCCAGCGGCCAGTCATGTCGGTCTTCCGCTCCATTGGGTTATGAGAGTAAAGAATAGTGCTCTTGTGTATTGCGCACACACTTGAGCACTATAAAATTACTCCTTTTCAATATTACCACAACGCGTTGTGAGCTTTTTTCGCTCACTGAGCGATTTCGGTCTTCGAGCGTAACATATTATATAAAGAAGCACTGTTGCATGGGGACGAAATGGTATAAAATATAAATTATTTTGTCTTTCTTCGATACTTAGTTTCAAAAGTCGCTGGACAGACCTGAACAAGACACTATGTAACTATTTATTTTTTATCTTTTTTTATTAAATAAGGGGGCAAACGAGCAAACGGGTCACCTGATGGTAAGCAACTACCGTCGCCCATGGATGGCCCATGAACATCAGAAGAGCTGCAGGTGCGTTGCCGGCCTTTTAAGAGGGAATACGCTCTTTTCTTGAAGGTTTGCAGGTCGTATAGGTCGTTTACTATATATAACGTCCGACGTGTACACAGCATGTATCGTTTTTTTTATAAAATAAAGGGGCAAACGAGCAAACGGAATCTCACCTGATGGAAAGCAAGTCTCATCGCCCGTGGACACTCGTTTCGATCAGAAGAGCTGGAGCTGGTGCGTTGCCGACCTTTTTAACAAATTTCACAAAGTCATTTGAAATAACTCCAAAAAATTTAAACTTTACTAGTACAATCATGGGCGAATCACGACCGCTACTAAACGAGCCATATTATAGCACCATTAGGCAGTAAAAGTCGCCAACAATTTGAGGAAACAATTTTAAAATACAAATTGCCGGCTGCCACACTAATTTTTCAACCTCTAGCGTTTTCGTCGACAACACGTTATAGTAAAATGAAAAATGTGTAAAGTTGTAAACTGTAAAGGAATGTTTTAGAAATTGGCATTATATCATAATATAATGACAGATGAGCACGTCTAGTTACGGAGTGGCTACCGAACGGTCTGCGAAACAGACTCAAGAAAAGTCGGTGCGATGAACTAGACGCTGTTGATAAAGTGTGGCAAAATCCAGCAAAAGATAAAGACATGTGGAAGGAAAGAGGGGAGGCCTTTGCCCAGCAGTGGCACACCATCTGCTATTAATATTAATAATATCATTATGATGCCTACCTTTAATAAAAGTAGAGTCTACAATGATGCCAAAAGGTACGCGCACATAGTAGCGGTACAGGTTGCATTTTTCGCACAAGTTTTATGACCGTTTATGAAGTGCGCGATGGGTCATACCGGCATTCGGGAATTAACAAGCTGCATAAAACTGACTTTTTATCCTGAAAGTCCTTTATATTACAAAGTAATTCATATGTCAATACATAAATTGACTGTAGACTGTAGTCCAATGTACTGGCAATGTCCAGTTAAACTTCACGTTTCTATTTAATTGTGATTTACTTCGAAGTTTTGCTCAGAGTTAGCTTAATCAATACAACCCTTACTTCCGACGCAATCGAGAATCGTAGGTACTTATGATGGCTCGATTTTTAACTAGAATCGAAAAGTTCACACACGATGCCGGCAGGATGTTGATTTTGATTCGAGTTTATCACACTACGAACGAAGCCGAATCAGAAGCCGAATCGAAAGCGAAATCGAAAAGAAGCCTTACTTGCTTTAGAAACAAGAATCGAAACAATTTAACCAGTAGTTTTCGGTATTCTACACAAGCGCACGATCAAGCAACTTTCTCTTGTTACAAAATAGGCCAAAATTTTGATACTATATGCTAGCTGATGTATATTATCTAGATCAGTACCTAGTTAACGTTTTGTCAACGCGATATCGATTTCAATACGAGTTTTAACGCATTAAAGCTGAATAAAAATTGATTCGAGTTTTAACGCATTAAATCTGATGAAAATCGACATCGGATCTTGTGAATCGAAATCGAATCAGGATTCGGGAGTAAGGCCCCTACTGGAGATCGTAGACGTAACGACCGCGGAGGGATTGCTACATAATTGCCGGCGCTAACTGCCCGCTGCCTATTAACTTATGCGCCCCTGGTGGTTTACAT
This sequence comes from Polyommatus icarus, assembly GCA_937595015.1. Classification (NCBI taxonomy): domain Eukaryota; kingdom Metazoa; phylum Arthropoda; class Insecta; order Lepidoptera; family Lycaenidae; genus Polyommatus; species Polyommatus icarus. Next base: position 8,429,866 of record OW569335.1, on the reverse strand, counting down.
GAAATTACTTTCACGTAAAAAATCGGATGTGATTTCACGAAATTCCCTCGATCCGTAAAAATGGTGAGAAAATTATGTATTCTAGCATTGAGGATTAATTTAAACATCAAGGCAGACTGCATCGATTTATAGGTACTTAACTGAGACTTTGACTGGACAAGGGATATTCTCCTGTGATAGGTGATAATATATTGTTTATTTATTTATTTCTTTTTAACCATTGACTTGACGAACTTCCACCAAAATTACATAGTATAAGTTGACATTTCTGAAATGTCACCCTCGCGCTCCTGTCACAGTAATATAAGGGTAGGTTTGTTCACTACATCCTATTTCTAGTAAGTAGTCCAACAAGTAGTTTGAGTTTTAGTAGCGATATATAATTTAAAATATAATTTTAATTAATTCCGAATATAATCCCGAACCGACCAGAGCAGTAAATTAAGTAAGCGGAAGAAAGCTCATTTATTTTTGGGCGGATGCGGGGAAATTCACATCCGCGTTAAATACACAGCCCCACCAGGTACGGGCAGCAGAAGAAATTACATGAATTTTTTTTAAAAAATTAATAAAAATGATGCTACTTAAGTTATTGCACTATTCTAATATTGTAGCATGTTATGTGGCACATATTTTTATTTTTATTATAACTTACTTCACTTTGCTTTTTTTAGATCTACCCCACATAAAATAGACTGTAAAATATTGTAATTTTTTAAATTGATCCCTTTTTTCACCTTCGATGTATGATTGATCCCTTTTTTCACCAAAGTAATTATATTTTGCAGACTCTACATACTCGTTTCGACTGTTTTCAGTTAAAATTTAATTTGAACCACAAATTACTGTCTTTTTGTTATTCGCTTTCTGAATTTTAGATGACGAAATTCCGCACGCCGTCATTAATTTCCACTTGGGCTTAATCGGAGGCGGCCATTAAAAATGTATGAGGCTTTATATATAACACTGCATTACCGCAATTCCAGACCAGAAGCTAGTTAGTAATGATTTCTACATTTGTTTTGCAAGGAATTCTCAAAAAATTTGAGGAAGGTAGTTTGAAATGGGTTCAAAATGAAGTGAAAATAGTTTATAATATAATATTGGAGGTGATTTGTATTAATTTTTATTTAATTTAGTTACAGTGGCAAAGTGTGCTTACGCACTTTGTGTCGAGCTGCCGGATAAAATTTTAAATGGGTCACTAATGTCCAGTTTCTTCGGGTTTTTTTTTGCAAGAGTTTATATTTTAAATAGCGTTTTTGATTGGTTAAATGTTTGTCTGCTCTCAAGAGACTTCAGAAACTGTGTAAATAACTAAACGCAACTTTTAAATTATGTACCGCACGAATTGACAATAAAAGCAATACAATGTAATTAGTGAACAAAACATTTCAGTAACAATAACATGGACACATGGACTCTATTCATTAACCCTGTATCGCGAATCTAAAACGGGCAGCCAATTAAAGTTGACCCCGCCGTTCCGCTACTGCACTCTTAATCAGAGACCAGATACACGCTTAATTAATGTCACTCCCTTTTATTTTGGTGCACAAAATTCGACTCGTTATGCAAGCTAACACTGGTCTTACTCGTGCTAACTTTTAAAAGGGACTACATGGTAGATTGTTATATTTCTCAATGTTGTTACACATAGGTGTAACAACATTGAGAAATACAAAATGAGCATAGGCTCATTTTGTAGTTTTGACTAGTGTTGATCCTTTCGAGCGTTGTGGATTGGTTATAATTTTGAATAAAGCCAATAATATACAGTGCTAGTGAAAAAATAAACTCCAGTCAAAAGCCTTGGGACAAAGATGTACTGGACATAATATTATTTATTTGAGCTAATTCAAAACATTCCTTTTGATATCCATTTGATTAAAGCAGATTATAAGCATGAACATTATAATATCCTTTACCACTTGCCTGTGAAAAGTAGCTGAAACGTTGAGGATAAAAAAAGTGTGCCGCGACAAAAAATCATCAACATTCGCGTAAAAATATTATAATACATATTACTAGATTACGCCCACAACTCCCCTGCAGTGCAAAAATTGGTAATCGTGCGGAAACCGTACATTTTTCCGGTATAGAAAGTATTATAAATCCTTTGCCGGGTTCAAAGTATCTCCATACCAAATTTTAGCATAATCATTTCAGTAGTTTGGGCGTGAAGAGGTAACAGACAGACAGACACACTTTCGCATTTATTATATTAGTATGAATTAACTTTACTTTGTACTGTTTGTACTAGTTTGTACTGTGGGATAATGCGTAGAGGCCACAAAGGAAGATCTTCCGACCGAGCGAGGTGTTATGCTCCGTCAGGCCGGAGCCCATAATATTATTATGATACATTTCAGCTATCGTATATTATATACCGACGCGCTCAGAAAACTTCGATAGCGCGATGCAAGCATGTTACGCGAATTGTGGGTACCGCCACAGTACTATTTCATTAGGTTCTTCGTAGTCATAATTGGTGCTACCGAGATAGCAGCACGGGATGTGCTTATCTTAGTCCGCCTTAATTAAAGAATAATTAGGCTTCAGGGGCTAAATCCAGTGTTTTCCGACGATAACGTTTTTGTTCCGACGACTTGATTACAGCTATTTGCTTTATCTCATTAACTTTAATTGAATTTTTAACTTGTTTTGCGCACATTAGCTTTTTATAGTTACATCGAAATCAGCCTGACGCTTCGTCCTCGCTCTCGATATTCCCAAAATGCCCAATGATTGTTGAGAATGCATTGATTTACTGTTTCATTATAATATTATTGATACCTCTACGATTATAAATATTATTCATTTTTATAAAAGAAACTGATAATATATATTACTGACACCAATTCAATATCTTGGATGGACAATTAAAAGCTTTTCTAAAAGAGCTGTTTGATGTGTTCATCCAAGAGGACTACTATAGCGTCTTTAAAGTTTTAAAGATCAGGATATGCTACGCCGTATATTTGGCAAAAAATCATCATACAAAGGTTACGACGTTCACGTCAATGTCTTACCTCAAATGTCAAAATGTGTGTGGCGACGACTAACCCTCGTTATCAAATCGAAAACGACACGCGACTGGTCCCCCACAAACGCATAAATATTGGGTCATTTGTAGAGATTGTCGTCATTATGAGGGTCAATATGACATAGCACTATACCCCTTAAATGTTATTGTTACTAATTATCGTCCGAATATTGAAGCTTCACTTACATAATAATTATGTAAAACAAGTTTCGATACTAATTATTAAACTTATTGGGACTTTAAGGGCCTTATTCGCCACTTCCTGATAAAGTGCCGGATAGGCTATCCACAAATATTTTTGACAGATTCTCCATACTCTATCTGTTAAGTAAAGTGGTGGATAGCCTATCCGGCACTTATTAGGAAGTGGTGAAATAGGCCCTAAGTATTTAAAACCTATAATTTTATGTAACAGGACATCATAATATTATGGATATTACTAGATGACTCTAGTAATTCATATCACTTACGCCTCCACAGACGCAGTTCGCCGCGAAATCGCGGCGAAACGATTTACTGTCTCATCTGCCACACGACAATACGTTACGGTGCGTCCACATTTGTATCATTTGCGCGATCAGATCTCCGATCAGATCTCCGTCGCGATCATCGCGCCGTATCATGATCGCTAGTATGGACGCAAAATGATACGCGTATCATGATACAAATTATCATGATACGCGTATAATTTTGATACGGCGCGATGATCGCGACGGCGATCTGATCGCGCAATTGATACAAATGTGGACGCACCGTTATATTGCATCTCGCTCTATTCCTGTTTCGCCGCGATTTCGCAGCGAACCGCGGCCGGTGGACTAAAGGCGTTAACTCCAAATTTTGTCACTGTATACCTTTCCTGAACTTCCACAAATATTATCGGTTTAGCCGTTCTCGAGTTCTAGCGAGACTAACAAAAAACTTAAACCCCAAAACGACACTGGCGACCGCGACAACAATAGAATAACAATAGATTTCCAAGAAACCGCGATCGAAGGATTAACAGTATAAACTCACATTTTCCTCACTATAGATCTACAAAATACGCTCTACTTTCCAAAGTAAGTACAAATAACAGCACAATTAAATACAGTTTTTCCACGAGCACTAAAGTGTTAATATATTTTTAATTGCTCGTGTAAAAGGCTTTCCGTTCGGCGTGGAGGGTGCTACAGAATGCAATATTTCGAGCGAACTAGTCACGCTGTCACTCAAACGTTCGATTCCGCTCCCCAGTGATCTCTGTTACAATTTTACGCATATTTTAGTGTACGATATTATAAAGGGTGTTCTTTCGCAAACATGGTATATTAGACGTCTCAACGGAAGCGAATGTTACAAGTGTAGGTAACTATCGATTCTGAAGTTAGACACTATTATAATATTATCACCGAATGTCTGCATTTATTATTATACGCACTACACCAATGTATGTAAATAACCATGACGTGCCAGATTACTTAGACCAACTGCTCACTTCTAAGTTCGGAAGGATCCAAACCATCTATTGCAAGTCGAAATAGATTTGTTTGTAATAAATCATAATAATATTTTCAATTTTTGTTTTCTATGAAACTGTTACCATTTTTTAAGAATCGAACGAGTAACCACCATATTGTACGTAATAAAATCATATAAAAGGTCATCTAGTTAATAAATATCTGTAGTTGAGCAGTAACTCAAGACCGGCCATTTCTATTTTTTTTTTATTAAGTAGGGGGGCAAACGAGCAAACGGGTCACCTGATGGTAATTAACTTCCGTCGCCCAAGGACACTCGCAACATCAGAAGAGCTGAAGGTGCGTTGCCGACCTTTTAAGAGGGAATACGCTCTTTTCTTGAAGGTTTGCAGGTCGTATAGGTCCGGAAATACTGCTGGTGACAGTTCGTTCCAGAGTTATACAGTGCGCGGCAGAAAGTTACGCGAAAAACGCACTGTGAAAGACTGCCACTCATCAAGGTGATGAGGATGGTTTGTTTTTCGCGTGGGACGATGGCGAAAAGTTGCAGGTGGTATGATTCCGAACAATTCCTCAGAGCACTCCTCGTGATACAACCATATTATGTGACATATCGATACCATCAAAAAATTATGAATGACATTTGAGAAGGAGACACAATATGATCTACTTTTTAACCGACTTCCAAAAAACGAGGAGGTTATATGTTCGGCTGTGGATATTTTTTTTTTTATTTATTTATTTATTTATTTATTTTTTTTTTTTGTATGTTCAACGATTACTCCGCCGTTTGTGAACCGATTTTCAAAATTTTTGTTTTGTTGTATTAGGTTTCACTCCAATTTGGTACCATGTTCACAAAAGTGGTGACCTGATGATGGGATCCATGAGTAATCGAGGGAACTCCTCGAAATTTATATGGAAACATATGGTGATTTTGGTTTTATGTGAAGTGTACTAAGAATATGCTACCAAAAAGTCAAATATTGGGTCAAGGTACACCATGGTTTCGAAGATGCTGAGAGAACTCCTGACTCCTTATAGATACACGTTTGGGAGTTTCGGCGTTGTTTTAAGAACAGAAAGCATATGCTACTATGCAATTAATATTCATCGTCATAATCATAATCATAATCATCGTCATCATCATCATTACCACGTCGTGTTAAGGTCACCAATGTCTCATGGCACAGAATAGATAGTAGTACTGCAAGGCATAGGTATGGATATACTAACTCGTAATAATAATTATGTATTGTTACAAAACAACACCTGTTTGTTTAATACACGGCGGTCGGCGCTACAGAGGCGACGGTGTCGCGCGGGCGGCGCGTGGCGGCAAACGAGAGATCGAATATTTACGGTTTAAAGATCTTTATTTCCCATTAAGACATTTCGTCACTTACATGAGAATAATAAAATATTACAACATTTTAAACTTCGACAGTGCGGGTAGATTAAAAAAAAACATAATAATTATTAATATTTTACTACTTTATATTATACAGATCGAATACTTTACTAACTACTGTTCACTTCACTGATAATATATTATTTTGTCAATGTGACTTGTGACTCTTAATGTAAAGAATAGACGTCTACGTCTTACGCCTAAAACTGGTCTTATGGTTCTGGGACGTTAATCCCTCTGGTGTAATATCAATTATGACAACCAGTGAGTGTGAGCGAGAAGAAAATAATTATTGTAGCGAATTAGTTATATCAAATGCTATCGAGTAAGCGATACCGCGATGCAGAAGCTTAACAACGACATCTGTTGTTGAATTGCGGAACTAAATTTTCTTAGAAAATATAAAGTTTACAAATCTCAACACTTAACAAATTGTAATAAAATACGTAAAATATACGCGAAGGTTTACGTGCTAGTGTAACTAAAAAGAGTGAAATTATTATTATTTTTAACAAAAAATTAAAACCGACTTCCAAGGTAAAAACAATAATAACATTAATATGAACTAAAAAGTATTAAATAATTTTTACTATCTAATAGTGCCTTTTTCCGAATTCGGCTAAACCTCAACTATTTCTGTACTCAATCTTCATAATTTTGAAGTCGGTGCCAGTTCCAAAAGTTTCAAATATTCTGTCAGAGGACTGAAGATTCAGCTATCTGGTACCGACTTCAAAATAATGAAGATTGAGTACAGAAATAGTTGAGGTTTAGCCGAATTCGGAAAAAGGCACTATTAGATAGTAAAAATTATTTAATACTTTTTAGTTCATATTAATGTTATTATTGTTTTTACCTAGGAAGTCGGTTTTAATTTTTTGTTAAAAATAATAATAATCAAGTACAGACATTTATTTTATGTTTTTGGTATAACAATTATTTTCTTTACCGAAACATACATTACTGTTTATTGTATACAGAAAAATATAGGTACCGAAACTTGCCAAAATTGTTTGTGGTTGTCTTTACATTGTATTTTGTATGTAATGTCTAAAATTTCTGACTTAAACAACCTAAACAAACTGATAAAATATATATCTACATGTAACAGTAATATATTTTAATATCGCGCATGGCTGGGTACTAGGGTAGCAGGAACAGGGGAGTATAACACTATTAGGTGGTAGGGACTGTCAGTCAATTCGATCGTTATAGCAACGTGACTGCAATTGCTGATCACGCCGTGTTTGACTTTGCCGTTTATTTTACATTTACATACTATTTTATATTGAATTTTCTAATGCAGACGGTGGAGTTATAGCATTGAAAAATATTGTACCTGTCGAGGTAAGAATTTTAAATTGAAAGAATATTACTGTGACTAAAAGAATGTGGAGTTTTGTAACAACTACTTCAACGTTCATAATACGAGTAATATTACTGTCGTGGCTCATGGTGAGAACGCCGTCGATTTAAGAGCAGTTTAAACTTAATTAGGTATTAAAACTTATTGCCTGTTACATAAGATGTTAGTGTAAACACCGTTATACTTGAAACCATCAAATGAGCCCGAAAAAATGAACAACTTTTTCAATGAGAACAATGCTGGGAACTCAAAAAGATCCTCAAGGCTCATTTGATGTTTTTATGGATAACGGTGTTAAACCTAACAACCTGTATATTATTGCACACAATATCGTCCTTACCAAACTATAATATTATATATTATACAAATACTAGATTTTGCCCGCGACTTCGTCTGCATACGAGTTGTGGGAAATTATTCTGATTCTTTACGCATTTATTCCTCACCATAGCAACAATATGTATAGGTACAGGAATCTACATAATATTATTATACAGTTATAAACAATATTTGAATAAACGTTTAACTTTTCTTTAGAATATCGAGATCACAGTACTTTAGAATCAGTAACTATCCAACAACTTCTTGACTACAAAATAAATATAAGGGGGAAGTTCACACGGACTGTTATAAGCAGTATCGCAACTTTCCTCGCATTAAAAACCAATTTAAAACATGTCAGACGCTGGAGGTATTTTTATTTTTAATAAATTTATCATTTTCAAGATGGTTGACATAATGTTTTCTTCGTAACGATGAAAAAATAGGGAGTTCTTATGATACTTCACACATAAACTAACAGCATGTTTTGCCCAATTATATTGCATTGCCGAATAACTAAGTTCAACACACAGGTTGCTACATAAGTATATTAATTATGTTAGTACCTTTATCCATAGCGGTAACCAAGCTCCATTTCTCATATTATTATTAAATTTTTCAAAAGCTTTCTTTGAATTATTTAAAAAGCAAATCGCCTGAACATAGTTGCCTATCAAATCAGATGATGTTATTTTGTCATTTGATGAGAATACCATTTTGTGGTTTTGTTTTACGAATTTGCATAAAAACCATATTAAAACTGTATTACTGTAAGATCATTTAGTAAATTCTAGAGCACATTCGCGCTATTCTCGGTGTGAGCTGACCCTTACTAATACTATGCCAGCACAGGTAACAATCTGCAACGTCGTTTACGTATATTTTGCACGACGTACAAACACCGGGGTGCATCGTATGCGTTATTTGAATGTATAATCCCAAAGTTGGCGCGTGCCAAGGATTTTCGGGATTATGTCTATCCCGGTTATAGCATGCATACTACAGCAAAACCTACTTCTTGAAACTATTGCAGATTGTAGGAAAACTAAAACATATTGTGGATTTAAGAACAACACGCGACTGTTTTGTTTTCTAACGACGATACCAAATCAGACGAATAAACTCAATAAACTATGGGTATGTTCCGAAAAAGTGCTCATGACATATCTATCCGAAGCCATTATTATAATATTTTGCAATTAACCTTAGTTATATTAAATTATTACGTGCACTTTCACGACATGCGACAGTGCAATCAATTTCATAATATAAGTTATTTCTTTATTCTTATTTGAAAAAAAACTACAGTAGTAAATTAATAGACTTAGCTTAGAATTTTGGAAACGTCGCATATAATATGACATACATACGGACCTTTGTTAGTTCTACGCTGCGTCGCTGTACCGTTATTAGCAAAAGGGTAACTTTTCTGCAGGGCACTTTCTTAAATGGGCGAAGCTGCGAGAAAGTGTTGCACTAGTAATTGCAACAAAAATACCTACCTGTAATTATTGCTACAGTTTGATTAATTTATAAGTCCTATAACATTAATATGGCACGACTTTTTGCAACTCTATCAGCTAACAACAGTAACAAATATAACTCAAATCTCCCGACAACGCGACAGTCCCCAAACAATTTGACTTACAGGAAACTTACCGAAGAGGATAACATTATTTATGTAAGACGTAAACTATTTATAACTATTATAATTGTGTTAAAACTTATATCGTTTAGATAGACGTAGGTTACGTTATTAAACATAATACACCTGTTAGTAGACCCCCGTTAATCCGACAAACGTTAAGCATGTCCGTGTCGGATAAGCGAATTTTTCAGATTATAGAGAACTCAAATAAAATAATATTTAAATGCTGTTAAATTCTTACAAAAATACGCGATGGCAAGTCCTTATGTTTAGCTGAGTTTACATCGAAAAGTGCCGTCGAAGAAATTGATTCATAGGCAGTTTTAAAGACCTACGTCATTTGGTCGGGTTTTATCAAATAAATGTTGAATGTGATCTTTCGGCTGGGCTTGACACAACGCAACCAAATTACGCAGATCACCAATCTGCCTATGAATTAAGCTGGGAACAAATTATCGGACGAAGGTCCGCGGACGTTTTCATCGGATGCGGCTTGTTTCTATCTGATCAACACAAAATACATTAAACTGTGCACTGCATTGTCTGACATAAGTCGCGGACGCAACCTTCCCCCCTATACGATTTGGCATTAGTCATCGCTGCGCGAGCGAATACTAATGTCAAAGCCATACATTTTGTAGCGTTAGCGTTAGCGCTAGCGTTAGCGTTAGCGTTTTGCCACTTGTCTACGGGGGCTTGAGCGTTCGCACGTCCGAACGGAATCTGGTCCATCCGGTCAGATTCCGTTCGGATTTCGCATCCGCGGACTTCTTTCTGCCATTGACATGAAGGTTAGGTCTTTGACGTCCGCGTATAAACCGTGCACATTGTTAAGTCGCATCAATCAACCGCGACTTACGGATGCGTCCGATAATTTGTTTCTAGGTTTAACTTCTTTGAACTATCAAAGAAGTTAAACCTAGAAACAAATTATCGGATCGATCAGAAACCACATAGCCCCTTGGCGATGCATAAACGCAGCAAGACACTGAAATGTCAAATAGCGTGATGCCACGTCTTGATATTACAATTTCGTATTGTTGTGTACTAACACAATTAATAATATACTTTTCGCCTTAACTCTGACGCTGGCAACTCCTAAGTGGGGAGGCTTACGCCAAAAGAAGAAGAAGAAGAAGAACACAACAATACGAAATTGTAATATCAAGACGTGGCATCACGCTATTTGACATTTCAGTGTCTTGCTGCGTTTATGCATCGCCAAGGGGCTATGTGGTTTCTGATCGCCAAGTTACACATCTTTTATTTCAGTGTGGAACACTGAACTGATCCTCTTACATCTTCATGGCTTCTTCAATTATAAGGATACATTGAATCCTGTACTTCTCACATCGGATTGGCTTCTACATTGAATTAGTTTTAAATTGTACAATACGCTTGTCTATTTCTATTCCATTAAGTTACTGTGGAAAGCGGGAGCCACTTAGAAAACTCCGCTCTAGCACTGTGAAAATTATTTTCTCAATAGAGTGACTTCCATGAATACTAATGCTTAAGAAACATTTACAAATACAGTATTTTTTTTCTTTTGCCATCGAATCGGCAGGTTTTAATAGATTTTATGGATTTGAATTTAAAATAGGCGATTCAGTAGCGTATTTAGATTGGGTCGATTTGATAAAAAAAACTGTTCTGAACGAATCTATAGACTTGATATTTAAATATTTAATTTAAGGCCTCTATATCCGCCAATGACCTTGATCATTGTCTGTCAGTGCGAATATCGACGTAAATGACATTAAAATAACATTCATAACAGCGCGCCTTGTACGGTGGCGGTTACGACGCTCGCCGCGTCCATGATAGGGCGAAATAGGAGAAAAAAACCTTTTTTAAGCTCAATATAATACATATTTCAAAAAAGTAAAAAAAAAAAACAAATTATCAACTTATGTATTGCAAAGCAGTAGATATTTTTTATTTATTCTTTTGATAAATAATGAAGGAGTAAAGTGGTTTCATTCAGCGATTTGGAGGTGATTTGGTTTTTTATTTCTTTATTATGTGATACTGATAGAAAAAATATGGCAAAACCACGTTACGTATCATATCATGTAGATTACTAATTATTTTTTTCACATATAATTTCTCTGTTAATGCCGATGAATGCCGGTTTCATCTGCACGCTTTTTTCGCGAGAGGAGCCTTAATGTAATATATATATTTTTCTATTATGTATGTATTTATTAGGATAGAATTATTTTATTATTTTAATTTTAGTTCTAAATACTTTAAGCACATCACCCTCTCTCCAGCAATTTGCTCCTTTCTTTCAAAGGTTGCCTGGAAGAGATTGCTATTTAGTAATAAGGCCGCCTTTGTGCACTCTCATCATTTTATTGTGTTTTTATTTCATGTGTGTGTTTGTAATTACTGCGATGTGCACAATAAAGTATATTCATTCATTCAATGTTACAAAATGTTTGTGATTTTTTTTTTGTCAGAGGGCAAACCCATCAACAGTCACAACATTAGAAGAGATGCAGGTACGTTGCCGGCCTTTTAAGAGGAAAAACGCTCTCTTCTTAAAGGTTTGCAGGTCGTATTGGTCCGGAAAAACTGCTAATGATAATTCGTTCCAGAGTTTATTTTAGCTTATGTTATAAAATATTAGTTATTCAATCACGATCGTATAAGAGATCAAAGATTCAACACAAGTACGCAGGACATTACAAGTAAAGGATCATTAGGACTGGTCCCTGTGACCACAAAATGTAAATTTTAGGGTCTGGGCCCGTGTAATCTCACTCAAAACCTTCATTAAAAGGATAAACGGATAGTTAGTACAGTGTCAATCTACGTTTGTTGAAGTACTGAAACTAAAACTTTACAATAGCCCATGGTTTGTAAGAAGTTGGTAAGTCTCAATTACTTCATTGATGCTAGACGTATAAATAAAAATCTTTGAATATTAATTTTGTAAATACCAACACGAAAACAGGTTTAGATCAAATAAAACCGGCCATGTGCGAGTTGGACTCGCCTATGAAGTGTTCCGCAGCAGCAATAAGATTTATTTCTATAAAATTAAAAGGTTTTTGATTTATTTTTATATTTTAGTTGATTAAATGAAAGTTAAATAAAGGTTTACCATTTATTACGTATAAAAAAACTACTTGTTAGATCTCGTTCAAACCAATTTTCGTTGGTAGTTTTTATAATAATGTACATCATATATTTTTTTTAGAATTATCATGCCCCTATTTTAGAAGTTAGAGGGGGGGGGGGGGGGTGATACACATTTTATCACTTTGGAAGAGTCTCTCTCGCATACTATTCAGATTAGAAAAAATGATATCAGAAACCTCAATATGATTTTTGAAGGCCTATCCATAGATACCCCAAACGCACAGGTTAGACGAAAAAAATTTTTTTTTGTTTCAGTTGTACCTATGGGGACCCCTAAAATTTTTAATATTTTTTCCATTTTTGTATCAAAATCTTAATGCGGTTCACAGACTACATCTACTTACCAAGTTTCAATAGTATAGCTCTTATAGTTTCGGAGAAAAGCGGCTGTGACATACGGACGGACAGACAGACAGGCAGACAGGCAAACAGACAGACAGACAGATATGATGAATCTATAAGGGTTCCGTTTTTTTTTCCATTTTGGCTACGGAACCCTAAAAATGATGTAATATACTCGTATCCATGGACGCTTCACACTACCGTTAGTCAGGCCCCGCGGTAAGGATATTGTATAACAAGTGTCTGCGATATTATTTGACCTATCAAAAGCTTTTGACTGCATGAGTCATAAAATACTATTAGACAAGTGTGAACGCTATGGTATAAGAGGTAAACCTCTTGAATAGATTGCCAGTTTTCTGAAAAACCGTAAGCAGTGCGTTGAAATTACTCGTATTATGAAAAAAGAGTTAAAAATAATCAGATCACGCGTAAAATTGAATAAGAAAGGCGTCCCACAAGGTAGCCTTCTAGGACCGCTACTATTTATAATATATATTAATGATTTACCTAAAATTTTTAAATATAAGTGTACACTATTTGCTGATGACATATTCATAGTTATTCCTAACAATAGAGAAAATACAAATTATGAGAATGAACTTATAAATATACTCAAAATAGTGAAAAAATGGCTCGACAAAAATGGTCTTAAATTAAATTTAAGTAAAACAAAAATAATACAATTCTATAACATAAAAAATAAAAAACCAGCCTTTAAAATAGAGTATGACAATCAACGTATAGAAGAGGTAAATGAAATTAAATTTTTAGGAATGATGCTAGACAGCTATTGTGATTAGAAAGCTCACGCTGATTTAATAACCAAAAAATAAATAAATTTGTATATGCTATTAAATCTATAAAAAAACTGTTAATAGAGCAGCTGCTTTAACAGCTTATCATGGGTACGTGGGCTCTCTGCTTAGGTACGGCATATTAATTTGGGGCAACACCACAGACATTAGCAGGATATTTATATCACAAAAGAAATGTGTAAGAGCTATATGCGGGGCGGGACCGCTAGAAACATGTAAGCCTTTTTTTAGTGAATATAAAATTTTAACTGTCACAGATTTATATATACTTGAGTGTTGTATTTTCAAAAAAAACAAATGGAACTGTTTCCAAAAGTTGATGAAAATAGAAAATATTTATCTAGGGACCCATCTAAGCTGAAGGTACCACTTAGTCACAGTTCTCTATTTCAAAAAAATTGTTACTATATGGCAATAAAAATTTATAACAATATTCCAAGAGACATTAGAGAGACACAATCAATAAATGCATTTAGAAATAAGTTAAAACTATGGCTTCTGACTAAAAGTTATTATAATTTAAATGAGTTTTTTGACTAATTATGTATAACAGTATTTAATATGACTATGGTGCGATATTATAATATATATAATTCAATAAATTCATATTTCTCATATTTATCTAATCCTAACTTTACATATTATTATCTGAATTTTGACATATTACCCAATTCTATTTTGACATTATATTAAAATGTCGTATTTAAAATAATTCTTAATCTGTTTTAAAATTAATTCATAATGTATTTGATATGATTTTTTTGTATAATGAGGAAAATTTAATATTAATTTTTAATAATTAAAAATAAATTTCACACACCATTGTAATGGTAGAATGTAAGCACTGGACACTGGACTGTAACATCTTGTAATACTACTTCATTCTGTGAATAAAGACTATCTATCTATCTATCTATCTATCTATCTATCTATCTATCTATCTGTCTATCTATCTATCTATTGTGTAATAGGTGGGATTCGAATCCTCGACCCCCGGCTTGCCCTACCACACGCTCAACCACTAGGCCTTAGAGGTTGTCGACTCAAAATATAAGAACAGAAGCATAATATTACAATAAACAATATTATGCTTCTTACCTAAATAAATCTTAACAAATCATCTCATCTCCGTAAAGGATAACCAGCAGATTGACGTTGCCATGAATATTTACAAGTATTTGTGTTTCATGCATTTATTAACATTGGAACCTAACAAATAGCCACTGAAGCAATATGTTTTCCTCTTAGACTCCGTATATTATGGAAGTTCGGGAACCCGAAACTTTTGGCAGCGTCTCAAAACACATAATCATAGATACTGATGTACAATTCAAGAAAAAGTTCCATTTTGTCAAATGTTTGCTAGCTTGTGATCTGGCTAAAGTTTCGTCCCACGTTTCGATGTCTTCAATACTCTTTGAATATTATAGCCTCTTTATTATTTTTACGGCACTTCATGAGATATTCTTTTGCACGAGTGACTACATTATACTGAATACGAATTCAGACTAATAATATTATGAATTCAAAAGTTTCTTATATTCTGTCTGTCTGTAATACATCTTCACGCTTAAATTAATAAACCGATTTTGATAAAATTTAGTCCGTAGATACTTATTATCACGAGAAAAGACATAGGACAGTTTTTTTCCAGAAATGTACGGTTCTTTTGCTACAAACGAATTTCGGCGGAACATAGTAATTGCGGGGTCATATCACAGTTTACAATAAAGTAATACGTGTAATCAGGTGCTTATTTTTGTATCAATAGTGTCTTAAATAAAATAATGTTAAGTAATAAAAACACTAAAAAGGACATTTAAGGCCCCGTTACTTTTATTGATCACCTTATAAAGACATTTGTATGTAGGGATGTAACTTTCACCAGTCGTTAAGCGAATTATGTGAGGCGTGGAAAAGAGAAAAATATCAATCCCGCTGCCATTTCACGCTTGGCCACCATCTTGACAATAAACCAAACACGGGGGTTGAAAATCCTAATTTATAACTTTGTGGTGTAAAAGTTTTATTTTTAGATTTGGGGGAAGACTTCTTATTTTTGGTGAGTTTTGTGGAATTGTGGATCTGTGTATTTTGATATTATAGAATTAAATTTGCATACTAAATATTCAGCCTGAAAATCTATAAAATCAACTAGTTTTTGGAACTCCTCAATTAATTGCAGAGGATGAAAATATATTTTTCGTCTCATTTCGATATCAGATAACTGTAACTTAGTACTTAGTCGCAAGAACCTACATAATAATAATCTTAAGCCTCATTATAGTAATTAAAACTTAGAGCTAGCGTAAACATGTGAATAGTGTTTAAATTAGTCATTGCATTTACAAATAAACTAGGACAGCTTTGCGCGGCACAAACCGGGGTGGCTTAAATAATTTCAAGCGTATTATTTTAAACACGTGTCTCAGAAATTCGCTTACCATGTTAATATTTACAGAAGCTCGCTTGCGCAGTCGCTAAATTATCTCGGAGATGCGACACAGACGTGGCGGAATTAAGGCTGCTCTCTCGAAAAAGCGTGCAGATGAAACAACTTTTCATCGGCATTAACAGAAAAATTATATCTGAAAAAAATAATTAGTAATCTACATGATATGATACGTAATTTGGTTTTGCCATATTTTTTCTATCGGTATCACATAATAAAGAAATAAAAAACCAAATCACCTCCAAATCGTTGAATGAAACCACTTTACTCCTTCATTATTTATCAAAATAATATATAAAAAATATCTACTGCTTTGCAATACAAAAGTTAATAATTTGGTTTGGTATCTTTTTCGAAATATGTATTATATTAAGCCTTAAAAAGATTTTTTCACCTATTTCGCCCTATCATGGACGCGGCGAGCGTCGTAACCGCCACCGTACAAGGCGCGCTGTTATGAATGTTATTTTAATGTCATTTACGTCGATATTCGCACTGACAGACAATCGACCTGCTAATTTAGGGAGAGAGGGCCCTTAAGGCGAGTTTCTATGCAGAAAATTGCATGAAAATGCACAAAATGTTGTTCTTATAATGAACATGTGCACCTTAGTCGTGCGTGGCATTTCTATGGGGGATGAATTTGCACATAAATAGGAATCTCCCCTGAAATCCTCACCAAAGGGACCCGGGACCGCGCTTTACATTTTTATAACTGAAATCCAATTATCGCAAGCAATTATCGAGTCAGCTAGATAAAAGAATTAAATGTCGCAAAAACGGAATTTTTATGAATTCACATTCATTGACTTAGCATTGAATATTTATAGTATAGAAATAGGAATAGAAATGAATGATTGTAAAATCTGGGTTATATAATATTGGTGCATACAATGGTCTTTAATTATAATATTAATATGAAAAATAAGCCGTAGCCAACTTAAAACAAAATATAGCTTCTGACTCGGGCGGTCATCTTCTTACGTTGAGCTCACTAGAGCAGTATTTCCCAAAGTGTTGGTCGCGACCCACTGGTGGGTTGCGGGTAGATTTTGGGTGGGCCCTGAAACTATAGGACGATTGTCGTACTCACGTACGTTTCTTAATTAAAATGGGTGTGGTGACGAGCTTTAGAAAAGGCCCAAGTCCAGCAGTGAACGTCAGTAGGCTGACGATGATGATATGGTGGTGAACTACGATAAGAATTAACGGGTAAATGCTGCGGCAGCCATATATCGCTGCTTTTTTGTCGTCATGACACAAGGTAGGCCGCGAAATTTAAGCTTTCTTGTAGATGGGTTGCGGTCCCGACAAGTTTGGGAAACACTGCACTAGACCATAAGTACAGATAGCCTAGTAAACGAATGATTCTGCTTGGAAAAGTCGAAAGCAGAAATTTTGACTTTGGTACTTTGTTTAGACTAGTTAGGATATAAACATACTAAAAGTCCTGACCTCTCCGAGGTGCGCTCGAAGGGAGGTAAAGAAGGTCCCGTTTTTTGGTTTTTTGCTTACTCATCAAAAACGGTGCTTCGTACGAAATTCTCTTATATAACATAATAAAAGCTAATTAAATTCTCTACAACTTTATCCTTTACACTTTGTATCTATCTCCAATCATTGCCTCGCTATGAGCTTCTAAAATTGGCCGAGTGTGTTTTTTAGGGTTTCGTACCCAAAGGGTAAAAACGGGACCATATACTGAGACTTTGACGACTGTCCGTCTTCTTGACCGTCTGTCTGTCCATCTATCTATTCGTATGTTTGTCCGTCTGTCTGTCCGTCTGTATGTCCTTCTGTCTGTCCGTCTGTCTGTCTCCGGCTATAACTCAAAAACGATAATAGCTAGAAAGTTGAAATTTTCAGAGATTATGTATTTTTATTGCCGCTATAACAATAAATACTAAAAACAAAATAAATTAAATATTTTAGGGGGGCTCTCATACAACAAACTTGATTTTTTTGTTTTTTTTTGATTGCTCGATATCTATTATAGCATAAGGTAGGCTGAAATGTTCACAAATACTTAGTTGTATTTATATTTTAATAATTAAAATTAAATTTTACATAAAATAAATAATTAATAATTATTTTTAGAGAAGGAGGGGCATATCGTCCAATCTAATGTAGCACTTTGAGACATGATACGCCAAATGAAAAGGCTTAAAAAGTTGAACATTTTATTGTATGACGAAAAATATCTAAACCATGGGAGAAAAAAGTTAAGAAAAAATCACATAAAAACACCCTATATTATTGCATCAATTTATAGTGTTGCTGGTAAGGAATGACTTCTGGAAAGTAATCGTATATGGCAAACTTGAGGAATGTGTTGTATTTTAGTATAGTGTTTCATATTTTTAAGAAACGTATGGGAAAACAATTAAACCTTAAAAATCTAACCTTTCCTGGATTTAAACGTACATCGTTACCTTGGAGAATTTGTTTATAATAAGCAATACTAGCGAATGGTGCAATAATACAGGCTGTTTTATTTTTCATAAGAAATAAAAAAAAAACATTCTTTATTATTGCACCATGCGCTAGTTTTGCTAATTATAAACAATTTCTCCAAAGTGATATTACACGAAAAAATCAGGCAAAGGTTCGATATTCAACATTTTATTGTTTTTTGTATGGGAAAAATCAAGTTTGTTGTATGAGAGCCCGCCTAAAATTTTTAATTTATTTTGTTTTTAGTATTTATTGTTATAGCAGCAACAGAAATACATAATCTCTGAAAATTTCAACTCTCTAGCTATTATCGTTCTTGAGTTACAGCCTGGAGACAGACAGACGGACAGACAGATTGACAGACAGACGGACAGACAGACGGACAAACAGAAGAACAGACAGATGGATAGACAGAAGGTCAGGAAGACGGACAGATATCAAAGTCTCAGTAACAGGGTCCCGTTTTTACCCTTTGGGCACGAAACCCAAAAAAACACACTTTTGAAAATCGGCCAATTTTAGAAGCTCATAGCGAGGAAATGATTGGATATAGATACAAAGTGTAAAGGAAGAAGTTGTAGTTGTAGTAGAAACAGTGCGCGTATTGAAAGTTTATGAAAAATAAAAATATCAAGATAACTTGAAACTATAAATGACCAATTAGTACTAATTATTATACGTACTGTTAAAGTACTTTAAACTTTTTCTAAGAGAAAATATGTTTATAGTGAGTTTTAAGGTAGATAATATTATGACATCTGTTTTTCATACATCATTTGCAATTGTCACACAAATCAACACACTGCTATAAATTTTTCTGACAAACCGTTCTAATAAATTTTAACTAAATGTAACAAAGAAAAAACAAAGAAACCTTCAATAACTTCTACTTTACTCTTTACTACGTAGGGTAAAAGGCCTTCGCTAAAAGCAGTGGGATGGTGGTCTTAGCAACAACTGTACAATAAATCTCAAAAAATGTTGCGAAGCTACATAACAACAATAAAATGGTAGTAATAGTATGTAGTAAATTACTAAATAGTAAGCGCTTAGTATAAATGTTATAGGAAAACGTACCATAAATTTTATAGAACTTATATTGTTTTAATTCGTCTGGTTTAGAGGATTCTCTCGCTGCAGAGGGTGCAGGCTTATTCCTAACTGATATCGTGTACCAATGAGAAAATGTCAAGTATCAGGTACATATTATTTATACGAATGTACAGTGAAGGAAAACTTAGAGGAAACCCACAATTAGTGGGTCTCAGACTTATTGAACACTTCTTTTTTCTAGTCAAAGAAAGTGTCATTATGATTGGCTACTTTATATAATCTGCCGTATCTCGGTACCGCACGGCACTATTTGAACGTTTCAGGCCGTTAGTCAATAAATTTTCTTTATCGCTTCTTTATAGAAGCGCCGATCAAAATGTTTGGAATCGATATTACAGGAGTCAAAACTCAAACGTCTACGTCATATTGCGAATGAAGAATAAAAGAAAGAATGAAGCGATAAAGAAAAGTTCTTGGCTAAAGAGCTAGATTATCTGACCTTTGGGTAACGTACGCTCCTTCGAAATAGATGCAAAGGCTTGAACACAATTGCTTTAATTACCATCACGCTTGTAAATTATGAAGTCGTTAGCTTATTGGCCCCATGGTCCCGATGGTCAGTAAGCTTGAGTTAAGATCAATGAAACCAACAAACGGCATCGCACAAATCCCCGAAGCTGCGCCGCACCGCAACACATATATCTTGGCCTATACACATATAATCTAGTGATACATTGGACTGTATGCTCACGCCCTCGCATTTAGGCTATGTGTGGCTCAAGTGGGAGACACTGGCGATTTCGTGTCATCACTTGCGTTAGGCTGGGACTTAGGCCATGGATTTAGTATGTCATCTCTCTCGTACTTCATTATAATATACGGACGAAAAAGAAGGACGGAAGATTTGACAAATCCGATATTCAGACTAGCACAGTATTGCTTAAGCTTTTAAATAACATTCGCTATTCTTCAAAACATAATCATTTTAAAATAGGAATAGTACATTACGCACCTAGGGCAGGAAAATAAGTAATGACGTCTTAGATCACATGTAATGTAAACAACCATGTGATCTGAGGCTTTCTTATTTACTGCCCATGGTGCGTATACTATTTTTCTCATCGACGAAGGCGGAAAACGGCAACATCGGTAAGGGCAGCGGGAAGAAAGTTGACGTTTCCCGCCCGGAGGTGACAAAAGTACATTGCAAAAGCTTTTCTTCATTTTGTCCTCAAAAACAGAAAGAACCTTAAACAAAGTGAACTTTTACTTTTAAAAAATACAACATGTTTAATCGCTATAATCCTATTAATTGAAATATAGCTATGGGTGTGTGGTAGAGCGATGTAGCGAGCGTCGCGCCGGCCACCGCAAGGCTGACGTGGCATGTGACGACCCTATATAAGCCACAATAGGGCTATTACATAGACAACGGCCATAGATATCAATGTCTATCATCATAACAACATCAAAATCTTACCACAAAAAAAGACGGCTTGCACTCCGGGAGTGCCGGCAGAAGTGAAAACTTGATTATTAACGTTGTGCATTTTTTTAACCCATTTTTTATGAAAATCGATTATTAAAAAATCGATTTTTTAATTAATCGAAACCCTTACAATCGATTCGAGTTCGAGTTCGATTTCGAGTTCGACACAAAACATAGTCTCCAACCGTCTCACGGTTTTTTCGAGGTTTTTCGACCAGCACGAGAATCTGACGAGAGTTTCACAGTTTTTACCCATCCCACAAAAGTGCTTAACGCCGGCTAAAGAAGTTTTCACTTCAAAAATCTGACCTCTCTGCGATGTATGTACCATCGAAAAAATTGATTCATAGGCAGTTGACGCACTTACGTTATTTGGTCGGATTATGTCAATCAATGTTAGTTGTGATAATATTAATATGTTGGATGAGTTTGACATAGTGCGATCAAATTACGTAGGTTCGCCAATTGTCTATGCATCATCTTCTCTGATACTACCTATCAAGATCAAATGACACAATGTTGGTTCTAGAGCAAGCCAGATAAAAAATTATACACACGTACATATTATATTTTGGAAAACACAACAACAGGAAGACGTGGGAGAGCCATGCTTCGGCACGAATGAGCCGGCTCGACCGGAGAAATACCACGTCCTCACAGAAAACCGGCGTGAAACAGCGCTTGCGCTGTGTTTCGCCGAGTGAGTGAGTTTACCGGAGGCCCAATCCCCTACCCTTCTCCCTTCCCTACTCTTCCCTATTTCATTCCCCACCCTCCCCTATTACCCCTTAAAAGGCCGGCAACGCACCTGCAGCTGTTCTGATGCTGCGAGTGTCCATGGGCGACGGAAGTTGCTTTCCATCAGGTGACCCGTTTGCTCGTTTGCCCCCTTATTGCATAAAAAAAATATTATGTACCCGTTTGGTGCAGACGGGCATCGAATAAATGAGAAAATAAGATGTTGCACTAAAAAGTTACTGAAACAAACAACACTGAAAGAAACTCACTGTACTAGCGAAGGAGACATTTTACGTTTAAGTTGTTGTTAAAAAATAGCAACAAAAAAAGACAGTTCGGACAACGACAAATCTTGAATGTTTTTGCTGATTTATAACATTTTGTATATAACACACAAAGCTGTGGTTTTATGTGGATTGTTGATGCAGTATATTTACGAAGGATACGTTCTCGAACAAGGCAAAATAAATGTAATTCAACGTGGCCAATAGCGGCTGTAGACGCTTGGCAAACTATTATCTTTATTACGCTGTGCTATTACTATGTTAAGAATAATTTAATAAACTTAAGAACACTAAAGCTAGACATCTAGGTCATTAAGTTACTACCAAGTTGCACCAAATGTAGATATTATTATAGCACAAAGTCTATTAATAAGAATTTTTTATATTTTTAAAATCCCTTTTAAAGTCTCTACTACTCGCTATGTTACGAAATAGATCTTTGGGATGTTGCTTATTAAATACCACGCGGCTCATTTTATACTTTACCAAAAACTAAAATTGGTAATTAACTTTGGATATTTTAAATAAATCCAAAATTAAATTTTGAACTTTTCACAGCTATTTAAATAGTTTGCGGCTTTCTGTGATATAAAGCAAATTATGAATTTTAATGAAAATAACTTTTATTATCTGACTCTTTACGTTATTCGTTATTTAAACTTTGCCTTTGTAACGAGCATGTTCGATTTTTCAATCGAAATTTACATATTATAGTTCCAAAATATCGTTCGGACCTACATAATAATATTATGTATCTAAAATATTATTTTCTTTAATAACATTGTACTTTATAATTATTATAAATTATATATAAAACGAGCTTTTGCCCGCGGCTTTGCTCGCGTTAAGAAGTATTATTATATACAAACTTTCATCCCCTATTTGAACCCTTTGGGGTTGGAATTTATTAAAATCCTTTCTTAGCGGATGCTTACGTCATAACATCTACCTACATGCCAAATTTCAGCCCGATCCGTCCAGTGGTTTGGGCTGTGCATTGATAGATCAACATGTCAGTCAGTCACCTTTGAGTTTTATATACGAGTATACATATAAATTATTAATAAATTATTGTCACTCAGATGACCTGTTAAGTGCTATCAATTTCAGAATTAACTCAGCGAAATTAACCAGTGTAATAAATATAATTATGTAAGGCTCTTGAGTAATCAGAACCAAGACCGTGATATTTCAGAATTATGTATACAGTGTTATAATATGTAGATTGTAGACATGCAATACAATATTTTAATAATACTTGATGACGCCCGCAATTTCGTTACGCCGAAATTGTTTATCGCGCGGGAACCGTATTTTTTTCCGGGATCAAAAGTTTCCTATGACCTTTCATGGGACTCAAAGTATCAACATGCCGAATTTCAGCAAAATCGGTTCAGCGGCTTAGGCGCAAAGAGGTAACAGGCAGACTCACTTATGAATTTATAGTATTAGTATAGACATAGACTAAGGAAAATATATTTCTCTATGGTATAGATGATGTTTATTGTATATATTGTAAGTATCAGACCATTTCCGGTCACATTCACGCCAATCTGGACGTACCCTCAGTCGGAAACTTTTATGCACATATTGGGGAGAATATAAATCATGTGGAGGGTAATAAGTGAAATCCAAATAATGTATGAAAAAGCGGATATATTTTGAGTTATCGGTGTATCGGATAAAAAGTTCGCGATAGAAGATGCCGGAAGTTTCGTTGTTATAAACGTATATAAGAATGATTTAGGGAACTCAATGTTGTCGTATGTGTAATTTGATTTATGATTTCCGAAAATAGCATTTTGTTTACTTTTTTCTACAAAAACATTTTGTTGATGATTTGGAATACGGATCCTTAACTCCTAGCTTACCTAACCTAAAGAAAACATGATGTAATTCTAGAATACAGTAATAAAAAGGTACAAAATAAAATAGATATACCTATTACCTAAACTCAATATTATTTTGTACATTTTTCTTGTAACCTTTTCAAAGCTACATGTTCCATCTTTAATCAGTGTCTACTTGTTGTATCATTTCTCTTTCTGTGTAAAATTATAAATTGTTTGTGTGTACAATTGACTGTAAAATAATTTAAAACTAAAACTTATTCATAAGCTATCAACAGTTCATTGCCTTCATTCCTAAATTCATTTAAATTCGATCAAAACACTCCAATTCTATGAAAACAAAATTCACAGTTTGATTTCGAGAGACTTCTATGCGCCGTAAAAACAAAACCAACGAAGCGTCGCCGCTCCGAAATTGTTAAAGGCGCATTCGAAAACTTATTTATTTGAGCGCATACATTAAAATATGCTGTGAAACAGTCTCTGTGGGACATTGATCTACAACTTTGCTGAAGTTTCGTCGAACTATGCAAATTTTAGTTAACACTTTGAACAAACGCGCTCTACCAAATAATTCTACGCGAATTTCTACGCCGTCGTTTGTTTTGTAGACGGAGATCCCGCGTAGTTTTATATGCTTGAAGTTTTGTTGGTTGCGTAGTTTGTTTTAGATCGCAAGGTATTTTAATTAAAAAAGTATTAACTACAGTGTTAAACCAGTAAAAGCTTTTATTTTGTTTAAAAATATGAAGACTTAACTTTTTTTGTCTAAGAACACTTAGGGTCAATTCAGACCGCAACGCGACGAGGCGAGGCGAGGCGCGGCGCGGCATAAATTTGTATGGATTTGACAGATTTCAATTACGTGATACGTCTTGCGAATCTGTCAAATCCATATAAATTTAGAAATGCATCTAAGCGTCGCTTTGCGGTCTGAATGAACCCTTAATATCATGTAAATGTGTCAAGTGTGACAAACTGTCATGAAACCGAATTTCAATTATTAAATCGTCTTTACATCGTGGTACCGAAATTAAGAAATTATTACAGAGGTGTTGGAACCTATGTATGGGTGATAAAAATTAAAAAATGTGAGATTAAAATATGAATATTTATAATTTTAACTATTAATTTTTAAATATTTTAGAAATTATTAATTTTTAAACATTGTAGTAGACTACAGAAAATATTTTCTTTATATTCGAGTCTGATTTCACAAATTTAAAGTCAGTCTGTATATCTAGAGGTATACTAAAGTTTGAAAGTACTTTGCTGCATATTGGGATCTTGCGCCGATAAAGTTTGGTTTTAATAAAATTGTGAAAGTCTGGCGCTCGCGGGCTCTTCGACTAATATGTCTATATTCCGTAGTTCACTCACGTAATCGCACGTACTTCCAAACGTCATACAAATAACCACTTCGCAAATAGTTACGACTTGTAAGGCTTTAGAATTTTGTGACTTTAATATAAAATAACATCGATAGTAACCGACGTAAAAGTCCGAAGTCTACTATGTATTTATATACCAAGTACTGTGTATAATAAACACTTTGTAGCTAAACAAAATATGTCTTGAACTTCAAAAACTAATTACTAATTTTGTAGTTCGACTCTCGACTTATTATTTTTTTGTCTAAAGCAGTGGGCATTTTAACCCATTTTATGTAGTATGTGTCACGACAGTTTTATTTTTGGGTGTAATATAATATATATATACTACAGGAAAAACTTATAAATTATAAATTTCTGACGATCTCTTAATACTTTTTAACATGCAAACGAAATATCTAGTTTCTGCTTTAAAACGAAAACAACTTTTATATTTGAATGCTATAAAATGTATATAGTTATTTTGGAACCTCACCTTAACAAGCTCGAATTTACTGTAGCACTAGTATTTCTTAGTTCCACTTAACAGTCCGTTGAATTTAACTTGTCTGGAGTAACTCAATGTTTACCTTCAAGGTGTTTGGTGTACAATTGTTGGAGCTACACGTGTTTAGCTAAAGGTGTTCCAAGTTCGCCCTAAGAACAAATAAACCAATCAAATAGTGTCCTCGGGTTACGCGTCTTAATTAATATCAACAACTGTTCAGGGTTACTTCAGGAAGACCTATAGCTATATAGCCATCGACACAGAAATCTTGCAAAAACTTTGATAATTTTATTGAAAGAATGTTTATTGAAAGAATGGTATAATGGCTTTAATAACAATTAGTAAGAGTTAAGACACATACAAAGGGGTGCATAAAAAATGCATCTTCCATACATTTGATTATTGACTTCGATTCCTTAAATTTGATTCGATAGTAACTCATGCTTTCTCTTCTGTTACTCGAAGATTACAATGATATTTACATGAATTTTCTCGTTTTATAGGTGAAGCTGCAGCGGTTGATAATGTTCCTGCCCACAACTCTTCACAATATCGAGGAATCTGCGCCACCACATTAACAAGGTAAGTGACAACATTGTTATTTACGAAGCGTCAGCTACTAAAAGACTACTAACTTACAAGCTCCGTGGTGGCCCATGATGAAAAAACAAAACAGCTGCATAGCGGCGTATTTGTCTATGATTGCCCATTCGACGCTGATTGCACTACAGTCTACAGCACACATGACTCAAACACAAAAACAAAACAATCCCTTAACTCAATTACATTTAACAAAATGATAAAATCTAAGCTAGAAACACAATGAAAACGTTTATCACACAAAAGTAATTCTCGCTCGGAGTTATTGTGCCAAAACCAATTAGAACAGAACAAATATCGTCAGCTTGTCAAAATATTAAAGTTACGAGCCAGTTATTACCTTCGTTGACAATAGATGACGTCACAAATTGTCGAGCCTTGTCATTACCAGTACACAACTGGCGGCCTGCCAGGGACGCTTCGCTATAATTTAGATTGTTTCGTGTATCATTTCAGCATCGAAAACGATAAAATTTTACGATTACGACGCAGCCGTCGGGGGTTAAGCTTCAGGTGATTATAATTGAGATGTGTGAAGGCTTATTCTCTTTTCAAGTTTGGTATTAAGGGAAGCTTTTTGGTAGGAATGATGAATATTGAATACATAACATTATTATGATTAAAATGTCAATTATTATGCAAGTTACAAATAGTAATAGGTTTTGAACATGTATTTTTAACAAAGATACAATAATATTATAATGATTTACCGATACAAATATACGATAGCTGAAATCAATTTCATTCGTCGGTTCTGGCCTCACCCAGAATACTACCTCACTCGATCGGAAATTCTTACTTTGAGGCTCGCGTTCACAAACAGTGTGACTTACGAACATTAATTTTAGCATTTACTTCTCTTATTTACTCTCTCTAATATAAAGAAAGCAGCATTTGCAATGATTTTTTTTTATCAGAACGGAATTATTTTGTCTGTAGTCAATTTTTTTGAATTTTATATATCGCCGCCCCCACCGAATAGTATCGTAATCGACTATTACTATAGAAGTGCTTTTATAACGGATTATTGCTTTTGAAGGCCAATTCCACCTCGTGAATTTTTTTCATAGCGGTCGGACTGATAGTTTTTGAGATAGATATTTTGTAATAAACATACATGTATTATTCGCCTACGCATAAGCAACAAACTTTACGACGAACACTATGACAATAAAATATTACTATTTTCTGAATGGCCAAACTAATATGGCTAACTGATATCGCGATCTTATTCCGGTACCAAAAAACAAAAGGCGGCTAAAAACAAATGTCAGTCAGGACATTACCATATTATTCGGGTAAAAAGTACATTTCATATTTTTAGTAATTATATATTGCAATTTTATGTTCTAAAAAGTAATAATGGTTATTATAGAATACTGTCTAAAGCGGACCTACATAAATGTAGTAATGCATCTCACGATAGTACTTTGCGTACATTGCGACAAGGGTTTACTTTACAGGTTGCGACAATTTGCTAATGCTTACATCAAAAAGTACTATACATTGCTCTCGCTTTGTCGGCATATAAAAGAAAGTGATAGCCTTAACCTCGTCACGTGTTTCGAAGGTCAAGCAATAATAATTGTTTACATTATCTTCATTTGTGATTTTGTTTACGGAAGTGCGAAAAAAAATGCAAAAGTTATAAACAATTAAGTAAACATAAAAAGAAGGGCTTGGATTTTTTTTAATATTTCGAAAACTATTTAAGATAATCAAAATTTAAAAATAGATCCTTACAGGGCAGGGAATTTCATAAAAAATCCTAGATTTTGGAACCTTACCAATAATCCTTATAGCTTTAATTGAGCGGCGAAAGTAACGGTAAAACCGCGTGGTTCGGGTTTCGCGTGATTTGCCGCAATCTGCTACGTGAACTAAAAAAATATTTTAAGTGATTAAATATTGATATTAAGGATAAAAAAATTTGGGTACTAAGTAGACATATTATGAATAAACAATAATCCGTTAACAAAAATAAATTATCACAATTTGTTTAATTATTATGCTTTTGTTCATTTGTTAATAGTCACCATTTTAATGTTAACATAAAAACGCTGATTATTTCAAAACAAGAAATCAAGATTTTTTTATTATTCTTTAGAACTAATCTTAATAGGCCATATAAGAGATTCCCGTTGAAAAAATTCATTTTTTTTATTTTTCACTTTTTTATTAACATTCAAAGTCATTCCAAAATTATTCATGTAAATAAAGCAATTACGGTACTTTTATATCCAATTATTGTTACTATTTTGTTTTGTTACTGTTAGAAGCCAGATAACAATATATATTTTTTTTAATTTATAACTAATAAAATTTAAATAATCATTTTTATTGATAAAAAAACCCCTAATTGCTATATTTACATGAAAATTTAATGAATGCCTTTGATTGTTCATAAAAAAGTGAAAAATCAAAATTGTTGAATTTTTACACCGGATATCTCTTCTAAGCCCTTTTAAAATTAGCTCAAAAGAATATTAAAAATTTATAGATTTCTTGTTTTGAAATAATCAGCGTTTTTATGTTAACATTAAAATGGTGACTAATAACAAATGAACAAAAGCATAACAATTAAACAAATTATGATAATTTATTTTTGTTGATGGATTATTGTTTATTAATATGTCTACTTAGTACCCAATTTTTTTTATTTCTTTATATTAATATTTAATCAGTTAAAATATATTTTTAGTTCACGTGGCAGATTGCGGAAATTCACGCGAAACCCGAACTACGCGTTTTTACCGTTACTTTCGCCGCTCAATTAAAGCTATAAGGATTGTTGATAAGGTTCCAGGATCTAGGATTTTTTTTAGGAAATTACCTGCTCTTTAAGGATCTATTTTTAAATTTTGATTAACTCAAATAGTTTTCGAAATATAAAAAGAAAACTAAACCCTTTTTTTTATGTTTACTTAATTGTTTATAACTTTTGCATTTTTTTCAGCCCCTCTTGGAATTTTCATAAAATGTTCTACATGGTATTCCAAATCGAATGAGACCAAAATCATAATTTTCGGTGCATTAGATCAGGTTTTGAGGAAAATGGCACTTGTTAATCAGACTATTAGTTAAAAAAGTTTTTAAATG
The DNA here is from genome assembly GCA_937595015.1 of Polyommatus icarus. Taxonomy (NCBI): domain Eukaryota; kingdom Metazoa; phylum Arthropoda; class Insecta; order Lepidoptera; family Lycaenidae; genus Polyommatus; species Polyommatus icarus. The sequence goes on along the minus strand of OW569335.1, from coordinate 8,400,407 downwards.
TTGTTTTCGGTGTTTGGACCTTTTTAGTTATTAAACCTAGATGAGGCTTCGGACAAAATAGACATAACTACCAGTAGTTTGACTGCAAAGAAATGAACAGGTTTCAATATCTGTCAAATTCGTCGGGTTTGGGGGTGATAAGTTAGAGGCTGGCGCGCTGGCTGGTATAATTTATTTTTAAAAATAAGATTTTGAAATTGAATTCTGACAGTTTTCTTTGCATGTGCCAAAATATAAACAACTAAATTTGTAGGTAACGACCCTAGCGACGACTTTTGTCATAATACGTCAAACTTAAAAATTTTTACATCAGTTCTAAGTCGGCATACTCTATCATTCTGTCTACTCTGCTTCGGAGATATAAAAAAAGGATAACTGATTGTTATATTACTGTAAAATTTTATATACTTACCTTTTGTTATAAAATTATTAAAATACCTATAAAATAAAAATAAAAAATGGTTTTATTTAAGAATTCAGTTAATTATTACAATATACTTTAAGTTTTTTAAATTCTGTATTATATTTTTACATATATAAAGTATGTTTCGCTTGCCATGGAATAATAAAGTTAATATATTTTACGATTAACATGTGACTTACTCTTAGCGTCGAATATATTGGTAACAGTCGATTACAGAGCCAGTAAACATGTCTGTAAGACAGCCAATAGGATCGCATCCAACTATTACTGTGTAGTTCGTTGTCGACAACTTACCCGAATAATATCGTATTGATGTGTTACGGACAAAAATTCTATTTAAATTTCGGTATTATACTTTTTGACTTATAATTTCAGTAAGAAATATCATTATATTTTTTTAAAAACATTAAGATATCGCAAAAAAAATTAGCTTTCTTTTGGTATAAAAATAATTTTCCTGTGTGAACCTGTTAAAAAGTTATGAGCCAAAAACCCGTTTTTATTTTTTCCTGTAAAATTTAGATTTTTTGATTACGATTTTATTCGGTGGGGGCGGCGATATTGTATATTATTATTAATTTTTATGTAGTATGTATATTGTAAAATAATTGAATATTTTATGGTGTACTTTAGAAGATAACAACAAGCCCTGACACCGTTAGGGGGACAAGAATAAATAAAAAAAATATATATATAAAGAAGTTTAAAGTTTCCTGAAAATATTGATTGATTGAAAACAGTTAAGTGACTTACCCTTATTCAATGGGCGATGTGTTAATAATTACATACGGTACGTACTGCCTTCCTGTCAAACTGTTTTCACGCTACCCCGCCACGCGAAGCCAGCATTAGTAAAAGAATTTATTTTCTCACATTTCACTTTAAAACAGAAACGAAAAACATATTTTTAAGTACAATTTACATGCACAGAAAGGTAAAAAACACCGAAAATATCTTTCAGAATTGAATTTGGAAAACAAACTATAGAATGTTGCCACACTTTGCAATTCTAAACGCTGAATGCAAATTTCGGGTCACGCTAACTGTAGTATTTTGATTGTCAGTAACACTACGTTACTCGGTTTTCGGAGTTAAAACAAGAGTGTAGTCGCAAGCGCTAATTGCATACAACGAAAATTTGGAGTGTCTACGAGGCTCTACGCGCCTCTACGAGACTCTACGAATGTCTACGTGTGTAAACTCGTGATTTTGTATAGACCGTTTACCTATGATTATGTGGTGGAAATTCGTAATTAAGGGCCCTCTCTCCCTAAATTAGCAGGTCGATTGTCTGTCAGTGCGAATATCGACGTAAATGACATTAAAATAACATTCGCCGCGTTCATGATAGGGCGAAATAGGAGAAAAAACCTTTTTAAGGCTTAATATAATACATATTTCAAAAAAGTAAAAAAACCAAATTATTAACTTATGTATTCAGTATTGCAAAGCAGTAGATATTTTTTATATATTCTTTGGTAAATAATGAAGGAGTAAAGTGGTTTCATTCAACGATTTGGAGGTGATTTGGTTTTTTATTTCTTTATTATGTGCTACCGATAGAAAAAATGTGGCAAAACCAAATTACGTATCATATCATGTAGATTACTAATTATTTTGTTCAGATATAATTTCTCTGTTAAGGCCAATGAAAAGTTGTTTCATCTGCACGCTTTTTTCGAAAGAGCAGCCTTAACGAATTATAACTAGTTGGTTATTTGCCATGCTTATGAGTTAACGAAAAGTCGCTATAGTGCGTGTGTGGAAACTAGCCAATCTATTCGTATCTGAGTTAGAGAATTAAAGAGTTCCCAATCGTTTACGTCTCGATTTTGTATACAAGTTTTCTTATTATCGTAGATGTTCATTTATTTTTGTGGCATGAGAACTACTGTATTTTGATGACACAAGTTACACAAAATTTTAGTTTTCAATGAAGCAAAACAACAAAATATACAAAACTCAAACATGCATATTAATATTGTTGTAGTTTTTTTACTTTCCAGTTTTTTTATAATTTTGTTTTACTGTTGAAATTTACGAAAAAAAGGAATATCAAATTAACCGATCCCATCAACGATAAAGTCTGTCATAAAAGTGTACGAGTTTTATTGATTTCAAAGTCAATATCGCATATCTACTGCACATGGCGTGTGCGATGCCAGTAACGTTAGTTTTCATGTCGCTATTATCTTCAATATTACGTTATTTTATAGGTGCACCGCACGGTAGCATTACGTATTGTGTACTGTATTTGTTTTACTAAATATAGGTTAATGTTACGTGCTTATCACTAAGTGAAACTTATGTTTATAGAAACCGTAACATTGTGCGATAATGATTGTATTTAAGAATCGTGAAATATCTGTCCGGTTTTGTGGTTCCGTAATCAAAGTGCAGTAAAAAAATACTATCTATATACTGTATTACTTTGCCGTTTATGTGAGTATGGAGCGGTTAGTTTTATATATTTTAAAGTCGCATCTATGGTAGGAGTCCAAAATCTCCCCCAAAATGCCTAAAACAAAAAAATTGCTTGCTGTTTTAATCATTTCACGGAACTCATCGTGTAAAAATCCAACTCATACTTGATTATCTTATAATTTAATCAGCGTATTCTGATTTCATCATGATGATAGTGCTCAAACTTTAAATTAACCCTCAAAAAGTCTGGATGTACTCTCAGAAAACTCTAGGGTCAAAACGACCCCACGAAAATTTCACCACAAATACTGAACAGTAACGGAAAACCCTGAAGCGACTTACTGATATAAAAGGCCAGCTCTCAGCCGAAGTGGGCCCGTGATTTACAGACCCTCTCATTAAAAGAGGCATTCGGCCAACTATAGAGGATTAATAGGTAACTTTTACGCAGGATTTTGAAGAATAGGTTACTCAAATAGAACCAAAATTACCAGTTAAAGGTTAATATTTTATTATTATGTAATGGGTACGGTAAATATTGATATTAGAATGAGTTACCACATTTTATGTTTCCCTTAATACTCACTGCGTAGTCATAATAATATGACTAAATTTAGTTTGGTAACAGCCTGTGCATATCATGTACAGGCTGTTTACAAAACTAAATAATAATAATAATTCATGGTGTATTAGATTTGTAACTTAATACAGTTTACTGTGAAAGTAGCAGTGCTAAAACAGTTACTTTGTAAATTAATGTAATATGTGTAAATTTATGACATTGAGTAATTTCTATCGCTGCTACTTTCGGAGCGGAGAAAAATAATATAATCAAGTAATAAATAATTTAGTTTTAGTACAGCCTGTATTATAATAATATGTAAAATAATAAGTGAAATTCGCGGTAAATTTTCTTGTTATGTTTTCAAATGCGCAACAATATTTGCGTTCCAAAGTAATTGAACGAAAACATACACCAACAACAAACCTGCGATGGAACAATAGCAAATCTACTGATGATTAACCCTCAGCTGCCATTAAAAATAGATAAAACAAAATACAGACACGACGGTCCCGGCGGCCCCTACACGTGTGGGTGCAATTCAATTACTCACCTACCGAGTACCGACGTCCACAGACTAAAGGTATCGTTCCGATCAACGCGGCAACCTGCCGCAACCGACAAAAATCCAAATAAAATGTCATTTTATGACCAAGCCTATAGGTTACGTAGTAACTATTTAGTAATCTGTGCTATAGGTTTAATTTTATTCTACGCCACTACATTGCAGCGGTGACATGATACGCTAGCGGTTAGACCATGTCTATAAAATTAAACTTATAGCCATAAAGTGACATTTTATTTGATATTTTTTTCGGTCGAGGTCGCTGGCAAAGATCGGAAATTCACCTTAACGTTAGTCCACAGTCCACATATCTCTGCCGTGAAATCAAATAACCAAGGACGCCGCTTTGACAGACGTGTTAATTTTATATAGAAACAGTTGCAGTTTAGTGCGAAATTTACATTTTAAATTCCCCAATATACGTGTGCATTTAACTGAAAAACGTTTTAAAGCTTAACTCAAAGTAGTAACTGAGTTTCAGTAGTTAGTTTCAGTGTAAAAGCTAGAAAGTTCAAAAATTCGGTTTAAAATGACAGATTATAGCCTTATTAGAATAGAGAAGTAGAGATTGGTACATTTTCCCGTAGTAAAGAAGCTTATGACCTTCTCGTGATCTACTAATAATAATAATAGCTCCCACATCTGTTTCGGTGACGGTGGCTGATTTCATTGAAACCAGGCCAGCTACGCAGGAGTAATTTTATAGTGCCCAAGTGTGTGCGCAGTACACAAGAGCACTCTCTATTCCTTTACTCTCATAACCCAGTGGGACGGACGACTGACATGACTGGCGAAAGATCAGGCGCAGGACCGACTTGTTACATGCCCATCCGACGCATGGATCATCTTACTTATCAGACAATCAGGTGATCACTGATCAGCCTGTATTGTCCTAACCAAACTTGGAAATAACATGTTTCCAACGCGGGAATCGAACCCACGACCTATGAGGCAAGAGCCGCTCTCTATACCACTAGACCATCAGTAGCTACTACATCTATGGGAAATCACATGAAAATCGTTCCAGTAGTTCAATGTTGCTCATTAAACAAACTCTTCAGCTTTATAATATTAAAAGTTTAGATTACATAACAACAATGTAATAATATAGTTTGACAACCACAAATTATTATCATTAGTATATTTATTTATTTATTTATACTTTTTGCACAATGTTGGTACATAGGCGGACTTAATGCCAAATGGCATTCTCTACCAGTCAACCTTTAGGTGTTAGAAGCAAAATTGTGTAGGTGCCAATAGTGCGAAAAGATGGAAAGAAAATAAATAAAATGCAATTTATCACTTAGTAATACGAAACTACTAGTACTAGTATATCCCACAATCTGAGCACTTTTATACTTTGACATAGTAATTTTTATTTATATTATCGTCGTTAGTCAAGGTTTTATTACTATTAAAATATTAAAAAAAACTGCCTTAAAGATTACTACCACGCAAAAAAAAAACAACGCGAGCCCTGACACAGCTAGGCTTTTAGCTAGTAATTAGTTAAATCATAATAGGTATAATCTGCACACACACAAGTATGTACAATTAATATTGCATCACGCAATCTGGGAATGCGCGGCAGCATCTGCCATGACAGTGACCGTTTTGATATGCACCCTTCCGTGGAGACTGCTCTGTTATGCTACGATTATTCTCGGAATACGTATTGATAATTTCCGAGATATTCCGAAACGTTCCGAATGGCCCGATTATATTTCGATCAATTTAGAGCTGTCATTTCAGGGTTAGTGCGAAATGTTTTTGTGGTTTATTTAATTCCATCGAGGATTATTTTTAGATAAAATTAATTGTTTTGTTGCATTCAGTATTATTTTTTGTTATCTAGTTATGTACAATAGAGATTCAGCTTAAGGAGAAAAAGAACTAAGATTTATTTAAATTTAAACCCATCAAGCCCCATAAGGACACCGTCACCGGACCGTGACAACAATAGAATAACGATAGATTTCCAAGAATCCGCGATCTAAGGATCAAGCGTCAGTAAATGACTTAATGGGGATTGTCCATTTTTTTTTAATTTTGCTCATTACAAAAACATTTCGAGGAATAAGGTCAGTGATCGTTTTTTTTGTATATAAACGAAAAAAATACCAATTAGTTACTTATATTTTTGAACAAATATTTTTAACCTTAGTTTGACCTTCATTAGCGTTAATATGTAATAAATTCGACCAACATTACGTTTCGAACTTTTGGTAAGCTTCTCGTATCAGCTTTCACATAATGAGAACATGCATTTGACGAACCAGCCATTATAAATAAGATTGAAAGTTTTAAACATACTGCAGAGGTCAATTATTGGCCGCCGATGATGACGTCAGAGCGAAACTTTAAAAATTTATTGAGAAAAAACTAGCCAATGAATTTCAAAATTATTTAATTTATATTCTTAAAATACCCTATTTTAACAAAAAAAATATATAAAAAGTACATGTGATTTTTTTTGGACAATGCCCATTGCCTATGTCCTCTGCTTAAAATAACGACCCTTAGCTTAACTTGTATCACGGAAAACCCTTTAAAGAATCTACTGCATTAATGCATCTAGTTATTTAATTTCTCGGAAGTGCACTCGCGCTGATAAAATTCAACAAACTCAATAAACAATTGAAAATCAAAATATTCATGGAAAACTCATCTCTCGTCCTTTCAATTGGAGATGAGAAGAAAAATCAATGACAATCCAGTTTGTTATTAATTCAATTACAATACTGCAATAAAAGTTTCCAGTTTATTCAACTTTTTATCGCCACGGGAAAAACAATAAATATTCATAGCTACGGTCTTCGGTCCGCGGCACTTGTATTTGAATAATTGGCTGATTTTTATTCAGTCGAATTAATGCAATCGGCAGAACAGTACTAGTACTATTATTTTAATCTATCATTAGCACAGCTTCGATCTAGTCTGGATTCTCATAAACAGAAAAATAGTCAAACACTAAACGATAGATTTCTGAAGTTTTGGCCAGTCAGAACGCGTTTGGGTTAATTAAAACTAAACGCGTAGATGCATTTATAAATACTTCGTATGGATTTGACAGATTTTCATATCGTCCCACGCGTAATTGAAGTCTGTCAAATCCATACAAATTTAGAAAAGCATCTACGCGTCACGTTGCAGTCTGAATTGACCCTTTGGCGTCTGACGTTTATTATATCGAAACTGCATTGGGATTGCATTAAAGTTGAATTAACAGTATAATAGACGTACACTTCGTTTTTTCGCTCCGATCTATCGTTGCAGGGTTAAAGATCGTACATTTATCGCGTACATCTAGGAATTTATTTTGGTCTAGTTGCAATTTGTTTACAGCTAGCGTGTTTCCATTCGACCGATTTATTTTTAAACCCTCAGCCGACTACCCGGTGTGAAATATTTTCCGATAAACGTATCCGAACCGACCTCGTTTGATGACTTACCTGCAACAAGATTTTGCTGCGTCCATTTTCATTTAACGTGTAAAATGACGACATTTCAATTTTTACTTACAAATCTTTTTTTCTTCTTTAAATTTACTGAACATTTACATGAAGTAATTTAGGTATATACATCATATTGTTTTTCTTATTATTAAAAACATTAAGCAAATACGTTTAAAAATAACGTTATTTCATTTTGCGTACTTAAAGTCAGTAGGTATAAGATTATTAAAGCGCTGAACTAAAGTAGGAAGAAAATATGGTAGCAATTTTCTTTGGAACGAGCTACACTTGAATGCAAGGAAATAAATACAGTACTTGACTTACCTTTCTACGACTAGGAGTGAGACTTTTTATTTCTTTATTAACGCAAACTTGGAGTACAGATAGAAATCAAGAAAAATGTTGCAGCATAATCTTATGCATTTCCTTAATTTTATGTTTTTCCAACAATATTATACCTAAATTTTTCGCCTCTCTACACTTTATTTTTTGTCATCATTACATCGTTTACTTTTAAATCACATTACACACATTTTGTGAAGTCAAAAGTTGATGAAAGTTTTATTTCTTCACACAAAAGCTGCTATAAACCTTAATAAGATTCTTTGGCGTACTTGATTAACACAATATAAGCTACGTTTTGTGCCGATAACTGCAGCGGTTTTGTTCCAAGATACTGTATAATAACTGGCAGCCGAAGCTTACTACTATTAATTTGAATATTTATGAATAAAGAAAATTATAATCTAAAGAATAATAATATAAACGTTTAGAAGTTAACAAGAAGGTAATAAGCCGCAGCTATCCAGTCATCAGACAAAGAAAACTTAGTTCCTAGGTCTAGGACGATTAAGCCTAATGGAATAATAACTCAATGGCACTACCGACTGGGCTAATAGCTGTAAATTGCTATTAATCGATTTAGTAAACGCTTCGTTCGACTAATTGTTTGTTGCCGGCCGTAAATAATAATTACTAACAATTGAGACGTTATAGGCTCGACTTAAAAATTACTACTCAATTTGATCGCGTATCGTTTTATTACGTAAACACTTCCGCCCGCTTCGAGTTGTTATTTTATACGATTCGATAGCTTTTTGGGTTGTAAATTGTAATTATTCTGAGATGTTAGTCGAGAAGATATTAATTGTCTTGTTACGAGTATCTACGAAAAATCATACTATTTCTTCTTATAAAGTAAGTTTCGTATGCCATTAATATGTAAACCTATTAAACACTTTTTTGTAAAGACAGTAAACGACTACATCCCGTGTTTCAATGTAAAATTAACGTATATAACTTATTTTGCTCTCTATTGATACGGAATCCTTCGGGCGTGACACAGCGAACATTTTGTTCTTCTAAGGACGACGACAAAGAAGCCATTTTGATGCAAGCGTATATTGCTCCTCTACACAATGGAGTATGGACCATCGCTGGCCCATCAACATATGGCGCATGCGATGGCTATACAATGGTTGTAATGCATCTACACGATGGCCGCGTTCAGTTGTGATCTAAACGTCTTTCAAGGTGGACATGTAAGCATTAGCCATTGCGGCAATGCAAAACGCACATTTAAAAAAAAATTATAACTTCACCAGATAATCTAGTAAACTTCGTATCACTTTCCCTCCTAATATGAACCTTCCCTGGACTTCTACGAATAATTATATAGAGACTAAAATTAGAATAATGATTTATGGTTAATGATGATAATAATTATTTATTTATTTATTTATTTAGCACGATTCACCAACAGAATATCATCTGGTTCATTAAAATAAAAGACAAACAATGGTAAGTTATAGGTTACATGACTTCTAATGACAGGTGAAATACAGCACGCGATGGCGACAAAGAAATTAATTAGTGAAAATGAGATGAGATGAAATGAGGTGAGATGAGAAACGACTGATACATACAATTTTCAATGAAATGATTGAATGGCATAATAGCATCATATGCTTTCCGTTCTTAAAACAACGCCGAAACTCCCAAACTTGTATCTTTAAAGAGTCAGATGAGATGAAATGAGGTGAGATGAGAAACGACTGATACATACAATTTTCAATGAAATGATTGAATGTAATAATAGCATCATATGCTTTCCGTTCTTAAAACAACGCCGAAACTCCCAAACTTGTATCTTTAAAGAGTCAGAAGTTCTCTCAATACCTTCCGAACATTGGTATATCAGATAGGTACACCTCAGTGCAAAATCTTACTTGTTGTTAGCATAATATTATGCTTAGAATACTGCCCACGAAATCGACGTCACCACATGTTTCCATATAAATTTTGAAGAGTCCCCTCGATTACTTATAGATTCCTTCATGAGGTCACGATTTTTGTGAACATGGTACCAAATTAGGATGATACCCTATAAACCAAAAGAAAAATTTTGAAAATTGGTTCATAAACGGCGGAGTAATCATTGAACACAAAACAGACGGACAGATATCGAAGTATCAGTAGGTCGCGTTTTTAACCTTTGGGTACGGAACCCTAAAAACGAACATAACAGTTTCGAAAGTTGAGTAAAATTTTAGCCTATGTGTATTCTGATGTATAATATAAGCTATATCATTGTAAAGTTTTATTAAAATCCGTTCAGTAGTTTTTGAGTAAAAGAGTAACAAATATCCGTACATCCATACAAACTTTCGCCGTTATAATATAAAAATATTTAAACTTCATTCATTATGAGAGTTGAGACCACGTACTCGTCATTTTGAATGAAATTCGAAAAATTCTGCGACGTCCTCACTCGACCGCGTTCGGGCACTGCAGACTGTCATGGTATGATGGGCCACCTGTAGATGTGTACCGCCATCGCTAGGCCATAATTCCCTTTGATGTGCGGCCGAAAAACTGACACCGACACCATTCCACGAGCATCGCTCGCGCCATCGGCCTCCGACACCACTACGTCCTCCACACGCTGGACCTTCGTGATGGTCCACTATGACGGGCCATCGTGTAGAGGCGCTATTACCATAACAACAAGTTCGTTCGTACTGAATACTGATTCATTGAATCTTATTCCAGATATGAAAATTGTATTCCAGAGTGGAAGACGCTGAGAGCTGTGTCACAGTCTTAACTTGACTTAGTATTGAATGATTTACTTATTTCGTATTGAAATTATCTTAAATATGCCTTGTTTATAAGATTTTGAATGTATATAATTTGAAAAAAAAAATCTTTCCTCTCGCTCGGCGCGTCGTCGGCGCGGCGAGTAGATAACTCGCAATGCACATGAGATTAGACAGTGACGACCAATCTCGCGATATCGTGAACAATAATATTATTTCATTATTGGAAAGAATAAATTATAGACATTAGACAATTTCAGATCAGTTTTATATTCTAAAGTCTTAACTATTGACATCGGCTTTCCGTTTTTTAAAAAACGTACGCACTTTAAATATTATTTCCTTAGATATTGTCTTTTTATCGGCGGACTCATCTTGCTATTCCAATCTCTTGTGCGAAGCGCCCCTGCCTCTCCGTCCTACCGCTCACATACCTCAGGCCGCAGGCGCGGCCAACTAGTTCCGCGCGGACACTCATAAATATAATAATAATATTATCGGCGATTAAGGAGAAAGACAATAGTTTCAGAAAATTATATTATGTAAGTCGATTTAAAAACGATAGAAAAGCATAATATTATAGAGACCATTACATATTTAGGTGAATTGTTAAATTAACAAAAAGCTTAGAAATTCTTTGAAGGAGGTCAGCTACATAAAGCTTAAGTACCCCGCAAACGATCAAATTTGTTTGACAAACATGTTTGATGTAATTTACGTTTTCATCAAACAGCAGCGCAGACGAACAAACGTGCATCAAACACATTTATCAAACAATTAGCTAGAATCGGTATGAGATCATGATGTCTTGTTTGACAAATACAGCGGATCACGTTCAACGAAATATTCTTCCAACAGGTCAAACACGTAGTTTGTTTGACAAACTCTTCAACAAAACTGTACACTATCAAACTGATAGACAAACACGTAAAATTTGACAAACAATTTGATCGTTTGCGGGCTACTTTAGAAATATTTTGCTTCAGCATTATAAATACTAGGTTAAGCATCGATTGAATATTAATCTGAATTCGTGAATAGAACGCTACTGAATACTCAATATGTTAGTTCTACGAACTTCGAGACAGCAGCATTATCATAATCAATATCGGTGCAGTCAGTTCGTGTTGATTCAAAATACGCTACTTATTTAAATACTAGGTGACGCCCGCAACTCCGTTGAAACTCATTTATCGCGTGAGAACCGTCCTTTTCCGGGAGTCAAAATATCTACGCATACTAAATTTCATCAAAATTGGTTTAAGCGTGTAGATATAATTACAGACAAACACTTTCGTATTTGTAATATTAAGTATGGATAAGGTGCTTCAAAATGCTAATCAACCATTTAGAAAACATTACCAAAATAGTGCAAAATTAGTATTAGGATAATTGTAATTACTTAGTATATTTTTAATAATTATTAAAATTTTAGAAATAATTATTAAAATAATTGAAGACGTGGGTGGAAGAATCAGGTAAGTAACATGAAAAAAATCCCTAGAAATAATAATTATCACGATAGAACCCTAGATTTTTCCTCCGTGGGAGTCCGACATACATCGGCCGTGATATCTTATTAATTTATCTCTTTTTCATTTCAAGGTTTTCATCTAATAAAAATCAAGCACATTTTGTAATTCATACAAGTCAAATATAATATCTACCTTATCATACAACCGCAAACGTCATACAAACAGAATCAAAAATGAAAGGCAAAGCGAGTCTATAATTTATGCAATTCATGTTAGTCTGTCCTACATTACAGCAATATCTGCATTGCGATTTCATATCAAACTTACAGCGACATTGTTTCAGTTACCTTTTATAAGCAATTGTGTACAATTATTGTTACTGGGTCAATTGTGCAAAAACGAAAATTATTTAAAACCAGATGACGCCCCCAACTTCGTTGCGCCAAAATTCGTTTATCGCTTGAAACTGTACATGTTTCCGGAATAAAAGTACTTTTTAACGTCCTTTCCCGGAATAGGTACTGAGTCATAAATTAGCCGAGTACTTTAAGTGGGAACAGTTAACGGCTAGACAAAATACTCACACATTAATTATTAGCACAGACAATGACTAACATAAAAATATAAAACTTAATTTATTTACAAAATTAAAAATGTTAAGCCATTAAAACAGTAGTATAACAGTACTGTTCTGTTTTAACATTTTGAATTTTGGCCGAGAAAATGTCTTCAGGCTGAAAAATCTTTAATTACGCATCATTTCCACTAGGGTTTGCATCGTAAATGAAACCAATTAGCAACATGACGGCAGCTGATAGTACGTGAAATGTTTAAAGCCTTCTTGTACACGTGGCACAATATAATTATTCTAACGTGCAATTAGTGAAACCGACGCCATTACGTTAAAGTACAAGTTGAATTGATGTGGGGTTACCGTCACTCGAAAGTTCCATTATCGTTAGTGATAATACGTCGATATGTTAGTGTTGCGAATGATACTACTCTGAAGTTCTACCTGTGATAGACCTTTATGGCGAGGAAATAAAGACTGCGTCCATAAACGATGATGAATCCGCGGGTTATTTACACGCATAAGACGTAGCTGTATTAGCTGTTTAGGTCATAGCCGTATACACAAGATGTGAAAAAATCTAATAAGAATAGTACAGTTCAAAGTATGCGTGAACTGAATGGAACAAAAATGGCGCTTAGTCAGTGGATTGCGTCCACTGACTACGCGTATAGTGACAAAAAGCATATTATAATTATTGTTATATGTAACATATTTTAATATTCATTTTCGATATAGGGACTGGTATCCATCGTCAGAAATCAATGGTTTAGACTTTAGACTTTCAGTAGGGGATGTCTATGGGATCTGCATAATATAGAACTATGAAGCATTTAAAACTTTGTCCTTTGCACGTCACAAATCACTATTTTCTGCTGCTTATAGGCTGCGTCTATATAAAAAATATACCTTTCGAAAGTTGCACGTTCCAAAAATTTTGGTACCTATCCCGAAGCTACTCAAACGCACAAGTAACTATAAAATATTTATTTTCAACATCCTAACATCAATTTACCCCCATAATAACGAGCAATTTACCATGAAACATGCATTACCATTTTTCTATTGTTATGATAATGAGCACTGAAATATTCATATCATATTGTTTTGTCAGGAGCACTATCGGACGCATCTCGCTAAATTAGCAATAACATCGTCCGAACGCGTAAACAATAATTAGAACGGGCATTGCAGAAATTGATTCATGTTCTGCAAGCGCATAGCAAATGTCGCCGAGTGAAATCAAATTCATATTTCGAAATTTCCAAAATGGAGCCATCATTTTGAAATTTGCGCTTTGACTCTAGATGTCAGATACGTTTCAAGCTTCAAATTACATTGTAATTGTACTTTCATTGTTGTCACACAAATATTTTATAAACTACCTTCTCTAATTGGGAAGCCAGTTGAAACTTTTACGTGTTATGGGCTATGGCTAGCGTTTGAGACACAACAGTCTTTATACAACACTGTACAAATCACAAGGAGATGCCTAGACAATCAAATTTGTATTGTAATAGTCTAACTGAATAATCTTGTAACTTAAGTAAGCGTTCGCCCTAATATAAAAAAAACAGACTATATCTTTTAACTAATCCTAATGACGACCTCTGTGGCTCAATGGTTAAGAGTGTGTGGCAGCTCAAGCCGAGGGTCGCAGGTTCGAATCCCGCCGTTGGAATAAAAAGTTTTTCAATGTTCCTGGGTCATGGATGTGTATTAAATAAGTGTATGATATAATAAAAATATTAAATATAAATATATGTCTAGTATGAAAGTATTAAATATATTTCCGTTGTCTGGTACCTGTAACACAAGTCCTTCAGGTACTTAGCACGGGGCCAGACTGACGTGGTGTGAAGCGTCCATAGATATTATTATTATTATCCATTTTGATATACTAGGACAATAATGGACAAACCATTTGGCAGAATATGATTACCGACTAGTCAGTAACTTTAGCTTCTTTCAGGCTCTCATTGTATAATTTTAAGTTACAGAATTGTAAACTTTATTTTAAAAGATTAATTTTTTTCTCACTTTTTTGTTAAATAAAGTGGGCCCCCTGCGAGTTTCTTACGCCGGTTCCTCTCGCCGGGTTAGTTCCCGAACCGGTGGTAGGCATCATGTAGACTTTCAGAAAATATTAGCAAAAATTTATTCTGAATAAAAAAATTTGAGTTCGAGTTTTGAGTTTGCTCTTATTGGGATTGGCTCTAGGACAGAAAATTAAAATTATAAACGTCGAACTACAAAGTACGAAGCAGTAAACCATAAAAGTTGAACACGAACGCAATATTGCATAATTTGACGCAGTATAGTCACCGAAGCACGATAATATGATAATGAACTTCAGGTAATAAACTTCAATGATATACTGGCAGAATTTGCCAGATAAAACATGGTTGGCAAAAACAAGTAGGCTGGCAGCAGCTGGGTGTAACGACGTCACGCGAGAAAGCAATATATTGGCACAGAAGATGCCATTCTGCCATGTTGCAGCTATAACCGCTTGAAATAAAATCTTGTTGTGACCCGTTTATGATACAATAGTTATTATATAGGAATATATACGATATTATACAGGCTGTAACAAAATAAGATTAACAATAATTTAGGGTGTATGATTTGAATGTATCCCTTATATAGAGAGTACAGCAGAGACAGAGCATTTTTTGTTTTGGTACACCCTGTATTATTGTAACTACAAGATAAAGTAAGTTTGATGTTTATCGCAGATATAGAAGACGACTAACGGCGGTTCCCAATATTTGATCTATCTCTGGTTTTGTCCTACTATAGCTCTCATTAGACATTAGAGACATGTATTTTATGTCAATTCAGTGTTAGCTGCGAGCGGTCGTATGTCGAACAAGAGATAGATTGAATATTGGGAACTGCCGTTAGGGTCAATTCAGACCGCAATGCGACGCGTAGATTAATTTCTAAAATACATATAAAATGTTAACTTTTTGTTTTGAATTCAAATATTATCTTACTCTTCAGATTTTCAAGAACAAAATACAGCATTTTATATAAAAGTAAACTATTTCGTATTTAATATACTTAATAAGATTTACTAAGAATATAATATTTATAAAGTTGTTCAAAACATTTAAAGAAATCTAGTTCATTATTAAATTGCCTAGTCAACATCTTAGACGCAATTTCGAAAATTAGTTCCAAACATAATAAGAAATATAATCTGGATAAAGTTTATTAGGCATATCTAATAAATTTTATTCTCGAATAGGACTTTTAATTTCATCCTAAAGCTTATATCTTTACTTTGGGAGATTCGTCTTGGAAGAATTCCAACGATTTTGTGAAGCGAGACTTCTAAGAAATTCGAAAGCAAAAACAAATTTCATCAATTTTATTACGTACATACTTGAGTTTAATAGTATGTTGTGATAGGCTTCGAATTTTAAGCCCAACTCAGTGCATATATTTTAGTAGGTACAAATAAATGAACAAATGTATATCATTTGAAAAAGTAACATGTTTATGTTATATTTTTTCCTAAAACTCTAGTTGTGTCTATGTTGCCCCAGCCAACTCAAAAAAAATGAAGTACACTGTACACAATACGACATTCAAAATTGGAATAAAAATCTCAATTTAAGTATTTCTGAAGGTAAGGTAAATAAAAAAATCTTACCAACCCAAAGAAGTACCTATCATCAAAGCACCCCATGACACACAATTTCTATGTCACCAAGACAGAAATAAAAAACAAAACTCAGTACCAAACAAAAGTCCCCCATAACACGTATGGGGTTGAAAAGGTGTGAAACATGAGCTAATGGCTCGCTTGTGGCCGTGATGAAGCCCCTATCTTGCCCTACATCTTGATTATGCTGAGACCTTCCACTCCAACGTGGTTATCGTGCGCGTCTCTATGCTGTATAAGCATACGCGGTACGTGTACAACCAATTCAATTTGTATCTGGAAATGAATGAAAATTGATAAAATAGATTTTTAACAGTTTTCGGAATTGTATCGTTGATCTTCCATCAGTTTGGGAACTGCCGAAAAGAGCCGGCGAAAGGAACTTATGCATTTTAGCAAAAACATTAAGTAAATATTCATATCTCAAATATCACCCTACCTACTGTTACGTACCTAGTATATGGGACTAATCAGGGCAGTGAAGGCCGCGCCCGGGCATACCCACTAAAACCTACTGTTATGTACCTGCATAATTATATTATGCAGCGTTGCTGTTATTATAGCTGCATCACAGGTGAATTTTTAGGCTCTATCGCTGTGTAGTTGCAAAGAAATCACAATTTGTCAGATCCTATGTAATTCAAATTATATTAATACCTATTTAATATAGGTTTACTTAATAACCACTTCTAACACCATCAACCCTAGCGTCAAAATCAAATAAACATTAATACGTATAAAATAGTTATCTCCCACTATTGTTGCAACATAAAATTATTCGTGTTATCACGAGTCCCGAGGGTGGGGTTGCCATTAACGCCAACTGTTCAGATCACTTCTCCTTATATACCGTGCACCCGGCACCGATATGACTTATGATTAATGCTTTATTTGTGGTCTCTGCCTCATGTGGATACGAAGGAGCGAAGATACATTGCATCAATGCTGCGACGCTTAACTCAGTAATATTATTATTAAATTTATTAGGCCACAGAGATGCTGCACAAGAAATTAAGTACTTCTGGATTGTGGCTGAGATTGATCCATGCTGTTGTGGTCGGCAGCCATTGGTGCTACTCGCAAATTACTATTTTTCAATAAAAAAGTTATTATAGGTCTACCAGAATCTGATGCCAAATTTTGACAGCAGATTTTGAAAAAATATCCTTCGTCATTGAATAAAGAATCATGGCCAAATTTGTATAGGAGCTGGACTCGACTTTTATTTTTGATGTCCCAAAATAAACTATAGTTAGATTTGGTTGTTCTTATGCTCTAAACATAATTATGTTTACGTTTGAGATTTATGTCTAAATATCCACGATTTTTTATAATAATTAATAACGTTTACAATTATATTGAGGTTACACTAAAGAACTATCTTTTTCCCGACTGCAGTGTAGCCTACAAGTGTATATGTCGCAGCCAACTATTATACTTATATACAGGTATAAATAGCCGATCAATCAAACAGCTAGCCCTTTGACTGAACAACGCCATTCAATCACACGGCTATACGTCGTTTAGCCGACTTGTTAACTGCAACGTTCAACACTACAACTAGACGACGCTTAGCTAACTGGTTAAATAGCAAATTAACTAATCTGACCATTAGTTTAGTTTTATTACTACACAAGCACAATGATAATAAGCAGAATAAATTGTATCCTAACTCATTTTGAACACAATGATTGCAATTAATACCTTCGTGATGCATTTCATAATCCCGTAATTTCTCCTGGAAATTTGAATACTTGTTTTTTTTATTCACTCGTATGTGGCAGTATGTGGCATGTGCCCCCATAATTTCTGTCACTTTAATAACGCTTGTGACGTATATTTACGAAAAATGTCTTAATACAATCACAAAACACCGGCTAGTTGACGCCATATTGTAAACAAAACGCACCTAGCGCCGCGGTGGTGAGCCCTGAACTCAATCAAACGGCGGCGGCTTGAATCAGCTGTAGTGTTGAACGTTTCGAGCGACTGAAACATTCAATTAAAAAGCTAGCCGTGTGATTGAATGGCGTTGTTCAGTCAAAGGGCTAGCTGTTTGATCGAACGGCTATTTTAACCAGTCGGCTGCGACATATATTCGGCGATATCATTTCTAATTATTTCAATTTTTTCTAGAGTATTACCCACAAAATAGAACGAATGCGAATGATCGCCGGCTGTCAGAACATAACGAAACTAAAGTATATTGATCTTTTTTTGTGGCTAATTTAAAGATACATTTCTAATAATTTTCGGTACCTTAAAATATAAGGGAATTTTTGCTACTAATGGCATATCGGGACGCCACCTGGTACGATTTGGCCATTCGTATTTATATAATTTGCATGTTTCACACACAGAATCAGCCGCTATAAGTAAAAAAAGGATCAAAATGTTTTATTCCAATCACCCCGGTATAATTGCTAGAGTCAATTTATTTTCTCACTTTTTGCCATCAGATTCTGGAAGACTTATGGTTATCGTTATTACAATTTACTAATTAGATCTTTTTACACTTAAAATGAATGCAAATAAAAAACACAATTAAACAATTTAAACAGCTGTAAGATTTCGAAAAATATATTATGCAGCCAAACGTTTAATTAATTCGCAGTACGAAGACGAGAAATCAGTTTTTATTCCATTCTGCATACCGAGTTCATTAACGACATGCAAACATTCACTTAGAAAATACCGGGAAATATGAAAACTGCTCGACCTGTATTCCGCGCTAAGCTAACACATCGGCTCTCGGTTATAGATTTTCGCTCAAACTGTATCTGTTCTTTATTGTCAGTTAGTTTCATTTTTACTAGAATTTGTGGAGTTTGGGTTATTTTCCTGATTGGCGATCAAACAATAAATTGACTTGAATAAATGAATTTAAATAAGCTTTGTACAGATTGAACTACCAACGCCTCAGAAATTTTAGCACAATCGAGCAAATAATTTAATTAATCTAATGTTTCGGATTAGTGTCCTCAGTTCATTTTCCTTACTTTTTTGCGGTATTTTACCATCCAATAGAATTATGTAACGAAGTATTAAAAATCGAAAAGAAAACTCTTGATTATTAAACTTTTCTATTCGTAATTAATGCAAAAGAAAAACAATAAAATATAGCTAATAACGCAAACATATTCGCACAGGTAAATATGTGAAATTGAATACATGTTTTGAATAATTAAATAACTCGAGAACAGCCTAGAGGTAACAAGTTACCTCACAAGTTAAACTGTACATTGGGAGCCGAATTCACAAGTTGCCAAGACAGGATAAGGTCCCTCAACTATTAATTAATAATGGTAACAAAGTTTATTACATTATTAATTCAAATTTTTTATTATACAAATAATAATATACAATAGTATACGTCAGGCAGTGTACAAACGTCATCTAATTCCATGGTAAGTTAAACTTGTGTAATTATGACAATCGAGAACTGAAAGAAATGAACGCTGAACTTTTTCCCAATCACCAAATTGTATACATATAAATACAGTTTAATTTAAAAAAAAAATAAAAGCAACACAAAAATATGCTTTAGCGCCATACTAACTCCGTTTACAATATTAAATTTTAATTCATAATTAGTATAATACTTATTCTTAGATGTATGTTATAATATTATGCTTATTAAGTTCTATATTTTGATTATTATTTTTTTTGTTACTTTAATACGAAATTGTCGTGTGCACTCATATTATTGTTACCTCTTTTTTAAGGTTTCCTGTAACAGGTCTACTGGAAGAGATTCCAATTTGGAATAAGTAGTACCTTTTTACTAAAATGTATTATATCTCTAGTCTTAAGTTTTCTTTGTAAACTGGTTATGTGTACATAAATTATTAAATAAATAAATAACTCCATCAAGTTTACCAATGGTTTTTCTGTAATAGCTTGCTAAATTTTGTCTATATAGTTTTATTTTGAGTAGCTTGCTTTTCTCAAGACAGTATTTTTCACGCATCTGCTTATCGTGTGAAAGTATTGTGAGACAACCTGTAATCGAAGCGACATTCGAAGTACAATAATCGGTCCCTACACGTATAAAAAAGGGGATTATTTGCACTGCAGTTTAAATTTAGAACGGTCAAACACGCACACAAAGGCCGTTATGATAGCAGTAAAACTCTTATCAGAGAATAAACGGTCCGGTATTTATTATAATATAACGATAATGCAGCAAATAAATTAATGGCGGTTATTCGTGACCTCAAATTTGTGGATAATGTTTTAGACCATTAGTGTGAAGTTATTGCGTGTACGGAACAAATACAAGCATTTATTTGCGCTAAAAAGCTACAATTTTGCACGTATAATAGTTGAAAGTTAAAAAGGGTTATTGATGTTTTGTGCTTGTTTTATACTTTTAGTTTGCGGCGCTAAATCAGACTTTGTTCGAAGCATTGGCGTGACAAACGAACATAATACAAATATTTTTGAAAAAAGCAACAAAAATAAACACCGTAATCTTTTGATTATAAATTTTGATGATGCTTGCTTGTTTCCTTGCTTATTTCCTTATTTCCTTTTTCATTTACTGTAGTATCAAGTGTCTAAATCAATGATTTGTTTTAGTTATTACGGCCGGGTTTTAAAACTAAGCTACTAAGTATTATAATATGAGCTACTAATTTTTGCAAGCTTGAACGATTTTTAAACAGCCAACTACTTTTATTTATTTTATGAAATCACGATTAACTTTTTTATCATCGATTCAAAAGAAAACAAGAAGCAGACGAGTTAATTAATAGCGCTTGGTAATTCATTTCTGTAGAATGTAGATGAAACATTGAATTTGAAATCATAATTATCTACAGGAAGGCAACTAATGGAATAATTTCACAGGGGAATGCTTATTAAGCGATAACATGAAAATGCGAGCAACAAACTCTGCGAAATAGATTCTATTGATTTGTATTAAAGCCAAGGTAATCATGGAGCAGAAATTAAGTTAAGTTAATTAGTTGTATAGTCTTAAGTATTACAGCGGGTTTGTATTAATATTCCACTGGAATGGACTTAATTGCATTTCAGCGCATTCCAGTGCTCGGTAACATCTTTACAGTACCATCCAGCGATGTATTGGATTACTGGATTGGGGTAATGTAACCCGGCCACTAACATACGCCCGTGATGGTTATTATTAACTATAATATTACCCCCTTACTAACGTTTAAGTAATACGAGTCCCAATAACGCCCCCTCTTGCTTTCAAGTATGGAAAGGACACTGCATTCTGATTACCTGATTCTCTCACCTGTCACCTTATCACCTGACGATCAGACAAGACAGAAAGATCCATGAGTCTGATCAGCTTTGTCCACATTGTGCCTTTTTCTGTTCATCAAGGGCATGCCTTATAGCGCTGTCAACGTCAAACGTGAGGCATGCCCGTAACGCGCGTTGAAATCGTAGCGCGCGCTATGACACTTCTCTTTTAACGCGGGTGGATTTTGAAGCGCGTCACGGGCATGCCACACGTTCACTGTTGACAGCGCTATAAGGCATGCCCTTGTTGAACAGAAAAAAGGCACAATGTGGACAAAGCTATTGGCAAGTAAAAAGTAAAGTCTCCCGTCCACCCACCTCTTACTCTACTCTCATAACCCAGTGGAGGTTGTGAGAGTAGAGCTACTGTCAATGTCATAGCCACTGTCACTGAAACCGGATTGGGAGGCTTTATTATTTGCCAAAGTTTAGGACAATCCATACTAATATTATAAATGCAAAAGTGTGTTCGTCTCTCTCTATGTGTGTGTGGGTGTGTTAGTGTCTAAACACACTAGACCGAAGTTACGCGGCACAAATTCCGCATGATTCCGCCTGCAAAGTATTTTAAATTACCGATGACACACTATTCCGTCGCGTTCCGTCCGTACTTTGTATGCGTTTGACATTGCGGACGTAATCATGCGGAATTTACACCGCGTAACTTCGGCCTAGTGTGTTTAGACTTTAGACACTAACGGATAGTTACCGCTTTACGCCCAAACCGCTGACTTAATTTTACTTAAATTATATACTTTAAGTTCCGAGAAAGAACATAGGGAAATTCTGTACATTTTTTTGGGTTAAAAAGTATTATAACTTTAGGGGTTAAATGTACAGAATTTTGTTACAACGGAGTTCCGGGCGTCATCTACTCGTAGTTCTTCTTCATCTCACTCAGATTACCTTCTAGTAGGTATCTCAGTTCACCTAAAGCCCCTTTTTAACTGTCCCATATCCCGACTTATACTAAATCTCCTGTACCTTATCTACCCTATTGTGGCTCCCTCTAGTGGCAATGTTACAATAAATCACTGCAAGATAAATTGATCGTGCTTCTAAAGCTCATAAACCTAATGCTGTAAAAATCCTTTGAGTAGAGGAAAAGTTCGTTGAACTCCTAAAATAAATAATAACTGTATTTAAAAAAAATAAAACCGACTTCAAAATTGTACGTAATTGAGAATTAAAATTCCCTATCTCAAAAACTACTGAGCCGATTTTGATGAAACCCTCAGTATTTCCTAAGTTGAACATTACCTAGTACAATAAAAAAAGAATCATTTAGATCGGTCTTGTAGTTCCGGAGATATGCGTGTACAAACATAAAAACATACATACATACATACATACACTTTTGAAATTTGGCACATTTGTTCAGAACTGTTATAGATGAACATATACAAAAACTGGGCAGTTCTGGAAATATTACATACATACGCGTCGAATTGATAACCTCCTTTTTTTGAAGTCGGTTAAAAAAACTGATGATAAATGATAATTACGTGGTCTTCACTTTCTGGTCTGGAACTTTAGTTAATGCCTATTGTTGACACGTTTTAAAATTATTATATATCTCTATTTACATTATATTTTTGTAAGTGTTTTATTTAAGTTCCTAATCGCACACTTTTATATCAATATCTTCTTAATTACTAATGTTATAAATTTGAAAGTGTGTCTGTCTGTTATCTCTTCAAACTCATGTAGATTCAGAAAAGGTCATAAACACATAAACACTACGACCATAGTTTTATTTCCGTAAAAGTCTAGGGTTGCCGCACGATAAACTAATTTCAGCACAGTCAAGTTGCGGGCAACATCTAGTATTTTATATAGTAACAGTAGACACATTAAGTAATCTATTATGACAGCAATGTGTACATAATAAATTGAGTCTACCCACTGGAAATAAATAGTGTTTGCTCCGCATCTAATTAATAAAACGAGCCACACACTTGTGTGAAATTGTAAGCCCAAGATATTTGATTTTAACAGCCAAACAGTTGCTGTTAGTACAAACAAAATATGCAAAGTAGGTGCGGGCTTACGCGATACGGGCATGATTATGTACGAGCACGGCACACTGGTACCCCCGTCCCATATACACCTAATAAAAATTCAGAAAAAACCGTGTCTAATTACCAATTATAATTAGCTTATGGTTCAACAAGGTCATTTGATAATGTCTCCTGAAAAAACATAAATATAACCAATTGGACCAATTTGCCCAGTAGTAGGACAGCATGGGCTCTTAAACTGGGAGATCGCAGACGTCACACTTTTTGTGTGATCGAGTCTGAGGCGCACAAAAGGTCTGCATGTCGCGCAAAATGTCGTTCGCTGATTTTTCACAAACTCAACGCACACGACGCACATCTTCGCTCATTCTGTCCGCCGAACTGTAGGGATGTGGACGCTATGGAAATCGTGCAAAGACCGCGAATTATTATTTTGTACTTGAAGTACAGAAAAAGAAGAAAAAACTTATCGGAACGTTGACAATTTAATCTCTTAGAAAGATGCTTGTGTAAGTGTATACGTATACATATTTTTACACACAGATGTAAACCAATTTCGGTTTCGTTTGACAGCTCGAGATTGTTGCTCTATTCCGTTAGGTATGTAATTAACTTTATGATAAAAACTTAAACTTACCGTCTTTTGTTTTTTCTTTACGATGACGTCAACGATGTCCAAACAGGAGCTGAATATTATACATTACAGCACACTTTTTCCCACAATTTTCTTTTTAAATGTCTATTATGATATTCTGCCTTAGAAATTTCATAAATTACTGGTCTGTTTTGTATTTCATGAATAATGATTAATGCATTAACATCGTTACATCGCTATCTGGCGCCATGGTAATTAAATAGATCTAGTACGTTACGTCACTACAAATGCAGATTGCAGACTAAAAGTGTGCGCCGTCTGCGTTAGCGCGTGTTGAAGCTAACGTTCTATGTTTTTCGCACACTTTTTGGGCGGCGCGGCGCGAAGCGGGGTGATGCGGTCTGCCAGAATTATACGGATTTTTTATGCGCCGGACTTTTTGCGCGTCGTGTGCATTACTGCATATTATAATTGCATAGGTTGAACTATTTCCATAGACTAAAAAGTGCGTCACGGATAGTCTGTCGTCTGCGATCTCCCTAATTGTTTAGGCCATGTTGATAAAGATAAAGAGGAAAAGAATAATTTTATAAATAAAAATAAATACAAGACACCAAAATAAAAAAATAACATTCGATCATTATGAAGAAAAACATGTCAGCAACGTAGCAACTTTAAGTGGCCGGGTACCCTTGGAATTTCTCATACAAACGTAATACCAAAATCATTTTCACATATGAAAATATTTAACATGTTTGAGCAATTTTTCAGTTTAGAATTATAGTAATTACCTAGGTTCCTACACAAAAATTTACTTCAAAATATTTAAACACAAAAAAAAAATTGTTTTCAATTTTTTTTTTAGTAAATTTACTACTTAATATTGAAACACTAAAAAAAT
The DNA here is from genome assembly GCA_937595015.1 of Polyommatus icarus. NCBI lineage: Eukaryota > Metazoa > Arthropoda > Insecta > Lepidoptera > Lycaenidae > Polyommatus > Polyommatus icarus. The sequence continues at coordinate 8,375,366 of OW569335.1, read as the reverse complement.
ATAAATAAATAGTAAATTTACTACAAAATATTTAAACTCTAAAAAATATTTTTAGTATTTAAATATTTAGTAGTAAATTTAGTATTTATTTATATATTTTTTAGTGTTTTACTCTATTTTTTAGTGTTTCAATATTTAGTAGTAAATTTACTAAAAAAAAAATTTAAACAAAAAATTTTTTTTTGTGTTTAAATATTTTGAAGTAAATTTTTGTGCAGGAACCTAGGTAATTACCATTCTAAACTGAAAAATAACTCAAATATGTTAAATATTTTCGTATGTGAAAATGATTTTGGTATTACGTTTGTATGAGAAATTCCAAGGGTACCCGGTCTCTTAAATCCTGTAGATAAGGGGGGAGGAGCTGATAATAACGATGCTCGTATTACATCATTAACAGCACCTGATAGTTTTTTACCGGATGATGATGATTTATTTGTAAGACGATCGTCTGGGGCTTATCTCCCCTTAGTGCGATTTATAACACCAAGATGTTTAAGATATTTTAATAAATCACAAATGTGTATCGAATTTCCAAAGTAGCCCCTTTTCTTTGTGAACAGGGAACAGGGGTAGAAGAATGTTAATCTTGTAGGCGCATTACCGAACACGCTGCGATCAGAATTAGACCCAGTAATCTGTTTTATGTTTTAAAAGGTCGGATATTGTAATAAGGATTATTTTTGACTGTAGAGGATCAAGTTCAGCTTTTGGTGCTTTGATTTTATTTTTATTTATTATTCAAATAGTACTATAAAATACTGACGAAGGATGCCATAGTTTATTTATTTTCTCTATTAATCCTTCGATCGCGGACTCTTGGAAATCTATTGTTATTTATTGTTGTCGCGATCGCTGGTGATCTTATAGGGGCTTGATAGGTTAATTGGAATTTCCTTATTGATATAAACAATTTTAGGAAAGTGGGTAGAATGATCTACTAGTAAAAGCATAATCCCAAAATACTCTTTTATACCTGAAAAGATTATTTTGTATTCACAATAAGAGAAATAGTTGATCGAGTCGGACTTGCATTCTGATTGTGGAATATGAAAACTTTCTCGGAAGCGGACTAACTACCGCAAAAGTTCTTACAACTTTCTATTTGTTAGCTATACTGTGTATTTCTTAAAGATTTATGCTAGTAAATGCATGAGAATAACACTTGCTTTTCGCTGGTTGTGAACACAGTGGGTTTCTTAATTCACAACTTCTGCTTTGATTCTACGATTGATTTTACGGCGACTGGTTTTAAGGTGAAATGTTGATTTTTTAAGATATTCTTTACATAAGTCGAATTGCCATCATAAAATAACGCAATTTTTTTAATCGGCAAAAAAATTATAGGAAATAATAATTAACTGATAATATCATAATTACATGGCTGTTACTCCGTATGAAAGTCTATTAAAACTTTATCTTCGCAATTTAGATGAAAGCGCTGTCAAGAATTTAATGCTACGTGAAATGAAATTTTAAGACAGAGTAGTGTAATAGATAACACTGGATTATCACATCAGGTTGACAACGTGAGTTCCTTATGCAAATTTCCGTTCTAGAATTGATAAAAGATGAAGATATGCAAGACTGATGTTAGGGCCCGCTTTCAACGCGCTAAGGTGAAGGCAAGCTTAGCATTTTGATCGGTTAATTTAATTTTTCAATCACAATGCACATTTCTGTTAAATATAACAGAGTATAAAAATACCTTAATATAGTTTTTGAAGACGTGAGTGAATAAAATAGGTAACTACTAACAAACAATTAGAAAAATTTAAGTAGTTTTGCATAAAGAGGCATATGGACCGGAAAAATAGAATTGAAATCAAAAGAAAGTCACTTTTATGTATAGCCAGATATTAGTTATGACATTCATAAGAAGATAAGTTACAATATTTGTTCAAATTATAAGGGAAAAAAGGTATTGCCCTCATGTTATAAAATGTTGGTTTTCAACTCCATTCACTTCTTTAATTTTGAAGGTGTTACTACTTTAATCCTTTGGTTCAGCTTCGACCTTTCTTGACACCGCGTGTCGACATTGTCGACAAATCGAAGGGGCGGTCCCTTTAGTGCTGTTTTTATAAGAATTTTCGAGGATCAAAGTGAGATATTACAATGCAATAACAAGTATTCAGGAATATCCCTGTCAACTCCAAATAAGTCATAACGTTTTATGACTTACGACTGTAGTAATGTTATTTTAACAATCATTTCACACCGGAAGCACAGTGTAAATAAATTTACAGTATTCCAAAATAATGACCGTCTTACAAAAGCTACAGGAATATCACGACGAACTTTGACTAATACCTGTATCTTAAACGCAATGCAATTAGAAAATGCAATATCGTCTACCGTCGATCGGGAAATATGACCGTTGCCGAAAAATTACGAAAATGTCTATTGCGCATTATCACTTTTGGAGCACTGTACAGTGTACACTGTGCCGGAAGAGTGTTCTCAGCTAGTCAAGTATATTTAACAAGGCACCCATACGTTCAAGCAAAACTATCGTCTGTAGCTAGCCTAATCCCGCCTACGTCCATCTCTTATCTACCATCACCCACATACATCTTAAGCTAACACATTAAACAATTTGTTAAGGATTTGTGCTATGCAACTTAATGTATCTCATGCATAGTAATTATTATATTGCTGAGGTAGTTATGAATTATATTGTGATATTTTGATTTAAAATATGAAACTACTGTTCAGTATTATTTTACTGTTGGCTACCTTAATTCATAAAAAAACTTTTTATCCCGGAGAATGTACGGTTCCCGCGCGATAAACGAGTTTGTATAGAAAATGACAAGTTTTTGACAGGGAGTCAATGACCTCTACCGCCATGTTTCGCTGAGTACAGTATAGTAGTGTATAAGGAACGTGCGGAATTGCAAACTGGTGTTGCCAACTCAAAATATTATGCACCTATAATTCCTGCACAGTCCCTATAGACTTCTAAGTTCAAATTCGCAAGTTATTTGTCAATAATGTCCTATTACTAATTTACGAGTTTGTTAAGGTTTCAACATTTAAACACGTTGCAGCTCACATTATCGATTTGCTTGAAAGGTCGAATTCGTTCGTTTGATAACGATTGAAATGTATAGTTACAATACCAACCGTAACAAATAATTTTGTTATCTGACAAAACTTTAACCATAATAGCAAAACTAAATTGAATTATGTACGTAAATTAATCTAAACATTATAACACAACATTTATAAGACGTTATAATGTAATAATATAAATGATTTTATCTAGAAACATAACTCTAAATATTATAAAAGTAAAAACTGCAAAGTTTTGAGATAAAAGCAAAGCTGCAAAAGTAATGAGCGCACAGAGAATTCCCACCGAAATATAACAATTGGCGTGCATCTGAGAAACACTTGGCCGGGTCGTGAAACTAAATTCAGAAATTAAAAATCCCATCGCGGGCTTCGTGCTTCGTGGATGTAATGAATACCTGTCAGGCGCGCGTGTGGGCGCTCCACTGGCCTAAGTCGAACAAACATTTGCCCTTCGCTCGGCAGTAATTGTTTAAAATTGAGCCTAACTGTGTGGGCCCTCGCCTGTTGGACGTCCTGCCATCGAGTATCTTGCCACTCTTCGCTTTGTTATATCATGTAACGTCGGTTCCGTGTGTTGAGTTTGTACAAAGTGAGTGATTAATTTTCTTCAGTACTTTGTTTATGTAACATCATCATTATTATCATCAATTTAAGATGGTTGGTCATTTGAGTTGATATTATTGATTGCTTTCGATATAAAAAGTAGACTTAGTTTCGCTGGTTAAGTATTCAAAACTTTTCGTTGCAAATATCACAAGAGAAAATTATAACAAAATATGGAATAGTAAGATTGTATTAATATTATTGATTGCTTTCGATATAAAAGTAAACCTTAAGTTGTATGGAAAATTTTCGTTGCAAATTTCAAGAGTAGACTATGACACATAGAGAAGTAGGAAACATGTAACTTAAGCTAACAGCATGCAGAACACTTACGGAACACAAACACAAGTACAACACAGTAAAATATTTATATGCACTTGTAATTTGTTTTTGGCAAAACACCAACTCGATGGAACGTAAAGAATATTTCAAAAGAAATTATTTCTCCAGAAGATAAGGTTAGAATCCGACACACAAAGTGAATATGTAAATTCACCGAAGAATTTTAGTCGTATTTATGTGGAAGCGTACCAAGTCTATAATTCATCGGCTACATTTTCAAAATAAACTAAAATTACAAACCAAACTCTACCGCAAAGTTGACATCAAAATAGCAACTGCAGTCGACAATTTTGATGAGTCTAAAAACAGTGATTTTGTTGACTTTACAAGTAGGCTCGTAACAAACAGCACTCATAAAATGGCTGATATGATAATAATAAACATTGCGTTAAAATCGTGCCCAGTTTAACTCAAGTTATAATTTCCAGAGCAAACATACCTTTGATGCAATTAATTGTAGGCTTAAAATTAAAAGCCTCTCTCGTAAATTAGAGGCGTATTTCGTTTAAATTGGCTGGCACATTGGCGCAATGTAATAGTAAATTAGGGTATTTCTGAATGGAGCGGTGAGCGACCGAACACCTGACTAATAGTAGGCTTTAATAAACAGGGCACTGATTACTATGGAGGTAACGTTTTTGCAGTCCATGGTTTGAAATGAATACAATATGAAACAACACTTTTGCAATTAAAAATTGGTAGTCTGTACATTGAAAAAATATTTTTATTTTTCACTGAAAAAGACATTTCCAGTTAAATCGAAACCACAACAAATTGATCATCGCAATAAAAGGACAAAACCAGCAATAAATTTTAATCCAACTGAAAAACCTGAAAGAGGTCAAATGGTTAATTTTCCTTTATTTTCATCGATAGGTAATAAAGTACACGTTGCCTTTCCCGGTCGATACATTTGACGTAGCAAGAACAATAGTCTTTTGTACCTGGAATCGGTTCACTGGCTCTATCGAACTCTACCTATTCATTTAATCCCTCTGTCATGTTTTATCGTTTATTTTACAAGACAATATTATTGATGATGTTGCTGAAAATGTTTTTGCAAGATGTAATTTGGCAGTTTTAGAAATACTAGCGAGACTAAAAACCTAACTGCATTAAATTTTAAAAAGTTATATTATCTTCCATATCAAAATATTCTAGTAAATTGGACGCTGGCATTCGTGTACTAACCCACATAAAAATTACATATTGAATTATAAATGCAATTATGTTCTTTAGATGATTTAGATTTTTTTACTACATTCAAAATTAAAAAAAAAGTGGGATAAGACACTAATGCGACCACTTAATGTTCATTAAGAATTTTTTAACACATAAACACATGCGACCTACATTTGCATTTTGGAATACGTTATTTCTGAATGTTCAATTCAATAAATGAAAATATAATAGTGTCTAAAGCTAAGGCGAATCCAATTAATCCATTGGAAGCTAACAGATTTGAAACAGGAATATCCGAATTGCTCTGATTTCGAACATTCATCATGTACACAATTTCTTAGTCAAAGCAAACAACGCTGACACGAATGTGAAAGCAATCAAAAAGATTGGAACGCTATTCACTCAAATCTGCATCAATCATGGCGGATGATCACTTCACTCTGCCTCGGCATTTATTGCAATATGCAAAACGTTGTATTAATGAAACTGATTACAATGGCCACCGCAGATGGTGGAGCGAATACATCACGCATTCTAATTATTGCTGCGGCTCGTCTAAATCAATTTGGCCAACGGATTTACAACTCATTTCTATATTAAAATGGAATCCGTGCGACGCAGTAACTTATAATTTAAATGGTGCTCGCTGTTATGACGTACGTTTTGTTATGAAACTCATAAATTATTATCTTTGTTGTGTTTTTGCTAAATACGTTGAGTATTATGAGTATAGTAAAATCGTGCAGCTATTTTTGATGTGAAATGTAAATTGTGGTATGTTTTAATTATTATAGCGGCCATGGTAAGTAACGCGTAGCCACGGTAAAGTTAGTTTTGTATGTATAGGCTGCTTTATATTTCAAAAACTACATACATAATATATTATTTCAATATTTGATACTAGCTTTACACGCGGTAAACTGTAAAGCAATAGGAAAATTCTAGTTTCAAAACAAAATCTAAACAAAGACATTTTCTAAAATAAAGACAATAACAACTATGTCAATTACCTACAATAAATAAAGGCGGTGTAGCAATTTCTTTGATGTAATTTAGTAGCTAGTTTAGTGACCCTACGAAATTTGCCCTTGCAGTGACCCTTCCTAAGGTAACATCGTTATCCCGTCCCCCGGGGCTGGGAATGTCTATGCATCTGTTAAGTTTATCCACGTACACGTCGCTTCATTTGATGGTACATTATTTGCACTATTTGCCTTGTACAACTTAAATGGTCATCAAATTAGCCAAGCGTAGGTAGACTTGTGTAGGACTTAGGAGTTATAAAGTTAAATGAAATGGAAGTTACAAAGTTTTCATTATTTAACATCAATATTTTTAAGGCATTTTAAATTCTTTTGTCTCATTTGTAATTTTCTGAAAAAACAGGTATAATATATTTTTTTATAAATGAAAAGAAAAATTATGAATAAATAAACGCGCGTCTTAAACGCTTATTTATTCAAGTACAATAGAAAACTTATTAATCTAGTTGTATAGAAAGTATTTACCTCAGCTTTTGTGCTTGGCATTAAAAGAAAAGTATAGAACTTTAATTACGAAAGCTCATTCTAAGCTTTATTATTGCACCTTTATTCATCTCTCGGCTCTGCCGAGGCCCGTTTTGTTGTGAATATTTTCAATCTCACTTCTATCAAAATAGTTTCCTCGAACAAAATCTCCGTTCAAAGATATCACTTTTATTTCAATATTACAACTGCGAGTCTTCGCTAAGCAATACGCCTCACAATTGAAAACTTGGATCCTCGTTTTCTTCAGTATTTTCGTTCAATGCGGTCGGTTTTAATATCGAAAATGGAATGGGACTAATTATTTCCCGTCTGTGTGGAACATCACAAAGGGTTCCGAGATTTCTCAATTTCGTACAGGTGGTTTTTCTCAGGCCGAACTGTTTTTCTATCATCTCGCCCCGGGCGCGCGTCTCCCTCGGGAACCCACGAATCGTCTTAATAGACTTACAGACGTTTTGCAGCCTGCATCCCTCGGGGCGATCCGGGTTCACCCCACAAAAAATTGAGATAAGCTTATTGAAAAGTATATCGATTCTGCGAAGGAATTCATAAAATATTTTTAACCGATCTGGAAATTTCAATCAGAATATCGCTTGCGGGATGTTTTTGGAATATTGAAATAAATATGTGGATCGTCAACCTTTAGAGCAGGATTTGTGTGTCAGACACATTTCAATTCCTGTTAAAGTTTTAAATTAATATCTCGAGTTCTTGAATAAAATGCAATTCTACAATTCAACATCTCTGTAGGAAAAAAAATTATCAAACTAAAATGTACGTTAACTTACTACCAAATTCACACTTATAATATCATAAAAGCTAGGAGTACTGTACGTCATTCCCTCGGAGCATCGAAAGCAAACACTCAGGCGTATTAGAAGTAATTACCAATATGCGAATTCCGTGTAACCATTATTGCAAAATCAGCACGTGCCCGCGACATAAATATTCACATTATTACTGTTCCTACCCTCGCTCGTCACACTTTTTTTCTATCCCGTTGTGCATTTAGATATAAAGGGATTTGGGGCGTTGCTGGGATGCCCTACCGTTTCCTATTATTTCATATAATATGGATGAAATTTAGCTTCAGCTGGCATTGTACTTTTATTTATAGGAAGCTAGGGTCCGCATCGAAATCCCGGATTATTTGGCTAACAAATTACAACGAATCTGTCCAGAATCCAGTCGATAAATCAACTCGGATTTATTAATGAAATGTGACAAAATTTATTATGGAACGTATTTGATGCGTTGTGCTGAATTATTGATGCCATTTGTGAATTTCACGTCGCAGGCTAATTCAATTAGAGCCAAATAGGTAAAATGTATGTAAAACGAATGCATTAAAATTAAAAATGTAGTAACGAATGCACTCAAAATGTATATTAAACGAAGATGTTAATCCTTCAAGCCCCATAAGAACACCGGCGACCGCGACAACAATAGAATACAATAGCATTTCCAAGAATCTCCAACCGAAGGATTAAACGAAGAATTTTAATTTAATGAAGATTTTCAACGTCAAATAGGAATCATTAAGGGAGCTTAGCGGTGCCGAATTGACAAATCACCATGCTCGAAATCTTCGCTGTCATTCCGCTGGAATAGCACGATTGGTCAATTCGGGCACCGCTAAACTCCGCTCCGCTTCAGTCGAAACGCAGCCTAAATCTCGCTGGTTGCATCCTTACCTTTAAATAACATAATTTTTAGTAAGAAATTGTGAATTTCAATGGCCAATTTCAAAATTCATTTCGCTAACTTCATATTGAATACATTTTCAAATTTTATATCTGATATCAAATAGCTAATACATACTAATTAAAAAACCAGGAGCCACGTGCACCAGATAATAATTGTCACTTAACGTGCAGGGGAGGAGCTCTGTGTTTCGTAATCTTAAATTAGATTATGCAATGTTGGTGGTGTGTTTATTGTTATATTGAACAATGAACATCTATGATGAAAATCAATAAAAAATAAGCAAAATGATTTTAATGATTACTTAAAAAATTAAAAAATTATAAATTTACAATGTAAGTTTTGTGTCGTTTATTGATTGCAAGAATCCCATGGTAATCGTACATTTACGCATGATAAAAAAGTGCTTTATGTCCTTCCTCGTCTTCTAATCTATGTCCATGCTTTTATCCAAAATCGGCCTACAACTTTTAGAGCCTATTCGATGCATTAACAAACTTTTACTAGAATTGCTCTAGAATAAGTATGTTGATCTGTAATTAAATTTCAAAATACTGTCAATAGTTATGATAACAGTAACAAATAAAATTACAAACAGACACACACACAGAAATTACAACTCCGAAAGAACACTTATGAGTCTGAGATTGAATAAAGAGTACTCACTCTTTATTCAATCTCAGACTCTTACTCAAGAGCATTAATAGTTTAAACAGACTTAAGACACTGAACACAGCCTAGTCACTAGTCACTACTTACGCTCATTCGAGCACACTCTCAAAGCATACCTCACACCATAATTGCTCCAACCAGTCCCACATAAACGAAACTAATTTGCAATGATTAGGATTAGTATAGATCATTATCCTTGCTTAATTGGCTTACCTTAGTTTAAGTATGGAGAAGCTAAACCTTATGATTTTCATCTCGTTTTGTACGTTCATAAAGTGGACGCACCATTACACATCAAAATTACTGTTCAGACGCGCTGTATGTCAGATGGGTTTATACCGCAGATACATCGTAAAGTCGATTCAGGGCAGCCGACATACAAATTTAGATTGTACAATTAAATTCAACATGTCTGAGATAATTCCTTTGAAATATGACCGCGTTGGTCATAATTGATGAAAATTGATTCGATTGGTGCAAATAGAAGCGAATGTCGTTAAAAATTAGGACGCCAAAATATAAAAATTTAAATGAGATAATTGTGAATCAAGCTATTAAACGGATATGAAATTGTGTGAATATATAATATAAAAACATATTGGACATAATTTATATTATGAAATTGCTTTAGAAAAAATGTGGCTAACTAGATGACGCCCGCAACTCCGTTGGGCCAAAATTCGTTTATCGCGCGGGCACCGTAAATTTTTCCGGGATAAAAAGTATCTTATGTCCTTTCCCGGGACGTAAAGTATCTCCATACCAAATTTCAGCAAATTCAGTTCAGCAGATTGAGCGTGAACAGGTAAGAGACATGAGCTTGAGGCATGAGCATGAGCATGAGGCATGAGCTACAGACATGAGCATGAGGCATGAGCTTGAGGCATGCTTATGCCTCATGCTCATGCCTCATGCTCATGCTTTAAGCTCATGCCTCACGCTCATGCCTCATGCTCATGCCTCACGCTCATGCCTCATGCTCATGCCTCATGCTCATGCCTCATGCTCATGCCTCATGCTCATGCCTCAAGCTCATGCCTCATGCTCATGCCTCAAGCTCATGCCTCATGCCTCATGGTTCATGCTCATGCCTCATGCTCATGCCTCAAGCTCATGCCTCATGCTCATGCCTCATGCTCAATCCTCATGCACATACTTGATGCTCATGCCTGATGCTCATGCCTCATGCTCATGCCTCATGCTCATGCCTCATGCTCATGCCTCATGCTCATGCCTCATGCTCATGCCTCATGCTCATGCCTCATGCTCATGCCTCATGCTCATGCCTCAAGCTCATGTCTCATGCTCAATCCTCATGCTCATGCCTGATGCTCATGCCTGATGCTCATGCCTCATGCTCATGCCTCAAGTTCATGCCTCATGCTCATGCCTCATGCTCATGCCTCATGCTCATGCCTCATGCTCATGCCTCAAGCTCATGCCTCATGCTTCATGCTCATGCCTCATGCTCAAGCCTCATGCTCATGCTCATGCCTCGTGCTCATGATCATGCCTCATGCTCATGCCTCATGCTCATGCCTCATGCACATGCCTCATGCTCATGCCTCATGCTCATGCTTCAAGCTCATGCCTCATGCTCATGCTCATGCTCATGCCTCATGCTCATGCCTCATGCTCATGCCTCTAGCTCATGCCTCATGCTCATGCTCATGCCTCGTGCTCATGATCATGCCTCATGCTCATGCCTCATGCTCATGCCTCTAGCTCATGCCTCATGCTCATGCTCATGCGTCGTGCTCATGATCATGCCTCATGCTCATGCCTCATGCACATGCCTCATGCTCATGCCTCATGCTCATGCCTCATGCTCATGCCTCATGCTCATGCCTCATGCTCATGCTCATGCCTCATGCTCATGCCTCATGCTCATGCCTCATGCTCATGCCTCAAGCTCATGCCTCATGCTCATGCCTCATATTCATGCCTCATGCTCATGCCTCATGCTCATGCCTCATGCTCATGCCTCATGCTCATGCCTCATGCTCATGCCTCATGCTCATGTCTCGTGCTCATGCCTCAAGCTCATGCCTCATGCCTCATGCTTCATGCTCATGCCTCATGCTCATGCCTCAAGCTCATGCCTCATGCTCATGCCTCAAGCTCATGTCTCATGCTCAATCCTCATGCTCATGCCTGATGCTCATGCCTGATGCTCATGCCTCATGCTCATGCCTCATGCTCATGCCTCATGCTCATGCTCATGCTCATGCCTCATGCTCATGCCTCATGCTCATGCCTCGTGCTCATGCCTCAAGATCATGCCTTATGCCTCATGCTTCATGCTCATGCCTCATACTCATGCCTCAAGCTCATGCCTCATGCTTATGTCTCATGCTCATGCCTCATGCCTCATGCTCATGCCTCGTGCTCATGATCATGCCTCATGCTCATGCCTCATGCACATGCCTCATGCTCATGCCTCATGCTCATGCCTCAAGCTCATGCCTCATGCTCATGTCTCATGCTCATGCCTCAAGCTCATGTCTCATGCTCAATCCTCATGCTCATGCCTGATGCTCATGCCTGATGCTCATGCCTCATGCTCATGCCTCAAGTTCATGCCTCATGCTCATGCCTCATGCTCATGCCTCATGCTCATGCCTCATGCTCATGCCTCATGCTCATGCCTCAAGCTCATGCCTCATGCTTCATGCTCATGCCTCATGCTCAAGCCTCTAGCTCATGCCTCATGCTCATGCTCATGCCTCAAGCTCATGTCTCATGCTCAATCCTCATGCTCATGCCTGATGCTCATGCCTGATGCTCATGCCTCATGCTCATGCCTCATTCTCATGCCTCATGCTCATGCCTCAAGCTCATGTCTCATGCTCAATCCTCATGCTCATGCCTGATGCTCATGCCTGATGCTCATGCCTCATGCTCATGCCTCATGCTCATGCCTCATGCTCATGCTCATGCTCATGCCTCATGCTCATGCCTCATGCTCATGCCTCGTGCTCATGCCTCAAGATCATGCCTTATGCCTCATGCTTCATGCTCATGCCTCATACTCATGCCTCAAGCTCATGCCTCATGCTTATGCCTCATGCTCATGCCTCATGCCTCATGCTCATGCCTCGTGCTCATGATCATGCCTCATGCTCATGCCTCATGCACATGCCTCATGCTCATGCCTCATGCTCATGCCTCAAGCTCATGCCTCATGCTCATGTCTCATGCTCATGCCTCATGCTAATGCCTGATGCTCCTGCCTCATGTCTGTAGCTCATGCCTCATGCTCATGCCTCAAGCTCATGCCTCATGCTCATGTCTCATCAGGGCCGTGCCTGACGGGCGTTCATTGCGTGCACCGCACGCAGGCGGCCGAAATTAAGAGGCGGCCAAATCGTTACAAGTTGTTTACTGGGCAAAAATACAATCGGTTTGTTTTCATTAAGATACGAAGTAAAACCAGTTTCTCTAATCTAATCTATCTAAAAAGAGTTTCTCAGAAATAAGAAATGTATAAAAACTGATTATGTCGTTGTAGTATTTATATACCTAGTCATGCAGCGAATCTGAATCTTTAAATATTCACGAAATTGCTGAATCTTTAAATATTCACGAAGCAATTGACGATTTTGTCAGTAAAAAATCCCGTAGGATTAACTTTTAATATGCACTTTATTTAATAATTGATTCGTGAAGATTCAGCAATTTCACTTTCAATCGCGATAATTGAAAGATTGAAAGATTTCCCTAATTAACCGGTAACCTAACCGAAATAATTTTATGAAACCGGTTAATTAACCAAAAACCTTTACTTTTTTCAATATCAATAAATAATACGTAAGATTTGATTTTTTAAAATCAAATAATTTTAAATTGTCACTGAGCGACACCTAGGATTTTAAATTATCGTATTCCTATGTTCTTTATGTTTGATAATTTTGTCTGTGATTATAATACCAATACCATAATTACTTTTTTTCATGTTATTATTAAAGTAAGTAAATTAATTCTATTTTGTATACCTCCCAAGTTGCAAGTCAGCCCAGATCTGCCATTGGCCACTGAGCTTTGTTATCCTAATATGTTAGTATAGATTTAAGGGTTATTCCTTGTTCTTTATGTTTGATAATTTTGTCTGTGATTATAAAACCAATACCATAATTTTTTTCATGTTATTATTTTTGTTTAAATTTTTGATGAAATGATACACGCGAGGACTAAAGATATAATATTATATTATTGAAAGAACCACAAAATAACATAGATACACGGACGTAGGCAGCTACAATATGCTTATGTCACACGGCGAATATTTTTCTTGACAAGTAAAATGTTTTCTTCTAAATTCCAAATATGAATTCTAAATAGTTTTCGTTCATACTCCAACATCCCCCCTTGAACGTAAACCCATGGCAGCAGCGAGGGCTTGCAGCTTGCAGCGGTGGAGGCCCTTTGTCAGCGCGTCAGCCATCATGTCCTCGGTTGGCACGTACTTGACTCGTACTTGCCCGGCCGCAACCTTTTCTTTAACAAAGTGATATCTGACGTCAATGTGCTTACTGCGGGCACGATAAGCGTCAGAACCTGAAATGCTAATAGCGCTTTGATTATCACAGCATAAGATTATTGGTGACTTTGAAGCTTTATGAAAAATATCATTCTCGAGCTGCTGGAGCCAGAGCGCTTCTTGTACCGCTGAAGCCAGTGACATATATTCCGCTTCAGTACTATAAAGTGCGACTGTGCTTTGTTTTTTGGAGTTCCAGCTTATGCACGCTCCCTGAAACATAAAAATATATCCCGTACACGATCGTCTATCGGTAGCATCGCTGGCCCAATCAGCATCACAGTAACCAATAATATTTTCATCATTTCTTTTAAAGGTTAGCTTCATATTCATTGTTCCTTTTAGGTACCGAAAAATTCTTTTAACAGCAATCCAGTGTTGCATTGTGGGACTGTTATTAAATCTGCTTGCAGAATTGACAGCGTACGTTATGTCTGGACGCGTACCCTGGGATAAATATAGCAAGCATCCTACGGCCTCTTGGTAAGGAACATTATGTAAAACTTCCTTTTAATTTTCGGCTTTCTTTAATTCAGTCCCTGTGTCGAATGGCGTAGGAGCAGGCTTGCAGTCAAGCATATTAAATCTGTGTAATATTTTCTTGATATACAGTGACTGGTCTAGAGATATTTCCTCACAGTCTTCAGCTTGTGATATCTTCAGTCCAATACATTGTTGAACCGTGCCAAAGTCTTTCATTTTAAATTTTTCTTGTAGTCTTTCTTCTAAACAGCTTACAGACCTTTTCTTTAACGAAGTCTCGTACCTGACGTCAGTGTGCTTACTGCGGGCACGATAAGCGTCAGAACCTCCTCCTATCGTCTTTATTTACATGTTTTTTTCCTCTATTTGTATTCTGCCTTATATTCATGAAATCAGAACCTGTAAGACTTGCTCCACAGAGCTCTTCTTTTCTCTTTCTTTTATTACTATACTCATATTCCACAGTGTACATATTTACATTCCTATTTACATAATACATTTTATTTCTTTTACTCTTTACATTTTTGCATGTGCCTGTGTTCTCTAGATTATTTATTCTCTTCTGTTTTCTAATATCTGTCACCTCTACATATTTCTTTGACTTATTTACACTATTTACATGAGGACTACAATATTCCATCTTATAATTCTCATTACATTGATATTCACCCTTTTTCCTATCTTCGGTAGTAGCCGAGAACGCTTTGCCACTATGACAATATGTCAATAGCTTATACTTTCCATTCTCAATCATTGCATTGGCGATTTTATCTCCTCGCTTATTCATTATCGTGCATCCATTATTATTGAAATTTACTTCATTTCCTTTTCTAATAATCTCGCTTACCGACAGCAAATTTGTTGATAAGTCTGGTATATATAGTACATTTTTTACCTGAATACTGTTAAGAGCGCCAGTTACTTCATTTGGCACTTGTATGGTGACTGTGCCACAACTCTGCACGTGCAGACTATTATTATCAGCGACTCTTACTTTGTCAACAGGCGGGACCTTCTCGTCTTCGAGCCAGTGGCGATTCATCGTCATATGCGCCGATGCTCCAGAGTCCACATACCAGATTGTACTATCGTTGTTAGACAAGGCTGAAAGGGCAACAAAAGTTTCCTTCTCAGTGTTATTGCTCTCTTTCTTATTCTTAAACCAACAGTTCTTGCTGACATGGCCGTATTTGTTACAATTGAAGCACCGGGGCCCTTTTGGTTTGTTTGAATGGCTAGAATTATTATGTGATTGAGTTTTAAACTTGTTAAATTTTGAATAAAAAGCAGTAGTAGCATCCGATTTAACCTCCTGTAGTGTGTAGTTTTAATCAGATCGGCACTAATTTTTATTCCGGAGCTCTCCAGACCCATAATCATCGGCTTGTAGTTCTCTGGCAAGCCGGCTAGCATAAGTGTTCCGAGCCACTCGTCGTCTACTTTAAAACCTATCCCTCGTAGTTTGTGAGCGGCTGTCATTATTTTGCTTATATACTCCTCTACGTTTGTACTTGTTTCTACGGTTGTGTTTATCAGATCTTTCAATAATCCTACTTTACGGAGCAGGCCTGAGTCCTCAAACGATTTAGATAAATTTTCCCATACCATCTTAGCCGTCGTTGCGTCCTGGACATGTACGTAGAGCTGCGGATCAATGGAAAGTATTATCTTGGACTTAGCTTTCACATCCTTTTTAGGATCCTCGGAGTCCCCGGAGATACACTCCCATAGTTCCTCGTGCATGAGGTACGCCTCCATCGCGAACTTCCAGGTAGAGTAATTGTCTCGCCCCATCAACTTCGCAATAGAAAATGCGTTTGAAGCCATTTCTATTTATTATAAGCTCAAAAAGCTAAAAAAAGAGCGGATGAAAAAACGGCAACGATGACACGGTATGAAGTGACTTTTTTTTGGAATTTGGAAAATATTTTTTACACAATTTTTACATAAACGTGCGGCCCATGACCTGATGAAATGATACACGCGAGGACTAAAGATATAATATTATATTATTGAAAGAACCACAAAATAACATAGATACACGGACGTAGGCAGCTACAATATGCTTATGTCACACGGCGAATATTTTTCTTGACAAGTAAAATGTTTTCTTCTAAATTCCAAATATGAATTCTAAATAGTTTTCGTTCATACTCCAACAATTTTAAATAAAAAAATGTTTATTTTGTGCATTTTTTTTTCTTAAATTTCATCCAAACATATAAATCTCATAAAACCGGTTTTTAGCCGGTTTTTCTTTTCAGAAACCGGTTTTGGGAACAAAACCAATATTTTTTTTCGTTCTCGATTTCGTTTAACCAAAAACTGATTTTTTTCCCGGTTTGATGCCCTGTGTAATAATAATAAACATTAAAAATTAAAGTAGTTTTTTTTAATGTTATCCTGGGGGCGGCCATACAGACTGGCACGCAGGCGGCCATATACCCAGGCACGGCCCTGTGTCTCATGCTCATGCCTGATGCTCATGCCTGATGCTCATGCCTCATGCTCATGCCTCATGCTCATGCCTCATGCTCATGCTCATGCTCATGCCTCATGCTCATGCCTCATGCTCATGCCTCATGCTCATGCCTCGTGCTCATGCCTCAAGCTCATGCCTTATGCCTCATGCTTCATGCTCATGCCTCATACTCATGCCTCAAGCTCATGCCTCATGCTTATGCCTCATGCTCATGCCTCATGCCTCATGCTCATGCCTCGTGCTCATGATCATGCCTCATGCTCATGCCTCATGCACATGCCTCATGCTCATGCCTCATGCTCATGCCTCAAGCTCATGCCTCATGCTCATGTCTGTAGCTCATGCCTCATGCTCATGCTCATGCCTCAAGCTCATGTCTCTTACCTGTTCACGCTCAATCTGCTGAACCGAATTTGCTGAAATTTGGTATGGAGATACTTTACGTCCCGGGAAAGGACATAAGATACTTTTTATCCCGGAAAAAATTTACGGTGCCCGCGCGATAAACGAATTTTGGCCCAACGGAGTTGCGGGAGTCATCTAGTTAGCCACATTTTTAATAAAGATACCAATAAACATGTGGTTTGTACATCTGCTCGAGCATTGTACCACACGGAGATAAGATATGAATTACAGTTACAAGATTGTGTTCCAATTTATACTTTGTTCTGTGATGTGTTCGGCTTAAATTAGTACGTCACCCCGATTCTGAAAGTTTATCACTCTAATGCAGCTTCGTTAAGGCGACGCCTTGATAATTTGGCTGTAGCGATATCGATTTTTCTCAGCAATGACTAAAGCTAAGAAACTAAAGTTCATTGTCAGTATTCATCATGTCTTTTTCTTTGAATTACCCATAGCGTAACACGATTGGTCAACTTTAATAACACAGAATAATCAATCAAAAAGACCCCTGTAAAAAAAGGGATTCCTATGTTGCCAACAGAGGAGAGTGATTCATGCTTCAAAAATATGTACATAAATTGGTTCAAGCATACACTTTAATTTGCCCGTAGCTTATATGAAATGTATTTATGGTTTTTAAATTACGCGACAAAAGCCATTTTGTCGCTTACGCCCTTTCCATTTTTTGCTGTTCTATTGCTTCTAAAAACGTATCCAATACGGTTTTTAATTTAACGCGGCGTCACCTTAATTGTTGTAACCATTACTTCTTGTGGCAAACGGAAAAATTAATATTGCATGGGTTCCGAAATATAAACCAGTATACGGGCCAAAACTCTTAGGGCCAGGCCATGACACTGTGTTGCGGCGTTGCATCGCAAAAACTATATTGATTTTCAAAGATCGTTTTTGCGACATGACGCCGCAAATGCCCTTAGCGCCTTGATGCAACGCCACATTATATTCGTGTACCAATGGTGCAGGTGAGACAAGTGTGTCGTATTGATACTATAATATTATATGTGACAACATTTACAATAATGATACCCTAAAAAGTGTTGCGCCAAATGCGCTGGACAGAATATTTTGGAACGAATCAAGATAAATTAACGAGGCCAGTACCTATACTGGGTTATATTTCAGAACTTACCTATTATTATTAGACCTAATAATTATAAAGCAACGAAGCTGCATTAATGCTGTTATTAAAAGCAGGTCTCATCTGTATGATAAGAAAATTATGTTTATAACCTTACATTATTATCATAATGTAGTAATAACCATAATTCAAACATCATGGGTAATTATAATAATTTTATCATATTCACTTTTAGTAATAATAACAATTATTTTATTAACTAAAAAGTGGAAGCAGATGTTAACAATTATGGCCTGTTTCACCGCTTCCTGATAAGGTGCCCGATAGGGTTATTTGACAGATTTTCCATACTCCATCTGTCAAATTAAGTGGTGGATAGCCTTATCAGGAAGCGGTGAAACAGGCCCTTAATCTTTTGAAATATTCATAAACTTTAAAAAGCTTCCGTCTTATAATGACGCATCAGTTGCATATTATGAGAGAGTGCAGGTTAAATCCCAAGTGGAATGTTTGATAATAAAATAATATTTTAGGAATACCTAACGACTATAGATAATTTAATATAAAGGCAGTACTATTAGATTTAACCCTTAATTGGTCGCATGGGGTCAGATCACTTTCAAACCGAAAAAAAAAATGTGCTAGAGTTCCAGGAATGCAACGACGCTTTTGTTAGTCTCCTAACTCGTATTGAGGTATCCTAATAAGTGGTAGCTGGTCAGCTAACGATGGTGTATGACGTGTCGCTACTCTCTTGAGCTCTGACCCCATGCGACCACTTACGTAACTTTTTTATCACAAGACAAGTTTCCATTTTTGTAATGTTATGTTTAATTGTTAGATTATTTTTGATATAATTTAAAATGATTTATAAAATGATTTATAAATATATGAGAATCATTCTATTGACATATTGACATATATTCTTATTTTATATAATTGCTCTGTAAAAATTTCAACATAGATCAATATATTGAAATACACTGGCGGCTGGAAGGTTTCTGAAGACAAAAGAGATTTTGCGAGCCTATGGCCTCCGAACTTCAAAACTATGCACCGATTTGTGATGGAAATGAATTGGTAGACAAGATTTAAGAGCCTAGAGATGCCTAAAATAATCCCTGACCACTGGATAATGATGATAAGATGATGATGAGGAGGTGATGACCAGAAGTGCGTAACAAATCATAGAAATGAGGAAAATATGTTTGTTAGTATTAGCTTAGGACCTCCTTCCTTCGGTGCTGCAAAACAATGTGGTCATCAAAGTGAATAATAGATTTTTTAAATCTCGATCTTAACCATATTGATATTTATGAGATTTCGAGACATAGCAGTAGTTGATTGTTTGTTTTAGTTGTATAGAAGCAAATGAAGGTTTTTTTCTTAATTAATTATTATCATAAAGGATTCTAACAATTCGCATAATCAATACTTCATTTTACTCATTTCTTCAACTTAATTTTCATTTTTTTATTTGGGGTCAGAAGAGACCCCATGAGACTACTTGAGTGACTTTTCTCATGCGCCTAATTAAGGGTTAATAATATTATGGATGGGAAAAACGTTAGGTACGTTTAGTATGTACCTAACGTTTCACCCATCTTCTACTCGTAGTCATGATTCAGTCAAACACGAGTTTTATTGGTCCCGTCTAATATCACTAATGCACCTAATCTGTATAAGTAGTGAAGTGACTACCGCAACGACTGCAGACTAACTACTAATTCCACAATTAACTGTTTTAACAAGACTCAACAATTTTAAGGGTGGGTGTCATAAAATTATTTTTAAATCGTTTATAGAAAAAAAAATCAAAGACATGACGTGATATTTTTTGCCACGAGTCTCTGCTGCATTTTTGTGCACAGCTGATTCATGCTATGATTAGTTCATAAATAATCCGCTACAGACAATCCCAATGAGACACTAAACACCCTTCAAAATTCAAATATTTTAACACCCTGCTTGTTTTGTTATTTAGATATTATTCTTGATTTTAAACACAAATCAATAGCACTATCGAAGGAAAAACATATCAGTTGATTACTTTAATTTAATTATGATTTATGATGAACAATATTATAAATAATATTTTCTAATGCAATTTCAATTTATTTTTTCCGGAGGGGGAAATGAAACCCAGGCGCAGGGGGCGACCCGAGCGGTGATGTGGGACTCCCGTAGCTAATGAGACCAGGGTATACCCACTAAAACCTCTCCCATCTTCCGCCACGCCGCCTTTTGACGGGGCCACGGGAACGATACACACATCTGCGACCCCGCCAGCGGCCCGAAGACTCCACGATGGGCGCACAACACGTGCGCTCTCCTCCTCAGCCCCCACCAGGGCTGTAGCAGACGCCCCCCGAGTCTGCTACTTGGAGGCCATGTGGCAGATCATGTCTGTGGCTCTGCCACCGACCACACCTCGGCCGCAGAGGATAGGGCAACCGGCGCACCGTAATACCTACTTGCCTCTTCCTCTGCGGCCCCACCTCGGTGCGCATCCGCAGCGGACTCCTCCAGTCCGCTGGGAGCGCCCTCCTCGGGCCAGGCGGTGACACCGGCCGGCCCTGGTTGCCTCTTTGCTTCACCGCGGTTGTCCAAGCCGCGGTTACTAGAGCCCCACCGCCACGACGAGGCGAGCAACCATGGGGGGGAATTTCAAAGAATTTAACTTATTCTTTACTAGCCAGTCCTAGCTCCTTATTCATGCTTTAGTAAATATTTTTTATTGAAAGTTTTCTAGATCAGGTTATTTTACTTTTTCTGTATTATTCCCTTGTATATTATCTGCTTTATAAAACAGCTTTAGAAATTCATTAGCTTTGTCCATACTGTGCCTTTTTCTGTTCATAAAGGGCATGCGTTATAGCGCAGTCAACAGTGAACGTGAGGCATGCCCGTAACACTATATGCCCTCAGACCGTATCCAAAACTTCGAAAATGACAATGTTGGCGTTGCGTTCGTTGACGCACTCAATTATTGAATGAAAAGATGACGAAAATTGAAGACGAAGGCGCCTAGTGTGAATATAGCTATTCGTGTCTTTCTTCGCTTTAAACTTATTATCATCCATCGGACTTTTTATACCGCAAGAAAAAAATAACAAATGATCAATGTTTTATGGATCAATAATCGTAAAATTACAACACACTTTTAATTCTCTAGAATCTATTTTGGTTAAGCTTTATAACCCTTTCGTACTTTTTATAGGCTGTGAATGACTTGAGCATCTGTGGTGGACTTGTTTCAATTTCCTTTACATTCTTACTTCCTTTACTTTGGCCATAAAATTTGGTTATAAAAAATTTATCGTCTTCAAGAAAACTTCAATATTGTTGAATCTTTACTATAAAGCGTGTATACTGTATACAGGATGTAACAAAACATTAGTGACAATACTTTAGGGTGTGTATGTGTCACTTATATAGAGTTCACTGTGAAAGTAGCAGCTCTGAAAGAGCAAAATTTTTGCGTGATTTATATGGGCAAGCGTCCCAGCGTCAAGAGTTTGCTGATACAAAAGTTAAAAAAGTTACTCTTTCAGCGCTGCTTACACACCCTAAAGTATTGTCACTAATGTTTTATTGCACCTTGTACTGGTTTTTTCATAAATTTGAATAACAGTACAGTACCCGGCAATAAATATTGCACATCGACCTTTGGAAAGAGACATTCGGCTAATTTCGGTTTCATAGAGCGTTATCTTTGTAGCACACACTTATTTGACATTATGTCAGTCGTTGTTCAAATTCAATAGAGTGCAGTCGCGTCCAGTTCAGAATATATATCTAGAGTTGTTAACACCCCTAAATTTGCTACAGCTGTAATTTTCCAAACGAATTTTAAATACGTAAACATAATTTGAACACCCTTTTTTATTTTATTTTACCCGAACCTAAAGCCATAACTTATAGAAAATTTGGTGTATTTTATACAAAAAATAATAAAATTGTCAAAAGAAGCAAACCATAATTGTTTTAACAGCTCCTAATATATACCGGACTTTTTGTATTTCGTGCGTAAGAGATAACGCTCTACAAAACCGAAATTAGCCGACTGTCACTTTCCAAAGGTCGATGTGCAATATTTATCGCCGGGTACTGTATATATTTTTACTATTGCTTAACTTTTGTAAGCTTTTTTCTGTACCATGCAATAGCTTAAAAACTAAACGATTAATTTCGTCACCTCATATTTTAGGACAGAAATAGTTTAATATATTACGACATCACATCTTATGAGCCTAGTGGGCCATAAAATATTAAATCCATATTAATCCTCATAAAATCTTCTAAGCTTAGCAGCAGATTTGTTTAATGGCTGTCTAATGTCATAGTCCCATGTGCGAACCGATGACAGATCAGCCAACGAAGCATATGGTACCAATTAAGTTCTTTTTCAGTTTTATACAGATAACGAATGAGTAATGAGGCGCGGGGAACATTTTACGAATGACTGCCACTCGAACAAGTGACAAAATGAAAAAAAGCCGTTAATTGGTCCCCATGTGTTTTAATGTCTCAATTATTTTTAGTGGTCCACAAAAGGTTCTCAGACTGTCGACAAATAATATTATTTTAAAAGAATAAAACCGACTTCAGAATTCTACATAGTTGAGAATTAAAATTCCCCATCTCGAAAACTACAGAACCGATTTTGATGAAACTTGCAGTATTCCCCAAGTTGAATCATAACTAGTACAACAAAAATTACTCTCAAAATACAAAAGAATTACTCAAATAGGACTTGTAGCTCCGGAGATAATGTGAACACAAACATAAAAACATACATACATACATACATACATACATACCACTTTTGAAATATTTTCTCACTTTTATTGAGACGCTGATATAGACTAAAATACAAATTAGGTAGTTCTGGAATTATTACTGTATACGTACGCGTCGAATTGATAACCTTATTTTTTTGAAGTGGGTAAAAAAAGCCGTTAATTTGTCCCCATGTCTCAATTATTTTTAGTGTTCCACAAACAGACTCGACATAAAATTACAGTGACGCGTCTATGATTCCGTTGAAAAACTTCAAATACCCAAAACTTCCACGGTTTTCAAAGCTATGCTATATTATAGTGACAATAATTATAAACACAGACTATTTAATTGTGTCTATCTGTCTATCACACCATAGCATGTAAACGGGTGGACCGATTTTTGATATTATTATAAAATTTTAACTGGGATCATACGAAATTACATAATATATTAATAACCTCATATTACGTCGGAATAGAATTCCCTACTCCTGTTTTGCTATTCCGTTTCCTTACTGAATATAAATACATTCATGTGATTATAAGGTTAAGAAAAATAAATTACACGAGGTCGTGTTATTCTGCTTCAAAGGAAAATGTATAACATAATGTGGGAATCTCTTACAAGAGCTCGGGATAATATTAAAATATTCCATATTTCTCGTGTTTGCGTAGACATTATTTATATTACTGTAAATAAGCAATTCTTATAATATTTACACGTACGAAATTGAGATTATTCCGAGCAGGTATCAACCTACTTGTTTCGAATGATTGTAAAGTTATTGTGATTTATTTTTTATATTCTACAATGAATTGGATTATTTGCACGTTTACTTGCATTTTATATATTTTTTAATTTTTGTTTTGATTTTATTGTAGTTGAAAAACTGCTCATCACAAATGAGCCTGAGATCTATCCTTTGGATAGAGGATCCTTTGGAGAGATCCTTTGGATTTGACGACCTCTGTGGCTAAATGGCTAGAGTGTGTGGCAGCTCAAGCCGGGAGTCGCGGGTTCGAATCAAGCCGACGGAACAAAAAGTTTTTCAATGTTCCTGGGTCATGGATGTGTATTAAATATGTGTATGATATAATAAAAATCTTAAATATATGTATAGTATAAAAGTATTCAATGTATTTCCGTTGTCTGGTACCCGTAACACAAGTCCTTCAGGTACCTACTTAGCACGGGACCAGATTGACGTGGTTCTATTATTATATATTTGGATAGAGTCTGGACTCTACCATTGTCCATTTAAGACAAAGTTTTGTGGCAGTAGATATATTATATACAAAAATATTATGCATTAGGTAACACTATAAAATATGCTTTACACTCGAAGTTAAAGTCATAACTCATAACAGATGTAGATGCGAGAAATTCTAAGACATCTAAGATTCTAGAACATAAATAAAAACACCAATTTAAACATTGTAAAAGCAGTATTAAGTAAGAAAATGTTTTTATTGTGGCGAAGCGTTAAGATATTTACGTCTCGGGAACAACTGAATGTTTTATGTTGCATTTATTTGCTGTTCTTTACGAGATCCTGACTCTAGCAAGCTTCTACTGTTGTATTACTTTTTACTCTTCTTTTATTTCTTTGTTCTAAGAGAGTAGTTAATAGGTTTGCCGTTTGGGTATATTGTGTTTTATAGGATTGTGCGATCTGTTTTACAGACTGAGTCCAAGATAAAGAATAAAAAAAAAATTCTAGTAATTGCTACCACCATTTCTATTATGGGTAAGTGCCTAAGTTAGCACATAAACGAAAGTATAAAAATTCCGGTGGTATATAGGTGTAAAGGTAGCATATTGGAGTGAGATGAATGGAAAAGCTTAGGGGAGGCCTTTGACCAGCAGTGGGACAGCATAGCCTATAAAAAAAGCTGCACTAAATGCACTGATGCCTAATTTGTAATTTTAAATATCAAATGTTTTTAAATGTTGTTTTTACTATTACAAGAATTATTAAGAACATTTGATATCAGTCTTCTCACTTTCTATTAAAGCTATTAATTCTTCAGGCCCCGCGCGAGCACCGGTGATCGCGAGAACAAAAGAATACAATGGGAATTCCTAGAACCTCCGATCGAAGAATTAAAGCGAAAAAGGCACACAGAAGCTTTTAAAGAGCTAAAGCTTTATTATTTAGCATCAGCGGTATGCCGAAATTTAAAGCTCCGTGTTCATTTGTCACTGTTCAATGTTTTGACAGTCCAATTTATTTGAATTGGCATATGTTAAAAACACAGTTGTTTAGCAAAAACAACGGGTATTCATCAGTGTCGTTTTCGGGATTCCAGTAATCCACAATAACGAAAATAAATATTTTTTGCGTGCGGAATGTAAATATTTTTACTACGTTTTATCATTTGAAAGGGAGTAATTACGAAAGTTTTGTATTTTAATTTTGATAAAAAAACGCGAATTTATTTGTTTTGATAAGAATCGCACGATATATTATATTACTTATCTGTCTAGTTACTGTCTTTTGACTAACTCACATGTCAAAATACAGTAGATTTGTGTGACAACGCTTAAAATGCCCTAGTACGATCCAATAAACGTTCTGGAGTTTTGGCTAGACATCGTACTAATATGTATTATAAATGTGAAAGTGTGTCTAACTGTTACCTCTCCCGCCTAAACCGCAAAACCGATTTGCTGAAATTTGGTATGGAGATACTTTGAGTCCCGGGAAAGGACTATTGGCACAACGGAGTTGATGGCATCATCATCATCAGTAAGATAATTTATAGTCTTAAGTTTTAATTTTTTTCTTCAAATTGCTCGCAAAAAAGTCACAACACTCAAGAACAAGGCTCATTTTGTTCGAAGTCGACGCGTTCAATTAAAATTGTAATTAATTGCTCAACTCCGAGCACTGACAGCGCATCAGTTGAGTGACGAGTCTACTTGACAGCTGAAGTACGGTGCCCATCCATTGTGAGGTCATCTAAGGAAAACATTGACTTTATATTTTTTTATGCTCAAACTAACCTTTTCCGCGACTTCATCTGAGAATCTGTTTAGTTTTGGGGTAAGTAGGTTTGTTTACTCCACATTGGTGTAAACAAATTACTCATTTACCCCATACTGGGACTTACCTAACCCATTTGACCGCTTAGGTGTAAAATTTTAAAAAATCCTTTCTTAGTGGATTAGGAACTCAGCGCATCGCATCTCGCCGTAAAACAATAAATTTAAGAATATTATGTAGAGTCTTATAGATAAATATATTCAGAAAAACACGAGTGCTTAATTTTAAGATTCTAAGGGCCTGGTTCACCACTTCCCGATAAGTGCCGAATAGGCTATCCAGTATCCACCACTTTACTTGACAGATGAAGTATGGAGAATCTGTCGGAAAAGCTGTGAATAGCCTATTCGGCACTTTATCAGAAAGTGGTGAAACAGGCCCTAATTCTCAGAGTTTATTATCTGGTACGCTGATCTATTGTGTCTCTTCACTGATTCATAAGCCTTTAGTCATATTTAGGGCAAAAAATTTATAGACCTAGCTAAACTACTTAATAAGATACAAAATTTATCTGCAAATCTTTGAAGGGCAGTTAAAGGGTTTATTAAAGAAATAGAAATCTTCAAGATAAAAATTAGCGTCATTTATAAGTCTAGGCCGTTTGCTATGATTTACATTTTCAATTTACATGTTAAATGTGCAGGTATTAAAATATCCTTTAAATTAATCACTTATCTTAATGCAATTATTGATAAAAATAAAAATTAAACGCAAATGAACTGAAATGGAAAACATCAATTTTATCCATCGCTTATTTAATCTTTACTTTGTTGCTAGTACTATTGAATGTTCAATATTGTTGATAACTTAATAACGCTAGCAAGTTTTTTCTAGAAAAATAAATTCCACTAAGTTTTTGGTTGATCTTTCATTATTCATGAAAGTTATAAAGATAAATATTGCTCCGCTTTTCGATCAATTGTTTTATCTACACTTTTCGCGATAAAAATCAGCGCTCCTTAAGGGACCGCTACATCATATCAACTGTAACATTTATTTCGTATTGTTCAATCCGATCCTGACATCATTCAATTGACGTTTCATCAATTTTACTCACTAAATCGTTCAATCTTGTATAAAATTCATGGGGTGTAGATCTGAGTGGAATGATAAATAAGTCGGGCTCACCCGAATATTCTCATTTAATACGTGACCTGCTTCGCGAGAGTTACCCTCGATATGTATTGCGTCGGGAATCGGGCATCTATCATGCATTTGTCTCCTCGGCGATACATTTTAATAATTATGTCAACGAGCACCAACGATGGCTGAAATGAAAGGAAATTTTCGAATAAGTGGACCAGTTTCATATGAAATAATTTGAAAGGCCTCTTCTGTGTCTTTGGGCTTAAAGCTGCAAAGCGTGTTATAAGCAGGGCTCGGAAACCTGGTTAATCTTCGCGATCCTGTACGTTAGAAACGCCATACATTTCCAAAAGAGCGTTTTCATTTCGATTCCGCTCGGACCGAAATTATTTCTGGTTTTGTTCTAAGAGCAAAATGAAATTGCTCACTGCTCAAAATACCGGTTAGAACCGATCGCGGCTATGTTCGCTCCGCCTACTCACACATACCACGACCATCACCCATTGTCCACACATAAACAAGCTATGGCCTATTGGCTATAGATGGTGCACTAGAAAGGGATAGAAGATATCACTGCACTAGTTACTTTCCGCGAGAAATTAACCAGGTTAATTTCAGAAGCAATACCGCTCGCATCTCGATTGCGTTCCGAACGAACACTTACCCAAAAACCTGGTTAAAGAGCGTTTTAGCCTGGTTAAAAAAGTACCGGTTCTGAGCTCTTATAACCATAAGACGTTGCGTTAAAGACTCTGGTTAGGCTTACAATATTCAATACGCTTGAAGCGTCGCGTCTTAATTCGTATTATCTCAACACATTTTTTGAGTAGGCCATAAGCAATTTAAAGAAATGTGATCACAATTTGTCAAAATATCATGCAATTGTGTACCAATACGTAAGGTAATATTATGTACTCTGTGCCAATACATAGAAAGATGACTTATTCAATCGACGATTAAAACCCAGACTTAAAATATCAATCGTTGATATGTAGTTAGCCACATACCATACCAGTCTACTGTCATATAAATATACGGTATACCTAGGCAGTGGGTGGACCTACTTGGGTTATTTGGTCGGATTACGTCAAGTCAGTGTCAATCATTATCTGTCGTCTGTCGGCTAGAGGAGCCATTGTAGCCAGACCAAATACTGTATGTGGGTCTATCATCTATATATATACTAATATTATAATATAATTATAAACGCGAAAGTATCTCTGTCTGTCTGCCTGTCTCGCTTTCACGCCAAAACTACTGAACCGTTTGTAATGAAATTTTGTACACAGATAGTCTAAAGCCTGAGAAAGGACATAGGCTACTTTTAAACTGGTAAAAGGGGTTATAAAGGGGTGAAAATGCGTAAATTTGTTCAAATTAAGTTAGTTCCAAAAATCATAATAGATGGCGCCCTGCGTCTCCTACATCGCACTAGCGCTTACCCAAACATGTTTCAATATTAGAGATGGTAAGGATGAAGGAATGTTTTTGACGTGATAACGTTTTATAATTCGATATGGGGTGCGCGCCCGAAAAACATGACAGTTCATGTGTCGTTACCTCGCTCTGAGGCGTTCCATATAAGGCTTGAAGTGCAAGCGAGAGCGCGGAACGAGCGACAAGGAAGCGCAATCGGCCTTTGCGCGCGGCAGCGTTCGACATCCGTCTCTCTCCTAAATCCTACTTGAGTGAGCGATGCGTCTGCGTGGACAGCTGCTATATTATATACTATAGTACATTTACAATATGTTTTTAAAGAAAGCAAAAATATTGTATTGCCGCCGCGTGGACGCGATCCTGGAATTTGGCGCTGTGATATCTAGCTTGTCCCGCTGGGCCAACAAGACGCTGACGTAAGTGCTGCAATTGTCGGTATCTTGCTACTCAAAGTTGGTAGTGAGGTGACACTTGTAGTAACTATTATTTTTACGTAACATTTTGAAATTTTTATTTTTTTTATAAAATGTAGAGGTCTGATAGCAGTAAAAAATACAATAAAAGTACTTTGGTGATATATTCAAATAGAACTTTGTTCTTTGTATAGGTCGATTTGAAAGAAATACATCGAAATAACTTTAGGTTACAGTCGAAAAAGTTTGTTTCTATATAGAGAAATGCGGAAGCGAGGGTTAATGGGTTAAGGATAGTTGAACGTGACAACGTCATACGTTGTCACGTTCAACTATCGTCAGTAAACCGACTTTACAGACAACAGATTTTTTAGAGTTGATATTCGGCTTCGACCGCACTCTCTAGTTTTTAACCCCCTACTCAAAAATATGTAAGAAATATTATGTTTTGTGTCGGTCTGTCAGCTGTCTGTAACATTGAACTTTAAAGTTTGAAGTAAGCCATAAGCGTACCGCGAAAGCAATGCTGTCGTGCAAATTTTGCAATTTGCAGTAACATAGCCTACATGGTTCAACGGTAACTGCCTTCTATATAATATAAGTTACTCTATGACGGGTTACGGCGCTATAATAAGCTGAAGTCCACGCGGACGGAGTCGCGGGCAACAGCTAGTCTTTCTATAAATCAAATTTTATGATAGTAGGTACATAATAACTACTAAACGGTCAATTCAGACCGCAACGCGACACGTAGATGCATTTCTATATATTTTGTAATTCAATTGCGTGAGACGTCCTGCAAATCTCCATCAGCAGGCCTACTATCAACTTTTAAAAGACGACTCAAATTCCGAGCAGTTTAATTTGGGTTCCTAAACAAAATCGCTAACATTCGTACCATCACCTTATTAAAACCGCGCCTCAATTGAAACGTTACGGAGCCGAAAAGAACGAATGAAGTCGTCAATTTGTCTCTGAACCGCAATCCCTAGGTTGAAGTGGGAAAGAGACAACGCTATACGAATAATGAATATTATGCTGTTTCTCTTGATTCGAATGCCGCGTTCTAAAACTTTGTATCATTTTCATAATACTGTATCCAGTTGGTATTATTTTATAAATTCTAGTTAAAAAGTGACACAAATTTTCTAATGATATAATTATTATGAAAAAAAATATATTTTATTTATAGTTCTTGTATCGGACACAAAATTTTATCAAGTTTTCGAACGTGTGTTGTGTGACAGTTCGTGACGTAAGCGGGGTTGCCAGGTTTTTGGTATTCTACCGAACGTTTCGGTATTTTTGTATTATAAGTTAATAATAATCATTTTATTTTTTATTATTATAACTCTTTTTTAGGGTTCCATTCCATGGGTACGGACCCAAAGGGTAATTTTAGCCTAGACGTATCACCAAGACTTCGTTGTCTGTCCGTCTGTCTGTCTCCAAGCTGTATCTCAAGAACCACTATATAGCTAGACTTCTGAAATTTTCACAGATTGTGTATATCTGTTGCCGCTACAACAACAAATACTAAAAACAAAATAAAAATATTTTTTGTTTGTTCGGTATTTATTTGAAAATGACCTGGCAACCCTGGACGTGAGTGTGGCGGCCACAGATGCTGAACACTACAGTGGCGGCGACTTCGAAATTTTGTAAACAAATTACCTATAGAATAGTGAGAATACAACAATAAGTTTATTAAAAGTTGTGGTTGTTTGTGTAAAATATTGAAATAATAATGGCGTAAGTTATAGTTATTCATAAAATGCGAGTATACGTAATATATTGCATATTTTAGTCCATACCTTTGTTTCTACAGATATATCTGTGGACCTCCTTGGCGCTTTCATTGCCGGTCTTATCTCGTCGCACAGTCCGACTACCAATTCTTTGGAAAGACGATAACGTTTTATAAATTCATTATCTTCCAAATCGAATGGGTCGAATTGTGTTCGAGCGTCGAGTCTCCTTCTCCTCATAGAGTTTTCCTCACTATCGGCTTCCAAGAACTCAAAAAGCATCAATTCGTCGTCACACATCCTACGAATAAAACTGCACTTTAAACTTTTTGTAGAAGCACCGAAATCAATGCTATGTGATACCAATTTATGTTTTTACCTCGCGACACTGCTTTTCACTGCTTTTTTCTGACTTTAAACAAATAAAATTAAAAACTAACGACAAAAGAATCAAAATCAGCATCAAATTTACTAACTTGTTTTGAATCGCAAGTTTTGACAGTTGAGCGATTTTGTTTAGGTTCGAACGTCAGATAAAGTAAGGTGATGGTACGAATTTACGTACGAAAAAGAGTGAATGATATTGGAATGCGGCTCAGTTTAGGTGTCGACCTAAATTGGTTCGTAAAACGAAGTTGATGGTACGAAATATCAAATGCCATTCAGTTTAGGTCCTAAATTAAATCGTATTAAGCGTTGATAGTAAGCCTGCAGATATTAACAGAATCATGGAATCCAGACTGCATTGTTTCTAAGATGCCACGATGATGTCAGTTCCATTACGTAAGATGAAAGGACACGATTCCGGAGGCAGAGATTTCTACATTATACAATCCACTCAGAATTTCTTACGGCGCATCTCTTATCAGTATCCATCAAGCGGCTTTACTTAAAATGTAAAACAAAATTCGTGGTTCGCATACGTATCTTGCTTTAGCTGTGATATCATTTGGATTCCGTTAGTTTTAATATTTCTGGGGTTCCGTAGATAACATAAAAATTTTATTGCATTTAATGCATAGGTCTGTTTCTTGGAGAAAAACTACAATACACATTTAAAATTATTTCCTGTTGTCATTGATTTCAGTATTAATACCTACCTATAATTTAAAATATAATGCACTAAATATTATTACAATAGCAATAATTGTTTGTTTGATGTATGAAAATAGTAGTTTATTATTTTCGTCACAATATTATATTGTTCATTCATATAAGGTTTAATTTACGAATAATAAATTCTTTAATTTGTCTCTATTGGTATATTACAATAATAAAGGCCCATCGATTGTTAAATAATGTTTTAAGTACAGAACCCAAAGTGTACAATTTCGACTCACTCAAATCTCCGCTATATTTACAATTCATATCACACACGTGTTACATGTAGTCTATGTTAGAATTTCAAATTGTTTATCTGTTATCGTGTTTTTACATCTAGTAGCATTTTCAAAACACGGCTTAGGACCTTCTGCGTGCATTTTATTTTTTTAGAATTTGAGTATTTTTGTGAGTTTTAAAAGGAAGTTAAATTATTCTGAAATTGTAGAGCTTTGATGCATTGTAACGCACATGGGCAATATAGTTTTGCTCTAAAGTAGCCAGTACCAATAATAGCCCACTGCTGCTGCAGGCCACGGCCCACGCCATTGCGCGCCACGCCAGGAAATCGTCCGCCATCATACACTATGTCCACACTACACGCTTTCGTCTTCAATTTTCGTCGTCTTCTTTCATTCAACTTTTATTTTGGCGCATTCAATAATTATTGTATGCGTCAAGGAACGCAACGCCAACTGTCATTTTTAATAACAAAGCGAAATTTTTGGACGGTCAGAGGACATGCGTCGCGGGCATGCCGCACGTTCGCTGTTGATTGCGCTATAACGCATGCTCTTGACGAATAGAAAAAGTCACAGTGTGGACAAAACTATTGGACAGCATGGTCCATTATGAAAAGACACCATAACAATGTGATAGACTGACTATTCTTCATCATTATTAGACTTCAGAAAAACTAATAAAACGATCATCATCACGACATTAAGGGCCTGTTTCAACACTTTCTGATAAAATGCCGAATAGGCTATTCACAACTTTTTTCACAGATTCTCCATACTTCATCCGTTAAGTTAAGTGGTGGATAGCCTATTCAGTAATTCAGCACTTATCAGGAAGTGGTGAAACAGGCCCTTAATGTAGAGAAATAATAAACCCGTAAGCCCATGGAGTGCAGTCATGGGCGTGTGTATTTTTTGTGATTTATGTATTTCGTCTCCGCGCATCCGTCGCGTCGGCTCATTATAAGACGACGTTGAAGGATGATTGAAGTCGGCTGAATTATGTTGTATTTAACCTGCACCAGATTAATTCAATTCCAGTATTTGCTCAGCAGATGGTGAAATTGATATTTTACTTTTTTTGTAAATTGATTTAAATAATATCTGTCTCAGTTTGTGTTCCATCATCCATGTTAGTCTCTTTTAAAAGGGACTTTGTCAGTTGTTATCTTTTTCATGTGCATGTATTATGATTTGTGTATTTATTTGTGAACAATCATTATTTTTTTAACGACCTTAAGGGCCTTAAGCTCGTTAAGAAGCTACTTTTTTAGCTTAAATCTGTAAGATTTAAGCTAAAAAAGTATTATTAGATATCTACGACTTGGTCGTGCGGGCGACACTAGATTCATCTCAATTAATATTTTTTTACATTAAAAAATTATTGCGTAAAACAAAACTATTTAAATAAAACAATTAAAGATGAATCTTAATTTGGAACAAAGTTTAGACAAATATGTGATCCAAATACCCAATCTGAAAAACCAATATAGAAAATATTGCCAACGAAAATGGCAAGGAAAAAAGACCGGAACCTTCCGGTTTTTGCAACAATAATACGTAGACATTAGCACAGTCGCCGGAACCGGATGTTAGTCGGCACTTCCGGTATCGCAAGGCAATGTGCCAGCGATGGATCCATGTAGTTTTAATTAGAAAATCCTTTGTGTAAGTACATTGGATCTAGAAATATTGTTCAAGTTTATATTCTGTAGATGTTCATGAAGTAAACTTGTTCTTGAAGTTAATCGTAATCATAATATTTTATTTAATGATAGAGCAGGCTCTATTGCACCATCTGTAATTTTTTTCGTAGGTCCGTTTCGTAGGTGATGGTCCTAAATGACTACAAACTTGGTCCAGCTATGTCAAATCTGTGTTGATCGTAATCTATCAGTTACACTTGAAATTAATGTACCAAATTACGATGTTTTGCAATCTGTCTATGAATCTATCAAGGTAATTACCCTAAAAGTACATTTAAAATACACATAGTACATTTGTACCAATGTTCCATAACAATAGTACTTAATAATAATATGTCAATAGCTACCAGTGAAACAACTAGATAAGTACCACTTACCGCATGTCGAGTGTTTTACTTATTTGGATGATTTGGTATTGGTGAGTTCCCTAACATTAAAACATTCTACTTTAGCACATAATATTTTCCTCGTTAGATATACGTATAGGTAAGAAACGTAACAACAATCCCATACATTAAATCTCTATATAACATCAACTAACATTAATTTAAAGTTTAGACATTGATAACGTATTAATTACAAACAGCTATTCATTGTATAATTGAATTAGCACCAATCGCGATAATATTAGCTTGTTACAATGTGTTTGATTTGATTATGTTAGAACAATTTTAGATGGAATAATCCATGCAAATTTTATAAATGTTTAAATGTATCTACCGTTCTATGTGTTTGTGATAAAGCGCTAAATCGATTTTAATGGAATTCAGTTTAAGGTTGCCTAAGGATAGTGAATAAACTACTGAAAGGCTGCAATGCTTTATAAATTATATTTATTGACTCCTACATATTGCTATTACAACCATTTTCTGCAACCAACAATACTGACACATTTCTCTTGTCAACAGTATTATTTTTAAATCTAAATAGGTTACATATTCGATCGAACATGCCGCCCACCAAGGACATCTTGTAATGTCCTTAACGGGAGAGCAATAAGTGAAGTAACAGTGATAAATTTGTAACAAGTAAACCAATATGAAAACAAAATACAAAAGTAGTAAAAGTAAACTGAATATAAACAAGCAAAATTGTCTAAAAATAACGTTTATCCCTTTGGAAGGCAGCACACTTTGGCAATCGGTATTTGCAAATATTATTGAATTTCTTTCTATTAATGTATTTCTAATGGCCTATATCTTAATATTCTGCTTTAAATTCTCTTTTTTACTATGACTATCTAGCCTCTAGTCGTTTAAAATAATTTCTGGAAATTTTCAACTATCATCATCTCTGTAATTTTTCTTCTGTTTTGTTCTTCTCCTTATTTGCAATTTTTGTCATGTATCTCCCTTCCACGTCTCGCTTGTTTATAGTTTTTATAAATATTCTGCTTTCTGTCTCATTCTGTTATCAATTATTATCATCCTTACCACCTTTCTTTGGTTTTGTTCTTAGGTTCCTTTACGCTTATCACTTTTTTTTACTTTGTATCTCGAACACATACTGCATTTTTAATATCTTTTCTCGCAAGGACCATGTTTAATACTCGAAGGCCCTTTTTGACCTGAAGAAGAAGACCATGTTCCATTCTTCCATTCTCAGAGGTCCGGGACCATGTTTAATTACTCTACTCAGAGGTCCGGGACCATGTTTACTTCTCAGAGGTCCGGTACCATATTTAATTCTTAGAGGTCTGGGACCATATTAATTCCTTCTTCTTGAGTTGACTGTATAGATTTTCTTCGCTCGAAGGACCATGATTAAACTACTAAAAGGCTGCAATGCTTTATAAATTATATTTATTGACTCCTACATATTGCTATTACAACCATTTTCTGCAACCAACAATACTGACACATTTCTCTTGTCAACAGTATTATTTTTAAATCTAAATAGGTTACATATTCGATCGAACAGATAGCTTGCTTAAAAGTAATATGATAAGTGTTATCAGATAACTTTACTACCTAAAACTTACAATAAGCAACGCATTTTTTCAGCCAAATAAAAAATATCGTACATTTTTACTAACCATGTTAATTTTACATCGCAGTCTATTGCGACATGATTCAGGAATCCCTTTTGTACAGGAGGACAGAGTACAATTTATTGTTCAATAATTCCGTTCCCAAAGAATTGGGAATCCAAAAGAAATGTACGTTTTGTGTGTCAAATTACCTTACATATTTGCTACAATATTCGAACTCAGTTGAAAAAAAAATGGTATATTCTTCTACTACATAATATATTTTCTTATCGCTTCATCTAAGCCTATCGTCTAAGCCTGGATCGATTTTGATAAAAATCATGGTTTCCGAGTAGCGGGTAAGGACATAAGCTGTTCTAAAAGATGCACAATCCCCTGGACAATTGTGGGCAAGCTCTAAAAATACATAATTTCTCCCTTGTCTACAAAATTAATTAACTCTATAAAGTATAAACTATAGTTTTTGTTACGGCTATTATAAATTTAATCTTTTATTTGAAATAGCTCGGTCTAGCCCGAGGGTTTATGCGATGACTATTATTACTGAGCTTCTGAAACTCAACCGTTGTTTATACTATAATTGGTACAGTACTTGTAATATTTTTATTGATAAAATCTACCTCTAACCATCTACCAATCACTGTGCAACTAATAATTGCAGGGAACAGAACTTTACGTTTAAAACAATTAAGATGTTTTCGAAATTGATTTTCTTATCTCACGTATCGCGATTGAGAGATATGAAGTTTATACGAGATTTAAGATTACGTCACTTGTATTGTAAAATAATTAATATTTGTAAATGAAATATTATTATATCGTTTCGCTATCTCAATAATCTCGATACAGATACTTGTGGACTAAAGCTTGGTTTCTGAGGTTATCTATTTAAGGTCAAGCCAGTTCGACACATAATTAATTCTTCAGACTGGACGCTTAAAAATCAGTCTTTATTTTTAAGCTTCCAGTCTGAAGAATTAATTATGTCGAATTCTCTTACACCAAAATTAATTTAGACTCAAAAAGGAATAAAGTAAGAAAATAACCGAACAGAATATTGAAAAATGGCATTGTAATTCTATTACAAAATCTTGAATATCGCCATAAAAATACACTTCAAATTCGAACATATCGTAATTTTCAATGACAATGGTATGATTTTTTTACAAAAAGGATAGCTTTTTTATAGCGACAAAAAAGAATACAATGGGAATTCCTAGAACCTCCGATCGAAGTATTAATAATGATTCGGTCATTAAAAAAATAAAATAAAATTTTATAAATGTTTAAATGTATCTACCGTTCTATGTGTTTGTGATAAAGCGCTAAATCGATTTTAATGGAATTCAGTTTAAGGTTGCCTAAGGATAGTGAATAAACTACTGAAAGGCTGCAATGCTTTATAAATTATATTTATTGACTCCTACATATTGCTATTACAACCATTTTCTGCAACCAACAATACTGACACATTTCTCTTGTCAACAGTATTATTTTTAAATCTAAATAGGTTACATATTCGATCGAACATGCCGCCCACCAAGGACATCTTGTAATGTCCTTAACGGGAGAGCAATAAGTGAAGTAACAGTGATAAATTTGTAACAAGTAAACCAATATGAAAACAAAATACAAAAGTAGTAAAAGTAAACTGAATATAAACAAGCAAAATTGTCTAAAAATAACGTTTATCCCTTTGGAAGGCAGCACACTTTGGCAATCGGTATTTGCAAATATTATTGAATTTCTTTCTATTAATGTATTTCTAATGGCCTATATCTTAATATTCTGCTTTAAATTCTCTTTTTTACTATGACTATCTAGCCTCTAGTCGTTTAAAATAATTTCTGGAAATTTTCAACTATCATCATCTCTGTAATTTTTCTTCTGTTTTGTTCTTCTCCTTATTTGCAATTTTTGTCATGTATCTCCCTTCCACGTCTCGCTTGTTTATAGTTTTTATAAATATTCTGCTTTCTGTCTCATTCTGTTATCAATTATTATCATCCTTACCACCTTTCTTTGGTTTTGTTCTTAGGTTCCTTTACGCTTATCACTTTTTTTTACTTTGTATCTCGAACACATACTGCATTTTTAATATCTTTTCTCGCAAGGACCATGTTTAATACTCGAAGGCCCTTTTTGACCTGAAGAAGAAGACCATGTTCCATTCTTCCATTCTCAGAGGTCCGGGACCATGTTTAATTACTCTACTCAGAGGTCCGGGACCATGTTTACTTCTCAGAGGTCCGGTACCATATTTAATTCTTAGAGGTCTGGGACCATATTAATTCCTTCTTCTTGAGTTGACTGTATAGATTTTCTTCGCTCGAAGGACCATGATTAAACTACTAAAAGGCTGCAATGCTTTATAAATTATATTTATTGACTCCTACATATTGCTATTACAACCATTTTCTGCAACCAACAATACTGACACATTTCTCTTGTCAACAGTATTATTTTTAAATCTAAATAGGTTACATATTCGATCGAACAGATAGCTTGCTTAAAAGTAATATGATAAGTGTTATCAGATAACTTTACTACCTAAAACTTACAATAAGCAACGCATTTTTTCAGCCAAATAAAAAATATCGTACATTTTTACTAACCATGTTAATTTTACATCGCAGTCTATTGCGACATGATTCAGGAATCCCTTTTGTACAGGAGGACAGAGTACAATTTATTGTTCAATAATTCCGTTCCCAAAGAATTGGGAATCCAAAAGAAATGTACGTTTTGTGTGTCAAATTACCTTACATATTTGCTACAATATTCGAACTCAGTTGAAAAAAAAATGGTATATTCTTCTACTACATAATATATTTTCTTATCGCTTCATCTAAGCCTATCGTCTAAGCCTGGATCGATTTTGATAAAAATCATGGTTTCCGAGTAGCGGGTAAGGACATAAGCTGTTCTAAAAGATGCACAATCCCCTGGACAATTGTGGGCAAGCTCTAAAAATACATAATTTCTCCCTTGTCTACAAAATTAATTAACTCTATAAAGTATAAACTATAGTTTTTGTTACGGCTATTATAAATTTAATCTTTTATTTGAAATAGCTCGGTCTAGCCCGAGGGTTTATGCGATGACTATTATTACTGAGCTTCTGAAACTCAACCGTTGTTTATACTATAATTGGTACAGTACTTGTAATATTTTTATTGATAAAATCTACCTCTAACCATCTACCAATCACTGTGCAACTAATAATTGCAGGGAACAGAACTTTACGTTTAAAACAATTAAGATGTTTTCGAAATTGATTTTCTTATCTCACGTATCGCGATTGAGAGATATGAAGTTTATACGAGATTTAAGATTACGTCACTTGTATTGTAAAATAATTAATATTTGTAAATGAAATATTATTATATCGTTTCGCTATCTCAATAATCTCGATACAGATACTTGTGGACTAAAGCTTGGTTTCTGAGGTTATCTATTTAAGGTCAAGCCAGTTCGACACATAATTAATTCTTCAGACTGGACGCTTAAAAATCAGTCTTTATTTTTAAGCTTCCAGTCTGAAGAATTAATTATGTCGAATTCTCTTACACCAAAATTAATTTAGACTCAAAAAGGAATAAAGTAAGAAAATAACCGAACAGAATATTGAAAAATGGCATTGTAATTCTATTACAAAATCTTGAATATCGCCATAAAAATACACTTCAAATTCGAACATATCGTAATTTTCAATGACAATGGTATGATTTTTTTACAAAAAGGATAGCTTTTTTATAGCGACAAAAAAGAATACAATGGGAATTCCTAGAACCTCCGATCGAAGTATTAATAATGATTCGGTCATTAAAAAAATAAAATAAAATTTATAATTTTCTCCTATTTTCGACCTATCAAAGACGCGGCGAGCGCGCTGATATGATGAACTCACTGACAGACATCGACCTGCTAATTTTAGGGACAGCATTGCCTTAACAGTGTTATTAATTACTTCATATTTTAACGGAAACCAATCAAAAGCAGCATAAAGGAACATCTGTTGTCATAAAACCTATTCGTATTTAGCAGAACTGTTAGCGCATTAGCGTGCGATAAAGGTGCATTATTTTATCAGAGATTACAGTAGATAAACTGATATAAAGTTACATCTTCATACATGTCTGTAGCACGTGCTGTGGCCGAACTGTGCAGTTTTATCGTTATCTACAGATAGCAATACTGGGTTGCCTTTTCAGACGGCTTTACCCGCGTTTGATATCGTTTAGCGAATGTCCACAGCCTACGAATACAACTTCTTGTGGGTGAAGTTTCGTAAAATTCGTAGATTTTGCTTGACTAAAGACTAACACTGAGTTCGTTACAATGTTGAATTACTCTCTATCTGCTTAACTTTTGCACTTATACCCTGGTATGTAAAATTTAGATCATAAAAGAGGGTTAGTACTGAAGTTCGGCGCGGCTGTCGATCGACGAATTATCTGACAGGTTCTATCAACGTACGAGAGCCAGGCTACCGAAATTTACGATCCAACTTCGCACTTTACAACTCTTATCAATACTCTGTTACGTACTTCGCGCCGTTTTATAGTTACCCTAAATTCCTTTTTACACCCTTAAAGTTAAACCAAGCTAGAGAGTGCTAAAATTTCAAAGAAACGTGAAAAGTACAAGATTAATGGCACTTTTATCAAATATAATATTGTGGTTAAAATATTGATCAGTACTGTGTTTTCTTTCAGTTTTGACATAGTGTTTTCAACCTTACAATAACGGTTACAAGTACTCCGGAATTATAATATTATTACCTATAATTATCATAGAAATACAAAACGTATGTCATGCTTAATAAATGTGCGGGCGCCCGATTTAAGACGTTTGATTTGAAAATCCATAGGTGCAACTTTATCTAGCACTACTCTATCTAAAGGTCTAAAGCTGTATAAATGATTGTATACCAGTATACAACAATGATATTGCTATGCACCTGTAACGTCAGAACCACGCACGTTCTGTGCCAATAAACGCCGGAGCGTTTAGCTCAAATAATAAATAAACTAGCAATTAGCGCTAATATGTATTCATGGGTTATCTGATAAGATACAGGCTTGTTCCCGCTATGTTTTAGCAGTATGATTCCTGTTTATAGGCCCCGCACGCGGTGGGTGGCGTGCGCTCAACAAGCTATCGTCGTAGTGATGTACGCAGCACTTATCGATAAAGAAGCTGCGGATAAAGAGGTGTTCAGGTGCATTTATTATTATCGACGCCATATGGGGTTAAAATTTTACGTAACACATATTCTGCGATTTTGAAACATAATTTAAGAATAAGTTGAGTAGAAAATATTGGTAAGACATAAGGCAATTGTTATCACAAAATGAAACGGTAAATTCAAAATAAAATTCTTATTAGCAATCTTCTTGATTTTTATAGATGAATTGATTTATGATTATGATTTATGAATAAATAAGTAAGTATAATTATTGTATATAAGTCAGCTAAGCTTTAAATTTTAAGCAGCTGGTGGTTGAATTGATTTAACTCCTCAACTTAACTTTGTTAACTCGTTTGGGGAAATATTTATGATTTCAAAAATATTAGGGTGAGGCCGTGGATTTTGCCACTTTGTAACGTATAGTAACGCAGAATATTCTACGTTACAGTAACACTAAACGTGTTAAAGTAACGCAAAAGTAACGGTGTTGCTTTGTTAAGCTTATGTCATAGTGACGCGATAAAAAACTAGTCGGTAGTGATAAAA
The DNA here is from genome assembly GCA_937595015.1 of Polyommatus icarus. Lineage (NCBI taxonomy): Eukaryota > Metazoa > Arthropoda > Insecta > Lepidoptera > Lycaenidae > Polyommatus > Polyommatus icarus. Next base: position 8,333,953 of record OW569335.1, on the reverse strand, counting down.
AAAAAATGTTACAAATTGTGTGTTTTTTGATTATTGTCGATCAGAATAATCAAGGAGACAAACCCTTCGATTACGGTGCGGCCAGATCCGGCCGCGCTATCTAAACGCAGCTATTTTTGTCTATACCCACGCGGCCACATCCGGCCGCGCTCTTTCATTCGATTGAGATACGTATTTCGTCGATTTAGAGACTACTTTTGTATGAAGAAGTTTGGTTAGTTATGATCTATGGTAAATTTGACACATTCTGAATGCAAAATATTATACAATCTGTGGTCGACGAGTATTTTTCAGTCATTAGAAAATCGTGAATTTTTTCGTGTGTGTTCTGACATTTTGTGTGTTTTTTGTGAAATTATTGATAGATTTAACGAATGTAAGTAGTAAAATAAGTTACTTTAGTAATAAGATTAGTTTTAGATAATCATTTGCAAGAAATACTTCGTAAAAATTTGTGAAAGTTCAGAAAAAAGTTGTGTGTGTTATAAGTATTTTGAACGAAATTTGCTTCATATATTGGTAAATTAATTACGTAAAACGCTTGAAGAAGTTATAACAAAAGGTCTACAAGATTTTGAATTACGATAGTATTTCTTACAATTCTAAAACAAAGAGTTCAAAGTCCGCAGGTAACGGCCATATTCTGCCGGCCACGGCCATTTTGAACTTTATTTGTAAAGCCCTAATGACGAAGTTTGCTTGTGGGTAATACGAAACCCATTTTTTTGGGTTAGATTTATGACCTGTTTTTATAAACATCTCGAGTAGTAATGATAAACAATTCATGTAAGAGTTTAAAATCGGGGTTCCCTCGAGTAGAATAAAACAAAATATTAACTTATTTCATGTGAAACAGTCAGAAAAAATATATTTCAAAATATATACTTCTGAAAAGAATATTAAATCAGACTAAATACTATATTATGATGGCTTGATTGATAGAAAATTTAACATATATTATAATATTTCTCACAGAAACATAAAATATAGTTAGTATGTAAAGTTATTACATTATTTGTACAAAAAGGGTAGGCCGGGCGCCATTTTTTTTTTGCACATTACGTACATTACGTCTTTGCAAAAATTTTGGCACATACAGAAGGGTTAAGTAAATATTTAAAAAGTTATGGAAATTTTTAATTTGATTGATATAAGAAGTGTTTTTTATTGTTCATATTAAGAAATTAACGCATGTAAATACTAATCAATTATTTACAGAACATTTCTCTATGAGATTTCCAAAAAAAAGGCATGGCCAATTTTTTGGATAAAAAATACAATGTGTATAGTATACAGCGAAATTGACAATATGCATTAGTCTTTACAATGCTTTTACGTTACGTAACACAGAATATTTGTTACCAGTAACATAGAAGTAACGTTTAAGTAACGTAGAAGCTCGATTTTCAAGGCTATTTCAGGTTATAATTTCTTAATTAAGCCAAATTTGGAATAAATCTATAAACTATCATCTACATTATCCATTTCGACAAATAGTTTTACGTAAACAATAGTTAAAAAGTCGATATTTACCTTAAATTTCACCAAAAAACCCTTTTGATTTTGCGCTGCTGAAACACGCGTCATAAACTTGTCACAAATTTTAACAAACAAGATGGTGACTTTTCACTTTTTTTCTTGGCCCAATAACTCGGTGTTTTCATAATAATTCCGAATTTCTACTTAAAATTACATTTATATGCTTGTGTCTCGAAATACTGGTAACGAAGAAAACAGTAACGTAGAAGTGAAAAAAATGAGACAAATGTTTAAATGTTTATAAATCACTGATTAATGCATGTTTTCAATAGTTTAAAACCACATTATTGTGTCTCAACTATCAGACAATTAGATTCAATTAAACTTGCTCAGTAGACTCATAAAATAAAAAAGTTAAATAGCGACAAGTAATTAACCTACCATCAAAGACATCGCTTTTTTATCTAAAATTAGGGCTCTGAAATATTCAGATTGGCGTTTTAACATGATAATTTACCAAAATCCGCTTAAAACTATCCTAAAAGAGATAAAATATAACTGAAAGAAGTTATATATGAGATCAGTGCTATTTTCTGTTTTATTTTATGATGAATATGTGAGACACTTTTCTTTAAAAAAAAGTGGCAAAATCTACGGCCTCACCCATTAATAAACTATCGACACATCACAGGCACAGAACTACAAGTACCTAATGACAGCTATTCGGTAATGGGCGCACGGACGCAAAGAGCTGCATTTATGATAATTAGTGAGATACAATATTTACTCCGCGGGTTAAAGCCCCGTCTATCGGTTCCTTGTTTATCTGAGCTGTTCTAGATCCACTAACGAAGGTTTACAATGTAGTTTTTAATGTCATGAATGTCATGAAAGTTGCAAATTGTAACGTCGATAAAATTTTCATAAAAGCATCGACTATATTTTTTATATTTTTATCGATAACTTTTTTGCCCTCATTAGTATTATTTAGCTGAATTATTTTTCTCTTACTATTCAATGCTCATTTAGAAAATCTAAAACCTACATCTAAAGGTTTTACTATTGTCATACGAAACCTACAAAAAATGTTTTATATTAAATCAAAGACACTGTATTATAATTTATACTTGGGTGTTTTATTTATTATTTTGACTTTACGTTTCATTATAATATACGAAATATTAGGCTATCCTACTAATATTATAAAGGCGAAAGTATGTGAGTTTGTGAGTTTGTATGTTTGTTACTTCTTCACGCTTAAACGGCTGGAGCGATTTCGACAAAATTTGACAAGGAGGTAGCTGACATCCTGGATTAACACATAGACTACATTTTTAACCGACTTTCAAAATGGAGGAGGTGTTATATTCATTTTTGTAATAACCTATGTTCAACGATGACTCCGCTGTTTGTGAACCGATTTTCAAAATTTTGCTTTCTTCTACTTCTCCCCCAAACCCCCCCACCACTTTTCCTGAAAGTGTTGCTTTTAACGAAATTTATCTATTATTCTTATTATTCTTTTTTCTCTCAGTCATCAAAATTGAAGTGTCCGATGATCAAACTCATTTTTTTGTCTTTAATACTATTTACCTATTACAACACAATCCTCCTTATACACCTAATAGTTTACCTTATTACACCTAATAAATCGCGGGTAACACCGCGGCACAGTGTTTATTGTAGCCCAAAAAACGGACATCGTCTTTTTATTTGTTAATTCGAAAGAGTACTTAATTACAAATCCCCGAGTAAAACACCCAGGTGTCTCGCTTTAATAGTTTTTGAATTATCTCGAAAAGAATATCCCAATCCCGCGTTCATAAAAAAGTGAAAAGTTATTATATTTCAAAATTGGTACAGATTAGAAAAAAAACATGTGATATAAGACTTGTAGGACATACAAAAAGCTACATTATGAACCCTTTTTTAATCGGCTATCACTTATGGGGGCCATGAAAACGAAGAAAATCGATTTTCAGTTTTTATTTTTTTCTGACTAAACTAAGTCGATGTCGAAAGCGCATGTTACTTTAAAAGAAAGGTAATTATCACCACCACCAATAGTAAAAATACCAAACCCCTAACCCGTGGAACTTTTGAGTTCTATGACTTTAAAAAATCCGGGATTGGCGGGATTCGTGCGCTTTGTTTTTTTATTACATTGTTCGATCGTGTTGCTAAGAAGTAACAAATTCTGCGAAGTAACTATAGTTATCAAACTCTAAAAAGTATCAATTTTCTAAGAATGTTATTTTTTGACGAATTATCTAAAGAAAATGCGTAGTAAGTAAAAAATTTGTATAGAATTTGTACACAGTGCCTTCTTATTTTTAATCTTAAGCGTAAGAATCTAGCACGGGGCTACTTTTTAGCCAAAAATTTAAAATTATTCTTTTAAAAATAGGATTTACAACTTAATCTATAAAATGTAAAAAGTTAGCATATAAGTTAACAGTGTAAGTCACAAAATTATGAATAATATTCTTTTTAAGGTAGACTTGCTAGCATCTACCAACTGCCAAGATATGCCATCGCTCATCGCCTATGAAATAGTTGAATTTAGCAAAAATAAAACGTTCTTTTGACTACCTTTTTCAATTTATTAATGGAAAGATTTTGAAATATTTTTTAAGTTTTATTATAAAAACGCATACATTGACGCATGGATAAGTTTAAAGGCTTATAACTTTATTTTCATTTCATGTAAGTATAATAATATATTATGTCTTCAACATTTGCCCCTGGTAAAATCGAAGAACAAAGAAATGTGTTTTTTTAAAAATGTGGCATAACTCAGAAAACATAAAAATTAAACTTCGTTTGCATTGGAAAGTATGATAGTATCATTATTATTATGGCTGTTACTAATAATTACTATCACCGTCGTCGCTGCTATTATTATTATCTTCGGGGACATCGGGGCATGGGGGTTCAAACTTCAAATTAATAAGTTTATTACTTTACGTGGATAAGGTACTCGATTTTTTACAATGTTTGCCAACATTTTGGAAATTGAAGAAAGGCTTGTACATAACTTGAGTACAATTTTACTAACGATTAACAGTGGATTGCCAATAAACACCGAAAATTTTGATTTCTTTTGCAAAACTTTAGCGTACCGATATGTTGCTGAATATGGATGGCATCCCATGATAATAACATTACATGAAATACCAGTCCACGGTTAAAACATAATCAAAATAGAGCCTTTACCAATAATAGGATTTCTCTCAGAACAGGCTGGTCAGTCGCGCAACAAATATTGGCATTATGATCGGGAGCTTAACACTCGTAAAAATTCCAGGATAAACACTATGACCGATTTGTTCCATCGAGCGCTAGAGTCATCCGACCCAATAGTTTCCCATTTAAACCTTGACACCAAGAAAAACGCAAAAAAGTACCTTATCCACCTGAAGTAATAAACTTATTAATACCTTTTATTTATTTATTTAGTTATTAATTATTATTTATCATAGGGGCAGATTTAAAAATCTGCCCCTATGATAAATAATAATTAATAACAATAGCTCAGTGACGATGGTGAAAGTAATTAATTAATTAACATCGACGCTGACGTCATAACAATTATACTATCATACTTTAAAACGATAAAAAGAAGCATGATATCTAAGTTTTGTGGCTAATCCCACATTTTAAAAAAAACACATTTTTTTGGTATTCGAATTTCACCAGTGGTGAATGTTGACGACAATTAATATTATACATGACGGCAACGGTGATGACGTGACACATGCATTGATTATATATTTTTTACTTTAATAGCACTTACTTATATAATATTTTCCTAAATCATTTCGTCAAAATGTATGAAAAAAGTAAATTTAAAAATATTTAGTACTTTTTAACCTTTGACAACTATAGTTACTTCTCAGAATTTGTTCCTTGTTAGCAACACGATCGAATAGTGTAATAAAAAAACAAAGTCCACAAATCCCGCCAATCCCGGATTTTTTAAAGTCATAGAACTCAAAAGTTCCACGGGTTAGGGATTTGGTATTTTTACTATTGGTAGTGGTGATGATTACCTTTCTTTTAAAGTAACATGCGCTTTCGACATCGACTTAGTTTTGTCAGAAAAAAATAAAAATTGAAAATCGATTTTCTTCGTTTTCATGGCCCCCATAAGTGATAGCCGACTAAAAAAGGGTTCATAAATGTAGCTTTTTGTATGTCCTACAAGTATTATATCACATGTTTTTTTCTAATCTGTACCAATTTTGAAATATAATAACTTTTCACTTTTTTATGAACGCGGGATTGGGATTTTCTTTTCGAGATAATTCAAAAACTATTAAAGCGAGACACCTGGGTGTTTTACTCGGGAATTTGTAATTAAGTACTTTTTCGAATTAACAAATAAAAAGACGATGTCCGTTTTTTGGGCTACAATAAACACCGTGCGCGGGGCACAGCTAGTACGTTTCATATAGGAAAAATTAGGCAACTTGTTGTGGGTATATTTTTCGAATAATTGTATAAAATGCACTAAAATAGGCTACGTATGAATAGCTTAATATTACGTATGAATTCATATTTTATTTTTTTAAACTTAGCATACTATGTTAAGTAACACAGCTTGTTATATTACCTTAACTAATAAGAACCAATATGAGAACAAACTATCACAGATGTTAAAGACATTAAAAAGCTATATCAATTTACACGTTAGCCACACCGCTACCAAAATGTTACGTGCATTAAAGATAATGGAAGTAATTTTTCACGCATTTCTTCTAAAATCATGTGCACTTATAGCGTAATTCCTTTCTCAGGGAGGAAAAAAATGATTGATGCCTCTGTTTTTATCGTCATCTTAGTTATTATTGCGTGAATAAACAAAAACTCATGTCATAATACGAAAGCATTATTGATTGCATGTAATTATGCTTGCAATTCGGGTGGCAAAAAGATAATGAGATAGACCTTTCTTTATAGGTAATCAGTTTTATTTAGATCTCTGAAAAAAATACTAGGTATACGGTATGTTAATTGGAAAGTGCATAATTAATTACCTCCTCCTTTTTGGAAGTCAGTCAAAAAACAAAAGCGTACTACCTAATTACAAAATCGTTAATCAGGTGATCATCCTTCGTGGTATATTTTTTTGGGCGAATGTGGTGGAAAACTTAAGGACCATAATTTGGAGCCTCCTTTTTCATCTTAATAAAAATACTTTTTCTTTGAAATACCTACGTCGTGAGTATTCGGACCATAATCCTTCGATCGGGGATTCTTGGAATTGCTTTTGTATTCTATTGATGTAGCGATCACCGGTGCTCGTATGGGGCTTGATCGGTGAATTGAGTTTTGAACTCTTTAGTTAAATTAATAACATCACCTTTGTTCTGACAACTTCCTCAATTACATTTACACATTTAAATGTAACTAAAACAGCGTCCAAAAAACTAAATTGGAGCTAAATAAATATGTAGTCAGTTGTCCGTTTGTTTAATTTGTGCGGGTTTTCCGTTTTTGTGATACCTAACGTGGACTAACCGAATTGAGCTTGTCATTCCTGTAACTCGTTAATGGTGGAGTTTTGTTGCGTGTATCCTTGTCAATGCAATTAAAAAATAACTCTAGCGATGAATATATAACAGATACCGGTTAAGACCACAAACCTCAGGTTGATATTATCCAGCCAAAGTTTCCACCAAGGTCCTTCGATTATAATGCTTTTCTTTCAATTCACCAGCGCTTTTTAGCTAACGTTCATGCATTATCCAATAAAAAACGCTAGTGAATGATGTTTTTTTCCAGAAGTTTATTACTGGAAAAAACACCAGAAACAGGGCATAAGAAAGCCAAAAACGTTGTGATTATGTAAAAAGGTCTTAACCTAATTCAACCCGTTCATAATCGATGAAAATTTTTAGAACACGATTTAATTACGCTAAAATTCTTTGTTAAATTCAAGCTGAATATGCATGAGGATGCTTCTAAGTGGTCAGCAGTGGCACGGTAATTATGAAGTCAACCTCAAGCTCGCCCAAGGCTTGCTAAATGGAAACTAAGTGAGCTTCTAAGCTTGTCTTTCGAGCTTAGCTCTGGTTAGCTGGGTATGGTATATTCACTTACCATCGGACGACACGTTGAACATTCAGATGATTTCATTTGAGTGCGTCCCGTAATGAAATTCGTATTGCTATGGAATTAATATCGTTTTGGATAACTAAAAGCTTAATGTATTAAACAATAAATGAAGTTGTTGTTATTTTTGTCTCTGAAAAATGTATGGATACGGTTCACCACTTTATGATGTTTCAGGCGACATCTAGTTTGCAATAACTTTGCACTGCACAGAAAAGTGGTACTACATTTGATGTGAATATTAATATTCCATAAGTGTACGTATCCAGCATACGACTGTGGAGCTCTTATTACTTTTGAAGATATCTGCAGGAATTTCCAGGAACCTCGAAGCGACGCCGCAAGGAGTATGAAGGATTTTTCCGGGGGACACTGATATGAACGGATAAAACATGATTCAGTAAAATATTTTAAAGTCTTACCGTACTCAGAAAAAATTGTTATTAGTTGCAGTATTAAAATATGATTATTTAACTTTAATTTAATGAAGAATATGACCGGAAATATCCAAACTAAAGTTATTGAATTGGTACGACCATAAGGTGTACCTAATGAAGATTCTGATAGAAAATACTGTGTTGAAGTTTCTAATAAAAGTATTAGAAATAATCTATACTTACCAATATGTAAAATGGACCATGAGGCTGTTGGTGCTCAAATCCTGGGACAAAGACATCACATTACGATGCATGACACATCCGAACTTTTGGTCCTAACTATAGTTTGATATTTCTCTGTCGTGCCCTAACGCCTACTTAATAACACATCTGTCATATACGAACAATGCATTCGATCTGAATATTAAGTGTTGAGACACAATACTGAATACATCCATGGATAAAACAGCACCGCCTTCGAATAGATTTGCGATGCAAAAATGTACCATTATGGGCAAATATAGGCGAGATGTGTGATAAAATTGCCTACCTTATGGTGAACTAGAACAATGGTATGGTGGAGAATTTAAATATATAAAGTTTTGCTTCGATTTTAAGAAGCTACTTTTGTAATGCCTATGGCCGTGTGACTAAAACAATATAGTGTTCATTATTCATTCAAAGAATTATTTCAAAAAAATAGGCGTCGTCCGCCCCTTCGTAGCGTAGCAAAATTTTATCGCCAAAAAAAATATCGTCAAAAAAAATATTAATCTGTATATTTTATTAGAACATCTTTCATCATTAGATCTTCATACCAAATTTCATTAAAAATTGTTCAGTGATTTAACTTTCAAGCCTAAGATTTGGCAGACGTGGATGGCTTAAAATGTATTTATATTCTAGGTAAGCAGTTACTCGACTGAACATTTTAGTTGACATAATATACACACTTGCTACATTATTTCAACTAATACTTTTTAAATTTAACATACAACTAAAATAACCATCCATTTTCTAATAGTTCGAAGTTTGAATGAAAAACTGTGGAATGATAACGACGACAAAGTTTCAGAAACCTCAGATTTTGCATGTGAAGCCGTTCGGGGATTTTAGCGGACAATTCATTTGCATAACGGAAAACTCATACTAAGTACCCGGCTCCGGTTCGAACATTTACCCTCGTGAGGATTCGCCAAGCTATAATAGTCTAGACGATTTAAGTCCAATGAAAAGAGTATTTAATATTCAGTCGCGATGTAAAGCTTCGATCGTGGAGGATTGTAAGTTTTTTTTTTACATAATTTCATCTAATCTATAGCGTTGCTGATTGGTAAACGTTTTTGATAGCCTATCGAATTCACTGGTCAAATAAATAAAGATGTCCGAAAGGCGATTTTAATCTTATTTATTTCTATAATAACAAAAGTCTGAAGCTATATTTCTTAAATATTGGAACAAACAAGAGGCAGCTAGTCCGTTGCAACTTGCAATACGTTGTTTAATTTCATCTAATCTATAGCGTTGCTGATTGGTCAACATTTTTGATAGCCTATCGAATTCGCTGGTAAAATAAATAACGGATGTCCGAAAGGCGATTTCAATCTTATTTATTTCTAGAATAACAAAAGTCTGAAGCAATAATTCTAAAATATTGGAACAAACAAGAGACAGCTAGTCCGTTGCAATACGTTGTTTATATTATTTTATTGTTGCATGTCCGCATGTATCTTCGTGGTTTACGATGCACATCCTTCTTTATTTCCTGAAGAAGGCACCGCTCGTTTCGAATTTATTGAAAGTTGTTGCAGAGTCGTTTCAATCAGATTCTTCTATGGGATTTATTAAGGAAGGGCATGCTGCATAACTCGCCCTTACAATACCAATTACTAGAAAAGTGATAAAATTCTTTGGTTGTTGAGTTTGCCTTTAACGTTGTAGAATAATATGGTCATTATAAACAACACTATATAATGTATGTACGTATGTGTAAGGACCACTTATTTTCCATAGATCGTTTCAATTTCTCGTAAAGATGTTGTTTCTTTTATTTACCTTCTAGTAAAACATTTAATACGTATAAATAAATCCATGAATTGCTAGGTTCTAAAGAATAAAAAAAATATATATACTTAACTCGCTGTCCCGGTGAACTTAGGTTTTAAAATCTTCCCTGGAGTCTGGACTTCGGGGATTATTTTAAGACTAAAATTATCAGAATTGGTTCTATAGCGTGACTAACACAATAATTGCAAATCTATTTTTATTTATATAGATTTAAAATTTTGGGTTTGTGCCACTTAGAAAAAACTTTAGATGAGAAGCATGTATTATTTTTACATATTTTAGTGAGGTTGGTGAATATTTAAATTCATATTAAATCAGCGCAAGAGCAATCGACTATAGTTTACGTTGTCGAAAACGACAGTAAATTAAGCTGCATAAAGAGTGGACCTTAAAAGGTTCCGCGCAATTGGACTAAGTGGAATAAATCGTCCCATTATTGCTTTTTATTCGACTATGCCTTGTTCACCCTTTATGTACTGTGAGTGGGTTACCTACAATTATATAAAATGACTATAGACATTGAATGATCTTAGAAATTCTCTTCTTCTACTTAATTACACTACCTTCTGGCCTTTAACCAATTACACTAGGATTTTAACCATTTTTAGAAAGTTTTTAACTTTGTATGAAATCTTATCATTATCATACAATTTGTTAGCAACAATGTACGTATCTAAATTAATAACAAGGCTAAATTTGTTTAAATAGGACCCTTAAGATAGAACAATATTATAGTACCTGTCTACCTGATATTACAAAAGTAAAGTAAAATTATACATGTACAAAAAGTAGGTTTATAACATAAAATCAGCATTAATTATTATTTTTAACAAAAAATTAAAACCGACTTCCAAGGTAAAAACAATAATAGCATCCTTATAATATGAACTAAAAAGTATTAAATAATAATTATTCCTTTCTAATAGTGCCTTTTTCCGAATTCGGCTAAAACTCAACTATTTCTGTACTCAATCTTCATCATTTTGAAGTCGGTACCAGATGAATCTTCAGTTCTCTGACAGAATAAAACTTTTGGAACTGGCACCGACTTCAAAATTATGAAGATTGAGTACAGAAATAGTTGAGTTTTAGCCGAATTTGGAAAAAGGCACTATTAGAAAGGAATAATTATTATTTAATGCTTTTTAGTTCATATTATAAGGATGCTATTATTGTTTTTACCTTGGAAGTCGGTTTTAATTTTTTGTTAAAAATAATAATTCCACTATTTTTAGTTACCTAGTAAGCCATCGCGTACTATTTATGTAGAATATAACACCTGTATATTATTCTACGTAGCTACCTTATTATACAGTCACACTTACAAAATATAGTATCAGCTGCAGCCTGCAGATAATTTTAAACAATATATTAAAAAAAATCGAAGTGAACACGTGTGACGTGCTAAGTAGCCGGTCACCGGACTAGTTTCAATAGGCTGGCACTCGCTCGACTCGTCGCACACGCCTCGCACTTTATAGTCTTACATAGTACGGTAGGTACCCGGCCCGCGCCGCGCCGCCGCGCCGCCGAGCCGCGGCTCTCGCGACCAAACGCGATGCAAAAGGTTGAAATTGGGTTGTTTTCCAGAATATCTCGGCGAAGTGAGACGGAATGTTACATGGTCGAAGCAACTTTAACTTCTCAGAAGTAATGTCAGTTAATGTGTGCCTTATGCTCTGGAGATAAGGTTGAATTCGGTGACATTGGTGACCCTGACTTGGTAATGATGATTATAATGATGATGATGATAATGATGATGATGATGATGAATGTAATTTGCATAGTAGCATATGCTTTCAGTTCTTAAAACAGCGCCTAAACTCCCAAACTTGTATCTATAAAGAATCCGGAGTTCTCTTAGTATCTTCAGAACCATAGTATACCTCGCTGCAAAATCTTGCGTTTTGGTAGCATATGCTTAGGATGCTTCTTATGAAACCAAAATCACCATATGTTTCCATATAAATTTCGAGGAGTTCCCTCGATTACTCATGGATCCCATCATCAGGTCACCACTTTTGTGAACATATCAAATTGGAGTGAAACCTAATACAACAAAACAAAATTTTCGAAAATCGGTTCACAAACGGCGGAGTAATCGTTGAACATACAAAAAAAAAATCCACAGCCGAACATATTATAACCTCCTCGTTTTTTGGAAGTCGGTTAAAAATGTAGCGCATTTTTAACACACAGTATTTCAACTTTTAACTCTTTCCGTGTTGTTTTTGGGTTGAAAACACATTGCGTACGGTGTAATTTCGTATCTAGCCCTAACCAAACAATGCTGAATCGGCATACAATAAATTTGAGCGAAATAGACGTGGCTTGCGCTTGCACAATAATAAATAAATTTTATGTCCAGCGCCCAGCACAGTCTGCGCTAACATACTACACGGTCAACAATTTGTTATACATTTAAATTGCGTTTAATGTATGCAGGGAATAGTACAATTTAAAGTTCAAATGTATGAGCCTATGAATTTTATGTGATCTTTTAAAATGTAGAGGCCGCTCTATTTTACTAACTCTATTTTATTAGCTTTGTTTGTTGAAATACGTAGTAACATTCATCACGTAGTAACTTTACATTTGCTGCATTAAAAATTGTCCTATGTATATTCGGTACACATACATTCCTGAATATAATCGACCGTTTCCATTCCCATATTTTCTATAAAAATAAATTTCAGGCCAAACTACTGAGGAGCTAAGGCACTTTTGTGTGGAACAGCCATTTTCTTTTCAACAAAGTTGCTTATAATATTTAAGAACGCTTTCTGCAAAATCTCGAAACGGAATAAATTAACACCCCGTATAAGAACAAAACAATATCAAAGAGCATTTACTACACAGTGTACAAAATCTAATAACATGCTTCTTGGAAAACTTTTTGTTTTATATAAATAAATCATGGCAATCTGGTGTCGCAAATTACAGAGTGTGGGACACGCATATGGTAAAGTGTACCGACATTCCTTAATAGTAGGACTGGATTTGAGCCTATTCGCTTGGGGCCACTGCATTTATTATATCGTTATACAGTATAAACGTCACACAGTAAAGGAAATCTGTCGTGACTCGTGCCCGTAAAGTATCGCTCAATGTACACAAGCGTAAATGTTCTTCCTATACAGGAGAATGAAGATATAATGTCGTAGTTCAGTGTTTTTTTCTGTTTCAGGTACGTTTAACTGTGCTAAAATGTTGCAGCTGATAAAGGTAAATTAACACATAACCATATACTAAACATAAAATTAACACACCATATACGGGGAGGCCAATCGTTCGGGCCGGTCTGATCGTATGCTGACCGGATCGAACTTATTTTGTACATTCTCCTGTATTTGCACGAGTCCGGTTAGTTCGGCCTGCGATCAGTCCAACGAGATCAATCAGCCTTCCCTTCCTCATAAATACACGCTACAATAATATGATACTGCTGCTGCATAAAAGTATCTGAAATCACGCTTATGTGTGTATGCGCCTCACATAGTATGAAGATAATCTACTGCAAACCATTTATATTGTGACTATAATTCGTACAACACATTGTTTTGTGACACGTTTATTACCAATAATGCAGATTTATAGAAAGTTTTGAGTGATAGAGACTAGTTTAGTTGCACCCATCTGGATCAAAGTACAGACAATATTGAACCCTTAGATTTAGCTATTGCTAAAGACACGATATAAAATGTTAGGACAATATACCTATAATAATATTATATTCCTATATGTATGTGTTTGTGAAAATATAGAATAGCGCTCCAGTCAAAGATATCTTATTTATATTACTTATATTAATACGCGAGCGAAAAACTTTGGATCCCTTTTGACGAAAAATGCAGAAACGTAGGTGAATGAAATTTTGTATAGTTATAGTTTATATTATTGTGAAGGAGTGTATCGAGCCAATACTCATTAAGTATTTTGAAATTATGCTTTTATCATACATTTTTTTAACAAATAAAACATTACACACACTACAATGTGCACACTACGATCTTTTGAATGACAATCATACTCTTTTATTAATGGTTGAAGTTTGTTGTCAAATTGAAAATTGATTAAATAGGTCGAATTTTGACCATTGGGCTTTCTCTAGTTCCAAAATATTATGTACCTATCAAAATATTATGTCGCCTTTTTCCGACTTTTTTCGGATTAAAAAAATATGATTATTATTAAAAACACCAATATGTTCTTCTCCTAGACAACGCAATTTTATTTGTATGTATTGTATTGTGTATGCTGTAGAAGTATGTTGTAAAACAGTATTTCGCCGTGCAATACAAAATTCAAAGGATCCGTCTTTTATCCCCAGATCCGCTGAGGGTAACTAACCGTGAGCAAGGGCGTATGTACATCACTAAATTATTTATTTTCGTATCAAACAATAATAGGCTGAATGTTTAAGGATAGCGAGTAGCAACGCAGTATAAGCCAGCGGAATAAATGAACGTTATGTTCATTTATTTTCTTCTCGTAACATATTTTTGGTTGTAGTTAAAAAAAAGTTGATTTTATTATAAGAATCAAATGAACATAATATTTAATCAATTTTTGAATATTTCTAACATAAATACTTATAAGCAAACTAATGTTTACTAATACTCGTTGCAGTTTGACTATTATTCAAATTTCAATTAATCTTCAAAAGTTGCCGATATTTTAAATGCACTTGAATTCTGTAATTAAATATGGAACTTCAAAATATTACATTATTCCTAAACAATAGCAATCAATAAACAAATTTAATAATGTAAAATAATATCAGATTATTAAAAACAGTACAACAATTGAAGACGTGTTCGAAATTCGAGTACGAATCGAATAAAATGTGATTCATATTTCGGTCGAATTCTCACCACAATATTTGTAAGTGAAGGCGTTAATCAGGCATTGTAAATGGTTGAGAGGATTCAAGTTCGATACTTGATTTTTTCAAACAATCAGTAACCGTAGTAAATAATATAATAATAATTTATAATATTAAACAAGTAAACAACAGCGTTTACTACACATTCAAATTATAAAATGAAGTAAACATAAAGTTTGATGATAATTACTAGTACGCCACATTTGGGATAAATAAATAATATATAAAATTTATTTATTGAAGCTATTACAGACCCGATACAAATATTAGAAAGGGATCACAGCCTAACCAAATATTATAGCTTCACAGTAAACTGGCATGGGAAAATGAGACTTAAGAACAACAGTTCTATACCACTTACGACACTAATGCACTTTTTCGAATTAATAGCTACCATTACGATCAAATTCGAGAAGTCAGTGAGAATATTGAATATTGTTTAATAATGACATTAGATAGAATCGAATATATAAATGTAGACATACAAAGTACTCAGGCAGCTTTAGAATGTGCTATCAGAGAAGTTGATTCCTAGGCAGATGGGGGACCTACGTAGTTTGGTCGCGTTATGTCAAATTAAGCCGACAGATCACAACGCATCCATAAGGCTGCGTTTCCACTGAAGCGGAGCGGAACTGAGCTTAGCGGTTCCCGAATTGACCAATCAATTGAATGACAGCGAAGCGGAGCGAAGATTTCGAGCTTGGTGATTAATCAAGTCGGCACCGCTAAGCTCCGCTCCGCTTCAGTGGAAACGCAGCCTGAGTCGCGGCTGATGGATGCGACTTAACAATGTGCATGGTTCATCCGCGAATGTCAAAGACCTAACCTATATGTCAATGGCAGACGTCCGCGGATGCAAAAACATCCGGCCAGCCAGATTCTGTTCGGACGTCCGAAAGCTCAAAGTCGCGTCCGCGACTTATGTCAGACAATGTGCACAGTTTAGTGTATTTTGTATTGATCAGATAGAAATAAGCCGCATCCGATGGAAACTTCCGCGGACGTTCGTCCGATAATTTGTTCCCAGCTTAAAGAAATGAAATGAAGATGAAAACTTAAGGTTGTTGAACTAATCTAGCCTTTGTCTAAGATTTCGGATTAAAAAGACTATGGTTTTGGCCATAGATACCACAGCCTAAGCCCTGGTCAGACTCCATTTGTTTGTAAATTAGTATAGACTATAGTCACAAAGACGCAGGCAGTTTAAATTTAAGTTTAGACGTAAAACGCCAGTGTCATGGTCCATAAAACTTTATGTTAAAGTCCTTTCAATTACAAATTATTGCAAAACTCCGTAATATGTGAAAAACTATTTACACCGATTTTATGTAGCTCTCGGTTATGATGGTAATGAATTTATTTCTGCGCATGACTCCTAACATTGTTGAATACTAAGTAGACGCGGGAATAATTTAGGTTTAGCAATAACCACAAACTACTTGGCGTTTTGTTAAAACTGTGCGTAAATTATACTCGTACTTTGTACCCACTTTCTAGAAAACAGATGAATAACGTGCAGAACAAAATGTTTTCAAGGATTCATTATCTTTTATGGTTTTGGATAGTGCACCAAACATTACTAGACGGAGACACTTATCCGACTAGAATCTAGATGATGCCCGCAACTCCGTTGCGCCAAAATTCGTTTATCGCGCGGGAACTGTACATTTTTCGAGATAAAAGTATTCTATGTCCTTTCCCGGGTCTCAAAGTATTTCCATACCAAAGAACGATGGGCACTTTTGTATGGACCCTGGCCGGCATAGCCAATAAAGTTCTAATGCCTGTTAGCCTATTGCTTATAACCTAAACCTAAACCTAAACCTAAGTTTATGCTATGAATGGACCGGAAATATACAGTCTGGAACATTGAAAGTTATATTTTTGGCTCCTACTTTTTTTGTAAAAATCAAATCTAATATGGAAAAAAATCATTCTATGCTGTATTTTAGTCTGCTTCAATATCTGTCAAATTCGTCGGGTTTCACTAAGATTATGAACGGAATATGCCTCGCGCTGGCTGGTATAATTTATTTTTAAATGTTTAAAATAAAGATTTCAAAATTGGATTTTGACAATTTTAATCACATGTGCCAAAACACAAACAAAAATACGACCAAAGAGGAGCACGTCCAGCGAATATGTCATAGTTTTAAATTCGTAGGTAACAAGTTAACAACCCTAGCGACGATTTTCGTCATAATACGTCAAATTTAAAAATTTCAACATCAGTTCTAAGTCGGCATACTCTATAATTCTGTCTAATCTGGCTATAGGCTACATTTTATCACGCTAACACTTATAGGAGAATGTGGAAAAAACGGGGGAAATTATTTGAAAGGGCTTATCTCGCGATATACTGAAGCAATTTTTATGTTCTTTGGCACAAATAAGAAGTAAACCCGAAGGATCATAGGCTATCGATTTTAATCATTTTTTCAGTGGCTATATATTTTATACCCGTGCGACGCCAGGGCGGGTCACTAGTTTATAATATTTGTAAGTTAGTATGGATTACCCATTGTTTTTCATACAAAAAACAATTAATGTGCCAATGATAAAAGTATAATAATTATCATTTTAGATATACGTTGTATGGTTTTAACGTACAAGAGTAATATTAAAATTATAAAGGCATTGTTACAACGGCTGAGGCGTAATCCAACATGAGAGAAAATGTTAATGAGTGTTGGTTTAGGCGAGATGACCCAATGACAAACAATGTCCAGTATAAACTTTCTCACAGATGGACACATGACAAAGTGCGACTCGAATTTGGTGCGTGTACGCACTACAAAGCTCCTAGACAAAATATTTCTCACTAATAAAGCATTTACTGTATGATCCGTTGTTTTTGTCCTTCATGTAACTTTTCTAATGTGCCAGATATAGAAAAGCAGACAGTTTTCAATACAAAAAGTTACAAATTAAGGGTTGTATGCAAAATAATATTATCCATAAACCTACACTAGATCTACAGCCGACACTGTATCGCGATCCGTATATTTTATCACTTTAATGAAATTGGTACACATTTTTTATGTTATTGAAATCAGTAAAGAAGTTTGCTATAGTTCTTCATCTAGATTAACTGATAAAGATGTTATACAAGTAACCACTATAACATTAAATTACCGCAAATCCGATATGAAAAAGTTTTCCAGGAAAAAAACTGAATCACGAAGTCTGTACGAACCCTTACCGAATCCAAACACTGAACTTCCTAGAATCAAAACCATCATAGCATCCACGGAGTAGAGAGCAAATAAAATAACATACGAATTGTTACTGTAGTTACTAGTTTCCGTTGTATAATTCAAGACGAGTGGAAGAACCAGATAACTAACATTTTATAACATAAGGATAATTACTCATTTTTCCCTTATAATACAAACAAACTATGTAGTTATAACTTATAAGACTTAACTACTTCATCATCAGGCCAATATATCTATACTTACTGAATCACATTTTTTAAAATCTCTTTCCCAGCTCTAAAGTATCCATTGACGCAAAAAGTGTCAATTTTTAACCTGCTTGGCTTTAATTATTAGAAGTTGGTTTCGACTTTATAATTAGGGTTAATTTATATGCAGAAGAACTTGTTCGTATAGTGTGAAAACTTGACCCATGATG
The DNA here is from genome assembly GCA_937595015.1 of Polyommatus icarus. NCBI lineage: Eukaryota > Metazoa > Arthropoda > Insecta > Lepidoptera > Lycaenidae > Polyommatus > Polyommatus icarus. The sequence goes on along the minus strand of OW569335.1, from coordinate 8,315,389 downwards.
GACAAATAGAAGTGATTATAAACGCCTTATTATAAGAAATCATACTCCATCATCCATGATTGATATGGTCGACGTTGTATAAGTGTTAATAGACAGTTTCATACCGTGGTTGCATAATGCATGGTTACCATCAAAATATAGCAAATCTGTGTCATAGTTTTTTAGGGTTCCGTACCCAAAGGATGAAAACGGGACCCTATTCATGAGACTTCGATGTCTGTCCGTCTGTCTGTCTCCAGGCTGTAACTCAAGAACCGCTATAGCTAGACTTCTGAAATTTTCACATATTGTGTACTTATATCTGTTGCCGCTATAACAACAAATACTAAAAATAAAATAAAGTTAATATTTAAGGGGGGATCCCATACAAGAAACTTGATTTTTTTGCTCGTAATTAATAATGGTAACAGTTAGGCACTTGACATTTTCACAAAATCCTTAATTATATTTTTACTTTAATAATTAATAATAAAATTAAAACAAAGTAAATATGTAAGAGGGGCTCCCATACAAAAAACACAATGTTTTGTCTACGTTCACTCTATACCGGTACGGAACCCTTCGTGCGCGAGTCCGACTCGCACTTGACAGATTTTTTTACTGAAGTTTTTTTTCTATCAATTTATACATATAAACATAATGTATTCGTGGCCTGTCCTGAGTTTAAAAATCGTTGCTCCTTTGCCAATATTAGGCCAATTTGCGGCAAAGTTAGCCCTCGGTTCCTCGTGAAAAAAAGTATCATAGACAAAAAAAAAGAACATTGAGCTGTTGTGGTCATTGACCACAACAGCTCAATGTTCTTTTTTTTTAACTTTTAAAAAAAACTTTTCATTCGAATACTTTTGAAAAGCATCTATTGCCTCAAAAAACATGAAATAATTAAGTTATCACAATTTGATAAGGAAATAGACCTTGCACCTGTGTCGCTGTGGCAAGCGCAGTGCAGGTGGCTTCAACTAGTTGCCATGGCCGATAATAATCGATTAGAGCCGGAACAGAAGCTAACAGAACTGCGCCGATGCCCGTACAAATTAGCTCTCCTGTCTTAAAACATTATGGAAATGGTAATAAATTATAATATTAGAAACTAGATAACGCCCGCAACTCCGTTGCGCTAAACTCGTTAATCGCGTGGGAACCGTACATTTTCCGGGACAAAAAGTATCATATGTCGTTTCCCGGGACTCAAAGTATCTCCATGCCAAATTTCAGCAAAATCGGTTCAGCGGTTTGAGCGTGAAGAGGTGACAGACAGACTGACACACTTTCGCATTTATAATATTAATATGGAAATATGGATAGTACAAGAAGATTGTGGTTTAGTATTGCTTGGCATTTGGCAATACTTATACAGCTTGGCAAAAAAGAGTGTGGACTTTACGAGGGCACTTTTCTTGAAATATAGGCAACCGTACGCTTCGCTTTTGACACAATTTAAACTAGAGTTGACGAGTAATGTCGTGTTGTCTTATATAAAAACTCTTAGTTTCAGCTGTCACCGCATCAGACACTTTTTTGCCAAGCTGTACATCTCCATCTACTGTCCAAAAACATTATGGAAATGGGTATAATAAATAAATAAATAAATATTCTTTATTGTGCACACAGAACAATTTAAAATAAGATACATTTTTAAAACACAGGTAACACACAATGGCGGCCTTATTACTAATTAGTAATTTCTTCCAGGCAACCACGGGTAGAGGAAACATAATCTTAAGATTTATGGTAAATGTGCCATTAACAAAAAAATTAATTTGTTTATCAAACGTAACATGATGCTTTAAAATAAATACTTATTATATTATAATATTAATAAAAATATAGATATTTAATTATAAAATAAATACACAGCTACATACATAGATACATAAATACATACATACCCAATTAATCTAAAATACATACATACGAACATAAATAATCTATAACAAAGTATGGAACATTTTTTTATATTATGTAATTGTAATAATATGGGTATAGTAGAAATAGTGCAAGAAGATTGTGGTTTTTTTAATTTAACATAATTTTGTTAAATCCTAATGAGTTTTTAGGATTAAGCATTTTCATCTACAGCACCTAAAGAACCTACACAACAAAATATTGCATGGAGTAGAATATAATAATACATATTATATTTAGGGCTAAGGGTCTAGGTGTAGTTAAGATCGTCTGATTAAAGATAACGTTCGTAACTCCGTTGCGCCAAAATTCCGTGATAAAAAGTATCCTCTCTCTTTTCCCAGGGGACGGCCCTCAAAGTATCTCCATACTAAATTTCAGCAAAATCGGTTCAGAGGTTAGGGCGTGAAGAGGTAACAGACACACAGAGACATTTTCGCATTTTATATTAATAATAATATGTATTAAACTCGGAACACGGAATATCTCCTAAGTCATAACGAATTATATTAGTATCTATGTTACTATTGATCAATCAGAATGCAACAGCAATATAAATATAAAGTTCCCGTGACTCATTGTTGTCCCTCAGCTCCAGGCGACGTGTCACGCTGTCAACGGGACAACGCGTCACGCGAAATTTGAATACAATTTATCACTGTTTTGTCCCTTCGAAATGCTAATTGTACATTTGACGTTCACCAGGTGGGCCGAACTATTACGTGAATAGAGAATTGGAGACCGATCGCTTATTGTTATATCAATGTGACTGCATCATAAAAATTGAAATTAGATATCGCTGTCAAATTATCTGGTCTATTTGTCAAAAAGTTTGGAATTAGAATAAGTGTGATCGATGACAGTAGATAGAGATAGCTTGTTGTCAAAGCGCATACATAATGAGAGTTTTCGACATTTGACTCATATAAAGTTCAGATAACGTAGCGCCGTGTGGCTTTGTGGTTTATGAAACGACCAAAACATTTTTTCCGCCATAAAATCTTTGTATAAAAACATAATATACTAAGGAAATTGGTGTTCTCTGGAACGAACTGTCACCAGTAGTATATACGACCTGCAAATCTTCAAGAAGAGAGCGTATTCCCTCTTAAAAGGCCGGCAACGCACCTGCAGCTCTTCTGATGTTGCGAGTGTCCATGGGCGACGGTAGTTGCTTTCCATCAGGTGACCCGTTTGCTAGTTTGCCCCCTTATTTTATAAAAAAAAAGACGGGTTGCACTCCGGGAGTGCCAGCAGAAGTGAAAACTTGATTATTAACGTTGTGCATTTTTTAACCCATTATTTATGAAAATCGATTATTAAAAAAATCGATTTTTTAAATTAATCGAAACCCTTACAATCGATTTAAAAAAAATCGACCATAAAAAAATAAAAAATAAAAAAAGTCGATTGTTCGATTAATCAATTTCGATGTTACAAGTTACAACACTACTCTCCAACCGTCTTACGGTTTTTCCAAGGTTTTTCGATCAGCACGAGAATCTGACGCGAGTTTCACAGTTTTTACCCATCCCACAACAGTGCTCAACGCCGCTAAATAAGTTTTTACTTCAAGAAAAAGATGTAACGCCGACAGATAAACTTTCAAATTCATACTATTGCTATTATGGACTAGATTCTACTTGTAGCAATTATTTGAATATGATTATCTATGATATTATAGCTGTCCATTACAACATAGTACACATGTTCTATAATAACCCCAACTATACATTATAGGGGTAATACTTTTCACGGTCCCTGCCCGCACGAAAGTTACTATAAAGTACAAACTTTAAGCTGCGGGCGTAACCACTGAGCCAGTTATTTAAAATCGCTCATGTTTTCGTAAATGCTTTGAAATTGTGATCCATATTTATTTAAGAATAGTTTGGTATTCAGATTTACTTTAGGATTGTAGAATAAATTAATGGTACTGACCAGCGGGGCTAAAATGGTCACTTAGGAGAGTGTATGACTCTCCTAAGTGACCATTTTATATATTATTATATTATATATTATTATGAATCATAATATTATGATTCATTTTTTAAAAATCGGAAAATGGTCACTCTGCTTGCAATTCATATCTAGTAATTCGTACTAATTAGATATTCGTTAGTTTTACAGTTTTGACAATTCATTTGCTGAATTGATTGAGAGGAATTGCTAAAATATGTGACCACTTTAGCCCCGCTGCACTCATAAATAGTCTATATTTTATGATATTTTGATAGTTAAGTCGTGTCTCGAGATATCATTAGTTTTCTTTTATAAATACATAATATTATAAAGAATGAAAAAAATATATAATATGATAGCTTTCTCCTGAGTCGATGCTAGTGGACCAAGGTACAATATTAATAAAATTGGCTCTCAAAAAGACATAGAGTATGCTAACATGGGAAAACATTGTTACCGTAAGTATTTGTGGGTATTCATAATTAAATTGTAACATCCACAATACTTGAAATTATTTATTAAAATTCAAAATTAAACAAAGCATGTCGCATCTCTAACTAAGCTGCTGTAACATACTCCATATTCAACTAACCAAAAAACAGTGTCCAAATTCTGTAACAATAGAATGTGCAATCCAAACCAAAATCGTACGCCAACGAGTTGGACAAACAAAATCATAATTGCAAATAAATTTTTATTAGCGTTGACAATGAAATTTTTGATTTACCATGTTCAAATTGAATATTTGCATAGTCGTGCAAATGATTATGGAGCCACCCACACAGGTAATAGAATACAATTTTGTACTACATCGGGGTACATAAAAGTCATTAGTGAATTCAACATTATCTAACGAGCAAATTGCTGTAAATGTTTTATGTAAATTCTATGCATAGATAAATATATCGGGTCCATTTTAATTACTATTACAAGACAAATGAAACGGACAAACAGTTTCATAATAGGTTTTGCGGTAATTAATATTAGATGGGATTTATTGGCAATGTTCGACCACACACAGTTTTGGCATTCAAATTTGGATCATTTAATGTAAAATTTTTAAATTCTATACCAGTTTTTAAAGGAAAAATGTTCCCTTTTACCAATGGATCGTCAAAAGAGCAAAATAGCAAACATATCTTAGATATTATGTTTGCTATAACCATGCTGTACGTAACTCAGTTTTAATTCCCGTTTCGTCTGTAATCCTCTCTTATCAAATGCCTTCGCAAGCACATAGATAACAGGTGTTGTTTGACTGGAACGGCCTACGATCGCCCATTACTTCGGATTATGACATAAATATTTATTAGCGCAATAAATACACGGGGAATTCTCGCTTTGGAATTATCCCTAAGTTTACACCTAGCCTGTTAGCCACAGAGCACTGTTTGATGTTCATCCTCTCAGTTGTATTCGGAAAAGCTTTTCAAAACGTAAAGCCAAAGCTAGTTCTACCTTTGATGTGTGACAATTTCTTTATTCTCGTTGCGTTCTTTTTGGGATGGTTAAAAATGTTAAAATCACGTCAAGAAAGTGACCTAGTCGACAATTTTAATGTGTGTCTCATGAATTTTCAGTAGAATTTTATATGTCAAAAGAAATTTATATGTCCAGGTCAAAATCTCGTTTCTTTTCTTTCAATTGAAAGAAAATAACAGGAATTTAGAATCCCCAACAATAGTTGCTACTTGTTGGGTGTACAACAATATTATGATATTAGATTGTTAGCTCTACTATTATGACTTTGGTCTGAATTTAAACAGGAAATAAAAAATTGTAAATGCTGTTTTGGGCATAATATTACTTCTCTTTTAATTTAATGGTTAACAGAATCATATCAATAAAATCGTTACTAATCCTCATGATAGTAGACCAGTATTGTAAAATCATGTAAAGTTAGCCCTCTGTATACTACTCTATGTCCTATCTATTCCGCACTCAGTAAAGTCTACGGTACATGTTTAGGTGCTGCAATAAAACAGATATTATAATCTAATATATTTAGTCGAGCTGTTATAGTCCAACTTAGTTCTATAACGGTGCATGATTTATATCAAACATCTTTTCATCCACAATTAGACAGTTATGGCTGGTTTGCTTTGTACTTTTATTACTATTTTATTATCAACTAAGTTTATTATAGTCTTGGGAGTGTGTTGCAAATTATTATTAGTACCTACTCGATGATGCCCGCAACTTCATTGGGCTGAAATTTGATTATTGGGTGGGAACCGTAAGTTTTTTTAAAATAAATTAAGTAGGTACCTATCTTATTAACTATTCTTGAAGAAAATAATAGTTAAGTCAATGTTATATATTTATATGTCAATGTTATATATTATTACACAATACACTCAATATTGGGTAGATAATAAAACAATAACTACATACATATTAGGATAATCCATACATCCATATTATAATACGATTCTAAATCATCATTAACGGCAATCAAACTATTATGACTTTTTATAATCAATGGTCATTACTTTGTCAAACTGTTATCACTCCCAAAGCACACACAGAAATAATTAAGCTATAAATTAGATAAATAGTAGAAAATATCTACAAAGTAGAAACAGGAAGGTCGGAATTGAAACATACATTTAGGTAATGGGATTTTATATCACCTGATAACGTGTGCTTCCTAATAAATTAGGGAGACAACAGTGTCGCCGACACTTGTAAAAAATTGATAAAAGACCTCACACCAAGTACTACAAAAAAGACTATTGGAATCAATATGAAGATTACAATGGCTACTTTTTAAGAGCTTTATCTTGACCGTAATGTAGGCATAAATTGTGAGCTTATCTGCGTTAGAATAATTTGATTTTGTTGTTAAATTGAATAGGTTTTGAAATCGCTGGACAGATTTTTCATTTTAATGAAAGTGACTAAATAATTGTTACTTAATGCAGTAAAATGTACGGAGCTGTGGAATGAGGATAAGTACCAGAGGAGATCCAGTATTACAGTATCCTTTAATATATTTGGAGCAAAGCCCTTTGCGTTTCCAGTTAAGGGGTCCTCAAGATATCCTCAGGGCGAATATGTCAAAAGATCCGCCCCATTGCATTTAACAGGTGCTAGTATACAAGTTATAAATTGTATAATTTTAGTGTTTATATAAGATCCCTACCCGCAACTTCACTCAGAAATTATTTTAAGGCCCGGAAATTTTAGGCAATAAAAACTATCCTAGCACATCCGTGCGCGAGACTCTCAACTTGAGAGTCTCAATTAAGAGCGGGCTGTGCAATTTTGCTGTGTTTTCTAATGAGTACATATTACGATCCCGAAAGACGATAGACTCAAATTAAATTGAGATTTATTAAATCATTGTATATTTTTCTGATATTTAGCTAACGGAAAACACGATTCACTTACTTTGACTCGATAGTTATATTTTTCGAAATTGTGAATCTTTTTGGGCATTTCAACAAATGTCTGTGACACTTATTGAGTTACTATCATTAAATAACTTGCGCTAATACAATCACACACTTTATAAAATAATAGGTAAAGGACATATTAGTATTGTGTTTAGTTTTTAAGTAATCATCAAAAACAGCTTTGGGACTTACGATCTTCACTTTCGTGCTATAATGCGGGAACCGTTGTTACGCGATATTGTTCACTATTAACTGCAGCCTAAAACACATTGCCCGGGAGCACGATTCATGGAATTATTGTATCACGATTGGAGGATAGTTGTGTGTAGGCGGGGGCCACAGTAGGCTCTTAATATAATAATAATATTATGTAGATTGTAGGTTATATACCATCAGAATCTGCTCAGCGACCGTGGTGTAAAAAGTCATAAGCTAGCACTTTAGCATTTATAATATTATTAATACCTACTAGTACGTACAAATAAGAAATTTGAGACTTATTCGCCTTACGAGTAGAAACAAGGCACTATATTTATGAAAAATATTGCCACTAAAATTAATGGAAGTAAACAAAAGAAAGCACGTCGTAAAAATGCTAGTAGCCATCAAGTATGAGAAAGTGCTATGAGGCTCCATAATGAAGTGAAACGTCCGTAGAGGCGCGCATGCGCATACCACTTCCGTGACCAATCGTGACGGATAAGGCCGATTTATCACAACGCTCAATTTTATAATAGAGGTGCGTACATACTGGGGACGTCTATGTCAAAGTGCAATGCGTAGTCATGTAACTTGTAAGTAATGTTTTTTTTGGTATTTGCTTCAGGTTGTCTCTGTCAAATTATCATGTGTATTATTTTCTGCATGCAATGAAGTTTATAGTTTAAGTTTGGCTTCTTACAGACGAACAGCATTTGTCAACGACAGTCGACGGCTCACGGCAGTCGTTTGTTTCTTTTTTCATTGATTTTTTGATATTTGACTACCGTCAACGCATGCCGTCGACCGTTCGTCGGTAAGCGCTCTATTCCACAAGGTAATAGCTGTCATGTCAAAGTATAATGCGTGGCATTTGCCTACAAGCAGTTGACTTTCTTGCGGAATGCTCCATACAACAGGTTGTTTTCAGGATTCTGCCGAAGAAATGCCATAATATCAGGCATGATATTCATTATTCATATCAACATCGTAGTCGTATATATTATAGAATATCAGTTATAGTTATACAATGTTTAGGAACATACAACGTTGTAATCATAATAATTATATGTATTACAATATTTTGTCATTGACACATGCTTTACAAAAATCGCTTTTAACAGACATGACACAACAACTATAACGTAAACAGAGTGTGTAACCTTTTATATTAATATAATTAATGAGGGAACAGGCAAGGTAAGATTAGGTTTTCTAACATATCGCTTAATCTGTACTGTCACCAACCCCCGGTTGCGTGTGACAGAATATTCTATTAGTCCTTTTCAATTTATCTTCAATGTTATTATGGCGTAAGCTGGATTAATGATTAGTGGAGTGATATGATCAAATCCGTGCTACCTGCCGCCTGATACTAATCATTGAATTATTTCCCAAGTCAGGATTTTTATACCAGAAAGGTCTTGTCAGATTTTGATAACTATTCAATATGCTCTGATATTAATAACTAAGTAATAAGGTTAGGTAGCATTAAGCCCCCCATGTACCGGCAGGCTAATCGAATCCGGTTGAACTGACGCAGGCCGATTCGATATGTATTCCCTGATATATTATGTGTCAGTCTTCGGATTCTATCAGCTACCCTTTTAAGTATATTCACTTTTTTCTTTATACATGGTCCTTACATATCCAATAATACGACGTGTCCTGCTCGCACTTGTCCATAAATACATTCAATATGCAGCCTTATAAACAAAAGACACAGTCATTGCTTACCTAGAGAATGTCATAATTATTCCAACTCCATTTGTTACCTTAACTATACCTGTATCCAAGGGGCTATTGCATGCATCGCTAACGCAAAACAAATGACTACCAATTATATGTTCAGTTACCGAGTTTCAAACCCTGCGATTAACGCAATTTCGAAGGGATAGCCCTTCGGTACAGTAACGACTCATTATTTCGCCATTGTCGGTGACGGAAGCACGCACAGGCAGCCCTTAAACGATGTGCAACCCTAGGGCAAGTTTCTTTCATGTTGCTAAAACTTTTATTGAATTTCTTCCCTCTATCGTTAGCTCGCGATTTCATTTGTATCATGTATGGCATAATATGCATTTATTTGAATGTCATGCCCTTCTTGTTAACGTTTTTATTATTGTTAAATAAGAATTATTCTTTTTTATTATCCTTTTCTGCAAAAAAGCGAAATACTAACAACAGATTCAACGCCATATTCCAGAAACTATAATACGCATAAACTGGTAAGAAAAACAGTTTTTAAAAAAAGCATGCTAAAGCCAAATAATAAAAGAGATCAAGTAGTTTTAAATAGATTAAGAATAGGGTACGCTAATGTAACTCACATCCATCTCATCACCAAGGAAGCGAAGAAAAGATGCGCAAGATGTGTTAGTGATGTTTCTGTAAAGCATCTGTTAATAATTGATAGTCCAATGTACAATAGTGAACGTCTAAAAGTTAATCTCCCTACCTGTTTAAATAAGTGTTTTGAAAGTACCGAAAAATTATAACATTTCTAAAGTTAATTAATTATATGATTTAATTTATAAAAATTGTAAGCCTAAAGTGGTCGCTAATGACCGTGTTTTTTGTGTTGTTTTAAAATAAATTAAAAATAAAATGGCCAGGTGCCAGGTAGTTTCCTTGTAGCATTTAGACATTTGCAAAGAATGGATTTTACAATTTTAAGAGAGAAAACCGGGGTGGATGATTTAAAATTGTATTATGTATATATAGGTATATGATATTCTTAATCCAGTCAGGTCAGTGCTCTCATTAGTATAAATTAATGTAGAATATAATATTGTGGTTACGTTTACAATAAGTTTTATCTATTTCAATCTGCAACTTATTCAGATTAGGTCCCAAATTAATAACTTCATATTAAATTCGACATAATAAAGATACTCATAAAAATAAGATCATCTTATTTATGGCGCAGAAAACGTTATAAATTAGATGTCTTGCTACAAAATGTATAATCAGACTATATTTTAGGATAATCTAATTTAAATACCCACAATCAGCAAGAGGTTAGACGACTGGCAATAAAAACAAATAAATAAAATAACTAATCTATTTTTTGTTTAGATGTGTAGAACTTATAATATTGGTGGCTAATCAAGGATTTTCTGTTTCCAGAATTTCTAATTGTTGTTTTATTATTGTAAATAAATGCAATACATATTATGTTTATTCTTCATTCTAAAACTCCCGAGTCCTAAATATAGGAAAACAACTAGCCAGAATTCTATCCCAACTTGATGAAACAGCAGTTTTCTTTCTAGTAAGAAACTAGTTGCCATAGAAAAAAATATTGTTTATTCTTTATAGAAGTGTATTCATTCTGCAAAGTCTCGAAACTGAATAAAATATATTATTCAACAATTATATTTATAAGATAGGAAATTCATGCACGTTTCGTGGCAATGGTGAGTTTCCGATCTTTGCAGCAAACGTCCCGGTCACAGTCGCACAGAGGTGATTTAACCGTCATACATTTCAATAGAACTAGTTGGTGATATCGCTGGCCACGTATGACGTAGACGTCCCGGTGAGGTATGGCCTTTAAGGTAACTTTTCGATCTTTCCCGCAAGCGACCGCAACCGACTGGTGACGTTGCCAAGTAGCCAGCGTAGCCAGAGTCGACCGCTCCGCATGCGGCTACTGGCGACGTTGCCAGTTGTTTGCACGTCTTTGCATGTTCCGTCACTCAATCAGTCGCTGATTTTAGGGATATCCTCAGATAATTGAACATGTTTTCAGGGTATTTTCTTAAATATTCATAGAATTTAAGAAAAACACCGCGTTGCAGCGACGTAGACGTAGCCATGGTAACGTCGCTATGGCATCCCGGTGAGTTATGGGCCTTAGTCGCGATTTGTATGTAACATGTGAGTCGATGACAGCTCAGGAGCTCACGGTAGGAACGTGATGCGTTTGGAATTAGGGGAGGCAATAAAAATATTTCCCCAGCACTAATTGCCAGATAATGACAGCGACAGTATGTCATGTGGATTATTGACGATCATCACCAGTTTAATCTAGCTAAATTATAATATCAGTCAGATTGTAAGAAACTATAAATGTTAATTTTTATAGAGTTTTGAAATTCATGCTAGAATGAATCTTCCAATTTCAGTATTTATTTTTCTTTCAAAAAATGCGATAAAAACTTTTCATATTTTTGCCTACAACCACGTTACATAAAGTAAAAAAAAAATGATGTTATATTTACTTTTATACTTAGGGCGAAGTCAAACGAGCGTAATTTGTGAGTTGTGAGTCGCAGAATTTCTGCCGGGCAGAATTCTGCTGCAATCAGTTTCATACAAAAGTCATGTTTGATTCACACGGCGACTCAAAATGAGTTGTCATTGTCACAAAATTACGCTCGTTTGGCTTCGCCCTTACTATTTAATTTTATGTCTATTCTTCTATTAGATTTTTTTTTCTTCAGCTTTAAGTAATGCCTTTAAACAAGTTACTTAAAGAAGAAGATAGTTTAAATTAAAATTAAATTAAAGTTTGCAACATACAGCTATTTTAAATCTATTAGATCTCATCTAGAGATAAAAGCTTTAAAAGCTCCCATAATTTTTAATCAATATCCAGATAAGTAAATATGTAAATTGAAAAGTTGACCAGTTGATTTTACGAATAATTAATTTTTAATTCTATTACCTCATACTGTTTCACCGCCATATTGTAGTAGCGTGAAACTTTTTATTAAATATTAATTTATATTCACAATTTATCTTCTCATTTAATAATCCAATCCGATTAAAGTTTAACGGATTTATAGCTCATAATTTAAGCATTGTGCAACCACACCGTTATTTGTTTTAATTAGAACAAGGCACCCAGTACAACAGAGTAGAGTTTAATCAAAGGCAACTGTAAATTTTTATCCCTCATAATATTATGGTTATTAAGGTGCTCCGTCACCGGGAGCATTCGCTTGTAATGTAACGTTACAGAGTCGTGCATCATGCTCGTCAGTCAGAGAGGTAGAATTGTAATGTAATGCTCAAAGTCAAATCTAAAATGTTTCATTACACATGAATGCTCGCTGTGACGGAGCACCTTAATATTCTGCTAGAGAAACTTATAGAAAAACTGATATATGGTTTTTGAAAAAGTAACCCACGATCTTCATTAGGCTGACAAAAATAACCTAAAAGGTACTCGCTATCACCAAAAATTTATATGACACCGTGCATGTGGCGATATAATGGCTTCCTGCTTCCTTAAACCTGCACAATACTGCCACGAGACGAAAATAAAATACAACGACAGGCTTTTCCCAAAATGAAAAATAACGAGCCTCCTTTGAAAACGATTTGCATCGTCTCTACGAATTCTGTTTTAAAATACGAAGACTACAGGTTTTTGAGAATTCATATAAAACTTCATATTCATGTTTTTTGAATAGTGAGGTATGTAATATAAAAAATTCTGGAATATTGTGCGCCGCGGATTGCAAACGGACCAAAATTTTGCCGTTTTTGTCTAGGGTTGTCAACTGATAATACTTTTTATATTTTAAGAAAATAAATGAAGAAAAGTGATATAAAAATATATTATTGTTCATCCCAATAAGAAGGAACACTGGGAAATCAATTAACACGGAGAATCAAAATCGAGTACTTAATGAATTTTTTCTGAGCATAGACATGCATTATTCATCGCGCTAGTGATGGCGTCGTCTGAGTTATTATGTAAATCGCGTACCGTAAACGTTTCATGTTTTGTTTTAAAATTGGGATACATAATCGAATCGGAATAGGTGGCAGTAAAACGTATGGGCCCCGTCAGTCGAACGCGACGCTCGGAGGGGGTCAGCGAGGAAGCACGTTCCTAGCATTCTTTCCAAAATAACATCCGTCTGTGTTATGTGCCACTCCGACAATTAATCACTTCACACTTTGAACGGCGCAACAATCTGGAAATACACTACTTTTCCCCCGATCGACTCCGAAAAAGAAACAATTAAGGCAAAGGCTACCCGAATATGATGAAACAATTATTATTTTTAACAAAAAATTAAAACCGACTTCCAAGGTAAAAACAATAATAACATTCTTATAATATGAACTAAAAACTAAAAAGTATTAAATATTTTTTCTCTCTAAATATGCCTTTTTCCGAATTCAGCTAAACCTCAACTATTTCTGTACTCAACCTTCATCATTTTGAAGTCGGTACCAGATATAGCGGAATCTTTATATTTTCTTTGACATAAAATTTGAAACTTATGGAACTGGCACCGACTTCAAAATTATGAAGGTTGAGTACAGAAATAGTTGAGGTTTAGCTGAATTCGGAAAAAGGCACATTTAGAGAGAAAAATTATTTAATACTTCTTAGTTTTTAGTTCATATTATAAGAATGTTATTATTGTTTTTACCTTGGAAGTCGGTTTTAATTTTTTCTTAAAAATAATAATTTCACTCTTTTTAGTTACCTAGTAGATAAACTATAATTAGTGCCAATTTACATTGTATAAAAAAAAACCGGCCAAGTGCGAGTCGGACTCGCGCACCGAGGGTTCCGTACAAACCTGCAAGGTTTACAAAGTTCGTTCATTACGATTAATACCTCTACGCGTTTATGAGGAAATGGGTAGTAAGTTTAAAATTATTAAAAAAAATATATTATGTGATGTAACTAAAAATTTATGGTTTTCGTAATTTTTCCTTTATCTATGCTATAAGACGTTGCTTCGTACCAAATTTCAAGATTCTGAGTTCACGGGAAGCACCCTGTAGGTTTTGATTCCCTTGCAAGTGTCGAAAATTTGCGGCATAAACGGCTGTATCTTTTGATGGCGTTGGCTTAGAAGTTTGATTTTTTCACAGCTTCAAGGGACAGTAGACCTGAGTAATTGATATAAATTTCAGCTTCATACCTCCACGCGTTCCTGAGAAAAAGGGTCTTGACAGACGGACGGACGGACAGACGGACAACAAAGTGATCCTATAAGGGTTCCGTTTTTTCCTTTTGAGGTACGGAACCCTAAAAATAGTTTTATATTGTCTTCACTATATGTCATTGAGGCGCTCTGTCGGCGCTATCGCTTGTCCGAACTCCGATTGTTGTTCATATAGTTTTAGTTACACGATGTATTCATTAGGTTTCGCTGAGGTGCTCCTGAATCGCAGTATCACTTGTACGTAGGAGTTTTATATAGTTGTATTGGCTGTGTGAAATCAGAAATGTGTCACCATTGGTGTGAGCAGTGAGCATTGAAATTTGAATTGTCAACATTTTGAGAGGTAATTATTGATCTCGTATTGTTATTAGAAATATTAATTAACCCTCCAAGATGACCTCCGTCATAGTCCGCGAGTTTATAAGTGGTCATCGGTGGTAGTGAACTAGTGAGTAGTGACTTAGTGACCATACCACCCTACGCATCGAATTACTGCGTTTATTCTACGTATCTTATTACAATTTGTAATACCCCAAGTCCCAAATATCAGGTAGATAAATTTAAATAATACATTTAAAAAAATCTAAGTGAACACAACCCTATGCGTGCTAGGTAATTTAACAATTTAACGCTTCAACTCCAAAGCGGCCGCCAGAACAATGGATTTCCAAGAATCCGCGATCGAAGGATGAGCCGAATCACACCCAGCGGCGCGGCGAGTATATTTTCAGTGTCATAATAATATTATGATATTAATCTTTACCTTCATTATTGTAATACATAGTACTATCGCATGAGAAACTTGGAAAGCCGGCCTCGCGGCCGCCTGCGCCTTTCTCAAGCGATACTATATTGTACTACATTAATAAAGATAAAGTTTAAAATCATATTATGACACTCAAAATGCTCGCAGCGCGGCATTACCTGACATTAGAACTTAAATAGGTACGACGCAATGCCGCGATGTTTACGCGCACGCCGCCGCGCGGCGACGCCGCACCGACCGCCGTGTATAAACAGCCTATATTAATAATTGGTGTTGTTATGTACATAATTATTATTATTGTATCCATACCTATGCCTTGTAAGTTGTACTATTACCTATTTTGTGCCATGAGACATTGGTGACCTTAACACGACGTGGTAATGATGATGATGACGATGATGATGATGATGATGATGATGATGATGATGATGATGATGATGATGATGATGATGAATTTTAATTGCGTGGTAGTATAATATGCTTTCTGTTCTTAAAACAGCGCCGAAACTCCCAAACGTGGATGCATGCATGCATCTATAAGGAGTCAGGAGTACTCTCAGCATCTTCGAAACCATGGTATACCTTAACCCAATATTTGACTTTTTGGTAGCATATTCTTAGTACACTTCACATAAAACTAAAATTACCATATGTTTCCATATAAATTTCGAGGAGTTCCCTCGATTACTCCTGGATCCCATCATCAGGTCACCACTTTTGTGAACATGGTACCAAATTGGAGTGAAACCTAATACAACAAAATAAAAATTTCGAAAATCGGTTCACAAACGGCGGAGTGATCGTTGAACATACAAAAATAAAAAAAAAATATCCACAGCCGAACATATAACCTCCTCGTTTTTTGGAAGTCGGTTAAAAAACGAACATCGGTATCATCGCAAATAATGAGGCAACCCAAGAAGCGTAATCAAATCGAGCACTCCTCGGCGCCGCTGTATCATTACAACCGAAAAAAGTAAAAACCAAAAAAAAAGGGTATCGCCGTTTCGGAGACAGAAAATGACAAAGAAATTGCTTTAAAGGAGCTCTTTATCGGGGGACTAAACGAACAAGGCAGGTCGATTGCTACCATAAAGATAACAATAATTAGTCGTAATGACGTTGTGAGTCCTGACTCAGGTTTTTTAGAGCCGGTGGGCGGCGGACGATCGGGTGATAGCACGTCCATCAAACCGCATGATAATCTGGCACAGTTAATTCCATTACCAATAATAAATGCACGCATTAGAGCCGCCGGAGTGACTGAACCCACGATGCTGTAGATATGAATTATTCATATGAAAAAAAAAGCAATTTATTGTTTTCGATCGTCGCATGACAGGAGAATGAGCTAATAGAACGCTAATACATCGAATTACATTATATGTTACATGGTAATAGATTTCATTAATATCATTTAATGATGTTGCATTATTTATTAGAATTAGACTAATATTTCTGAGTCAGTTTTCTGCTGACTCATTTTTCACATTATTAAATTAAAACAGTCACCAAAACCTGCGGACTTTTTAATGTGGGTTGCTGTCTAATAAGAAATGGTATATTTTCAAGATATCAATTTCTTTTTCTTTTTATAGAATGTAATCCAATATTAACAAAATACTCATATTCCAGATTTAAAACGTGTATCTTTTGATGAAGGGCTATTGTTATGATGTATAAAGTGAAATTTATGAGAGGCGCCCTAAATCTTTTTGATTTCCATAAAATTGTTTGTGTAATCTAGAAACCTACAATTTATCTCGGAAAGTTGTAAGCAGCTGTCAACCTTTACGCCTATAACTCATATTTTTGTTTGGATCGTAAATTATGGAAGTCTAAAATGGAAGCACACAGAAGTACAGAGATATAACTCTAACCTAAAATCTAAACATTTATTTATAATATGAAATATATACACTGTAATATTATAACTGATCTGTCATAGTCAGCTTGCTCATTAAAACATGCCTCATCAGAGCCAATTGTCATGAAAGAACAACGAACCGCATTGGCATACCTGTCGTATTTTCGTGTACACCTATGAAACATACACCAATCGACAGTGAAGATGTTTACAAACAATAAATACTCGTTGACAAAATATCGTAAATGAGTTATTTTCTGAGTTATTTTAAGTTTGAAAATGTAAAATAAATAACATTTTAGATAAACAACCTCAAATATTTCAAAAAGTTATATAATTTACGACATTTTTTAAAAGAGTATTTGTTGTTTGTAATTATTTTCTCTGTCGAATAACGTATGTTTTATAGGTGTACACGAAAATATGCAATTTTAAGTACTTGAAACTAATTAGGTATGCCACGCTCCATACAAAAAAATTCAAACTCTTTTAATAAAGAGAGGAGTATAATTCTGTCTACTCTGCTTGGAGACTGGGGAAAGGATACAAGATATTTTTTTACCAAATAAAATACGAATCTCTGGTATTTTATGTTTTAATGATTGTAAATGAATTTGTGAACTAATTTAATCACTAATCAGTCACAAAATACATACCAATTTTCCAAAATATCATCTACGGAATAGTAGTAAGAATAGCATTTTTTACTCATTGCAAAATTTTTAAGAATTTTCCTTATATCCAACAACGTGTCTTATGTCTATACAATCTTTAATCAACTTCCTTAACTTACTCCGAGTATTACTTTTCAAAGCGGTGCGAGAGAACTAAGGCTTGGCAGTCACAATTAAAAATTATCTACAGGATTCACATATTAACAATATGTGTTAACTTTTACCATAATACTATTAAACCTCTTTCACTTTTGCATCACACCAAGAAATAAATTAATGCTTTTTAAATTTATTTTATGTATAGGATTCACAATATAGTATCCAAAATCGAAATAATATTATCTTTTTAACTATCACATAATTTTTAAATGCACTTTTTGGAAGAATGTGACAGACTTTGTTTTGATTTAGAAACAAAATTATTTCATTAACTATAGTGTTTACTATTAATCTTTAGTGAAAATCTTTTAATGATTGAAAATGTTTGCTCTAAAATCTAAATGATATAGAGACAGTACCTGCAATGGTATTGTCAGTTTGATTAGTCTTCAATGATTGAAAAACCTATGAAAAACTAAAAAATACTTTACATATTAAGTTTTATTATTGTCAGTATGCGCCCCACCTTATTATATTAACGCGTGCTCACCATGATCAGATATTTTTAGAAGCATAATCTAATGAAGCACTTTTATATGCTAGAGCGATCGTTTTAACAATATAATTAAAACTGACGTATGATCATAAGCTTTAATGAGGATAATAGACGCAGGAAATAAGGCCATAATTGATTGATATACGCGCATTCAATATCGAATTTCCAGTATAATTATTTACTTTGTTCTTCACGTGGATAATTAGATGGATTGTTGTTACCATAAACAGGTCTAATTAGTTTTAATTAGGTACTTTTTGTATATAAATAATAATAATCTAACAGGCCTAATTAGTTTTAATTAGGTACTTTTTGTATCTAAATAATAATAATCTGTGAACAATATTATCTAAACGGAAAATTAACGGCCTTTTCATCACTTTCTGATTAAGTGCCGAATAGGCTATTCACAGCTTTTTTGACAGATCTTCCTTACTTCATCTGTCAAGTTAAGTGGTGGATAGCCTATTCGGCACTTATCAGGAAGTGGTGAAACAGGCCCGAAATGTCAAAATTTTGATACGTTATCTTTATCTATTGGCAGTATTTAGATCAAATTTCAGGATTTTCTACGCACAACCAGTAGCGTGATCTTACAAACTGTAAACATACACATTACACACACTCTCGCAAAATTTCGCCTTCCAATTAATATCAGTGTTAAAACTGATTATCCTTACTTCCTTACTAATATTATAAATGCGAAAGTGTATCTGTCTGTCTGTTACCTCTTCACGCCCAAACCGCTGCACCGATTTTGCTGAAATTCGGCATGGAGATACTTTGAGTCCCCGAAAAGGACATAGGATACTTTTTATCCCAGAAATATGAACGGTTCCCGTGCGATAAACGATTTAAGGCGCAACGAAGTTGCGGGCGTCATCTAGTCCTCTATATGGACCGTAGCAGAGATCTAGTGGCTATTTTAAACGTTTAAAAGCTACCTAAGTCGTAAAAACTTTTTACTCAACACCATCAAACCACAGCTCACTGTATAATTAATGGAGCGTCGCGAAGTAATTAAAGACGCGACAGGTGCGCGGACAAGACGTATTGCCTTAGAAAATCTTAATCCGACGATTCTACAGGTGTTTAGGAATTTGTTTTGGAATGTTTCAGTGTTTCTTTTCTCTCATTTTTCTTTCATCACACCGGTTTTTGTTTTTCATTCTCATATTATCACACAGTTTTTGTTTCTCATTTTCCTGTCATCACACAGTTTTTTTTTTAAATTGAAATACAAACATTATCTCGTGTTTTATTGTGTCATGCGATAACCCTTTTAATGGACAACTTTGTAGTTTCTTCGAGAATACTATACTACCAAAATATACCAATAAAATATTAGCTAAATACCTGTACTTTAGAAACATTACTCTCTTTGCACGATCGGGTAAAACAATACCATAAAGGTGTAAAAACAGAAGTAATTACAGTTGAATGTGTTGCTTAAAATTAACTTGGTGATTGTGGGAGTCGGGCCGGCAGCCTTTAATTCGGAATTTATGTCCAATTAACTAAGTGTTAAATAAAGTAAAGCGACACTCGGACACCGGATAGTTTTCTTTGTTTTAAATTAAAGTGTAATAAAGCAACTGGAAAGTAAGGAGCCAAAATAAAGTTAAAGTAAATTGCAGTTAGTGCTACTCGTAGTTTTTGGTTGTAGAATGAAGTTAAGCCAATGGATGTAATGGTTTTAGTTGTGTTAGTTAGCGAGTAACATTATAATATTATTATGTACAAAAAATACCAAATAAAACCGTTCCTATACCGATATTTTTTTAATTACCGACATGGTATAGAAAATAAGTAGAGAAAGGACTTAAAATAGAAATTATATCCAACATAACACTTTTTAATAACACTCTTTTTATTTCAAACAAATTAATGATTTTTAAACTTTGATATTAACCTCCTTCACATCGAAAGAGGTCAATATCTTAATACTCTACAATTCAGCCGTCGACGCACAAACCTGTTTATAGCTAACTGGTTCACTTCCTATGCTGTTACAGAATTATAGAGAATTTGTATTAAGTGCAGCGCTTTTATGCAATTTAAAAATAAACTACCGTTTGAGACTTACATTAGGAGGTATAAGGTGGTAGTAGGAATGGGTGACTATAGTAGCGATAGTGCAGGCAGGAAGGTCTCAATTAATTCCAAATTGGAGATTTTCAAGAGACTACGCTTTTTGAAGTGTAAAACTTCTTTAGTGGCGTTTTGCACTTTTATTTGGTGGGGTAAAAGAAGAAGGGTAAGATGAGTATACCGCCGGTGAAAGGACCTGTGACCTGTCGGCACTTACAGAGTACAAGTCGTTTTTTTTTGTTAAATACATAATATATTGTAGTCTTGTTATCTCTTTGGTCACGACTCACCATCCAAAAACTGTCACACATAACAAAATACAAACTTTGGCCTTACTAATCGCGTGCTCTAACGCGATGCAGTCTAGAGCTTGTGTCAACGTTTGTAGGTTTGTGGGTAGATCGAGGAGATAACGTCGATCAAAGTCGGATTAGCTTAATTAATTAACGGCACGGAGTTATGGCTTGACATAGACAGAGTATTAAAAACGCTTAATCTTGATTAGAATCGCTAATGCGCCCTTTTTAGTAAATAAGGCTAAAGGGCGATTCCCACACTGACAATGCTAATAAAAGCTAATTTTGTAAATAGTCTATAAGCTTCTTTATTTTTTTCATGCACTGGGCAATATAGATGAATTAGATGATACCCGCAACTCCTTTGCGCCAAAATTCGTTAATCGCGCGGGAACCGCACATTTTTCCGGAATAAAACCTAGATTATTGTCCTTTCCCGGACTCAAAGTATCTCCATGCCAAACAGCAAAATCGGTTCACCAGTTTGGGCGAATCGATTACCTATGTTATGTTTATATAAAATAGTTTGATAGCAATTTCAGCGATTAACTTCGCAAACTAAACCAGTTGTTATACTAATATCAAAGTATAACGGAACGCTGTACCAATACTGGTTAAATGATAGGTTTTATCAAGCCATAAATTAAAAATCCGACTGACCTCAAGCGCTTGTACAAACATAACTTTGATTTACAACACCAGTTTTAATAACTTATACCTATTTTAATATTTAAAGCAAATATTATAATCGGATAACGCGTAATAAATAACAGCAGAATTTTGTTTCACTCGATTAAAATTTCGAAATACCCGAAAGACGGCTGGGGCTTTCAGTAAATAAGTAGTTTGAATATGATTGATACGTTACTGCTGGTAGTAGTGATAATTGCCCATAATATTAAATTTGAGAAACTTTGAGACCAAAGAAAAGATTTGAAAGTTTTTGAGTAACTTTTTAAGGGAATGGACCAATGGAAAGCTTGCGACGGCCAGACCTACCTCAGTTTAGGAAAGCTGAAAGTTTACCTTTTATCCTATCAACTCCCAAACGGCCCAAGTGGGCCGCGATAACAATAGATTTTCAAGAATCCACGATCGAAGGATTAGTGACCTTTACAGAGAAGAACGACCAGCAACTATGTAGTTTCCGTCGTGGTTACTTTGGGAGGGCTAAGGTCAACAGTGCTGAAGGTCTACCAGACCTTCGAAAAAGAGTAAAGCTCAACTCCATAGCTTGTAATATTCTTCGCGGTAAGTGGAGGGATCTCGTCTTCTAGTGCGGGACATTTTTGACAGAACTTGCTTCCTACTGCTAGACACCCTCGAGGTCTACTTTATTAGAAAGTTTAAGTAAATTATAAAATGTGCAAAATCGAGCCTTAAGTTCGTATAGGAAATATTTTTACAAATTAATTTATACATACCTACGATTGTATTACAGTTTAATATATTTTAATAGGAATGCCCGGCTTAAGGAAGATATTAAAAATCTTCCACGAATTCCTATATTAAGGGAACCCTCCGATTTGTTCGTAGACTATTGGGGTCTTTAATAACAAAGAATACAATGCACGAAGGCCAAACGCCAGGGGCAAGCTAGGCGGTTGGATTAGTCTCAAATTGTACGGATAAAACAAAAGGGGATACCGGAGTAATTAAAAAACTAATTTACGATACATTCTGTTCTGCGGAATTTCGGAATGGCGCTCGTTCGTTTATTAAAAGGGAACATTATAAAGGTCTAAACTAGACGTGACTATGTTCGTGACATTTATTAAGAAGTGTTTTAACTAGTACTGCAGAAGATGTAGCTTGATAGAAGAAATCATTATTATTAATATTATGTCACGACGTATCACGTACATGATCCATCCTGTGATTATATGTCACAGTCACATTGGCTACCGCAGTCTTATTTTTATTTTATTTTACTATTTATGGCACACATACATTTTTAACACGAAATATGTACAGAAGGAAAACGACACAACCGTCTTCGACTTATCTATACATATAATAAAACTGTAGAAATGAGAGTTCTGTACATTAAAGATATTCAAGAAATAATAAGTGGGGGGTGTCACTACATCGCCATTGAAGCCTAAAATGTGGTTAGATTTTTGTCTGTCTGTCTGTCTGTCTGTATGTTTGTTCTAGCATCACAGGAAAACCACTGATTTGTCTTCTTCCAACTTAACATCTGGTGCATAAATTTTTTCCCCCCACCCCTCTAAGGGTACAAAAGAGGGGGTCAGATTTTGTGTCAAACTTTTTTCTTTGACATGAAAACTACTGATCCGATTTGCAAACGGGTTTCGCAGATATATTTGTCTTCTTTGAACTCAACATCTGATACAAAAGAAATCCCCCCCACCCCTCTGAGGGGGGTCCGATTTTGTATCAAACTTTTTTCTTTAATGGACTTACTTCATATTATTTACTGTGTTTTTCAACTTAACATTTGGTGTATAACATTTTTCCCCCCACCCCTCTTAGGGGACAAAAGAGAGGGTAAGATTTTGTATCAACTGATGAAGTAGAAATACTTTATATGGCAAAACAACGTTTGCCAGGACAGCTAGTCTCGAAATAAATTTATTAAATATCTGCTAATAAAGTAATGAAATTGATTCTGTACCGATAAACATCTATGGCAAAATATTATGATCCTTCGAAGAAGATTTTTAGACTTTTTCTCTTTTCTTCTAATAACGTCCAGACAAAAACTATATTCCCATCCTTATATCTAATTAACAGCCAATCGATTTATAATAGCTCTATTGAACAACAAAAACTTGTCAATTCATCACAGATATAATCTGACAGCGAAACAATAACGAGACTGTTATTGTTTGTTCGTCTCAGCTGGAAGCCTCTGTCGACAAATTGACGAAATTGTTAGTTTTATGTAATGCCATCGAAGATGTTGCTCGAACCAATATTGGCGAAAGTTATTGGTGGAACGAAATTGATGTAATCCCGTGTATTGCAACATTTGTTGTTGTTTTGAATGCCTCTTTGAGTTTAACAGTATTACATATATTTTAACGTATATAAATTATAGTGTAACAAAACGCAGGCTCAGTATATGCCATTTATAACGAGATCAATGTAAAAGTGGCAGTGCCTAATATTTTTTTTTATTTTGTTGAATGGGCAAATCGATAACGTTGGTAATTATAATAAAATATTGTATAATTGAAAGGAATCAATAATAACTCCTTGAGCGCTATTACATTCAAAGTAAATTGTATTTATTAAAGTACATAATATACACGTGCAGATGTGTAATTACTAATTACACTTAGTTTTGTTACGTCCTGTAGAGTTTTTAATACGAGTTTTATTCAATGAGGTATTATGTACAAGGGGGTTTTATTGCAGATTGTCTCTTTCTGAAAATATCTAAAAATACAAGACCAATGATAGACAGATGGACACCACAGTGGTCACAAACATTATTTTCCCTCGCGATACAATAAAGCGAGTGAATCTGCCAACGCTAGATAACAAAACCAGTGATTGTATCATACAAAAATCGTTACACAGGGCCCGATCCCCCAAACCGATCATTGTGTCCCATAATTAGTTTTGTCACTTCATATTGACAAATCCGTTCGCACTGGTCCCTACCACTTATGTCGCACCGAACCGGCTCTTATCAAAGCGAATATTATTTCAAACGCCCCTGTCAACCCCGATGGGCTTTTGGAACCCTAAATCCAGTTTGTTATGAATGAAATTACAGAAATCGAATAAGGTAAACACAACTGAGGGCCAACAAAGCCCGCTCGAAAAAAATCGAATTGAATTCAAATTCGTTCCGTCGGGTATTAGAAACAGCCCGGGGACTCGAGGACCGCCAGATTCAAAGTATTCCTCGTCATGCAAATACCCAATAATTTCCTTATCGTGTCGATTGAATTTAAACAAGCAACTGCTTTTATTGTTTGTACTTAAGAAGTTTGTTGTTCATAAAATTGCCAATAAAATATTATATTAATAAAACTTACAATAACTTATATTATAATATTCTGTTTAAATGTTGTTGCTTATTTAAAGCTTTGAGAAGTAGAATTATAAATAAACGCATCAAAAAGTGATAATGCTAATAATCTAATGCAGACGCTTAATAATTCGGTATCAAATTAGGACAGTATTGTTCATGCAAAAGTAAAAAAAGAATTGTGTTATTCATTAGAACGAAATAAAACATGCCTTAAGATGATACAGGGCATAAGAAATGTCGAAATGCGATGCATAGTGAATGATGTATAACGAATTTACAAAGAAGAGATCTCTATCAGAATTCGATGTGAGTGAAATGATTTTTTTGATGAAGTCTTGGGCAAATGTATTCCGATTTTACAGTCGTTACTTTGGATATTGATCTAATGGTTTCTTGGGATATATATTTAGAAGTCATTAAAATACAGGGTGATATGAGTGTGACCTTGGCCTTCCTGCCAAATTTTGATGTATTGATCCTTGTTAAAAATAAAAATACACGTATTTTTTCTTTTATAGTCACTCACTACTAAAATGTTGAGAAATAGCTTCCGAAAGTTATCCTAAAAACCACTAACATAATTAATGGACACAATGCGTCGGCCGCGCGTGATGTGCCCCCGCGCGCGCCTCGTTCCGCGTTACCCCCGCTCATTCCCCCGCGCCGCGAGTGACCGTTCTGCAACGATTTTAAATGTGATAAAATAATATGTAATTGAAAAAAAAATAACACCCAATTGTTTTTGGTTAAATAGACTCTCCTAATGATACCTAAGCCTTGGAAAAAATTAGGCAGGAAGGTTTAATTGCACCCTGTATACAAGATCAGATTGTGCAAGCGCAAGCTAATGAATGGAGAAATAATAAAGGCTTCTTACACCATGTAGCTTATTGCCTTCAGCTTTCCTGATGTGACCAATTTCTTGAATCCTATTTCTGAAGAAATCTCAACAGTTGTAGGATATTTTAAAAGAGATCACGCTGACGCTTGAAATATTGAAGTATTGAAATCTACAACTCGGATCATAAACTCTCAAATGCACGGTTTACCTGACAGAAAGCGTTGTGGTTAACCGCGCAAAACGATTTGACTTTGTTGCCTGGAGCATATTTTATAACGGTTTGTTGAATTGAATTTTGCGGTTATTTATTTTACTAGAAATGAGGGTGATATGTTCCTTGAGACAAACTGTTTCGTTATATTGATTATACTTTTGTAATCATAATAATTATATTTTGTTCTTATAATGAAGAAAGTAGATAGTAAAAGAACTAATATGGTAGGGGCAAGACAAAAAATAATTTTACACTCTTGTTGCTGAAGATTTACTGGCACTATATTGCGGGGAAGTAACCTTTTCTGTGTTTTCTCTGTTGATCCAAAATGAGACGAAGAAATACACAATACGAGTATGCTTTCTAAATTGTATCTACCCCAAATCATTTAATTATTGTGTTCTATGGTCATGTTTAATGTTTATCTTCGAAGCGTTTAGTCACCCATGTCAGTAACCTTTGAACTCTGAACTCATTGAGAACTGCTACGATAACCTTTTGCAGTTGTTAGTCGATTGTAGTGTTGATTTGATCCTGTCTAACATTTTAAATCTCAATGCCAATTAACTTAGGTTAACAATAATTAACTTTATGTTAGAAAAATAAGGGTGGCACTCGGGGAATGCCGCGGTAAAGCTATTGCGTAGATTTTTTTTAATCAAATTATGCAATTATATTTCGCATACATCTAGTCGCACGCACACAAACACCGAACCAAAGTCTGGCAACGCCACACGAGTGGGTGGTGTTAGGTTTTTTTCATTACGGAATTTCTTGATTCTTTCATAGCCCGCGTTAAAAGCTTTACAATGGTTTAAAAGTGAAAAGCATATAATTTCCAAACATGCGACTTTTCCAAGCATCAATAATAATAATTAAATTATCACGTCAACGTTATAAAATATTTTTTTATCTCATGAAACATTATTTTATTGCGGATTTTTAAGCCACATTTAAGTACAATTTAAGTGCAATTTATAATCGGCCTCACTGTGTTTATGGTGCAGCATCGCAAAAAGTTAAACACAATCTAAATGGCTTATAAACGTATCTTTTAGTGCCTACTTGATGCTGAAACGTTAAAACGCTGGATCCATTAACATAATCATTTATATGCCAATATTATACTCATAAAAATGAATTAAAGATATTGATTTAAGCAGTATTCATGTCCAATTTATCCATAGCCATTGGGTTAACTGTAAAGTAAATTCATAACAACAATTTATTTTAAGGGTGTTGATAATCTATACTAATATTATAAATGCGAAAGTATCTCTGTCTGTCTGTCTGTCCGTCTGTCTGTCTCGCTTTCACGCCAAAACTACTGAACCGATTGTAATGAAATTTTGTACACAGATAGTCTAAAGTCTGAGAAAGGACATAGGCTACATTTTAACTGGACAAAGGGGTTGTAAGGGGGTGAAAATGCGTAAATTTGTCCAAATTAAGTTAGTTCCAAAAATTCATAATAGATGGCGCTGTGCGTCTCCTACATCGCGCTATTGCTTACACAAGCGTCTTTCTATAACACGTGGTATCATATAATATTAAACTTTCGATTTTTTCGATTGTTATTATGTACTCTTTTAAGTTTTACGTTATTAAAATATAACTCAGTACTTTGCCTATGCAGTGACGTAACCTTAAGGTTACGTCACTGCATAGACAAAGAAAAAACCTATCAATGATAAAAATAGTTTATGGCCTATGGGTAAAATTGTGTAATTGGGGGCTAAATAAACTTTAAAATTTGGCGTAAATAAAGTTTAATTTAAAAAAATGAAATAAGTTATAATATTATTATGTGCACACTGCACAGCTGTTTTTGGGTGTTTGATTTAAGGGGTACCAGGGTTTTTTTTATAAAAGCTTTTGACACTAATTTTGTTGACGTCGCGCGCTATAAACTGAAGTCCACGCGGACGAAGTCGCGGGCAACAGCTAGTATGGAATATTACGAAAAATTCGAAACAGAGGGCGCTACGATCACATAGTACAGTAAATAATCCTATCAAAATGCGACATGTTACAAAATACATACATATCAGAAGGTTGACAGAAACGTTGTCAAACCACAGAATACATAATAGTATTCCATATAGAATACATAATAGACTACCTTACGGTAGTCAAACGTCGAAAAAAAATAGTCAGAAAAACGTTTTTGTTGCTGGTGCTGCATTCTAGCTTTAAAACATTGTAGTAATATAATATTATAATCCTATCGAAATAATAAAAAGAAGGAAAATATTAAATATTCATTATTATACTGTTTAAAAATTAAAGTAATTCGTATCGTTTGAGTAGTAATAGGCTCTGCGCAAACAAAAGACATAAACGCATAAGATATATAAAATTAATCCTTGAATATTATTTTAAAAGTAGAAAAATCATATATTTTGATTACAGTTATCTACACATACTACTACACATACGAGTACAATATTTTAAAGCAAAATTTTAACATGTTATGCTTTGGAATTCATTATTATCGTTACTAACAAAATAGGTATAAAATTGATACCATGATGATACCAGCTTAAGGGCTAAGGGTCAATTCAGACCGCAACGCGACGCGTAAATGCATTTCTAAATTTGTACTGAATTGAAAGATTTCAACTGCGTGAGACGTCTTGCAAATGACGTGTCAAATCCATACGAATTTAGAAATGCATCTACGCGTTGCGGTGCGGTCTGAATTGACCCTTATGTGCATTAACCTAAATTTTTTACTATCTTATTCTATGAAACTCTTTTGAAAAATTATCTATTTTTCATCAAAATAAAATCTTTGGAAATACCTCAGCACTTTTCGATATAATGCTATATTTATTAGCGAGGCGGCGGCAGCTGGCGTGCACGTGACGTCACGTCGGCGCATCGGTTCACCGCAACTGACGTGCGTCCGCTCCACACAATTTTGGTATTCCGTATTGTCTATGCCGGGCCTAACACACTGTAGACTTTGTAGCCTGAATTTCAAGCAAAAGAATCTGTAGATGCATTCTACTTTAACGTGAGGAGACTTCCTATAATTTAATATAGAATAATGCTTTTTCAGAAAATACCAAAACTTTGTAGGCCTCACGCAAGTGTAGGCTTGCGTGAGGAGGTATAAAATACATCCTTATGATCAATTAAGTTATCAATTCTAATCTTCTTTTCCTAGCCAGCTAAAGAAGTGAATCGAACTTCTCATATCCTTCTTCCCGTCATTCCTGGTACCGCTGTCATTTTTCCAAAATTTGGTCGATGTACATAGTTGTGCATACTAATCATAAATTTAAGCTTTCAGCTTGCATATACTTAAGATTATGTACACGCTACACAGTACGTCGTCTTTATTAATTATCTCGATATATTGTTGATGGCAAAATCGTGTCAGTGGAACGTCGATAATTTTGAGATTGCCTGCAGTGTGCGCCAGGCATTAATGCAATTGCCAGTAAATGGGTTTCGTGTGTTTCGTCTTGCTTATTTAGGACTTAACCTTTTGTATCGGAATATAGGTTTTGTGGGGAAATATGATATGTTTTCTGAAATAGAAGAATCGAACAACTATTTTTAAACTGACAAAACCGCGCTTCGTAGGTCTGTTATTTTTAACCCCCGACAAAAAAGAGGGGTTTTATAAGTTTTTAAACCCCGACAAAAAAGAGGGGTGTTATAAGTTTGACGTGTCTGTCTGTCTGTCTGTCTGACTGTCTGTCTGTTTGTCTGTGTGTGTATCTGTCCGTGGCATCGTAGCATCCAAACGGGTGGACCGATTTTGATCTAGTTTTTTTTTGTTTGAAAGCTGACATGATCGAGAGTGTTCTTAGCTACAGTTCATCATCATCAGCCTGCTCAGTGCTGGACAATCAGGGTTTATCTGGTTCATGTCCGTGGCATCGTAGCATCCAAACGGGTGGACCGATTTTGATCTAGTTTTTTTTTGTTTGAAAGCTGACATGTTCGAGAGTGTTCTTAGCTATAGTTCATCATCATCAGCCTGCTCAGTGCTGGACAATCAGGGTTTATCTGGTTCATGAAAGGCCGTTAGCAACTTGTAGTCATTTGATGAGCTTTATATTTCATTCTAGTTCGTGACATTTGTGAATATACAATATACACATAATAATGGAAAGTTGGCCTGGTGATGCACCATCACCTGATAATCAATAGGATATCCAACTCCTCGCCAACTTAGAGTAGAGGTTTCGTGTTTGGGCTTATTTTAATTGCGACAACCAGTAAGAAGTAGATAAACAGTAAATATATTTTACATGCTGCTGCTGCAGCATCACTTGGATTCTATAGGAGCCGAGCTCCGTATGAACCCAAAGTGGAGGTTTCATGTTTGGGCTCATATTGACGGGCTCATCCAAGAGGACAGGACAGGACGCAAAAGACAAAGCCGATCTTCTGGGCAAGCTCTTTGCGTCAAACTCGACCCTGGATGACGGGGGGCAGAAACCGCCGACCATACCGCGATGCACGAGCATCATGTCGGATATTCGGTTTCATCAGCGCTCAGTGCGAAAAGCCCTCCGTTCCCTTGATATCCAAAAGTCGAGTGGGCCTGACGGAATCCCGCCTATTGTGTTGAAAAAGTGTGCTCCAGAGTTGGCTCCGGTCTTGACGCGTCTTTTTCGGCTCTCCTATTCCACTGGCATCGTCCCGGCTTCCTGGAAGACAGCCTTGGTGCACCCGATCCCCAAAAAAGGTGATCGCTCAAATCCTTCCAACTACAGACCAATCACTATAACCTCTCTCTTTTCGAAGATAATGGAATCCATTATCAATAGCCAGCTTCTTCGATACTTGGACGGCCAGGGATTACTAAGCGACAAACAATACGGGTTCCGTAAGGGTCGCTCGGTTGGTGATCTCTTGGCGTACCTGACTCATCGTTGGGCTCAGGCAATTGAGTCGAAGGGAGAGGCATTGGCTGTTAGTTTGGACATTGCGAAGGCCTTTGATCGGGTTTGGCATAAAGCGCTGCTATCAAAGCTTCCATCATACGGGCTGCCTGAGAAATTATGTAAGTGGGTCACTGGTTTCTTGGCAGACAGAAGCATAAAGGTCGTAGTTGACGGCGAATGCTCGGAAACTCAGTCTGTTGATGCTGGTGTGCCTCAGGGCTGTGTGCTATCGCCTACTCTATTCTTACTGCATATCAATGACATGTTGCAGACCAGCGGCATTCATTGCTATGCGGATGACTGTACAGGTGATGCTGTATATACCGGCTCCCCCAATATTTCTTGGCAAAATGTCACTGAGAGTCGAAACGAACTTGTGTCTAAGGTGGAGAATTCATTGGAGAAGGTCTCTGAATGGGGTAGACGTAACTTGGTCCAATTCAACCCCGCCAAGACACAAGTCTGCGCGTTCACCACTAAAAAGTCACCAATGGTCGTATATCCTCACTTCGAGGGCACATCTTTAACCATCTCTCCTAGCATTGAGATACTTGGCGTCAACATATCGAGCGAAGTTCAGTTCCGATATCATCTAGAGGGTAAGGCCAAATTAGCCTCGAAGAAGCTTGGTGTTCTTAACAGAGCGAGACAGTACTTCAGTCCGGACCAACGCCTACAACTCTACAAGGCGCAAGTTCGGCCTCATATGGAATACTGTTCTCATCTCTGGGCAGGGGCGCCAAAATACCAACTGCTCCCTCTGGATCGTATCCAACGAAGGGCCGCTCGAATTGTTGATTGCCATAGTGTTTCAAACAGCTTGGACCCCCTGGAATTACGCCGAGATGTAGCTTCGCTCTGCATCCTCTATCGGTTGTATCACGGGGAGTGCTCTGAGGAATTGTTCGAAATCACACCACCTGCAACTTTTCGCCATCGTCCCACGCGAAAAAAATACCATCCTCATCACCTTGATGAGTGGCAGTCTTCCACAGTGCGTTTCTCGCGTAACTTTCTACCGCGCACTGTAAAACTCTGGAACGAACTGTCACCAGCAGTATTTCCGGACCTATACGACCTGCAAACCTTCAAGAAAAGAGCGTATTCCCTCTTAAAAGGCCGGCAACGCTCCTGCAGCTCTTCTGATGTTGCAAGTGTCCATGGGCGACGGTAGTTGCTTACCCGACCCGTCTGCTCGTTTGCCCCCTTATTTAATAAAAAAAAAAAATCATAGACGGTAGGTATTCTTTGCATATTATTCTGCACTATAACCAACATAAGTTTAAAAAGTATGAAATAAAATTAAATTAAGAAATTTAAAAAAAACCCCGCCAAACAACTTTTAAAAGTAATAAAATAATATTTAATGCCTTTAAGTTCAAATAATTCCTAACTTGTGTAAAGTAATATTTTAGTCCATAATTGTTGTCAAGGTGTGTCGGGGGACCGCTTATGTAGATGTTTGATTTCACAATCAATTCATAGCGAACGTATGTTGTAGTTTACTTGGCGGTCCCCCGACACACCGTGACAACAATTATGGACTAAAATATTACTTTACACAAGGTAGGAATTATTTGAACTTAAAGGCAGTAAATATTATTTTATTACTTTTTAAAGTTGTTTGGCGGGGGTTTTTTTAAATTTCTTAATTTAATTTTGTTATTATTCTACTTTAATCTATTTATATTTTGTGTCATACCTACTTCTTTAAATTTGTCTTTTTAATTAATGGTAGTGCACATCTATTTTTAACTAGAATGCAGATTGCTAAAACCATTTCTAAACAAAATTATTATCCACTTTGCATGCGCGTGCGGTCTTTATAGGCAAATAGGCAGTGCTTGCCATTCATAGATAACAGATATTTTAACTTTCGCACTTTTTAAATGACTCATGACGTTAATTTTTTAATAATACATAATAGTAAAAAATATAGTAAAAAATAAATATACACATTTAAAACGCCTCAATTAATAAAATAGCAACATGTAATCAGGTACACGCGCGAACGGGTTCACGAGAGGTCAAGATAGGCTCAGTGTTGAGGTGCCTGCCTTGCGCGTATGTGTGAGTGTGTCCGTGCACAGCCGAAAACGCACACAACCATGAATATCGAATGCGATTGTGTACTGCAAGCTCTGCGACAGACACCAGCAGTGTTGCCAACTATGGGGATATCCCACTTTTAATAGGGAAAAATTAAATATATAGTGCGTATTTTAGGGAGTAAAAATATTATATTATATTCATGGGCGTGAAATTTTTTAAGCAAAAATGTATATTTATTTGGTTTTTATTACTGTTTTTATATAAATAATGACATCATGAGTGACGTTTTTGCCCCAAACACAATAATTGCGATCGGCTGAAGTAGTATTTTCAGCGTTTTGATCTCTCAGTGGAAAGTACCCCAAGTAATAAATAATATATTTAAATAATAGTTGGGGAGTTCTGGTTGAAATTCAATGTGTTTTCAAGTTAATTTAAGGGGGAAATTTTTGAACAGTTGGCATCACTGGCGCCGCGGCCGGCCGCCCGCGCCTTGCTGACGGCGATCGGAACTACTCGTGAATTATAGTCGTGAGCAATCGGATATAATCCGAGTAAAATGAATAGACGCAATTAATCTAACTAATTACGTTTAATATGTACATTATGCATTTTTGTTTTGTGAGGTTTATAATATTTGTTTACATTTTACATAGCTGAAATTTTTAGTGTTTTGGGAGGCCATTTGCTTTTTTCATGTGATCGAGAACTGTTACTATATTAAATTATTATTTTTGGTTTTATAGTTTTTTAAGAATATTTTAGATTTTAATATTCGAAAGTTTGTATAATATTTAACAGTTTAACATTAATAATTGCGTACATTCATAAAGTATCACTCACTTGGATAAGATAATTTGTGGTGGCCGAAATTTTGCATTTATTTACATCGTATTATGGATCGGATCTCAAGTAACCGGAACCTTGATTATGTGAAAAGACAAAAGTTAAGCTGATTAGGTGAGTACTTAAAATATACTAGATACAAAAATGAAAAAGTTGTAAAAGAAAAAGTTTTTGTTTTGTTTTGTTTCACGCCAAAACTAATGAACCGATTGTAATAAAATTTTGAACACAGTTAGTCTAGAGCCTGAGAGAGCCATAGGCTACATTTTGATGAGGCAAAGATATATTATCTAATTTCCATGGAAATATCGATGAAAATAAATTCACATTGTATTTCTAATACGTAACAATAGATGGCGTTTTTATTTATTTTAGCTTAGCGCACAATATTATGTTGTATGGTAATTGGTATAATTCCATGGAAACATCGATGAAATAAACTCTCATTGTAGTTCCAACGCGTGACAACAGATGGTGTTTTTTATTTCTTCATAACAGTACGTAATTATACTAATTAGTTTAGAAAATAGTTTTCAATGTATGTCCACGCTATTATTATTATATTAATATAGTAGTATATATTAATTAATAATAATTAATTAAGTAAGTATATATTAATTTATGCGAAAATATCTCTTTTTGTCCGTTTGTCTGTCTGTTTTGCTTTCACACCAAAACTACTGAACCGATATCGCTGCATTACCAGTGTCAAAATCTTGTGCACGCCCCTGCCACTTTGATTGTAGTGGGAAAGTCTATTTGAATCCTTGGCCAGTGGGCACAAGACGCGTAAAATCAAAACGTACACTTCTACTAGTATACAGTATGTAACAAAAATAAGTGATAATACTTTAGGGTGTGTACTGTGTACGTGTTTCTTGTAGAGAGTTCACTGTGAAAGTAGCAGCGCTGAAAGATGAAACATTTTTTTTCACTTTTGTATGGGCAAGGGCCCGAGCGTCACGAGTTTCCCCATTCAAAAGTGAAAAAAATATTGGTCTTTCAGCGCTGCTACTTTCACAGTGAACTCTCTACAAGGAACTCATACACACCCTAAAGTATTATCACTTATTTTTGTTACATCCTGTAGATACTGCTATTGAAGATTAATGCAAAATATTTCATTACAATAATACGAACACATTACACATTCCGTTTGGGCTCTGAAATCTAAAAGAAGAATGCGGCGTTCATTAAGAAATTTTGCTTTGATAGTTGAATAGTCAATTTAAAATTGCTATTCAACTTCATTAAGCTGTGCCAAAAGTTCTGTAATTCCATCGCGTGCTATTGCTCCGACGTAAATCATTGCTATCACGCCATGATCGACTCCAAGACTTCCTATTTCATTATTTCTAACTTCTTCATAATGAAAAGTTGCTAAACTGCAGTTTTATAAACTAGTTGTTGCACTCGACTTGCCTGCAAAATATGGTCCTGACTCCTGGCGTGATATTATGCTCTTTCTCTTGGCTAATATTTTCAGGTAATCTATAGTCTATATCTGTGCCAATTTTTTTTTGAATCGGTATCAGGTTTCGGAGCTTTTTTATAAATTACAATGTAAATAAAAGGCTCGTTTCTTCAAAGAAAGTACCTGTCTATGAGAATTTTATTCCTGCAACAATAGTTTAGAGGACGGAATTGAAACATTTCTCCTGTATTCTTTTTTTAACGTCCGCAATAGGTCGTTGCAAGGAGTAACTATAATATAATAGTTGAAAGCAATATTTAAGGTTCTAGAATTTTTTCCAAAAAGGTTCCAAGCTATAGCTTGGAGTTGCAATATATTGCCAAGCTATATTGCAACTAATTGGATCGATAGAAGCGCTTCGTATTATATAAAAATTAATTTTTATATCATACATTATAAACGAACAGTGACATTCCAGTTTACAACACAAATTATGATATTTTGCTTCCCTGTGTGGTCAGCCGTAATTTGTTAAATGTTGTCGTAATTATAATTGCTTTAAATATTCCGAGTATTCGGAGACAGGCATTCCGCAATCCCGCATCGGCAGACCGCAAGCGACATATTGTGTTCTACATACAAATATTAATTTATGTATATAGTGAGCGAAATATAATATTATTTGAACTGTGAAGGAATGTAGTATGCATTTTTTATTGATCTTGATTTAATTATCTATTACCAGCTGTTCCACGCGGCTTCGCCCGCGTAATTTAGGAATTTCACGCAACCGTACATTTTTCTGCAAAAATAGCCTATGTCCACGTAGTCCACGTAGTTCACGTAGTCTATTCTTCAAGTTTGTGAAATAACATAAAAATAGCTTCAGTAGTTAAGATAATAAGCAATTTCATATAATTTTCCCCGTTTTCCACTATTTCTTCGCTCCTCTTATTCTTAGCGTAATAAAATATAGCCTTTCTCAATAAATGAACTATTTAAAACTGAAAGAATTTTTCAAATCGGCCAGTAGTTCCTTAGATTAGCGCATTCAAATATGCCTTTCATATATTTTCCCTCGTTTTTTCCACATTTTCTTTAATTTCTTCGCTCCTGTTACATGCGGCGTAATGAAATATAGCCTATAGCCTTCCTTAATAAATAGGATATCTATCACTGAAATAATTTTTCAAATCGGACCAGTAGTTCCTGAGATTAGCGCGTTCAAATAAGCCCTTTCAAATAATTTTCCCCGTTTTTCCCACATTTTCCTCTATTTCTTCGCTCCTATTAGTCTTAGCGTGATAAAATATAGCCTATAGCCTTCCTCGATAAATAGGCTATCTAACACTGAAAGAATTTTTCAAATCGGACCAGTAGTTCCTGAAATTAGCGCGTTCAAACAAACAAACTAACAAACTCTTCCGCTTTATAATATTAGTATAGATAAAATTATTATCATCCGCGCTTTATAAGTCCTATTCTCCAAATTGAAAATTTAATGTTATGTTTAAACTAACAGACCTGCAAGGTTGCTTATATTATAAGGAGCGTGGATGAAAAGCTGTCGCTGAAATTATATTAGAGATGTAACGCGATTCTGCCACCTATAAAATACTTGCATGACCAAATTACTAATGGGCATTGTCCAAAAAAAATCACATGTACTTTTTATATTTTTTTCGATAAAATAGGGTATTTTAAGAATATAAATTAAATAATTTTGAAATTCATTGGCTAGTTTTTTTTCGATAAATTTTTAAAATTTCGCTCTGACGTCATCATCGGCGGCCAATTGACCTCTGCAGTATGTTTTTTTCCTTTCAATCTTATTTATAATGGCTGGTTCGTTAAATGCAAGTTATTATTATGTGAAAGCTGATACGAGAAGCTTACCAAAAGTTCGAAACGTAATGTTGGTCGAATTTATTGCTAATTTAACGCCATTGAAGGTCAAACTAAGGTTAAACATATTTGTTCAAAAATATAAGTAACTAATGGGTATTTTTTTCTTTTATATACAGAAAAGCGATCACTGACCTTACGAGTATTCCTCGAAATATTTTTGTAATGAGCAAAATTAAAAAAAAATGGACAATCCCCATTATGTGGACGCCATTGACAATTATTTTTAACAAAAAATTAAAACCGACTTCCAGAGTAAATAATAATCGGCCAAGTGCGAGTCGGACTCGCTCACAAAGGGTTCCGTACCACTATAGAGCAAAAATAGGCAAAATTTAATAATTAAATTTAATTATTAATTATTAAAGTTCAAATAAAATTAAGTATTTTGTGAACATTTCAGTTGCCTGTGTGTTGCCGTTATTGATTAAGAGCAAAAAGTTGCAAAAAAATCACGTTTGTTGTATGGGAGCCCCCCTTAAATACTTAATTTATTTTGATTTTAGTATTTGTTGTTATAGCGGCAACAGATATACATAATCTGTGAAAATTTCAGAAGTCTAGCTATAGCGGTTCTTGAGTTACAGCCTGGTGACAGACAGACGGACAGACGGACAGATATCGAAGTCTTAGTAATAGGGTCCCGTTTTTACCCTTTGGGTGCAGAACCCTAAAAAAATCTTTTTCCAGTTACATCGAGTAATTTACTTCATCAAACGTTTTTAAGCTTGGTCGTTGATGAATTTCTTTAGACGTGTGAAGCGCCTATAAATAATCTTTAAAATGTTTAATATTATGCTAGCCACAGATGCTAGCTGAATTGTATGTCCCTTGTATTCATTAAATAGTATTTTTAACCTGTAAAATTTGGCTGTTTGTAAGGTGGCATACATAGTTATATGTAATTTTGGCCACAGCGAGTACTTAGGACTTTGTAGAAATATAGTCCTTATAGTCGTCATCGTCGTCATCTCATCATAAATTTAAAACAGATCTCCGATCAGATCTCCGTCGCGATCATCGCGCCGCGCCGCGCCGTATCAAGTATGAGTTTCATAGTGTGGACGCCTATTAGATCATTCTGCCGATCATGCGTGTATTTGATATGACAAGTATCAGATACGCGGTTAATAGCGATCGGGGCGTATCATGATACGCGTATCATTTGGACACGCTACGTGCTACGCGACGGAGATCTGATCGGAGATCTGATCGCGCAAATGATACAAATGTGGACGCACCGTTAAATGCTTTTCAGAAGAACGTATTGTCATCAACACATTTCTACTTCACATCTCTTTCTCTTCTTATCTTCTAGCCCTCCATCAAATTCATCCTGGACAAGCAACCCGCACAACTGGTGCTAACACGCTCGCTTCCATTTCTATAAAGGCAAACACTATTTCACGCTGTAACTAATTTCGCTACAAACCCATATAAAACAAACAGTTGTAACCCCATCACAATGCATCACGGCATGGCGTCCATTATCGTTTGCTCACAATGAAACAGTCCCTATAGCCCCATGTCCCATCTAATAGCATCAGACATAAAGAAACAGTGGGGTATCGCTGTCACCCCTTTATGAACCTCAATAGCAATTTTAAATAATTTTATTTCCTAAATTGTGATTTATCTGCTTATAAAACTTTATCGTGTTGTTCTGGTGCCGTATAAAATGTAATCGATTGTGATTTAAATAGTATTTGGTCTGATATTAAGTTATAAATTGAATACAATAAAACGATAAAATTTGATTTGTTTTTGTGATGCACTTTCATTGCGTTGAGGTTAACCTAAAAACTAACATTGGCAATCGGCTTAATAAGGTTACAACATAATGATTCTTTTTTATTATGCTTTAAACCGTTGGTTTTATTCGGAATCAATTATTATTTTGGTACTCTACAGAACTTGAAGATATAAA
The DNA here is from genome assembly GCA_937595015.1 of Polyommatus icarus. NCBI lineage: Eukaryota > Metazoa > Arthropoda > Insecta > Lepidoptera > Lycaenidae > Polyommatus > Polyommatus icarus. The sequence goes on along the minus strand of OW569335.1, from coordinate 8,276,539 downwards.
ATAACTACATGTATTGGAGCAACATTCACTTAAAAGAACTTAGATAGGTATTAATGTAGAGTTACTCAACCTTTAGCGTGATAAAATATAGCCTATAGCTTTCCTCGATAAATGTGCTACGAGTAACACTGAAAGAATCATCAAAATCCGTTGCGTAGTTTTAAAGATTAAAGGGAACAAAGGGACATGAGGGAAAAAAGCGACTTTGTTTTATAATATGTATAGATAGAAGATGAACTCATTATTCAATCAATAATTTACGTACATAACCAACCAATATAACCATATAACATTTTACTTTATAGCGACCAATATAACATTTTACTGAAAGCTAAATAAGCGACATAACGTTACTATAGTTGCCATATTTTAAGAATAAATCAAGGGGTTGTTAAGTACACAGATTGGAAACTTCGAACTAAATAAACAGAAATTGAAGAAAAATTGATGCTCGACTATTGAGATGTATTTCTATGAACAATCATTCAAAAACTATTCTATACTAGATGGTGCCCGCAACTCCGTTGCGCCAAAATTCTTTTATCGCGTAGGAACCGTACATTTTTCCGGGATAAAAGTATCCTATGTCCTTTCCCGGGACTTAAAGTATCTCCATACCAAGTTTCAGCTAAATCAGTTCAGCGGTTGGGGCGTGAAGAGGTAACAGTCAGTCAGTCAGTCAGTACAGTAGTATGGATACTTAGTCATAGCTATATTTCCATGACATGATTCTTGCTAACTGCTTATATTAACCTATGAAGCCCCATAAGAGCAACGGTGATCGCAACAACAATAGAATAACAACAGATTTCCAAGAATCCGCGATCGACGGATTAATAATTAACTTTATTACTTTCCCGGGACTCAATGTATTTCCATACTAAATTTCAGCAAAATCGTTTGGGTAATTTGGGCGTGAAGAGGTAACAGACAGACAAACACGCTTTCGCATTTATAATACATATTAGTATAGATTTTCGACTCTATCCAACTCGCTACTCACTGACAGCTCTCGCAGTCTCTTAATATAGAATTTCACTTGATACACTTGCTAAAATATTCAAATGTGAGTAGTTGACCCTTTTTGGTCAACCACTCACAAATTATGACATTTTAAGAAAACTTCATGGCAAAGAAGTTTATTTCTTTTTTGATGATTTTAATTTTCACTACTTAATTTCATCGGACATAGGAGTTTGTGTTTAAAATTAGCTATAAAAGAGCATAATCCTTCAAGCCCCATAAGAGCACCGGTGATCGCGACAACAATAGAATACAATAACATTTCCAAGAATCCGCGATCGAAGGATTAATATTGTGTAAGCTTCAGTTCAGATACAAATAGAGCGCAATTTTAATTTTTTAATTTTTTTAATTTTAAAATTAAAATTTTTTAAAATTAAAATTTTTTTATTGCTGCATGCCACCAATAGCTAGAAGTTCTTTTTTAGGGTTCCGTACCCAAAGGGTAAAAACGGGACCCTATTACTGAGACTTCGATGTCTGTCCGTCTGTCCGTCTGTCTGTCTGTCTGTCTGTCTGTCTGTCTGTCTGTCTGTCTGTCTGTCTGTCTGTCTGTCTGTCTGTCTGTCTGTCTGTCTGTCTGTCTGTCTGTCTGTCTGTCTGTCTGTCTGTCTGTCTGTCTGTCTGTCTGTCTGTCTGTCTGTCTGTCTGTCTGTCTGTCTGTCTGTCTGTCTGTCTGTCTGTCTGTCTGTCTGTCTGTCTGTCTGTCTGTCTGTCTGTCTGTCTGTCTGTCTGTCTGTCTGTCTGTCTGTCTGTCTGTCTGTCTGTCTGTCTGTCTGTCTGTCTGTCTGTCTGTCTGTCTGTCTGTCTGTCTGTCTGTCTGTCTGTCTGTCTGTCTGTCTGTCTGTCTGTCTGTCTGTCTGTCTGTCTGTCTGTCTGTCTGTCTGTCTGTCTGTCTGTCTGTCTGTCTGTCTGTCTGTCTGTCTGTCTGTCTGTCTGTCTGTCTGTCTGTCTGTCTGTCTGTCTGTCTGTCTGTCTGTCTGTCTGTCTGTCTGTCTGTCTGTCTGTCTGTCTGTCTGTCTGTCTGTCTGTCTGTCTGTCTGTCTGTCTGTCTGTCTGTCTGTCTGTCTGTCTGTCTGTCTGTCTGTCTGTCTGTCTGTCTGTCTGTCTGTCTGTCTGTCTGTCTGTCTGTCTGTCTGTCTGTCTGTCTGTCTGTCTGTCTGTCTGTCTGTCTGTCTGTCTGTCTGTCTGTCTGTCTGTCTGTCTGTCTGTCTGTCTGTCTGTCTGTCTGTCTGTCTGTCTGTCTGTCTGTCTGTCTGTCTGTCTGTCTGTCTGTCTGTCTGTCTGTCTGTCTGTCTGTCTGTCTGTCTGTCTGTCTGTCTGTCTGTCTGTCTGTCTGTCTGTCTGTCTGTCTGTCTGTCTGTCTGTCTGTCTGTCTGTCTGTCTGTCTGTCTGTCTGTCTGTCTGTCTGTCTGTCTGTCTGTCTGTCTGTCTGTCTGTCTGTCTGTCTGTCTGTCTGTCTGTCTGTCTGTCTGTCTGTCTGTCTGTCTGTCTGTCTGTCTGTCTGTCTGTCTGTCTGTCTGTCTGTCTGTCTGTCTGTCTGTCTGTCTGTCTGTCTGTCTGTCTGTCTGTCTGTCTGTCTGTCTGTCTGTCTGTCTGTCTGTCTGTCTGTCTGTCTGTCTGTCTGTCTGTCTGTCTGTCTGTCTGTCTGTCTGTCTGTCTGTCTGTCTGTCTGTCTGTCTGTCTGTCTGTCTGTCTGTCTGTCTGTCTGTCTGTCTGTCTGTCTGTCTGTCTGTCTGTCTGTCTGTCTGTCTGTCTGTCTGTCTGTCTGTCTGTCTGTCTGTCTGTCTGTCTGTCTGTCTGTCTGTCTGTCTGTCTGTCTGTCTGTCTGTCTGTCTGTCTGTCTGTCTGTCTGTCTGTCTGTCTGTCTGTCTGTCTGTCTGTCTGTCTGTCTGTCTGTCTGTCTGTCTGTCTGTCTGTCTGTCTGTCTGTCTGTCTGTCTGTCTGTCTGTCTGTCTGTCTGTCTGTCTGTCTGTCTGTCTGTCTGTCTGTCTGTCTGTCTGTCTGTCTGTCTGTCTGTCTGTCTGTCTGTCTGTCTGTCTGTCTGTCTGTCTGTCTGTCTGTCTGTCTGTCTGTCTGTCTGTCTGTCTGTCTGTCTGTCTGTCTGTCTGTCTGTCTGTCTGTCTGTCTGTCTGTCTGTCTGTCTGTCTGTCTGTCTGTCTGTCTGTCTGTCTGTCTGTCTGTCTGTCTGTCTGTCTGTCTGTCTGTCTGTCTGTCTGTCTGTCTGTCTGTCTGTCTGTCTGTCTGTCTGTCTGTCTGTCTGTCTGTCTGTCTGTCTGTCTGTCTGTCTGTCTGTCTGTCTGTCTGTCTGTCTGTCTGTCTGTCTGTCTGTCTGTCTGTCTGTCTGTCTGTCTGTCTGTCTGTCTGTCTGTCTGTCTGTCTGTCTGTCTGTCTGTCTGTCTGTCTGTCTGTCTGTCTGTCTGTCTGTCTGTCTGTCTGTCTGTCTGTCTGTCTGTCTGTCTGTCTGTCTGTCTGTCTGTCTGTCTGTCTGTCTGTCTGTCTGTCTGTCTGTCTGTCTGTCTGTCTGTCTGTCTGTCTGTCTGTCTGTCTGTCTGTCTGTCTGTCTGTCTGTCTGTCTGTCTGTCTGTCTGTCTGTCTGTCTGTCTGTCTGTCTGTCTGTCTGTCTGTCTGTCTGTCTGTCTGTCTGTCTGTCTGTCTGTCTGTCTGTCTGTCTGTCTGTCTGTCTGTCTGTCTGTCTGTCTGTCTGTCTGTCTGTCTGTCTGTCTGTCTGTCTGTCTGTCTGTCTGTCTGTCTGTCTGTCTGTCTGTCTGTCTGTCTGTCTGTCTGTCTGTCTGTCTGTCTGTCTGTCTGTCTGTCTGTCTGTCTGTCTGTCTGTCTGTCTGTCTGTCTGTCTGTCAGTCTCCAGGCTGTAACTCAAGAACGGTAAACGGTAGCTAGAGAGTTGAAATTTTAACAGATTATGTATTTCTGTTGCCTCTATAACAACAAATACTAAAACCAAAATAAATTAGATATTTAAGAGGGGCTCCCATACAACAAACGTGATTTTTCAAAATTTTTTTGCTCTGTATCAATGATGACAACAAGTAGGCACTTGAAATTTTCACAAAAGCCTTAGTTATATGTCTACTTTAATAATTAACAATAATATTTAAATAAAATTAAAATTTAACGGGGGCTCCCATACAAAAAACACAATTTTTTGCCCATTTTTGCTCTATAATGGTACGGAACCCTTTCGTATGCGAGTTCAACTCGCAATTGGCCGATTATTTAGGGTCCCGTACCCAAAGGGTGAAAACGGGACCCTATTACTAAAACTTCGTTGTCTGTCTGTCTGTCCGTCTGTCCGTCTGTCTGTCACTAGGCTGTAACTCGAGAACGGTAATAGCTAGAGAGTTAAAATTTTCACAGATTGTGTATATCTGTTGCCGCTATATTTCAACTGCACTCCAACCGCAAATTGCAGTTCAAGTGCAGTTTGAATGCATTTGACACAACTGCAATACGGCTGTAATAGAACTGCAAACCAAACGCGCAGTCGGATTGCAGTTCAGTTGCAGTTGGCGTGCAGTCGTGTGAACTGTTTGGTTTTGCAGTCGTGTCAACTGCATTTAAACTGCACTTGAACTGCAATTTGCGGTTGGATTGCAGTTGAAATGCAGTCCGTCTGTGTAGACCCTAACAAAATTAAATATGTTCTGTTTTGATATTATGATAACTTCTTATTATGTATATGCTAACAAACAATTATTCACTCTATTTAGATGTAATTAATTCATATAACGTTATTTAAATGTACTAAGCTAGTGTTGCGAACACAAGCTACACTACAAACGGTTTAAACAGTGGATTCGTGAAATGGCGAGGCGTGAGGTTTCGACGGATAAATTAAATACAATGTGCATTATACGTATACGAGAAGTGTGCAGAATATTAAACTGTTTGTTAGAAACATACGTCTTTATGGGTATAAATATGTAGAATATAAATTGTTTAATACACCTGGTGCATAGTTGATGTCAATAACTTTTGATTGCAAGAAATTATAGCCAAAGAGGCAGCGACAACAAGATTTTTGTCATTTTATAAAGACTGAAAGCCTTCCTGTATTTGACCCCTGTTACTCTATGGGTATATTATCTACAATGTCAGCTTCTTATATATAAAATTCTCGTGTCACAATGTTAGTCCACGAACTCCTCCGAAATGGTTTTACTGATTTTTACCAAATTATATATTATGCATATTCAGTAGGTCTGAGTTTCGGCTACTGGGTACTTTATATATTGATAAGTGCATTTGTTGAATAAATAATAGTAAATTATTACAACTGGAGACTGAGGGCGACCATTGTTTGTGCGACGAGATAGCTATAGACGTTGCTATGGTAACATACTTATTTAATCACTTCAAAAAATAATATGGGCGAAATAGGTACTTTATATTATGGCAAAGCAACGTTTGCCGGGACAGCTAGTAATTATATAGGTACAAATATCATAATATCAGTCATAATATCATATACTTTAGCTCTGTAACAAAACCAGGAACCATGGTTTCGGTTGCGGCTACTTTAGGTGGTATCAGATTCAGAAGTATCTAAAAAATTAAATCATTTTACCTGTGGAATACGTAGACCCGTTTCTGAAATTCAAATTACTTCGGGACTTAGTTTAGAACACAATCGCATCTTGCAGCATGGAACTTTGTATACAAAAGAGCTTTTTTAATTTATTCGCATTTGTAAGCCCGCTTTATGTAAAGTAAAACAAGTGCAAGGTATCGATTTTTATTCTGTATTAGTGGTACTCGGGGCACCGCGAGCCAGAGCTTACAAAATAAATTAAAATGTAATGCCGCATCTACACGTTGAGCTAGGCTTTGCCGTATATTCCTGTAAGATTGCTCATGATTGTGGTGTATATTTTTGATAGCTTCGTAATCCTGTTGATAACAATGGTAATCTATAATGGCTCAATATGTAGACATTTTGTGAAACGCTTGCTACTGGCAAACAAAATTTAGCCCACAAAAATACGATTGCACAAACGAAACTTGAAAAATATTTTGAACTCTAATTTCTGTAAGTATTTCTCAGTCTGTACTTTGTGAAAGTTTATATAAACCGGTTCACATACAGATAAAAGATGAAGTTACAAACAATTATGCAAAATCAAAGCTTCCTCGAAGGATCGATGCGAAACCTCTTATTAAGATACCACGGGTCCACCAGACATTACGCAATATCTGCTATTTCCAGTAATGCCTGCCTTCGGAATCACCGTGACAATCATCAATAAGCATTTACCGTTCGTTGCCTTCGAAACATACAGATTATCGAATAAATTAATGCCCAATAATGCAAATTTCGTCCTTATCTACCTTCATGGTATCTTTGTTAATTCTTTTATGAGACGTAACGGCAACTCGTAAAGAAATCTCTTAAGTGTTTAAGATAAACTTATGATAGCTTAAGGGCGAAGAAGATTATTTAATAATAATAATTTAAAATTTTAAATATCACATGCAAATTACCTATCATGGTATAATTTTTGCGTATAATGTAAGTATGAATTACAATGTGGCAGGAGTATTATAGTGGTTCAATTATACTACATCATAACATTAGTGACACTACTTAACTTTGGGTTATAATTTTTATAAAATATCATTATTTTATATTTTTAGTACAAGTAAAAACATAAGTAATTTTGCAAATGAAAAGAATTAGATATTATGTAATTACATGCATCAAACATAATGAGACACATCTTTCAAGAAGAATATAAAGTAATATTTTATCTGAGTCGTTAATAAAGCTGAAATAGAAGTCCATTAGTAGATAAATCAATCACTGTTACGAAGAAAACGTAATTTTGATTCAGCATGCATGACAAAAACAGAAAATTGTCAGGAAATTGCTTCGCACGCTATGTGAAATAAAAACAATTACACATAGGACATTAATCATAACGAATTAGACTGTACTTATGTATCAAAGTTGACATATTGCGTGCCCGTACCTGTTAGGCGATGGTCAATTTACATCGAATTACAAAAAGTGTCATTAACGTCCTAACAAATTTCACATCCTGCTGTTCTAATTCCACTCGTATTCCTGGGGTGTAAAGCTTCAAATTAAACAGGCAGGTAATTACAGGAGCATTCTGCATCGTAAACTAAGACAGCAAAAAGCCAGTCCCTCGAAAATGGAAGGCAAATGACACAGAGGCGTCTTTAATGACAATATAATAGCATCGCCTTCTGTCGTGAGACACAACATGTAATCGGCGCCAATGATAACGCCATTACTGCATACTATGTTTTTGTGGGACACAATTTTATTTTTTTCAAGTAATTTTTATTAGTAATCATGTGAATCTGATGAGATACGATCTTCTGTTTTCCTATTTGCAGCCCCGTAACCATGTGTTGGTATGTTCTTTTACTTGTCTTTATCTAAACATTACATGAAATTTAAAAGCAACAAATTGCTTTAAGTTTAGGTATGTATTTCATATTTGTGTTGTATTTAGTTACATCATAATGTATAATTATTCAGAACTCAGGAGGTATACAATGTAATAAAGCGGTGGATCCCTATTTTATTTACAATGGCCCGTTATTGTCTTTGTTAGCCAAGGCTTTCTGTAATTGCTATTATCTAAAGGTCAAACGTGCTTTGCTAGATCTCGGATCGAATCAAATTCCTCTTAGTCAAGCGCTCATCCTATTTAACGACTCCTGTTTTATAAATGTCATTATATAAATTGCTGTATAATCCGTCTCTGTGGGAATTTCCTTGTGATGCTTTAGGAAAATATAAATTATTGTAGATTAGATTTATCGACGATAATTATAGATAAGTTTGCAGATCTCGGGATAAGGAAGAACCTCGGGCTACAGACACGAAAAGATTTTAAATGTGAATTTGCGGTAAATATGATGTCATTAGAAATACATTTTTAGACTCGGAAAGGGGTTCAAAGATGTACTGGCCGTTTTATATTCCGTCCGAGTCCCACTTGTTATACAGAGATCTCCTTAGTATGCAGGACTCACGACTACACTTATTAGTCTCAAAAATTTCGAGAATCCCCCCCCTTCTTTCGAATCTTGGAGAGTACGAAACTAAAATTTCCAAACTCGAGACGCATTTAAAAGTTAGGCATCTAATGTATAATACATAGCAGATATTGCTTTTGATAAAGCGGTTTAAACGAATCTGAATTTTAAAACGCGATCGAATATTAATGCTTAGGTTTTGTGCAGCTATAAATATTAACCCGAACAGTGTTTACGCTTAAGCAACACAGCTAAGAATATTGTATTAGGTATACAATTTATGGTATACTAGCGTCCTCGTGCAACTAAGTCCACTAAATATTCCGGTTCGCAGTTACAAGCTGGTTGTAAAGTTTACCCATTAATTAATGGATAAATGATTTTCCTAGTGGAAAGTAATTTAAAAAAACTCAATACGACAAACTGGGCTAGTGGGAGAGAATGTTTGAAACTGAACAATGTAAAAGTTATACATTGTAAGACGAAACCAATAAAATTGTCATTCGAAAGTCCCTTGATGCAATTCCTTTGTAGAAACGATGATAATCGTTTATCAGTCCGACTAATAAAACGACTGAAACTAAATGTTATAAAATGTTTGAACATCTATTAATAGTCATGTTTGGATGTATGTACACGTCGAATCATAACAAATTATTCATTCAACATTCATTGTTCCGTGATGACCTCACAACTTCGACTGTCTACAGCATCATGTATTGAATATAAAATGTTTATTCCATTCGTCACACTAATATCCGACACACACGCTCGAATACTTCGATCCAATGTCTTATAATAAGTTTTGATAAAGAAACTTTTACTGATTTTGAAATTTTTGAAACTTTGATTCAAGATTAACATGAAAATAAAGCCTTGCGATTTGTGTATGAAATATATTTTGTTGACTCATTATTTTACAAAATTGTTACAAAAAAAATATATTTTTCCAGTTACATCGAGTAAAACTTCATCAAATGTTAAATATAAGCTTGATCGTTGATAGACTTCTTTGGAAGTGTGAAGCGCCTATAAATAAATCTTTAAAAATATGTTTAATATTATGCTAGCCACAGATGCTAGCTGAATTGTATGTTCCTTTTATTCATTAAAATATAGTCTTTTCATATTTCTAGTATTTAAAAGATAATTAAAATATCCTATTATGCGAGCCATTTTCATAGAAAATACTAGATACGTTTAAAAAAGAAAATGTTGTATAAACAATAATAGTGTCTCGTTCAAAATTCATTCCAATATAGTTTCATATTATTAAAATAAAGGCCGACAAGAATCCCGATATAATGAAACGAAATTTAATTTTGCATTCTGAAGAAAAACTTTGTGTATTTAAACTTTTAAAAGAAAAACTTCAACCTTTAGAGAATGTAATGTCGGAGTTTGAAAGTTCTTAAAATCTCTTTAGAATAAATATAACGTTTGAATGCACTTAGTTGCTAACAGAACCACAACGCTGCTCTTAAATGGTGCAGTTCCGTGGCAATTGTTGCGCTGCCCACAGTTTCTAGAGAGCCAAGTTGGTAAAGGTGTGTACACACTAGGGCAAGTTGCGAGAATTTGTCATTATTGTAGATAATGATGGATGCTTTTTACTTAGCGACTTCGGGGTAGTCGTAACTTGAATATTTAAAGAAAATGATATTTTAAAATAGGTAAGCTAGCCGATCTACCGGCTGGATCGTCTTCAAAAGGAAGCCATGTTAATAAGAAAGCTGTTAACCTATTAGATTTAGACGAACTTTAGTATCTAAAACTACGTCATTTGTAGATATTATTAATATTATGTAATTATTATTTTTAGAATAACAATTATTGTTCTTTTGTTGTTGTTCTAATGCTGTTTTAGAAAATAATTAAGTACTTACTTTATAATTGTACTCGTCAATATTTGGTATTGATTGATATTGATATTGATTGAGCATTGATATTGATTTAGCAAAAATTCTTCACATTTACTTCTGAATCTCTCCATGTTACTTCTCTATATTGTGAACCTTACTTTATTTGCAGCCACACGTCTACGTTTTATAATAATTTTAGTCGATAATGCGAAAAATACGTGACTTTAGCCTTCTCAGCGATTGTCGCTTATTGCTTTCGAATAAAGCCAAATTATGTTCTTAATATCGATTATTCGGTTTTGTTTTATGCTTTCGCTGCTGTTACGCAACTGTGCCGTAATTTAGTTTGTTATTACCATTACGGGTACGTGTTGGAAAGTGCTTAGACAATCCATACTAAACATTAGTAGTATTTACCTCTACACTAATATTATACATGCGAAAGACCGTCTCTACACGTCAGGAGAAATAGAGGCCATTTATCTAGAAAAAGACACAATAATAATATAGTTTATTTCAGCAGTATTTAATCTAGACGTATTTCTTTTCAGGACCGAAGGCCTGAAAAACCGCCGTGATGGTGTATAAGGTCGAAGAGCAGAAAGAAGAGTAAGCAAAGCCCATCTCGACACCACACCTCATGACTGTATACGAGCTGCGAGCGATGCTGCGTCGAGCCTGCAATGGCCTATGGAGGCCAAGAGCATCGTGGACAACTTCCAAAAGAAGACATCCCTTCCCGTGAGGGTCGAGAGTATGCAGTCTAGTTACTAGTTCAACTTCAGTTCCTTCGTAAAAGTACCGACGCGTGACGCATTTTTTTTTTTGATTTCGTAAGTTGGTTGATGTTGTTCTTTATATAAAATGTTCTTCGGCATAATATAACATAGGTATTTGTAATACGGGTTCAAGAATATGTCCAAATAGTTTAAGTATTTAATTTTTATTGTAATATGCACCACATTATACAGCTATCTTTCCTACTCTCACATATTTGAATCATTTATCATTCATTTATCATTCATTTATCGCACGATCAACAGTACGAGTATCAATGGAGAAGTCAATCTTACATCGAATAAATTGAAACACTTATTGTTGTACTACCCAAGATAAGCAAAGATGAACGTCTATTAATAATACTTTTTTTATTTAGTATCAATATACAACTGAGTTATAATAAGGAAATATAATAATGACACATACTTAATTATTTGTTATTTGATAGTTATATGCTACTTTATAAATAACAATAACTGTGCACGACAGACAAACAGTGAAAAGTGTATGGGCAATAGAGTGTAAAATAGTGCGTGAAAACAGTGCCTTGCGAATTAATGGGTCTCAAACCCGTGTGGTAGTGCCGAACTCCGTAACGGAAAAAGTAAGAGAGATAGTGTACATCTCGAGCGGGCTATCCTTGTCCCAGACAAGGAATACCCGCTCGAGAGGGACAGCCGGAGACGACCGTTATATCGGGGGGCGGCGAGGTAGTATAAATATAGAAAAAATAGATTTTTGCATTTATTTCTGTTACGGAGGTCGGCACTAACTTGTAAAATAGCAAATTATGTAGAATTAACGAATATGTAAATGAAACAAATGATTATTTTGTAAAAAATTGTAATTTATTGATGTTTAAATAAAAAACTTCATCTGAGGGGGTGAGGCGCAGAATGTTCTAGAAGCTCGGTACCAGGACCCATATAAATATAGGTCGACCGCCATACTGCGGCACTCGCTCTACAACGTTACCCAGCTTCGGAACAACTTGTGTGCTTGACCTCTGAAACAAAAGTGAAAGTGTTGTTATTATTCATCACCCACAGTCCACAGACATCTCATCGCTGACCTAGGCGATCTAAGTAGGGGAATTGGCGCAAGCTGGTCCCCCACATTGCATGGTCCTTCGCAAAGCCGGATTCTACGTCCAGGAAAATAGAAGCCAGTGCGGTCAGTGAAAATGTCCAAATCAAGAGCATCGAGCGTCGCCGATGGGGCCGAACGAGCGAGTCAGACCGGAGTCCAGACGAGGAGCGGAGCATCGACACGCCCCACGCCTCCACCGGTCATAGCAGAGATGGAAAACTACATGGAAACCGCCGAAACGTCCGAAACAGAACAAACCTCGACGGAACAGACCTCTACAGCCACCAGCGAGGAAACAGCGATTGAAGAGGACTCACGACAGAAGAAGCGTGTGCTCCAGGGAAAGAAAAGCAGGAGGAAAATTTTGGAAGCTGAGGAAAAGCTGGCGGAACTAAAACTGGCAGAGGTACGTGCATCGCTCGCGCTCGCAGAGGCTAAGCTGGCCAGGGAAAAGGCCATGCTGACCTGCGAAGACGAGGAGGGAAACGAGGTAGCAGAAAAGGAAACGGACATGGTGGAAGAATGGCTGCACGGGCAAACCAGTAACCCGGCGGCCGAGGAAAAGGGAAAACAATGTGAAAATGAAGAAAAGAAAAATGAAAATTCGGAAAATGAACCGGAACACAGAAAAACTGAAGAAAAGCAGAAAAGCAGCGACATCACTTCGCTGGCGGCGGCGCTCACACAGGCCGTTCGCATGTCAAGAGACGCCCCCAGGTTCCTGCAGGAGCTTCCCCCGTTCGCTGGACATTCGACGGGGTGGCTCGGCTACAGGGCGGCGTACTACGAAACAGAAGAAATGTTCTCGCACACCGAGAATACTATGAGGTTAAGAAGAAGCCTCAAAGGAGCAGCCCTCGAAGCGGTCGAGAGTCTACTCATCAGCCAACCGGAGCCGCGAGCAGTCATCCAGGCGCTGGAGAGGAGATTCGGCCGCCCAGACACGCTGGCGATGGGCGAAATACAAAAAATCAAGGCGCTGGGCAGGCTGAGCGACAGCCCGCGCGAACTCTGCATATTTGCTAACAAAATAGCAAATGTGGTGGCCACGCTGGAAACACTCAAAAAGGTACACTATATGTTTAATCCTGAATTAGTGAAAAGTATTGTAGAAAAGTTGCCGCCCATTTTGCGCAACAAGTGGTACGATTTTGCCGCTGGAAGAAAAGAGGATACGTCGGACTTGAAGAAGATGACCCTGTTCCTCAATGAAGAAGCCGACAAATGTAGTGCATACGCGCTGCCCGAGGAGACCGAGCCTCACCCGGAGAGGCCCCAGAGAAGGAAAATGGAACGAGCTTTCGCCACAGAGGTAAGTGGCAGGAAAAGGTGTCCGATGTGCCAGAACGAGCACTACCTGACCGAGTGCAAGCAGTTCATCGGGGCCCCTGTGAACGAGCGCTGGAACATGGCAAAGAAGAACCGCATCTGCTTCCAATGCCTGCGGAGCAATCACCGCCGAGGGAGCTGCGGGGCAAAAAGGTGCAGTGTCAACGGGTGCGGCATGGCGCACCATCGCCTGCTGCACCACTCCAGGCCACCAGCAGACCAGCAACAGCCGACGGCACCTCCACAGACCACGGAACCGGAGGAAGTAGCAGCCGTGGAGATAGTGAGCAGCACCAACTGCATCCAGGAAAGACAGGCCTTTCTGAAGGTCGCGCCGGTCACGGTCCTCGGGAAGAACAGCACCAGAATAGACACCTACGCACTCATGGACGACGGCAGCACGGTGACACTCATCGAGGAAGACCTGGCGGAACTCCTCCACCTGGACGGGCCTCGCCACGACATGTGGGTGCAGGGCCTCAGTGACACAAAGAAGTACGAAAACAGCAAGAAGGTAAGCTTCAAGATAAGGGGGCGCCACTGCAAGGAGGAGTACGGCGTGGGCAGTGCCAGAACAGTGAAAAAGCTGCTGTTCACGCCGCAGAAAATACGCAAGGAAGACCTGCACGACTGCGCGCACCTGAGGGGCCTCGAAGACCATCTCATGTATGAAAATGCGCGCCCGAGAATACTACTGGGCCAAGACAACTGGGAGTTGCTGCTGGCCCTCGAGACGAAGACAGGGAGAAGAAACCAGCCGGTCGCATCCCATACGCGACTCGGTTGGGTGCTGCACGGCTACAGGTCGTCGCACACGCAAACTGTAGCTTTCTGTGGCCACACAGTAGCCACAAAGGAGGAAAAGACAGAAGATAACATGGAAAACATGATGAAGAGGTTTTTCGACCTGGAATCACTCGGGATCGAAGCAAGAAAACAGAAGAACGACCCGGAGGAGCGTGCGCTGGAAATACTCAAGAAAACCAGTCGAAGACTTCCCGATGGGCGCTTCGAGACCGCGCTGCTCTGGAAGGACGAGAAGGAAGTCATTCCCAATAACTACCACGACGCCTGGAAGCGTCTCAGGTCCCTGGAAAAGAAGCTGGACCGAGACCCGGGCCTGAAAGAAAAATACGAAGAAAGAATAAGCAACCTGCTGGACTCTGGATACGCGGTGCCAGCCCAGGGGCCGCCTACGGCAGGGAGGACATGGTACCTACCTCACTTCGCCGTGTGCAACCCAGCGAAACAAAAAATAAGGTTAGTACACGACGCGGCGGCCAGATCCCATGGCCGCAGCCTCAATGACATGCTGCTCTCCGGCCCTGACCTTCTTCAGTCGCTGCCAGGAGTCATCATGCGGTTCCGTCGACACCCTGTGGCGGTAACCGCGGACATCAAAGAAATGTTTATGCGCATCCGCGTCCGGGAACAAGACCGGGACGCACTCCGCTTCCTGTGGAGAGGAAACGAACGAGAAGAAAAGCCGCAAGAGTACCAGATGGCGTCGCTCATCTTCGGAGCCACGTCGTCGCCGTGCACAGCTCTGTACGTGAAAAACAAGAACGCAGAAGAATTCCAGGTAAAATATCCGCGTGCCGTAGCAGAAATAAAGAAAAACCATTACATGGACGACTTCATATCCAGCTTCCCGAACGAAGAAGAAGCCCTGAAGACGTCGCAGGAGGTCGATGTGGTCCATCGGCACGCCGGGTTCGAGCTGCGCGGCTGGACATCGAACAGCGCAGCCCTACGCCGACATCTCGGGAACGACCGAGACTCCAAGGAGGTTCCTGTGGGAGAAGACTGTGCAGACAAGACGCTGGGAATATGGTGGGAGGCGCGTGAAGACCTGCTGCGCTTCAACCTGAACGAGGCGAAGATACCTCGCGCCATCATGAGCGAGGAGAGGGCCCCCACGAAGCGCGAAGCCCTCAGTGTGGTCATGTCCCTCTTCGACCCACTGGGACTGCTGTCACCGCTCACCATGCCAGCCAAGAAGTTCATGCAGGAGACCTGGAGGTACGGCACCGGGTGGGACGAACCCATACCCGAGCAGCTCGTCCCCAAGTGGACGGCGTGGGCAAGAGACCTGCAACAAGTAAGAAAATTAAAGATTCCGCGCTGCTACAACCTGCAACCTGAAATGGTAAGTGAAATGCATACTTTCGTCGACGCGAGTGAAGAGGCCTACGCCGCAGCCGTGTACATTCGCATGGCGCGCGAGGACGGAGCAGTGCACACGGCGCTCGTGGCAGCCAAAAGCCGCGTAGCCCCGCTGAAACCGACATCCATCCCGCGCCTGGAGCTGCAAGCTGCTCTGCTGGGTGCCCGCCTCGCGAAGACTGTGGAGAGAGAACTAGAAGTCGAACTGGTAAGGAAAACATACTGGAGCGATTCCCGCACTGTACTGGCGTGGATACGCGCCGAGCCGCGAGCCTACAAAACATTCGTCGCGCACCGCCTCGCCGAGATAGAAGAAACGACGAAAGTTAGCGAGTGGCGATGGGTGCCGACGAAAGAAAATGTGGCCGACGACGCGACGCGCGCCACCCCGACAGACTTCGGCGCCGCCCACAGATGGTTCAGCGGGCCCGAATTCCTGAAAAAAGAAGAAAAATTCTGGCCGGAAGAAGGAAAACCGGCGGAGAAAACGAACACAGGTGAAGAAAAATGTTTTGTCACGCAACACATCGCGTTACAAGACAGTTTACCCGATATCAATCGCATAGGAAAATGGAAGACGTTAATACGAGCTACAGGTCGTGTACTGCAGTTCATTGACCTCTGTCATCGCCCGCGAGAAACCGTGGCAGCTGTACGACAACGAACAAAGAAGAATAAAGAAAAGGATGCGGCCTGGGACTCGAAGCGAACGAAGAAAGAAAAATCGGCGCCGCGAATAAATTCGTCGGCGCAAAGAAAATACGTCGCACTCGACGCGCAGTACCTCATTCGTGCCGAGGCACTCTGGCTGCGCCAAATGCAAGAAGAATCCTACAATGAAGAAAGAAAACGAATAGAAGAAAACCGTCCCCCAGCGGCGGGAGATCGGCTCGCCTCGCTGAGTGTCCACCTTGACGAGGGCCTCATCAAGCTGCGGGGTCGAGTGGCAGCCGCAGAAGACATCAGCCGGGAAACCAACAACCCGGTTATCCTGGACGGCAGTCACAGGTACACGAAATTATATGTCCAACAGGTACACGAAGAAATGCATCACGGCGGGGTGGAAGCCACCGTGAACGAGATCCGGCAGAGGTTCTGGGTGACCCGGATACGCCCCACAGTCAAAGGTGTGGTCCGGGCCTGCCTGGCCTGCCGCATACGCCGAGCCAAGCCGACGCGTCCGGCCACGGGCGATCTGCCCGTCGCCCGGCTGACGCACCACGCGCGGCCGTTCACCTTCACGGGGCTTGACTATTTCGGCCCTGTGGAGGTCACCGTGGGCAGACACCGAGAGAAGAGATGGGTGGCCCTCTTCACCTGTCTCACAATGAGGGCCGTCCACCTGGAGGTGGTGACATCTCTCAGCGCCGACTCCGCCATCGCAGCCCTGCGGAGGTTCGTCGCGCGACGAGGACAACCGACTGAACTATGGTCGGACAACGCGACCTGCTTCAAGGCCGCCGAAAAGGAGCTACAAGAAGAATGGGAGAAGTACAAGAACGAGGTCAGCGCCCGCCGCATCAGCTGGCGGTACATTCCCCCGTCTGCGCCCTTCATGGGCGGGGCGTGGGAGCGCCTGGTGCGGAGCGTGAAGGAGTCCCTACGAGTCACACTGCACGAGAAACGCCCGAGCGACGAGACCCTCTACACGCTACTCGTAGAGGCGGAGAACATCATCAACTCGAGACCACTTACATATGTCTCGGTTGACCCCGAGGAGCCCGAGGCCTTGACCCCCAACCATATATTGCTGGGGTCGGGCTGCCATGTACCTGCACCGGGAAGATTCGAGGAGGAGAAGACATCGGCGCGGCAGCTGTGGAAGCGCGCGCAGCACCTGGCGGACGTGTTCTGGCGACGGTGGGTGAAGGAGTACATCCCGCTCCTGCATCACCGGCGGGAGCCACGCACCCGAGGCTCCGATCCCGCGGTGGGTGACGTCGTTATCATATGCGACTCGAACCTGCCGCGCAACATCTGGCCGCGAGGGAAGATCAAGAGGACGTATCCAGGCAAGGACGGCGTGGTGCGGGTCGTGGACGTGGAGACCGCGAACGGCCACGTTCTCCGGCGGCCCACGAAGAAGATCGTCGTGCTACCGGAAGTGTCGCCTGCGCGACCGGCGGGAGAAATGTGCACGACAGACAAACAGTGAAAAGTGTATGGGCAATAGAGTGTAAAATAGTGCGTGAAAACAGTGCCTTGCGAATTAATGGGTCTCAAACCCGTGTGGTAGTGCCGAACTCCGTAACGGAAAAAGTAAGAGAGATAGTGTACATCTCGAGCGGGCTATCCTTGTCCCAGACAAGGAATACCCGCTCGAGAGGGACAGCCGGAGACGACCGTTATATCGGGGGGCGGCGAGGTAGTATAAATATAGAAAAAATAGATTTTTGCATTTATTTCTGTTACGGAGGTCGGCACTAACTTGTAAAATAGCAAATTATGTAGAATTAACGAATATGTAAATGAAACAAATGATTATTTTGTAAAAAATTGTAATTTATTGATGTTTAAATAAAAAACTTCATCTGAGGGGGTGAGGCGCAGAATGTTCTAGAAGCTCGGTACCAGGACCCATATAAATATAGGTCGACCGCCATACTGCGGCACTCGCTCTACAACGTTACCCAGCTTCGGAACAACTTGTGTGCTTGACCTCTGAAACAAAAGTGAAAGTGTTGTTATTATTCATCACCCACAGTCCACAGACATCTCATCGCTGACCTAGGCGATCTAAGTAGGGGAATTGGCGCAAGCTGGTCCCCCACAATAACAGTATCAGTGTCAGTTACTAGAAGCCACGCGAGACGATCATATTTTGATAAACTCTCAATAAATAA
The DNA here is from genome assembly GCA_937595015.1 of Polyommatus icarus. Classification (NCBI taxonomy): domain Eukaryota; kingdom Metazoa; phylum Arthropoda; class Insecta; order Lepidoptera; family Lycaenidae; genus Polyommatus; species Polyommatus icarus. The sequence continues at coordinate 8,258,418 of OW569335.1, read as the reverse complement.
GCAACGATGTGTGGGACTTTTGTTTATCATTTAAATATAGCTACGCTAAAATTATCATTTCTTTCTTTTCAAAAGAATAAAAGTTTTACATCCATATCTATAAGATTATTATAGAAAGTATATTTGTCTGTCTGTTACCTCTTCACACCTAAAATTACCGATTTTGCTGAGAGTTGGTATGAAGTTACTTTGAGTCTCGGAAAAGGACATAATATAATATTCTGCTAATACTTACTCGTACTATCTATCCCCAAAAATGTGTGGTTCCCGCTAGAACTAGATAAACGAATTTTATCGCAACGGAGTTGACGGCGACATCGAGTTGTGAAATGATAGAAAATAATATTATATTTACAGTGATCCGTAATATTTTCTAGTCACTTTAATTTATAAATAACAACGTAGTATTCTCGGATACATACTCGGATATAAGAAATAAAATGATTTTATTTTAAAACTAAATATTGACCTACATTAATGACATCAGTAATATCGTGGTAATATCAGAAAATATAACTTTCAAAAGTATGCCAACTTTCTATGGAATTATAAAACCCCCATACATCACAATCATCTCCGAACAGTGGACAGGTGATCTAGCAATTGGCTAACTAAATAGGTTAATGTTGTTACCTTCCGCCGATCTGTGATTTATATCTAGACAGAAATGGATGTACAGCATCTCTTTTGGCATTTATAATGAAATTTAGAGCCAGTTTCACCACTTCCTGATAAGTGCCAGGTACCTTAACTTGACAGATAGAATATGGAGCATCAGCTGTCAAATATGTTGTGGATAGCCTATCCGGTACCTTATCAGGAAGTGGTGAAACAAGCCCTAAGCCTTCGACCCTTAAATCTTATTGTATTCTTAATTTAGGCTGTCTGGAAGAAGCTGCTTCCAGCAGTTAGGCATACCCACTTTTTCTTTTTTATGGTTTAAATTTTTTGGTTAAAATAATGAGTTTTTTTTTTATTATTTTTATTCAAAGATTATAAAAGTAATATCATTATTATTGATTGCTCCTACTTTTAATATAATTTGTTCGTATAACTTAGTGAAGTATCGCTAGATAAAAACAGTTCAATACCGTCAAACCTGATTATTGCAACAAACCTGCTTTTGTCTAACTCTTATTGTCCGACAAGAAATTCCTTCGTAAAAAGTCTGGCGCTTGAACGCGAATGCTCATAAAAAATTACAGAGTAAGAGCCGGGGATAGCCAGGGTTTCGCCATTTTATAAAGGCTGAAGGTTTACCTGTTTATGACCATAGAGGTAAGAACGATCAGCAAGTGTGGAGTTTGAACTGTCACTGTTACTTTAGGAGGTATCCAGCTAGACACCCTTAATCTTCTTTAAAGTATTAGACTTGGCGGTGGTCTGGCAGTGGGAAGAAACTGTCCAAAAACATTGCCCGAAGAAAATAATATAAAGAGTTGAGTTTTACTCTTTTTAGAAGGTCAGGTTTACATTAGAACTGGACAACTCCTCAAGTAAGTACGACCGAAACTCCATAGGTGCGGTCGTTCTTACCTCTATAGAGGTAAATACAGGTAAACTTTCAGCTTTTATAAAACGATGAGAGTCTAGCTGTCGCTGGCTCTTGGGCCATATTCAAGTCAATTCTAGTGAACTCGTACGAGATAGGAGACATGTAACGCACTATTTATGCTAGCATCGAGCCGTAACTTTGACTGGTTATGACAAGTCGGAATGCACATTATTACTGTTGATTTCTTCGCCGAGCATCACTGAATTAATAAGCCTTTGTTCGAGTGAATCTAATTTAAACTTATCGCTTTTAACGTCGGTATTTATACTTCATAAAGACACAAAAACATATCTTGTTTGCAGTCAATACTTTTGACAAAAACTTGCTCGCTCGGAAAAGGCTGTGCCGATAAAAATGCGATTGCATTCTGCGACAGCTTGTCACTGCGAATCGAATATATTTATTATTAATGAGGAATTAATAATAACATTTTGTTAATAATGTTGCGTTGATGGAGTTCCCAAACATGAATTTGATGAAATCGATGTCATAATAATTTTATTTAATAGTATTCAGGCCAACAGACGTGTAGTGTTCTGTTGTCCTTTAACTCACATAATATTTGTATTTTTTTTTAATCTATTGTAATTATATTATGAGCTTAGAGGAAAATCGATTAGATAATTTCTTTTTTGAATTGAATCCATACCACAATTATTAGTTGAACTGACAAAGCAGCATCCGAGTATCTTTAATTCTATGCTGACTTCTCTATGCCTCATCTTCCTGAACGAAGGCCTTTTTAATATCGACAATAATCGTCAATAACCGTCAATAATCGTGATTACAATAATCACGACGGCCGAAATTCAAATAACTAAGCGAGATACGATAATTCCATTATTACTTAATTATACCGAAATAAGCAGGTGTAAATCACAAAGCAATACGCTAAGTAAATAACTTAATAAGTACAATCAAAATCAACAAGCATAAAATAATTAAAACATAAAAGCGATTCGTGGAAATATCGAAAAGGCTCTCGTAAAACCAGATAAACCCAAATCAGACTGCAAAGTGGTATTAACCCTTGTTTACGAACCATCGGCATATTGTAAATTATATTATGATTTAAAAATATAAGAGATATTAAGCGTAAAAAACAGGCCACAATTAAAATTAGTCAAATGTTAAACTGAAGGTTTATCGGCCACAAGTATCGTAAACTCGCTGGATTTATGTTGCAATACGATTGAGCCACACAATAAATAGTAAACAGTAGACAATAAATAATATGAAGATACTAGACCCCGCGGATCGGGGGCTCTACCACAGTAGCGTGATTTAAAGGGAAAGTTCCGAAATATAACTCAGTGTACTGGCCAGGGCTCATGCCGTCATGAATGGACAATAATAATTCGTTTCGAAATATTGCTAGTGCATTGACGTATGTTATGACTTTGCCAGTGTGTTATTATTGTGTCACCAGAATATGGTGGCACACAAAATGGTGCCGGTGCCGTTATATTTCGAGACCGACGCTAGATAAATGTAAGTTTCAAAGCAATGAAGTACCTTAATATGCTGCACGTGCTTTAAATTTTAATCTATCTTCAGCGAGTTTGATTTCGATGACTCAAATGAGTTACTCTACTGTCTGACATTTATACTGTGACTGAGCTCTGTTGTTTATGATATATCCCCTTGTGAACGACTAGCTTTGTTCTGTAAAGTTTAATTACTCATACCAAACGCTCTAGAAAACTCGTAAAGCTTAGATACAAGCTGTGGCGCTATTGATTGTATTTCTGATTTCAAAAATGTTGTATATAATATTATTATACCGCTTACTAAAAGCAGCGAAACTTACGAATCTTGCTTAGTTACTAAAAGTTAGGAACTAAGCAAGATTCGCTCATACTACGAAAATTTATAAACGATAGGTTACTTATTATTTTGTACAGCGAAGTCAGGTACTTAACAATAGATAGTAGTGGAAAACTCCTGTTTTACTTTTAAGGTAAATTTAGTAAAAATATAGCGTTTGGTATGAGTAATTAAACTTTACAGAACAAAGCTACTCAACCACACTTAAATGTAATAGATGTGAAAGTGTCACATATTATAATATCTGCGCCTAATCGATTTTGCTGGCTATGAAGATACTTTGAATCCCAGGAAAGGACATAGTATACTTTCATCCTAGAAAAAATGTACGGTTCCCGCGTAATTGTGAGCATCCAAATAAAGTTACTAAGTCTATTTTAATAATAATAGTTGTTAAACGTTAAGATTGATACGCTTCTAGGAGCGATGTGCGGACCAATATTGATTTGAGCAATTTACTAGCAACGCCGTACATGGGACGTCGCAGCATTGTTGCCAGGCCGTGACGTCACTCACCGCAAACTGAGTGCCATGCCATGTGTTCTTGGCCAACCAGCATGCTCTCAAGACATTGATAAATTTATTTATAAATGAATCAGTTGAGGTTTATCGCTATAGAAGATTTTAAGATCCAGATAGGACTACAAAATTATCAAGTTTCGAACAATAATAAATGGGCATTGTCCAAAAAAATCATGTACTTTTTATACTTTTTTCGTTAAAATAGGGTAGTAGTAGTAGGGTAATAAATTAAATAATTTTGAAATTCATTAGCTAGTTTTTGCTCAATAAATTTTTAAAGTTTCGCTCTGACGTCATCATCGGCGGCCAATTGACCTCTCCAGTATGTTTTTATTCCTTTCAATCTTATTTATAATAGCTGGTTCGTCAAATGCAAGTTCTCATTATGTGAAAGCTGATACGAGAAGCTTACCAAAAGTTCGAAACGTAATGTTGGTCGAATTTATTGCTAATTTAACGCCATTGAAGGTCAAACTAAGGTTAAACATATTTGTTCAAAAATATAAGTAACTAATGGGTATTTTTTTCGTTTATATACAGAAAAATGATCACTGACCTTATCCCTCGAAATGTTTTTGTAATGAGCAAAATTTAAAAAAAATTGACAATCCGGAGTCTTTTATTATTTACTAACTTTGGCTTAGGCTTGCGTGAAATAGTAATCTTGCCCTTTTGAAAAATTCTTTTTCACTGGATATCTCTAAGCTCACCAACAAAATAACATACAATAGCTACTTACGTGTCACTGTTTGATCGCAATGTCTCAAAAGTAACAATTAATAAACTTTTTCCATCGCCTGCTGTTGTTTCAAAGAGCCTTTTTTTAAGTTTAGAGCGTTTTGCTTTCTCTCCTCGGAGGACTAAATGAATACTTAATTTAAACAAGGTTCTATAGTTATGAGCAGACCTTCTATCAAAAATTTCTGGTTATGGCCGAAATTAATTGACTGAATTGGGACACCTGAATTAAGTTAAATACTGAAAAAACTGTATCGTAAATGATTTGTATAATATTTAAAAATTGTACCAAGTAATGCAAAAGGTATTGATAAGGAGCTTGCTCATTAAAATTAAATGTAGACTAAGATCCTTGAGCAAGTATTTAATCTACAGCATAAGTCGTAAGTGCCTGACGTTCGCCTACAAGAGATAATATAGCTAAACTTGTTTATAAACTATCTAGCTTCTAGGCTTACAGCAATTTGTACTAAGATAAACGATCAATCAGATGATTTAGATAAGCGTAACAAATTCAAACAACAAAAAATAGGTATTAAGTTTCTATTTGGATAAGACTTTAAAACCATAATATTTTGTAACACTTTAAATAAATTAGCTTCTATCTTAGATTAATGACGGGACTACCTATTCCGTAAATGCTTCTATTGTACGTTGATTACTAATTGCACGTCAAATTCAAGCCTATCTCACTGTCACAGATCCGTTAAGTGGGCAGAAGCAGGCAGCGGTGCCAACCTACGCGTTATTAATAATGATTATTTTCAGATACAGAAATAGCGTTAAATCAAAACAGCTACCTACTTTGCGTAGACGGTAGAATGTACCGCCTCATCCATAGGTTGAGTAATCTTTAGATATGACAACGTATAAAAATTATGACAAAATGATTGTCTATCGTCTATACTCAATGCTAATGGCTAAAGTACCTAAATGATTAAAGTACCTATTGTGCCAACATAAAAACTTTAAAAATCAAATCAATATAAATAATTAAAGCAATAACATCATTTTTGTGTAAAACATAATATTATATTGTAATGTTTTAATATTATATTTATATACAATGTGAATATAGTGGAGTTTACTAATGATTAATGAACATTGATACATCTTCATTGGTCATCAATCATCATCTTCATTCACAAGTATATATATATATATATATATATTATAGCATCTCGACAGATTTTGAACAAAGTTACAAAATTCTAAAGTTATTTGATAGGAGTGAGTCTCCCTTACTTTAAGTTCATTCTTACCTTTGATCTAGCATTTATTGCGTACTTCCTTAGATATAAATTCAATGTGGAACTTGTTTAAAAGCATTCAAGTCCGTTACAGCTATTTCCATTCCGATATCAGTCTAATTCGTTACTGTTTATCTAATCCTGTGCTTATGAAACTAAGTATTCCTTGCAACGACCTTGCCTTTCACTTGCAACCTGTTACTACTATTTATTAGTTCTGCTGAATCAGTTCCAAGTTCCAACTATAGTGCTACAGTTTATTACCTTGTAATGTTCTCAAATTGAGCGTAATGTAGCTTTTTGTTGCAAATAAATAATAAGATTTATTTCCATTGTGCAATTCCCGAAGAGACTGGAATGACTCTTTACTGTGGAATGAAATTTACTGCCTGTATACTATAAATAATATTATGGAGTAACTAAAATTACCTACTTGGTTAACAATTTTTGACGAATCAAAGGTACTAATGCCCGTTTTCACCAACAACACCTAAAATGTAGGTGTCCCTTAAGCCAATATTTCAAGTTTTGTTCTTAATGAATTGACAACCCCGTAACTCTTAGGTGACGTTTATTTGAAATAAAACAATATATTATGCGATTCGTCCGTCAAACCATTAGGTGACGTTTATAATTTACGGGATGAATTGACGACCCCGTACACTTAGGTGACGTATGTGGCGACAACGACGGTTACCTTGATAATTAATCTGTTATAGAATGGCCGTCTGATATTTTACTTGTAAAATAGCTATATATTATATAATATTTAATATACATATTTATCACAAACCTTCCTCTTTAATCACTCTATCTATTAAAAAAAAACCGCAATTAAAGGGAACAAAGGGACATGAGGACAGAAAAAGTTGTTTTATACTATGTAGTGAATATATGTCACCTGAGTTACGGGGTTGTCAATTCATCAAGAACAAAACTTGGAATACTGGCTTAAGGGCGTTTCCTCCGGAGATTCTGTAATTGACCGTATTTAAAACTTTATAAACTCATTATCTGAAAGCTACAAAGTTATAATAAAAATACAGTAAGTAATAATCTTTAGTATATCAACATTCTTTTCGCCGTTTTAAATTTTCTATTTTTGTTTTTTATACTCATGATATCAGCTTCCACAGTAATACCAATTTATTAAAATTCAAGCATACATTCAGCATCTCCTTAGCATTTACAAATTATTTTTATTTGAGACCCACGCCAATAGACTCACGACAATATCATAAACTACATTTTCCCCGTTTTAAATTTTTTTCAGGACAATTTTGAACTAAGATAAGTAAAAATAATATGGTTTTGGCGCGATCTCGGCAACGCGGCAAATGTATGGCCAGGGTCGTTTGCTCGGGGAACGGCCTTAAGGGACACCTAAATTTTAGGTGTTGTTGGTGAAAACGGGCATAAAAGAACTAAGTCACGCAGTGGGAATAAGAGTATTTTCTAAATTCTAATGACGATTCTAATAACTTGTTTGCAGAATATTGTAAAATATGAAAATTATTAATAGACATTAACATTATAATTAACAATGCACTTGAAAATTACAATACTGTAAACGATAAAATCGTTTGACATTCCCGTAATTAATCGTACATGATTGCAAAATGAGTTGTACATAGTCAAAGGGCAAATAGACGAATGACATTTGAATTAACGATTTATGTACAAAACTAGAACAAATCTATTCTGCATTCAAAATATCATTTGATTTTAACTGATCAACTACCTTTAATCATAACTAATTCGCATCGACGGGTCCTTCTCCGATTGGGTTCTTCTCGAGGATGGGGTTCCTCAAGGCGGTATACTGTCTCCCCTTTTATTTTCAATATTTATTAATTTATTAGTGTATGTAATAAGCAGTGCACATCATTTATATGCTGACGACTTTCAGCTCTATAGACAGGTAACAATTGAAAATCTCTCCTCTGCTATCGATGCTGTAAACCGGGATCTTGGTGCAATAAACAACCGGTCTGCTAATTTCGGACTGTCAGTAAATGCGGCTAAGTGTCAGGCCATTTTAATAGGAAGTCCGGGAATATTAAGAAGAGTCGACACTAAATCTATTCCGCCTTTACTTTTTGACGGCAGTGTTATACCCTATAGCTCTTCTGTTAAAGATCTCGGATTACACATTGACGCTAACTTAGATTGGCATACACAAATTGCTAGCGTTAGTAATAAAGTCACATATTCCTTGCGAACGTTATACCGACTCAAACATTTCTTACCATCTTATATAAAATTAATGCTAGTTCAGACTCTCATTCTCCCAATAATTGATTACTGTGACGTCTGCTATCTTGATCTTAATGTAGACCTCCTTAACAAACTAGATCGGCTCCTTAATAACTGCATAAGATTCGTTTTCGGCCTCCGCAAGTACGATCACGTCTCCTCCTACCGCTCAAAATTACGCTGGCTCCCAGTCCGCCAACGCCGTTTGCAGCGGGCAGTGTGCACGCTCTACTCCATACTTCACTCTCCCTCCGCTCCCAACTACCTAACTCCTCATTTCAACTATCTATGCAGTAATCATGACAGAAATCTCCGTTCCACCAATGATTTGCGCCTCCAATGTCCTTCCCATAGTTCCTCTCTCGTCCACTCCTCCTTTCATGTTCAATCAATTCTTCTTTGGAATTCGCTTCCAAAGGAAATTAGGATGGCCGAAACTAAACAATTATTTAAACGCAAAGTTCATGAACACTATCTTAAATCGTTGACTTAAATGAGACAACAAAATCTATAATACGTAATTAGTTATTTTATCTATATATGTTGTAATATATGTATATATTTATTTTATATATGTATATATTGTATATAATGTGTTTATTTTATTTTACATAATATTATTATGAATATAATTATACCTAATATTGTATTATTCATTTTAAGGTATTTTTAATCCCTTTGTCCTCTTTTGGGTTTGCATCTACCTCACTTTCTCTGAACACCCTAAGGTTTGGCTGGAAGATAATGCCACGAGGCATTAAGCCCGCCTTTGTACGGAAATGTGCAAAAGTTTAAATAAATAAATAAATAAAATAAATAATTGTTAGAAATAATTAGGATCACGGGATTTTTTTTCACACACAATAATTATTAATTTATTGACAAAGCATTTTATTTAAATAGCTATAGGAATTTCGATGATGAACTTTATTGGCCAGTTATATATACTAACATTATAAATGCGAAAGTGTGTCTGTCTGTTACAACTTCACGCCAAAACCGCTGAACCGATTTTACTGTTATAGAGATATCTTGAATCCCGGGAAAGGACACAGCTGGATAATTTTCACCCCGGAAAATGTACGGTTCCTGCGCGATTTTGGCGCAACGAAGCTGCGGGCGTCATCTAGTCTAGGTAATACAAAAGATGCCTACACGTTCTATGATAACAATACAATATACGAACGAAATAAGACGAAGCAATAACTGTGTGTGGTCGTGAGGGTTCACGCATCAACTGCCATCCAATTTCGAGCACAACGGACGATCTAATATCACCTCGCTTTATTTAAGTTGGTTGTTTGCAGAGAACTTAAGGGCTACGTGCAAAACCATCACGAGTTTTAATTTGACTGGTGTAAGCAATAAAGGCGAAAATCTTAACGATACTATTATTTTGATCAACATCTATATAACTCTGATACAGTCGGATCCTTTCTTTCTTTCTTTTTCTTCTTTTTTGGCAACTTGACACAAAGGATGTGTATGTTGTGCCACAGACAAGGTAAAAAGGTAAAGAATATGGCGGGAAAACCATATTCCTCCTATTATATTTTTCATCATCGTTTTCATGTATCGTCAGGTCTAAAGTCTAGTCAAAGTCTAAGTAAAAGTCAATACAGTCAAGGAGTCAAGTCGGTCGATTCAGTAAAGTGGTAGACGCTTTACTGAAACTTTCGATGGAGTTTTGGAGGGAACACAAAATAGCTTTTTCTGGATATTACATCACTTTCCTACACTTGTGCATGAACACGAATATCTAATGGTTAATATTCTACCAATATTACACATTAAAAACCCAGCTAACACAATTTTAGGAAAATAATATAAAAACACAACAGCACACTTTAACATTCCCGGCAAAACACAGTCGGATCCTTTATGAAACCTGAAGTATGCTCTTAATCGAAGACATGAGTGGGTGAAGTGGGTAACTAACATTTTTCAACATAAGGACAGTTACTCATTTTCCTCTTATAATTTGAATAACAAAAAATTAAAACCGACTTCCAAGGTAAAAACAATAATAACATTAATATGAACTAAAAAGTATTAAATAATTTTTACTATCTAATAGTGCCTTTTTCCGAATTCGGCTAAACCTCAACTATTTCTGTACTCAATCTTCATTATTTTGAAGTCGGTACCAGATAGCTGAATCTTCAGTCCTCTGACAGAATATTTAAAATTTTTGGAACTGGCACCGACTTCAAAATTATGAAGATTGAGTACAGAAATAGTTGAGGTTTAGCCGAATTCGGAAAAAGGCACTATTAGATAGTAAAAATTATTTAATACTTTTTAGTTCATATTAATGTTATTATTGTTTTTACCTTGGAAGTCGGTTTTAATTTTTTGTTAAAAATAATAATAATTTCACTCTTTTTAGTTACACTAGTAGATAAATCTTCGCGAATATTTTACGTATCTTATTACAATTTGTTAAGAGTCACAACTCGCACTCACAAAATAATATAATATTATCAGTGAAGTGAACATATTGTGCTAAGTAATTTAACAATTTTAATACTTCAAGCCCGAAGCGGTCACCGGCGATTGCGAAAACAATAGAAAGGCTATTGTGTCTCGTTTTTCCACGATCGAAGGATCTATCCAATGATATTATATAAAAAAAACTCAAAGCAGATATGTTACTACCGCGCGCGTTGTGAAGCCTCAAATACGGGTCAATTGGCCCGTCTTTTATTTAGTCTGTCTCTTTTATGTAAATGGCATTTTGTATCTTTTGTTTCATTATCTGTCAAATTTGACAATTGAATTTGAAAATTGTTCGGAAGCAATTTAAGCCGGAAAATAGTATGAACGTAACAGATCTGTATTTAGTAGAATATCATTGGATCTATCAGATAAAAAATTGTACAAACTTGCATAGGATGTAGCGTAGCATAATATTTAATATTATCATAATTATTGACAGCTGTTCTTGTTATCAAGAATTCAAATCGATAGGTACTTAGTGCACCATCTATCGATTAATAAGTATAACTAATTAAAAAGACACTTAATGACTTTGTTTTGTTTAAATGCTCTTTTTAAAATAACTTTATTTTAATTTTATTTGTCTATTTAAATTTTATAAAGTAGTAAAGTATTCGATCTGTATATAAAGAAGTTAGTAAAGTATTCAATATTCTGTCTTCTGCCGCCACGCGCCGCGTGGTGGCACTGGGCTGGTATTAAAAACAAACAGGTGTTGTTAATTGTTATACAGTACATAATTATTATTATTAGTATATCCATACCTATGCCTTGTACTATTATCTATTCTGTGCCATGAGACATTGGTGGCCTTAACACGACGTGGTAATGATGATGATGACGATGTTGATGATGATGATTATGATGATGAATATGAATTGCATAGTAGTTTATGCTTTTTGTTCTTAACACGTTCTCTGCCGGTAGAACAAACAAGAAAAATTACAAAAAATCTTTTTGGTTGAAATAGATGTATTAGGTCAAGACATAAACCATGACATCATTTAGGGTTCGATGGGGTGCACCGTGCAGGGTTCCTGAGATATATTAAAAAAACCCCTTGAGGTCACATGTGACCTACGCGGCGCTGTAGTACGGAAAGTACGCAATCTTTATCACTGCGCCGCTCCGGTCACGTTTCCGGTCACCGCAGTCTGTCTGTCTCCAGGCTGTAACTCAATAACCGCTATGGCTAGACTTCTGAAATTTTCACAAATTATGTATTTCTGTTGCCGCTATAACAAAAGACACTAAAAATAGAATAAAATTAATATTTAAGGGGGGCTCCCATACAACAAACGTAATAATTTTGACCTTTTTGGCTTGTAATCAATAATGGCAACAGCTAGGGACTTGAAATGTTTACAATATGCTTAATTTTATCTGTTGTCTAACTATTAATAATAAATTGTTAATACCATTATTGATAAATGGATAAAAAGTTATAGAAACAGTTATTTTTTCCAGTGCTTTGGGTTTTTGCATTAAAATTTTCACTTATAATGAACACAGGTGAATACCATGTGAGAGTATTGCTGTACAGCGCCGCACCGGTCACTTACTACAGAGAAATGTAAGATAAACGTGTCCTATGGCCTACGAGTTCGATTCAAAAACAGGTCTGCTCTGAGGTCACCGGTGCCCTACGCGGCGGGTAGATACAGGTAGGGGTCCGGGCACATGTGACCTACGCGGCAGAGAACGTGTTAAAACAACGCCGAAACTCCCAAACGTGTATCTATAAGGAATCAGGAGTTCTCTAAGCATCATCGAAACCATGGTATACCTTGACCCAATATTTGACTTTTTGGTAGCGTATTCTTAGTACACTTCACATAAAACCAAAATCACCATATGTTTCCATATAAATTTTGAGGAGTTCCCTCGATTACTCATGGATCCCATCATTAGGTCACCACCTTTGTGAAAATGGGACCAAATTGGAGTGAAACCTAATACAACAAAACAAAAATTTCGAAAATCGGTTCACAAACGGCGGAGTAATCGTTGAACATACAAAAATAAAAAATAAAAAAAAAATATATCCACAGCCGAACATATAACCTCCTCGTTTTTTGGAAGTCGGTTAAAAAACCTTCTAACTTACCTACTTCGTCATCTAGCTTTCAAACCCTTCAAAACTAAAGAATTAAAAAAAAATCTAGCTAATATCTATCTACTATCAACAGAATGCATATTTTTTAAATAATTTTCCAGGGTCCTGGAGCCTTCATTTATTAACATTTTTAGGTGCCCACTTCATCCAAACATGTCTTCTTTTTGAAAAAAGGATTTTGTGACGAAATATCTTTAAAAGAATCAAAATAACTATAAACTGTATAACATATTTGATAGTAAAATTCCAATATAGAACCACGTTATTACTGACGCATCAAAATATTATATAACGGGAGAGAATCTCTTTGAAATAGGTCAGATGGAAAGTAGTTCTATTGCAAATATTGGTTTGTGTTACATAATACCTACTCTAATTTCCATTTTCAATTAATAAACGTTATATTACAATAACAGAAGCAATTGTTTCACTGTTACCACACTTTATAAATAGAATCATTTTAAACAAATACTACGGAGTGGTTATTTGATTAAATCAATGTTATTGTTTTAATTAAAATGTTCCTAGACTATTTTCCTAGGTAAAACGTAAGTAAGTACCTTAAAACTTTGTTCTATTTCAGAGAGTTTACGCAATAACGAAAGATAAATATGCATTTAAAAAAACCACTTCAAAATCCCAATATCAAAAACTACTGAATGATTTTAATGAAACTTGCAGGATTCCATATTATGTTGAACAAAATCTAGTAGGTACATAAAAATACTTTAATCGGATTTATGGTTCCGGAGATATTTATGTGAACAACACAATCATAAGAACATACAAACATACACTTTTGAAATTTGGCATGTTTGTTCAGACGCTGATATCGAAGACTAACTGCTTTCCACATACGAAAACAGGGCAGTTCTGGAAATATTCACTTAGGTACTATCAGAGAAGTTGATTCCTATGCAGATGGGGGATCGACGTAGGTTGGTAGCTTTACGTCAAACCCAGCCGACAGATCATAGTACAGAACGAGTCGGCGCATGAGTACCGGAAACTATTCCACCTCAATTTTTTTATGCGATCCTCTTCAAATTGCCCTCCTGATGATATAAATGCATGTTGCCATGGTGCAACCCGGTGCCATATTGTTTAAACAAACATTGTTTAAACAATTGCAAAGAATTGTTATTTTTTAACCGGACAATTTTTTTTATAATATTTATTGAAATACCAATAAAGAAGGTCCTATAACTTTTCACGATTAACTTAATATTTTTAAAGATATGAATTTTTAAAGGTTCGAAAAATCTCAAATTTGGGTACTTTTGACCCATGAAAAATATATTTAAAAACATAATAATGTCTAAAATATATATATTTTTAAATTCTCTATACATTAGTTAATAATATTGTTAGTAGAGATTTTAAAATTTTTTATTGTTTATATCTTTTTTTTTTCTTAGCAAAAGTAGACAAAAAATTGTGTTTATTTGTATGGTAGCCCCCCTTAAACATTTACTTTATTTTCATTTTATTATTAATTATTAAAGTACGAATATAATTAAGGATTTTGTGAAATTTTCAAGTGCCTAGCTGTTACCACTATTGATTACGAGCAAAAAAGACCAAAAAAATCACGTTTCTTGTTTGGTAGCCCCCCTTAAATAATAACCTTATTTTGTTTATAGTATTTGTTCTTATAGCGGCAACAAATATACACAATCTGTGAAAATTTCAGAAGTCTAGCTATAGCGGTTTTTCAGATACTGTCTGTCCGTTTGTCTGTATGTCTCCAGGCTGTATCTAAAAAAACTCTATAGCTACTTCTGAAATTTTCGCAGATTGTGTATATTTGTTGCCGCTATAATATCAAATACTATAAATAAAATAAGGATATTATTTAAGGGGGGCTACCAAACAAGAAACGTGATTTTTTGGTCTTTTTTGCTCGTAATCAATAATGGTAACAGCTAGATACTTGAAAATTTCATAAAATTCTTAATTATATTTGTACTTTAATAATTAATAATAAAATTAAAATAAAGTAAATGTTTAAGGGGGGCTCCCATACAAATAAACACAATTTTTTGTCTACTTTTGCTAAGAAAAAAAAAGATATAAACAATGAAATTTTTTAAAATCTCTACTAACGATATTATTAACTAATGTATAGAGAATTTAAAAAATATATATAACTTAGACATTATTATGTTTTTTAATTTATTTTTCATGGGTCAAAAGTACCCAAATTTGAGATTTTTCGAACCTTTAAAAATTCATATCTTTAAAAATATTAAGTTAATCGTGAAAAGTCATAGGACCTTTTTTATTGGTATTGCAATAAAGAATATAAAAAATTGTACGGTTAAAAAACAACAATTCCTTGCAATTGTTTAAACAATGTTTGTTTAAACAATATGGCACCGGGCTGCACCATGGCAACATGCATTTATATCATCAGGAAGGCAATTTGAAGAGGTTCGCATAAAAAATTGAGGTGGAATAGTTTTCGGTACTCATGCGCCGACTCGTTCTGCACTATCACAATTAACAGTGAATTATTGACATGGTCCGACCAAATGACGTTCGTCTGTCAACTGCTTAGGAATCAATTTCCTCGATGGTATATACAGGAGGTTTTTTGAAGTTGGTTAAAAAACTAAAAATTGAAATTCTAAGTTTTGCAACTAAAAATATTACTGCGTGACAGCTCTAGCTCTAGCAGACTTTGAATAAAAGTTTGTCAAAACAAAACTAGAAACTAAATCCGTGACGATGAAAGCTTTAAAAGTCCACAATTAAGCCGGCGGTTCGGGCGCAACCTAAACTCGTAGCGTGCTTAATCCGGCAGCCAGTGTCTAAAATTCGAAGCTCATGTACAACATAGTTTGCAAGATTAGTTTCAAATTCACCTACCCACTTTGATTAGGTATTATTAGGAGTATAATATTATCCTTTTTATTTTTTTACAACATTAGAAATAATTTTGGATATTACAGTAATAATTATTGTTTTATTATCCAGTAATATTACGATACTATATTCTGTACATACAAGTCCCTCCTTGCTTTTATCATCTTTATAATTATTATCTACTTGATTAGTTCCGAATATTTCTATTTGATTAAAATCAAATAGCTAATGTCTATTTAATTTTTATAAGTCTAGAAGATGCCACTACTGAGTCTCATCATCTATAAGATACATTTCATAAACTTAAATGTTCAAGTTCCCTTTAACATCCATAATTGTGGCATAACAGAGATAACAAGAGATACTCCGATTGAATGTTACATTTGCTTTGAAATCAACTAATGCACAGATTATAAAGGATCGTCAGAATTTATATATGAATTTGATCCATCAGATGCTCATATGAATCTGATTCGTAATTGCAACAAAGCCAGCCCGATCGAAGTTTAATTCAATTATGGAGCCGGATAAATGGAACAAATTAGAGCGCAGTAAGCCGGCAACAGAACGTCTGTCAATCTCTACATCTAGATACGTAACGATAAGCTGAACGCATATCGGGAATCTACTGTGACGTAACGTTGTTGCTGTCGATCTCCAACTTTTTATGCGCAACTCTTTAGACTTTAGAGCCTTAATTAATGTAGTCAAAAGTCACGAGGATAAAGCAAGACAACGCGATAAAAATTATCTCATGTCCACGCTTGATACTGAAAAGATCTCCATATGAATTTTTATCTAAATAATTTATTTATGCCAGGCTGGGTTAAATATTGTTATTTCTCCCAACCTTTGTATTTATGAAAGAAAAGGCATGATGTTTAAAAGTACGCTCAACTTTAGCTTGGATTGGTATCAGCGTGCCCTATAGTCAGGGAGCCCTAGAACAAATTTTCTTTTGATTACTAACAAGCAAAATTTAAGAGTAAAACTGTCCTACAAATAGAACAATCTATATTTTAGGACCATCAAATCAAAGTATGAAATCCTTTCTATCTCTGCTAGCTACCACTTTCAAGATTTTTCGCAGATAAAAATGTTGTTTGTCTTATCAAAATAAAGCTACTCACAAAAATTTTGCTTGTTAGTAATCAAAAAAAAAAAATGTTCTAGGGCTCCCTCACTATTAGAGAATAATTAAAGAGTTATTAGATAATAGATAGGATAATCTGTCTGAGATACTCAGACACTTTTGGATGACTACGGAAAGGGCTTTCTAACCGTGAACTGAAAGCATCAAATTACACTATCCCAATTGGATTACCGGATACAGGATTATCAGAATTATACCACGCACAGTCACACGAACTCACAACAAGACAAAAGGGGAGGTCAAGACGCCATCAATTAGACTCAGAGATTAGTAAGGCTTAATTCAATCACTTGAGCCCTACCCTTATCATCCTGAAGATATTTCAGAGGGGTCAACTATGGGAGACAATATATCTATGGGATCCTGATTAATTCCCTGTATTTCAAGACTTACAGTAAAGAGCTAAAAGGATTTGGGGAGTCGTACATCAAAAGTCATGAGGGAGGGTAAGAGTTAGTTTATAAGAGTCTTAAATTTGAATAATAGTTTGTCTAACTTGGAATTGTATTCTGTATGTTGCAAAAATAAACAACATAAAGTGGTCACTGGTCAGTAAAATAGTAAAAAACAACAATAATGGGTTGTAGAAGTGCCGGCAAAAGTGTTTGATAATTTTGGTCATCTCAAAAAAATTTGAAATGCTGCCAAAGAAGCTTACTCCTAAAATATACTAAGAACTTCACACAAGGTCATTTGAACGCCAGTTATTCTGAAAAAAGAAATAACTGGCGAAAAGTAAAGACAAGTCAAATAATGTAGCATTTTATTATTTCCGTTATTGATAAAATTGGCTAACAAAGTGTCGTAAATACTACAAGCATAATGTTTTTTGTTTGTATCCAAGTTAAATGTGTCTTGTTGGACTAATGCCATCTTCGAGATAGATTCGCGCAATCAAGCTAGCGTATTAAAAATATTTGTTGTTGTCGTTGTTATTGTAGAAATTTGTTTCTTTATAGCTGCTTTTAGTTTATTGTCTATTGATAAAGTTTTAGTGTAGAATTTCAATTTTCTACTGAAAGTAACAATCGTCATAAATTAATATGAGACAAGTTTAAGAGGGCGACTAACCCAAAAATCAAACATCGTTCTTCTCTCTTCACACTCACGCCCGTCTTTCATATGCCAGGTGAAAAAAGGACGACGCGGATTCATCGCCAAATTAGTTTTTTCTCAATAACTCGATAAATATACAACATTTTTAAAATCCGCTAGGTCAGTTCCTCAATGATAGAATTTTGTACAATGTTTTAAAATATTAACTTAGTTCAATGCACGGTTATGGCAATAAATGAAAAATTCGTGAAAATTGGATGCGTCTTTGCTATTTCTTTCTATCGAAAAAATTTTGAGATAAGTATCGTGTTTTTGCTCAGATCGGATTCTTGGAATTATAATGTAGTATCTAATTTTAGAAAATGGAACAATTCGGGGCTTATTTTCAAGTAAGTATAAAAATGAATTATAAAATACCAAAAATTTTGGGTTAGTCGCCTCCTTAATATTATTATTTAATTTTAATTTAAAAATTAATTATTACCATAGCCTGGAAATGCGAAATTAATTTTAACTTAAAAAATATCATGTGTATCGTAATTCGCATCATAGAAATTTATGTAGTTTATTTTTATATTTAAACTTTTGCTATAACAAAGAATATAAATTATTATTTAATTTAGCTCAGTAATCAGTATGTATTCTTTTCATTAATAATAACTTTGCCAAACTATTATTATGTCGAGGGACAAAATTGCAGGGGACAAACTACTTGTTGCAGGGACAAACTACGTAAATGTCTGACGACTTGTCTCCGCGACATGTCCCCTAGTGAAAACACGGCATTCTCATCTGTATTACCTGATGGAAAGAGCCATTTGAGGATGTCCCTTGGGCTTCCTGAAACCTGAAACAAAGTTTTTCGTGGTTGTTTGCCGTTGCAGTTCTGGTGTGAAGTAGTTGCAGTGGTTGGAATGTGTGGTGCACTTGGAAAATTCAATGCACTAGGAAAAATAGGACGTAGATAATATATTTTTACTTAGACTTAAAAAGATATAGATGAGAATAAAACAACTACAATATTCATTCAAAGCATAAGAACAGTGTGCCAAAAATAGCTTCACATGTGATTGGCCCATTCTAGCTTCTGTGGACACTAGCGCATTAATCTGCATGCAACACAAACATTATGATAATGTATATTATGCTCCTCTCGTAATTAGGAAGTGCGGTATGCACCAAATTAGCATGGCATTAATTAATAAATGTAATATAGCAAAGCTTAGTTCTGAATATTATAAGAAAGCAGAATGAAGATAAGAGATAACGACAGCTCTTGTAAAGTGACGAATATTTACAAAAACAGTAATAATTATTGTCTGTAAATATGAATTTATACCGTTCAAGGCTACGTTCAAGGTGTAGTCTTTGTCTGTCAAGTAACGTTTCCAATATAACAGAATAAGGGAAGCAGATCTTGTATAAGCTATTTACTATCTCAATGTTTTTGTTACTAAGTATGATAAGGTGTTAGCTAGCCCGGTAAACATTGTTTTGCTATATACGTTTTTTTGAGTATAAAAATAGATGTTTTCTGATTCTCAAACCTCCAAAATTTAAACAAACTAGATCCTCTCGGTTTGTAGGAGTTTGGCAACAATTACCGCATAATATTAGAGTTTATAAGCGTTAAAGCTGTAGTATTATACAATATAACCCGGTATTATTTACCAAGTTAGTTTCATACAGTATACAGTAAACTACCGTGACAACGAATTTACCTGCATCCCCACAATAAGCTACTTCAAGCCCACGTCCTATAAGTCGCTGGCGGCCGCAACTGATTCATGTTATCGATGGTGTTAAGTTAAAACAGAAATTATTATTTATATGAAACTTACTCTGAAAATTTAGAAACTTTATTAACAAGTATACACCAGTATACACGCTACACAGTACTGTTTACATATTATCTACCGAGTGTGTCAAATGTATAAAAGTAACTTAAATTTTGATTAAACCATGTAGGCAATGGTCCAGTTATTGGCAGTATAGACATTCAGAATTTTATACATATAAGTACAAATAAAATTTAATTGCAGAAATTAGTATTAAGAGCCTACTGTGAAAACGCTAGCCCCGCCTACACACAACGCTGTCCTTCAATCGTGATACAATAATTCCATGAATCGTGCTCCCGGGCAATGAGCTTTAGGCTGCAGCTAATAGTGAAAAATATCGCGTAACAACGGCTCCCGCATTATAGCACGAAAGTAAAGGTCGTAAGTCCCAAAACTGTTTGTAACCGACTTCCAAAAAGGAGGAGGTTATATTATGTTCGTCTGTATTTTATGATTACTTAAAAACTAAATACAATACTAATAATTCCTTTAGCTATTATTTTATAAAGTGTGCGATTGTAGTAGTGCAAGTTATTTAATGATAGTAACTTAATAAATGTAACAGATATTTGTTGAAAAGCCCAAAATGATTCATAATTTCGAAAAATAAAACTAACGAGTCAAAATAAGTGAATCGTGTTTTCCGTTAGCTAAATATCATTATATTTTATTAAAACTATTTATAAAGAATGATAAAGTAAACCTACTAGATTTTTAAGAAACCAAAAAGTGAGGGAGATAGTTCCTATTCAATCCATACTTACTAATATTATAAATGCGAAAGTGTGTCTATCTGTCTGTCTGTCTGTCTGTCTGTCTGTCTATCTGTCTGTTATCTCTTCACGCCCAAACCGTTGAACCGATTTTGCTGAAATTCCCGGGAAAGGACATAGGCTACGTTTTGTCCCGGGAAAATGTACGGTTCCCGCGCGATAAACGAGTTTTGGCGCAACGGAGTTGCGGGCATCATCTAGTATAGGAATATTTCCTTGACGCCACAGTAATTTAATTTGTTCAGTGAGATATTTTGTAATAGGATTATTGTATTTTAAATTGCTAGCGGCTTCGGACAAACAGACATGCAGCGTCACCTCATCCGGTCACACCCACTAAATGATATCTTTTGAGTGGTGATCAGTCATCGTCATCGTTTTTAAAGACAAATTAGAATCATTTTTGATGATTCGATCAGTCACAAGAAGATAATTGGCTCCAATTGTAGGTAATTGTATCAAATTAGGAAAATTTGAGACTTTGTGGGAATGGATCTGCAAAAACAAAGATCTTGGGGTCACTTATAATGTTCATATTTATCTAAATAAAATATTATTTAATTAAAGTATAGAGTGTTCACTGTTCACCGTAATTAAAAAAAACCGTCTTCATACCCATACAAATTGCCGATCCGGGCATCCGTAAACATATTTTTGGATAAGAGTTTTACAATAAAAGTTCAACACTGCACTGTTGCGTATAAATATCTACAGCGTAAAAGATAATATTTCTATGCGTAATAATTCTACGTTTCACATCATAAATTCAAACCGAGCATACATTAAGATTTAAAGGTAGATATAAATTTACTTGTGAATTTCTAAAATATTCTCGCTCACCAGATTGATTATGCAGAACCAGTAAAAAGATGCAACAAAGCTGGCTAGACCGGCGGGGACCGCTCCGGGCGAAATCCAATAGAAAATTATTAAGAAAACTAAATGATCTACTGTGTACGTTCAGATATGCCAATTATAGATACCATCTTCTGTGGAATGGTGAAAAATATGTGGATACATATCCGATTTCGATCTCGCTGGTGGCTAATAATTGATAATAATTTTCAATAAGTTCCTACGTTACTACAACATTTATTTTATCTGATCCAATAAAAGTGCTAAATGTTCATTGATATTTACGTGTTGTGAATGTAAATGATCTATGAAATTATACTTATACTCAATCTATCTGATTTAATCTACGACGATGGCTTTTGTTTGTACTTAATATAATATAATATTATCTTCCATACAAATTACGTTGTTTGTTACATTTTTGAGAATCGTCATACAATAAATCATCAAAGAGATTTCTAGTGCTTTTAAATTTTATCTGTTTTGTATGAAACGTTAAATAGAATATTTCAAAAAACGTTATAAAAACAAATATAAAAAGACTATTTCACCTACTATAATTTTAATTTAAAATGAAAGATATATTTTTAATAAAGTTAATAGTGGGTAAAAGAAGCCAGTTTTGTAATATTAATAGTTTTTTTAATCTTTAGTCTTTTTAGCAAAGTTACTATCAAATTCTACCATCAAAATTATAAAATAATGCGAACTTTGTTAATATTGTTTAGTGTTTCACGGAAAATCCTAGTAAAGCTTGTTCGTAGTTAATTTGGAGTCTGCATCGGTAACTCTAACGTCATTTCGAGTGTGGCTTCAACTCATCGCACGTTTTTACACATTTACTACACTACGTTCCTCACGAGTTTTATAACAACGTAACAACGTTATCTATTATGCAATTCTGGTGGTTTAACTTCGTAGGCAATAAGATCAAAATGCTTTATTTGTGGTAATATTACACAGTCAAAATTGCATTGATGTTTTAGTTTTAGTTTTTTAGAAATCGGCCAAGCGTGAGTCGGCTCATCTATGAACTTTAGAGGCTACTTGCAAATATCCTAGCGTAATGTAATTTGGCACACAGGTCGTGTGTTACATGTATTATGTATATTAACAAAAAATTTAGACATTTAAGAAATCGGTCAAGCGTGAGTCGGCTCATCTACGAACTTGAGATAAAAATTCTTATATGTACTAGTAACACAATGAGAATACGATGAGGGTGGGAGGAGGAGAGGGGTATAAAATATTGTCATGTATAATGCACACTGTATAGCTTAATAAATAAATACTGTTTACTTTAAAATTTGGCTTCTATTGATAGTTTAAAAAATATAACTAGCGGCATCTATCGAAACTATTGTTTATATCGGGCGTGGCACAAAAAGAAAACAATAAACAGGTATTCTTGAAAAAAAAGTATTGAAATCCCTAAATTTGAACTTGACAGGTTTTTGTGCTATACGTAACACATGATTAATAATTATATAATTAGATAATATTTATAGAATTTGATTAACCTGCCAAGTTTAAATTAGAAGTATTATGGATCAGGCTGTTGATGAAGATGATTATGATCGGTGAAGTGCATCTGAACTTGGCATTGGAATAGATTTCAACTCTTTTTTTAGGCCAAAAATCAGCCTATAGGAACTAGGCCCTATATTTTAACAGGTATGTTTTTGGTGGGATACTTCTTAACGCGAGCGAAGCCGCGGGCAAAAGCTAGTAATGAATAAAGTAATTAGGATAACGACAAATTTTTTTAACTCTTCATTAAATTCAGACTAAGTTACCATTAAATTTCCCTGAGCGTGGCGGTAAGTGCGATCGCCTGCAGTTAAAATTCAGTTTCCCGCCAGGCCTACTCTACTGGCACATCACGTAAACAATAAAACCTGGGACTGCACGGACACAAAAACCATTGAGATGTGCCATGGAGGTGAATTAGGATGTCTTTTATATGCCGACATGGAAGCCGCGCAAGTGGCGCCGTTTTATCTTTACATGCTTTTAAATTCTTTGTTGATTTTGTATCGAAGTTATTTTAGGTAACAATCTAACCAAACCAACCAAAATAGTTCTGTCAGCTTATGTAAGTTGGGTTATAGCTATTCCTAAAAAAAATTAATATTTTTTAAATTACTTAATTTAGGATAGACGATTAGGGTATTCGCTACCTTAATCCTTCGATCGCGGATTATTGGAAATCTATTGTTATTCTATTGTTGTCGCGGTCGCCGGTGTCCTTATGGGGGTTGATAGGTTAATTTATAAACTGACACCACATTTTTGTAAGATCTGCCAGTATTGTTTGTTTAAGTTTTCTATATTATGTTTAAATCGTTACAGTATCATAAATATTAATCCAAGGTTCACTCATGTGGCTTATTTCGAAAGTCTGCAATGGGCCAACCAATAAATCTCAATCCAGGATTTCAAGCTCGATGGGGTTAAAAATGAGGGAATAGCCACGGGCTCGTGACATTCGATCGCCTGTTAAATTAAACATGAAGCATCACCGAAAAGCGACCACGCCTCGTCCCGGAGACGCCGCCCACTCCGCCCATCTCTAATTATGATAACCGGTTGTTTGTTACCGTAATTACCGATCAACGCCATCTGTTGACACGTCCTGACATTCCTGACATACTTTCGATTGTTCCAGAATTTATTTTGTTTTTGTTAGCCGTTACTCTGACACTTATTGATCTTCCTTCAAATTACATTCGGGTAAGTTTGGGGGACCTTTAACTTGTTAAATGTTTTGTAAGAAATGTTTTAATATTGTTTTGTATTTTTCCATTATACTTACATAAATTAACCTAGTGATCTTAAATAAATCACAATACAATTATGGACTCTTACAAATTCCTGAATCATGATATTTATTTTGCAA
The DNA here is from genome assembly GCA_937595015.1 of Polyommatus icarus. NCBI lineage: Eukaryota > Metazoa > Arthropoda > Insecta > Lepidoptera > Lycaenidae > Polyommatus > Polyommatus icarus. The sequence continues at coordinate 8,234,210 of OW569335.1, read as the reverse complement.
TGCAGTATTTTAATTACATATTTATAGAACTAACAAAATTATTAATCCTACAGCGACTAGCTATAATATGAAGCCTGCTGTATTTAGGTTTTTAATAATTTCAAAAAACACCTCTTAAACAAAACAGATTTTGATACTATAATATACTTGTAAATGGTTTTATCAGTAAGAGTACATAGGATACTTCAGTAATTATTCATTTATGAACAAGTTTTATATCACCTCATTGACTTTCTGGTGCTATATTTCAATTATGGTAATAGTAACTTCTAGTTATCCGAGATTATTTATTGCATTATGCGCAGAGCCTGCATCTATATTATTGCTTCCTATTACTTACTGATGTCCTACAGATTTTCTCTTAATTTCTGCTTTCGAAATACAATTTGACAAACAAGACTTAATACAAGTTACAGCTATAAACTCTTGAAAATGCATTTTGACTAAAAAATCTGATTATTTATACTGTTTCAAAATTCTATCTCTAACTACTAAATTCTATCTCTAATCGTAGTAGTAGTAGTAATCAATATTTCTTACCATTAACCCTAGTTAATGGTAAGAAATATTGACATAATAATAATTATTATTAGTAAGCCAATAAAATGAAATGTTACCACTTACAAAAACTTAGTCATCAAAATTTTCCGTGAAATAAAATAAAGCAAGTAAATGCCGATGAAGTAATTGATCGAACCGAGTTTATCGATTAACAAGATCGATATCTCGAATAATTTGATACCGATACCCGAGGCCGTTATGTTTTCATATAATGCTACACTTCTCAGAATCGGTGATGGATTGCGAAGTCAGCGTGGTGCCTTAAATCGTATTCGATATGTTGGTTATTCGTAAACTGGCAATTTCGGGCATTCAATTTACCTGTTACTTATGGCGGGTCTTTTAAAATATAATGAGGTGACAATTTAAAAATTAAGGTCCCGAATATCCTATTATGTAAATTGAAAATGTCTACCATACATAACTGTTATTAATGGAAGCAAAATTTAAAGTAATTAAAAATACAAATTTAAAAATGCATCCATATCAGGTTGTATTAAGGGCGTTCCTTACGGAGATTCCGTAATTTACCGTATTTCAAGTCTTATAATCTCATAAGACATAAATATAAAGCTACAAAGTAATAATAAAAATACAGCAATAATCTTCAGTATATCAACATTCCTTTCTCCGTTTTAAATTTTCTATTTTTGTTTATTATACTCATGATATCAGCTTCCAAGTAAAACCAATTTATTGAAAATCAAGGATACATTCAGCATCTCCATTCTACAAATTACTTTTATTTGCAACACACGACAATTATTGGCGATATATATAGATCGACAATATCATAAACTACATATTCCCCGTTTAAATTTTTTTTGGACAATTTTGAACTAAGCTAAGTAAAAAATAAGATTTTTGTGCGATCTCGGCAATGCGGTAAATGTATGGCCGAGGTCGTTTGCTCGGGAGACGGCCTTAAGGACGCTAGACTCTAGATTGTACCTTACATTCTAGCGTCTAGCGTACTTACATCTTCTGAAAATAATGCAGCCGCAGCTTTAATTTTCAATTACTTTGATTCACCTACTATCAAAGTCAGCCATAAATATACGTTCGATGCAGGCCCTATCACGGGCGAACATATCAACGTTGAAGTTAAAGAAACCACGGGGATTACTGTAATTACATTGAAGACAAATATTTACCAGAATATACAAGGCGATGTTTAGCGGATCGCCCACGCTGACAGCCGCCTATTATGGTGCGCGGGCGCATGGCTCCCTCAGGGATCGCATCATACTCGATGCCGAAGCGAAAAAGCAAAGCTAAATTAAACTTCATGAAAGTAATTAGATAGCGAGCAACGTTCCTTTTTTAGGTTCAGTTAATAATTGCGCCTTAGTTATTTTGAAACGTTACAAAATTAAACGAAGTAGGTGCAGCTAAGTAAATAAAAATAGAACCATTATTACTTTGTACGTTTATAGCGAAACGATTAGTCAGCACTGCAGTTTCCAATGCTCTAAGTTCAGCACAGGGATCCATCGAGCTTTCATTGTTCTTTCGATAGTTAGCCTTTTCTGTTAGTGCAGTTTTATGTTCCCACTCGTATGATCCAGTTGAGCTCTAAAGCCTCCTTTTAAAAGAAACTGTCTTTTTGTCTCTTTCAACACAGTCATCGACCCGCAGTTGACTACTTCAAGCCTATAGCTCGGCTTTAACTGTCTTTACAAGCTCACCCAGTATATTTCTTCTAATGGAATTTTTAAAAAGCTTTTACTGTTTTTATATAAACAATTCAATTGCCATATTTACTAGTTACCAACTTTTTTTTGGAGCATTTTGCATTTGCTTTTATAATATTAATATATTAATATATTATAAAAGCAAATGCAAAATGCTCCAAAAAAAAGTTGGTAACTAGTAAATATGGCAATTGAATTAATAATAATAAATAATCGGCCAAGTGCGAGTCGGACTCGCGCACGAAGGGTTCCGTACCGTTATAGAGCAAAAATAGGCCAATAGTTGTGTTTTTTGTATGGGAGCCCCCCTTGATTTTTTATTTTATTTAAATATTATTATTAATTATTAAAGTACAATTATATTTAAGGCCTTCCTGAAAGTTTCAAGTACCTATCTCTTATCATTATTGATTACGAGCAAAAAAAAGGCCAAAAAAAATCACGTTTGTTGTATGGGAGCCCCCCTTAAATATTAATTTTATTTTTATTTTAGTATTTTCTGTTATAGCAGCACCGGAAATACATAATCTGTGAAAATTTCAGAACTCTAGCTATAGCGGTTCTTGAGATACAGCCTGGAGACAGACAGACGGACAGACATCGAAGTCTCATGAATAGGGTCCCGTTTTTACCCTTTGGGTACGGAACCCTAAAAAAGACGAAATTTGAATTACCTATATTTTTTTTAAATGTGTACACATAAAATTACTCGTATTACACTAGATTTTGCTAGAACATTATCTGATATGATTCTTAGAATGACTGTAATAAGCGAACGCATCTTTGTCGTGACTTCGTGTGTGACTTCAACATCGTGTTACTTTTTATCAGCATTTTGCAACGCAAAACTAAAATCCTTTTGTACCATTATATATTAAAGAGTTGGAAACGAAAATTATAAACATTACAGTTGAATTCTCGAATCTGGAACAGGTTGCAAAATATCGACAGGCGGGCAGGCGAAAACCCAGCTCTGTGATAAATGTGTACCCGCAGACCAGATAGCCGGACAACCTAAGTCTTGAAATGTCCACCTGACAACCCTCGTGGTAATTGCGTTACGTGAATTTCCGACGTTCAATAGAAATTCCAAGATGCCCCAGATTATTGGTCGTGCTTATTGAATGTTCGTTCTGATTTATCCTTTCACACCATTATTTCAGAAACTACCGTTACAAACGATACAATGGTATGAATTTAATATGCTGCAACTTTTTATGACAAACTAAATCTGGTCAGAAAATTCGTATGGCATTATGGCAAAGTTTTATCTTGTGAATGATAATATCTTAACGGTGCGTCCACATTTGTATCATTTGCGCGATCAGATCTCCGTCGCGCCGTATCAAGTATGCGTATCATAGTGTGGACGCCTATTAGATCATTCTGCCGATCATTCGAGTATTTGGTACGATATATATCAGATACGCGATTAATAGCGATCGGGGCGTATCATGATACGCGTATCATTTTGACACGCTTCGATGATACGCAACGGAGATCTGATCGCGCAAATGATACAAACGTGGACGCACCCTTAGATTGCTGACATCTTCTGTAGTTGCAGTTCTTTAAAATAAATTATAAGTTTTTATTCTATCCGCACCAACCAGTCTAAAGCTAAGTGCTATTATTTCTTAATATTTTTATTTTATTCATATAGATTATAGATTTTAAGACTTAGCCCTAAGTACTATTTTATAACGTGTTTAAGTGCTTCTATCGTTAATATCCTATAAAACCACCGGGAATGTTACTCAAACATGGACACACGTTAACAAGAAAGACTGTTCTATACCTCCGCCATGCACCAGCAATTAAGATAAAATTGACATAAAATATATCGATTACATTTTATATCTCCCTTCTATCTCCTGCGGGCCCGTAATCGTCGAGTAACCCTGTTGCTTCTAGTGTGTAATACTTATCTTATTGGCAATCAAATTTTATGATGGTATCGTCAATATTCCTCGAGTAATCTTCGACTATAACTCCAGATTTTATATGTTTTACAATGTATTATTTATTTGATTCTTTAAGTACAATTCAGTTATCATTTATATATAAAATAATAAGTAGGTAATCGCTTAATTGCGTTTCATTTCCTCACCTGCTGTGCTTAAAAATATTACTACATAGTTCTCTTTAATTAAGAAAACGTGTAAAAGCTGTAAAAGCTATTTTAATTATAATATCCCGAAATGGAGAATAAATCGAAAAATGCATAAATCTTAAGGGTCACAAAGCATATAAGGAATAAGAAATGTGCTTAACTTCTGTAATAAATCTTAAAAGAATACTTGGTCGTTCCCAAAAGGATACTCGTAGGAACGTTCACCTCCTATTTTCTCGTTATTTATGAACCTCTATGCTTTCAACTGAAACCGCTGGTCAAGATTAAAACGGGTAACCAAAATATATTACTTTGTGTTGGCAGAATTTTGCATTCGCAAGTGTTGAGCTGCGTGAAAATATGGGGCGATAAAATTTACACAGGTAATGGAATTGCCTTATTTTTGCTTATTAAGGATTCATGTATACTGTATTTTAAGTGATATATATTATGTGTAACATTTTAGAAATACTCTAAAACGTGTCAGTTGACTCATTCCTCGATTATGTCGCTTGCTTCGGATACATATTTTAAAAGGGTAAGCTGACGTCTTAATTCCAAACTATTTTAATGCTTTCGATGAGCCATAAAAATTTAAAACTCATTAAGAAAGGGTTCCTTACGAGGTGAAAACAAAAAGGGCTTTATCTTATCGCTAGGGGCTTGATTAATGGAGAAACGAACCACAATATATTCAAATATAGTTCAAATGTTTAAACTATCTTACGGTTACTGTTCATTTACATTAGAACCCTCACATTTGCATACTTGAACGACCTTCATAATTGTCTCCACGTAAACCTCCTAATGTATTCCACAAGGTATAAATCTGGAGCATGGCACCGTATTTAAAATATGAATTTATATTTTGCCATTCACTACATTTTTACTTTACTTTTATTTCGTATTTTCTCTCATAATTTCCTTAAAATTTACTATGCCAAAAATGTGACCTAAAAAGATTTGTTTCAAAAGTATCCACGTTTTCTTCTGATTACTTACTTAATTTCAACTCGTTTCTCATCTGGTCTTGGTACTGCCAATAGTACTAAAACTATGCGTAAAATATTTAATAATTCATGTGCAAAGCGCATTCCTATTTCGTGATTTTATAATTAAACAGAGGGTTGTTGTCGGCGAAATATTTCTGTTTAATCAGGCGTCGGCTAGGATTTAGGAACGGATTCGTTGACACTAATCTCATGACAATGGTACCGTTTTATCCGGGACACAGCAGAACTACAATTGGACCCGACTATCCAACTGTCCCTTTGTGAGTTGATGTTTAGTTAAAAGATATTCTTGGAATTATTGCTCTTGTTAGCTTAAGTCATGCGTATGATTCTATGAAATTAAAAATTACTGGCCACATGGCGCGTGGCCGGGAAACAAATAGGCTTCGTTTATTTAATGTTTTCTCAAATATAAATATTTGTGGAGTTAATTCCGAATGAATTTATTAATTTTTTGTCACAGAAATCTGAGATGAGGATGAAATTAAAAGTGGTAGTAATTTGGCAGACATATTTAATTTATACTTGTCAAAGATCAGCTTCATTAACATAGCATATTTACAAATTGAAACAAGAGGAAAAACTTTTCACAAAAAGAAATAAATAAATTTAACTAAGCTAATAACTTACCTACGATCAATTTGGTCACCCAACCAAAGCTTATCAACAAAACGTTTTGGTCTTTTCTAACAAGTAAAAGTTAAGTACAAAAGAGTTACACGAATTGACCTAAAACATCCAGAATTTATAAAAATTTTGGAAGAATTTTATTTTTATTATCTAAGCCGAATACTCGAACAGAGTGACAAATATTATGTTACTATTTATATTCAGACGTTTTAACTTTTACATAATATATATTCTGTTAAGTTCAAGAAAAATATAATTTCTCTGTTATGTTTTTACAATCACGCTTCAAATATTTACATATACATACATGTAATTTTATTGCTGAAGAAACCGTAGATTCTATATCGAGCGAACTTTAACTAATAACTAGTTACAACTAAATTATGATAAAGACTAGCTGTAAAAATAGTTTCATGTAATAATTATGGTTGTAATTTATGTACACCATCGGAACGAGATGTTTCATTACGTTTACGAGAGCACGTAATGTATAAATCATTACACCTTTAATGCAGTTACACATACACAGTTCATTATTCTTAGGGTAAGAGCCTTATCAAAAGAGCGACACCAGTATTGCCATAGACACTCATATTATGTACAGCACATTTATATATCTTTTAGTGTTTAGAAAATTATGATTCGCTATTTCGATATTATATTATTTACATAGTAGTATCTAATTTTTGTGGTGTTAACCTTACTGAATTTCATAAATACTATAAGTACATAATTGAATTTACAATTTATCTAAATAACTACGTAATCGATAACATAAAATAATTTCATTACAATTGATCTCGCAATGTCTTTTTTGTTACACATAAATTTTACCATGAATCACTGAAATAGTGGTTAATTTGTTTTTTACGTCCACACATCTATTTTGATTCACTCTTTTAGTGTTCTTGTATCACATACAAAACATTTTCACGCTTTGTTTTAAACATTCACCTAGTCGAAATTTCGTCCAGAGCTTTAGGAACTGAAGGAGCGGTCGTCTAATGACAGCATGTCGAAGCTATGACGTCACACGACGACATCCCGTGAAGCTTGGTTAGTGGGAGTTTCCGGAGCGAGGACTGGCTGGAAGCAATGAACGCCCGGGGTGAAATCTTCAACCAACTTTCTTTTCAGAATCGATGAAGAACCTACGTATACATTGGTACCAGGAAATGTACCTCTTCGTCGCCGTCTCCAGATTATAGCTGCGATGACAGCCAGCCCAAATGCGATCATAGCGGACAGGCAGCCCAATACGAGCTCAGAGTCGGGAGCGCGTTCTGGTACTCTTTCACCTCTCATGGAGCTCACTAAAACTGACATAAGACGGTCACCTTCACTCACTTCCACATCCTGAACACTCTCAGTAGATACTTTCTGAGCACGGCTGGTATCGATGGTCATTGTCTCTGATTTTTCATTTTCTACACCTGGGGTCCTCGAAACGAGTTCTACTTGAATATGATAGATGGTGTCGGGCCATAGCGACAGTGTTACACGTGTGGAATCGGTGAAAAGGTTTCCTTTCAAACCTCCGCCGTCTACTTCCCAAGTAACTAAATACACGCCGCGAGTTATTCTCGGCTCCCAAGCGATTTCTCCAATTACAAGAACTTTTTGATGAATGAGTGATATTTCTTTCAGCGTCCACTTGTGTTCGTCGTGACTAGATGAGTTAGTGTCGTGAGCTACCCACGTTTCGTCTGGACTGTAGATAGTCACAAGGCCTTGCGGATCGACGACTAGAACTCTAAGAAGGGCACCCTCATTGTTGGATGGTACTCTCGTTGCCAACGATTGAGTCTGAATAATTTGACGCCAAGGCCCTTCGGCAGCTTTTCGCATGACTACGTAAACTAGAGGTGCCGGGTTGGAAGCAGCCCGCGGTACTGGAGGTGGCCAGCGAGCTAGAGCACCGCTAACTCTCATCACTCCTTCACCCTTAGTGTGAATGACGGGTTGAGTTTGAGACGCGCGAGCAGCTCCGGTATGAAATTCACATGCCACTTTGCAGCCAGGAAACTGTAACAAAAATATGGGGTTAGTGTCTCGAAAGTGAAATATAGGCAAACATTATATTTTACTATATCTTATTAGACACTTACGCAAATATCATTTTCGTCGCACACCGCTCCCCAAACTTGATAGTTTGATTGAAGCAGCTCACAATTTTCCCAGCACTGAAACAAGAGAAAGAAACTTTATAAATTATAACGAATGACACGCTTTTATTAGCCATCGAGCCATAACGGGTCTCGGACTTTAATGACTAAGATTCGTCAACAAGCGGACCTATAATTTAAAAAATGTACGCGAATAAAACAAAGCAATGCATGCTTCCGAGATAATGAAATTCCAACGAAAAATAATTTAATAAATTACTGTTATTACTTCGTCTCGGAAGCTAAATGTACGGTAATAAATTATACTTCTGGAAACAAATCGTGCCACCTTAAACCGACTAGGAGTGGTAAACAAATAACGACAAATTTTATTTGATGGTCGCCTCAGATACAGCATTTGTCATTGGAAAGGCTCATTAGTCGGAGTTGACGTTAACTTGACGCCCACTCCGCTCTAAGCTTTAATAATTATAAGAACGGGCATGAGCCCCGGTTATTAATTACTGTTATTGACAAAACGTTCTGTCGTCCGCAATCCGCGGGGCGTTTGAAGTGGCAATATTATTGATTTTAGCCATTTCGTCTCCGCTTTGAAGGTGCCACGCTCGAATGCATTTCATAAACATGAAGGTCGTAAAACAAAGGCTCTCTCCAATAAAACTAAAACGCTTATAAGATAAAGTGCTGAGCTAATGCACATGTTTGCTTATGAAGAAAGAAGGAAAGAAAATAATATGCACCAGTATCATAAAGAATAACAGACATAAATTAACCCTAATTATACGATGTATTTTTACTTAATTACATATTTGATAACTTTTTCAACATTCTTATCGCCGATAGACATAAACAAACATTATATATGTCGGTCGTGATTAAAATACGCCAATTAAGAAGCCCTACCTTGGTGCTTTTATAGGCTTATATATCAATTATCTTTACGACGATTCGGCAAACCGGTGATGATGTTAGATGTAAATTATTAGAAGATAGCGGTAAATATTTATGACTTAATACAACGCATTTGTAAGTTAATGGCCGTCGGTTCCGGCTCTGATTGTGGCGCTGTCGGCATCGTGTGTGTGAGGTATAACAAATATTAAAACTATACATGGCTCCATTTCTGCTCCTATTCTAACGGTCTTACCCACAACTTTCCATATTAATTGCTACTTTGATCTTCAAATTACTTCTATTTTAGACCATCTCTACATGAAACCAAAAGATATTGCAGTAGATAACAGACAAAAATGTGTAAATTAAAATTCAGATAAATAAAAAGGAATGAGATTACTTATCTAGAGCTGATATCTAAAGATAAAGTTGTAAGCAGGTGATGGAAATGACCAGATAGTCAGAACCTTTTCTGTAAATGCTAATAGTAAGGCTATAAAGGAAAGAGGTTGTAAATAAAAGCATTACTCACCATAAAGCAATCAGGGCCTTGCAAACAAGATGACTCGCCGCCTGGCCGGGGTGCCGCGAACTAAAACAAATAAAAGGACTTCATTAGAATAAGGCTCTACAAAATCTTTCTTTTTCTCTATAGAAGGTATTAACGGTTGCATTTAAGGGTATTCAATGATTACTTGAGGCATTAAATGTAATTTTAAAAACTTTACATCAAAAGCTGAAGTAAGTAGTTCATCAAATAATCATAAGAAAAAATATTATGTCTCCGGGTGTGGCTGCTAAAGAAATTATAATACTGTGTAATCACAATTACGAAGAATTTAATTAATAAAAAAATCCACCACATTATAAGATAAGTACAACATTATAATCATAAGATAGGGATAACATAATACATAATTCGAAATGTCCAAATGAACAAAGGCACAAACCAAAAGTGGAACGGAATCGAAAAAGACATGTTAATTTAAATGATATCACAACCGTGGTATTGTAAAGGTTCAAAATTTAATTAACGATTGCATATTCATAATGGAAACATAAAATACGTTTAATTATTACTCGGGAGCCGAACACTTACGTTATCTAAGTCGAGAGGGAACGAAAAAAGAAGGCTCGAGCACTCGTTTTAATGTATTTGATAAAGAGACAGGCTGCTGTCCACGGCCTTTATCACCTGATACTATGTTAAAGTCACTAGTAAAACTTCCAATATTGGTGATAAAATATTTATTGCTATGGGTAATAAGTGTATTAAAGCGTTTTTTTCGAAAACAGATGCATAGGACGCAATTAAAGAAATTAAAAAGTTATTTTAACAAACAGATAACAGGAAAAGGGATATAATTTGTAAATTTTACATTTATGACTTTTAATTATTTAACAACTGGATTAAAATTAGTCGATTGTGAAAAAAAAAATATAACATTTTAGACAAAGATCAAAATCGTGTCTAATACACATCAATTTTGACTATATTATGTATTACACATTATATTTTTATAATTATCTCCCTATACGATGCATCTAACAAAACATGTTGTGTCTCTATTTATCTATGAAAAGTATTATTAAGTTACTATAGCTCATTGTTATCTTAATTGTTAATTAATTCAAAATGTGGCCCAAAATATCTTTGTTATAATTAAAATTATTGGCTTAATGTGGAATATAGATAGTCATGGTAAGTTTTATCTAAGTAATGATTTATTTCCTTCGTTTGTTTAATATCATAAATAAAACATTAATTTTACTTATTTTAATTAGGCCAATAGAGTGTTTTCACTATCTGCTGTAGTTTTATTTTGATCGTAATGGGTACTGTAACAAATCAAAGATTTGAAATTGCAACTGCGTTTCATAAGTTGTTCCAAAGACGATATGATAATAATTTTATTTTACATTTCCTACTTTAGTCCTAAGATATTATGTTAAATTCGGGTGCACTGATATGCGTGTCTTTGAAAACAAAATGCCTCTATAAATGTAATCAATGGGACAATAAAGCGAAAACAAAAGCAAACAATGGGAGCTTTTTGAAACAAAAGAAAAAAATAGTCACATCAACACATCCATTTGCGTGGCAAAACAAAAGTACTGTTAGACCACTATCATTCCTAATGAGGCCAATCTGTAGCCATCAAACGACCACAGAATAAACAGAAACAGAAGGTAAACTTCAAGCAATCTCTCCACTACAATATTTGGGTACAGCGCAACGGAAATATAATTCACCTGCCTCCCGGCGAAAGTACAAAAGTGAGCTTACATGTGCTTGCTTTCTGTCTCCATTTATTCTATGAAACTTCTTCCATTATTCGATGTAATCATCGTAATTTTTCACACAATTTATTTTTTTGGAAGCAACATGGGCCACGGAAGTGTTTCACATCGGATAATGACAACAAAAATGTTCTCATTGTCTCATCTTCGTTATAATGTACATAAGAAACTTGTGAGAAGCTTATTGTGATTTTGAGAATGTTAATCCATATTATGATAGACTTAATTAGCACATTAAGTAGGTTTCCATGTATTTAAATTATGTGACTCTTGGGTATGTGATCATTTTGTGTCAGTGATCATCTTCAAAGCAAATTTCTTAGAGAGAAAATTCAGTTACGAATTCAATTGTTGTCCATGCAAATTTCAACAGCAATCAGTGCGTTTAGGCAAGTTCGTTCGAATAAAAATGACTTTAAAGAGTTGGAAATACGAAAGTCAAACAAAACAAAACGTTCGACTCACCATCAACATGAAGGGAAGTGAGTAATGAATGGAGATTGAAATCAGGCACTGTGTTAGATGCCGACATAGATTATTCTTTTGTTAATCAAACAATATTTATTGAATAATATTCAATTAATCTTACGCTTGACTTTGAACACAATTGAAAAGTATTTTGAAAGTCAGGTCATGTTCGGTTAGGATTCAAAACAATACTAGAAGCTCCTTGAGACGTTTTGAGTTCGCAATTTATAGGCATTTTAGAATTATGCGTACCGCTATAAAGAAGAGGTACTAAATAACAACAGTATTAATATAAATGAGCTAGTAGTATTATGCATTAGCTTGAGAACCAAGAAAGTTAGTGCTAGTGTTGAAAACAATAATATAATGATTTCTCCAAAATGTCATAACTTAATTAATTATGAGCTTCAATGTAGAATTTATCTTTAATATCTGGTTATTTTAGGATAGTAATTAAACGCAATTCACATTCACTGATTATTGATTTTATAGCGGATGTAAAGAAAAAATTATGTTTATTTCTGTAATTTAATGTGAGTAGCAATGATTTCTAGGAAATCGTTATTCTTTATGACCGTATACTTCTTCAAATACTTCGTATACTTTCCGTGTTTCTTGTAAACTTGACTTGGTACTAGTAATATATATTCTGTGACTTGACTAAACTTTATTTTGTGTCTATTTCAAATTTCCATTACTTAATAAAATATATTATGTAGAGGTATATTTGCTTTCTTAACTGCAAGCAATTTAAAATATGCTTCATATTTTAAAACTTATTTTTAACTAAAAGCATTTTCGTTAGTTTTTTAAATAACACGTAAAACGAAACACCTGCTTTAAAGTTAAGTTATCGACCTTCTAATTTTAGGGAATACTTTCTAAAATAGAACGTCAAATCTCCATAAAGGGAGTAATGTGATAATAGACAGGTCGGTTTATGTTTTTTTTATTTAATAACACTTAACGTTTTCGAAAGCCATTAAAAGTAATCGAGCAGGCCGGGCTCGGAGCTAATCGATGGGCATACGTTTACAATCAATCCATCAACTTACCCATAACCTAACTACCGATGATCTTCATTTATCATTTTATTTTGTGAGTAGCAAACGATCGCTCTTGGGGGCCATACCAAAACTAATACAGAATCAAACACGTTTACACTTGACCTCCGATGACCTCGATTAATTGAAATGATCGAGAGAAGAGCTGTCTCAGTAGCAAATATTAGGAATTTGGTCAGGCTACCGCGATTTTGATCATTTAGTTTTTTTTTTGTAACTTGAGTTCAGAGAGGTCAATATTACAATCGTTAAGTTTTTATGTGATTAGTAGCTTGAGCTTTGCCATATAATAATTAATTTTATATCCGATAGTAAAGTAACGAAAATTGCTGTATGTTTGTCAAAAATAGTTCAAAGCTTTGGAGTATGTACTATAAAATTTGCTGTAGATACACTCTATTTTCGGAGAAAACATTCAAGAAAAAATGTTGGGTAAAATGCCAAGAGATATTGCAACTAGTTGGCAGTCCTCTGCACTTAAATATTACAAGGCCATGCTTATTAAATTTTACGATATCATTATATTTAGTTAACAGTTTCATAATTATTCACTCAACATATTCAAAGATGTGTCACCTCTTGCAGTTTGTAAATGGGAATTCACGTACGAAGGTTAAGTTTTCAAATTTAATTTGTTTAAAATGCACGCCTACTCTTTTGTTCTTAATAATATTAAATTTTCTAAAGAGCTAAAGCATAGCTTAAGAAGGCCAAAGTGAAGAAAAAGAAATGTAATTTTCTTGAGAGAGCAACCGCGTCTAGACCGGAACAAAAAAGTTTTGAAGCGCTTGAGTAAAGATGATATGTATACCTTATATATCATCAAAATAAAACGTTCTGAACACTGATGTCTCGAAGGATGAAACAAAAAACACCAAATTAGAAGACGAAGAAAATAAACAAGAACGTAATAATCTATGGAGTAATCTAGATACTAAAAACAAAGAAGAATGTTGAAATGAATAAAACTATTGTATCAATTGAGTGCCTCGGAGTGTTCATAAATGGCCACTTAGAACATTCGAGAAATTTGGAGTAAAAAGTGTGAGCAGTGGACGATGCGACACGGTAGAGAGGCGGCCGTCTTTGATGGCCAATCATCTCAGCCGATTAGGGCACCAGTCCGTAGTTCCGCCGTCGCATAGTGAGTAGCGAGAATCATACAATTTCATCCAAAGAGCAATGCGTAAGCACTTAAAACATAATTTGGGTTACGACTTTTTAAATCTACAATTATGTTTCGTTTGGCGTTGATTGCTCATGAATAATCTCTATGAATACATCAAGTGTGAGTCCAATTAAAAAGTGTAAATGAAATTATAACAAGACTTATAGTTTTGTAACCGGAGATAGCGCTTCATTCATAAGATAATACTGTAATCTAAATGTAAATAAATTTATGATTCCCTATTTCATACCCCGCATTGTAACTTGAAGGTTTTGAAAGCGACAATTAGAAAAGTATAAATAATTTATAATTCGGTATTATAGATTCCCCCTAAAGTTTTATCCAATTAAAATTGACTTTACAAAATAGACGTTCCTTTTTTCTCATTTTTACTATAATCGCGGTAGCTTAATTTTGTTCTATCTCCATTGATTGATGATGATGTTTACACGTCATCATCTCAGACTACAAAATATTCACAACCGCACATAGAACACTTTTTAAGTAGTCGGTTAAAAAGTAAATAAAGTTACACTTACTTTTTTACTGCTACAGTTTAGCGTTACTACTTAAAAATTAAGTAGCTTAGCATTATTTTGTTTTAATTTAAATACAAATGGAAAAATAGATGGAGATATCGAGCGTATGCCTTCGCCGAATGTTATTTTATTTGATCAGTTGAAGGTAAACTCTGTTACGGAACGTTTTTAGTAGGAATTCAATTTCAGCTCCCACTGTGTTCTTAATAGAAACTAGGTTGGATATGTACGGATGAAAATATTGATGTCGTGTATCGATAGCAGTTTATTTTCTTCGTTCCAAATTCGACGAGCTTAAATATTGCAGGTGCTTTAGAGAAGTAGGTACATATTATTTATTGATGAAATTTTCATTACTGATGATAAAAATTCTGTTAAAATTAAATTTAAGCTTGCTACGGATTTTCACCATAACTCTTGTGCAGAAGAAATGATACAATTTCGAGCATGTGTACTAGAAATCAGTGATGGAATATCAAGTATTATAAAACAAACCTTAAATTTTGGTGCAAATAACAGTGAATGAGTAAATGACGGTGTCACAAGTTACAATATAAAATTACACAACAAAAAATGTTACAACGTGTCACATTTTTAAAAACGTAAGTGACAACACAGTACGTGCTAATGAAAGATATGTCCCAGTTGGCAATAAGAGATGGCCTCATAATTAGGCCCCGGCGATGATATGAATTTTTCATGAAATATGGTCGGATCGGTTTATCTCACGTATACAAGCCTGTATTATTTTCATTTGTTACTTTTTATCGACTTACAGTTTTATCTCGTCGCGAACGACTATAAAGTGTCGTATCTGACGGACGCGAGGAGGAATTCATTAAATGTAAAATAGAAACAATACTTTACGAGTTTTTGTGCGCCGTTTACGTCCAGAATAATCTTTAAATTAAGGTAATACGCCTTTTAATCCGACCGGAGTTATGGTTACGGGCGCGCCCTGCCAATTTTCTGTATTAAGGTTTTTTACCAATCCTCCACGTATAATTATGTGGACTATCCTTAAGCTATTTTTAAATTGACCGCGGAGGTCTCAAAGTCTAGTTTTATTATAAAAGGATAATAGATATGCGCCGTGATCGATAATAGCATGATTGGCATCGTCATAAATTATATCCAAGTTTTTATGAGAGTTATCAAAATAATTACATATGGTAATAAACGTCGATAAACTGTATTAATACACTAACATCCCTTTTTGTAAAAAAATAATCGGATAACCGAGCCTTCGGCTTGAATCGGATTAATAGCTCGGGTAGAAAAAGTGAGGTTATTTATTATAATAACATTGAAATGGCTTTAATAAGTAACCTACTTGCTCAGCTAGACGAAAGGAACGCAGTACTAGCAGCTAATAAAAAGAAGTGAACGTGTTTCGCAATATATTCAAATAAAGCGCAAGATTTCACTCCTTTTTGTATGCAAATGTTGGACAGTCTTAATGGCTAGCACAAAGAAATGTAATTCAGGATGACACTACACGTTTATGAAATTTGAGAAATGTATAATTCAAGCGCATACACAATCAAGGGCTAAATTACAGCTTCATACAGCCTCCCACGCGATCTGACACACGCGACACTTTCTTGTACGGTTGGCAAAAAAGTGCACGATTCGGGAAATATTATTCGAACATCGATTATACATAGTTTACCTTTCTTTTTCTTCGATTTGTATAGAGTTTTTGTTTTATTAGCTTTTGTAAAATTACTTTCAATTTATCGTTTTCGTCTGAACGACGTTCAAAGGCTGGCTTTCAGCGATCGACAAGATCGCTTCGACAACCTCTAATCTTGGACTTTTGCTTACTGTACAGTCTACCTTACGTAGGCGCTTAACATATATAGCATATTGTGCCGGGCGACCGCATATAAATGCGGTAAGAGCAAATAAAACGGTGCTATAATTTCAAATCATACGGACAGAGAATGGGTGTGGACGGCGATCTCATTGTGTGGAAATGATGTAACCGCTATTAAAAGTGTGGGTAGTATTGAATATTTCTTGCAACGAAGACGTCGTAAGGTCATATCGGTATTTTATATCTCGGCCGAGACAATAGCATACGTTTCCAATAAGAAAACTGGATCTAAGTGGTTATGGAGTCGCATTTCAGAATCAACGTCAAATGCAGTTCGTAAACTCGATTTAGCATCGAATGTTATTGCCCGACAACGCTTCCAGTATTGTCTTATTGTGCTTTATTATATTTTATATCGGTTCTGTAAGATGAGACGCTCCTGGGTGCTCGATGCTCTTGTGATTATAATACGAAATCGGTAACGTAGAACTATAACCTTATTTTTCGTCGCTTGGAGACGTGATTTAAATTTCGTTCACTTTTAACTTCGTTTCTCGTGTGTTTAGATTTTGGCTTCTTTAAAGTTTCTTTTAGATACTTACTAAAACTTTAATTCCCAGACTTTACTTTTTCTGGTTCTTTAACTTCTTTAAAGTTTGTTTTAGATTCTACAACAGCAACTACAAAGAGCTTTATTATTATCCTACCATTAACATCGAACATGACATACTTGTAATCGGAAATCGATTATCAACTTAATAATTATTGTTTCTGTTATGTCCAAACCTATAATATCAGTTACTGTATAATACAGTAATTTCTCCAATAGAATAAATCTTGAAAGTATTCGCATACTTCATTATTTTGTAATAATAACAAAATACTTCAGTATTTTGTTGTAATTATTGAATTAAATATTTTACATAATATCAAATACCTAGCCTAACCACTCTTTTTCAATCTAAATAAGTTGCCATTTGATACGCTTAAAGCACGTGTAAGAAAGATAATCGATTTTCTGATACGTTTATTGAAATTTCGTATAACCGCATACGAATCCAAGTTGAACCATAAATTGATACACCTAACGTAATAAAATTGACATTTATAGATCATTAAATACTTTAAAGATACCTCAATTCAATTTCGGACCATAACGCTTCTACCGAATTGAATCTGTACAATAAATCATATTTTGTAATAAACTGCATCCGTTTCTTTGGCGAGAACTTTTTATGTTGCCAATTAAACTGAAAGCTTGGCAATCGCAAAAAAATCAGACGCAAAAAAATGCTTACAACAAAAATAGTACGAGTAATCAGTATTAGCAATTAGCATACAAATTCGTACCGTGACCATTTTAGTAAACTTACAAATTCATCAGAGAGATTTATTTCTCGTCGTAGATTAGGATTCTGTCTCGTTCTAGCCCGTGCATCGTGTATATCGCCGTCTCGCAATCTGATCTCGTCAGTTTTTGTAAGTCTCAGAAGTTCTTTGGAGCATGCGACAGATGCTCGGTCGGCTGACGCCGTAACGAAGCGTGTTCCGATTGGGATAATCAATCAAATCTTTGATTGTTTGACCGGCGGATCTCCGATTTTAAATGTTATATCGAGATTACCGATGGTATATATTTATCGATAGAAGTCGCTTCGAAACTTGTTTGGAGTTATCGATATTCGGATGTAAAAAATATATTTCATACCATCAACGTTTATAAAATATTTCTCTTTGATAAAAAAGTCTCTAAGCTGTTTAATCACATTCAATGTTTTTTTTTCAATATTCTTTGATTTGTATTCTTTACACCCACATTTAAATTGACAACAGAAACTCTATTCGTTCTTCTATTAGTAGCTCTAGCTTTGAAAATTAAAACTCCTTTACAAAGCAACAGGTCATAACAAAAGTGCCCACATAATAATATTTATAGTCTACAATTAATTGACCGTGCAATTTACTGTAAGTTTTAGAATAAATCTTTTAGATAATATCATTAATATTAATCCTGCGGACACGTAGAGAAAGTACCGCTCGGACGCGTACGATATCGAACATCAAAGCCTTATCTGCATGTCAGACTGGATATTAGTTTATCGCCTTTAGAATCACACAGTCAGATTTTATTACCGCTTTACTGTTATCTGATCATTTCGACTAGCTTTTGCCGGCGACTGCGATTGAATCCAGAGCGCCTATGTGATATTACATACTCGTAGCACCCGAATGAAGGTGACCTAAGTCAAAAGGTGCGATTTTTGGGAAAAGAGCAAGCAAGAATTATTCGTCGCAAATAGTTGATTTTTAGCAGTGACCATAACGCCAATATGATATAAGTTATGTGAAAATTAATTTATTTTATAGAACGAAAAAAAAATTGAACATAACATCATGACTCTACATATTGTAGCTTGTAGGTCTTACGTCTGTTAAGGCAAGTTTTTTGTCCAAACATAAACTGACGAACGCAATATGGCCAAAATGTTCTAATTAGATGTAAGACTTTACTCTTAGACTTTGAACTAAGTCACTGTAATTTGAAGAGCTATAACTTGCCTTCCAAAAAAAACCTTAGTCATTTATCAACTCTCAAACACCTTACTGTATTTTCCATAGAAAAGTCTACTTTCAATTATAGTACTTTGACACCTAGAAATTTCTCGGTCAAGAACATTATAACAAGGAATATAATTTACATCGGCGTAATCACGATGCTGGCTCAAGGGAACTGTAGAATGCAGTCCCGATACTTAACCGTTACTGTACCGATATTATACATACGTAGTATGTTAAAGAATAATCATATAATGGTATTTTATATACAGTTAGTAACTCGATTATCCCGACTAATTGTTATTCGAAAATCCGGATAATCGAACGTATTAATCCATTAAGTCCCGTACTAGCACCGGTGATCGCAACAACAATAGAATACAATAGCATTTCCGAGAATCCCCGGTCGATGGATTAAAACAAGGCATATGCACAGTACATAAAAGTGTGTGGTTGTTATAAACGACACATTAAATTAGTGCTTTTAATTTATTCAAAAAATATTACTAGGAACGTTTTCCGATGGTAGTCGGTAGTCCGGATAGTCGCGAGTCCGTATAACCGAGGGCCGGATATTGAGTTTTTACTGTAATTACGTATGAAGTAGTAGAATATTTTGATATTTAGAACACTAACTTAAAATCGCAATTTCGGTTAACTCTTGCTAGAATCAATTTGTGACGATAATACGATTGATTTGTTTTTAGACATGATGTTCATGGTAACTTTATTAATCGCGCAGTAACTCCACATTTTGCCGCAGTAAAAAATATCAGGCATCGAACTGAACCCAGTTGATTCAATTAGATAATACTTTTGCTAGTCACGTTCTACTTCGCTAAGTAAGTTAGTATTAGACTAAATGGTTCCTTAACGTCCCGGTTACTAAGATATACGGACAGCCCGTGTACGAAGGCGTAAAGACGACATCCAAATGGTTATGTTTCGCCATGTATCTGATTTAAGCGGTGACACGTCGTTTATTTCGCTTACAGTTTCTTGCGTAGATGCGATCGATACATCGCTTGTTTCTCGGTAAATGGCTTGGCGGATCATGCTACTAATATTCTGCAGTGGCGTAGCTAGAATAGTTGAGCTGTGGCCCCGTATTCAATATCGAGCTGTGGCGTAGGAAGGATCAGTAAAGCTCTCCAGCTTTACTGAGCCCCGAGTTAAAAATTTATATGAGACATTTATGATTCAGCCTAGTGATTTTTTTTTTCATGGATACATTAATAATAACTATCCTTTAGGCTAGCCTTCTTTTCTGAGGTTAGACTTGCATTGAAAGCTGTAACCTATTTATCAATTAAAGCTCTTGGTTATATGTATTATGTATAAATTATAAGCGATACCTAATTAAAGAATATCGAAATTAATAACTACCTTTTCCTACCATACTTATATTCCATTCTAATTTCTAACACACATACTGAAATGACAAACGGCCAATTAAAACTAACAAGAACTAAGTGGTTTACTCATACGTACTGTAATTTTACCATAATTTATATTTGGCAAATAAATTTTAAGTGGGCAATACGCATAACTGTTTCTAGGCTATGTTTAGACCTAGGTCTAAACTAGAACCAGCTAGGCATCAATCAAATTAGTGTGTACGCCTATTAAGTACAGCTACGGTAAACCTTATTCAATACCTTATTTGCTATTTCCGTTATTTCGCCCTGATCTATAACGAACAATGATATTGCAATACATTTACAGTTGCATCGAGGGAAAGTTCTAGATAATGTACGTGCACAGACTACTGTTCTACGAAAGGAATGTGTAGATTTTATATGTAGAGACATTTTGAGGTTATGCTTAAGTAAAATATTAATTAGGCAATGTATTTGTATGCTACTTTGGGCTATTTCAGTGTTAAAGGTCTCCTAGATATTAGTTTTGACGGTAACAGATAATATTTTCGCAATATTGTAGCTACAAAAGTAATCAAGAGTTAAAAGTAGAGTTGGCTCAAACTACCATAGTTATAAATATTTTACATAATAATTGTTGCCCCTAGGCGATGTTTTAAAAACAATTCGAGACATTAATATTATACGATCGTTTACGAGCACGGCGGGCCTAATTTTATCACGGCAATATTTCAAAAGTATAAAATAAGAGCAATTAAAAAGTAGAGACTTGGGTGGAGCGGGCCCGCATTCTTACAAATATTTATATAGGGCTAGAGCAAACGGTAGCGTCGTAAGCGGCTAAGGAACACTCCTTTTACGTACCATACACGGTTCTTTTATTAGAGGACTGCAAGAACGTTAAAAAATGTCAACAGCAAATAGTTTAAGGTATTTGTACCATCGAGGAAATTGATTCCTATGCAGTTGATAGACCAACGTTATTTGGTCGAATATGTCAATTTAATGTTATAATTGTGATCTGTCGGCTGGGTTTGACGTAATGCAACCAAACTACGTAGGTCCCCGATCTGCATAGGAATCAACTTCTTTGATAGTACCTTGATTCTGCAATTTTAAACATCTCAAACAGCTTTGATCTCGTTCGAATCACATCAAACAGGAATTCTCATTGTATTGTAAAACAATAATAATTATTGCTAATCGACAGATTTATTAAATTTTGATAAAAAAATGCATCACATTGACGTTTGATACACCGAGGCATAAAAAATTTAACAACGCTTTACAGGGATCGACAATGTTTTATAATCATAAATTTAAAATTAGACAATAATTACCTCTATAATCACTAGACAATTATTACACAATTCTAGGGGCCTGTTTCACCACTTCCTGATAAGTGCCGAACAGGCTATCCACCACTTAACTTGACAGATGAAGTATGGATAATCTGTCAAAAAAGCTGTGAATAGCCTATTTAGCACTTTATCAGAAAGTGGTGAAAACAAGCCCTGGCACTCAGAAGCAGTACCTATTTGAGGTAAACTTGGATATACTTTTTATCCTGTAAAATCAATACCGTATTAATAGGAATGTTCGTGGCTTAACGTTGAACAATCTCGCCTTAAGGCTCCTTATTACGGGTTTAAGGGGAAGCACTTCGGCTTAAAATGTAAATGACTTGCTCAGAACTCGAAAGTATTAGGTGGTAATCTGCATATGTATGATATTACATACTTTAATATAAGTGCCTAATAGAGTAATTATACTTTTAATACAGGATTCGGGCTTACTTATGTTAAAGGACTTTTAAAATGAACCATCATCGTAACTTGAGTTGGTTCTCTTTAAGTTGAATCCATGACGTCTTTAATAAGAATAATAATTCATCCTGTATTTTTATCCAGAAAAACATAATAAAATATCTTGCCGTTAGTGTATGACACTGTTATTCATATTATGTAATTAATAACAATGATTAATTACTTAATTAGCTCATAGGAATTCATGAGGGATTTAATTTATACGACAAAACATAACACGACACAGAAAATATGACACAGATCAAAATAAAATAAGTTTTTATATTCTATTTAGAAGTTCGAGATTCATTAATTATTCCATTGTTTTTTTAACTGCATATTTTAAATACTTCATGTATGAGATAATTATTTCGTACCTAATCTAGCTAAATTACGCAGGTCCGCCACCTTCGTAAATTGGTTAGGTTATGTTGAACTTTTTAACAACATAGCCCGACCAAAATAGTCAGTCCACAGTGTTCCTCTTCCGACCTCTACTGTCATCAAAAATTACTTCATCGTTAAAGTGTAAAGTGTGACCTTTCAATATTCGTATGAAAATATAGTATAGATAAAGTCAGTTATGGAACGGATATTTTTAACTTCTACATACGTTTTAATGACGAAAATGAAACACCTTTATATTTCTAAGAAAATTTGGGTCTGCAATTAAAGGAACTTTTGAACTAGTGGTTGAAAAGGCCGGAATAAAAACACGAAGTAAAACATTCCGATGCGGATTCATTATGCGACAAAAGTCTTTCATGAAACTGTTTTAAGCTGAAAATTCAGGTGTTTTGTATAGTCGAAATGCAATTTGCACCGGCTTCAAAACTTTTTTGTCATTAATTTTTGAACGTCTTGTTCGTTAATTGTTTTACAGTTTAACTTTCTGTGTTATTACTGCTGTGCAGTTTCTTTGAGATTTATGAAATGTTTTAATGTAATTTTGCGAATTTTGCAGGCCATCTATGTAATAGTAGTGTAGCTTCAAAGCTATGTAGAAGGATAACCATTTTTGGAAGTGTTAATCATTTTCGAAGCCATGCACCTGATAAAGT
The DNA here is from genome assembly GCA_937595015.1 of Polyommatus icarus. Taxonomy (NCBI): domain Eukaryota; kingdom Metazoa; phylum Arthropoda; class Insecta; order Lepidoptera; family Lycaenidae; genus Polyommatus; species Polyommatus icarus. Next base: position 8,211,019 of record OW569335.1, on the reverse strand, counting down.
TTATCATTTCCTACAATCCGTACTAATATTATAAATACGAAAGTTTGTCTGTCTGTTATCTCTTCACACCCACCACCGCTAAACCGATGTTACTTAAATTTTGTATAGGGATACTTAGAGTCCCGGGATAGGACATAGAATATTATTTATTCTATCACGGAAAAATGCATGATTCCCGCGAAATAATGGAATTTTGGCGCAATGCAGTTGCGGGCGTTATCTAGATTATTATAAAATCCTTTATACCTACTTGTAATAATAGAATTACATCTCATATTATTATTTTTGAACAAAAGCTTTGTTACTTAAAGCAATTTTCGCGACAAACTCATGCTTTAATGATTTTAAGCAAATTCTATACAGCTCCCGATAATATACGGCCAATTAAGCAAGTGTTAATCTCGCTCTGACAACCATTGCGTCTAGGCAATTACCGAGCTAGGACAAAGTTAAGCAAAGTCATATGTTACAATTACTGAGAGCCAAAGCAACTGTAGTTATATACGTTGAAATGTCTCGTTTGTAGTTTATAAGTCGTATAAAAACTAGATTTCAGCTGATTTTATTTCAGTTAATAATTGCGGGATCAGGAATGTAAACAAGATAGGTAAGTATAGGATATTTTTCAGATATAAAGTAGTTCAAAAGTACAGACACTATAGTTTTTATACGACGCGCGGCGTATCCTCCACGACTTTGCGTTAACTTCGCAAGTTAATCAGACAAAACGTTGAATAACCACATGCATCACACAAATTAGGAGCTCAATACTTAAGGGCGTTCCGTCCGGAGATTCCGTAATTGACCGTATTTAAAACCTTATAAACTCATAATCTGAAAGCTACAAAGTTATAATAAAATACAGCAATGATCTTTAGTATATCAACATTCTTTTTGTCGTTTTAAATTTTCTATTTTTGTTTCTTATACTCATGATATCAGCTTCCAAAGTAATACCAATTTGTTAAAATTCAAGCATACATTCAGCATCTCCTTAGGATTTACAAATTACTTTTATTTGAAACTCACGCCAATATCATAAACTACATATTCGCCGTTTTAAATTTTTTTTAGGACAATTTTGAACAAAGATAAGTAAAAATAATAGGGTTTTGGCGCGATCTCGGCAACGCGGCAAATATATGGCGAAGGTCGTTTGCTCGGGGGACGGCCTTAACTTCGCAAGTTAATCAGACAAAAAGTTGAATAACCACATGCATCACACAAATTAGGAGCTCAATACTTAAATACTATTTGTCACAGTAATCATCATTACCATGATTATTCCACATGTTTAATCATCATTTTAAACGCGAATGACATATAAACAGCTAAGGAACGCTTGATTTCAAAATATACTCTGACTTGAGTTACCCAAAGTGTGGTCTCTGGAGATTACATTCAACAAAACTTCCAAAATATGCCGATGACATGATTAAATATGCAAATATATTAACGCCGAGTGTTTTTAAATGACAAAGTTTGGCGAAACAGCCGAAACTCCGCAAGAGCCAGATGCTGCGGACAGTTGGTAACAACTGCTTTATAAAACTTTTTTAAACAACGCATAAATCAATGACGGTTCAGAGAAAACTCGTAAAGTGTAAATTTACGGTGATGGTTCTATTCTTGAGGTAATCTATGTCTTTCTTGTGCAATTTTAACGCTCCACTAATCATGCTTCTTTAAGATTATCGAGAAAAGGTACATACACTTTTGTCTTCGGTGAAAACGTATGAAATAACTATAATATTATGTATAGCAAGCTTATCTACTCTATACTCCTCGTAAGGAAAACATGTATCTGTCTGTCCTTTTGTGATTGCAGACAATTTCCAGTTTGTTATAGAATTTACAAAACGATTTTTTTTTTGGTTGAACAAAGGCTGTTAAAGCTTTTTGTAACTATGAAACTTTAAAACAATAAAATATAAAATTAGTTAACCTTATCTGCATTCATAGCACAAATATCAAATGTTTATGTCTCCAATTTTATAAAAAAACTTAGAAAATATCATTATAAATTCCAAACAGGTGCCTGGTCCTTCGTATAAGAAATCCATTTCACAGAAACCAATATCTTCTTATCGCGGCGTACAATCGTTTCTATTTAAAGATAGATAACGTAAGACGAACTCTATTGTGCAGTTACGTAAAGATATCAAAAGGGTTACTTTTTTATCGAATCGTTACGCTTCGATCGGTATCCAATTTAGTCCAAGAGCCCACCGTCGACCGTCGCTTTGTCGCAGTCACGTCGATGTTCATTTGTACACGTAATCAACTTATTTGTACTTTCAAATTAGATTTGTAAAAAGTCGAATGGAGATAAATTAAATTCCAAAATGCAACTTCGACGCTAGTAATTACGATTAGAAACAATAAGAGTTAAATATCGAGGCATTAACTAAAGAGCTCGTATTTTACGATACTTATTTAGTTTTTTCGATAAAGTATTTACAATTTTGTATCTAAAAAATTTTATTTAAACAGCATTTTCAGTACTTTACATTACTAATTTCGTAATATTACGTAGGTACTTCTTTTTTAAATAGAATGCCTATGAGAACAAAAATCTTTTAACTCATTATCTGACATCTTGAAAACACTTAATAAGCGACGCGTTTTAAACGTATTCAAGTATCTCGCCTGCCCCTCGCTCGTTTATTTAATCTTAAAATAATCAAGTGCTCTTAAGAACACTTCAAATGGTACAGGCAACATTAGCGCGGGTCAGCGCCCACTTCCAACATTATTGCTACTTAGTGCAGCAAAAACAATGGTATTTAAGTAAAGCGCTGCCTCCTTGACTACTTATCTTTACGCAGTAAATGCACTTGGAATTAAACTTGAGATATTTAAAACGATACAAAAAGCTTATTTAGAGCAGCGGTTAGCTCAGTTAGATAAGCATATAAACTAGTTTTGAAACCGCAAAATTATCATAGAGGTCCTTGTAAAAATGATGTTTATAATTGAGTTTTCTCTTTGTTTTCTTTGTTTTTATCTCAAAATAAAGAGAAATAATATACTGTCACGAATATAAACAATCCAAAACATTAAATTAGAGAGTAGATTAGAGCTGATGTTTTAAAATTTGATGTTTGTGAGATTATGTTTCACAAACAGGCAAAGAAATATTTCATATAAAAAGTAATAATAATAATAATATTTATTCAGTATTTACAATAACGGTGAGATACAAATTATATTAGAGCTACTTAAACTAAATAAGTACAAATTTAATGATTATAGTATTGCCTGAACTAGGATACCCTGTGTTTCAGGCGAAAATTAGTGCTACAACAGTAAAAACCCTTTTTCCAGATTGAACATTCAAAACCATTTATATATCGGAATAACTCCATATATCGCCTCAAGCCATATCAAGGGATACATTGAAACGATACAAACTAAATCCAGCTTTCTTAGATAAGGCGAGCTCAGTGCAGCTCAGCCTGACAAATGGTTCGTCTGTGAGGTCACGGGAAGTGAAATCTTATTTCGCTATAAACTTGAATATTATAAACAAAGACCCAATGAACTACGAAGCTGTAGAAGATTTGTTCACAGGATAGTATGTTATGAACTTTCTAATACAGTTTAGGATATAATATACTTATGTAGAGTTCTTGTAAAGAGTAAAGGCACGAAAAGACTTTTTTTCAATATTTATAATTCAGATTAGGAGTTTATTGCTAGAAAAAATACTGTTTATTACAGATAGATTAAAATGATAGATTACAGACACGAAAAGACAACGTAATAAACAATGGAATGCAATAAAAAAGTTATCCGTAAACATATAAACCCAAAATACACAAGACAAGGCATTTATTATAGTTCACTTACTTTATATTATCCGCATACTAAAAGCGTTCGCGTGACTGAATTACTAATAAAAGTATTTAATAAAGTCACAGCCTAAATAAAATAGGAAAACCGTTTATAGCATACCTACTTGTAGAGGCATGTCTTTTATTATAAATATTCTATTTTTGCTGTTTAATCTTTTACTTTATCACGGGTCCTAATAAATATTTTACTGTTTTATTTTATTGCTATAATAATGTTATTGTTTGAGCGTTTTAATGTCAGACGGGTTCAAAAGTTGATTAAAAATTTTATGACTCAGAAAAATAAAAACTTTATTAGCAGAAACAAAAACAATTGATTAAACAGGCTACTTAAAAATAAGTAAAACATTAGATGCTACGATGTAGATGTTAAGAAATTCATACATTTTCCAACAAGTAATAAACTTCAAAGAATTTCAGTGCCTGCTTAGAAAATATTGCGTTACAAGGTTCCCTGTAGGAAGCTTTGGTAAATACTTGTTTATCGTGCAACGTTCTCCTAAGATACACGCTTGCCCGCGAGTGTACAAGTCTATGCCATGTTCTTAAATAACCCTTCCGACCTATAGCTGTATCTTATATTCCAATTCATTAGCTAGTTTAGTATTAGCTTATCTTTATTGATAATTAAGCTAAAGACTCAATAACGATTAAATTCCTTGCAATTTAGCTAGATGCAGTGATTTTAATTATCTATAGTGGTGACTGGTTACAAGACGTTAGTAGTAATGAAATTAACGATATAGTGAACTTAATGATAATGGTTTAGCGAAATGATAATGGTAGTAAGGAATTTGTTAGTAAAAATTATCATTATGGAGATGAAGTTGATTTTTTTTTATTAAATAAGGGGGCAAACGAGCATACCGGTCACCTGATGGTAAGCAACTACCGTCGCCCATGGACACTTGCAACATCAGAAGAGCTGCAGGTGCGTTGCCGGCCTTTTAAGAGGGAATATGCTCTTTTCTTGAAGGTTTGCAGGTCGTATAGGTCCGGAAATACTGCTGGTGACAGTTCGTTCCAGAGTTTTACAGTGCGCGGCAGAAAGTTACGCGAAAAACACACTGTGGAAGACTGCCACTCATCAAGGTGATGAGGATGGTATGTTTTTCGCGTGGGACGATGGCGAAAAGTTGCAGGTGGTATGATTCCGAACAATTCCTCAGAGCACTCCCCGTGATACAACCGATAGAGGATGCAGAGCGAAGCTACATCTCGGCGTAATTCCAAGGGGTCCGAGCTGTTTGAAACACTATGGCAATCAACAATTCGAGCGGCCCTTCGTTGGATACGATCCAGAGGGAGCAGTTGGTATTTTGGCGCCCCTGCCCAGATGTGTGATATTCCATATGTGATATGAGGCCGAACCTGCGCCTTGTAGAGTTGTAGGCGTTGGTCCGGACTGAAGTACTGTCTCGCTCTGTTAAGAACACCAAGCTTCTTCGAGGCTAATTTGGCCTTACCCTCTAGATGATATCGGAAGTGGACTTCGCTCGATATGTTGACGCCAAGTATCTCAATGCTAGGGGAGATGGTTAAAGATGTGCACTCGAAACGAGGATATACGACCATTGGTGATTTTTTAGTGGTGAACGCGCAGACTTGTGTGTTGGCGGGGTTGAATTGGACTGATTATGAAGTTGATGATGATTGTGGAGGTAATGTTTTCATTGATAATAGCAACGGTGTGATTAATGGAACATAATCAGCTGTAGATGCATTTGCAGCTGCAACCGCGCACCTATACATAAAGGTGACAGATCGCTGTTAATACATATAACTAATAGCCTAATACATCGTACTGACTACTATTGATGCAGAAATAATAAAACTCTATTATAGTTCGTTGTTGAGTATGATATGATTTGAAAAAATATAAATTAAGTATACATAAATAATTGGCTGAAGGCTCAAGGGAGTTAAAGATATCGGCAAAAAACAAAGAATGAAAATATCGCCGCAAAAATAATATGTTATTTTTTACGCAATTTTATAATCGTAATCTTTTTGATATTCCAATTATCTTAGGCCCTGAAAAAGGATTTAATTAATTGATTTCTAACTTTGCCACCGTGTAAAAGTCAATTAGGCAACTGTATCCGAATTGACAATGGTCAGGGATGGTCGCGTTCCCATTCTCCTGTTTAGAGTTATTGTTCCTTCTACAGGACCTTTGTGCCGACGACATAAGGATCACACCACTGGAACTCCGAGGCAAAATGACTCCGAACAGACACGTATACAATACACAAATTATAAACAGTCCACTTGTTATACATCCACATCACTTCCTGTGACATTGTCGTCCGATACAATAACTTTTATTGAAATGATCCTAGGACTGTTGGCAACAGAATAGACATCAATTTTATTTGTGGGTTCGCTGTCGATTTCAATTACGGCAGTTTCCGTTGTATCAAAGGATTCGCTTGCGTTTATTCTAAAGCGATTTACCAGCGATTATACAAAGGTGAATTTATATGACGCCTACTACTGTGTCGTGTTGCTGCCCCATTCATCGTATAACATTTGCAGGAAGTCATCCTTTATAAAATTACCTGCAACAAAGAATTACATTCATTACTAAACGGTGAAAAGAAAATTTATCGTGCACCAAGTTGTTACGTTCAATTAAATAAAACTAGGACATTCCTATTAAAGTTTTTCAGGTTTGATTTATTTATTTAATTGACTAAGTAATAGGTTTAAAAAGCAGGAAAAAAATGCTTTTTCTGAAGATAAAAAATTTAAAAGATTTTTAACTACAAAATCATGAAAATCAAAGTATGTAACTACAAAGTGAAAATATATCAGAAATATATTATGTCACGAGTACTACTACACTACAATGAATACAAGTCTACACTCTATAGCTATGTGCACACTATGCGCTTTCGTCTTCAATTTTCGTCATCTTCTTTCATTCAACTTTCGTTTTGGCGCATTCAATAATTGAATACGTCAACGAACGCAACGCCAACATTGTCATTTTTGTTTTTTGGATACGGTCAGAGGGCATGCGTCGCGGGCATGCCTCACGATTGCTGTTGACTGGGCTATAACGCATGCCCTTGACGAACAGAAAAAGGCACAGTGTGGACAAAGATTATTAGATATTAATAAAATATTATGTGTGAACTGTGAACGCGGTAATGTTTATTAAAAGCTCTCATTCCAGGGGCCAATGACCTTAACCGTTATCACGACTTCTAACAGTTTATCGTTAATGATAAGTATATCAGGATTTCCTCATTTTTATAGCAAAACATAAATTGACAGGAAAAGAAGTAGTAAGTAGTATCATCCTTAGTCTATGGTAGTATCTAATACTACTCTACTAACGCCTAATGTTGTTAATGAATAATGACATAATTATTATAGAAATTAGTATTGATGTTCCTTCTAACAACAAAAAATATTAAACAAGTAGCTAACATTTCACTGCATACCTAAAAAGCAACATTATTATATCTTAAAATAATACAGATTCTCAGTAAATATTTTCTTTCAATTGTGATTATTTTGAACTAAGATAAGTAAAAAAATAGGGTTTTGGTGCGATCTCGGCAACGCGGCAAATGTATGGCCAAGGCCGTTTACTCGGGGGACAGCCTTAAGAAAGACTTTTATCAAATACAAAGGAACTCATTGACAAATAAAACGCGTTAAGCACCTTGTAAATTCTACACAATCACATTTCTCGCACTCAATTAATTATGCAAACAAAGCTCAATTTGATTTTACGACTTTTGAGAATCGTTTATATTCTAAAACGTGCATATTTAAACTACGTGGAAGTATTAGCCGATCGATTAGTAAACAGAACGGATGATTTGTCCGTTCTGAGTTGTTTTACCTCTTACATGACTTTTATGTCGAGGGTATAAAGTTTGTTTTCGTGGTAACATCGCTGAACGAAATAACTACGCTCGTGACACAGTGTATGTGACTTGAACCACAAACGAAAAACACATTACGTAGTTTATTGACCGCTATAAACAGTTAGTAAGTAGATACAATTACTACTACAGTACTGTCTTACTAATGTTACGTATGAATAAAAGGATGACTGTTACTATTGAAGTATAATGTACTAACTAACTAGCAACTTAACGTATTTAATATTTATGAATCTAATCAAAATAGCTTGAATAGGCAGGTTTTCTTAGATTGATAGATTAGACAAGAGAATTTAAAAGTATGGCAGAAAACATTATTTCATGAATAATTGTTAGCAATCTCAAGCAACATTACAAGCCAATTTAGAACAACATTTAATCGCATCGAAACTTTACTGAGAGTTAATTTCGAGATGAAATGAATCTCCAAAAACGAGTCAGGTAATCCGGCTCATCCGCCGAACAAAACAAAATGGCCGCCATAAATTTAGATAAAACCAAACCCTTTTTAATATGGTAGCTATTAGGTCAGAGCTATTTACAGAGTTAATAAACTCAATCAATTCGAGCCAAAACGTTGTTTGGATGAAGGTGATAAAAGTTTAATTAAAACTTCTATGGTGGTGTAATTTTATAGCCACAATGCAGGTCCGGAGTTTGGTAATATTTTGGATTATCTTAAAATGGCTGAGACGACACCTTTTACAAAATTAAATCTAAAAAAGACGACAACAAGACAGAGAAGCAAAATAGAACCAACAATATGCTGTACGTTTCGAACATAGGTACACATAAATTAAGGATGCAGAATTAAAATTGCTGTACAACGGTCATTTTCGTGCTTTTATTGTTTTTGAGCAACAAAATGTTTCTTTTTTCTATATTCGCCGTTACTTATAGCTATACTAATACTAATTTAAATAAGTTTCTTTGAGGCAACGGTAATAAGCTCCTTCAGTCGTGGAAAAAGGAGACACAATAACTTACCTATTGTTATCGCGGCCGGATGTGGCCGCTTGGGGCTTGATGAATTAAAGTCGCGTATACATATTATATCAAAATTTACATTAAGTACTTTATATTTATTTTTCTAAGCAACGTTTTAATGAACTGGTAGCTAAAAATAATTAAATAGCTTCAGCGTTTGTGTGATTAATTGTTTTAATTAAGTAAGCACTCCCCTTTAAACTCATACCTAATATTCTCGTAGTTACAATATTCATAATATTATTTTATTACATACTACAATAAAAAGTGGGTGTACGTAGTGTATAATATTATTTCAATAAACAACATAAAGGCTCGAGATGACCATCTAGTCCCACGTAAACTACTGGAAGCTGTTTGTCTGAATCTGATAAGGAGCGCCCAATGTTTATCTATCTCGGAAAGGAAGCTCGAGATGTATTATTGTTGTGACTATTGCCAGCAACATTGCAGCCATAAACACTGCCTGCCGAGCCTTAATTAACGAACGGAAATGTAAGCACTGTTATTGCAAAAACTCTTGTACCCATATGCAAATTGCGAACATTGAATATTAAAACTGTTTTGTTTGTTCAATCGTTGATTTTAGCTTTCAATTCAATAGCAGCCACTATACGAAAATAATGTATTAAAAAATATATATATATATGTTTTAATTTGCGTGGTGGACGGTGGTCACTCAAGGACAACTTTTGAGGATTGCACTTCAAAGTTTTTCCTAGTAAAATTATCATTTATATTTAGCATTTTAGTAATAAGTATATTTATATACTTAACCTTGTAATTAGTGCGTTTTATATGGATGAAAGCATTTTCTCCTTCATCTAGAATTGCAGTTAAGATAAAAATTAATTCTTCTTCAACGAGTACGCTCATAACTTCTCACTGTAAACACTAAATACTCATTTCTTTCTTTAATATTCAGTCGACGTACTTCGCTATTTACGTCTTCATTTAATGAGCAATAACTTTCAGTTTCTCAATAATAAACATGTCTGGTTGCAATTCATTGCTAAAAGAACAATATTTAGGAGTCAATTAAACATGTAGCGACGCCCGGCTTGGCTCGGGTGAGGCTAATAGCCGCTTAGATGGCAACATTTAGCAGCGGGCAGCCATGTTGCTCCGTGCTCGTACGGCCGAGTGCATGTTTACGATACACTTATCGATTATCAGAACTCATTTTATTTGAAGAAATAAAAAGTATAAAAATATACACCATAATATTAAGGTTGGCAAGCATAAACATTAAACATGAAACAAATAAAATCAAAATTTCACAATTGATACTACATATTATAATATTATGTATCTACAGCTTACCAAAATTTAAACGTTGAAGAGAAAGCTAACATGGTTAATGTTGTTGTTTAAATTACTGCAGCTAATCCAGGGTAGTAAATAATATATTTAATACCTAACTTAACGATGGTGAAATAGATAATGCTAATGAATACTGGGAAACAAAAGCAAGCAGAATCAAATGAAATGTAACATGTATTGTGTAATGCGATATTTGTACGACTTAAGAAGCCCCACACCGACAGTGCATTGAGGTGTCGTTTTTTTACAACGTACAATACGTGAAATTGTGGTGAGTCACTTTCACGACTCACTGGCTGCCTGCGTTTTATGCGATTACATTTTTTACAATGTCGAACAAAATATCGTAAAAGCATCGATCACAAAGATCCCGCTCGGATGTCTCGTGTCGCTTTTTACAATGTCATCGACAAAGAATGGCTTTAAAGCACACCTTTAAAATTGCTACCCATTAAATTAATTGCATTTCTTTAAGCAAAGTGTTCCCCTCCCCTATCGCAGAGATAACGAAATTCTTGATCACATTTACGTTTTACGTCGTCTCGTAAATATTTAAATACTCAAAGACGTGTCAACTCATCAAGTCCCCCACGTCAATTTGTATACGAATTACGCATAAATTCGTCCCAAAAGACAAGACATCTCGTGCGATCGCCGCTTCGACATTTCAATAAAATTTACGATTGTGACTTAAATGGTGAGCACGATGCACAAAAAATCTGTTCCACTTTCATTTAGAGTGCCAGAGCTTCGTTAAAATATCTGACCGGATGGTGAACCCTCGATTAAACTACAATTAAGGTTGTTATCAAACTATTACGCAATTCCCTATATTCACACGTGGGTAACTACTAACTAAGCACGTGTATACTAAATATTTTATCATAACCTTAGTGAAATATTTATTCCAATAATTTAAGTCGATACACTAGTTATAAAAAGGAAAAGAGTTTTGGAAACATAAAATACTACCTGATATCCTACATTTTCTATTTTTAAACTTAATGCAGTAAGTTAGTGACTTAAGTTAGTTACTAGATGTATTAACTTAATCACTGATAATAAGGGACTTATTATCTTAACGATAATAGCAGTTGTAAAAGTCACAAATGTTAAGGTAGTAAAAGAAGATAGTAAATTGACTATTACTAAAGCTCAAGATACGTATTAAGTTGTACCTAAGGGTTTTGTTTGATGAAGTTATTATAATACATATTTAGATATTATTGTAACATTGGATACAAATAAAATTTTGAATTTGACTAATATTATGATCCAAATAGAATAATTATTGTAATAATTAATATTATTAGTTCAAAGAAGGATTAAAATTTAAAAAATTTGGAAATATCATAACTATAAGTACCTATTTAATACCGTGTAATATTTTGAATACCTTATTCATTACCTTCTTCTGCTACAAAATATTCTAATGCAAAAACTCCAATAATTTTAGTTGTAACATTATTATGACTCGATAAATCACTCTCAAATTAATCAACCATTACTATCCAAGATGTAACAGAGATTGATAACACACGTAGGTACATTCATAATAGTATAGCTTTCCGCGATCTAATTCGAGAGCAGTCTGAGTGGCGAGGACAAATGCATGGATGCGTTATTGTGCATGACAGTGAGCAGACACCCTTATTGGTATTTTTGTACCAGTTTCGTTTAACTACCATCTAAACAGTAGTGTTTGTTCAGATGTGGATGAATCCTAAAATAACGCAGTTTTACTAGAAACCTCGTTGTAATAATATTGGTTGGGAGAGACAAATCGATTTTCTTCTCATGGACAACTTTAGTGTGTGTTCCAGTGATGAGTAGGTTATTAAAAATCGACTAATAATAATAATATTTCTATACTAGATATTTTGAAAAATCATTGTACTGTTTATTATTTACCCTGCGAATTGTCTATTGGGTTCAATAAGACTTTCTTTGGAGTACTTATTCAAAAATGCCAGCTTTGAATGTCTATTTTACTAGGCAGTCAAAAAACTAAATAAATTAAAATTATGATTTAGTCTTTCGATCGCAGATTCTTGGAAATACTGTATAATATATTGTTAAGTATTCTGTTGTTGCCGCGATCACCGGTGCTCTTATGGGGCTTGATAGGTTAATAATATTATATTTATATATTATTAGAGTGAAATTAATATCTTAGATTAATTTGTAACACAAGATCTTTTCGTACACAAAGGCTTTTATTGATTACCTTCAGAATACTTCAGACACAGAGCCGGCATTAAGACGTTCTCATGTGAAACAAAACATCTGTTTCATGCCTGTCAAAAACGCAATCCTGTTAGACCCGAAACGTAATCTCTCCGCATTATAATAATAACTTAACTTAGAGATATCTAGATGTACCTTTGGATAATTACAGTAGAGCTACAAGTTGTCTCACTCATCCAGACGCAGAAAAGTTCCTAGCTTCGTTCATTATTATTATTTCACTGTCACATAATATGGGATATTATCGCAACTCAAATTTCTTTGCAACTTCAAAAGTGACACCAGCGAATGCATCATAACTAAAGGCCCAGATCCAGTGAGATTAAATGTGTGCCTTTGGCCTATGGGTCAATTATTATTTGAATCTTAAAATAAAAATTATACTTTATAAATTGCGTACAAAATTGGTCTATCAGTTTGAAAAATGGTCCCTAAACGAGCGCAGCCGGCTCACTTCAGGGGTCCTCAAAGTTTTCCAACTACACACATTAAACGTTTAAAACGATCAGGCTGTGTAATTACAAAGGAATTTATACGACAAAATACACATTTCAATTTAGAAACAACAAGACTGTAATTTATTATATTACAAAGGGACTGTTCTTTTAAATGCGACACTTAAAACTCTTGGCGTTTTACATATAAAAACGTTATAACGAGGCATATTTCATTATTTTTTCCTCTAAAACAACAGGGTGCCGTGTTTTTTGTGAGCTCGCGTTGCGACCCACGCGATCCCCTGACGATCTTTCACACTTTAAGTGGCCCTACCGTACATTGATATATGTCTACTTAAGTTATTATTGGAACTACGAAGGGTTATAAAAACATAACTTATGCCTACAATATTTAAACAAGGAACGATATTTATCTAATTGCTTTCATAGTAACAGTTTGCGTGTTAATTTCTTCTTTATTTGAATTAATTACAGTAGTATAAATAAAAAAAAAGCTATTGTGCAGTGGTACTAACATTGTAGAAGAAGGATTAAAAAAATAGGTTAAGTATACAACCTCCCAAGATCACGGATCTCTAACAACAAAGAGTTCCAAAACGGTCAAAACCTATATTATCTTATTACCTGTAACTTAATATTTTTAAAATTATTGACTCGTTCCATTTTGGTTTGTACTTTTTATCTTGTATCGACACCTCTAGGAATTTTGATCGTTACGCGTTAGATGCCCTGATAAACGGGTCCCCTATCAATTTTGTACAAAATATTTGGTAAGATCCAAGATTGGTTTTATGGCCTTTAAAGATTAATGCCCAGATAAAAAGATTTAGGATGGAGCGAAGTGGATATTTGGGGAGGACAATAAATTTTGACACCTTATTTGCTTTGTTTAAAATTAAAACGTGCGCTTTTGTTGCCGATAAAATTTAGTCCTCGTTTTCTTCGACAAATATGGCGATTTGTTGCGCTTTTTATTGGACACTGCTTTCTGACTTCATGTTCCTTACCTGTAACAAGAAAAAATAAGAGTTAAAAAGGTTTGTAGCGTATTTTTTGCTTTGGAAAATAAGTTCAATAACTTAAAAAATAATGAAAAGAGAAAAATGACGATAAAACTGCACTGTATAGAACTAGACTTTCATGTAGACATGATAATAAATAATAATTATTATGTTCTATTTATGCGTTTGTTTGTTTAAAATCACTTATTTTAATTTTTTTTTAGATATTGGGTCTAACTAGAAAAAATTTAAAAACTAGTTCTATATTGTAGCAGCTGGCTTCCATGATCCATCATTAAAATCAAGTAAATGTTGTTCTTTTTGGTCTATAGCAATTATTTTACATACTTAATAATATACAAAAACAACAACTGTTACAAGCAATTGTTAGTACAACAATATTTTTTTGCCTCATTATAAATTTTTATAAAAATGTTCTTAAAAAATATATGCATGGAAACCTTTTGTTTATTCCGTTCCCTCTTTACATGCATGTTGCGACTTGCGTGTACGCACGACAATTACCCTGGCTCCACCCATCACGGACATCCTACTGAGCTTTGTTTGAGTAAAAAAAGAAAAAAGGGGTGGCCATTTTTTAACTAAAGGCATGAGTTTTTACTCCCAGAATCTTATGCACGAATACAGTCGATATAACGACCTCTTTCGGAATTCAATACCAGTATTGAAGATTCTTTAGATGTCATTTAGGATAGCGCGAAATTTAAATAGATTTTGAAATCGATAAACCAAATGGCAGTGTTAATTTATTGGCTAATAAAAATAATTATAATAATTACAGCTAAATACTAGTTATATGAGCCAAAAACTTATCTTTGAAAATCTAAATCGTTATCTGCGCGTTTAAGTTATACAGTAGTTTCTTGTATCATCAGTTCTCAGTAAGATGTACCTTGGTGAACGGTATTAACTAAAGCAACATGAAATATCTGATGGAACATAATTTCAGTGGAAAATTTCCTAAATTCCATTCAAACTATCTGTTGCAAGCGATTAGTTGAACGCTGGGTCTGAATCCAGAATTTTCAAGCATTATAACTATCTCAGTTTATAGTCCAGGGGCTTAGTCTGAGGCCTGCCTAATCGAATCTCGATCGACTCTGCTACGATATTAAATAGTTTACGAAGTTATTAAATTTGTAATCAAAACTACCGCTTTTAGTAAACTATTAGGCTCATCAATCAATACTTTATTCACGCAGCGCATTCGGTCATTTATGTGTTGCTGTAAATTTTAATTGAACGTATTGTTGAAATAAATTGAATAAATATTTGGATATTTATGGTATAGTAATAATATAATGAAACGCTATTTAAATCGTTATCAATTTTATTTAAAATCACCCAAATTACAAGCCTAAGCACTTTAATTTGCATTGTATCAGATGTATAGATCATCTAAGAAGTCAGATACATATAAAATATAAAATTTATTCGCGAGATCAAAACGATAAGAGCTATACCAACATAATTACGTGAATGTGTAAATAATTTAAATGACGTCGATAAATCAAAATGACTTTCTATAACAATTTTATTTACAAAGTCGAGATAAGACGAACGATGGCCGTTCGATAGCGTGCGTGATTGATCGTCGAAGAGATAACGAGGAAAGGGTCATTAATTTGTTATTTACCAAAACCAAACGTAGGTGTTGGAAGGGACGATGTCAAATTCGGACAGCGACACAATGCTGCCTCGAGGATTAAAAGCGAAGCGGTGTAGTAGCTGATGCATCATTTATTACCACGCTTTACGTCCAAGATTCAAAAGAAAATTTAAAATTAAATAAAAGAAACGCGCAACAAGAATGATAGAGTGAAGTAAACTGGCAAGTTGAAGATGGCAAAAGTTATTTAGAATGAAATAAAATAATGGATCATTTAATGTTTAATGCTATGTTTTTTGCAACGTTGAAGTTGCTTCTGAAAGTCATTTAGCTAATACGATACAACATCGAAGAAAATATAAATCTATATAATAATGATAAATATAGATCTATCGAAAAAGACAAAACATAACTGCCTGATAAAATAGTTTATAATAAAAGTTTTTGTAAGTTTTGATACATAAAACAACTTGATACAATACTAATGAAAACATTAATATTTAAAGTGGTTGTCATAGGACATAGATAATATTATATAGAAAATGTCGAGTCCACGATAATTGAAGACATGAGTGTAATAGATATGTTAATATATATAAGTATAGATAAAATAATAAAAGGTATGAATTAAGATTTGACAACACCAATATTAAGCCGTAATTTTTTATGTTAAATTAATAATAAAAACACCTTTTGAATTGTAAGGAAAGACTTATAATGTAAGGTAGTTTATATTTAAAGTATTGCTTCTTAATTATTTTATGAATATTATTATGTTAAGATTTTGTTTAATTGTATTTAGATTTTAGATAAGTACTTAGAATATAATATTTAAGTAATAATAATTCTAGTACCAAACTTTGGAAAATGTGGGTACTAGAATTATTGTCCAGTGTGGGTAGAATATTCATTCTACCCAGTGCAGTATAAAATAGCTAGCGAACCTAGTGCGGCTCTCATTCTGGCCGACAGTGTTTAAGGTGATGTACCAAATAGGTACATCACCTTATTAAACTAACTAACTAACTAACTAACTAACTAGTTATTAAGATTTAAGTAATAAACTTAACATGGTAATTTATTGTAATTTATATAAAGATTTTGTATTTTTTTTAAAACGGGCTTTGGCCCACCACACATTCCCACCACTGTATCTCCTGTGTCGCCAGGATCGACAGCGGTATCCAACCACGAAAACCCTTTGATATGATCTCAGGGAGCCCGAGGGACATGCTAAAACTGTCTTGGGACCCGCAACGAAATTAATCAGAAGAAAATAGGAGGAGTAGGAAGATTCCAATTTCCCTCCCCATAAAAGCGGGAGACAGCACAAAGTTGCAATGACCGAAAGTCAAAGAACTTAAGGGGGAGCACCACGGAAATAAGGTTAATAATTGTGACTCCTAAGCTAAACTAAGTTAATATTGGAGTTTATTGTGTTTGACTGTTGCCAATAATAATTGTGACAAAAACGCTTGAAGGCACGGAAGTTCCTAGCGCTGTCCACGAGATCACCGTAGTATGCGACTCCAGATGTACAGAATAGGTTGTTTAGCATAGTAGTTCTTTCGTCCTGCCAGAGACTGCACTCCCAGAGAACATGATGAGCGGTTTGTTCAAACATGTTGCCTTCGGTCGAGCACTCGCACATGGGTGAAGGCACTAGTTTAAATCCGTAAAGTTTGGCCTTAAAATTTCCATGACCGGTCAGGAATTGAGAAACGCAGTGATCAATATCCATCCACTGTTTGGATAGCCGTTCACGAATATTAGGGAAAAAATTATAAAGATGACGTCCTTTGGTGGAACAGTCCCATCGCGACTGCCATTCGGAGATTAGGCTTTGCACAGAGTTTTCTAAAGGTTCAAACAATCTTGCTATTTTAATTTTATCGCGAGCGCTTAAAAAGAACGGGTTGTCAATGTTTTTGTTATGATAATACATTGTCGCACGACGCTGAATCTCAAGGTCAACGGGTAAAACTCCGGCTAACACAGGCAAGGCTTCGGTGCTTGTGGTCCTGTAAGCTTTGCATAAGAATATAAGAGCAAGACGTTGGCTTTGTAGCAACTTGCGACGAGCCGCGCCGATAGTTGCTCTGTCGGCCCACACGGGGGCCCCGTAGCAAATGCTGCCTAGGTAAGTAGCGGTGTAAATTAATTTTAGGGTTTTGAAAGAGAGGCCCCATGTCGACGTAGATATTTTGGTAAAGGAGTAAAAATTGCGCTTCGCTTTCTCACCAGTTTGAATTATATGTTCTAAAAATGTAAATTTATTTTCCAAGTAAAAACCAAGATAACAGAGCGACTGTTTGCGTTTAACGTTAATATTGTCAAGTTTAATGCTAGGGGAAGATATAAGGGAACCTTTTAAAAGGATTTGGTAAGTTTTATGCGCGGCGAATTTCAGGCGATTACGTTTACCCCAGCTCGATATTAAATTAAGACTATCATTGGCTTTAGATTCAATTTCGGAACGTGAATTTGCTTGAACGATGAGAAAACCGTCATCGGCGTAGCCAACTAGTACGCACAGCGGTGGTAGGGGAAGACTTAATAAATCATCAAATCCGAAATTCCATAGTTTTGGCGAGATAACAGAGCCCTGAGGGCAGCCGCAAGTTAAATCTTTGGCGTGTGTACAATGGCCAATTCGAAGCTTAGTTTGACCATTAAAAAAGTAAGAACGTATAATGGCATAAATATTAGAGTAGCAACCTCGATTTTTTAGTTTTAATAATAATATCGGCCACCAAGCATGATCGAACGCGCCGGAGATATCTAATGAAATGGCGACCACGTATTTGGATTCCGAAAGATTTACTATTTTTCTAACTTCCATAGCCGCGTCAACAGTCGATTTCCCGGCGGTGAAACCGAACTGATGACTATGAAATTTAGGGCCACCGGGTAGCAGGCGAGGTACGATGAGACGTTCTAGTAATTTACCTAAGCAAGGCAGTAACGTTATCGGACGGTAAGATTTTGGATCGTCTGGAGGTTTGTTTCCCGCTTTAGGTATTAATTTTAAGCAACCGGTGCGCCAAATTTTTGGAAATATGCCTTCTGCGATACATCTGTTGTAAACATGTAGAATCGATGAATTGGCCGCTAAGCACGCTTGTTTTATCATAATATTCGATATTTTATCCTCGCCCGCAGATTTTTTTATAGGCAAAAGGTTTACTATTTTACTAAGCTCCTCCGAAGTTGGTAAATCTGAGACCGGTGTATGAATGGGGTCTAACATTCTACTCCTTATGTCGCGGTGGTGTTCATCATCCAAGGAGGGCTCGTCGTCTGGGATGAGAACGTTTAGATATGCCTTCGCCGTTTCATCTAAACTACAAGTGTAAGAGTTGTTAATTTTAATATTTGAGAAAAAGCTTGGCTCATTACTACTATTGGGTTTAAGCTCGTGATATAACGAGGACCAGGGGCCCTCTTTATCTAGTCTGTTCGCGGCATTCTTCAACATATTATTTTTTGCTAACGTAACGGCGGCGCGATAGCGTGACCTTGAGATGCGTAGGTTATTTAAACTAATTATGTAAGTATCATCCGAACGATTGAGGCCAGATTTACGAAGATTATTAATTTTGCGCCTGGCCCTTCTAAATTCCCGACGAAGATTAAGAAGTTTACTGTTCCACCATTTACAGTTGTGGTCTTTTTTCAGAGGTCTACGACCCAAGGCTACATCGGCACAGTAAACAAATGTGTTTGTCATAATTTCCGCGCACTCGTTAACGTTTAAATCCGGCCGAGTGAAGTCTCCGGCATGAGCGGTAATGAGGGAGCGGAATAAATTCCAATCGCCGTTCTTTACATTGTATTTATAGTCATTAGAATTGACTACGGTATCACTCGGGACCGCACGAGAAAACTCGTACACCAGTAAGCGGTGATCACTACATGACGCATCGGGAAGGACACGCCAATGCCTAATCTGGACGTACGCGCTAGATAGCGTGACGTCAATTGACGATTCGCCCGTTGGGCTGCTATAAGTAGGTGGTGCATCGGGGGTGTTGTGAATTTGGAGGTTAAACTCCGCAATAAAGTCTTCGACGGCGCAACGTCGGTCGCGATCGGTGTACCTTAGCTGGCCGTGCCATAAGGGCGAGGATGCATTAACGTCGGCGCCTATAATGATTTTATTGCCCGCGAGAGTCTGTAGTACGTAACGAAGTTGATGTAGATGGGGGCTAACAGAATCCGCGTACTGGAAATAGCAGCTAACTACGTAAAGCTTAAACTGAGGACACGAAACCTCGGCTACTGCACAGTGCGTTGTCGATAGGTTAGTTAGGGCCGTGATTGAAAATCTAGACTGAGGTGTGTAAATACCCGCGCGAGCTACGTTACTAAATTGTATCATTTTCGGCCGTAGCGACGCGAGTTGATATTGTTCTTGAACTAGTACTAAGTCTAAATTATAATCAGAAACTAACTTCTGTAATTCTAACGTCGCGTGCTTACTATTATGGAGGTTTAACTGTCCTATATTTAAACTATCCATACCTAGTTGTTAAAATGAGTTGCTCCATTTTGCTCTTATATGTTGGACAGTCTGGGGAGCCCGTGGAGTGGTCGGAGGGTTTTTTATAACGAAGGCAACTACCACAGACCGACTTAAAATTGTCTTTGTCTTTGTTGGGGCACGATAACGAGCTATGTTTTTCGGCACAGTGATAACAGCACGGATTAGGATCACGACAGAATTTAGCGACGTGCCCGTATTGTTGGCAGTTGCCGCAGCGGACCAGCTCAACGTCGTCCACGAAGCGACACATCGCCCAATCGATGAATAGTTTTTCTTTGGAATCGATCAGGTGTTTACGAACAAGAGGGTCTAATTCAATGCCTATCCATTTCCTGTTGTTATAATCTTTATTTAAATTACGGCGCCTCACTATTTTTGTAGTGCGCAAAAATTGTTCTTGTGACATATTAATTTCGCCGTTTATATTTTGGTTGTAAAGTGCGACTAGGAAATTATCGTCCGTCATATGTTGCGGGACATCTTTTACGAGAATGCGCGGGTTACGACCTTTAGGCGACTCGAGTCGCAGACCGGCCGATTTAAGTGCTTCCACCGATTTTAATTTATTGACTTGCGACTCGCTAGTAAGTCGCAAGATCACACCGGAATTGGAGGTTTTTTTGACGCCGTGAAATTGGAAACCATCGGCCGGGTTGATGACTTTCATCAGAGCTTGTTTAGTCTCCGACGACGATTTTAATTCCGCCGATTTTTCTTGTGTCGGATAGGCAATAACGCAAGGAAGTGGTTTTCGCGTCTCGACTGGCGGCACTGACTTCGCAAGTCTTAATTTAAGCGCGTCCGAGTAGGAGGCAGAAGGCGCGGCGGAGACTGGTTGTACGACGGGATTTGTTTTAGCGGCCAGTAATTCGCGTTCCATATTGGCTACCTTGGTTTCCAAGGACGAGTTCTTAATAGCGAGGAGTGAAACGATTGTAGTTATTTTTTGTGTCATACTCATAATTTCTGACTTATTGGTAAAATTATTGCGGCGAGATACGGTATCGTTTGCGAACTCATTAATCTTTGCTAAGTATGAGCTGGCTTCGCGGACAAGCTCGTAATAATTGCAAGAATCGTCGGATGCGCGGCTTGTGTCTAACAATGACGTAACGGGGGACAGCTGCGTCTCGTCCCTAGTGGGTTGGTGACGCTTCTCCACGGGTGACAAGGAGGAAGGAGATAATTCCGACAACAGACGTTTACCGGACGAGAATGTCGGAGAACGAGGAGTTTTGTCGCTTCTAGAAAACGGGGTTGTATCTTTATCCGGCGGTATATTATTGTGACTCGACATTGTGACTTAATTAAAATTAGATGCAGCAGAAAACACTATAGGTAATATGTATTTGCAATAATAAAAGTTAAACTGTAAGTCACAGTCAGCTGATCGCAAGGCCGGCCGGCGCCGCGCGAGCGGTACCGACACACACAATATTTTACCTACCTACAATTCCCTACTGATAAAAGTGAACAAAGAAATTACTTACCGAGTTAAATCCAAGAAAATACGGGCAAATGTGTTTAAAAAACTTACAGTACACGTAGATTACACCGTTACCTAGCTATTTACACACACTCAGCACGAATTTATCGATTTAAAACCACTGAAAATGATTTTTATTCCCGGAGCGCACGTCAGACGATGTTAACCGTACGGAGTCCGCGGGGGGAGGAGATTTTGTATTTTGCTATAATATTTTATACTTTACTATAATATTAATTGCTTGTTATTATGTTGTTTTACAATATAAAGTTATAAGTTCGGTGTTATTCCTGAGTTGTATCTTATTAATATAATATACTGAAAGTACCTTACCTAGATTATGTAAATTACGTAGGTTATACAATATACAGTTTGAAAATAATTATATCGATGCCTTAGTTCACAAATGTATTAACTGCAAAATTTTAATTTTTCAGTTTTTAAGTGCCAGACACATTAAATGTCATGCTCTTTCGTCTCCGCACATTGAAATAACGGAACTCCGTCTCTTTCTAGCAAAATCATAGTGACACAATTGTTATAAATATAGTTTCTGGTTACCAAATGTATTAACCGCCTTTATTTTTAGAAATCCAAAAAAAATATTGACGTAACTGATTTTAGGTTCACTAATTACTGAAAAATACAAAACACAAATGTATTATATACATTTATAGTATCTGCTCATTTATCATCGCTAGCTTTGGCAGTGTGTTATGTGTTGTTAACACATATGATTTAAAAAATATTGAGGGATATGGTATGTTAAATACTTTCACTATTAATGCTTTTGCAAGGAGTGATTTGTAATTTGTTTTTTTATTAACACCTTCACTGCGGGGCAGGCCGAAATCGGCCTGCCGCGGAATTTTAGCTGGTGCGGACGAAGAAAACTATGTTCTCTCACTTGGTGCGGAACGATTATCTCAGGTGTTTGTAAAAGTATGACAGAGGCAAATATATATTTGAGATTGTGTTCAAAATTATAGGTCTTTCCTATAAAAAAAATATGGCAGGTCGTTATCGGCCTACCACGCACTGGGGGTGTCAAAAATCAGCTCAGTGCGGCAGTGCGCCTATAGCGGCCCGCCGTACAAGCAGGCGGTTGGCGACCCGATACTGCACCGAGCGTCCGCCTCGCCAGTTAGTGATGTGCAATCAATCGTAATTCGTAACTGACGTACGTCGCGTTTTTTAACCGACTTCAATAAAAGGTTATCAATTCAACCTGTATATTGTATGTATTATTTTCAGAACTGTCTAGTTTTGATATGTTTTAGTCTATATTATCAGCATTTGAACAAATGTGACAAATTTCTAAAGTGACATACATATTTATGTATGTTTTTATGTTTGTGTTCGCACATCTTCGGAACTACTAGTCCGATTAAAGTAATCTTTTTTTGTACTGGGTACTGTTTAACTTCGGGAATACTGTTCATCAAAATCGGTTCAGTAGTGTTTAAAATAGGTAATTTTGATTCTCAATTACGTACAATTTGAAGTAGGTTTTATCTTTTTATAATACAATAATTATTCATTTCATAAAATTAACAACGCACGATAGCAGGAAACAAAAGATCATGTCCTTGAGATGAGCGTTAAACGGCGAAATTATGCAGAGTGATATGAAAAACTGAGAGAAACCATGAGTGTCGAATCAAAAAAGAAATTAAAAAAAAACATACTGCAGAATGTGCAAACAAAAACGGGCTTTGTGTTTTAAAGACAGGAATTTAAATATATTAATAAACATATATTTTTTCGATATCCCCTTATTTTTGTTTTTCCCATCTCTACTAAAAATATTTTCTAGTGCGGTTTAGGTCGATATCGGCCCGCCACTTTCCCTGGTTTATTTCTCATTTCCTGTTTGGCAGATCCCGGGGCGAATTAAATCTAAAGTAGTTGGGTTCAAGGTTATTCCAACAGTCCAAAAACTGTACACCTACATTATGTTTTCGCAAAGTTATAGTAATTTAATCTAACCTTGTGCTGGTGGGTCGAGAAAGGCCTACCCCGTACTGGCGGAAATATCATTGGAGGCACACTTTGGCCCGCCGCTGCACCAGACGTAGGTTTAAGATTTTACTTGCCGCAGTGAAGGTGTTAATTAAATGATTACTAATGCCTATAATATTTTTTGATGACTAATATTTCTTTTGTTTAGTCAAATTTCTTGACGTAGAATGGCCAAGGATTAAGGCTTATATAAATTCAAATGTTTATTGATTTAATTTTTATTTGAAAGTTTCTTATAAGTACATAATTCCTCTTTATTCAAAAAGTTATTGTTTGTGACCGTCTAATTAAAGACTGAATGTTAATTGATTTTTTTTTATTTGAAAGTTTCTTTGATTACATAATTCCTCTTTATTCAAAAGTTATTGTTTGTGACCGTCTAATTAAAGACTGATAAATATAATGTGTGATTATCATTTTAGTCTAATGAGTCTTATAGATATGGCCACTATGGCTTAGTCCTTTTGTTTTATTTTTTAAATTAACGAATTTATTATACGTAGTATCCCTTAATAGTCTGTGAATTTATTGTCCTTGAGGAATATTTGATATTTTTTATAATAATTGTTTGTAATCTTTAACTAGTATAACAACGTTTGTTTGTACTAGTGAAATTTTATAATAGTCCTTCAGGAAGAAAAGACTAATTGAAAAGTTTTTTATTATCATTGATGAATGCCCTATAGTTAGGGCTTACTTTGTATTCAGTAATTTAAACAGTTTTTTTTTAACCTAAAATTAAACATTATGATCATAACAAATTACTGGTTGTTTCATTATTCTGTTTTATTAAACTTTTTAGACCTTTTAACTTACCTTTGTCCTTTTATATTATGGGCCTTTTACTTTATTTTGGCCTGGTAAATTATGAAAGTTTATTGTGTTTTTTACTTAATACCTGTAAAAATTAATTTTACATTGTGCACAAATGTATTATATAGGGGTTTATAGGTTTATTTGGCTCTTTTAGTAATGTTATTGTTATGATAATAACAAAATATTGAGATGTAATGTAGCTAAGGCATTAGTCTTTGGAATACATGCAAAATTGTTTCATTAATATATGCTACTTTCATGAAATCCAGATCTCAATATTCCGAAACTTGAAAACGCTCCCCTGTAAAGTTGACATTCATGTAGTTAGTGCATTTGTGAACTAAGGCATCGATATCTACCTACCCTTACTTGTTAAGGTTGTTTTAATAAATGTCTTTATTGTATTATAGTTTATTTTTCATTTAACCACAGGTACCTTGCTACTGCTAGGGCATAATTTTAGTATTATCATAGTAACATCTAATTGTTTCAAAAAATATTTTAGACCTATAAGTCCTCCCATCTAACAAGTGCAAGAATCGAACAAGTAACATTTCGTAACATACATACAATAACTATTTTTTTTCCCTTATTACTTTCATAAAACTTGTAACTTACCTACGTCATAACCTAGCTAATATATCTGGCTTCACATATTATAATCTACAGTTTTTCTGTTTCAAATTATTTTTCCGGCCCTAAAGCCTCCATTTAAGCAAAAAAAACGGGAAGTTTTTTCATGTTACTTACCTTATTCTTCCACTCACGTCTTGAATTATTATGTAAATTGTAAAGAACATTAGAAAATATAAACCACAGTTTGAAATCTCACATTACCTAGAACCAGTAATTAATGAAGTCAGTCATGGGTATGCAATTAGCAAGCAGGTCGGGACAACTCTTTCTAGTTTTGGCTCTCGACACCAGACACCAGACTCATATCTGATTTTAAAAATCAAGACTTCGTTTCGGACGGATTAAGATAATATCTGTTTTGGGCATGCTCACAAAAACAGATATCTTCAAACTCTATTCTTGACCCAAGTATTACGTTACTGGTTCTAATTATAATACGCTTGGCTCATCTTAATCGTACCCTTTTCGATTTCAAGTTTTGATGGCTATTATAGCTATTTCAATTTATTAGTATTTTATTGTTAGTATATAATTTTGTTTTACTATCATCATCACCATGACAGATTAACACTGGTGAGCTTCTGTCAAATTAACTACGAACCACGCGAAACAACGATCACCCAACGACTCGCAAACCAGTTCCAAGAAACATTTTTGCTCATCATTAATTGTGTATGCACAAACATGGTGCGCGAATAAATTATGTCACTGGCTTTACAATTGTAACATCGGCTTATTACCGCGAGACAAATAAATTCCATTTCCGTTATCAGGAATCTTTGGGAGAAATTCGAAACCGTGAACATGCACAGTGTTGACTATTCATTCGGTGTCTCCGGAGAATATATCGAACAAAAGACGGGCCCAGCATCCGACTATTTCTCACTACTTCGGTGAGATGTAATCAGAGAAGGCGACGTGTCGCGCTTATTTATGTATGAACGGGGCGCGGGTTAGGGTGGGCCAAACGCTACAAACAGAATAATATTGATGACACTGCGCTGAGGGTCATGAATCGTTAATCGTCCCTCTACGGCTCTATTACGGCCACCTTGTACAAGCCACCCTTCACGTACAATACGCTTGCCTTTTTCATAAATTCTCTGTATGAGAATGTGAAGTCACTTTCAGGAAATTTTTATCGCTCTAATATTTTCAAGTAGGGATCTTAAACCTAATTTTCTGTACAATAGTTTGAACTAAATGTATTCTGTGACAATAGAGACAATCAAAGGAAATGCCTCGGCTTACTGATGTAAAATAAACTTTTTTTCAATTACGGAAAAGCAGCAACAAGTATAAACTTCACACCTTTTAGACCTAACAAAAGCCTAAGCCAGAACAGACTTAAGGTTTGTTCTGTATATTGAACTATCATTAAATAGAAGTAGTAAGACCAACTCAGGAAATTAGATTCCAGACAAAAACCACAAAAAGTAATAAAGAGGAGGAAGCGACAAAAATTGTGGTACTCATTTAGGCAAACTTCAAAAATTATGACCGCAAAGCGAACCAAATCATATTTTAAAACAAAAACTAAAAGCAATTTAAGATAATTCAGTGAGCAACAGACATGGCTACTTCCAAATCGACTCGAACGGAACAAAAAAGAAAACAAATGATGAACAAAAACGCAGGTCATCCCGACGTGGACTCTCGTTTTTTTCTTCATTTAGTTTTTCTAAGGATGCACATCCGAAACCTTTTTTTCATATCAGACAAAATGACGTTGGGGACAATAAATAAATTTATGACTTTTAAAACGTCAAGCAAAAAATAATTTACGTTTGAATATTCAGGCTGTCTATTTCACTATCTTCCGCGGAACCACAAATTGCAACTTTTAGTGCAGTGCGAATTTATACTTTTTGTTATTTTTTATAATCGATCACAAAAACTAATTAACTAACTTTAATCCCTCAATCCCCAAGCGGTTGCATGCGACCGCGATAACAATAGATTGCCAAGAATCCGCCATCAATGTATTTAATAGATAGAAGAATTAACCATTATCTGTTAAAGTTAGTAAAAGTAAAAGGTCTCTAGTCTGTTTTACTACTTTCTGTTAAAGTTAGTAATATAGTACCGCATATAATATACGAGTAAGCGTAAATAAAAATTAAGTTATTGCACCACGTGATTTAATTTTGCGCATAGGGAGTCGGAAACGTCTACTTGTATTAAAAAAAAAACAGAGTCAGACACGTTAGAGCAGATGATGATAATTGTTACGTGAGAGAGACCTTCATCACGCTACTCAAGTTTGAATTTTAAGTGCTCCTTAAAATTCATCACGCGTCTCCAAAGCACTCATTGATAGAAAAAAAGAAAAACACGGTCTGTTTAAAAAGGGTCTATTTACAAAGGCTACAAAAGTTTCTGGCGACAGAATTTGAATGTAACACAATCATGTTCATTTCCATATTTTTTGTGTACGCTTACACACCTTATGTTAATGTTAAGCTTGGAAACTTCACAGCGGTGTTTTCTATGCTCCGTAGAAATTAACTTCAAGCTTTAGTAAAGAACTTAGACGTTTACTTGTTTTTTGAAAGCGCTAATTTATATGTAATTTGGCAACGGACCGATTTTTATCTTATTTGGCACAGATAAGAGTAGTCCACGGAGAGGACATAGGCAACTTTCTTGTGAGCAAATGCTCCAGCGGAATTCTTTGTTTATGTGGGCGAAGCCGCGCGGAACGTCTAGTATTTTATATTGCGCAATCATATTTGGAAACGTTAACATTAAAATAATAAATGGAAATGATTTGGTTAATTATAAGCACTGCAATTTAAAAGTAATTACCGTTATCAGAAGCCCAATAATAAATAGGGGTTTGTAGTTAAAAGCTTTTAAATAAGTCCCTATCTTGTTAATGTATTGTACGATAAGAGTAATGTTTAATGCTGCCAGTTGCTACTAAGAAGGAATGTGTAGGACGATTCTTACAAGACGCGTATCGACTCTGTTATTAATTACATTATCTAAGATTAAAACATTATTAAATAGAAGTAACTTTGTCCTATGTTTAGTGTCTACTTTAGGAATATTACATTGATTAACAATTAATCCTTCAAGCACCGGTGATTGCGACAACAATAGAATATAATAGCATGTACAAGAATCCCCGACCGAAGGATTAAATTACCATCAACATAGCGTAGATATATTATTAGCATTATACAAATCAATTCGATATTTTTGTTGCAAAATCATCTACTTTTGTCACCTGCTTGGTTTATATTATAACATTTAAGGTTTATAAACCCGAAATCATTTTTGTCTAAAACATTACGGGCGCTACGTACAAAGCGTCGATTATGCTCGACGCATAATTTTTCCATCATGAAGGTAATTTGTGTATTTCCTGAGGGCGAAAAAGGTGATCTATCCTTCCGCCCCTGGCAACATCACGCACGTCCCTTCACAAACAACACCAAAAAAACCTAAATGCCAAGCTCATTGTGATCTTAGCAGGTAGAGCGGGGCAAAAAATTTGGGCACACTAAAAGCAAAGCAAAAAATTATACAGCCATGATTATAGCAAATATTTTTGGGTTGAACCAGATGTCGATTTTGAGACGTAGTGATGTGCATAAGATTATTTGATGTTTTCTTTTTTAATATTAAATAGAGCAGATCTATTTCAATTACCAATAGAGTTTGATGTATTGTAAATAATAAGTTAGGTATTACACTATTTTCTTAAAAAAGCTATTCATAACCACGTCTTTTTTTTTTTGCAACCAATAGTAGAAATTAACAATAGTAAGTATATGAACTTTTGAGCGGCGGATAATTATACAGATTTTAATTTAAGTGTAATTTATTAAGAAGAAGTCATTTAAAATGAAGTGAGTAACAGCTTCGATGATGCTTGAAAATGTACGTCAACGCTGCTATTGAAAGTAGTACAATGGTCAGATATTATCCAGATCTGACACATCACAAAACCGGTCCCTGTAGTAGGACACGAATGGAATATGTTCAAAGAATATAAACAACCTACTGGAGTAGTAAAGCTGGAGCAAACAATTGCTCATATTATAGTGTTGGGTTACTCTAAAACAATATCGGTATCGATAATATTAATGATTACTTCTTAAAATATTTCAGATCCTATTAGAGGTATATCCAATTTATTTCATAAAACATTAAACGGTAAACTTATTCAAAGCAAATCTATTATAACATAAAAAGGCTAACAAAGTTGAAGATATAAAATATTTGATCATCACAATAGAAAATAAAATACAAAAAGTTGAAAAGATTAATAAAAGAAAGTTACGGGCGACGAAGAAAAAATGTCTCGCTCCTCGTAAAAGTAAAAACTTAATTAAAATTCAATCAAGGGACTCATTACAACGCTAAGAAAATACATTAATCTTCAGCAAAGTAATCGAAATTAAAAATGTTATTTCATTTAAAGAAAGACGATACCTTTCTTGAAATGATATAGCTGGATGATATTGCTTTTATTTTAAATGCTGTAAACTGCAGTTTTATACAGAACATAAATTTTGTATCTGATTATAATGGTTTGATAAGTGAAGCACCAATATTCTGATAGGTTATTTAATGAAATCATGGTTTTTGCGAAATATTCATAATATTAATTTTAAAGTAGACATGAATGTACTACAATTATCTGACGATGATGATCATTAAAATTTCTAAATTTAGCTTAAATACATTTGCAAAAAAGGTACAAATGTGAGGAAGTTTACGAGAGCGACAGCAAAAAGATGCTAAAAGCTACGTGGGCGACCGTTGCAAACCTTCTGATGCTAGAGGTCCATACAAATTACGTTTATAGCTAAATCCTTATAGAGCTTGCTAACAACCTGTTTGTATGTGCTAATAAATTGTATAAGGTGTTAAGATAATCCGTATCTGTATAACATGCGATACACTATAGCGTTACAAATGTATGATCAGCTGATATACAATACTTAGAAAATTCTACGATTATGTTATTGAAGAATTTTTAAGCTACATAGTACTTTAGTGGTTTCGGTCTAAGAGTATCGTCAAGTTTCAACTGAAATTATTTTGATTCAAACATTTAAAATAAGGATCATTTAATTTTTTCAACTATTCATAAATAAATAGCTTAAATACATTGAGTGAAACACAATAATAATTTAACAAGAACAAAAGTTAACTCGCTAAAGGATTAACTTCCTGCAAAAAAATAATAAAAAAAGATAACGGTGGAACCAAGATTATTGCAAATAAGATTTTGTTGTTCGAGAATTATTGTATTATTGTTATAACAGTTTCTTTTTATTGTAAGAGATTTCGTGAAATGAAAAGAATTATATTTTACGATGTAAACGGTTGGGTAGCTCTAGACTAAGATATTATCAGCGACAAACCTCTTTCGTTTTATTACGCACAGTTTTGCAGACTTTTAATAAATTGGACTAGTTATGTAGCTTATTTCATATTTTATCATATTTGCATAATACCATTTAAGTTACGAGCTTGATAGCCTCATAAAGATGCTGATAATATGTGGACTATAGTATTTATCGGATTATCGGTAATGAACATTTTTTACTCTAGAATCTAGATAAAAAGTTGATCTTCCAAAGTAACTATTGTAACATTAAGGCTTAAATTGATAAGTAATTCAATTTACTATTGTGTTACAAAAAGTTTTTCTAAAATACCAATATTAAACTTAATTATATAAGGTATTTATTATTTTCGCTTAACAATAATTAATTATAATAAGTACGTGGCGAAGGTACAATTAATGAAGAAAAACAATGTTTTCGTTACAAAGCGAACAAACTACAAATGATCATAATTTTTAATTGGTCCGGTCCATGTGTGGCCCTAAAATATGTCATTATAATCTTTAAGATACCCTTCACATAACGGAGCTATATAAAAACATGGCACCCATCGTCTCCTGCCGGACACAATATACATTCCATCGAAAGAACTCACGCACTACATATTTCTTCGAAACCGAGTAACTATTTTATAGATTCGCCATATAAAAAAAAATTACAACACGTACGTTGGGTTCTGTGACGCGTTTAATTAAAGAGCAATGGCCCCAATATAGCCAAAATTTGACAAGTTAAAAAAATAATAATTTAACTAGAAACAACAACGATATAACAAAAAGTAAACATGAAAAAGAGTATTTTTATTCATAATGATATAAAAGTAGCAACAATTATAAAATTACTAAGTACATACCTATTAGGTTTTGATATAGAGCATATCAAAGTAGAGCCACTTTTATCCGTAAAAGGAACTCTAGCAACAAAATCGATTTCTATTAAAGTATCGTTAAGAATGTTTTTTCGTCTAATTTATGTCACCGAAGGCTCGATTTAACGACTGCCTTTGACCGCTAATGGCACAATAATTGGATGACCGATTAGGTTCATGACTAATAAGCATAATATTTTATTCATAATACACACCGATGGTTTTCGTGATCTCTTTTTAATTTCAGGTATTTTTTCTTATTTTAGTTGCTCTATTATGATTACATAAGAACAAATCATAATAGAGTAACTAAAATAAAAAAAAAAATTGCTAAAAACATTATGAGTTTGTAAATTATACATTGGTAACAATGTATAACTTACAAATGTAAATTATACATTGTTACCAATGTATAATTTACAAACTCATAATGTTTTAGCAATATAAGCCTTACGGACAACTTTCGTAAAATTTGAAATGAAAAAAATAAATAAAGGTGTAGTTAATCACTAGCTTCCCATTTAAACAATCTTTGTAAATCTTACTAAATTAGACTTCAGAAGAAAGATAAGTATAGGTAAAAAGCTAACTGAAAATATTTTGTCGAAATCACTAGATGATCCAACTAAAAAAAAACAATGGCACTCAGCATTTCATAACTATGAGTTTGAGCGTAGAGTTAATAAAAAAAAAATAGAGCAAAAGAGTTCCTCGCATATTTTTTAAATCTTTTTATGGATGTAGAGTCTTTAATCACACTGTAGTCGATAAAATTGAACAGGAGTATTCTCATGTGGACAACAAAGCTCGTGTGTAGTTAATATTTATGTCGGGGAGCCGACGGAGAGTGATTGATCGGGGGACAAATGACCAATCTACGGGAATATTCCGATAATTGAGTTTATCAAATTTGAACCTAATTGCATCGCGATTAATTTTAAAATGCCCCGTCAGTAAAAACGAGTTTTTCAGGGGATAAAGTGTGATATGCTGAAAAGCTTAAAGCTCGAAAATCCGTTTAACGCGAAGTGTTGAAAAACTGTTTTCATATTTTGTTTCCTATGATTTTTGTTACTCGTTGCTGGTGAAACTTTTCTTTCATTAGGTGAATGTTTCAATTTTATTTTATGACTCTCACTATTATAGGCTTGCACTAGTTCGACAACTTATTCTACTACTCGCTCGCAAAAAGTTGTCGATAGACACATTTTCCAATGAAGTTGGAAAGCAAAGTGCAAATAAATTTGACATTTGCAACTGATTCTTAATAAATGCTAATTATAAAAAAATGTAGAAGCCATACAACATTTACAGCATTCACTATGCAGGACCGAAAAGAAATGAGCAAGCATAGCGAAAAAATAAAGAACCTTACCTTTTGAAGACATGTCGCTCTACACTGTGCTACCCTTAAAGGCGACGAAACCTCCTCCTCAGCTACCACTCCAATCCAAGTTATAACCGCAGAAAACAAGGAGAAATTATATAATAACATTTTGGCACTCATCTTCTTTGGTATCTTCTCTTAGATAAGTCAATATTTATCTGCTATCATAACACGCACAGAAATCCAAACGGAAAACGCATAATATTGTCAAAACAAATTAACAAGTTTAGTAGCACGAAAATCAAAATAAATATTCACAAAGGAACAAAACATGAAGCACGTGTGACCATGTCCAAACGAATCCAAGGCGAACGAAACGTAATATAATACACAGGAATTGAATCTGCACAACTTGAATCGTTCTCCGGCGAAACGATTTCGCGAAGCGATACCACCTCGATCGCGGCCGAAAGCGGACTAACCACCCCGCTTGAAGAAGCTCTGTTCCTCTCCCCTCGGATAGTTAATTTTCGTCCCGTCCCGCTCTCGCGCGAGGGTTTCCCTCCTCTCGCTCGCTCTCTACGCGGTGTACGTTCATGGCTACTACTACGTATGACGCTCTCTCTGTCATCTCTACTAGTGCATATATTTTATTCTATCTCGTTTCATCTCGGGCGGTTTTACGTTGATTTTCCTTGATGCAGTTCGCGGATGGGAATGTGGTGGTTACTGTTAGACAAAGACGGTGGTAGAATTTTTTAGGGTTGCTCAAAGGGGTGACAAAGAATCGAGCTAATTTAGGGCTTGAGCTTTTACGAGTGCTCGGGTGGTACAAAATATCCCGCCTATCCTGTTTGTTCGACTTTATGGGTACATGATTCATAATTTTAATGGCTGTGATATCAACAATAGACCTATTTGTAGCACAGGCTTGGGGGCTTTTTATATTAAAATTTTATTAATGTAGAGCTTTTAACAAAAAATCACTTAGGCTCAGTCGCCAATTTAAGGGCCCCCGCGCACGAGCAACTTAGTTGCACGGCGATTTATTTGTCTCTTTCGAAAAAATTGCGGCCATGTCGCAGGGGTGCGCGCACGAGAGCGACAGCAACGCAACTTTTTTTCCGATTTTTCTAGACAGTCATCAACATGGATTTGGTCGAGACGGCTGTGGTTGTTGCACTCGCAATAAAAAACCGAAGAAAGCGTCGCAAAATAGAATATTGGGTGCATCCATTATGGAGCGATCGCCTGACTCTTGGGAAATTTCATACTGTGTTTATGAAATTGAGAGCATACCCAGAAAAATTTTACGTTTTCTTTAGAATGAGTGTCGAAAGTTTTGATGAACTGTGCAGAATCTTACGACCTGGCCTCGTTCATGAAAATCTAGGGGAAAACCCGATATTTTGCCTCTATTTTGCCCCTATCTTGGACGAAAGCTCCCTAAATCTAGGGGGAAATCCCCTGATCTGGCAACACTGGGCCGGTCGGTGACTTTATTGTTGCCTGTGCGCGCACTTGCATAGAAACCAATAGGGAAGGAGACAGTTGCGTTGCAACTAAAAAAGTTGCACAGAGTTGCGTCGCGTCGCGTCGCTACGTGCGCGCACTTCCATACTAGCTCCTAGACTTGATCAAGAGACAAATAAATCGCCATGCAACTAAGTTGCTCGTGCGCGGGGGCCCTTAGGCTTAGCGACTTAAAAAGCTGTCATTATCCTCAGCCTAATTACATTTTTTATTCGAATCCAGGTATCTGGAATTTCTTGGGCATTCAATGTCTATTTCAGGATTGGAATCTAAGTATAATTAAATACCTAAAATTACTAGTTACTTACTTACTTAACTTCAACCATAGTAAGCATTTAAAATAAAAGTAGCAACAAAAAGGTACAGGTTTTACATAAAAATGTGTCCCATTCTATTTGCTCGGACCAAAAAGGTTAAATAAGAAGAGTGTACGTGACAGAACAAGGCTCTGCTACGTCAAGGTATTTTCTTCATCTCACTATTCATCTTGGCTTTAATCTCTCAGTTGGCGTGCAAACTTCGTCTAGACTTGTAGATTGTGTCCGACTAT
Source organism: Polyommatus icarus (assembly GCA_937595015.1). Classification (NCBI taxonomy): domain Eukaryota; kingdom Metazoa; phylum Arthropoda; class Insecta; order Lepidoptera; family Lycaenidae; genus Polyommatus; species Polyommatus icarus. Next base: position 8,176,464 of record OW569335.1, on the reverse strand, counting down.
GGCTAAAACGATGTAAAACAAAAACTAAAAAGTAATACATGAAGACATTAAAAACTTCTTGTTATTGGTTTAAAACAGTCATTGAAACTAGAAACTGTTAGTGTTGTTTGCTTTGAGTAGAGATTATTGAGGTTGTTAACAATTTTTTAACAAACCTCTAGACAGCAATACCTACAATATCTCAAATGTAATTAAACAGCTGGTATTTCGGCTTAAGACTCGCTATAGACAATGAGGGAGGAGGATTATAATATCTATGGACGCTTCACACCACGTCAGTCTGGCCCCGTGCTAAGTACCTAAAGGACTTGTGTTACAGGTACCAGACAACAGAAATATATTTAATACTTTTATACTATACATATATTTAAGATTTTTATTATATCATACACATATTTAATACACATCCAGACCCGGGAACATTGAAAATGAGTAAAGCACACAAATATCTTTGACATGTCATGGTATTTATTAGTAGCTATTTTTAACCGAATTCCAAAAAACGAGGAGGTTATATGTTCGGCTGTGGATATATATATATATATATATATATATATATATATATATATATATATATATATATTTTGTATGTTCAACGATTACTCCGCCGTTTGTAAACCGATTTACGAAATTTTTGTTTTGTTGTATTTGGTTTCACTCCAATTTGGTACCATGTTCACACAAGTGGTGACTTGATGATGGGATCCAGGAGTAATCGAGGGAACTGCTCGAAATTTATATGGAAACATATGGTGATTTTGGTTTTATGTGAAGTGTACTAAAAATATGCTACCAAAAAGATAAATATTGGGTCAAGGTACACCATGGTTTCGATGATGCTGAGAGAACTCCTGACTCCTTATAGATACACGTTTGGGAGTTTCGGCGTTGTTTTGAGAACAGAAAGCATATTATGCTACTATGCAATTCATATTCATCATCATAATCATCATCATCATCATCATCGTCATCATCATTACCACGTCGTGTTAAGGTCACCAATGTCTCATGGCACAGAATAGATAATAGTACAAGCCATAGGTATGGATATACTAATAATAATAATAATAATTATGTACTGTATAACAACACCTGATTGTTGCGGCGCGGCGCGGCGCGTGGCGGCAGACGACAGATCGAATAATTTACTACTTTATATACAGATCGAATACTTTACTAACTACTTTATAAAAATTTTAAAAGACAAATAGAATTAAAATAAAGTTATTTAAAAAAGAGCATTTAAACAAAACAAAGTCATTAAGTGTCTTTTTAATTAGTTATACTTATTAATCGATAGATGGCGCACTAAATATCGATTTGAAATTCAATTCTTGATTACAAGAACAGCTGTCAATAATTCTGATAATATTATATATTATGAGTAGCTACGCTACATCCTATGCAAGTTTATACAATTTTTTTATCTGATAGATCCTTCGATCGTGGAAAAACGAGACACAATAGCCTTTCTATTGTTATCGCAATCGCCGGTGACCGCTTGGGGCTTGAAGCAATAAAATTGTTAAATTACTAAGCACATTATGTTCACTTCACTGATAATATATTATTTTGTGAGTGTGAATTGTGACTCTCAACAAATTGTAAAATATACGCGAAGGTTTACCTACTAGTGTAACTAAAAAGAGTGAAATTATTATTATTTTTAACAAAAAATTAAAACCGACTTCCAAGGTAAAAACAATAATAACATTAATATGAACTAAAAAGTATTAAGTAATTTTACTATCTAATAGTGTCTTTTTCCGAATTCGGCTAAACCTCAACAATTTCTGTACTCAATCTTCATTATTTTGAAGTCGGTACCAGATAGCTGAATCTTCAGTCCTCTGACAGAATATTTGAAACTTTTGGAACTGGCACCGACTTCAAAATTATAAAGATTGAGTACAGAAATAGTTGAGGTTTAGCCGAATTCGGAAAAAGGCACTATTAGATAGTAAAAATTATTTAATACTTTTTAGTTCATATTAATGTTATTATTGTTTTTACCTTGGAAGTCGGTTTTAATTTTTTGTTAAAAAAAATAATAATGCGTGTTACACACATAATATTCATCTACTGTGATTAGAGATGAGCAAAATTGGTCTTGGTCTTGCAGTCTTGGTCTTGGTCTTGCAAAAATTGCAAGACCAAGACCAAGACTAGGTGTGCAAGAACAAGACCAAGATCGACTATGCAAGAGTCTTGCTCCATGCAAGAATCTTGCTAAAAATGTTTACTTAGTCGCAGTGACTATAATATGAGATAAAATATTTATAACAATTAAAAATATTTATAACATTATCTAATTAACATGAATTTCAAGTTCTTGTGATACAGCCTGAAAACAGGCAGACGAACAGGCAGCGATGTGTAAGTAATTGGGTCCCATTTTTACCCTTTTGATTATGTAACCAATAACCAACCAATTAAACAAAAAAAATGGGAATATACGCCGGCCGAAAAAGAAGATCTTTCAAGCGAGAGAAAATCCGGCCAAGTGCGAATTGGACTCGCCCATGAAGAGTTCCGAAGCAGCAAAAAGGTTTATTTTATGAAATTAAAAAGTATTATTGCGGTTCACAGAATACACGTACTTACCAAGTTTCAATAATTGTATAGCTCTTATAGTTTCGGAGAAAAGTGTCTGTGAAATACGGACGGACAGACAGACAGACAGACATGACGAATCTATAAGGGTTCCATTTTTTGCCATTTGGCTACGGAACCCTAAAAATACTCTAGAAGAAATCCGAGGGAAAGTTCTTATTTTTCAAAATTTTAATTTTCAAAGATCAGCCTATGCTGGATGGCTTTCGACTATTCATTAGTATTTTCAATTCAAGAATCAATTCTCATATCAAGTTAAGTTAGATCTAGCTACATGTAGCTAGTCTGATAATTTAGGTTTAAAAATGTTTTTTCGAGAAAATTAAAACGTTTACAAAAAGTTTTGAAAAATGTTTGCAAGAGTCTTGTTTTTTGCAAGACCAAGACCAAGACTAGGCGTGCAAGACCAAGACCAAGACCAAGACCAGACAGATTTGAGCAAGACCAAGACCAAGACCAAGACTGGTTGAGTCTTGGTCTTGGTCTTGCTTTGCTCATCACTAACTGTGATATTAGTTTATGTAGCTATCTGTAATATCTACCTACTTCTAGTAAACTTTTTACGATCTAAATTCTAAGTACTATATTTTGCAGATGTCCAACATAAGTAACTTCTCCGTTTAATTAGTTTTAATCAAGATCGTAACTTCTTCATACGCACTGCAATTTGGGAGTCGAGTGACTAAGTTTACGAGCTACATAAAATCAAGAAGATAGTTTTTAAGGGAGATGTTTAGGTGGTTACACGACAAAAGGTTTATGACCCCTGTGAACGAGTCTGCTACATTAATTTTTACCCCTAAGGGTCAATTCAGACCATGACGGCAGACACGTACCTATATAAAATACTAGCTGTCCCGGCAAACGTTGCTTTGCCATAATATTATAAAGTATTTCGCTCATATTATTTCATTGAAGTGACTAAATAAATATGTCGCCATGGCAACGTCGATCACAAAGTACAATGGCCGCCACCAGTCTCAGGTTCTAATAATTTACTATTATTTATTCAACAAATGCACTTATCAATGTATAAAGTACCCAGTAGCCGATTCTCAGACCTACTGAATATGCATATAAAATTTGGTGATTTAGTAAAGCCGTTTCGAAGGAGTTCGTGGACTAACATTGTGACACGAGAATTTTATATATAAGATATAGATGCATTTCAAAAGACGTATGGATTTTACAGATTTGCAAGACGTCTCACGCTCACGAAATCTGTCAATTCAGTACAAATTTAGAAATCTACGCGTCGCGTTACATTCTGAATTGACCCTAAAGCAGTTAAGGACCTCACGTTTTATTTGCACAAGCTGATTTCAGAAATAAATGCAGTGAGTTTATAGGTGTGAGCATTCCGATATAGCCTTATAGATTTTCAGGAGGGTAAAAGTTGAGGGGCCATATTTTTGGCGCCGGGACATTTTTAGATGCCCCAAGGTGGTGATTTTGGAAAATCCGCAACCTTACCTATACACCTTTATAATTATGGTTAAAGGTTAAATAGTAAATTTTCAAACGATGCCTTTTGTGAGCTTAACAGTAAAATATTAGTCAACTTTGAAGAAATTAACTTAAAAAAATATTTAACTCCCTCTAGAGTCTAGACTCTAGCGGCTAGCCTTATTAAAACATCGGAAATTTAAATAACTTGATTCAGCATAGCAATGGTTTTAAATATAAAATTTGCAACTATAACAACACACCAATGACGTCACAGAGCAATAATATATTGTGTGACAAGTTTTTATGTAACGTAACTGGCAGAGTTTCCGTGCAGTAATGCGAGCGCCGGCCTTTATTGTGTACTATTAGTTCCAGATTAAACCTTTGTCTCAATAAAACGTTTTGTTTTATTAAAAATAAAACTATATAATAATATATATTTTTATTTACAAATTTTTGCAGCGCATTGTAAAGTATGAATTGATGTTACTATTAATAATATAAGTATAAGTAGATTACTGATTACTTATTTGATATTTCATATTAATCTTCTATACTTTTTTATGTAATGAAACTGAATTTGTTTGTTTTTGTTCGTTTTATCGCGCTAATCACACGAATTACATCCATACTAATATTATAAATGCGAAAGTGTGTCTGTCTGTCTGTCTGTCTGTTACCTCTTCATGCCTAAACCGCTGATTTTACTGAAATTTGGCATAGAGATACTTTGAATCCCGGAAAAGGATATATGATACTTTTTATCCAGGAAAAATGTACGGTTACGCCGCGATAAACGAGTTGCGGGCGTCATCTAGTGACATATCTTTATGAAATTTGGTACATACATCCGTACATACATAAACCAACTTTAGTAGTGCCTATGACCATGGTGTAGGTTAACTGTAGGACATAGGCTACATTTTTGCAACAAAATGTACGATTCTTGCAAAACTCAATATTAGGCGGGGCCGCGCGGAAAGTTTGGTATAACCTTAATTCATTAAATATTTTCTGTCTACCTCTTTATCTTATTACCACAGCTTTCTCTATAAATTTCTTAGTAATTAAAGCGCTTTGGCCCCTGCAGAAACATTTTCTACGGCTTAAGCCGTTTTAGGTGTATTTGTCAATAACAGGAGACGTGACCGGCCTTAGGCAACTTGGATAATTTTTGTTATAAAAAGTTCTGCCGAGGAAGGAAGGTTTTTATAGAACAAAACGCTTTTGTATCTCCGTTAAGGTATAGAATTTTCAAAAATCACGTAGGTTGGTTCCTTAAAATTTGGAATATTAGAATTGTGAAAAATCACGTAGATTGGTTCTTAAAATTTGGGAAATTGGATTTAAAAAACTAACATTTTGTCATCGGCAACGGAAAAACGATATACGATTAATAATAACTAATAAGCCCTAATATAAAGACGCTTTAAAAGTTAAGATAACTAAATAATAAACAGCAGGTATCATTAACGACTGATTCATCATAAATAATAAAATAAAAATGATGATATTATCCTTTAAAACGTCAATCTATTTCTTGCGAATCTTCTGATTTAATTTCTCATTATCGTGCGCTCTATATTAATTTAAAACTATTATTTTAGTACGCTTATTTATTACACTAATTTATTCTTTGACAATTTATTATTATAAGCCTTAATAGTCATATAATTATAATTTTATATCTTTACATGGTTTTCATACAAATTTTATTCAAATGGAAACATAGATTAGAATAATATGTCGATTTGATTCGAGCGACTAAAATAGTTGAGTTATTTTAAAATATGTTGCGGGTACTCAAAATCCGATTAAACAGATTCGCGCAATATTTTAGACAAAACATTTGAAAACTGGAACGAAATAGAATATTTTAATAAGTTTTTTTATACAGTTCCAGGAATAAAATTGCTTTTGCGATTTAAAGTTATTTGTATTGACAGCCCGAAATTTGTTTTTTTTTTAATATGATAATATTTTTATGCTGTGGACTGTGGTAAACTGTAGCTTTTGCTGAACCTTTTCTGATCTTGTCTTTTATCAACTATTCTCTTACAGGGACAAGACTATAAAATGTACATAATTCAAGTTATTTTGCCGTGCCATTTTGACATCGAAGAAGTAGTTTCTATGTTTAAAAATAGACAATAAAGTTTAGAGATGTTGTCACAAGTATGTAAATTTACCAACTTTGTTAATTTGTTCCAGGTAAGTTCAAAATTATCTAATACGTGGGTAGTTGCAATTTTCTTGCCACATCGTAGAGTCGACATAAAAACTTTTTAAGCTAAAAATGTTGTGACAGTAAGATATCAAAGAATTACTACTATCATACGACTTATAATCTGTATTCTGGGTAGGTGATCAAGATAATATTATAATTTATAATCTGTACAATGCTTGTAAGTTACTAGCTGTTGTCCGCGACTTTGTTGGCGCGGCGTCGATGTCAAAATAATATTTTAATATTTTACTCCTGATACCTCCAAGAGTATGTATACATAGTTTTATGATGATTCGTCAAGTAGTTTTTACGTGAAAGCGTAACAAACACCCACGCTTTCAACAAACTTTCAACAAACTACAAATCACATAAATAAGTACTATTCTTTCAGCGCTTCTACTTTCACAGTAATTTCTTTTCGTTTATTTTGCTACACTCTATAATATATTATTATTACAAGCCTTTATTGGCAATGTAGTTACAGCTTTTGTTTACCCCTGTATATAGGAGCCTTTTTAGTGATTGTTTTTGTGTGTCTACTGTTTTTGCTAACTGTACATGTTCATGTCGCGTTAATACCCTGCCCAGCCCGAGCCACCTCTTACAACTTCTAATTAGGTCTCTTGTTCCCGACGAAATTACCTTTAGTGAAAAAAAAAACAAAAAAACCTGACATTTCGGCAAATTAAAACTTTCAGCTTTGTCATTACATTGTTTTTCAGGAACATTGTGGTGATAAAGTTGCTTTTGTTGATGGAAATTATGGTCTATAATAATAACAATAATTTATATACTAATACAATCGTAATCATTAATATGTAATTTTAATAAAAGCTAGCAAAAGTTCTGCAGAATGAATAAAATATTTATTATCATCAGTTACTAGTTAGAAGCGTTCAGTAACTTTAAAAATAAAAAAAATTAAATACTTATCCATTAATTAACATTGTCTATTAATAATTATTCATTAATGTTGAAAGTTGTACTATCTAGATTTTAGTTGTAAACAACATAAACACTACTTGTAGCATATTATAGTAATCCTAATATTTATCTTGTGAATTCGAAACTTTAGGCAGCCATTTTTAAATTGCGCTACCTAATAGCTAAGTGGGCTCATTATTTTCGTAATGAGGCAGATTTTTAACTACTGAAATATACACGTAAAGAGCGTATTTTAATTTTCGCAGCCCTCATTTAAAAATCTTCCAAATTGAGGTTAACTCACTCAGTTTTAATGTAATGTACACAGATTTCACTCGAGCTGCAGCACTATCGTATACGGACTCGGAAATTCCTAATACTTTTATTTAAATTTCTATTGAAAAAGAAAACAGCGCTTATGAAAATTTCACTGCCGTTTCACAGCGTAAAGAATTAAAAATATAAGTGTATGTAGCGCGGTTTCGTTTAATTTTCATAAGAGGGTGTACCACCGCAAAGTTTCATTTATTTTTGGGATGCGAGAACTTACTGTGATTAAGCAAAATATTCATGCAACCCGAAAATTCTATAAAGGTTTATATTATAACTTTTTGATAAACATTTTAATGCTCGGCTCGGAAACGGATCATACCAAACTTTGTAGGTTTTTCAGGCTTTTTTAAGTTACGATACTAGATATTATAATTATATTATACAAATTACATTAAAAATTTGTAATAATTACAATCTAATACCTACATACTTTATTCGCCGTCACAGAATACAATATAAGTTTCACCGTGCTAAAAAAACTTTTTCGTTAAACAGCACGCCATCTTCAAAAACACTTTACAAATTACAAGACTGCAAAAAGCTACAAAACTTAAATTAATGGAATATTAGCAAAACCCAAATTAAATGAATACAACTTTAAAATAACGCTAATAGTTAACACAAAGCATGCCCGTTAAGAACATAATAGTTAACTACTGTTGAATATAAACCTGTCTGTCAAAACTGTTATCTATTTTATTACCACTTCGCAAAAACTTCAATTGGCAGTTACAGAAAAAGTCTGGTTTTGTTAAATTGTTGAAAAGATTACCGTTACTGTTGAGTGTTCCTGTTTATTGGGACTTAGCTTTTATTTTGTAACGGTATACCATGTTTTTGAATTAGGGTTATCCTAAGTTTTTGCTAACAATAACGTAAGAATTGCAATTGTGTGAATTTTTTAGGAATCTTTAGTTTTTGAACACATTGTCTTGTGTTTGTTAGAGAAAGATTTTTTGCACTTTTATTGTAGCTTAGTGAATTGCAACTGAAATATTTGTTGAACAATTTTTTTTTTGTTAGTTTTTTATAAATAGTAAACTTATTGTTTTAAGAGAATAAAACTACAACCTTGCAAAAACTTACAACTTTATATGTTGCTAATTGCTTTATTTCACACGTACACAGTTGTTAGGTAAAACCTACAAATAAAATGTACATTACCCTAGTTTCGCCGAGATCTGAGTACACTCTATAAGTAAATAAGCAATAAAATGTTTCGAAATAAGACCTAAGATAAGGTATATTGAGGGATATAAGTTCCGTCCCTACGGAGCGGGCCCGTCTCTATTACAACTACAACATGAGCAATCTCGATCAATAATACCTTATTGTTAAAATACATGTTTCTTTTGACAAAAAATTAAGTTGTTATGGCTCCAAAGTATAAGTTTATAAAATGATTGACCTAATAAAAAAGTGATACATTAGTCGATAAATAAAGAATTAACTTAACATTTTTTTTAGCATTTAATACTAACGGATCTGGCAAAAGTTGTTTTTTCCAAAAAGTTGATAAAAACCTATTCTCAGGCCTAACGCATGTACATACAAAATTTCATTAAAATCAGTTGAGCCGTTTTGGAGGAGTTCGCGCACAAACACTGTGACACGAGAAAAATTGTAAGTACATACTAACTGTGAAAAGGATAATACAAAGAATAAAAAATATGAAACTGAAAATATACGCCGTGACATGACGGTGCCTCAGACCAAATAAAAAGTCCTATTTGGTCTGAGGAGGATGGTGCAAACATTCTACAGCTTACTTATCTAGTTCTTTTAAACTGACATATTTTTGAGGCCTATGTAATATCAGGGAAATAATATCTTAGAAAGATAGTAGACCTACGTAATTTGGTAATATCAACCCGATCGAAAAAATTGACTAGACGTAGCTCGTCTAAATAACTTAGGGCGAGTCACCTGCTTATGAATCAATTTCCTCGAAGGTACTTTTTAGGTTGATTCGGTCCATGTGAACCGAAGCATCGCACAATTTGTAAAAACCTACAACACATTGCATTACCTATTTATATAACATCACGTTACATCTGATAAGATTGATACTACACAAGGTGTTTTGCTAGAAAAAGATATTTCTAGCGTAAAGATCATTATCATCAAAACATGAAAACACTTCTTAGTATAAACGCGTTACTTACAATTCACAGCGTTTTTTCTTCGACCTTTGTGTTGCAGTATAATGTGTATTGCTTTACCTATCTATATTACTTACAGTTTTTTTTTACAAAAAATGCAAGTGTGAATGTGAAATTTTTATTATAAGACTAGATAACACACGCTGCGTTGCGCTAAAATTGTTTCATTGCGCGGGAACCGTACATTTTCCGGGATAAAAAGTATCTTGTCCTTTCACAGTACTAAAAGTATCTCCATACCAAATTTCAGCAAAATCGGTTTAATGTTTGGGCGTGAAGAGATAACAGACTGACAGACACACTTTCACAATTATTATGATAATAGTATGGATGGATTGTGAATGGACAAACAGATAATTTGAGCCTGATTTGTGAACTCTTATAGTACTTAATAGATGTTGCCTGCTTTGTCCGTGAAAAACTATTGTACCATCGAGGAAGTTGATTCCTAGGCAGATGGGGGACCTACGTAGTTTGGTCGCGTTACGTCAAACCCATGCGGACAGATCACAATTAACATTGAATTGAAAGGCCCGATCAAATGACGTTGGTCTGTCAACTGACTAGGAATTAATTTCCTCGATGGTACATCCTGGAACTGATTATAAGTAATTAATAATAGTTATAATACCAAATTTTATCCAAATCAGTTCAACGGCTTAAGTTCATGATACTAAATAGCATGGATGTTTTTCAATAATATAAAGATCGCCATTACCGGCTGATTCTAGAAAAAGTTTTCTTTTATAACTTCAAGAACTCAGCTTCACCCAAAGGATCTTTGTTTATGATCCTGTTACAAGTTTGAAGAGATTGCAACTTTGAGGTTTTTTTATAATCCCAAGAGTTTCCTTTTAATAGCTAGTTCCCCTGATAAGAAAGTAATTATCCTGGATATTATCCTGGAGTTACAATACGTAGATGGGTAAGGCCGCGAATTTTTACACTTAGTAACATAGAAACTTCTATGTTACAGTAACGTAAAAGTAACGCGAAAGTAACGAGTAAAGTATGTAAGACCGATTTTATAGTGCACATTTTATGTAAAACTTTATGCCTAATACGGGGTGTAAGGGACAGCGTCACGCAAACAACAAATGAACGTTACCGGTAACATAGAAGTAACATAGAAGCGAGATTTTTAAGGCTTTAAATAACCATTAATCGATAAATTGAGCTCAATTTGGACCAAGAACACACGCCACGCATTACTTCTCCGCTTATTCATATTTCTATTCAAAACAGGTGTAATAAAAACTGATATTTACCTTTGAAATCGTCTAAATTCATTTAAAAAAACTCCGACCAAACACATGCGTGCACTTTTGCTCGACTCTACAGACAACAAACAAGCGTATTTTTTAAATTTTATTATTCGCATAGATACTTAGTGTTGCCAGTGTTAATACAAAATAGTGCCACAAAAGATTAACATTGTTTAGAGGTGAAATTACGGTAACATACAAAATAGTAACATAGAAGCGAAAATACGGGGACAAACGTTTAAATTTCGATAAAGTCATGAAATCTGCTTATTTAAAAATATCAACCACTACGATTAAATTGCTAAGTATCAGAGTATTTAAGTCAGTTCTTGAGAATTTGTCTTTCAATGGAAAAAAATACAAAATTTTAGTTCCAACTATATGGATACATGAAAAAGACAGCAAGTTTTTTTGCAATATTTGGGGTAACGGACGAATTTAACTCACTGTAGTTATTAAACCATAAAGAGTATTTTAAATTTGATATGAAATTGTATGATTTAGATCCCTACAAAATACAATAAAAGTTATTGAATAAAAAATTACTGGTTAGTTTTTTTTAATATGCAGACAAAAATTGGGACACTTTTTACTTTCGAAAAGTCTAAAAATTCTCGGCCTTACCCAGATTCTGTTTCATGTTGGATTATCTCTTTTAGTTTTAGAATCAATAAAAAAGGGGATACATTAGCTAAAAATTTATAAATAGTTTTGGTTTTGTTCTGATATTAATTTAAAATCTTACTAATAATAAAATAATAATTATTAGGTTTAACCGTAATTGATTACAATGTGTGTGAAAGTTTAAGTTAAAATATTATTTTAAAAACATAAAACCGAATTCAAAATTGTACGTAATTAAGAATTAAAATTCCGTACCTAAAAAACTACAGAACGGATTTTGATGAATTTTGCAGTATTCCCTTAGTGGAACCATAATATACTTCGTACAACAAAAAAAGAATTACACAAATCGGACTTGTAGTTCCGGAGATATGCAAACACAAACATAAAAACATACATACACTTTTGAAATTTGGCACATATTTTGTTCAGACACTGATGTAGACTAACATGTACAAAAACTGACCAGTTCTGCAAAATAAGTGCAAATTTTATGTATACATACTTAAATGTAATAAAAATCGCAATTTTTACGTCTGTAGTTCTGTACAATGTATGTGGTATTTTGCTATCATGGGATAACAAAATCCAACAATACCTTACACGGAACATCTCTATCCCAAAATATGACAAAACAAACCATATTTTAGCTCTCGTAGACGTCTCCCCTTCTAGACATAATGTGAGGATGCAATTTCCATAAATTTTACACCACGTGAACACAGTCCCAGACCGAAAAGATTGGACGTGACCGCATGATTAAGATGAGCATCGTCTGTCTTATTCTTATACCCTTATGCGGGTAGCCATAAACTTTATTAAGGGACTACGTTGTAGAGAACATTTGCATTTTGTTATGGAAAATATGGTGTATTCATACGTGTAACGTGCCGAATCTTCGTGACTTTTAGTTACTTTCATAGACCGGCGGGGCTGAAAATATGGTCACATTTAGCAATTCCTCTCAATCAATTCAGCAAATGAATTGTCAAAACTGTCAAACTGACGAATGGCAAATTAGTACGATATATGCAGGAACGTAGAAAAAAAGGCGGACGGAGTCTTCTCATATACAAAACTGTGTCTTCATTTTTCTTCAGAGTCGGCCATGCACACATTCTGACGCCTGTCAAATGGAACGGACTAGCGCAAGAATGTGTGCGTGCGGACCGTGTACATACAGCCAGCTGGCCTACTCTGAACGACACAGTTTTGTGTATGGTGGGACTCCGTCCGCCTTTTTTTATACGTCCATGGATATAATATGAATAATTTCAAGCAGAGTGACCATTTTGCGATTTAAAAAAAATGAATTATATTTATGATTCTCCAAAGCGACCATTTTATGGTGGTGTAACAAAACTAAGTGATAGTATTTTAAGATGTGTGTGAGTCCCCAATACGAAAGTATGCAGTGACAGAGTAACTTTTTGTAAACTTTTGAATATAATATTATGTAAACTCATGACACCTGGGCACTGCCACTTTTACAATGAACTCTATGTACTTAAGGGACACATTACCTACACACAAGTGGTACAAGTTATTATATAACTTGTACCACTTGTGTGTAGGTAATATAATAAAGTATAAAACAATGTGATAATTCACATTTTTTGCTACACCCTGTACAATTCGCTAAAGTTCCTCTTCTATTTTTAAGTCTTGAATTCAAAAGTTATAGATCTACAGCTACTGTGACACACTATGTTCATGCTGTCTACTCGAGTTTTTTTTTTAAATATATTTATTCATAAAAAAAATACAAATATGGTTACATTTTCAATCTCACCAAACTAATTGTTTGACGGCGAGATGCGCTCATCAATTAAGTACTTATTCAATAATAAATTATGCTAAATTTATGCAGTTTATAAACTATACGTAAACAAAAATTATCTTCTAAACAGAACTAGAAAATAAAAAGGAAATAAAAATGAAAATATAAAAAATAGAAAATAAGAAATAAAAATTAAAATAGTATGTTTTGACTAATATTCTAACACTAAATTTTCTAACACTAACTTATACTACTCGTAAGCCATAACAGATTTAACTTATATTAGTACAGTCTTTAACTTTTTCTTAATTAATGGTGGTAACAACTTTTCTTCAATTCTTAACACATCTAAATTATTAAATATTTTTGGAACTAAGTATTTATTCGTCCTCTCCCCATAATCTTACATATAAAATTCTCGTGTCACAATGTTAGTCCACGAACTCCTCCGAAACGGCTTTACTGATTTTCACCAAATTTTATATGCATATTCAGTAGGTCTGAGAATCGGCTACTGGGTACTTTATATATTGATGAGTGCATTAATTGTTGAATAAATAATAGTAAATTATTACAACCTGAGACTGACGGCGGCCATTGTTTGTGATCGACGTTGCCATGGCGACATATTTATTTAGTCACATCAATAAAATAATATGAGCGAAATACTTTATCATATTATGGCAAAGCAACGTTTGCCGGGACAGCTAGTAGTTATATATTTTTGTTTTTTTCAGCCTTTGCTCTCTTACTCGTCTAGTATTGTATTTATTTTCTATTGTTTCCTTATATTCGTTATCATAATAATACTGTAATCCTATTAGGTACTCAGTCTTTTTCTCTATCGGTAATATCTTACAAATTTTAAATAATTTCTCATAATCTGTACTACACTCATACTTATCTTTTTTGTTAACTAGATATTTCAAAAGTCTTATTTGTAGATTTTAATGCTGTTTAAGTATGTTTGAATGTTCGCCCGTAAACAATCAGCCCATATCCTATCAGCGAGTCTGCTAGTGCATAATATACCATTTTTAATGTCTCTACGTTTAGTATCCTTTTTAACTGATAAAATTTTCCTAGTGTAAGTTAGTTTAAATATTTTTTATGTATGATGATGACGCATAAGTGGAGGGATCACACCACAATCGCCTTACGTCACGGTAAGTCTAATCCACTAATAATATTCCTAGAAGAGCATTTTCCGAATCACTTCAAATACCTGAGTCAGCGAAGCAGGCCAAGTGCTGCGTGCGATTGGTCCGTCCGGCCGTCAGGGAGGTTCTAAGCCGCAGTAAACCCATCGAAGTATCGCATTACAACGCCCACGGACGCGGCTAATTGGCATTAGAGGTGTTAAAATAATTCGATTAAAAAATGCCCAAAAAACACAATATTCCCAAGGCGAATGGGAAATAGTCGACCTTAATTACGGTATAGCGTAGATTATGTCTTACTTGCTTACTAGCCGTGAGCTTTGTGTAGATTAAAAGCGAGTCCCAACACAATCTGAACATTTACTACACTAAATTACATCCAAAAATCTTAAGCTCGGGTTTATAGTCTTAACTCTTAAGGCTCCGTCCAAAGTTGAGACAGTAGATAGTGTTTATGCCGGTTTTGATAGGTGTCGTATTGATGTAGCCAAATCAATATTTTTTTAAAAAAACTCAATAACTAGGACGATCAATGTTAAAGATGAAATAAACCCACACAATTCTAGAAAACTATAATACGCCTCGTACATTAAAAGAGTCTAGATATAATAATAAAGCCTTTTTATTCAGATCCTTACAATAAATTTCAACTTAAAACTAAAAGAAAAAAACAAACATTGAACTCCTAAGCTAAAAAAAAAAAAAAAATTATGATTATATTATAAAATTAAAAGATTTAGACTAATATTTGTTTCTTAGTTATCCTATTTAGATCTGTTTGCCAGTCGGCAAAGGCCTCCTCCAACCTTTTCCATTCTGTTCGATCTTGGGCTACTCTATTCCACATAACTCCTGCCACTTGTCGGATGTCGTCATCCCACCTTTTCAGCGGTCTACCCCTCTTTCTTTTGCCTTCTCTGGGGTACCATCGTGTCACCCTTTTGCTCCATTTATCTTGTCCTCGTATCATATGGCCAGCCCATCTCCATTTGAGTCTTTTAACTTTTATCGTGGCTTCGGTTGTTTTTGTTTTATTTTTAATTGTGTAGTTTTTTATTCTATCTGACTTTTTAATATTGAGCATGCTTCTTTCCATTGCAAATTGGCAAGTTGCTAGTTTGTGTAGTACTTGCTGGTTTAGGGTCCATGTCTGGCACCCATACGTGAGAACAGGTAGAACACAAGTGTTGAACAATTTGCTTTTTAGGTTTATATGAAGTGTTTTATCTTTCATAGTCTCTTTCAAGCTCCAGTACCTTTTCCAGCCATTTGTAATTCTTCTTTCTATTTCTGTTAGCATGGGTTCTTTCTGAGTTATAAGTTGTCCTAAATATAAATATTCATCAGTATATTCAATTTCAATATTTTCCAACTCTACAGTATGTTTCGTTCCGTTTGTCATCACTCTCGTTTTATTCGGATTTAGTGTCAGTCCTACTTTACCACTTTCTGTTGCCAGTTCTTTTATCATTTGTTTCAAGTCTTCTGATGTTTTTGCCAGTAAAACTATGTCATCAGCGAATCTCAAATGTGATAACAATGCTCCATCTATGTTTAATCCGAACTGTCCCCAATTAAGTCTTCTGAAGATTGATTCTAGAACTGCGGAGAAGAGTTTCGGAGATAGAGGGTCACCTTGTCTCACGCCTCGTTCTACTCTGAAAGAAGCGCTGTTCTTTTCCAGTTGAATTGTAGCTGTGCTGCTGCTATAAATGTTTTTAATAAGTTGAATATATTTCTGTTCAATCCCTTGTTCCAGTAATGCCTCCCATATTTTCTCGTGTATTAGAGAATCGAATGCTTTGCTGTAATCAATAAATGCGATATAGTATGTGAGTTGGCATTCATTGTATTTCTCAATGACTTGGCGTACGACGTGGATGTGGTCGATTACTGAATAGTCTTTCCGAAATCCTGCTTGCTCGATTGGTTGATGTTCGTCCAGAGCTTTTTCAATTCGTTTTAGGATGACCTTAGCAAAAATTTTGTATACGTTGGACATGAGGCTAATAGGGCGATAGTTTCCGATATCGTATTTGTCCCCTTTCTTGTATAGTAGAATTATGCTAGACTCAGTCCACTGCTGAGGGATGGTTTCGGTGATTATGATTTCATTGAACAAATCTGTGAGAATAGGTGTCAGTGTCTCTTTGTTACCTTTTAAAATTTCGTTGGTTATGCCGTCAGGTCCAGGTGCCTTATCATTCTTTTGAGTATCGATAGCTTTGTTGACTTCCGAATGCAGAATGTCGGGAATATTTGAGATTTGTGATAATTTTATTTCGTCTTGATTACCATTGCTTTTGTAAAGTTTCTTGTAGTATGATGTAGCAGTTTGTAGTATGCTTGTTCTGTGATGATTCCATTTCCCTCGTTCGTCCTTCATTTTAACTATCCAGTTCTTTGTGTTCGTCAGTTCTTTTAGTGCTTTTTTAGTTCCGCCTGTTTTAAGTATGTAGTTTTCTATCGTTTCCATCCTTCGTTGTTTTCTATCCTTTCTTATGTTTTCTTTTATGTCTTTGCAGATTCTAGTTAGTTTCTTTCTTCTATCAGGCGTATTTCTTGCACTAAGCAGGTGATATCTTTCTTCTAGTAATTTTTCTGTGGTTGTTGATAGTTCTTTTTTATTATTTATGTTGGTGTTTGTAATGAGTTTGGTCTGGGTTTTAATTATATTTTCTAAGAAATTATATTTTTCCTGGATTCCTAGATTCCTAGTGTCGTCTTTGAAGTTGGCAAATTTGTCACTTAGGGTTATTTCTAATTGTTGTGTTTGCTCCCTCCAAAGAGTCTAGATACTTTATTAATAAAATTTCATTAGTCTCCTCAAAGATTCAAAGAAAAAGTTGTACGCAGAACTAATTTAAAAATCGAAACGAAGACATCCCCGGAAGAATAAAAGTTTTCGACGGCGCGCAATAAATTGGAACTTTGAGGAGAAAAGTCAATTATGCTGAAAACAAATGTCTTCTAAGTCCATCACTGCACCAGTTTCTTACTTTTTAGGTCAAACGTTAAAGTTATACCTAAGTGTTTTTCCAAAAATCAAAATTAGTTTCGTTTTATATCTATAAAACTTTTTACTTTTTTACTGCAGATCAATAGATAAAGTGGTAAAACAGCATAGTGTGTAAATATCGACTTAACATATTTACTGATACCGCCGAAACTAATTTTTAAACTAAACTTAAACTGTGTACAATTAGGCAGTCTTACTGCTAACAGGCAGTCTCTACCAGAAAACATTTTAGTACATGACTAAGAAATTACTACTTATGTAACAATAAAATATGATAGCGAAAAGTAAAATATTATATCACAAACAAATACTAAACCATAAAAACTTAAAAAATCTTATACAAATGCCGATAAACATTAAGCAGCACGTCCACAGCGAATCTTCGCATCGGTATTAAAATTTTAAAACGCTCTCCGAAGCAATCCCGGGTATAATAAAACACCTCCCAAACTTAAGATGCCGCTCATAAACGCGAATAGTTTTGCTAACACTAGATGCCCGGGGAAATAGGGGTTCCTTCGACCGTTAAATTTACGACTTGTCCCAAGGAAGCCTTGTCTCCCACCAGAGATCTCTTTTTATAATTTATTTGGTTTGTTACGACCGCACGTCTATGTTGCTTCCACGAAAATAATATATGAACCAGCACAAACATGACGTTGGAAATTGTCTACAATCTTTAGAAACTCGTCTTAGGCAGTGAATTTTAAAAAGTAGCTCATCCAAACAACGACTACGTAATTTGCCAGATGTGCCAAATTTCAAGTCTGTTTTTATGTTTGTGTTCGCATATCTCTGAAACTACATGTCCAATTTAAGGATTTTTTTTGTTGCACTTGGTATTGTTGAACTTAGGGAACACTTCAAGTTTAATAAAAATCGGGTTAGTAGTTTTTGAGATAAGGCAATTTTAATTCTCAATTACGTACAATTTTGAAGTCGGTTTTATCTTTTTAAAAATAGTATTCTTACATTCTGAATTCTGATGTAGCTTCGTGACAAGTTGTGATAATGATAATGACAAAAGAGTGTTCAAATAAATCAAAATATTTCACAGGAAACTAAACAGTAAGTCCAATAATAAGTTGTGAAAATACATGCTATAAATTGTCACCGAATTAGATTTGCGATAAATTCAATTCTAACACATCCAACGACAAACCGAGAGACAAAATACCATCATTACATCCAAATTTATTATACCACCGGTAAATAGTGCATCCGTTTTAGGAGGAATAATATATTCTCATCCATCCACTGGCACCATCTGTTGCTGAATTTGAAAGTTACTGAATTTAAATGGATTCAAATTTAGCGTTCGACACCTTAACTCCTAATATAACGGGTTATAAGTTCGAGTTGAAATAATAATGGATTGCTTAAGATAAATCAGTAGGACCTAATATCATAAGTTTGAAGAGGTAAGTGCAAAAAATTATAATTTTTGATAGAAAATTTTTATTATTAATCGAAGTTTAAGGAATAGTGTGTCACCCCTCGCGTTCCGCCCGTATTTTGTATGTGTTTGAGTCGCGGCGTAAACGCGGCGGAATTTACGCCGGCGTAATTCAGCCTAGTGTGTTTATAGTTAAGACACTTACTTCTATGTATAATACCTACGTCTCACGTACCGTACATAATATTCTGACTGTCCTTGTCTGACAAAGCTCTTTTCTAATCTATCACATAAGAATAAAACGTTTCATGTCCACCGTCTACGTTGACAACGTATAACCTTTTAATAGTAAGCGTATTTTAATACACAATTATAATTATAATATTATGTTCTTGTTTGTATTGGCTCTGTGAATCCTTATTAATAACTCAATTCAATTTGCAGTATCATTTTGTGCATGTATCTTCTCACGTCATACCTGATTTAATTGATATCGATCTTCTGGTCGGTCGCCGGCCGATACACATCGAACGAGACATTGAGACGATAGGCTTAAATGATAAAAATGGACTGATAGTTGAATACGATTGAACACTGACACAGATCTGATTAGGACGAGAAGAACAAATGTTACATTTAGTAGTCGTATATGTACAAAAGTAAGGCATGAATGGATTATTATATATTGTGATATGATCATTGATCATTCCTAGAATTACCATCTAGATTTGAGGGATAGTCTATAAAATAAAGCTTTTTAATTGATTGATCGATATCGCCAAAGGTGTAAAATCTCTATAACATAGTCTTATCATAATTGAAACTGTCCATTATAATAGTAAAGATATGAATAGCGGATTAAAATAATAAATCTTTGATGCATTGATATACACTATACAGTCATGATGATAACAATTGACATACATGATTATAAGTTTATAACAAGTCTTTGATACCACAAAGCCCGCTTACAAAGAAGCTGATATCTATCAAAACATACACATAGCAAACAAAAACTACCCTCGAGTGAGACGCTCCATTTTTAAGAGATCTCGACTTAAGACAAAGTAGAACCTATTGGACGTCAAGCGGGGCGTGCTAATAAGCTCCTTACGTCAGTTAACTCAAGGCCAGTATTTTTCTAAAAGATAGCATTGCGAGAGTTTTCAATATAATTGCCCCGGTTCATTCAAGGGCCTGACAGCTCAAAGGGCAGTCCCTGACGTTCTCATTGTCGGAACGCCCACAGTTTTACTTTATTCAAACATTTTTTGAGTTTTTTATTTAAATGGGATGAAATTGACAGGCGATATAAACGGAGTATTTTTGGACATGTTAAAGTTACCGGTTGTGCTTTTTTTTGCATTTTAAGGATGCCTTTGATGATAAAGACAAATGGACACCTCATTTCTAAGCTTTATAGCCCTAATCTATCTGACTTAGTAAAACAAGATTGTTTTTTTTTCCTCTATATACAACAGGTAATTTGAGGAAAATTAGATTTATATAACATTTTATAATATTAATTATATTTCAGTCAAGTTAGAAAAAATACCTAAAACAAAAAGTTTGTAACAAAATGGTAGATGTTATAAAGTTTTAAATTATGATAGAAACCTTGCGGAGTGTGCCAGCATTGCTACTTTGGATCCTTTTAAATTAAAAAAAACTTACATTTAGTGTAGGCGCACACTAGGCGACACGCGACCGCGACAGCTCAGCGACTAGACGCGACGACAGGCTACGGCCGAATATTTTGTTCAAAGCTCCGCACACTGGGCGTCAGAGTCGCGTAATCGCGACGACATGCTAGGGGAGTCGCACGCGCTCGCTACTAGTCGCTGCACACGACGACAGTCGCGCGACAGCGCATCGTCAGTCACGCTGTGAGGTGAAGATGCATGTCTTTGTTAGTGTACCTACTGTAAGCGCACACTAGGCGACACGCGATAGCGACATCTCAGCGTCTAGTCGCGGTGACAAGACTATAGATGCAAACGACAACGCTGCGTCTGACGCGGCGACTAGACGCGGCGACAAGTCGCCCTGTTTGCGATAGCTCTTAGGAACTCAAGTCAAAACTGAGATTTATCAAGACTACGTGTTAATGATCAGATAATTCGATACTTACCTACCAAACGTTTCGTTTTATCACCTCCATTATCATAATTTTATCTCACATCAATCGATCGACACTTCCATAAAATCAGTAACATAATATTTAGATACTACAAACGTATAATTAAATTTATTATTGTGATAATTATTTAAAATTTTATTATACAAAATTTGTGTTTTGTAACTTAAGATTTTAAATTACAAAACGCTACCAATAAAAGTATATTGCTCTAGTAGAATAACTAAATTGATTAAATTAGTTCTGTTTTAAAGTCTAAACTAAATTCAACCTTCCATTGGGTAAATAGAATTCATATTCGAATATTTTTTCAATATTATCATAATTTTATTGTTAGTGAAACATAAAAATCGAAACATCGTACCCAAACTTTATTACCTAGCCTCAGAACTTAATTTCGTTTATGTTATCACGTCTTTATTGTGATAGCTCTACAATAGTTTTAAGAAAGACATCATAAACTTTATGATTTTGGTGTAATTGATTAAGATGTTTGATCGATTTGTTTATATTATAGCACTATAGCATTACCGACTTCACATTATAAATTATGATTTCCATATAGTAGTTTCCAATAATTTTGTTTCTAAAATATAAAGTCTCTCTGCCGCACTCAGAGTGGAATATTAATTAAACATTTTGACATAAGCCCCACACATTATCTGTCAAACTCTTCATTAAATTAAAGATTAATCATAATTAAATGTCTCTGAGTATGGCAGTTAGCGTTCAAAATTTCATCCTAAATTGTATATTTTTATAAAAATTAATAAATGTAAAAAAAAAAAACTTAAACAAACGTAATTCAAACGGTCGGGAATCTCGGGGACATAATATGACAGGAGACGAAATAGAGCAAAAGTGCGGTAACTCAAAACCCCGCATTCGGCTCTTTCCGCCTGTTTGGGTATAAGATTACAAGCAATTTATTTCAATATGCCAATTGAATTTATTTCTCGAACATTTTAAGCGTGTATGGTCTTTACTTTCTCTTGAACAGAAGTCAGCTTTTTTTATAAACAGTACAATGTCGACAGAGGGACATTCCATTGCTTTTTTTTTGTTTTACGGAATAAATTAACTAGTTATGTTGAAATATTAGGTAAATATTTAAATTATCATTATCTTAAATAAAAAGATGTTATCTTAAGTGTTATGATACTAATTTATGTGATAAATCTATGAATTCAAATTTGTACTTCCAAAACAGCGAATTACCTAGAATGCAGTACATTCGTCTAATTTAGTGTTAAAGCCTTCACTCGTTTTCCTAGTGGTGACTAGAAGTTCAATTTTGAGATTAAATTGTCTACCAAGATGAAATCGACGAACACATTTTAAGACTGTCAAAACATTTCTATTCCTAAATTGAATTCAACTTATCGACCTCAATATTTTCCTCGGATTCCCAGCTACAATTATCGATAGCGGCTACTCGCAGATTGCAATCTCCCGATAGGTTAGTTTAATCCGTAGATTTATGAGCCAGCCACCACACTTTAATCCGGTGTATAAAAACGGAATTACTTTGCGAAACTTTGTCCCGTCTAAGTGCTCGGTTTAAAAGATATGTCGGATACAGGATTTAAGTTTTAAAATGTAACTAGATAGTTTATTTAATGTTATATATTTTTTATGTTTCTAGTACATCCAAATCTTCTATTTCAACGGATAAATTAGATTTAAAAAGTCGGTTGGATAAATATTATCTTGTCAAATTTCAGTTGAACCCACTACCTATTTTATTAAGTCAAAGGTTAAAATCATTGTTAAGTCTACTTTAAATTAAGAACTACTTGAAATAGTAATCCATATTAATACTCGTATATACTATAGTTATGGTCTTAGCATCTAATTAAAATTACTAAACTAGATCATACTTAGTATTCATGTATCAATCTTATTCCTTCAATATTACCTATCCAATCAAAGCTACCTTCTCTAATTATACCAGCAATCGCCGGATCTACTCATAGTACGGGAGCCCTAGAACAATTTTTTTTATTACTATCAAGCTAATTATTTTTTGTGGGTAGCTTCATTTTGACAAGACTAACAACATCTGTGAAATCATTTATCTGCGAAAAATCTTGAAGTGGTGGCTAACAGAGATATAAAGGATTTCATACTTTCAATTGATGGTCCTAAGATATGGATTGTTTTATTTGTAGGACAAATTTTTGCAAATAAAAATGTTGTTCGTCTTATCAAAATGAAGCTACTCACAAACAATTTGCTTTATTAATTACCACAATCAAAAAATTGTTCTAGGGCCCGTACTATCATACTTGTTCTCATAGCTGGACATCAAAGAAGGACTAATAAGATGGATAAACAAGATACTGGTTTGTTTTCGAGTTAACAATAATTAGCACTGCATTGTTCTATCCGGTATACTTGTTAGAACGTTCGGCTTTAAAGTGGATTAACATTACTTGTTGTTCTTTCTCGTGTGAATAGCAATGTAAAGTTATGTTTATTCGTTTTTGGAACCTCGATTAATTTAACCTCTGTTATACAAATCATGGTAAAACAGTGATTTTTCCTCTTAGCGGAATATACTGGAGTATTATTTGTAGAGACTTAATCTAACAACGTGGCGAGGTGATGCGATGCATTTCAAATTGGCCAAAATTGCTATTCTATGTAGTCTGCCAGTTTAATATGTATTTTCTTATGTAGCAGATAGAATTCATTTTTGAATAGCTCATTTAAAAAAGCATCACAATTCACATGACACATCGCGTGGCCTCGTCTAGTTGCATTGCGAACTAACTCTTACGGTTCTGTGTATTGTTACTTTACTACGAAGTGAAAATATAATATTTATGATTTTATGCGGCGTATGACCTTTATCAAGGTATGTTGGAGAATTCGTTCAGAGAGGGCAACTTGACTAGAATATTCTATGATACTGTAAGTAAATCTGCAGACACCAGGTTTCAGTCTCATGTATATTCCAAAGGATTTTACTACTACCTTTAATCCTGTAATGAAATAGAATATTAAGAAGGTATTAGGCTACATTTAGAGATCTAAAGATCACTATACATAATTTATAGAGATCGTTTTGAGACAGATTAGCTAATGTACCGTTTTGCTTTGATCAAATTGATGTTGAAGCAACACTTAATAATGCACCTAGAGTCTCACATTTGAAGAAATAAGACTATTTTTAAAATCATTTCTAAACTAAAATTCAAGCACCTTTTTATAACTTGCACAAATTGCAAACTTGAAAGAATAGGTACTAGAAACAAAGGCACTATTGAAATATGCCATTCGATAAAATTAAAAAAAAGTCTTCTTATTCTTATTGCACATCGTAAAAAGCTACAAATCATACCGAAAGTAATTTTATGCGATCTCGAAAAGAAGTATTATTTATCATTATCATCTGAACATCGACAAGAACAACATTTATTCGCGCAAATTGTGTCTTAAATAATACATGATTTATAATGAAGCTCGGATATCGCTGGAACAATATTTTCGATTGCAAACTGGTCTCATTATGGTTCTTAAATAAATTTTAAATGAACACACTGTATTTTACAATCCTTGTTATTTTTAGTATTCATATTATTTTATTCTCGTTTTAGGGATGGTAAAAGTGATGAGCAAAATATTTAACAGTTTGCGACATAATATTATATGGAAAGCGTGGCGAGTGCTATCTTATCCAGGGGATATAGTAGCGACATTAGAATGTGGATAAAAGAAAACAAAAATATAACGTAGCAGAGCGTGGTTTCGATCCACGGACCTCTGGGTTATGGGCCCAGCACGCTTCCACTGCGCCACTCTGCTCATGTTTAGAGTGTTCAAATATACTTCCGTCTCTAGGGCTTCTAATGTATCAGCAAAAACCTAGCCGGCAAAAGGGTAAATAGTTAAATACTTAGCAGGGCGTGGTTTCGATCCACGGACCTCTGGGTTATGGGCCCAGTACGCTTCCACTGTGCCACTCTGCTCATACCTAGAGTATTCAAATATAATTGCTCCGTTTACAGGGTTCCCTACGCATCAGCAATAAGTAGCCAGCAAAAAGGCAAATAGTTAGCAGAGCGTGATTTCGATCCACGGACCTCTGGGTTATGGGCCCAGCACGCTTCCACCGCGCCACTCTGCTCATGTTTAGAGTGTTCAAATATACCTCCGTCTCCAGGGCTTCTAATGTATCAGCAAAAACCTAGCCGGCAAAAGGGTAAATAGTTAAATACTTAGCAGGGCGTGGTTTCGATCCACGGACCTCTGGGTTATGGGCCCAGCACGCTTCCACTGCGCCACTCTGCTCATGTCCAGAGTGTTCAAATATACCTCCGTCTCCAGGGTTTCTCATGTGTCAGCAAAAACCTAGCCGGCAAAAGGGTAAATACTTAGCAGAGCGTGGTTTCGATCCACGGACCTCTGGGTTATGGGCCCAGCACGCTTCCCCTGCGCCACTCTGCTCATACCTACAGTGTTCAAATATAGCTCCGTCTCCAGGGTTTCTCATGTGTCAGCAAAAACCTAGCCGGTAAAAGGGTAAATACTTAGCAGAGCGTGGTTTCGATCCACGGACCTCTGGGTTATGGGCCCAGCACGCTTCCACTGCGCCACTCTGCTCATACCTACAGTGTTCAAATATAGCTCCGTCTCCAGGGTTTCTCATGTGTCAGCAAAAACCTAGCCGGTAAAAGGGTAAATACTTAGCAGAGAGTGGTTTCGATCCACGGACCTCTGGGTTATGGACCCAGCAGGCTTCAACTGCGCCACTCTGCTTGGTGCATGAATCTTGAAGAATGAAGATCCAGACATTTTAGTAACCTGCACGTTAGTACTATCAGAGAAGTTAATTCATAGACGAACTTATGTAATTTGGTTACGTTATGTCAAACTCATCCGACTTATAGCTAACTCGCAATTGACATAATCTGACCAAATGACGTCGGTCGGTCAACTGACTATGAATCAATTTCTTCAATGGTACTTATCATAACCAACTTTTACCTAATTTCCCAAAATATTTTACTTATCTACGTATATTTATATAGTCTACTTGACCCTTAACATAATTTGTATTACGTCTTACATAGTTTTAATCGCATCAAATTGCAACATAACTTCGTTGGCCAAATCCTAGAACTATTTTAAACGTCCTTCAATATTACGAGTAAAGCATTGATTTGTATTTCGTACAGATTCACGTCTTATACCATTGCGTTCATACTGGTACCATTTCTAAGACATTGTTACGTAACAAAAGAAGCGGTCTCCTTTGAAACCGATTTAAGTTCCTTGAATTAGTCCAGTAAGCTGGTCGGCATTTTTGTAGCTTAGCTATAAAGTTTATGGTTTTGAAGGCCCTTGCGTCATTTTGGGCTAATGCAATTTATATATTTGTTCAACATCAATATTCTATTGTGCCCAAACACAATTTTTTGCTGTTTTCGTTAAAATTGCCACCGGGACTGCCATTATTGAAATGTATCCCTCTGGACCACCCGGAACACACTGTCAGGGAGGTTGGCAAATATTTGTTTAATTATTGAAGCAAATTATATATCTTTTTATTACCTACTTTCCTTACACTCACCAATACTCATAGGCCAAATCTAATGAAGTACATTTCATACGTTTATTATATGTTACATTTAAATATTATTAGTCTTTAAAAATAATATTTATCCCATTTTCAATCTCTAGAGTTCTAGACACTAGTTTACGTATTAACTATTTAGTAATCTGTGCTATATAGTTCTTAAAAAAAACAGCAACAGCTAATAATAATAGTTCAAAATTTTAGAAACATAAAAGTTTTTGAACTTATCGATAGTCAATTAATACATATTTCCTACACAATTTTGTACTGATTTATAAGGTCTTATTCGTGAGCCTTCGTGTCCGTGAATCACAAGATTCGTTGGTGGGCATAGACGGAACTATTTGAGATATTCTGCAAATTGCAAAATCGTTGAGTCTCGACTCCACACGACGGTGAGCATCAATAGATTGATTCTTTAGAACAGAGTACTTTGCGACGATTAAGAAATCGTTCTAGATTTTAAAATTCATTGCACGATTTTAAAAATTCACGTTCATTTCTGAAATTCTGATGGCTGCAAAAATCGCAAATAATGTTTTTACTATTTTTTCGAAACTAAAGTTAGTAGCTCTTTTTTTTTTATATGTTGATTTTTAGACTATGGTGGTACCAAAATCTATACTAATATTATAAAGCGGAAGAGTTTGTTAGTTTGTTTGTTTGAACACGCTAATCTCAGGAACTACTGGTCCGATTTAAAAAAATCTTTCAGTGTTAGATAGCCCATTTATTGAAGAAGGCTATAGGCTATATTTTATCACGCTAAGACTAATAGGAGCGAAGAAATAGAGGAAAATGTGGAAAAAAACGGGGGAAATTATATGAAATGCTTATTTAGTAATAGTTTGAACGCGCTAGTCTCAGGAACTACTGGTCCGATTTTAAAAAAATTATTTCAGTGTTAGATAGTCCATTTATCGGGGAAGGCTATAGGCTATATTTTATTACGCTAAGACTAATAGGAGCGAAGAAATAGAGGAAAATTTAAAAATCGGGGAAAAGTATATGAAATTGCTTATTATCTACAGAACTACTGGAGCTATGCTATTTGGCAAACATGAAGAATAGATCACGTGAAGGGACATAGGCTATTTTTTGCGGAAAAATGTGCGGTTGCGTAAATTCCTAAATTACGCGGGCGAAGCCGCGCGGAACATCTAGTATGATAATAAAAACAAAAAGCAGCAATTCACCATAATTATGAACTATTTAACTGTGCAAAATTTTATTCACCTACGTTTCCGCATTTTTCGTCAAAAGGGATCCAAAGTTTTTCGCTCACGTATTAATATTATATAATATGATATACGGTACATAAGCTAAGCTCAACTATCATTAATATTGCAAAATATATGTTATGCACATAGCATTACCTATTTCAGGCTCGCGGTTTCGAAATGAAGCTATTTTAGCATAAATACGCTTGATACAACATTTTAATTAATATCCTCGCTCGAACAAAAGAATTCTTGATTGAAGTTTTCAATGGATTGTGCTTGAATACATCACAAAGCTCTGGCGTTGTGTCGCTGGCAAATGTGTCTCTATCTTCATTCATGGCTCGAAGTGGAAGAAAAACTATAGAGTACACTCACAATAATTGATTTTATTTCAGCCACCCGGTAGCTTTTTAAATGGTTTCATATATTTTTGTTCGTGTACTGCTATCTTAACAATCGCTATCTTTATTGTCAATTAATCATATTATATTACATCTTTTAACTCATATTTTAAGGAATTACTGCAGTCATAATAATATTGTAATATTATATTTTATTAATAAGTATTGTCTGGTATTTTCGATTTTATTTCCTTTAAATACTGCATTTTGTAAGATTTGTTATCAATGAAGTACCACTTTACCGATCTCTCTTATAAAGAGTTATCATTATAAGGGCCTGTTTCACCACTTCCTGATAAGTGATGAGTAGGCTATCCACCAATTAACTTCACAGATCAAGTATGGAGAATCTGCCAAAAAAGTTGTGAATAGCCTATTTGAAACTTTGTCAGAAAGTGGTGAAACAGTTAATCCCATATTATAATTGTTGTAAATGCCTACTCCACAGTTTCGGTCGGATGACAGACGTGGGCAGGTTTGATCAAAAATAGTCCCGTGATGGTCCGCACAATACATTCATTATCGCGATGTGCACTTGCTCGGCAACATGCGAAATTACATCACTGACGTTTTGGTTTCATTGCAGTTATGTGGATGTTTATGTGTAAATTGTTTTATTCTTATTTATACATCAGAAATTAATATTATACTTCAACTTAAAATGCTTCCTCTGGTTTTGATTTGGTAAGTCGGCTTTTTCGTCTCGGTAAAAGTTTTCAAAAATTAACAACGTTAGTAATTAGTATAATATTATACCGAAAACTAGTCTAAGGGCCTTTTTCACCACTTCCTGATAAGTGACGAATAGGCTATCCACCAATTAACTTGACAGATCAAGTATGGAGAATCTGTCATAAAAGTTGTGAATAGCCTATTCGGCACTTATCAGGAAGTGGTGAAACAGGCCCTTAATAAAGTAAATAATGACATAATTTGACTTTACACTATTACAGTATCAGCAGGCAGAGTAGACAGAATAGGTATCAGCGTCATCAATTTGAATTTAAATGACGTGTCTCATCCTGAGTTTTTTTCAATTCGGAGCATATGTCTACTGCATACCCAAAAGTTTTGAATTCCAATACATTAATCAATATAGGCATGAAAATATATTTCCAGCTCTGGGGTGGGATTAAAGGGATTGGAGAAAAACGAAAAATTTTAAGCGCCTACCAATATCGGAATTTCAAACCTTTAAAAAATTGAGCGGTAACTAAACCCCGTCCCGCTTTCAGGTTTTTTCTCCTTTTTTTCAGTGTTTTTGTAAAAGTTATCACGTCACGACTCACGTAGGTACGTAGGATTAAGTATTTTTGTTAAAAGTGCATTTAGATTTATATTAACTTTTTTTGGAGTTTACGCCTTAAGAATCGATTTTCATATATAAGGCGCCCGGTATGAGAAAAATCCGAGGGGTAAAACCTACTAACAAGTAACGAAAATGTGTCACGTTTTTGGTGCGCACCTTTAGTGCGCAACTTTCTAATTTGGCTGTGAGTGTATTAAGACCATAAAAGTAATATACCTATCGGAATATTATATTATATTATTATATAATTATAATATTATATTCCGATAGGAATATTAACTTTATGATTAAGACGTACATATTATGGTATGCTGTATAGGCGACTATACCTATATACTATATGTTATTGGGCTTGTTTGCGTATGGTTAGATACTCGTACTTAAGGAGTAAACTCCAGTCGTGCGTCGGAGCTGACACACTTTTTTTTTAATATTAGGATGAAGTAAGCTGAGTTAGTATACGTGTTCAAAGTATAACTTTATCAGATATTAACGTATTTTTTTCGTTATAAATAATATTATTAAATTACGATACGGCTTTTGCGATTCAAATATTTAACATCAATGAAGGGATTCACATATCGTCAAGATTAGTCTTTGAATACAACTGAATCTCCATTCTTACGGCGCTCCAAAACGAAATAAAGTTTAAAGATCAACATTCGAAGACTAAAATAACATTGGACGATATTCAAAACTCTTCGGAATTACTACGCTATTTGTTCCTCCGTCCATTCAGTAACTCAACACTTTGTAATCTATGGTTATAGGTATTCGAAATTATTATTCGAATATAAATTTCGAAATGTCTGCGTCTAGACTCTAGAGTATCGTTTACCGTCTATGACTCTTATTTATTGCGTTGCTTAGTTCAGCTGCGAATGTTTTTGGAAGGAGTCGTTAATGCTTCGCACGTAATTCCTTTGTTAATATATCGGTGCTTAGTTAGGCCGTATTAATTTAACGACTAGATTGCTCGATAAAATTGGATATGTGTTAGAAATAATCTTTATACTTAACTCAGAAGTCCAAAGTTGTTAATGAAAGCATAATAATATTATATACTAAGGAATGTTATATAATTTCACTATGATGAAAGTGACCTTACGTATTTTTTAGAACTGGAATAAATACTTGTATTAAAGTTTAGTTTTTCTGTTTGTTTATTTGCAACTAATTCACAATTTGTTATTTATTTTTATAAAATTTGGAACAGATTAGGAACAGTCAACTACATAATTATATACAGTAACATTGCGCTACCTTCTATCGTGGGAAAATGGATTGTTCATATTTTGAGACTATTTCAGGGATCGTAGTAACAAAAATTGTCTTGTAAAAGAAATAATAAATTAGTAAAAGAAACAGTGCCAAGTAATAAACCAAATCAATTAGTGTCTCAAAATCACAAGGCAAAATATATTTTAAGGAATTAAAATATCTAATTTTAAAGCAATAGGGACGAATTCCAAGAATCAAACCGCTAGTGAGCAATACAACCAAATAGAACTACTTAATGAATTAATCATGACAACTTCGCTTGGTAAGCCTCTAACCCATATAAATTAAGCCTAGTAGGTTTAACCTTGTTAAAGTGTGAAGATTTACACAGCACAATTAGTGGGCTGTGGGCACAACACTAGTTACATTAATTACTAGAAACACCGAGAGCGATAAACAAAAGGTAATATACCTTGTTAATCTGATCCGTGTTGCAACGCAGTATTTATTACGAACTAGATTTTGCCCGCGACTTCGTGCGCGTGTAAGCCACGGAAACTGTACGTCAATAAGCAAGAGCAGTTCTAAGGGTGACCAAACGAGCGTAATTTGTGAGTTGTGAGTCGCAGAATTTCGTCTGTTAGAAATTCTGCTGCATTCAAAAGTCTTGATTGATTAACACGAGCGTAATTTTGTGAGACATTATTTGTATGAAAATATATTTACGCGGCCGAAATTCTGCGACTCACAACTAACAAAATTACGCTCGTTTGGCTTCACCCTAACGCCCTAATTTAGTCGTTACCGTGCTCTATCCATGAAAAGAATAAAGCTTTTGCGGTTACTCGAGGTTCGTTTCTTCAAAATCGGTCAAGTACTTTTGGAATAATAATTAATCATCTATCTCTCGCAAATAGGCTCGACAATTCTTATATTTCAAATGTCGCTTTAATCATAGGTTATCTCACTCGTGCGAACACAGCATGTGTCTCCGAGACTTAATTAGAGTTATAAGAATTGGGCCCCAGACACGTCTCTTGAGACAAACGACTTTTCGCCATGTCTGGCCTAAGAGCAGTTAAGAATACTCCAAGAAGAAATCGTAAAACAGAATCTGCGTTAGAATGTTTAAAACAAAACATGATTTATCGACGGCTCGAGCCTTTGATGCCTACGGAGTGCTTCGTGCAAAATGGAATTCCAGTTTCACACGCAACAAATGTACTATCGGATGAACTTTGCGAGCCTGTGAGGCTGTACTAAAGATTCTTAATAAGTACAAACTACAAGTGTATTAAAGCCTTTATTTATGTTTATGATAGAGAAAAGTTTTGAGTTACTTGTTTACGAATTATGAGGAAATGATACCTTATTGGTGTTGTATCCAATTAGAATTTGCACGTTCTATGTTATTTAAGTTATAACTTATAACTTATGGCACAAGATATATGAACAAGACTATACTATAAACTGTGATGATATTTGTACATTCTGCTTTTCTAACAAATTCTTTGCTGACACTAAGGGAACTCCAGAAACTTTTGAACAATGTAGACATGAGCAGAGTGGCGCAGTGGAAGCGTGCTGGGCCCATAACCCAGAGGTCCGTGGATCGAAACCACGCTCTGCTATTTGCCCTTTTGCTGGCCATATTGTGGAAACTCTGGGGACGCAGCTATATTTGAACCCTTTATGTATGAGCAGAGTGGCGCAGTGGAAGCGTGCTGGGCCCATAACCCAGAGGTCTGTGGATCGAAACCACGCTCTGCTAACTATTGACGCTTTTGCCGGCTAGGTTTCTGTTGACATACGAGAAACCCTGGA
Source organism: Polyommatus icarus (assembly GCA_937595015.1). Lineage (NCBI taxonomy): Eukaryota > Metazoa > Arthropoda > Insecta > Lepidoptera > Lycaenidae > Polyommatus > Polyommatus icarus. The sequence goes on along the minus strand of OW569335.1, from coordinate 8,143,813 downwards.
GATGGAGCTATATTTTAACCCTTTGGGTATGAGCAGAGTGGCGCAGTGGAAGCGTGCTGGGCCCATAACCCAGAGGTCCGTGGATCGAAACCACGCTCTGCTAACTATTTGCCTTTTTGCTGGCTACTTTTTTCTGATGCATAGGGAACCCTGTAAACGGAGTAATTATATTTATACACTCTAGATATGAGCAGAGGGGCGCAGTGGAAGCGTGCTGGGCCCATAACCCAGAGGTCCGTGGGTCGAAACCACGCCCTGCTAAGTATTTAACTATTTACCCTTTTGGCGGCTAGGTTTTTGCTGATACATTAGAAGCCCTGGAGACGGAGGTATATTTGAACACTCTGGACATGAGCAGAGTGGCGCAGTGGAAGCGTGCTGGGCCCATAACCCAGAGGTCCGTGGATCGAAACCACGCTCTGCTAAACCTTTTTCGACCTGTTCTATTGGCAGTCTTTTTAACTTATTATTTAAAAGAAGGATCCCACCAAAACATGAAAATATGTAAAAGGCGCCAAGCAAAATATTGCATAGCTATTCATTAAGTACTTCTGTCGTAAAAAGTTTTCAGATCACAGTCAAGCCAAGCCTTCAACTTATTTTGTAATTTAAATCAACATTCAGTAAATGTATCAATAGATTTCTTTATTTTATAATTATTATAGTGGCTTGGCAATGAGCACTAGAGAAATAATCAGCTACTAATTGGATTTATTGGGTACCATCGGCCACATACGTCGTTACATATTAAAACACTTTACGCTTGCAGTCTGTGTAAGTATGAACTCCTCCCAATATGCAGTTTTATATATTTTGTTTCTATTGTGCTTATTGCCAAGCCACTATAATAATTATAAAATAAAGAAATCTATTGATACATTTACTGAATGTTGATTTAAATTACAAAATAAGTTGTAGGCTTGGCTTGACTGTGATCTGAAAACTTTTTACGACAGAAGTACTTAATGAATAGCTATACAATATATTTTTTATTTTTTTTCCATTTATTTAAGGTCGCTTAGAACAACAAGGTTATCAGCGACCACAAGAACAATTACATAAATTTAAATCAGCGGGCCGATTCTGTATCGTACATTTATGAGTTAATCACTGAGTTAGTAACGAAACGGAGGAGTGGGCAACCGAAAGTCTCACTTTTGTATGCAAGTGAATACAAAAAGTGGCACTTTCCGTTACTCACTCCTCGGTTTCGTTACTAACTCAGTTATTAACTCACAAATGTATGATACAGAATCGGCCCGCTGAGTATAAATATTACAAAAAGTTAGGAATCGAAGAACGTCACAACACATATCAGTCACTGTTAAGGTTAAACATTTGTCTTTCAGTAATATAATTAGTACATTCGAATAATACATGTTGGACTGAGAATGGTGAGCTACATCTAAGACAAGTCTTAGGAGTGCTTTTCGTGATGTAATGAACGTGCAGAGATGCGTTGGTATGGCCTATTCTAGAGACGCGTTAATACACATTGGTCTTTTCTGTTAAATTTGAATGCATATTTGGTTTCACCTTTTAAAACATCTCGTCTAAAATAATGCAACTTAGAGGTTTCGGTAATCCAATTTAGGTTCCACGTAAGACTTATTGAGTTGTATAGTTCTCGTTTGGCGTCGAGAAGTATGATGGGTATTTCATTGCTAGTGTAGGGCATCAAACTAGCTTCCCTAGCCACTTTGTCTGCTTTTTCATTACCGTCTATTCCCTGGTGAGAGGGTAACCATATAATTATTACATCAACTGATAGTTCTTTCAATTGAAAACGACAGAGTGTATCAATTGTATTAGAGGGTTTTCAGAAAAAGAGTTCTGAATGGCTAAAAGAGAAGACTTAGAGTCAGTGAAAATGGCGTATTTTGGGCTTACAGGGTTTGTTAAAATCTTTTTTACAGCACAGTAAATTGCATAGGATTCACAGTGAAAAATCGAAAATTGTTTAGGTAAACTAATTGCGGTGGAATCTGATTCGTAAATAATGGAGCAGCCGGTTCCGTTATCAGTTACAGATCCATCTGTGTACATTATTTTATAGTCACAGTAATTTTCGAGTAGTTCTAAATAAAGTTTGCGGTAAACTAAAGCATCAGTAGATTCCTTAATAAAATTGCAGAGGGGTGCGTCCACTTTAACATTGTTTTTCATCCATGGGGGAATAGGATGAATATGTCGAGCAAATAATTTAGGGCATATTTAAAGTTTCTAAGTATTTTTTAACACGTAATCTTAGTGGAACCGGCAATCTTACTTCTGTCTGGAATAAATCATGTAGATGTTCGACCGATATAATGTCATTGACAGGATTTATGCAATATTTTGCTTGGTGCCTTTTACATATTTTCATGTTTTGGTGGGATTTCATTTCTTTTTTGAAGGTTTTTTTTCTTTTCTTTTCAGGACACGTTATAACTTTTATGTACTTAGCTTAGCACCCATTCCCTATGTGGTGGATATGTACTCTTCAAACTAGTTTAGAAAATATCCACCTTTTTGTAATTAAATCTTTTATTGCAGTTGTACGGAATACATAGGAAAAATTCTAACAGAAGTAAATGTCTAAAAAGTCATAATATAGAAAAAACAATAATTTAAAAACTTAGCAAAACTCTTTCATAGATTCCACAACACTTTATCTCCTTTATATTTTTTCTTTGAGGCTTCGTTAGTTCTATAGGTGGACCGTTGTCCACCTATAGAACTAACGAAGTATATTTACGTTACGTTCTGAGTGCTGAGTCGATTATTATATTCATATTATATAAATGACTCTTAAGTCTTAAGCTAATACTTGAATGTGGTCATTTAAAGGGTTCCGTAGTCAACAAGGAACCCTTATAGTTTCGGTCTGTCCGTCCGTCTGTCTGTCTGTCTCTCCGCGGTTTCACTCAGAGACTATAGGACCTACTATGCTGTAATTTGGTATGAATACACATGTTAATGATGGCAACAAAATAGTACATGAAATCGTAAAAAAATATTTTTTTTATGGTACCTCCCCTACACATCAAGCGGGGATGAAATTTTTTTTTCGCGGCCACTCCATCGTATGGGGTGTCGTTGAATAGGTTTTTTAAAAATATGTCGAGTATTCATAGATCATTTTCCGATTTAGGGATCCGTTTGTGAAATATTACGTTTTAAAGTGGAAAAAATCGTTACAGTCCAGTGTCCCCCCCCCCCCCCCCCCCCCCTTCTACCAGCTAAACGGTTGGTTCTGGAAATGTGAAAAAATTTACGGGAGTAGAAAATATGCTGAATTTAAAAGGAAAACTATCACGGCTAAGAAGTTATGTAAGTATAAGTTATTGAGTAATAGTCGATCAACTAAAAAAATGTACTTATTCGGCGAGGTATAAAATATGAAACTTTTTGTTCAAATTCCTTTGAAAGTAACTGAGATGATGTTGTTAGTAGTGGAAAACACGCTATAAATATACGTTCATAGACCATAAAAAAATTTCAAAAACTAGCGGGTACTACGGAAGCCTATATTGCGCGTGGCCCGACACGCACTTGGCCGGTTTTATCTTTACCGTTGAATACATAGCAGCACTGTTGTAAGCGTCTCGACGTTCCTCGCAGGAAAGGAGCACACCTTATTTTATGTGATAACTTAAAACTCCCATAATAATTGTATCGAGCAAGTAAGGAGTGTATATCTCAGTACTGATTAGTGATTACATTTATATTTAAATGAAATTCAATTATTGTTTCATTATTAACGTTGTTAATATTATTTTTTATTTAATTAATGCCATTTCCTTAAGTTAGGGTTGCCAACCGTCCTGTTTTCCCAGGACATGTCCTAGTTTTTGTGGTGTCCTGGGACGTCCTGATTAGTTTTTAAGCAGCGTCCGGGGTTGTCCTGGGTTTTTAAATTTTAAAATTGCGCGCCTCTTCTCAAATTTTTACGCTACGTTCAAAACAAAGGCGCAACGTGTCACTTGATGATATCTCTTCCGCTCTACTATGGTCGCGCAGTGCTTACTATTTCGTACCTTTCTTGCATTAGACATACAGAGCTAGCTATCCAGTCAAATTATTATTTAGTTGTAATTTGTTTGTATAAATGAACAGGCTACACTAACGTAAGGTATTTAAAAATATTCATGATTGTATTATAGTGTTTATTATCGTATTGTATTATTGGTATTATTTATTCAGAGAATACAAATTAAAGTACAAAGAGACTTTGTAAATGTGTTAATTTCTAATTTACTAGAGATCGCCCAATGGTATTTCGACCTCAAATAAAAAATTAAATTATAAGTTTCAATTTTCATTTTTTTTCTATTGATATTCTATTGTCAAAATAATAACTTTATTATTTTTTAGTCATAATCCTAGTCCCATTTTTAAACTGAATTGTCCAGGTTTTTCCAACTTCAAATCCTGGTATTTTAAATTTGAGGTTGGTAACCCTACATTAAGTTCATAACTAACTTAAAGCCTTTTGTACATCAAACAAATATGCAGTCGAAACTCAGACTGTTCTTGCAAAGTTACAAACATAAAAATATTTTATTTAATAAATTATTATATTATTACCTATTATATTATTTTTCAATTTCAGTTTTTAGGTTTCCCTGCCCAAAGGATGAAAACGGGGCCCTATTATTAATAAGTCTTCGTTGTCTGTCCGTCGTACATCCGTATTTCACCACTCACCAGGCTGGATCTCGAGAACTGCAATAGCTAGATAGTTGCGATTTTCACAAATTATGTATTTCTGGTGTCGTTATCAAAGCTAATAGTCCAATCAAAATAGAGTAAATTATTAAAGGTGGGCCCTCATACAACAAACACGATTTTTTCCCATTTTTTGCTCTATATCCATAATGGTAACACTAAGGTTTTTGAATATTTCAGAAAACGCTCATTAGTATGTTAACTTTAATTATTAATAATAAAAATAAAATAAAATTATTATTTAAGGGGGGCTCCCATACAAATTTACGATACGGAACCCTATGTACGCCAGTCCGACTCGCACTTGGTCGGTTTTATAATTTTTCCTTTCATTGTGAATAAAGACCTATCCGAGTACCAAACTTCAAGGTTCTAAGTCTGCTAGAAGTACCTTAGAATTTTGATGATCTATATGTCAGTGAGTGACAAAATGTAGTAACTTTGACCATCCATAACTCCTACACTATTTATTGAAATTTCATGTAATTTGGACATTAAGCTAGTTTTAATACTTGCTCCTAGTGACCGAAATTTTAAATCCCTAGCTTTGTTAACATCGAAGATAAAGAGGGTGTGAAATAGCCGCGAACCGCTTCGAGAAAAGTATGGTACGGCCGTGCCTTTTCTAAAAAGCTTGGCTGGGGCACTGCCGTGCCCCCAGATCTAATTCTAGCTTTTACGGGAGCTTAAACATTAACTAATCAATATTAAAAACAACATAACGAAATTGCTTGCAGACTGCAGTAGATATTATGAAGCGTCCATAAAACCCAAAATATTATTTATAGACCGAACCGTCGATAAGGGAGGAGAGAACTCGAAAATCCGAACATCTATTTGCGCATTGTTGATTCCACATTCGATATAAGGAAATGTATGTCTGTTTCACGCACAATATTTTACACCCACCGACACTATCGTTTCATATTTGTGGGGTTTATAATATAATCACTAAACCTCTATTCTATTGATATGTGAAGCAGTTTCGTTCTTGGTTTAATCCAGTCCGTTTTCTAATAGGCAGCAAAATCATATTCTCATAAACAAGGTGTAACAAAAATAAATGATAATACTTTAGGGTGTGTATATTGTGTTCCTTGTAGAGAATTCACTGTAAAAGTAGCAGCGCTGAAAGACCAAATTTTTTTTTTCACTTTTGTATGGGCAAACTCGTGACGCTCGGGCCCTTGCCCATACAAAAGTGAAATTTTTTTTTCGTATTTCAGAGCTGCTACTTTCACAGTGAACTCTCTACAAGGAACACGTACACACCCTAAAGTATTATCACTTATTTTTGTTATACACTGTATGATGTCAGTGGTCAATCGATTCATTTTTATATTTTTGGCCAATTAGAACGCGTTTGCCATTGGTTTCACATTGGTTAATGAGAATAATGTTTTGTAGTTTGAGAGAGAATGGACTGGTTCGAACAAGAAACGAAGCTGCATTGTCGTTGTATTAAAATAGTAGAATCAGGGTGTTCTTTCACATAAATCTATTGTATCGTAAAGTGCTCGTAAATATTCATCATCGAAATTATCCGCAGGACAATAGTACCTCTAGGCACCGGGTGATTTGGAGTCGCGTGACAATCCAACAAACTCTAAAACAATGTGTTTTCTATTGATATGATTTATTACTAAGCAATTGATAGTTTTACATCGTGGATTATATATATACTGCCACGGAAACGCTTAGTATTATCATTAGCTACTACTGTTTTAATGGGAGGTAAAATAAAAATTGTGTTAATAAGGGAACAATTGAAGACATGAGTGGAAGAATCGAACAAGTTACATTTCGTAACATACGGACAATACCTCATTTTTTCCCTAATTATTTTAATAAAACTTTTAATCTACTTCATATCCTAGCTAATATATCTGGCTACACATATACTTCCTAGTTTTTCTATTTCAAATATTTTTTCCGGCCCTAATGCCTTCATTTAAGCAAAAAAAAAAAAACGATTTTTTTTTATGTTACTTACCTTATTCTTCCACTCACGTCTTGAATTTACAATTTAAAACAATCTTTAGAAAATGGCATGCAATTTCTTCAATTTGACTTTGCTAGCGCTCAGCATTCCATTTAAAAGTGCAAATACTATAATTTTAACCATTAAAACAGTTATTTGAATGTCACTCCCATAATACGGGGTTTTTACGAAATTGTCTCGAATTCGCAAACAACCGAAATTCCAGATCCCCTCAAAACATAGTAATCACACCATGACATGCTCTTCAAATGAAAATTGTGCGGAATTATGAAAATTAGTCCAAATTATTTAAGATGATGCCTGTCGACTGCTCATCGTCAGTGAAGCGTTTGGGAGTCCCAAATTAGGACCCACCCTAAGGCGTTGTGTGGCAGGAGCGAAATGATAATAATTAGGGTAATAAAGGTGAAATAGCGATAGCAGTTCCGCGAATAGGTTTGTTTCATTATCAATCGAATATGCTTGCTTCAAACAAATAGAACATTCTGAAGATATATATATATATATATATATATACATATATATATTTCTGAGAAGGTACATTATAAGGCCTAATTATCATTAATTTACAATATTGATATGAATATTTCCAGCAGCAATCATCACTACATCTTACAAGATACAATAAAAGCTTTATCTCGAGTACGTACTAAAATTATGTCAAAATAAAACCTGCAATTAAACCAACCAAATAAGTAAGTAATAAGACGTAATAACCCATCCTTTTTAGTTACTTTTAGTTTTTGCCTTCGCCAAAGTTGAATAAATCTCTGAAATATTATAATATAATTTTGTAAACAAATTCTATTCTTTAAACCTAAAGCTATCTATTCTTTATTCCTATTATATATTATATATCTATTCTTTAAACCTAAAGAGGTTTTAAAAATCACAATGTCTGAGTTATTACGAAGACAATACATGTTTGTTGTTTACAGAAAACCAACACCTTTTAGATAAAACCACAAAAGGGGAAACCGGAAACCGCTCCGTGGCAAGTAATGCTTACGTTCATTTACGCTCAATAAGAATTAATTATCTAATATTACAAAATATCGTATGTTTTTGTTTGTGTGGTCTAAGGGCTCGTATACTGGTGGGATTATGAACCTGTCTCGAGTTTGGGAAGAAAAAGTTTAATGTAAAGATCACTGACAAATTTGTAACAGAACAATGAGTCGGATATAAAAGTATCTCCTTTCATGACACGGGCGAACGGATGGGACGGTAAGGTAGAGGACACGCTGATTATTGTGTAATTAAAATTCGATAGTGTTGGTTTTTTACTTTTTTTTTACTTTTTATCATAGCTTTCAAGCAGAAATAAGTCTACATTATGCGTGAAATGAATTTATTACTTGAATTGTTTTATTTATAACTTGTAAACTAATTTATTTATAGACACAGAAAGTAATAAATTATACGAACGATCTTTTACACGGTAACATTCGAGTACATTTATTCCGATATCGATGGCTCGCTTTGTAATTGCGGGCCATAACTTATGCTATCGGGGCGCTTACTATCATCGCGCACGGGACAAGTGCGTGACATCTAGTAGTCTTCGCTAAGATTACAGTCAGTATAAGTTACGTGCGCAGAATCGGGGTCCTCCGCTGCCGCATCGCTCATCGCTCCGCCTAATGCCTTGATCTCACGCGATTCTCCTCCGCCGCGAGCCCGCCGGTGTTAAATGTATCCGTCTGCTTATATCGGGTTACCATACCGAAGGCGTGGGCATTGACATGTCTTATTTGTTTTGTTTTGTTCACTCGACCGTCGTAAAGGTTGACTTTTTACGCGCATCGACGTGACGTCGCCGCCCGGTTGGATTACATCTCAGGCACCTGTCAAACGTCAATTCGAGGGTACCTGTTGATGCCGCCGAGGAAATCGTTTCTTACCTGCTTCAAGATTTCAATATTATGTTATTGTATTCTATCCGATGTAGTCTCGAAATTATTAAATTATTACTTGAAGAGCCAAGACCTGTCTAGATAATAATTTAATAATCGGCGGTTACACCTGTAACTTTCGTAGCAGGAATCAATTTGACGAAGTTAGGTTACGAAGAAATTAGAAATGCCCTAGCGCTTCGCTTGGCTCGTCTTGGCGGGAGCACTACCGTGCTACCTGTCTGTGGTGCTACCAGATTTGAAGTCTGTTTTTTTTTTTTAATTTCTCTACCTAATTGGCTTTTAAGTTGCACAAAATCTGTGTTGTTTGAGTAGTATAATGCTGCCTTCACACTAGCGTTTGTCTAGCGTAGGCGTTCGATGAACGTATGCGCAGCGCAGACGCTGCGACTACGCGGCGCGTACGTCGCGTTGTCGCCGCTTCTCTACCGGAACAATCAGTACGCTGCGCTAGCGCCGCGTGTGCGCGACGTATACGCCGCGTTACTGCGGAGTGCGGTGTCATGTAATGTACCCCAGGGCACGCGTTGATTCTTTCAATCGTATATAAGCGCCCGAAGTAATATGACATACAATGAGTTCAACAACAGAAAGTACTTTTGACATCGAAATGATTGTACATGACACCGCAGTAATGCGGCGTATACTTCGCGCATACGCGGCGATTGCGCAGCGTACTAATAATTGTTTCAGTAGAGAAGCGGCGACAACGCGACGTACGCGCCGCGTTGTCGCGACGTCTGCGCTGCGCATACGTTCATCGAATGCCTACGCTGGACAAACGCTAGTGTGAAGACAGCCTAAAAGCGTAAAGCTTGTCCTCGCTCACAAGATCACATCATGCCCTTGTCAAATTTTAAGGCGCACAAACGTGTACACTGCCATATTTTTGAGATAAATTCATTAGTGAATTTGCATAAAGATCGTTATAAATGTTTTATGATACGTATGATTAATGCTCGGCTGCACCCAAAGATTCCGAGTAAGTTGTCACTCGGGTAAAATAATTACAATGTGTTGTGTTAACGTCATGCTGAGCAGACACGACCCTTCATAGGTATTAAGATGTTAGCCTCAGTAACGAGTTGTCTCTCATTGTTAGCGCGAGATATGCCAACTGATAACTGCGGAGCTGGCGACTTATTTAATGCCTGTCGCTTTTCATAATTGAGATTGAATAAATGATTATTAATATTTGTTTTGATTATACAAAGAATTAATCTTTGCATCTTTACCCGTTCATTGTAATCGGCTTTTCAATTAGGTTAGTTTCCGAATCGGTGTATAAATCAAGGAAAATTCCGAAAGTATTAAGTGTCTAAACGCACTAGCCCGAAAATACGTGGCCGAAGTTCGGTATTATTACGCCTGCAATGTATTTTAAATTACTGATGACGAACCATGTTGAATTCACGTCGCGTTATAGCGTATCGTAGGCGTATTTCTGGCCTAGTGTGTTTAGACACTCAAGATACAAGTTGGAAGGCAGCTATATAAATCGGCAGCAGACGACGTATCGTCGCGACACTACTGGTTTCTATGTATTTCTATGAAAAGTGTCGCTAGCTTCATGTTGCGAGCTGCAGAGGGTATTTCATAGAATTACGTAGACATCGTCTGCGGTAGATTCATATTGTGTCCCGCTGCCAAACGGCACCTTTAGTTTCAAACTTATTTGGAAGAATAAAAAGTGTTTTTTATGATCCAAATCCATCATGTGACATGCATGCTTTCGAATTACTTTATGTCATCCTACGCCATATTCTTATCCTCTTGATTCGGTCCTTTATATGCAGGTTGCATAAGCCCGTAATATTATTTTTAACTATCTTGTGGTCGTTCATATGGCACAAATCATGTTATGTTTTATTCATATGAAACTGTTTTTAGAGCATGTATGTTAGTTACAGCTAGACCCTTACGGAATTTAAATCCCGTAACTTGAAATTGTTCCTATACATATTAACGACCAAGTTATATTCTTTGTTTCTATAAATTATAGTATTACTTATGACGCCCATAACTCCGTTGTGCCAAAATTTGTTAATCATGGGGGAACCATACATTTTTCCGGGATAGCAAGTATACTATGTCCTTACCCGGGACTCAAAATGTCTTCATACCAAATTTAGGAAAAATTAGTTCAGCGGTTTCTGCGTGAAGAGGTCACAGACAGGCACACATTCGCATTCATAATATTAGTATGGATATAGTAATGAATAGTGATAGCTTAAACAAATAATAAATCATGTAGAAATAATAAAATTTAACAATGTGAAGAATGAAATATACCTAATTGTATAAAACAGCTAAAATAACAAGGATAAAAATATCTGGCGTTTGATCTCGTTTCTCAAACGAATGGAGCCCTATCAGCAGTATTAAATAAAAAGTTGAAAGCGTTACATTAAAGAGTTTTAAAATTTTTAGAACTAAACTTAAAGATAAGGTAAATTCTGCTGAAATAGTTTCTAGTACATTTTACACGAAATTATTATAGTAACCTTGAGTAGGTAGGTAATTTTTGAATTATTAATCATGGCGTTACTTAATGTTATAACTAGAGCCAGCTTATAATTAACTAGATGATGCCCGCAACTTCGTTGCGTTAAAATTCGTTTATCGCGCGGAAACCGTACATTTTTCCGGGATAAAAAGTATCCTATGTCCTTTCCCGGGACTCAAAGTATCTCCATACCAAATTTCAGCCAAATCGGTTCAGCGGTTCGGGCGCGAAGAGGTAACAGACAGACAGACAGACAGACACACTTTCGCATTCATAATATTAGTATGGATTTGTTACTTTAAAATAACAACTATTATGGTGACAGCTGTCATTATTACAGACTTTTGCAATTCAAAACACATGTACAGTACCCGGCAATAAATATTGCACATCGACCTTTGGAAAGAGACATTCGGCTAATTTCGGTTTCATAGAGCGTTATCTTTGTAGCACACGCCTATTTGACATTATGTCAGTCGTTGTTCAAATTCAATAGAGTGCAGTCGCGTCCAGTTCAAAATATATATCTAGAGTTGTTAACACCCCTAAATTTGCTACAGCTGTAATTTTTCAAACGAATTTTAAATACGTAAACATAATTTGAACACCCTTTTTTATTTAATTTTACCCGAACCTAAAGCCGTAACTTATAGAAAATTTGATGTATTTTATACAAAGAATAATAAAATTGTCAAAAGGAGCAAACCATAATTGTTTTAACAGCTCCTAATATATACCGGACTTTTTGTATTTCGTGCGTAAGAGATAACGCTCTACAAAACCGAAATTAGCCGACTGTCACCTTCCAAAGGTCGATGTGCAATATTTATCGCCGGGTACTGTACTCATATGCGCACTCTCTTGTCTGTTTTAAGACTGTCGTGTCTCAAGTGAGCGCACGCCCTTATAATATCTATGTAACTATAGACTATAGAGTGAAATGTCCAAGCGTAAAAAGTGTCCACGTCGTATAAATCCTACTTACTTATTCAATAAGCGTTCACGCTGTGGGAAAGATATATAAGCCACTTTGTTTTAAAGAAACTACAGGCATTTGTCACGGCGCATCCGTATTCAGGGAATGCTAAGTGTACTTTGTGATACGATCGACGTGTTATCTTCGAAGAATCTGGGGACAGTTTTATTAAAACACGCACGTGGATACTACACGGTTTGATTGCAAGTCATTAGGGAAATCGATGCTTTGAAGCCTATCTAATGAAGTATCTGGGTGCATGTCATCACAAGAATCATCATCACTATCGTCACCGATACAAGAATCATCATCACTATCGTCACCGACACAAGAATCATCATCACTATCGTCACCGACACAAGAATCATCATCACTATCGTTACCGACACAAGAATCATCATCACTATCGTCACCGACACAAGAATCATCATCACTATCGTCACCGACACAAGAATCATCATCACTATCGTCACCGACACAAGAATCATCATCACTATCGTCACCGACACAAGAATCATCATCACTATCGTTACCGACACAAGAATCATCATCACTATCGTCACCGACACAAGAATCATCATCACTATCGTCATCGAAACAAGAATCATTATCACTATCGTCACCGACACAAGAATCATCATCACTATCGTCACCGACACAAGAATCATCATCAATATCGTCACCGACACAAGAATCATCATCACTATCGTCATCGAAACAAGAATCATTATCACTATCGTCACCGACACAAGAATCATCATCACTATCGTCACTGACACAAGAATCATCATCACTATCGTTACCGACACAAGAATCGTCATCACTTTATTAGTCTTCATCCTCAAAGCTTGACTATTTATTTTTGCGTCTTTTTTGGGGCAGGTTCGATGCACAATATTAGAGCATTTAGCATTATCCATTTAACTGTACTTTAAAGGCTCACAGTATGGACTAAACAGTTGAAGTGTTTTCATTGTTTGCTTCATGCAAAACAATTTCAGTACAGTCACAAGCAAAAACAAACAATCGCGACGTTATAAGGGGTAAAGAGGCGTAACATCTAAATTTTACAGCAAGCGGGGCTCCTGCAAACAAATTCAACCTATTCCCGGTACCATTTCACGCCCTATTTTATGTTTTGTACACCCCATTTTCTATTTTCGCATTTGGCAATTGAAATTCAATTGTATGAACTGTAGCGTAAAGTTCCAATTTAGAAACGAAGTTTCTAAAACTAGACTGATGATTTTGTGTATGAATTCTTTCATGATTCGTAAAATTTGACCCACTTTGACCTTAACTGTAGAGCTGCATTACCAAATCAAAATGGATCTCTCACCTGTGCTAGAGCTAGAGTTAATAGTTTTTCGTTTTTGTGTACAAAAACGACGAGCATAGGCTCATATTATGCGTCAACTAAAGTTAGATCAGCACATATTACAAAGTAAAATAATATATTAACCAGTAATTCTTAAAATACTAATTACCATGATCTTCATTCTTCTTTAGAGTCAAATTTAATAATAATATTATGTCGATTATAGGTTTACTGAATGTTAATGAGTCAAGTTAACGAACATAATATTTATAACTAGATGACGCCCGCAACTCCGTTGCGTCAAAATTCGTTTATCGGGCAAGAACCGTACATTTTTCTGGCATAAAAAGTATCCTATGTCCTTTCCCGGGACTCAAAGTATATTCATACTAAATTTCAGCAAAATCGGCTCAGCGGTTTAGGCGAGAAGAGGTAACAGACAGACAGACACTATTTCGCATTTATAATATTAGTATGGATTGATTTAACATGTGCCTAGGCAAATTTAAATTACTCGTCGATTAAATAATAGGTAATCAGTATTTTAAAAACTTTTGCAATGACTCTAATGGCCTCCTCCCAGGTCCCCATCTAGGTCTGAAATGTTTCCTTCATCTGATTATTAATGCCGCCCCATTTGTTTCTCAGTACTGAAACAAAATACTCGGAATTAAAAATAACAATGTAAAAGAAACTTTTCTAGAAAAGCCGTTGTTAACAAGCTTAAAGCGTCAGTCACGGATGTCACTGTCAGCTTTATTATTTTTAATGAATTACCCAGTTTTAAAGCAGAGTTCAGTTTTGTGTGTGCCTGAATGTGAAAAATAGTTTAGAGCCGTGTCAAAATTTAATTGGCCCACAATATGACAATCCTGTTTCGAATGTTATGTACTTCTTTCTGTAACTATATTTTGGATTTTAACAGCAACTATATGCAATACATCAAATAAGTTAGACGTGCCAATCAATTTCAAAGTTAGGAACCAAGGATGTTGCAAAACGTTATATGAATCTTTCACGTTCCTCTTTTTTCCGGGATTGGTGAAATCGTTTAAAGATGTAGCAACGAAGTAAAGATCCCAGGGTATATTAGCTTTAATTTATCCTTCTGAAACCTGTAGAAGTGCTCTACGGGACGCCACTCTGTACTAAGTGATTTTATTTGTGTTCACATTCCAATGCGTATCAAATTACGTGCCCTCGCGACCAGCTGCTTGATTAATGCGCCATGGTGAGCTTAAAGCACGATATTGACTCAAATAATTAACCCAAGGAAAGAAGATCCATCGCTAAATTATAACGCACGAGAGACTAAAATTTGTAAAACTGTCAGAACGAATGAATAAATCAGATGGTGAATAAACTTATTTTCGTGTTATTTTTCGCACTTTGCTGGGTTTGTAAATGTCATTTACTTTTTGATCTTACGTAATACTTATAACAAGGATTCGCAAAGCAAAAACTGAAGGATCGTAATTAATAGATCAACACAATAGTAATCACACTTTAAATTTTAAGGTACGTTTTTCTTAACAGAATAAACGATTCATTGCCTGTTTTCCTACCATCTTTTGTCACCTCATCAACGTATTCGAGCAGTTCCCCTGTATTATGTATTTACGTTTCTATTCGTATTCTCCTTGCTTTTCTTTATGCAAATTCCGAAACGGGTGCGCGTGTAAACCTTATCTGGGAGTGTCACTCTCAGCTGTGGAATCGATTTGGAAGTTTATTCGCTCTGACAACGTGGAGCGAGGAATCTATTCTGTATTATCAAATGGGAAATTATACTGTCCAATGTTATATTAAAATATAATTTAGATATTGAGACGTTGCCCGCAACTTCGTAGCGCTAAATTCGCATATTCCTGGTAAAGCGGGAATTTTTCAAAAACAAAAGATATCTTGCCGGATAGGCAAGATATCTTTTGTTTTGGTCAAGAAGATGTCTCATAAAATTCAATATTAAAGTATATAATACGTATTTAGACTAGCAAATGACATTATGCATAATGTTTATAGAAACTTAAAAGAACAGTCTTCAAAGGAGATAAAATTATTAAATACTAGCGGTCGCCCGCGAAAAATAATATTCCCTGTTTTCCTGCTTTTCTCTTGAAGTTTCTTCTGATTTTTTTCTATAAACCTCACGGAGCTCGAGACCTTTCCAACGAATGCAAAACCGTGGAAATCGGTTCGTGCGTTCTGGAGTTATAGATAGCGTCAGGAAGGAAAACCCGACTTAAAATTTAGTTTGTTGTTATTTTTAGCAATGTTCCGCGAAATAATTTTATTCGCGAAATAATTTTATTAATATTTTATTTCGCGGAATATTGCTAAAAATAACAACAAACTAAATTTTAAGCTATGGATTTCCGCAAAGTAACGCCTCATTCCATTAACTATTTAAAACCCGACTTATTTTTATATATTAGACTTGCTTTATACCTCCTGGAATAGAAAATATTGTTATCACATAATACAATAAATGCACGACTCAAAAAACTTTAACAACAATACTTAGTTAATAGTCGGCCTTACTGTCCACAGCGCGGCGGTTTCCTCCAGACAACCTACTAATAGAAAGACTAGTATTGTTGACGTAGCTTTAAGCTCAGCTTTAAGCTTAACAACTTGCAGATTCTGTGAGTAGGAGGAGACACCTATACACCTTCTCCTTGACTGTCCTGCTCTACTAATGAGCAGAAACAGGCACCTTGGTTGCTACGAATACTCATCCACAGAGGAAATTCGTGGCACCAACCCCAACCACATCGTTCAATTTATGAGCAGCATTGGGTTGGGGACGGTACTCTAATGCGAAGGAGTCACAATAGATCCTCAAGGGTCTCAGTGACATCAGGACTACCTTCAGCACAAAAAAAAATGTTGACGAAGCCTAGCATTGAGAATTACCTAAGAAATAGCATTTAGTCATAGATATTGATGATTTTCCATAGTATCCACCGAAGTAATTCTGTACCATTGCGTTTTAAATCTGTGTTTATAGGCTCTATGTAACTCGAGCCCTAGATATCACAGGATATTACACATAATAATAAAAATATAAGCCTTTATTTTATGTTTATTTTATGATTATGTGCGTGTGGGTTTTATTAGTTTAAACCTATAATACCTTCATAGAACGATTTGATGTATTGAATGTTAACTTAGCGAGTCATCGGGTAGTATTATTCTTTTTCAAGATCGCATTAAAAATATATATATTATAACCTTGTTTTTAAGTGAAGTATTTTTTGTTAACTGATAACTTAAAAGACAAAAATCTAAATGCACAATAAGTACCTACATAATATTAAAGTCTTTGTGGATTAGGATGCAGCAGATTAGGGCATTAATGTTCAAAACATTAATATATTAGATACAGAAGTTCTAATTATTATTACCATACAAAAAGAAAAAGTTTTTCGGTCAATTCTAAACATTATATAATATGTGTTGTACGCCTACTGTGTTAACAGTTTTAAACACATCAAAGCGACCTCAAAAACTTTCATCTTTAGTCTTGAGGTGCCATAAAATCGCATATTCCTTTCATTTGTAAAGTGGTTTTCATAAATGTGTGTAATTATGGTTACAAGTGTGTTGAGGAACAGTTTTAAGCGTAAAGATCAACATCAAAGCCTTCCAGTAAGTGTGAAATTATGCAAAAATGCAAAGATTACTAAGCTTTCGCGATAATTTTTGAATATTCTGTCGCTTTATTACATTTTTAAATTTGGCTTTTTCACAAAATGTTATTAGGAATACTTTCAATGTTTATGATAATTTGAGGTTAGAGTGAAACCTTACTTTGTAACATCAGTATGAAGCACTTTACCAATTAAACCATACGCACAAATTTTATTAATACACAGTTTTTCAAATGCTTTTTAATATTATCCTAATCCTAATCTTGTTAGGTTAAATAAATAATTTCGGCCGCCGTATCAGGCAATGCGATAGCAATTATTGCGCGATAATTGCCCCAAAATCGCAATTTCGTATCACGTAACAGCCAAAACAATACGATTGCAATCGATCGCTTACATGACACCATTGCTTTTGACAACCAGCAAACGATCGCGCGATTATTGCTAGTGGATTGTTGATCGCTATTTTTACGTGATAGCCCTGCCGGTTTAGCCTGGATAGTCTCTAGCAGCGTGTAAACAATATAAATTTTAACAGATAAAACAGAGAGACAATATGATTCCATAAGACTGGGCATAATTCATCGAGCATTACCCAAAACAAATGTTTACTTAGTTCCCATATTTCGTATTACATGCATCGTGGAGTTTTTAGGAGGGGCTCATAATAACGACAATTTTATTGTCATCCAGTAGTGTAATGAGCGTAATTTTTAGTCAATTAGTTTGTGTACTGGACTGATAATAATGTGTTTTGTTCTTGATTATAGTTCATTCATTTATTGTTATCAAGATTTCTACAATGTTTAAATGTTTCAACTATTAAAAAGTTGATTAGTAAATTATACTTAAATAATATATTTTCTCAAGATTAATGAGTTTCGACTGGTTGTTTAATCCTTCGATCGAGGATTCTTGGAAATGCTATTGTATTCTATTGTTGTCGCGATTGATGGGTTAATAATGTTTATGTCGAATATTCTTTGAAACTACAACCTATTTTAATGACCACAAATGTAGAATGGACCACATAGGAGATACGCTACTTTTTACTGCAAAAAAATGAACAGTTTCTGATTCTATAGGTCATTAAAATCTTATTAAATAATAAAAATATCTTCCGTAACTAGATTTGTAAAATTACAATTTCCACTCTTGCGAAGCTTTTTCGATACATTTAAGAGTTCGTGCTAGATAATTGAATTAATAAGTTAATTAAGCGACAACAGATTTAATTAACGATAAGTAGCTAAGTTAAAACTAGTCTGAGTGTCGTCGGTAACACGTGCTTGTGCCTCCCCTAGTCCCCTCTAAGCCGCTATTGGCTGAGCCACCCTAGAGTTCTTTTCGTGTAGGGTTTCACAATGCTCTAACTAAGCTCAAACATGGCGCCTCTAATACTGGAAACTATACTTGTTGAATAGGTGTTGTGAAAAGTTTATTTCTAGAATGCACACAGGATAATTCTGAGAAAATGTTAGGAATAATAATATAATGAGTAAAAACTAAGAAACAAAACTCCAATTCTATAAGATTTTAATTAGATTCTTAATTTGAATTTTAGAGTTTTGTATTGGGCTTTTTTCGCAGTAATCAAGTTGCGAAAATGGAACCGCACAAATCACAAGTTGCTTACAATTTACAATCTTTCATCATTTATAAAGAGTAGATAAACCTAAATGGGCATTTTAATAATGAACTTTTACCAATAATACTCTCGATCATGTCAGATTTCAAACGAAAAACTAACTCAAAATCGAACCACCCGTTTGGAAGCAATGATGCCAAATGGCACCCCTCTTTTTTCAGTGGTTTATAAGACGCATAGTAAACTTAAAAATACAAATTATGTATTTACTAAAATAAGTGTATACTGTAAGGACTTATGCTGGAGCACGGCTAGGGCCTATATTCTCAAATCACATAATTAGAATAGTAGAGTGGAAAGAAAGTACAAAGGAGACAAAACAAACACGATAAACTTTTACATTGTCTGTAACATGTGAAATCCCGACAAGGGGGCAACCTCACGCTATCTCGAAAATTTCGAAGGTTTATGGCCAATTGACATCCAGACACGAATACCATATTGAGTCGTGATCGAAGGAGTAATCCTTGTTATTTGTTGCTTCTGTGTTGCCAGTTTCTTAAATATTTGGATTTTTTTATTGTTGAATAGTTTAAAATATGATTTAAAATTTTATATTGTTACTAAGAGAAATTCTAAACTAGCACAGATATAATTTTGTCATAGATATGGCGCAATATTGAAAGGCTTTTAAGCTTAACAAACAAAAAGCTGTATAATGATAATAATCTGCAATCAGCTTTAGTATTTTTCCAAATATTTGAACTTTCAATCATGCATTGCCCTAGTGAAAGATAATCAAATTCATTATAGTTAGCTAGTTTAACCTTACAATAATTAAATCCCAGACCTTGCCAAAATTCCCACAACCTTATTAACCTTCAAAATTCCTTTAACGTGTGGAGATTTTTTACACATGGCAACAGTCGGGCGGCATTGCACCATAAACGTTATCACTATCGGCCGATCAAGGCGGATCGATCGGGCGATTCTCCTCACGAAATTAAGGAAATCGCTCATGGGTATATTATTCTCGATCCAGATAACATCTGCCCTCGAAGATTTCGTTGTTTTTGCGACGTTTCCCCATAGTTTTGTTGACAATTTAGTTTTTATGCTGGGTCATGCTCGGATTTAATCTCTTTTTAGTGTAAGACGATATTTTTCTTCTAATAATATTTTTTCGGTTCCCACTGCTTAAACGCCATTTATGAATCTGAGATTATAAAACTTTTTAGATTTACTACAAATTTACCATGTTTGTGCTAGCACTGCTTGAATAATCCGACACATCTTCAATAATCAAATATTAATAACTATTTTAGAACAATATGTCTAAAGCAGGTTTTGGCATCTTTCGTATGAACTACGAACAACGTAAAATTAATGTAGAGTTTGGCAGAATTTGTATCGTCAAGTTTACGTAAAAATTTTCTTTTCATTAAACTTTAAAGTTAAGTAATCATTAATATCTCTGAGTGCTGCGTTCAATGATATTATATGTTACTGCGTTATTCAAAATATAATATCAGTCCCACATGCGTCTGTCCACAGCAATTCCCGCTGCCTGGAGGGGCATTCGGGGGGACATTCGGCGAACAGATACTGATCATGAGCGTAATTGTATGTGGCGCTAACGAAACGTTTCGTCTACAAGTGGTGAGGTGTGGGCTCACATGACGTTGGGACTTGGGATATTGTAATTTAGGGCTAGCGCTGACGACAGGGACTCGACAGACTATCTGACAGCAGCTTGCAAGTGTACATTTGAAGTATGTATTTAATTATTTTTTTTAAATAATGATAATATAGTTCCTATCGCGACATTCGTAAGGTCTCGTGTGTAAATACCTCCGCGATAAGCTGCGATCCGCGAGCTTCTCGCAAGTCCTAAGACATTTATTGCAGCAATAAATTGCAGGAATTAGAAATGCAAAAATCTATTACAAGAAACTCACGCAAGACTTCCGCGAGTTAGGGACTTAGGGTCAATTTAGACCGCAACGCGATAATTATTGAAATCTGTGAATTCAGTACAAAATTTAGAAATGCATCTACGCGTCGCGTTGTGGCCTGAATTAACCCTTAACCCTACACAATACACAAACCAGAGCACAAACAATGGATGGACCTAATAATAATATTATAAGTAAAGGACCTAATTCGCTCAATGTATTTTTGAAGTGAACACTTCTTTAGAGGCATTGAGCACTTTGGTGGGATGGGTAAAAACTGTAAAACTCGCGTCAGATTCTCGTGCTGATCGAAAAACCTTGGAAAAGCCTTAAGATGGTTGGAGAGTAGTGTTTTGTGTCGAACTCGAACTCGAACTCGAATTGATTGTAAGGGTTTCGATTAATGAAAAAAATCGATTTTTTAAAAATAGTTTTTCATAAAAAATGGGTTAAAAAATGCACAACGTTAAATCAAGTTTTCACTTCTTTGGAGGAGTGCAACCCGTCTTTTTTATTTTTTTAGGCGCTATAAATAAACCGTGTTGATGATGGAATATAAATCAATCCTTTCTCGCAAAGACTACGTTCAGCGAGCACTTCAAACAGAACATTAATTGCCCAACTTAAGCAATTACAATTATAACTTTAATAAATTAACTAGGAAATAAATTGCTGCGAGAGAAATAAATTGAAAAATAACTGTGGATATAATTCGCTTTAGTCTAACAACTGTTTTATTGATTCAAGTCACAGACGATTAAACAGAGGAAGCGTATTAGAGGGGCGAGGTACAGACTAATTAGAGTTATCGGTTAGAAAGTACATCAGAATTAATAAATGTTCAGATAAGACGGCCATTTGTCGTTCGTTTAATTTAATGAACTGTGTCCCTGGAAATTGGATTGTTCATAAAATGTTGTTGCCTAAATAATTTCTTTGGACTTTAAAAACAGGACTACCTACATAAAATTTTGTGATTGAGGTAAAGTATTAGTTTTTAATCGTATGTAGTTTCCGACATTATCAAGCACTAGAGTGTCGTGACTAGGCCGAAGTTACGCCGGCGTAAATTCCGCATGATTACGCCCGCAATGTATTAATTGCCGACGACACACTATTCCGTCGCATTCAGTCCGTATTTGTATGCGTTTGACATTGCAGGCGTAATTTACGCCGCGTAACTTCGGCCTAGTGTGTTTAGACACGAGATTATAATAAAAATATTATAGCTAAAATATTCCCAGTCACGTCAAGATTGAAACTATAATATCAAAATCGATGCATATTTTTCATTTGCTACGCTTATACAAGTCTAACAAGCACTACTTACTTAGTCCTCGTAGGGGGTTAAAATAAGCACTGATAAAGGGGCAGTTGTAAATAGCAATTTTGGTTAAATTAAGTACAATTCTACTTAAAAAACACTCTCCCTTCCACCGCTCGCTATGATCTTTCGTGGATCTTTGGAACTATTTATATTATCGAACCGCTCATTCCATCATTTTTACCGCTCATTCAATAATATTGGACTGCTAATTTTTTTTTTATTACTGTCCATGTTATACTATCGCAATAATAAATCAACCGCCATAAATGAAATAACTGCTCAATATTTTTTTCAACTGATCATAATAACATCTCAAATATTTAAATAACTGCTCAAAAAATTAGTTCCCCTTATAATATCTTCCCACATGTGAACCCACCGCAACCTATGTCTAATTTGGTCCAAGTTGATTTGGTCGCTTTCTCGTTATAATGCCGGGTGGCCGCCACTTGACAAGAGGATGCCGGGGACAAATAAAAATTCACTCAACCATTATTATTGTCACACATTAAATATGCTTTACGACCCCGTTTAGGACTAACTAAAAAGATTCTTCGAAATATAAAGGGAAATATAATTTTACGATTCGTAAAATGACAATTATTAAAGTAGCGTTTCTTCTATTTATTGTCCACTTGCGTTTGACTTGCGTTTAACTTGCGTTTAACTTGCGTTTGACTTGCGTTTGACGTGAGTTTGACGTGAGGGCGACGTTGCGTTTGTTTATCGTAAATTTTTCCGCAACCAAATCTAAAATATACTAATACATACAAAATTTTATCAAAAGCCGTTTAGCGGTTAAAGCGCAAAGAGGTAACAGACAGACAGACACAGACAGAATGAAATGAATAAAAGTGATAAGGTATGAGTTAAGATTATCTTTGAGTACGTTGTTAAATTAAATTTTCAGTTACTAGCATTACATGAAAAATTTACTCATTAAAATTTTCATGGTCAGGATCTAATAAAATCCAAACAAATTAAAAGTAAACAAGCGCTACATAGACTCAACATGATGAAGAAGTTAATGGATTCTGGTAATCTGGGTAGGATTACTCGACCCTTTTTTGCATTTAATTCAGGTTACCGAAAAGACCATCAAAAAAGTAATTATGATGAATTAACGGAAACCAATTTTATGGTAACCGCATAATATAAATGATTTACAGTAGGATGTCTTCATACTAAACCCGAATCAGTCGCAATTATTAAGACTATGTTATATTATATAGCACGTACAGTATAAACCACATACACATTTCTCTGTATGGAGAAAGTTAAATCTATTTTTTTAATTCTTATCCAGTTTTATTTTATCTTCCTAAGAGAAACTTAGATTAACAAAAAAAAATCGAGAGACAGGATGACAACTTATTTTAAACTTAAAATTCATAAATCATAAGTCGTTAGTTATGGACACGCAGGACAACGATATTTTTAATACAAAACGCCTGACAGGCGTTATTAGTATTTATATTTATTAAAAAACTGCATGGTGCAGTTAATTTACTGTATGATATTTTTGCTGTGGCCACTGTGAAATACAAGATGTCTTCCCACACACTTTAGAAATCGAATCCGGTCGACTTCAAGATATGATAATTTTTTTCCTTTGTAAAGAGTCATCGGAGCGAAAGATTATAATTATTAAAAGAAATGTATTCTTTCTTATCTTACGGCACCATGCTGGGGTGACTTGAAGATGTTTTTATCACAATCATATTTTATAACAACTGTGTTTGTACAAACAACCCTAAGTAGCTATAAACTTCTAAATACAATCTAAAAGCTGTTTTAACAAGTATTTTTTAGAAAGTTTCTGAATTCAATAATTTTATAATAATTTAATTAATCTTATAGTACAGCCAGCGACTTTTCCTTTGTTTAACAATAATAATTTTCTATTAGACTTTTAAACACGTTTTCATATTCTCGTACCTACGAAAAAAACAAAAAACATTAAACTGATAATTGATGAGCAAAAGAAACAAAAAACATTAAACTGATAATTTCATTTTTGCAAAATGTAGCTAAACAATAACTTCGCCAAAAATATATTGTATTACATTTTTCCTAAGCATTTTCTTATCATGGGTCGTTTTTCAATAGAGTGTCACCCCAATGGGGTTAAGTCGCGGCATTAGTGAGAATATCTCCAAGTAACATTCACGTGGGGACAAACTTCTTACAACGGGCCCCAATTCTCATACCTCGTATATCATTTCATATTCGAATATCGTTACCCACATTAGTGATAAAAACAGCCAACCTTGAATCTTTTAGCTGTAATATGGCGCTTTAGGGATTCAGGAAGCAGTTGTAAGTTCTACTAATACATCCGTTACTCTTTATGGCTGAAAATACCACTAGGGGTAGCAAAAACCTGAACCTAATGCCACTCTTGGTTGGATACGAGTTTGTTGCAATCCATATTTTGCAATTTATTAGGTTTGACATAATAATATTATGATATAATATATTATGTAAAAGAATGAATTCATTTTTCCGTGGTTTAAAAATGAATAAATATTTCTTAGCACTTCTTCTCACTTATTAATTATATTTGCAATGCCTCAAGCTGTGCAATTAACTTTTATGATAATATTTCTAGTGCTAACTAATTACGTTTTCAAAAAACAGCTCAATAGATTACAAAATCGTTAACTGTTTTGGAACAAAAATATTAAGATTAAAATTACATATATCGCTATACGAAGGAAAATGTAAGTTCAGCAATAAAAGCACATTAATTCGAAGCGAAATTATTCGTCGCATGAGAATCAGGACCCTGACGTTGATATTAATTCACGGCATTATCTGTCGGCGAACAGTCGTAGAACTTTCCTTCTCAGTTCGTCATTATTAATACTTTTAATTAGCTAGAATTCATTAGAAATGACAAATTGTATATTTTGTAGATACTTTCATTATTATAATTCGTGGAATCTGTGAAACACATCAGAAGTTGCCAGTTTTCTCGTCCGAAAAGTTTGTCCTTGAAATTCATATTATTTATTTCATGATATTGCTATCTCTTATTATTTTTTAAATCAAAATTTATTTTTGTTAAGTAGATACTTATTTTATAAGCAACCGCCTGTACAAGGTGCTGAGTTTGTATAATGTATACTATAGGTACTTGGATGCCAATAAAGTATTTGAGTCTTTGAATCTTTGAATCTAAATCCATTTTTTTTTGGTTTATAGTTCGGTTTCTCTGTCTGTTAAGGTGTTACCTCTTCACGGCCGAACCGATGAACCGATTTTGCTGAAATTTGGTATCAAGATACATACTTTGAGCCCCGGGAAAGGACATAAAATACTTTTCATCCCGGAAAAAAGTACTATTCCCATGCGACAACGGAGTTGCGGGCACAAACTAGTAATAAAATAAAATGAAATTTCAATGAATGTTCTTCAAGAACACTTAGACAGGCTCGTTTCGAAGATACTTTAGCGAGCACAAAGCGTCAGAATAATTATAAAGCCTAGGCCAGTTGTTAATGTGAAGAAAGCGTACCCATAATTATAGTTCCGTACATTTCTCATGGGTTTTGCTTATTACTCATTGATGTATCACTAGCTGCAGAGGTCTCACCTTAGACAATATTATTATGAATGCTGCGTTCCTTATAGCGACACTGTCAGAGCTAATTGTGTAAGCGCTAAACCCGAGAACAGTATTAACACAATAAAAAGCACACAATAAACACAAGAAAGAAATATTAGCAAAATCAGCTACTGATTTTGCTAATTCCTTTTTTTGTAGTGTTTTTTACTTCGGAGGAAGATTTTTCAAAGAGAAAAAATTAAAATAATTCCGTATACCTAACTAAATTTAATACATCATTTGAAAACTATTCGACGTACGTTTGCTCGTTAGCTCGTTATTATTTAAGTATAATATTATGTACTTATTCGATACCAACTCATGGTAGAGCTACAGGTGTGGTGTGGCTTGTTGTTGATCTTTGCTTCGATATCCTTGATGCGACACATCGATGTCGTGACTGTTAAGTTTTCCTATGATGTTGTTTTAAACGTTGGGCTCACCTTTTGTTCTGTTATTGCTAATCATTAATAACTACAATTTTCTTTCAGATAGATGGAAAAACGAATGCAATCAATTTTCTTACTTCCTACTTTCTTTATATTTTTACCTCCCTCTTATTTTAATGGGCATATTAGTTAGGTATTATAATTATTATTTGATTTCAAGTTCAATTGAACTTGAAATCATATAGTTAATTATAATATAATTATATCAAAAGCTTAAAGCACATAGTTCTTGTTCTGGACTTAATCCAAAGCTGCTATAGTATTACTAGCTGTCCCGGCAAACGTTGTTTTGCCATATAAAGTATTTCGCCCATATTATATTTTTATTGAACTGACTGTATAAGTATGGCACCATGGCAACGTCAATCGCTATCCCGTCGCACAAACAATGGTCGCTGTCAATATTGAGTTGCAATAATTTACTATTATTTATTCAACAAATGCACTTGTCAATATAAAAAGTATCCAGTAGCCGATTCTCAGACCTACTGAATATATTGCATATACAAATACAAATACAAATATTTATTTACCAATAAAAAAATGTTATCATAATATAATATAACATTTGGTATAAATTAGAGCCGTTTCGGAGGAGTACGGTTACTAACAAAAAAGACATAATAATTTAGATTTTAGATGTATCTTTATTGCACTAAAACAAATTGCAATGAAATAAATCGCTCAGAAAACGAACCACAGAACAATCTATCGTATCAGTTGTCTTGTTAACAACGACTCTGTTTTTTATGGATCATCCTGAACGCTTTCTATTATCTTCTCTGGTGCGATAAAGTACCAGTTTACTTAGTACTTTTGGTATTCGAGATATATTTCTCTACAATCGCGAGGTACATAAAATTTTCAATCAGACTTTGTCGATCGTTACATTGAATCCTTTAATTCAGTGTTTTTCAACCTGCGGGTCTCAACCCTCTGGCCTCTGGGGGATCACGAAGCTTCTGTAGGTAGCAGAGGTGGACAGAACAATCTCAGTAAAAAATAAATGAAGAATACAAAATATAATATACTAGCTGTCCCGGCAAACGTTTCTTTGCCATATTATATAAAGTTATCGCCCGTATTATTTTATTGAATTAGTGACTAACGGCCGTTTCCAATATTCAATCTATCTCTGGTTTGACATACGACCGATCGCAGCTATCATTGAATTGACATAAAATATATGTCTCTAGCTAATGTCTAATGAGAGCTATTCCTATCTCTAGTAGGGCAAAACCAGAGATAGATCAAATATTGGGAACGGCCATAAGTAAGTATGTCACCATGGCAACGTCCATCGCTATCTCGTGACCCGCATCGCATAAACAATGGCCGCTCTATATAGACAAATAATTTGCAATAAAATAAAATTGCGACTATAATTAAAGATCTAAGCTATCCTATCTCTCAAGTTCGATAAAAGCACACATTTTAAAAAAGAAACATTAAAATCGGTTAAGTAGTTTAGGAATCCATCGCGGACAAACATCGTGACAGGAGATTTATATATAATAGATTATTAGGAACCTGAGAATTTGAACAAAACGATATTAATAATACATACATACAGACAGTCACTGTCTTTTGAGACGGTGACCGAATCAAGAACGAACGTAGGTAACGAAAAAAAACCTAATACCCCCCACTTCGACCGGCACAGTGGTACGGCGTTGACAGACTTCAGTACGTTGTTTGCGTGCGTGCGACTAGAGTCTAGACAGTAGACCTATGCGAAATATAATTGCATAAGTTGAAAAAAAAAATGCTATTTTACCACGGCAATTAGGTTACCGTGGCAGTCCCTCGAGTGCCACACGTATTTTTTATACCAGGGTCGCATCACGAAAAAGGTTGAAAAACACTGCTTTAATTTATTCGATTCTAGTTTCCTTTGATCGTGAAATAAAGGATTTACGAGCGGCTGATCCGGCTAATATCAAATAATGAGACACATAAGCCGAACCTTCTTATTGAAAGACGTTTCGATTAGTCTTTGATTGATTGCCTCTTGAACTACTCTTGAAGAACTATTTTGCCGACGAGTGTATGGAAAGATAAGGAATATTGTCTTTTCTCAAGACGTTTTTGATTTCAAATTACTGCGACTGCTTCTGTCAGTATTTTTACGCTTTTTTATGCCTGGGCTGTATGTATGGAACGCAATTTTTGAGCACGATTTTTACCTATATCCAGTAGTCTAATTACTTCGAAACTTTGCATACGTATTAAGAGCCAATGACAATGCAATAGTTTGATAAAATTGAAAAAAAAAAGAAAATGTTAAAAAAAAATTAATAATTGAAATTAGTTTTTTTCATGGCAACCATATTAATAGGCTTTGTCGTGGACATGTGTATTATGATCGCGTATCAGATCTACGTCGCGTAGCATCGAAGCGTATCATAATCGCTAGTGTGGACGCGATCATGATACACTTCGTATCATGATACACCCCGATCGCTATTAACCGCATATCTGATACGTGTCGTATCCGATACGCGTATCACAATCGGCAGAATGATCTAGTGTGGACGCATTTTGATGTCTGCACTCTGGGAGTTCTTAGCTGAATGAATCACTAGATCAATACGAGGATCGGCGAGACGATACGCGATTAAGATACGCGTGTGGACGTGGTGTTTGGCCGATCTGTGGCTCACGCGATAAAAGATACGCTATGGTCAAAAATAGGCGTCCACACTAAGATACGCATACACGATACGACGCGACGATCGCGGCGGAGATCTGATACGCGATCATGATACAGATGTGGACAAAGCCTTATATATCACGCAACAAACTCTATCCTATGTCCTTTCTCGTCTCTATAAATATCTCCAATCTCCATACCCAATTAATCAATACAATATTAGGTATATTATAAATTTATAATATAATATAAGCATGAAAAGATAACAGATAAACAGACAGATAGAAAAACTGATAGAAATACTTTCGCAAAACTTATAATATACTTACCTTAAATTATAGTATTTCTGCAAGTCAAGGATATATTACGTTCATTGACGTAAATTAACAATTCGCACCTATAGTAATTATTCTCCAAAAACTATCTATAAAAATTCTATAACGCTAAGTTATTTATGTCCAGATTGGAAATGTACTATAAGATATTGGCTTAATGCAATTTGCAGTAATGGCCGACGACTGCGTGCGGACTGCGGACTGAACACGTCACAACAATTTTAAAACACATTTAAGGACGTGCACACGCTATACGTATCTCAGGATTTCTGTTGCGTATAAAATAATAAGGTTTATTGTAACTACATTAATCTTTCGGTCGAGGATTCTTGGAAATCTATTGTTATGCTTTTGTTGTCGCGATCACTGGTGCTCTTATGGGGCTTGATAGGTTAACTTAAATGTTTAAAAGTATCCAATTTAAAGATTTCAAACAATAGGTTGGTTCCGACTAGAATATATCTAGATGCAAAATACTTACAGGTAATAGATATATTAATAATTTTCATTATTAAGCTATTGCATAACTTTTATTGCGGGCTTTGAGCGTAGCGCCCGAATCAAGAAATTTACCAGGGAAAAAATCTAACATCCTCCACTCCACGCACAGCGGTGCGGCGTTACCAGACTTCAGCATGGTGTGTTATACCTATGCGAATCATAATTGCACTAGATGTTCCGCGCGGCTTCGTCCGCTAATTTAGTAATGTCACGGAAATCGTACATTTTTCCGCAAAAAAGAAACCTATGTCCTTTCACGTGTTTTATTCTTCATATTGTGTACTAAATAACATCAAAATTGCTCGAGTAGTTTCTAAAGATAATAAGCAATTTTAAATAATTTCCTCCGTGTTTTCCACATTTTCCTCTATTTCTTCGCTCGTATTAGTCTTAGCGTGATAAAATATAACCTTTAGCCTTCCTCGATAAATGGACTATCTAACACTGAAAGAATTTTTCAAATCGGACCAGTAGATCCTGAGATTAGCGCGTTCAAACAAACACTTCCGCTTTATAATATTAAAATATAGATAAGACGTTATGCAATAGTTTTACCGCGGCAGTCTACGAGTGCCAAACGTATTTTTGTTTGTGCTGCTATGACCACTTGTCGCCCCGTTTAGGGCTATTCAAAATGTCAGTGTTCTGACAAAATTGCTATCTCACAGCGCAGAAGCTTGCTCCTTTGTAACTCCAGCCAACATAAAATATATTGATTTACATTGAACACGAGCGATTTGTACGGAGCAAATTCTAGCACTAAACAGTTTGAGGCGGTCCTATAAATTTGTATCACGAAATCGTGAAGTAATTCCATAAATATATATTACGTCGATTACGCTACGCCCGCTACTAATACTGAGTTTTGTATCGGCCGATACCGCTCGATCTCATAATACTGCTAACATTATATACGCTCAATCGCGTCCTTATAAAACACATCGGTTTCGGTGATAGTGGCCGGTTTCACTGGTTATTTAGTTACGCAGAAGTAATTTTATAGTGCCCATGTGTGCGCTGGACATAACTCTTTGTTTCCATGTGTCAGATGTTACGAGCATACCTGTCATTACTCATTTGAATTGAAACTATGTATTAATATTCATAATTCAACATTGAAAAAAATACTTGGTTTACAATATCGCCAAAAATACCTGTCTCTATGAACACTTCGGGACACTTTACAAGTTAACTACAGCGTTACTTCTAATTTCTGAAAAACATCCTTATAGTATTGTAAGTTTAACAACCAGGGCCAAATTGTCAACAGAAAGTACTGCCATATAAATGCCGCTTTGTCCCATCGAGCGCGCACTTTTTTATCCATTTGCAGTCTGAATATATTTCCCATGCTAAGGAATCCTCAGGCACACCATTGTTTCAACATGCATGCTTTTAGCTGAAAAGTTAATGACATACGTCGTTTGATATGTTTTTTAACCTTTTTCCATGCTTTGATACTCCGTAATGACAAGACGCACTGTGTTCTGAGTAGTTACTCAAGATTTCATTTTATGTTTCTGATTATGGCTGTTTAAAATGTAGACATGACAATATTTTGCTAAATGAAGCGTATTTCAATACTTTAGCGTTTGCCTTATAGTGAATAATTTTCTAAGGTTCGAAGAGAAACTAATTTTAGACAGTAATGTGATCAAAAACTTAATACTTTATTTATTAGAATCAAAGAAAACATAATTAAATTCTTTTGTTTTAAGGACATAAATTGTCATCTAATTTCTTGTCATATAAAACCTCTACATAATCTTGGAAATTAAATTTTATTGTCGTGTAAAATAATAGAAACGGAATAAAATATGGGAAGCTTGACCTATATGCAGTAGGTATATGGGTCCACATCAAATATGTACTTGGGGCAAATATTTGAGGAGATTTGCGTAGGTTACTCGGTTTACCTTCCTGTGGATGCCTCATTTAATATTCATTCTACAGGATTTCACTTATGTGTAAATGAAAATATAAGTATTTCTGGATATCTCGCACTTCTACCTGCGTTAATACAGTTGGCAGCGCTAGAGCCGTATATTTTTCGGGATAAAACTTTATACATATTAATATGTCCATTATTCATTTTCGGTAAGTAATTTATATATTATCCGAATACCAAATATCATCAAAATTGTTTCAGCTGATAAAGCTTAGGTAAATACTAAATACCTTAACAGATATACAAACGAACTTTTGTATATTTTGTTATTATGCAATAGTACCGATTGCTCTAATTGCAAACTAAAACTAATAAAAATATAAATGCGAAAGTGTCTGTCTGTCTGTCTATCTGTATGTCTGTATGTCTATTACCTTCTCACGTTCAAACCGCTGAACCGATTCTGTTGAAAGGTATGAAGATACCTTTAGTCCCGGGAAAGGATGGGCTACCTTTTTATATCCCAATTCCCAGTAAAATATACGGTTCCCTCGCGATAAACGAATTCATCTAGTCATACATTGTATAATAGTACTCTATAATATATCCTAGTCTACTATAATATAATACAATCCATTATACTCCATCTGCCTAATAGCAGTATGGAGATTTGTACGCCATTAAACTAGACGCAAATTCGATCAAGAGGAACGAGGCGTTAAACGCAGCTCGCCAACCGTGTGCTTCATTACCTCGCCTAGTTAGATACTAAAATGTTATACTACAACTATAATACTATTGTTTATTACTAGTAGTATTAGACTAATACACTCATTAGGCTATTGCATAACTTTTATTGTAGGTTTGAGCACGGCGAATCAAGAAATTCCGTAACGAAAATTAAACTAACACTCCGACCGGCACAGCGGTGCGGCTAGGGATTGCAATCCCGCACCTTATTCAATCCCTCGGGATTGATTTGCGGGATCCTGCATGTTTGAATTTATGTTATAAAATTGAAACTATAGGTTTATGTTTTCTCGTATATAGTTTTGTTATATGTAGTTTTTCATTTCATTTCATGCTTTATTAAAAATCAACTTTACTAATAGAAAATGTCTTAAATTATGCCACAAAAATATTTGTTTTGTAACAAAATAACAATGAAATTATGTGATCACTGTAGTCTTATTAGATATTAAAATTAAAATGCTTTTAATGCCTCAGCAATCTTGAAGTCAGGGACCTCTCAACATTAGGGCTCCGTATTGATTGCGACGACCACCCTCGCGTTTTTGCATGCCTATACTATACCTATAGGTCCCATAGTGGTGACCCCGAGACGGACTGACCCTTTGAACGGACTGACTCTGCAAGCAGCTTAAGATTTAGTGCAGCAGCAGATCCCATCCGCAGAGATCATAACACTTGGCGACTTTAACGCCCACCGCGCGGACTGGCTCAATTACAGTAAAACTGATTATGCGGGAAGATCTGTCTGCGACTTTGCTTTTGCGAACGACTTAATACAACTGGTAGCTACGCCTTCGCGAATCCCGGATGTAGACGGTCAGAATCCTTCCCTGTTGGACCTTCTGCTGACTTCAAATCCTGATGGCTACCAAGCATCCATGACCGCACCACTTGGTGCATCGGATCATTGCTTTGCCACTTACGACGGTATTGCGACAGCGTCCTGTTAAATACCATCGTGTGTGGCTCTACAAGTTAGCGGAATGGATTATGTATGCGGTTGTTTTTTGCATCCTATCCTTGCGGGCACTTGTGCTTCTCGCCGGATGATCCCGACAACTCCGTTGCCAATGTGGTGATGCAAGGGATGAAGCTTTTCGTTCCGTCCTCTGTAGTACCAACTTGCGGCAGATTTCGTCCCTGGTTTGGTTCATCCTCCAAAAGCTTCTCGCCGGAAGCAGAAGGCTTACCAATCCTGGGCCAATGCAGTATCTACATGGGATTTAAATACCAGCACATACAAAATGAAATACTCAAGAAAGAGATCACTCGGGCAAAGAAACAGCATGTCAATAGAATTGGTGAGAGACTCGAGCGCCTCCCTTCGAGAACCCGTGCATTCTGGTCTCTGGCCAAAGCCATTGAAGGGAATTTCTGCAAGCCAACCCTACCATACCTACACATCGAAAATGGATTGTTGTCCCATGACGCAAAACACACAGCCGATCTTCTGGGTAAGTTCTTTGCGTCAAGCTTGACCCGAGATAACGGGGAACAGAAGCCGCCGACCATACCGCGATGCACGGGCGTCATGTCAGATCTTTGGTTTCATCAGCGCTCAGTGCAAATTGTCCTCCGTTCCCTTGATATCCAATTAACCCATCAGTCGTGGCAAAACGAGACACAATGGCTTTTTCATTGTTATCACGGCCGGATGTAGCCGCTTGGGGCTTTATGAATTAAAGTCGAATGGGAATCCCTCCTATTGTGTTAAAAAAAGTGTGCTCCAGAGTTGGCTCAGATCTTAACGCGTCTTTTTCGGCTCTTCTGTTCTTCTGGCATTGTTTTTTTTTTTTTTTTATAGAAGGCAGGTCGCTATAGCCCTGGCGTCACTGCGACCCATGAGGATCTATTGTGACTCCTTCGCACTAAAGAATCATCCCCAACCCAATACTGCTCATAAATTGAACGATATGGTTGGGGTTGGTGCCACGAATTTCCTCTGTGGATGAGTATTCGTGGCGACCAAGGTGCCTGTTCCTGCTCTGTACTAGAGCAGGACAGTCGAGGAGAAGGTGTATAGGTGTTTCATCCTCCTCCTCACAGAATCTGCAAGTCGTTATGCTACAAATACCCATTCTGTTTAGATGTTTGTTGAGCTTGCAGTGCCCAGTTAGGCTTCTGGTAAGGATTCTTAATTGGTTCCTACCCAGGGTGAGCACTAATTCTGCTAGTTTCTTGTTGAAGCCAGGAATTAGTGCCTTGGAGTGTTCAAGGCCAGGGGTCTCAGCCCATTGCTTCCTGCATAGTGTGTGGCCCCATTCCTTGAGCACTTGTTTTGTGGTACTGGGAGTTATACCACAGACAGGTTCTGGGCCATATATGAGACTCTCGGCCCCAAGCCTAGCCAGTTCGTCAGCGGTTTCGTTGCCGGGGACGTTACTGTGGCCCGGGACCCATACTAGGCGGATGCTGTTGTTCCTTCCCAGTATGTTTAACGTCTCAATGCATTCCAGAACTAATTTGGACGAGACTTCTACGGCAGTCAGTGCTTTAAGTGCAGCTTGACTATCGGAGAAGATAAACACGTTTTTATTAACTAGGGCCATCTCCAGGCTTTCTAGTGAACAACCGAGGATAGCGAAGACTTCAGCCTGAAACACGGTCGCAAACTCCCCCAAACAGGCGTATTTGCCTTTCGGTGGCCTGCCCCCGTAGAATCCGGCTCCCGCACGGTTGTCTTTCCTTGATCCATCCGTGAACCAAACTATGTCGCTAGGGCGGACATCGATTGGGATTTTTCTTTCCCAGTCCTCCCTGGAAGGTATAAATACCTGATATTGCTTCGAAAAGCTATTCACCTTGATCATGGCATCTGATGGCATGGCCATGACAGGTGATTCACTGAGAGACTGTTCCAGCTGTCGAAATGGGGTGGAGGTCCAATTCGTCTTACCCGCCGTCCTGGCCCTGAGAGCCACCTTTCTGGCCTCCATCTGAACAAGCAGAGGAAGCGGAGTTAAGTTGATCAGGGCCTCGAGAGAAGCGGTGGGTGTTGACGAGAGTGCACCCGTGATTATAAGACATGCCAGTCTCTGTACGCTGTTTAAACTTTTATTACAGTATACTTGTTCAGCCTTTTTATGCCACACTACGCAGCCATATGTGGTAATCGGTCTCACTACGGCTGTATATAGCCATAGCATTGCCTTCGGCCGAATACCCCATTTAGAGCTGACAAGCTTCCAGCAGGAACCCAGGGCACATCTAGCCTTTTTCGTAATGTACTCGATGTGCTTATTCCAAGTGAGTCCTTTGTCTAGGATTACTCCTAGATATTTGACATCACCCGCAAACTTAATAGTTTTCCCGAAGAGTATTGGGGGTCTTAGTCCCTCCAACTTCCTCTTTTTGGTGAAAGGTATCAGGACCGTCTTATCAGCGTTTACTGTTAGCTTGACCCTTTGGCACCAATCCTCGACGACTCTTAGTGCTGACTGCATCAATCCAGCGACCACCGATGCGCATTTTCCCACCACCATGATCGCCAGGTCGTCAGCGTACCCTTGAGCGTAGTAACCTAAGAGGTTCAGTTCCCTTAGTAGTTCATCCACTACCAGGGACCATTCCAGGGGTGACAGCACACCTCCTTGTGGGCAACCTTGTGTCAGCCTGATTTTGAGTGTCAGGTCCATGACAGTCGATGAGGCTACTCTGTTGTCGAGCGTGGCTTTGATCCATTTCCTAGTAGTTGGATCTATATTCTTTGAAGCCAGGCCATTTGTGATAGAGCTGGTTGAAGTGTTGTCGAATGCGCCTTCAATATCTAGGAAGACACACAACGCAATCTCCTTATCTTCAATTGCTCTATCAATCCGATCTACCAAGTCCATTAGGGCCGTCTCGGTAGATTTGCCTTTTTGGTAGGCATGTTGTCTTTCATGCAGCGGCATTTTAGTGAGATAGGTGTCCCTTATGTGTAGGTTGACCACCTTCTCCATTGTTTTAAGCATGAAAGAGGTGAGGCTAATTGGTCTGTATGATTTTGGTAGGGCTTTGTCCCTGTCCCCACTCTTGGGTATATAGGACACCCTTACCATAGTCCATGCCAATGGGATGTAGCCCCACGCGAAACTTGCTCTGAATATTTTCAGTAGCAGAGGAAGGATAATATCCTTGCCCTGCTGTAAGAGGGCCGGAAATATATTATCCTCGCCGCCGGTCTTGTAAGGCTTGAAACTGTCAATTGCCCATGTGACTCGGTCAGGCTTAAAGATCACGGAAGCTCTTCTCCAATCGTCAACTGATGGTCTCGTTTTAACAATCGTGTGAGAGAAGGCTTCGTGATTTTCGAGATGGATACTATTGGGGAAGTGGACTTCGGCTAGTAATCTTAGCGTTTCTTCCGCCGTTTTAGTATAAGTACCATCTGGCCTCTTCAGAGTGCTGGGATGAGAGCTAGGAGCCTTAGATATGACTTTATATAGTCTGGAGGTTTGCGAGGTGTTATTCACTTCCTCACAGAACCTTGCCCAAGAGCGTCTTTTGGCCTTCCTTAGCTCCCTATTAAACGTCGTCAGGGCGGTTCTGTATGCGTCCCAGTTCCCGTCTCTTTTGGCTCTGTTAAAAAGAGCTCGGGTCTCTTTCCTGAGTCTGGCATTGTACCGGCTTCCTGGAAGACTTGGTGTACCCGATCCCCAAAAAAGGTGATCGCTCAAATCCTTCCAATTACAGACTAATCGCTATAACCAATTTATAATATAATGGAATCAATTATTATTATCAATAGCCAGCTCCTTCGATACTTTGATAAACAGTACGGGTTCCGTAAGGGTCGCTCGGCTGGTGATCTCTTAGCGTACCTAACTCGTCGTTGGGATCAGGCGATTGTGTCGAAGGGAGAGCTATTTGCTGTTAGTTTGGATATTGCGAAGGCCGTTGATCGGTTTTGGCACAAAGCGCTGCTATCAAAACTTCCATTCCATCATATGGGCTCCCCGAGAAATTAAGCAAATGGGTCATGCGGGATCCGCGGATCCGCGTTTTGTAGGTGCGGGATCCAGCAGATCAAAAATTGGCGCGGGATCCCGCGGGATTGCGGGATCCCGCTTTGCGGGATTGCAATCCCTAGGTGCAGCGTTGCATCGTCTAACATCGTTTCAGATCGGCAGACTTTGGCACGGTTTTTGTGTGCGTGCGACTAGACGTATAATATTATGTGTATTGTGTAGACTAGAAATGCTTTACCGCGGCAGTCATCGAAAGCCACACGTATTATTATCATAAAATATTATTATAGTAGGAGATGTAGACTATAGAATGACGAACTCTTAACCTTATCATTTTGAAATCTTAGGGTTTTAAAAGTGTTTAAACACACTACGAGTATGCCGAAGTTCCGCAGCGGAAATTCCGCATGACTACGTCAGCAATTTCAAACGCATACAATATGACGCGACGGAATTTCGGCATATAATTTATGTCATCGGTAATTTAAAATATATTGCAGGCGGAATCATACGGAAATTCCGCCGCGGAACTTCGGCATAGTTTATTAAAAACACTAGTTTATTAAAAAACTAGATGACACCCGCAATTTTGTTGTGCCAAAGTTATTTTATAGCGTGGGAACCGTACCTTTTTCCAGGATAAAAAGTATATCATGTCTTTTCCCGGGGCGCAGAGTATCTCCATACCAAGATACCAGCAATTGAACTCTATACAGGGGACTCATACACACGCTAAAGTATAATCACTTAGTTTTGATACACCCTGTATAGTATGAAATTGTGGCTATAATGGAGACCTGTCGGAAACGAGTTCACACAAAGCCCACGCGTGGGCTCTACGCTGTATTATCTCTATGGCTCTAGTCTCTACGTCTTGGGAATTGGCTCTATTTAAAACATCTTAACTTGTGCCTACCGTCGGTGATTACATAAGCACAAGACTTCAACTGATCAGGATTTTTGAATTATATGGTAACAATTATTATTATCTAATTTGAAATAATAATTATATTTTAATAATATTACTAAGCACTACATATTCATAATATTTCGTTAGTGATATTATAGAACTTAAAGATGCAAAAATTATATTCCAGAAAAACGGAAAAATCATCTATTTCACACATAGTTTGACCTTGGATTATTTTTTTTATACAAAGGGTATCGACGGGGACTTTTAAAGGTTTTATTTAAAATGGCGTATTTAACGTCTCTACGAATTTTCAGCTGTGCGAATTTTTTCTAAGTTAGGACTTTTTTGTTTCTTGTTTGTATTGTCTATAATAAAGATTGATGGCCAGATAAGACATATTTTGTTTTATATTTCAATGAATTGCATCCCTTATACCTCTTTAATTAGGCTAATGGTGGGGCATGCGCATTTGATTTCGTCGAGATTTTATTTACGAGCGAGTGGGGCATTTTTCCACAAAGCACACGAGGTCAGCTTAAGAGGGAGGAAACGACTTCGGCCTAATCCGCTGACTTTTATTTATTCAGTGAATTAATCTTGGGCCGGGGGTGGCCCTTATTTCCTGTCGTCTTATGCCCCCACTAAACTTTCACGAAATATAGAAACAAAGTTTCAACGTGCCTAAGACAGATAAGTGCTAAGGCTTAGTGATATCAAGTGGAGTGTCGCTATTTTTTGCACATAAATCCTTGTGTCCCTGCTAATATTTTAACTTATGTTTTTTTGTAGTACTTATGTTTGTTAGTAGCAAAGTTTGCCACTGAGTCAGTCGCGGGCTACGTCTATCGTCTAGACTCTAGAGTCTAGACGATAGACTCCTATTTCTAGTGGTACAATTTTTTTTCCGACTTCTAAATTTCTTTTTAGTTCGGAAGCGCTTTGATTGGTTTATGTAGAAACGAAAAGTAAAAAAAGTACGTCCTGTACATTTCATTATTATATTGATTGTTAGAATAAAAAATTAAATATGAAGACTTACATATTTTATAAATATATAAACTTTAATTTAAATTTAATTGTTTTATTTAGGTCACTCAATAATTAATTGTAATACAATTCCTTTAAATACTGAACAATCTGAATTCTGAAACCTGACAACAATTAATTGACTTTAAATCTTTCTTAATTTAAGTGATACACTTAAATTAAGAAAGATTAAAGACGATTATAAAAATAATAATTTAGGTTAAATGTCTTCAGCTTTAACAACATTATTTAATTAGCCTGTGTTAAATAAATATACATAATTTTAAATATTTTGTATTTACTTAAACGATTTTGATCAACATCGCTGTTGAATGGATAAACGCCTCACAAAAGACCCTAGAAACCGTCAAAAAACAACCAAAATAATTTTCATCCAGACCACGTAAAAATAGAAAAATATTTTTAAGTTGTTCAGATCCAATTTTCTTCCTAGCTCCGTAGACAGAAAGCCGTATATCGTCAAACGTCAACAATGATCTAATAACAAATACGATACATTATTAACGAAACTTGCTTGTTCAATTAAAGTAGTTTTTGTAAAAACGTGACATCCCCCAGGCATCGGCACCAAATACAGGCGGGTCTCAAATTAGATTCTTAATGAATTATTTATCTTTTCCTTACCGGTGACGGGGGATATTAAGTTAAAAAATTCCAATCTAAAGTTAAGCTCTGGGAACGTATCAGTTTCAGAGATGTCACGTGTTGCTTAAATTATACAGACTGCGTAGTACGGAACGCAATAATAATTATTGATGAATCTTCGGGTAAAAACTTCAGCGTGTTACACGACCGTTACCTTAGTCGATACGTGACCACGTCCGCCGTATGTAGAAAATAAGAAAACTTCTCTGTGACAAAATCTTCAATTCCTTAAAACTACATACATCAAACATGCATCAAAATAAATAGATTATAGCGTAGAAACCGTAAAATTATCCGAGTTGAAGAGTATCATATTGTCCTTTTCCGGAATTTAAAGTAGACAAAATTTCTGCAAAATCGGTTCTTCAGTTTGGGTGTAAAAAGGCAATAGACAGGCATAGTACTTTCTTATTTATAAATTATAATTTAAGTATGGATTGAAAACAATAAGCTAACATAAAAAGAGGAGAATTTAAATTCTCTACGACTTTTGGACAAGATTTAAAAAAGCTTTTCTGCAATTTTACTGCCGAATTCGAGAAATAGATAAAGATTTTATGACGTAAGGATGTTAATTTTAGCCCCGAACCCTTATAAGTTCAAGGAATCAATGTCTACTATGACCTGTTTACCGCCGATGTATTTATTATCACAGCGGGGAAATACGAGCTCTATTCTTATATTTAACGGCCGTTCGTGTGTGGTCTGTTCCGCACTGCTTCTAGAAATTTCTAGTTCAGTTCCTGGAAGAAAGTATGAAAAATGACATAAAATTGAGATGAAAACGGGCGTAGTGTGACCTAAAATTGGACCTCTTTGGTATACCTAAGTAGGTGGTGATGGTCTATGGTCAGAAATCCCATCATTTTCACGTTTAAAGTATCGTATAGGCCCGGAAATACTGCTGGTGACAGTTCGTTCCAGAGTTTTACAGTGCGCGGTAGAAAGTTACGCGAAAAACGCACTGTAGAAAACTGCCACTCCTCAAGGTGATGAGGATGGTATGTTTTTCGCGTGAGACGATGGCGAAAAGTTGCAGGTGGTATGATTCCGAACAATTCCTCAGAGCACTCCCCTTGATACAACCGATAGAGGATGCAGAGTGAAGCTACATCTCGGCGTAATTCCAAGGTGTCCAAGCTGTTTGAAATACTATGGCAGTCAACAATATGAGCGGCCCTTCGTTGGATACGATCCAGAGGGAGCAGTTGGTATTTTGGCGCCCCTGCCCAGAGATGAGAACAATATTCCTTAAGAGGCCGAACCTGCGCCTTGTAGAGTTGTAGGCGTTGGTCCGGACTGAAGTACTGTCTTGCTCTGTAAAGAACGCAAAGCTTCTTCCAGGCTAATTTGGCCTTACCCTCTAGATGATATCGGAACTGGACTTCGCTCGATATGTTGACGCTAGGTATCTCAATGCTAGGGGAGATGGTTAAAGATGTGCCCTCGAAACGAGTATATACGACCACTGGTGACTTTTTAGTGGTGAACGCGCAGACTTGTGTCTTGGCGGGGTTGAATTGGACTAAGTTACGTCTACCCTATTCAGAGACCTTCTCCAATGAATTCTCCACCTTAGACACAAGTTCGTTTCGACTCTCAGTGACATTTTGCCGAGAAATATTGGGGGAGCCGGTATATACAGCATCACCTGTACTATCATCTGCATAGCAATGAATGCCGTTAATTATAACTTTTTCCTTTTATTTTTTGGATGAAAAAGACTACTTTACATTTTAAAATATAATCAGAATCAAGAGTTTTATATCAATAGTTATAAATAATAATGTACACATATCCATTAAAGAAGTGGTAGCTATACTCCACTCGGGCTAACTTGTCGCTAGCGGAATCAGTGACCGCTAGCGACTAGCTAGCCCGAGTGGAGTATAGTATGTTATTAGAAAAAAAAAACAATACTGTATTTTGGCAGTCGGACAAAAAACACGAGTTCAACGCAGCTGACGCGTTTTCAGCTACAACCCCCGTGTCTTTATAATATGTAATACTCGTATGAGAAAATTGTTTCTATAAATTACTTTTTAGCCCATGGCTCCAATAGGAGCTCCTTTGAAAAATATAAAAACGCGGCAACTCTATTTACTCGTCCAATTTTTATATTTTTTATTAATTACCTCATAACGAATACCCTGGGGGATTGTTTTTTTAGAACGTTGTCTTGCGTGAAATTACTTTTATTTAGCTTTTTAACCGACTTCCAAAAACGAGGAGGTTATATGTTCGGCTGTGGATATTTTTTTTTTGTTTTTTTTTTTTGTATGTTCATAATAGTCTACAACAAAAGTCTTTGAAGCTGAAAAAAAAACTTGTGGCACTCGGGGAGTGTCGCGGTATAAAAGCATAGCATTTTTATCAACTTATGCAATTGTTATTCACATACGCCTAGTCGCACACACACAAACACCGTGCCAAAGTTGGCAACGCAGCACCGGAGTGGGGTGTGTTAGGTTTTTTATTCGTTACGTAATTTCATGATTCGGTCCCCGTGCTCAAAAGCAATGCAATAGCAGTAGATGCAGCGTTTAGTGATATTCCGTTGTCCACCGAGACTCGAGAGTTATACAGGATGTAACAAAAATAAGTGATACTACTATAGGGTGTGTACGTGTTCCTTGTAGAATGTAGAGAGTTCACTATGAAAGTGGCAGCGCTGAAAGACCAACATTTTTTTTTCACTTTTGTATGGGGAAACTCGTGAGTCGTGACACTCGGGCCCTTTTACCCATACAAAAGTGAACAAAAAATTTCGTCTTTCAGAGCTGCTACTTTCACAGTGAACTCTCTACAGGGAACACGTACACAGCTTAAAGTATTATCAATTATTTTTATTACACCCTGTATAATAGTATTATGTGCTAATATCTCTGGAGAATTGAATTACCATCAACATCGGAATTATCTCGTCGAGTCCAATATAGTCTAAATAACTTGTACATTGCTATCATTAATTCACTTACCATCAGCTGATATAGAAATAAATGGCCGTTGTCATACAACTTTCCCGAGCGGGAAGGTAAGTCACCCACGCTGTATGTTTTCCGTGTTCTACAACCGTAGAACCGATAAACTAACAGTCTTTACACGTTTTACTGGTTTTGTTATTGATAATATTGAAACATTTTACTAATTGAAAGTTGATAGATATTATAGTCAAAGTAAGTTAAGATGGCACACGCGGTCATTGACCTTAGACTAGGAGCTATGTGAAAAATGTTCGCATTGTATTTTGTTAACATAAGAATAAACTCTCATAAAAACACAGACTATTACAGATTCATCAGAAAACCTCTTGGTAACTCTCCAACTATTTATGAGTTCGAATCATGCTCGGTTCACATCGAGTGTGCAAAATACGATATCACCCTTAGACTAGAAACATCTGTCACTACATTGTCAATCGCGGTTCGAATAGAAAACGATGTATGACAAGCTTTTTGACAGGGGGTCAGTGAACGCTACGGACAGAATTCAGCAATTTGAGAATAGATATTCTATTACTTTTGTTTGAAATAATTCGGTTGTTTTTTCAGGTATTGACAATCTCTTTTATCGCCCTGAAATCTAAATAGTCAGCGTTCGCATCTCATCGTCGCGTTGCAATGTGACAGACCCTTAATTTTATCTATAGATGTCCACAAGAGAGTAGAAAACGGAATATTCCAGACTTTCTTTATAGACGTTCTTTGTTTTAATCATTAATGTGAAGAGCTGAAATCTATTGTATCACTTAAGAGTCCATTGCCTGATTTGCATGACAAAGCCTCTGAAGGAATGCCTAATAGAAGTTTTGCATTCGTAACGAGCCATACAAATCGATGTTAAATTGGACTCAAAGAAATCGGGATTATGAAAAATTTTCCAGCATTTTGGGCATTTCCTTATTAGTT
Organism: Polyommatus icarus; assembly: GCA_937595015.1. Classification (NCBI taxonomy): domain Eukaryota; kingdom Metazoa; phylum Arthropoda; class Insecta; order Lepidoptera; family Lycaenidae; genus Polyommatus; species Polyommatus icarus. Next base: position 8,100,211 of record OW569335.1, on the reverse strand, counting down.
ATTACTCATTAAGTATTTTTAAACTTGAAATATATAAAGTAGATGCATATTAATAGGCTCTGTTTCTTGTAGGTACCTACTCTTATTCTGAACCCCGTTAGCCATTTATTACATCAAAACGAATATAACCTAAGTTAACTTTTTATATTTGCAATTATTATTCACTGAATGAATATTTAAAACTTGATTTTATTATTGGACAATTGGACATTGCAACATTATGTTTGCTGAAGTGATAATTATGATTTTCAAAGAGTTCAATAATGGCATTTGCATTTACAATTTTATTCAAATTTAAATTAAAATGGCTAATAAAACACGTTTAATGTTCGAATAATTAACAATAATTATATAATTATGAAGTGTGACCAATTACTACAACTGTGTATTAATATTTCGTAATATTATTAAATATTTTAATTACTTATGCATTATTAATTATAATGCATTTGATTTTGAAGGAACGTATATGACGGAATTAATATACACAGCAATGATTACTTATGTCCAATTAGAGAAAGAAAATATACTAATAACTAAATGATCCTTTTAGAAATATGTACAAGGATTAAAAAAATTACAAGGTTTAAATTCTTGTAAATTATTTCAATGTCAGCTAATTTAAATATACACACATACACACACACAACACACACACACACACACACACACACACACACACGCACACACATACTAATAACATCAATAAAACAACAAAAAAAAATCAAGACAATTTTTTTTCATAATAATTTTGAGCAACAGACCGTAATAATTGTCTTGAATGCCTCAATACCTTGAAATGAACACTGAATGAGAAGGAAGTTGTGGTTTCAGTCGTCACTTGTGACAACCTGACAACCCAGACTGAAACCACAGTTGTCAGTCAGAAATCTGGCGCCAGGCAAGCAGGATCGTATGTCTTGTGATCATATTATTGTCTTTTGCCCGGCATGTAAGATTTTCTGACTCGGTTCTGAGCCTGTAACCAAGATTTCTTTATCGTTTCTTTATAGAATCGCCGATCAAAATGTATGTAACTGATATCAACGTCATAATAATTATATTAACGAACGCCGGGCCGGGACACAAAAACACGATGCGACGTCGCGTCATGGGAATGCACGACGAGCATTAAAAAACTACGACGACACGACACGTAACATCGTAACGTGCCACGGTACACGGCACGACGTAGCGTTGTAAAAACTCACGACAGTAATTGTTATTCAAAATTCAAAGAAGATCCATCGTGAGTTCCTACGACGCGACCGCCGTGTACCGTGGCACGTTACGATGTCGTGTCGTAGTTTTTTACGACGCGAAGGTCTTGGCTAAAGGGCCTAAACTGCTTCGTTAGCTCCAATTGCAAGTGTTTATTCAGAAGTCGCCTGATGCCTGATGTTATAGTTTTTCGAAATGAATTCCAAGATCTTGTGCTGCAACTGACAAATTATTGTTTCAAGATATCGTAGCTTATTAAAAATTCAATCATGATTGTCATAATTTTTCCTAGGTTTGTCCAGGCGCAGTACATAACTTCGTATTAGCACCATAATCCTTTTAAAACATTTTATTTTATGACACGACGTGAATAAACTAAAGCGATTTAAGCCTTAAGGTTTATAGTCTTTAAATCTGCGCTATAATCACTATAAAGGATTTACGACAAGAGCGATTTGATTTCAATTACAACTGGGGCATTTGGCGAAGATGAATTCAAGACACGAGTGAAGTGGGTAACTAACAAATTTGACAACCGTCGCTTTTGCAAAAATAGAGGCTTTAAGGCTGCGTTTCTACTCTTTCTTCCGCTTAGCTGCTAAGCTACGTTGCTACTTGCGAGGAATGTATTTTTGAGAACCGATAGAAACGCTTCATTTGCCTGACCACGTTCAGCCAACTTCAGCGCAACGTCCTCTATTAGCTATGTCCATACTGTGCACTTTCGTCTTCAATTGTCGTCATCTTCTTTCATTCAACTTTCGTATTGACGCATTCAATAATTCAATGCGTCAACGAACGCAACGCCAACATTGTCATTAATGAACAAAGCGAAAGTTTTGGATACGGTAGGCATGCGTAGCGGGTATGCCTCACGTTCGCTGTTGACTGCGCTATAACGCATGCCCTTGATGAACAAAAAAGGCACAGTGTGAACCAAGCTCTTGGTTCTTGTAAAACACATTCCTCGCAACGCAGCTTAGCTTAGCGCCGGTGGAAACACAGCCTTGGACCGGTCCAAGGCCACAGCCTTGGACTGGTCCTAGGCTGTGTTTCCAACACATTTCAGCATTTAGCTGTTGGAAACACATTTCCACCGGAGCTGAGCTTTTAGTTTCAAACCATTTTCCCAGGAAAATGGTTTGAAATCAAAATAAAGTGGTTTCTTTGTAATATACCTAGATGTATTAGCTAGGTGATGAAGAGGTAAGATACAAGGTTTGTTCTTATATTGTATTGCTTATATGTTGAATGATAAACTAGGTAAGTTTTAAAGTTTGTTCGTTCGTTATATTGTTCTTATGTTGCAAAATATTAGTTACCCACTTGATCCACTCGTGTCTTCAATTCATTTAATGGCCGTTACAGTTTCAAAATATGCTTCAGTGGCCAACTAAAATTTAATAAACACTATAACTCCGTACCCGTGCGTGGATCGCGGCCAATAAGGGGTTTTATGGGGTTTTTATTACGAGCCACGAACGTTTATCATTAATAATGGGATATTTAAAGTTCCATGATAAATAGAGTATCATGTTGCCTTATTGGCATTCAAGTTTATGTTAAACAATTAAAGGAAAAGAGTATTTATGTTGAAAGATTATTACGCTATTAAAAGTCTAGAATACCTATTGTTAATTGATATTTGATACTGATATTATTCGAGTGCAAGTGAACTTCAAGAATTCTAAAGTTAGAAAATTTATGATTCTTGAAATACAGTCTATTCGCTGGTGATATCCATGAGGCTAATACGAGTATGTAACCTGATGACCAACTAAAGAATTTAATTCTGGTTCAATTACTTAAAATTACAATAGACATTCACTTGTATAAATATATGTGTCAATGGTAATATTATAATTATTATCATAAACTGTTACGTTCTTCGTATTTGCAAAAGAGAAGACAATATTTTGAACAAACTTAATCTATTCTCAAATTGCCAATTCATCGCTTCTTGACTAGAAAGGTCATTGACCGCTGGTGCCACCTTAAATTCTTTTGAATATAATTAGATCCTATCTAATCGTCGCATAACAACCCGGACTGGCGCTACCATACTCGCGAAGACATATTGACTCAAGAGCCTACGATCAAAACTCTCGTAGTATGAGAACTAGGAGTAGGAGTTCCACCTGCATTATTTATCGCGTTACATTACTGCGTATCAGCTAGAGATGGCTATCGCGGTGTACACGCCGAACTGAGGTGCACGCGCAAACTAAAGATTTGGATCGTGTTTTTCGCGTTTCCGTTGTCACACGGTACAAACACAGTTTCTACTAATCCATACTTCCATACTAATATTATGAATGCGAAAGTGTGTCTGTCTGTCTGTCTGTCAGTCTGTATGTCACCTCTTCACGCCCAAACGGCTGAACAGATTTTGGTGAAATTTGGCATGGAGATACTTTGAGTCCCGGGAAAAGACATAGGGTACTTTTTATCCCGGAAAAATGTACGGTACCCGCGCAATAAACTAATCTTGGCGCAACGAAGTAGCGGGCATCATCTTATAGTATTAAATATTATGAATGTAACTTGTAATAATATTATGCTTTCACTTGAAATATTTTAAATTAATAATTATAACATCATGAATCTATGTACAAAATATATTAAGAAAGGTGGTATAATTGGTAAGTACATATTACAAAAATAACGAAAACAAAGCTTTTCCGTTAAAAGGTTTTGCCAAATAATGCGACCACTAAGAAACTATTTTTCAAAATTACATCCAAAGGTGGTTCAAAATCAACGTTTTCTTACTTTAAAGACACAAGTTTTTTTGTTTATTTTCTATTTTCCTGAAATCACTCTACCTCTAGTATAAAAAATATTTTCTGTGTTGCCGTATAATTGTACAATGGAAACAGTTTTATCAGAACTTAGCGCGCTCATAACTCTTTTGTCTCTGCAATTATATTTAAAAATATTGATTTTATCTTTGCGCGAAATATATTGTTTTATAGGAAATGTGCTGGATTCTCTATATTATACCCATGCCATTATGTTTTTGGAGTTATCTTTACAGTTTCTAGAGTTCAAGAGTATTAAATTTATTTCTGCTGTTCATTTGCTGGTTAGGTATACTTACTCGTAGTTCTACATTTTTTCCGAAAGTTTTGTATAATATGATCCATTTATCGCGTTGGAACTATACATTTTTGAGATAAAAGCTATCTTGTTCAGAAATCTATAATCTGTCTTGAAAAGATTCAAAGATAAAATATTATGTACGATATCTTTAAATATTTTCAGGACTAAAAGTTTCTTCATATGCTTTTTTTAAGGGCGTTCCTTACGGAGATACCGTAATTTACCGTATTTCCAGCCTTTTAAACTCATAATTTGAAAGCTACAAAGTTATAATAGAAATACAGCAATAATCTTTAGTATATCAACATTCCTTTCCCCGTTTTAAATTTTCTATTTTTGTTTTATATACTCATGATATCAGCTTCCAAAGTAAAACCAATTTATCAAAATTCTAGCATACATTCAGCTTCTTCTTAGGATTTACAAATTACTTTTATTTGAAACACACGCCAATAGATCGACAATATCATAAACTACATATTCCCCGTTTCTAATTTTTTTAGGACAATTTTGAACTAAGATAAGTAAAAAAATAGGGTTTCGGTGCGATCTCGGCAACGCAGCAAATGTATGGCGAAGGTCGTTTGCTCGGGGGACACCCTTAAATCATTTCAACATGCAGAGATAGCAGACAAGCTTGCGCATTTAAAATATAATTACGGAACCCTAATACTAGTATGCATACAATATCAATAAGGAAACAGCCAAAGACGATAACGACTAAACAAACAAAACGAGGATTAAGGTTTTGAGTAAAACAATCACGCGTCCTTAAAGTATAATTCCTATTGAATTTTCAACAGCCGTATATTTCGGTTGTTGAGGGTATAAATAATTAATCGATCGTCGAAATATTTTTTCGATATTTTGAGTAACATAGTCACGTAATCCTTCTTTAGCCTGTCTCTTTGCGAATTTTCAATTCGTCTGCGATTGATTGAAGGGACTGGCCCGGATTGATTTTTAAGTAGACCCGAAGAAAAAGCTTTTAATAAATTGAGCATTCGATACAAAGACAGAAGGAATCCTATTTACTGGCGGGATTACTGGATTCCTTTGCGTGTTTCAATTTGATTTTGTATAAAAACCATTTCGTAATTAAATGCTCAACATTTTCATTAAGCTGACAGTATCATTTTGAATTTAGCGATTTAATCTTGTCTTCGTTTTATTTTTTATACTTAATACTAGCTGTTGCCCGCGACTTCGTCCGCGTGGACTTCAGTTTATAGCGCGCGATGTCAACAAAATTGGTGTCAAAAGCTTTTAATATAAAACAATCCTGGTACCCCTTAAATCAAAATATCCAAAAATAGCTGTGCAGTGTGCACATAACTTATTTAATTTTTTTTAATTAAACTTTATTCATGCCAAATTTTAATTTTTAAAGTATATTTACTATTTAGCCCCCTCAATTACACAACTTTATCCATAAACTATTTGATAGCCGATAGGTTTAAGGTTGCGTCACTGCATAGATAACTTTATCTATGCAGTGACGCAACCTTAAACTTTTATTGTTATTATTTACTATTTTACGTTATTAAATAACTCAGTACTTACTGAGTTATTAATAACGTAAAATAGTACATAATAACAATCGAAAAAATCGGAAAAATAAATTATGATGATACCACCTATTACAGAAAGACGTTTGTGTAAGCAATAGCGCGATGTAGGAGCCGCACAGCGCTATCTATTATGAATTTTTGTAACTAACTTAATTTGAACAAATTTGCGCATTTTCACCCCCTTGCAACCCTTTTGTCTAGTTAAAAAGTAGCCTATGTCCTTTCTCAGACTTTAGACTATCTGTGTACAAAATTTCATTACAATCGGTTCAGTAGTTTTGGCGTGAAAGCGAGACAGACAGACAGACAGACAGAGACACTTTCGCATTTATAATATTAGTATAGATTATGTTGATTGTGAAGTTTTAACAAATTTTGTTGATTATGGCATGCTTTATTTACATTTTACATAGCCATCTAATGCATATCTATGCATTAGATATGCGTTAGATGAGAAGGTACCTACACAATGAGAACTTATAACACGTGATTTTCAAAAAAGATGATTTCATATTTCTTCGTGTTAAGGCCGTCCCCCGAGCAAACGACCTTGGCCATACATTTGCCGCGTTGCCGAGATCGCGCCAAAACCCTATTATTTTTACTTATCTTAGTTCAACATTGTCCTAAAAATAATTTAAAACGACAAATATGTAGTTTATGATATTGTCGATCTATTGGCGTGAGTTTCAAATAAAAGTAATTTGTAAATGCTAAGGAGATGCTGAATGTATGCTCGAATTTTAACAAATTGGTATTACTTTGGAAGCCGATATCATGAGTATAATAAACAAAAATAGAAAATTTAAAACGGCGAAAGGAACGTTGGTATACTGAAGATTATTGCTGTATTTTTATTATAACTTTTTAGCTTTCAGATTATGAGTTTATAAGGTTTTAAATACGGTCAATTACGGAATCTCCGGACGGAACGCCCTTAAGGTTGCATTGTTCTGACTTCTAAGGACTTTTTTTGATGACGTAAACCATTTATGAGGTACCGGGGTGTGGATTAGTCTTCGTAGTCTAGAAATCTAGAGACTTGAGCTTGGCTCTCGACTCTCGACACGACGAAGATAGTGACTTCTTACACGCATTGATACAAGGGAAAATTGTTTCGGGTAAGGACGATATAAATTGTGGAAAAATATATGATTGTCTTGGCCTCACAAATAAGATGCGTTGAATAGGCTTGGTATAAAGTTGATCTTGCGCCTGGATCAGGAAGCTCTTGCCGTGTCGGTACTCGGTCATTTGTCTGCTACTCCAGTGCTACACCTTATATTGCGAGGACACTTGGGCACTATAAAAACGGCTGTTGCGTCCTCCTTCCCTACTGTGAAAAGAAAACAGAATTTTATAGATTTTATCTTAGTTTACTTAGATATATCTGGCCCACTAATGTATGTGCAATATTTATGTCTGGTGGCGCACCGACATGCAGGTAAAGCCCAGAATTACCATGAACACGGGCCTAGTTCATTTAGAGGAGACGGGGCAAACACACAGGATATAGAGCACTAGAAGAACTTAGCATCGCTAATTATAGTGCTTATAAATAGAAAAAAATATTATACCCACAATTACTAAAACTGGGATAAAAGGCAGACAGACAGACACATTTTCGCATTTATAATAGTAGTAGTATTGATGTTAGTGCCAATTAAGACTCTAATAAAAATCTGCACTGTGACGTTAGGTAAAGTTATTCAGTATTATTTTTTCCGTCTCCGAAACCTTAGAAATGAGACTTGCTTTTTGCTCGGAAATAGTTTTCTTCCGTATAAACATAGATAACCTTTAACGTAGTTCTACAATAATTATTATGGGTAGGATAATATTATATTTTACTAGCTGTCCCGGCAAACGTTGCTTTGCTATTATAATATAAAGTATTTCGCCCATATTATTTTATTGAAGTGACTAAATAAGTATGTTGCCATGGCAACGTCGATCGCTATCTCGTCGCACAAATTTAACAATGGTCGCCGTCAGTCTCTGGTTGTAATAATTTACTACTATTTATTCAACAAATGCACTAATCAATATATAAAGTACCCAGTAGCCGATCTTCAGACCTACTGAATATGCATATAAAATTTGGTAAAAATCAGTAAAGCCGTTTCGGAGGAGTTCGTGGACTAAGATTGTGACACGAGAATTTTATATATAAGACTAGCTGTCCCGGAAAACGTTGTTTTGCCATATAAATAATTTTTGGTATGAAAAATAGATGTTGGCCGATTCTCAGACCTACTCAATATGCTCACAAAATTTCACGAGAATCGGTCAAGCCATTTCGGAGGAGTATGGCAATGAAAACTGTGACACGAGAATTTTATATATTAGAAATTTTATATATTCTCAAATCGCGGAATTCTGTCTGTAGCGGTCATTGACTCTCTGACAAAACACTTTTCATTTTCTATACAAACCAAAATTGACAATGAAGTGACAGAACCTGTCACTTCATTGTTAATTGTGGTTTGTAAAAAATACGAATATGATACCACCCGGCTTAGACTAGTAACATCTGATGTTTCTAGTCTAAGCCGGCTGATAATTGATATCGTCTTTTCCATACACGATGTGAACATAGTATGAATTAGGTATTTCACGTCAAACTCGTAAATAGTTGGAGATTACGAGTATCATACGAAGAGGTAACCAAGACGTTTTTCGATTAAAATGTATTTAGTCTGTTTCTTTACAAGAATTCAATTTTATTCTATAGTTAACAGACTGCAGTGAGAGTATTTTTCACATAGCTCCTAGACTATATAGGTCAATGACCGCTGGTGCCACCTTGATTTGTCCTGACTATAGACACTAGAGTGTTTGGTTAGACCATAGTCTAGAACACAATAATAATATATTTTTTTGGGGTCGCGATGTTCCTTGCCAAATTCTTCCAAAATCACTGGACAAATAATTTTGGTATATTATGCTTATCGGATGGCCTAAGAATAATTAGATAACATCCATTATTCATACTCCAAATAACGTTCACGGCAAAAACAAAATTTGCCGGGTTAGATATAGGAATATTCTAAAATATAACAATACCAAGCGTATCCAGTACATTTATTGAGAGTTTTCCGTACACGTGGTCTTGCAGACGAGTCCCAGGACCGTAATTACGTATGTACCCGCTCCCCACTTTCCGCTCCCCGCTCCCCGCAAATATCCCACACTCGTATGTAAATAGAGGGGATCGGGCCGAATTGAGCCATGTTTGGTTACATTCGCGCGGAAAAAATAATGGGTGTTGTGCGTATAGTTTGATTTTTTAACCGACTTCCAAAAAACGAGGAGGTTATATGTTCGGCTGTGGATATTTTTTTTTTTTTTAACCGACTTCCAAAAAACGAGGAGGTTATATGTTCGGCTGTGGATATTTTTTTTTTTTTTTTTTTTTTTTTTTTTGTATGTTCAACGATTACTCCGCCGTTTGTGAACCGATTTTCGAAATTTTTGTTTTGTTGTATTAGGTTTCACTCCAATTTGGTCCCATTTTCACAAAGGTGGTGACCTGATGATGGGATCCATGAGTAATCGAGGGAACTCCTCGAAATTTATATGGAAACATATGGTGATTTTGGTTTTATGTGAAGTGTACTAAGAATATGCTACCAAAAAGTCAAATATTGGGTCAAGGTATATCATGGTTTCGAAGATGCTGAGAGAACTCCTGACTCCTTATAGATACACGTTTGGGAGTTTCGGCGTTGTTTTAAGAACAGAAAGCATATGCTACTATGCAATTAATATTCATCATCATAATCATAATCATCATCATCGTCATCATCATCATTACCACGTCGTGTTAAGGTCACCAATGTCTCATGGCACAGAATAGATAGTAGTACAAGGCATAGGTATGGATATACTAACTCGTAATAATAATTTTCTATTGTTACCAACAACACCTGTTTGTTTAATACACGGCGGTCGGCGATACAGAGTCGACGGTGACGCGCGGGCGGCGCGTGGCGGCAGATGACAGATCGAATATTTTACTACTTTATATTATACAGATCGAATACTTTACTAACTACTGTTCACTTCACTGATAATATATTATTTTGTGAGTGTGAGTTGTGACTCTTAATGTAAAGAAAAGACGTCATACGCCTAAAACTGGTCTTATGGTTCTGTAGGGTTACCCTGGGACGTTAATCCCTCTGGCGTAATATTGATTAAGACAACCAGTGAGTGTGAGCGAGAAGAAAATTTTATTGTAGCGAATTAGTTATATCAAATGAGTCGAGTAAGCGATACCGCGATGCAGAAGCTTAACAACGACATCTGTTGTTGAATTGCGGAACTAAATTTTCTTAGAAAATATAAAGTTTACAAATCTCAACACTTAACAAATTGTAATAAAATACGTAAAATATACGCGAAGGTTTACGTACTAGTGTAACTAAAAAGAGTGAAATTATTATTATTTTTAACAAAAAATTAAAACCGACTTCCAAGGTAAAAACAATAATAACATTAATATGAACTAAAAAGTATTAAATAATTTTTACTATCTAATAGTGCCCTTTTCCGAATTCGGCTAAACCTCAACTATTTCTGTACTCACTCTTCATAATTTTGAAGTCGGTGCCAGTTCCAAAAGTTTCAAATATTCTGTCAGAGGACTGAAGATTCAGCTATCTGGTACCGACTTCAAAATAATGAAGAGTGAGTACAGAAATAGTTGAGGTTTAGCCGAATTCGGAAAAGGGCACTATTAGATAGTAAAAATTATTTAATACTTTTTAGTTCATATTAATGTTATTATTGTTTTTACCTTGGAAGTCGGTTTTAATTTTTTGTTAAAAATAATAATAATTACTTTACGCGACTGCTACTTTACGAATAAATTAGTAATAACAACGTAGCATTCTGTGTAGCTGTACAAGTACGGGCGAGTGGTGCATGCGACGACGGCCGCGAGCCGCATAATGTTCACAGTAATGAGACGGTCGAGACGTATAGCATGCGTGTCCGCTGTCGTACGCACCGAGCGCTCGGCTGGTAGGTATTGTGTAAAATTGTGAATTATCAATTAAAATATTATATAAATAGCTGTATATTAGTGATCGAAGCTGTACTTACACAATTTTGGAACATAAAAATATGAAAACCTTACTAAATCGAGATAAAAATGTGAAAGGTAGAACTTTTGAGCGTGATTAGTGATTACGTTTAGAAAATTGTGTAGGTACGGTGTCTACTCTTTCTTGACAGACTGTAAAATGTAGGTTTGTATGTTTATTTCTTTAAAAATTGTAGTAGTATTTTTTACCCGACTGCCAGGAGGGTTATGTAGCTTTTAATTTGTTTTATATAAGGAGCGTGAACCAGCAACAATATAAACCTGTCAGGGTTTTTTGTTGCTGTATATTAAAATGTATCTTTTATATTATTTTGGTTAATAAATAAATAAAATAAAATAATATCCAAACGAAGGGGTGGTGATATTGTATCAGTATGTATTGATACTCGTACAATTTGAAAAGAGAAGAACTTTGGCAAGAAAAACCGCCGAACTGGTAGTTCGGTAGTTCTTTTTGCCTTTTATCAAAATCGCCTAAGCATAAGTAATTATAGCTTGTCTAATTTGAAATGACGCGCCCCACCACTTCAAAGTAGATATACTTAAATGAAACATTTTTATACTGTGAATACGAGGGAGTGGCGCGTCATTTCAAGTTAGAAAAGCTCTACTGGTTACATATTTCAATATTTAACTACACCTTAAGTTAGTATAGGAGGTGTATTCTTTAAAATATTAAATAACCTTAATAATTATAATATTCGTTATACTAATATTATTATACAGTACTACATTAGGTCCGATGCAGTCAAGACTCTAGCCTCTATGATTATACAACTGCAAAATATTCTCATTGTTTATAATTGTTTAAAAAATTCAGATTCGGTGTACTGGTATGGTGTTATTCATTTACTGCCAAGTGCCCTTGGGTTAATGTCATAATATTTTTGTGAGCTTAATTGAAAAACAAAACAAACTTTGTAGCATAAAGAATACACTTTTATTTTGTTATTAAAATTTTTCTCTTAACAAGTTTTTTAACAAATTTCGTCCTCTCGTAACTTCGTTGAATTTATTCATATTAATTTTGTTGTAATTCAATTTCTTTTTATATCTGGTCTGATGTCTTGGTGTAATGGAATACATAATGCGGTAGAAGTATAATATGCATATTTTAACTTAAAATCTTTTGAAGTTTTGAAATGAAAATAAATTAAAAATGTATTTACTATTTAGTACGTAATTACATAATTTAGGCCTCCTTGCGCAAGTTTAGACTACAGAGTATGTTAGGATTTGGTCCATTAGCCTAATTATTATCTTAGCTAAATATTTATGCACCTATCTCTATATAGAGGCATATTATTTTACATAGGTAAGTACTTCATGTGGGATATAACAAATCTGTAAAATTCTACTTGTTGACCGCTAATTAATACTCAAAATTCAAATAATATTATGATTTTTTGGGTGGAGGAGAAATAATATTTTTATTTGTATGCATAATCATCTATAAACATAATATATCCAAGGACGTACAAAAGCGGGTTGGAATAATAATAATTGATTCAACAAACGCGGGGGTTAACAAACGGACAGAACTAAACAAAATAGCCAATGAACCGACAATAATGTTTAATAGTTCATTAACTGTGGGAAAATGTTAGTGAAATAACGTCTGCGATTTATCATTTTAATCATTCAACTGAGTTGTTATAAACGAATATGATAAAAAATATGAATATGATTAAAGAAAAAATTCAAAGCATGCCCAATACAAGTTGTCACCATTCTCTCTGAATACTTTAAAGTAAAGGTGCTGAGTTTGTATATTGTATACTATGCTTAGATGCTAATAAAGTCTTTGAATCTTTGAATCTTTGTTTTAGTTTTTTGCGATTTAATTTTACTATAATTATAAATACTCCCTAAATTATTACTTAAGGATTTTACGTTGTACGCAGCATAATATTATAAGTTCTATTAAAGGTCCTCTATATTTGTATGCCATGTGACTTTTACACTGTGCCAGACACAAGCTTTTTGTTTAGTGTCATTCATTGTTAAGATAATTATATTTTAAGAGGGATTAAGTTTAATTTGAATGTTACAACTTACAACCTACTATGGTTAGATAGCAAAACTATACAACAATTATTGAGGCAAACATTTTCAGGATCATACTCACCAAAGCCCTAACCGCCGACAGTTCATGTAACAGCACAATAAAAACGGAACCATCCTGTACCACACAAAAATAGACGTTTCAAAACCGCATCCCCATAAAAATGCCATAAATAAAATAAACATCGGCACAACCCTATCGAGAAGTCACGTGCGCGTTAAATGGTCTGAAAACGGAAGCAATAAAGCTTCATCATTTGTTGTCGAACTTATCTGATAATGTACTAAAACTGGTAAACATAGTTTGTTATAGCCGCTATAGGAAACGTACGCGACGGTGCTGCGCCAATGACGAAATTATTCCTTGACACTAGAACTGTTGAGTGTCAAGGAATAATTTTATACAAGAGAACGCAACTTCGTACCCTACATCCTTCAACGTACCGACAAACTTCTGAAATTTTCACATCTAGCTATAGCCGTTCTTGAATCTTGAAATACCCAAGCCCTGGAGACAGACGGACGGACGGTTAGACGAACAGACATCTAAGTCTACTAAGACTTATTAGTTATTACTAAATAGGGTCTCGTTTATATCATTTTGGGTACGGAACCCTAAAAACTGTTTTAGCGATGTTTCCGTGTCGTTCTTTTCACCTGGCATAATATGAATAACGGGTAAAAGTGTGAAGACTGAAGAGAAAAGGACGTTTCTTGTCTACCATAATTCTCCTTAAGATGGACCACATGAAAATTGTTTTCTTGAATTTTCAAAACTGGTTGCTAATGCTTTGTCTTTTTAAAATGGATAGCGAAAAACTTTGGATCCCTTTTGACGAAAAATGCGGAAACGTAGATGAATGAAATTTTGCACAGTTATAGTTTATTTAGTAAAGGAGTGAATCGAGCTAATGTTATTTTGAAAATATGCTTTTATCGTAATATTATTTATTAATTTTTTTTTTAACAAATAAAACATTACGACACACTAAAATGTGCACACTACCATCTTTTATAAAAAAAGCCTATACTGTATACATAGGTACTCTTTGTTTATGGTTGAGGCGGGAACTGAAAAGTTAAGGCGGGCTTTTGAAAATTTTAATTATTTCAAATAATTTTATTGTATTACTTGTAAATATTGGTTAATTTTTCTGTAAATAACTTAAATTTAGGTTGTACATAAGTGTTTTTGTGGAAAGATGGGGAAGAAACGTAAGAAAAAGGATGAGGGTGAGTCTCCGCCTTCCAGTACCAGTAGCGATTCTGATAGTGAGGACTCGCAAGTATTGCAGGATACAGATCCCTTCGCTCCTTTTAGGGTCGCTGATTACTCTCGGCGATATCCTGAAGATGCGGAGGCCAAGTATGAATTTATTGTATTTGTTGAAAGTACGAATGAAGTTCCACTAGGTAATAGGGATATGATGTCGCTCAGTACTTGTTTTACTAGGTTTGTGAAAGGCGTACAATACTTAAAAAGGATTAATAAATATAAGGTTGGCGTTGTTTTTCAGCGTGCGAATTTTGCAAATGCCTTTCTAGACAATAACACATTTTTAAAGGAACAACGCATTAAAGCTACAATACCAGCAGGGGCCACTGAACTTGCGGGAGTTATCTCTTCGGTGCCCACCCATTTGTCTAATCAAAAAATATACAAAGCCATTACTAGTACAAAAAAAGTAATTTCTGTCCGACGTATAATGCGTAAAGTCAAACAAGAAAATAACACCTTTATTTTGCAGCCTACTCAGAGCGTAGTTATAACGTTTGCGTCAGCCACGTCACTGCCGGACTATGTTCATATTAAGATGTGGCGCCTGCCCGTCTCAACATACGTCCCTCCAATAAAACAGTGTTTCAAATGTTTACGTTATGATCATCTGGCTAAGTATTGTAAAAACTCACCACGATGCTCCATATGCACAGAGGGGCATTCTTTTAAAGAGTGTAAAGTTCAAATTGAGAAAGCTAAGTGTATTAACTGCAATGGCAATCACATTGCCATCTCTGGACAGTGCCCCATTAGACAAAAGAAAATTGCAGATAGTAAATCTAAATCATATTGTTCGAGACTGTATTCATCCATAGGTTTTTTCGCCGCTGGCTCGGATCGGACTCGAAGACCAAGGCTACACCGGTAATCTTGCAGAGCGGGGGCGTAAATAAAACACACGAGAGTCGAGGAGAACATTGCTCCCGAAACGCGCCTCGCTTACCTGGCTCGGGAGAATGCCGTATAGAGAGCCGCTCCGATTCGCAGTTTGAGACTGTTTTTCTGTCTCACTTTTGCTATCGGAGACGGCTATTTTTTCCCCCATTTTCCCCATTTTCCGTGAGCCAGGCAATTAAAACGCATTTCGGAAGATTCTTTATTCAATTTTCCACAATGTTAAGCTTAATCTAAGTATCACAACTTATATTTTACGAAATTACAGCTAAGAGAATCTAAAAGTTAACACAATTTACTTACATTTTCACACAACTTTTCTTTATATTTTCCAAACTATTTAGGCTACATTACTAATTTTTCCTGCATCTATTAGACAATTTATTAATCCATTAAATCAATCACATTTTACCTCTTAGGGAGCCACAGTTTTATCGTAATTCACTTTTTAAAGTCTATTTGTAAAAACACTGATTTGCACTGAGTCTATTTCTCACATATCACTTTAATTAGTTTATATGCACTCACTATACGTTTTTTGGGAGCGAGGCCGCTGTCCTCAACATCCTCCCCCCGGCGCAGTAGCCAGGGTCTACGCAGCCTTCTCCGGTGACTGCGGGCTCGCTGGTCTCGCTGTCGGCTGCCTCGGTGTGCACGAGCTGGCTGAGCTCGTCGCGACTCGTTCCGGCGACTGCGGGCTGACTCGGCCCGCCGATGACTGCCCCGCTGAGCACGGGCTGGCTGAGCCCGTCGCAACTCGTTCTGGCGACTGCGGGCTGACTTGGCCCGCCGCTGACTGCCCGGCTGAGCACGAGCTGGTTAGGCCCGTCGCGACTCGTTCCGGCGACTGCGGGCTGACTCGGCCCGCCGCTGACTGCCCGGCTGAGCTGGTGATTGCCCGGCTGAGCTGGTGACTGCCCGGCTGAGCACGAGCTGTTTGAGCCCGTCGCGACTCGTTCTGGCGACTGCGGGCTGACTAGGCCCGCTGGCTCTTCTCCTGGCGCCGGCCGCTCCTCCGGCGGCGATTCTTCTATTACCGCCAGCTTTGATGTTGGCCGGCGGAACACTCCGCTGCGAGTACGCACGTCCGCGCAACGCACTCGTCCGTCCGGGCCCGGGTAGACACGGTGTACGACTCCGCGCGGCCATGTATTACGCGGCAGCGCGGGGTCCACGACGATCACTAAGTCCCCCGGGGCCAGGTTGCGGCCGCTCCTCGGGGCCCCGCAACGGGGCGTGAGCGTCGGCAGGTACTCTCTCACCCATCGCCTCCAGAACTCGTCCGCCAAGGCTTGTGCGACCCTCCACGTCTTCTTGTCGGCCTGCACGCACGGCCCGACGTATGGTTGTCCTGTGGATGACCCTATGAGGAAATGGTTAGGTGTGATCGCCTCTGGGTCGTCGGGGTCCACGGAAACGTGAACGAGCGGTCGAGCGTTCACGGAGTACTCCGCCTCGGTCATCAGGGTCTGGAGCACCTCTTCCTTCGGTGATTTCTCGTTCAGTGTGGCGAGTAGGGCGGTTTTCACTGACCTCACCAGTCTCTCCCAGGCGCCTCCTTGGCTCGGCGCCCCTGGCGGAGTGAACTTCCATTTCATGCGGTGTACGAGGCCCAGCTCGGTCATGGCCGGCATCCACTCGGCGTACGCTTGTCGCAGCTCGACGTCTGCGCCTCTGAAGTTTGTCCCATTGTCACTGTACATGACCGCCGGCCATCCTCGCCGAGCGGCCATTCTTCTCATCGCCATCAATGCTGAATCGGTCGACAGCGAGGCCACCAGTTCCAGGTGAACCGCTCGCGTCGTCAAACAGGTGAACAGCGCTCCCCATCTCTTCTCGTGACGTCGGCCGATGGTAACGATCATTGGGCCGAAACAATCGAGACCACAGTAGGAAAATGGTCTCTGGAACGCCCCCAGGCGCTCCGGTGGCAGGTCTCCAGGTTGCGGGATTCTTGGGCGCGCCCTCCTCATCCGACAGAAGGCGCAGTTGTGGATGACGCTCCTCACCGTCGGCCGTAGCTTCAGGATCCAGAATTTCTGTCTTAGATCGTTCACTACTCTCTCGCGGCTCCCATGTCCGGCTCTGGCATGCTCCCTGGCCACCAGCAGTCTCGTGAACGGGTGTCTTCCGTCCAGGATAATTGGGTTCTTCATCTCGTCCGGCACCTGCGCTGCTCCGATCCTCCCGTCCAGAGTGAGCAGGCCGTCCCTGTACACCGGGTTGAGCCGGTACAAGGAGCTCCACCTTGGCGCCGTCCCTCCGTTTTTCATCTTCTCTATTTCCCGTGCGAAGCTATCGTGCTGTGATTTTCGGTACCATAACTTCTCCGCCTTCTCCAGGTGCCGCACGTCGAGACTGGCCCGACGATCACGACACTTCTCGACGAATAGTAGAACCATCGCCGTACATCTCACGAGGCGCTCGTACTTTGAAAAGCGACTAACCTCTGGCAGACAGTCCATTTCGCTCGCCTCCGTGGTCTGGAAGGCGACGTGCTCCTCTCGGTCCTCGGCTTGAACGGGACTCTCCGCGGGCCACTCGTTCACAGGCCTGCGCAGGAAGTCTGGTCCATTGAACCACGGATCCTCTTTGCTCTTCGTGACATAGCCCGTTCGGGTGGCCATGTCGGCGATATTATTCTTCGTGCTCACCCACCTCCACTGGTGCACGGAGGTCAGCTCGGCGATCTCTCCCAATCGGTGTGCGACGTATGGTGTGTATTTTCTGCTTCCGTTCTGTATCCACCACAGAACCACCTGAGCGTCGGTCCAGTAGAAAATCGTATCTGTCTTCCATCTGTGTTCAGCTGCGACGGCGTTCCCGAGCCTCGCCCCCACCAGAGCGGCTTGCAGCTCCAGTCGTGGTATCGTCTGTGTCTTCAGTGGCGCCACCTTAGCCTTGGCTGCGGCCAGCATCACTCGAATTTCTCCATCTTCTTGCTCCAGCCTCCAGTAGACGGCCGCCGCGTACGCGTCTTTGCTCGCGTCGCAGAACACGTGCAGCTGCCGGTTCCTTGTGGGGCTCCCCCCGTTGTAGCTCCGGGGTAGCGCGAGGTGGCTGATGTGCTCCATGTCTCTCAGCCATCGAGTGAAGTCTTCGGCTGACTCCGCCGGCAGCGGCTCGTCCCAGTCCAGCTTCTGACGCCACAGACCCTGTAGGATGACTTTGGCGGTAATGGTGTAGCAGCTCAGTAGCCCCAGCGGATCGTAGATGCTCATCACCGTGCTAAGGGCCTCTCTCTTGGTCGGTGCACGCTGCAGCTCTCGGACCTCTTCAGGGACTCTCGATAGAGACGTGTTAAATTTCAACGTGTCCCCTCGAGAGTCCCACAGTATTCCCAGGGTCTTCTGTTCGTCCTTGGTGACAGGCTGCGCCACATCATCAGCCAGGCGGTCCACTGGTAGCCCCTTCAGCGCTCGTCGATCGTTACTCGTCCATCCTCGCAAGTGAAATCCGCCCATCTTGTGCACCCGGTCCACTTGTTCCACGACCTGCTTGGCCTTCTCATGGTCTGGATAGCTGTCCACATAATCGTCCATGTAGTGGGCTTCGGTGATGGCGCGGTAGGCTTCTGGGCACGATTCTGCGTGTTCTTCTGCATTTCGATTCCGTACTGAATGTGCCAGGTACGGTGAACACGATGCCCCAAATATCATGACCGTCATCTTGTACTTAGAGGGCGGCTCCTCTCGGCCCTCTCTCCACAGGAACATCTGCGCCGGCTGGTCCTCTTTTCTGATCTTCACGCGTAGGAACATTTCTTCTATGTCTGCTTTCACGGCTACGGCTTCCTCCCTGAACCGGAACAATATTCTCGGCAGGGATGTCAGTAGATCGGGCCCCTCCAGTAAGTGATCGTTGAGGCTCACGCCGTTCGTTCTGGCCGCCGCGTCGAAGACCAAGCGCAGCTTGCCCGGCTTGTTTGGGTTCTTGACCGGGAAGTGCGGCAGGTACCAAGTGTTCTCGCATCCGGCCTCTGTCCCGTCACATTTCTCTGCATATCCTTTTCGTATGAGGTTCTCCATCTGCCCACGATACTGCACCGCATCTTGGGGGTTTCTATCGAGCTTGCGTTCTAAGTTCTTGAGCCTCCTCAGCGCGTTGTTGTAGCTGAGGGGCAGTTTGACGCCATCCTTGCGCCACAGGAGTCCCACTTCGAATCGACCGTCTTCCGTTCTCTTGGCCGTTCTGCCAAACAGGTCGATGGCTCGCTGTTCCTCGTTGCTCAGCTTCGCCTTAGCCGCTATTCCCAAAGCGTCTATGTCGAAGTGTTTCTTCACCATTTCTTCCAGACGATCATTTCTGGTTTCCACCGTAGATATGTGCAGGATGTTTTCGTTCTCGTCCTGCCTTATGATGCGCTTGGGGATGCTGCCATGTATCACCCATCCAAGCTTCGTCTTAGAGGCTGCAGGCTGGTTCCTCTTCCCGATTCGCAGCTCCCGAGACACGATGAGCTGCCAATTGTCCGTGCCGATGAGAAGTTGGGGTTTCTCGTTCTCGTAGCACATCTCTTCGTTCTTGAGATCGCGCAGGTGAGCGAGTTGCAGAAGGGATTCCGGAACGGATTGAGTTAAGAGATTCAATCCGTTCACAGTCCTCGCGGTGATGTCGTGTCTGGTACCGTCGCGACCTCGTACGCCCAGTTGTACGAGGCGGCTTCTCTCTTCCCTTCTCTCGGCGTTGATCCCGTGCATGCGCAGCATCTTCGGTGGACCGTCCGCGCCGATAGCCTCAGCGACGTCTTCATCCAGCAGAGTCACCGTCGAGCCCTCATCGAACAGCGCGAAGATGTCGGCTTCGCCCCGTGGCCCAATGACTTGAATTCTTCTCATCTTCAGCTTCACCGCACGGTCGGAGGCAACCGATGCGGTGATTACGGCGTCCTCGATCGGTGGAGCGCCGTCGGACCTCTCTTCGTGTAGTAGTGGGTGGTGAGGCCGCTTGCATCCCTGGATACCACACTGCTTCGCTCTGCAGTTGTATCTTCTGTGTCGGCTCGATAGGCACAGGAAACACAGCCCTTCTTGTTTGACTGTGTCCCATCTCTTCTGCACACTCAGTTTCTTGAAAGCAGCGCAGCGAAACAGAGCGTGGCGGTCGGTGCACATCGGACACTTCGTTGGTTCTTCGCGCATTCTCTTTGGCTGGCTGTGGCTCGGTGCGCCTTGGCCCTCTTCTGCTATCGCGAAGACTGGTCTTCTCGTTCTAACTTCGTTCTTGCTGGGAGGTGGACGCGATGTTTCCTTTCTTGCAGCCGGAGCCGTGGTGAATCCGTAGCGCAGCGCTCTGTCCGCTTCTCTCATTAAGAATTCAGAGAGAAGGACGACATCGGGCTCGTTCCGGTAGCGCGATGTCTCTTCTGCGTAGTCGTACCATTTGCTCTTCTCGAACGGGCTGAGCTTCTCCAGGATGTCTCTCACAAGCAACGGATTAAAGAGGTACCCGTGCTTCAACTTCCTCAGGATGGCCACCATGTTCTGGATCTTCACCGCGAAGTGGTTGAGCTCTGCCGCCGTGCCTCCGAGCCTCGGAAGCTTCTTCAAATCTTCCATCATGCGGTCGACCATCACCTCGGGCCGGCCGAAGCATTGCTCCAGAGTCTTCATGATCTGTTCGGGTGGTGTTGCGATGCTCAGCAACGGTGCCACTGCTTCTCGTGCTTCCCCCCGTAGACAGCTTCTCAGGCGCGCCAGGTTCTCGATCGGCTTCAGCTTGTAGAATGCGGTGGTATCTTCCATGGCTGCTTTGAACGGCAGCCATTCCAAAGGAGAGCCCGTGAATATAGGCAACTCCGTCTGATGGCGCGGCTGTCGTTGATTCAACAGCTTGTCCAGGGTGTCGGCAAGTTGTTCCACCCCGTTGATCCCGGCTGCAGGCGGCGTAGGTGAACGAAGACGGCTTTGTATCGGCCGCTCGAACCTCGATCTCTGCGGCTCGCGTCCCTTTCCCGCAGGTGGTATGTCTTCTGGCTTCGGCGCGTCCCCTCCTTCCTCTGGCACGACCCGTTCCTCGGTCGTCTCTTCGTTGTCAGGACCATGTTCGCTTAGCCAGGCTCGGACCCGTTGCTCCACCTGTTCTGAAGGCTCGTCGTCGTCGGGATTGCTGGTTTCCTCAGCAGTGGCGACATCAGCGATGAGCTTCTTCTTGATAAGTTCTGCTTCGATCTGCAGTTCCTTTTTACGGAGTGCGGCAAGCTTCTCTTCCGCCTCGTAACGGAGGCGCGCGACGACACTTGCTGTCGATCGACGCGACCCAATTGAAATAGCCTTCTCCCTGGCTACAGGTACCGATGGCGCGGGTGTCTTGCTAGTGCCCGGCCTCGGCTTCAACACGGTTTGAAGCAGATCCGCCCTCCCCTCGGTCGGCGGCTGGCTGGTTGCGGCTGCAGACGGCGACCTGGGCGGATCCGAGAATATCTTTGGTTGCTGGTTCTCCTCAGCCCCGCTCTGACTCCTCGTGATGACCATCTTCAATGGTTAAATCTTCTATATTGAATCTTCAATCTTCTATGTCCAATGTTCAATCTTCTACATTGAATCTTCAATCTTCTATATTGAATCTTCAATCTTCTATATTGAATCTTCAATCTTCTATATTGAATCTTCAATCTTCTATGTTCAATGTTAAATCTTCAATGTTCAATGTTAAATCTTCAATGTTCAATGTTAAATCTTCAATCTTCAATCTTCAATGTTCAATGTTCAATGTTCAATCTTCAATCTTCAATCTTCAAGGAACTTCAGTAGGTTTTATGACAAAATCTACGAATCCTTGCTTCCCCTTGGTGGTGTAGACCTGTATCTTCGAGTCCAGTCTTCGAGTCCAATCTTCTTCGGGTCCGGTCTTCCCAAATTTCTAAGTCCAGCTTGCTCTTGAAAATTTTCTAAGTGTCGCCTTCAGTGAATTTTTCTAAGTCCAGCTTGCTCTTGAAAATTTTCTAAGTGTCGCCTTCAGTGAATTTTTCTAAGTCCAGCTTGCTCTTGAAAATTTTCTAAGTGTCGCCTTCAGTGGATTTTTCTAAGTCCAGCTTGCTCTTGAAAATTTTCTAAGTGTCGCCTTCAGTTGATTTTTATAAGTCCAGCTTGCTCTTGAAATTCTTCTAAGTGTCGTCTTCAGATCCGGATCGCAAAGGACCAAGTTCACTTCCGGATCGCAAGGACCAAGTTCACTGTTCGAGACTGTATTCATCCATAGGTTTTTTCGCCGCTGGCTCGGATCGGACTCGAAGACCAAGGCTACACCGGTAATCTTGCAGAGCGGGGGCGTAAATAAAACACACGAGAGTCGAGGAGAACATTGCTCCCGAAACGCGCCTCGCTTACCTGGCTCGGGAGAATGCCGTATAGAGAGCCGCTCCGATTCGCAGTTTGAGACTGTTTTTCTGTCTCACTTTTGCTATCGGAGACGGCTATTTTTTCCCCCATTTTCCCCATTTTCCGTGAGCCAGGCAATTAAAACGCATTTCGGAAGATTCTTTATTCAATTTTCCACAATGTTAAGCTTAATCTAAGTATCACAACTTATATTTTACGAAATTACAGCTAAGAGAATCTAAAAGTTAACACAATTTACTTACATTTTCACACAACTTTTCTTTATATTTTCCAAACTATTTAGGCTACATTACTAATTTTTCCTGCATCTATTAGACAATTTATTAATCCATTAAATCAATCACATTTTACCTCTTAGGGAGCCACAGTTTTATCGTAATTCACTTTTTAAAGTCTATTTGTAAAAACACTGATTTGCACTGAGTCTATTTCTCACATATCACTTTAATTAGTTTATATGCACTCACTATACGTTTTTTGGGAGCGAGGCCGCTGTCCTCAACACATATGCTGGTACATTAAAAAATTCATTAAATTTTCCTTCATTAAATAAAAAATTGAATACTCAAGAAGTAATTCAAGCCATCTTATCAAACTCGGAAGCTATGACTCTACTAACAGAATCTATAGTAAAAGTAATAACTTTAAATAAAACTCAAAATGTCAGTATTAGTTCACAATTTATTAGCTCAGCAATTAAAGAAACTATTCAGGATAAAAATAGTAAACCGTCACATTCAATCATCAAGTCTTAAATATTGTACAGTGGAATGCTCAAAGTCTGTTAAGTAACAGACTTGAGTTTCAAAATTTTTTATACCAAAATAACATACATGTTGCACTTATTTCAGAAACTTGGCTTAAGCCAAGCATTCAATTTAATATTCGTGGTTATTCCACTATTAGGAATGACTGCGGTAATGATCATAATGGCGTAGCAATATTTATTAAAAATGGTATACATTTCTCTAAACTAGATACTTTTTATGATGATTCGTTACAAAATGTAGTGATTGTTGTTAAACTGAAACATAAATCCATTTCCTTGGTTAGTTTTTACAGTCCTGGTAATAGTGTTTCTGTTTTTGAAAAGGCGAAGTTAGATCGTTTATTGCAAACTATTCCGAAACCGTTAATAATTGCAGGCGACTTTAACGCACATCATACCTTCTGGGGTTGTAGTCGTATAGATTCTCGGGGCAGAGCTATTATGGATTTTTTGGATGATAATGACTTAATGCTTTTAAATAATGGCCAACCAACAACAGTAGGCTCTCATATTTGGAAACCAAACGGTTTAGATTTAACAATAGTGTCTTCTTCATTGTTTCTTTCTTGTGAATGGCAAGTTCATCAGGACTCTTTAGGCAGTTATCATCTTCCAACTGTCACAAAATTTACTCTTGTAAGAGACGAGCATGAACCTTCTATTTCCTCGAACATACCTTTTCATAGTAACCTGAAATTAGTAAATTGGGATCGGTATGAAAAAGTTGTTAATGAAATGTTAATAAATTTTAAAGTTGACAAATGTGATCTGCTTGCTTCATACAGAAAGTTTTGCGCCATTATTCTTATGGCAATTGAAATTTCTGGACCTAGTTTAAATCATAATGCATCTGATAATATTGATAACCGTCCTAGAAAGCGGCGTCAAGTACCTTGGTGGAATGATATATGCTCATTGGTAGTAGATGATTGCAAGAATGCCTACATTCATTTCAAAGCTAATCCTAACAGTCAAAATTATATCAAGTTTAAACGGGCTCAAGCCATCAAAAAACGCACTTTAAGAGAAGAACGTCATAAAAGTTGGTTTGAATTTTGCACATCAATAAATCGCTTAACACCAATAAGTCGCATTTGGGCTAAAATGAGAAAATTCAAAAATCACTCTTCAAGTGCTAATCCATTTTCTGACCTTAATTGGGTTCAGACATTTTTATACAAATACACACCTGATACTGTTTCACAACAGACAAGTATAGATAATGCTCTTGGTGTAAATAGCGATAACTTGTACATGATTAGTTGTTTTACTTTGCAAGAGTTAAATTCTGCTTTGGCCTCTAGAAAAGATTCTGCATGTGGCCTGGATTGGCTTTCCTACAGAATGTTTAAACTTTTAAATTCTCAGACTCTATCTATTTTCTTAAGTTTGTTAAATAGCCTATGGTCGTCTTCCATTATCCCAGAGGATTGGAAAACTGATTGTATAGTACCAATATTAAAGCCTGGCAAAGACTCGAATTCTGCTGATTCTTATCGTCCCATTACGCTTAGTTCATGTGTTGGTAAAATTTTTGAACAATTAATAAAACAGAGATTAATTTTTCACATAGAAAGTAATAACCTTTTACCGTATAATCAGTTCGGCTTTCGATGTGGACGTTCTGCTTCTGAGAGTCTACGTCATTTTTGTATGGATATTCATGATTCTCGTTTTGAAAATAAAATGTTAGTTGCAGTTTTTCTTGATATTGTAGGGGCTTTTAATAATGTAGATCTGAAAAAATTATCTTCAATTCTTTTATCACTAAAGGTACCTGGAAAAGTTGTAAATTGGATTTTTAATTATTTTATCTATAGGAAGGTGTTTGTTAAGGTTAACAATCAGCTATTTGGTCCAAGGTATTCTTGTAGGGGTGTATCACAGGGTGGTGTACTGAGCCCCCTGCTTTTTATTTTATTTATACATGAGCTAAATTCGATTCTGGGTTGTGAAGTTTCTAATCTGCAGTTTGCAGATGATTTAGTTGTTTATTTTTCTGATACTTGTTTATTACGTGTACAGTCAGTCCTCAATGCTGCTCTCCAGAAATTAAAGGACTATTTTGAAAGTCTTGGGCTGGAGGTGAGCATTGACAAAAGTAAAGTTGTTGTCTTTGCAAAAAATGCTATTAGAAATAGGAATGTAAATATTTTGTTCAATAATAATGTATTGTCTGTAGATAGTTCTGTAAAATTTTTAGGCGTTATTTTTTCGAACAATTCTAGATGGAACAAGTATGCTGAAATTCTTGAAAGTCGTGCTTTGAATGCTTGCAATGTTTTGAAATCTTTGGCCGGTACATACTGGGGTGCTGATCCAAGGATTTTATTAACACTGTATAAGTCATTAGTAAGGAGTCATTTTGAATATGCATTCTTTTGTTTTGCAGGAGTAGGAACTATTGTGGATAAATTGGAAAAGATACAAAACAAATGTTTGCGTATCATAATGGGTGCGATGCGAACTACTCCTATAGTGTCAATGCAGGTGGAATGTAATATACCTCCATTGGCACTTAGGTTTAAATACTTACAATCAAAATTTTTTGTAAGGTTGCTCTCCATAAGTAATCATCCTCTTCTTGTTAAATTGCGGGGCAGGACTGTTAACAATCATTCATATTTATTGCAAGGTTTCTCTGAAACAGAACAATTTTTTAATGAACACAACATTTATTCTAGTAAATTATGGCCTTGTTACTCTGGGTCATATGAGTCTAAGTTTACTCAGATTAAAATTGTAGTTAAAAAACTTTCAAAGTATAAGGAAGATATTTATAGGGAACTTGATAGGTGGCAGGGATATCGACAGATATATACAGATGGGTCTAAGAACAACGAAGCAGTCTCTATGGCTGTCTATGATAGTCATGTCAAAAGTGGATTTGGTCATAGGCTGAATCCACTCACAAGCATATACTCCGCTGAATCCATAGCTGTGTATGCAGCTATGGAGCACATTCAAACACAGTCTCATCAAAAGTGGATTATAATAACTGACAGTTTAAGTTTATTGATGGCACTACAAAATCCACAATTAAATTTGAAAACCAGCTATATAATATATAAAATAAGGGAGTTGTATTACCTCCTGTCACAAACAAAACAAATAGTCCTCTTCTGGACACCAGCTCACATTGGTGTGCATGGTAATGAGCAAGCAGACTATTTAGCTAAATTTATTACTAATTCAGTCCACAATCGATTGAGTCATAGCTTTTTAAATCTCTCAATTCCTTCATCAGACGCTCTATCTCTTTTCAAACTCACATTAGAGGAAGAATTTTACAACTTATGGCAGCAGGTCGTCCAGACAAAAGGAAAATGGCTAGCTGTAATAAAGAAAAAGATCTCTCCCCCCTGGTTTACTCGGGGTGGTGACTATCTCAATAGAAAGTTTTACACTACAATCTGTCGTTTACGTCTAGGTCACTGTAGATTTGGTGCTCACCTTTTTAGGATTGGTGTTTTTGATTCTGCAACTTGTAGATATTGCAATAGTGCTGATGAAACCCTCGATCATATATTTTTACACTGTCCGCAGTTTTGTTTTCAAAGGATGGTTCTTGTAGACCAACTTTTAAGTATTTTTAAGACTGCTGAGGATATCCCGCGCTCCCTTCAGCAGATACTTAGCAATCAAGAATGCTTTTCGCCAGTCTATGGGTTTATTGTTTCTACAGTTAATGAAATCTAATTATTGCTGTTTGTAAATATGTAAATAATACTAATATGTTTCTTTTGGTTGAGCTATTTCAGCTAATTTCAGGATTTGACAAATGATCGTTATTTTAATATTTATTTTGACAATGAAAGATGCTAAAAATGACTTTACATCAAGGATTCGACATTGAAAAGAAAAAATACAAGATTAATTGACAAGAAATATACTTGAACAAAAGACATGGCTTTGGCCTTATAAATAAAATAAAAAATAAATATGAGGAAAATAAAAGAAGACAAGGCTTCGGCCTGTTAAATAAAAAGGATTTAAGACAATAGTACTACAAAAGACATGGCTGTATGGGCTTTGTTCCCTTTGCCTGTCCTGAATGGGACGAATCAAACCAAAAAAAATGTTTATGGTTGAAGTCTGTTGTTAAATTAAAAATGGATTTTTGTTTTTTTATTAAATCTGAAATAGTCAATACTTTAAACGGGAAGCTAAAAGAAGAAGAAGGCGAATTTCGACCCTTGGGCGATCTCTAGTTTTAATAAATAATTCTCGTCCAACTTTCAAACAAAACAGCTTCGCCATTGCAAATAATATAAATGGTTTACCGTAGGGGTATAATTAAGCCAAACACAACAATCATGTCAGTAACATAATTAGACCACCTCGATGAATAGCTCACAAAAATTATATGCATTTCAAGGCATTCAACATAATGACATTATTTACTGCTTATTACTGGTTTTAAATGAAACCGTATTGAATATAGAACTAAAGGAAAAGTTCTCTTATTGGTCAATGCGAGGTCCCCGTCATCCCTTTTGACGCGTATCGAGTTGCGGTCATGGATAGGTATCACTTAACCAATATGGCCGGTCATGTAAGTTAAGTTATTAACATCGTATTGATTCCGCGCTTTAATCGCAATAAAACAAGAACCGATCAAAATTTGCAACAATGTTGCTGAAATTAATTTAACGTTTAAAGGTGCACAATTTTAGCTTTACTCATGCTTTACTAAAATTTAATAAGTGATGAAATAACAAACAGGAATTGAGAGTAATAATTAGTGTAAGTAATGAAGAATTATTGATGACAAATTAAAGACATTATTATTCTACTTATAGTTTAAACTAAAACAACTCATGAGTCATGAGTCATGACAAAAGTGGTAAAAGTGCAAAAATTATGTAAGTAAGTATTCATTTTTTCTTCAAATAAAATTCTGAGTAGACAATGTGTTGTATTGGACGTAAACCTATTCAGTACAAAATTATAACTTACAACATCCAATCGATCATTATTTCATTGACATTGATGATATTAAAAATAAATAAAATTCAAATTAGGAACATCCAAAATAGTAAAATCTGTGAAGCGTAACGTCAAAAGTAACCTGGGGTAGGAACGACCAATAGCAGCTCGTCACGGGCTGTAGTGCACTTTGTTTTAATAGTGCTATGCGGGATTAGTTTTTGAGTAGTCCTTCAAACAATGGTGCCTACGAAAAGGGAGGGATTTAAAGAACGCCATGTTGCCTCGCTTAATAAGCCGGTCCCTTGGATGTTTTACATGTACTTTAAATTTTAATGAACTATACGTATGTACTTCTGAATTTGTAAACTTAATGATGTTGATTAATCTAATGTTTATTATAGTAGTTCATTAATAAATGTATAATGTGATGCTAATTAATGTTACATGTTGGTTGTTTCTTGATCTTTGAAACCAAGAAAACCTGAAATAAACACATTTTATTTTTATTTAACACGTAA
This sequence comes from Polyommatus icarus, assembly GCA_937595015.1. Lineage (NCBI taxonomy): Eukaryota > Metazoa > Arthropoda > Insecta > Lepidoptera > Lycaenidae > Polyommatus > Polyommatus icarus. The sequence goes on along the minus strand of OW569335.1, from coordinate 8,071,411 downwards.
AGACTATACGCACAAAGTATGAGAAAGAGAAAAGTGTTCTTTTATTTGATATCTAAATATTATAATCAATACAAAAGTCTTAGTTTTAACTTAAGTATATAACTATTGCATATATTTTATAGGCACTACGTACGTCGTATACCAAATTCATCTAGCCTTTATTTTACCTGCATAACCAACAATGGAAGCTATCAGTTATTCTAACAGTTTGGGTGGTACACTTTTTGTAATGGTCGCCTAATCCCCGGCTTACCGGTCGTGGAAGCAAAACTGTCGGCCTCCGAAGCGTCGCTAAAAACCGTTGGATTTTAGGATTTACTGGACACTAAACGTTGCAGCGTGCAGGTAAAGTGCTTGGTCGTTTGTTTGCCAATCGGTTATTACTTTAGATTTTGAATTGAAACATTCAGCAAAATAATGCCGGGTTTCTGTTTTTTTTTTGACATGACAACGTCTTATAATTCGATATGGGCTGCGCGCACGAAAAAACATGACGCAATATGCGGCGTTACCACGCTCTGAGGCGTTCCATTTAAGGCTATGACTATGACGTTGTCACGTTCAACTATCGTCAGTAAAACGACTTTACAGACAACCGAGTTCGAGTCGAGTTCGAGTCGAGTACGAGTTCGAGTCGAGTTCGAGACGAGTTCGAGTTCGAGATCGAGTTCGACACAAAACACTACTCTCCAACCGTACTCTCCTTTTTTTACACGAGTTGATATAACATTTTGTGTTTATCTAATCAGCCATATTACAAAAAAAACTCAGAAACTTAGTAGAAGTGTCTGAAAATCATAAACGCATCAGTTACATATTTTTAGACCACATTTAATTGTATATATTATAGTTTTAACTTTTAGCGGACCAAACAGCAATGGCCCGTGCACATTCCCGCATAGTTTTAATTTTTAATAGTATGTACTTTGTATTAAAACCAAATTTTGTAATGATAGGCATTGCGGTTTAGCTCTTATAGATGCACAAAATGGTGCTTTAAATCGTTTACCACAAATATTTATTTATTAAACATAAATAATAATAATAATTTACACGCAATAACAGCAAAAATATAAAAATAATGTATGCAAATACCACAAATTTGGCCAACAGTAGGCCCTGCGGACCTCATAGCTTTAACAATATTCGCTCGAATTCGCTTAATGCCCCTCAATTTACGTGTTCGTATTGAGAATTAAATTTGGTATTTTAAGAAAAAACACGCGAACGTGTTTAAATAATCATGCCTTGGCCGCATGCCAGGGCAAATCCCACCTGACACGGTATCCGGGGGATAAAGTGAATGCAAATCTACCGATTTATTACGTATTTTAGGGGAAATTTGAATTTTTAAACAAGAATGTGTAGCAGAATATTGTTTTAATATACAAAATATGGATGGCAGGATGGTATAAGGTCAGCTGGTAATGTCAAGACTCAATTCAATGTTTTGTCATGATGTATGTGAAATGTGAATGTAGGCTGATTTCACGCAGTCCAAAATATGACGTACTCGTAAGTTCCTGTAAGCACAGTCACTCACAGGCCACAGCCTGAAATTTTGGGGTGAGTCACAACTCAATTTAAGACTTCAGTGGCAGGGGTCGTATTAGTAATATAATAATATTAATAGCACAGTAACTATTTGGTAATCAGCGAAACATATAATTATTATTACTATGTTGACTTGCATAGCAATTTTACACCCCCAAAATAGAACTTGTTTCCTATTGAAATAATTGTAACACGGTAAATTATCTGACCGTACCTATTCCTTATACCAATTCTGAACCTGAAAAAAGTTAGTTTTATAAGTTTTACGTCATCCCTAAAACCATAATATTTAATTAGGTATGATCAGAATAGCAACAACATTCCTTCTATTTCTTGGTCCATTATCTTACCCACAGATATCAGTGACAAAAACTTCAAAGCGTATTCGCGATTAGAATCTTTCTGTAAGAGAATAAATTTATCGCCAGCTGCTTGTTTGATCAAAAGATTAAAAAGTCGGCAGGAGCAAATGTTGCAGTTGGAACTTGGGAAGTTTTTACGAAGATGCAAACACTAGATTAACATACATTATACATTCTGAAATTCGTTCCACTTTTTACGCTCTCAAAACTCCTGTAGACTAGTTTTTGTGCTAGGTAAAATATTCAAGAGTTTTATGACTTCCTCCTCACAACAAAAAAACTACATTAACGTTTAGGATACAGTAAAGTATGAAAAGAATAAAATTTTTTTTTCTTTATTTGTTTCCTCTTTAATATTTGTTTCATGTATTTTAACAAGATATTCCTTTCCATATAGAGGTAGTATAATATTGTAACACGTAATTTTGGAGGATCAATAAAACCCAAGGCACCCAACCCAACCAAGTATTAGGTAAAAAAGTATTGCTATTCAAATTGGCATTCGAAATTTGAAAGTCAAGATCCCATAAGGTACCATTATACACATCCGTCGAAGTCTAATAAGCGGAATTATAATACCGTATTAGCACAATATAAATAACACACAGTAAGCAGTCTTCATGATAGACCCGAATTAGGTGCGCGCACTGGAATTCCTGTACCGAAAAACCGTTTTTGACGTAAGAAAATATTTGAATAAAAATTGATATTTGATTTGTACAATTATTTTATTCTTTTTGAAAGTTGAAGTCTAACACCGTTTCAGGAAGAAGACCGGTGGGAGGAACAGTTCCAAGAAACTTTCTAATTTGCGTTGTGTTAATCAGTGACAATTTATTACTGTCGACCTAAGCATGAAAATTATGAAAATTTTAAAAGTGTGTCTGAAAAGTGTGAGGCCATTAAGCCTGCTGTGGTAATTAATATTGATTAAATTATTCATTAGAAAAATATTAAAGGTGTATCATGTCGCACGCGCGTAAAACGTCGGCGAACGAGTTCGATTTCAAGGAAATAGTTAAGTCACTCTACTGTTATTAAACTGTGGTATAAATTTACAAACGATACTGTACCACATCAAAGGGGCGAGATTAGCATGAGAGAGGTTGAGGGATAATAAAATGCCAGTAGTTGTCCACTAGTGCACCTTAGGGGCTAATTTTCCCTGGCAGCTAATTGTCTGCCCGCGGCCATAATGTTTTTTAGTCATATGATGAGCTTCTGAACCATTTTCCATATAATTACCTGACATAATGGGCACTCGTTTTCTTGAATATGGAAATTTTCATAGCTCTTTATAAATTATAATTTCGAGTAATTGAAGTAACATTTCGGTATAAAGTCAAGAATTGAATAATTACGCTCGCTTTTGTTTATAAAATTTATAATAAATACAAGAGATCTTTGAGGGAGAGTTTTCTTGGAAAATAATTAGTATTATAATATCAGGTTTAATTTTGTTTCGTTTTTCGCCTGAGTTTAGTTAAGATGGCATATTAATGATAAGATGAAAAAAAAAATTCTACCAGAAAACGTTAATCTACGTGTCTAGATAATTAGTTAGAAGTTAACATGACATACTATTATAATCATTATATTATGTGTTCTTATTGGTATTACAATATATTATAAGTAAAACCAGGATCCTTTATTTCTGAGGTCGTCGTTTCACATATTTTATAATATTAGTAATAAGCCCATGAAACTTAACGTTTTAAAGTTTAAGTTCAATTTAAGGAAACAAAAGGCGCCGAATTTATTAGCTTTAAGTCAAGAATCTAGATATTTAGAACGATGAATAAGATATACCATGAGACTACTGTGTAACAATAGCGTAGCAATGAATTGTTAAAGATAAGTGAATTTTAAGACGTCTATCAACTGAGATAAACCGTCGCTTAACTGAAACAAAAGCTTTTGTTTGGGGAATTACAATTTTTGATTAGGACTTTCGTAATCTTTGATACAGCTTAAATGTAAAGGCAAGGCCGTATAAGAGCATTTTCACATTATCCAATCCGATATCGGTGTCGGACGCCGATCCGATATCGGGGTAAGTAAAATGTATGAACCGATATACGATATCGGGCCGGACAATATGAATACATACATAATATTATTTCATACATTTTAACATCCCGATATCGGATCGGCTTCCGACACCGATATCGGATCGGATAGTGTGAAAACGCTCTAAGGGTGGCTAATATCTATACCAATTATGGAAGCAAAAGTTTGTTTGATTGCATCAAATAGACTCCGAAACTACTGGGATGATTTTGGTATAGCATTATACAAGGTAGATAAAGAGTAAGACATAGGACAGGAGATAAAAGATATCGCACGAAACTGCACTATAATTACCGGGTGATAAGGTTTTTAAGCGGGCGAAGCCGTAATTTTTAAATATAATTTTTATTGACGTGACAACGTCTTAAATTAGGTTGCGGCTGGGAGTCACTTATGAAAAAGTGTAACGCTCGGTAACGTTACGATGAGTCACCGAACGAGAGAGAGGCCCGCCGAATGCCTTGCGTCTCTCTCCCACACGTTGTCACGTAAAATCTTCGCCCGTAAAACCGACTTTACAGGCAACCATTTTTTTAATGAGATCGAATAATACTCCATCAAAAGTATTGGACGAATTTAAAAATATAAAGTTTACCACCGAACAATTAAAATAAGTAGCAGGTAAAAACCTTAAATTATACAAAAAATTAACGTTTATTGACCAATAATATTTTTAAATGCACCGGTAATTATCGCGGTTTGTACCGACGCCATTTTATAAAACAGATTAAACAAAATGTCGGCTTAAATTACGCGACGCGCAAAAATATTGTGGCGTTTGTTTCATTCTCGGTGATTTAAGTGACCACACTTCATTTGCAGCTTTTGTCACGTGGATAAATGACATTCAAGCTTTATTCCGACATAATAGACTCGCATTTTATTAAATTACGTATCGTATAACTTTATACGGGAACGTTGAAATGTTACTTTTTTCGGGTGGGTATAATTGCTATGATGTTGAGGATGTTGCTTAAAAAATTGAAGTATGTATTTTAAAGTTTACATACGTAATTTTTTTTATGATAGAGACGTTGAAATTAGCTTTTATATCAAAAATATTGATCATTTTAATTTTCACGCATTATAATATTACACTGAACGAAGGCTTCAAATCACTATTTAAAGCCTTATAGGATAACTATGAAGGAATATTCGCTGCCAATGGTGTCCAACTTGTCGACCTTATTACTACAGCAATTAGGTTTAGAATTGACTATTTGGCTGTAACTGTACTAATACTGCACAGTGCACAGTGCAGCTAATGGACCGAACTGCCCCATTAGTGGAATTGTCTAATGATAACAAGTGATAAAATTAACGTTTATTCAACCATATAATATTATGTTGATAACAAAACCACATTATAATAATACTAGCTTCAAGCCCAGCTTTGCGGCTCGCGTCGTCACACCTTGACTGGCTGATGATAAGTGATAACTGATAACACATATCTACGTATAAGAACCTTGACTGACTGATGATTTTTTTTTTAATTAAATAAGGGGGCAAACGAGCAAACGTGTTACCTGATGGTAAGCAACGACCGTCGCCCATGGACACTCGCAACATCAGAAGAGCTGCAGGTGCGTTGCCGGCCATTTAGGAGAGAATACGCTCTTTTCTTGAAGGTTTGCAGGTCGTATAGGTCCGGAAATACTGCTGGTGACAGTTCGTTCCAGAGTTTTACAGTGCGCGGCAGAAAGTTACACGAAAAACGCATTGTGGAAGACTGCCACTCATCAAGGTGGTGAGGATGGTATGTTTTTCGCGTGGGACGATGGTGAAAAGTTGCGGGTGGTATGATTCCGAACAATTCCTCAGAGCACTCCCCGTGATACAACCGATAGAGGATGCAGAGCGAAGCAACATCTCGGCGTAATTCCGAGGGGTCCAAGCTGTTTGAAACACTATGGCTATCAACAATTCGAGCGGCCCTTCGTTGGATACGATCCAGAGGGAGCAGTTGGTATTTTGGCGCCCCTGCCCAGAGATGAGAACAACATTCCATATGAGGCCGAACCTGCGCCTTGTAGAGTTGTAGGTGCTGGTCCGGGCTGAAGTACTGTCTTGCTCTGTTAAGAACACCAAGCTTCTTCGAGGCTAATTTGGCCTTACCCTCTAGATGATATCGAAACTGGACTTCGCTCGATATGTTGACGCCAAGTATCTCAATGCTAGGGGAGATGGTTAAAGATGTGCCCTCGAAACGAGGACATACGAGCATTGGTGACTTCTTAGTGGTGAACGCGCAGACTTGTGTCTTGGCGGGGTTGAATTGGACCAAGTTACGTCTACCCCATTCAGAGACCTTCTCCAATGTATTCTCCACCTTAGACACAAGTTCGTTTCGACTCTCAGTGACATTTTGCCGAGAAATATTGGGGGAGCCGGTATATACAGCATCACCTGTACTGTCATCCGCATAGCAATGAATGCCGCTGGTCCGCAACATGTCATATGATAACACATCTACATAATAAAAATAAGAATTACTATGTTAAAGCACAAATCAATTGGCGTGATAGTTTTTCCGTAAACTGTACCACATATTGTTCAGGTTGTGGACTTGTGGGATATACTATAGGGATCGCTTCGTTCGCCTTATTATGTTCTATACTAGACCATGTTTATAGCAGACCTGGTCTAACTCTATGCACTAGATATTTAATGTAATAAGAATATAAAAAATTTGATCTATCATAAAAATAACTAAGCAGTAAGCTATTCAATGCCACTATCTAAATCAATCCATATCCATACTAATATTATAAATGCGAAAGTGTGTCTGTCTGTCTGTTACCTCTTCACGCTCGAACCGCTGAACCGATTTTGCTGAAATTTGACATGGAGATTCTTTGTGTCCCGAGAAAGGCCATAGGATAGTTTTTATCTCGGAAAAATGTACGGTTCCCGCGCGATAAACGAATTTTGGCGCATCGAAGTTGCGGGCATCATCTAGTAATTTAGGTATAATACTATCAAAACCAGTAACATTCACATCTTCTGGATTTTAAATGTAAAGCAGTATTAAAGGTGATGGCCCATGGGCTATGGGCGGCAGCTTTCTATGGCGTCTAACGAGTGTCCTCATACCTATAGGGGCGGTAAAATTAAAGTTTGCCTATAGGTAGATACTCCATACTAATATTATAAATGCGAAAGTGTGTCTGTCTGTCTGTCCTAGTGATGAGCAAAGCAAGACCAAGACCAAGACTCAACCAGTCTTGGTCTTGGTCTTGGTCTTGCACGCCTAGTCTTGGTCTTAGTCTTGCAAAAAACAAGACTCTTGCAAACATTTTTCAAAACTTTTTGTAAACGTTTTAATTTTCTCGAAAAAACATTTTCAAACCTAAATTATCAGACTAGCTATCTAACATGTAGCTAGATCTAACTTAACTTGATATGAGAATTGATTCTTGAATTGAAAATACTAATGAATAGTCGAAAGCCATCCAGCATAGGCTGATCTTTGAAAATGAAAATTTTGAAAAATAAGAACTTTCCCTCGGATTTCTTCTAGATTATTTTTAGGGTTCCGTAGCCAAATGGCAAAAAATGGAACCCTTATAGATTCGTCATGTCTGTCTGTCTGTCCGTATGTCACAAACACTTTTCTCCGAAACTATAAGAGCTATACAATTATTGAAACTTGGTAAGTACGCGTATTCTGTGAACCGCAATAATACTTTTTAATTTCATAATAAACCTTTTTGCTGCTTCGGAACTCTTCATGGGCGAGTCCAATTCGCACTGGGCCGGATTTTCTCTTGCTTGAAAGATCTTTTTTTTCGGCCGGCGTATATTCCCATTTTTTTGTTTAAATGCATGGTTATTGGTTACATAATCAAAAGGGTAAAAATGGGACCCAATTACTTACAAATCGCTGCCTGTTCGTCTGCCTGTTTCCAGGCTGTATCACAAGAACTTGAAATTCATGTTAATTAGATAATGTTATAAATATTTTTAATTGTTATAAATATTTAATCTCATATTATAGTCACTGCGACTAAGTAAACATTTTTAGCAAGATTCTTGCATGGAGCCTTGCAACCAAGACCAAGACTGCAAGACCAAGACCAATTTTGCTCATCACTAGTCTGTCCATCTGTTGTCTATCTGTCTGTCTGTCTGTTGTCTGTCTGTCTGTCTGTCTGTTACCTCTTCACGCCCACCTGTGGCGGTACGGCGATACTATGAATCCCGGGATAGGACATAGGATACTTTTTATCCTGGAAAAGTGTACGGTTCCTGCGCGATAAACAAATTTTGGCGCAACGGAGTTCGCTGGCGTCATCTAGTAATAAATATAATTCGGCTCTGATGGTTGCATTGCACCAGCAGTCTGTTGATCAAATTAACTCTTTACAGGGATTCGAATAATTCATACGCGATGATACAAAGAGGTCCCATCGGAATGGCCGCAGAGCGTGAAATTGCCAAAAAACTTCGAACCCATCACGAATCAAATGACAATTTGAAATTGTAAAGCTAACTGAAGAATTGGATGAACTGGGAAACAATTATCGGGAGTGAACGATGCGAAAAATTGGAATAATCGGCGCCATGTTGGATTTTTTGAATTTAATAAATTGTAATTTTTGGAAAGCACTCCGATTTAAGCACGGAACATACGCGCGAAATATTGACCTACTAACTGTATTGTACGTTGGAAATATCGAATGTTTTTTCGCCGATTTCACGAGATGAAATAAAAATACGCGATTTAATACAGAGAAATGGAAACGATCGAATATAATTGGTAAAATTAGAATAACATGAATCTATGCAAAACGTGTGGGCACAATGTTTTGCTCTTTTTCGATTCAATTCGACGCGGGAAAGCCGAGGAGTTCAAATGTTTTCGGGAAAAATCTTTGCTTCAATTCTTTGGGCTCTCGCCATTTTCATTCAATTCTGACTCTACCCACGGTCAAAATGTTATTCATTTAATCCGGTATACATACAATCAACCCATCAAGCCCCGTACGAGCACCGGTGATCGAGACAACAATAGAATACAATAGCATTTCCAAGAATCCCCGATCGAAGGAATAATCCTTTAGTACAACATATAACGTTTAAACAGTTTATACTTTGCTACATTATTATAACAATAAATTAAAGTTTGAAAAAAAAAAACATGCATCTTCATGAATTCAAAAAGAAAGTAAGGACCCTGAGCCATGTAAGGCCAATCTAACGGGAAAATGCTTGTTATTCGTTTATTAACTCAATAATTTCAGAAAACAAACTATCAAATAATGCTCTGTTTCATAAGGTATCATATTTATAAATCTCTTTTTAAGCTAGCTTCAATAGCCATTCAATAAACTTAAGTTTTGTTAAGGCTCTTCCAAATGGCCTTGCAAGGAACAAACAGCTCCAAACAAGGCCAATATTATACGTCAGTCGTTTATCTTGAAAATAGAGTCACAATTATTTATTTATTTGGTTTTACTAAAACAATATTATAATTTCTTGCAATTAAGCAACACATTAATATAAGTTTATTACATTAAGTATATTTTATATATAGGTATATATTTATTTATTATAATATTGATCGGTTATGGATTCTTTAATAGATAATGTTATTGATGATGACTTTGTTTCGTGCTCTTCTTCGTCTGACAGTTTTCTCAGTTTTGACAGTGGTGATGGGGGATCGGTCACGTTTTCTGCTCATGAACAATTAAATACTTCCTTTTCCCGTTTTCCCAAAAACTTCAACATTGTCCATATCAATGCTCAAAGCATACCACGCCACTACCCAGATATGATCGAAATGTTTAGCGATTCCCCGGTGGATGCTATTTTAGTGTCAGAGTCGTGGCTTAAGCCCTCTCTATCGTCAACTGCTTACGCTCTCCCGGGTTATAAGCTAATCAGAAATGATCGCGTGGGCAAAAGTGGCGGTGGGGTAGCTATATATTTGCGTGGTGACATTGATTGCAAGTTGAATATTTGTGTGTTGAGGTCACCTTGCATCACAAAAGCATCCTGCTTTGTGTGGTCTACATCCCATCGATGCGGATCGATTATTTTAGTACTCTAGAATCCCTGTTAGCGATACAATGCCCAAACTTTGACTACACATGTATTGCAGGTGACTTCAACACATGTCTCATGAAACTTGATTCGCGTGCCTCTAAACTCCGAACCTTACTCACTTCCCTTAACCTCTGCATCCTTCCGCTCCTAGCAACTCACCATGCTCCCCATTGCACGCCTTCCCTCCTAGATCTCCTAATCACTTCGTCTCCTGATCTTGTAGCACATCATGGCCAATTTCCCTCCAATATTTCCTACCATGACCTAGTTTTCCTTTCTTTTAAAATTAAACCACCCCGTCGTAAACCAAAATTCCTTTTCCTTCGTAGTTATAAGGCAGTGAATTTGGATGCTCTTAAGCATGATATCTTGAATACGGATTGGTCTCGCGTCTATTCGGCAACGAACATTGATATGAAGGTATCGTTCTTAACCGATTCACTAACTAAAGTAATTAACACCCACGCTCCACTAAAAAGAGTAAAGGTTAAGCACGCACCGACTCCTTGGCTGTCACAGAACATCGTAGACATGATGGCTAGGCGAAACCGAGCTCTGTGCCGGTATAGAAAGCGGCCAACTGACGAGAACTTGACAAAATATAAGTCTCTGCGGAATTGCTGCAGTCGTCTATGTAGGGATGCGAAAAGACGCCACATTCATTCCACTATCAGCCAAAGTAACCCCTCCCAACTTTGGAAGTTCCTTTCTACGCTTGGGATAGGAAAGTCTTCTGTCTCTCTTGATAATACAGTAGATTTAAATGCGCTTAACGCTACTTTTACCCGCCCACCAACTACTGTCGACCAAGCTACCAAAGCACACACGATTTCCCATCTCTCCTCTCTTCCTTTACCTTCCTATACTCCATTTTCTTTTAATCCAGTAACCGAGGACGACGTTTTGAAGCACATCAAAACTATAACGTAAACTGCTGTAGGCGATGATGACCTTAGTCCCCGTATGATTTCCCTTGCCCTCCCTGAACTCTTGCCCATTCTGACTCATATTTTCAATTATTCCTTGTCAACGAGTTCCTTTCCTTCGGCATGGAAACGTGCTAATGTCATTCCTTTACCAAAAACCTCTAATCCTTCTTCCTTATCCCAGTATAGACCTATCTCCATATTACCCTATCTCTCCAAAGTCCTTGAACACATCGTCCACAAGCAACTCTCCCACTTCCTTTCCTTAAACAAATTGCTTTCTCCCTTCCAATCCGGTTTCCGTCCTGGTCACAGCACTGTGACAGCACTGCTAAAAGTCACAGACGATCTGCGGCTAGCTATGGAGGAAAAGTGTGTCTCTATTCTGGTTCTTCTTGACTTTAGCAGTGCCTTTAACTCAGTTGACTTTGACATCTTCCTGTCTGTCCTTCGTTCCCTTAACATATCCTCCTCAGTGGTAGATTGGTTTGACTCATATCTTCGGGGACGTTCGCAGCGGGTCCGCTCTGATGAGGTCACCTCGGACTGGTCTGATCTTGATGCGGGCGTCCCACAGGGTGGCGTACTTTCTCCCCTTTTATTCTCCATTTTTATTAATACCGTAACTTTAGTCATACTAACATGTAGCTTCCATCTCTACGCAGACGATTTGCAGATATACCGTAAATCACACATCGATAGCATTAGTTCCGCAGTCAGCGACGTCAATGCTGATCTCCAGCGGATTGCTGATTGGGCTAAATCTTTTGGTTTGTTAGTGAATCCAAAAAAATCACAAGCCATTATCATAGGTAGCAAATATATGACCCAGCGCTTGCACAATGTTCCTAAAGTCACGTTTAACGGTACTCCTATCGAATATTCAAACACAGTAAGAAATCTTGGCATAACTGTTGATAGCAATCTGTCCTGGAAAGCTCAGGTGAATGAAATTAGTAAAAAGATTTACCATTCTCTACACATGCTTAAGAGCCTTCAAAATTTCTTGCCTTTGTATACTAAACTCCTTCTAGTCCAGACCCTTATTTTCCCTATCCTTGATTATGCAGATTGTTGTTATTTGGACCTTACTGAAGAGTTACTAACAAAACTGGAACGGTTGCAGAATCTCTGCATTCGTTTTGTGTTTGGCTTAAAAAAGTATGACCATGTGTCAGACTTTAGATCGCAACTAAATTGGCTCCCAATTCGTTTCCGCCGAAATACCCATATCCTTTCTCTCCTTTACAAAATCCTTTACAGTCCTATTTCTCCCTCGTACCTCATTGATCGTTTTAACTTCTCGCGACCTCCTGACACCTCGTGTAGGTCTAACGTGAGGACGAATCTATCCTTTCCTTCCCATCGCTCCAACTTCTTTTCCTATTCCTTTACCGTTCATGCAGTTAGATTATGGAACGCCCTTCCCCACACCATTCGTGACAGCCCTTCCATTAATGTCTTTAAAAGTCGACTAAGAGAGCACTACCTTAACAAGGAATCCTAAAATATATGTTTGTATGTAGTGTATTAAATATATATATTTATAGTATTGTATTTATTCTATTGTATTGTATTATTTTATCTTCATTGTAAGTGTATTAATATTTAGTTAAATCTATAAACATATTTATCTATGCACACCCTTTTTGATATTTCCCATTAAATTTCTCTTCGTAGGGCTGCTGGAAGAAATCCCTTTTAGAGATAAGCAGTACCTGTTGTGTCGTCTTTCTTTTTTTTGTAAATTTTCATGTAAACCTGTATGTGCAACAAATTGTTAAATAGATTATGGAACGCCCTTCCCCACACCATTCGTGACAGCCCTTCCATTAATGTCTTTAAAAGTCGACTAAGAGAGCACTACCTTAACAAGGAATCCTAAAATATATGTTTGTATGTAGTGTATTAAATATATATATTTATAGTATTGTATTTATTCTATTATAGTATTTATGCTTTGTATTGTATTATTTTATCTTCATTGTAAGTGTATTAATATTTAGTTAAATCTATAAACATATTTATCTATGCACACCCTTTTTGATATTTCCCATTAAATTTCTCTTCGTAGGGCTGCTGGAAGAAATCCCTTTTAGAGATAAGCAGTACCTGTTGTGTCGTCTTTCTTTTTTTTGTAAATTTTCATGTAAACCTGTATGTGCAACAAATTGTTAAATAAATAAATAAAAAAAATTAAATGCTCAATATATTTATATCATCTAAAAATCTATGACGAACATTGCTTAAACATCATATTATAACTAAGAATATATAAATGGAAATTCTTTAAAAATAGTAGCAATGAGTTTCACATTGACACCTTATAACTAATTGCCAATGCGTTTTATAATACAAACAAAAAAAAATTTCATCTAAAATGGCCTTCTTATGGGCCCGTTCTTTATAAGGCCATAATGTTCAATATGCGTGTATAAGTTTAATAATCCTAATAAGTAAAGATGTTATAAAAAACAACGTTATTTTAATTGTTAGGGTGCGCATCTATAACTCAAAATAACTGTTTATATGTTAATGATGTTTAGGTGTTCCTTGTAAAGTTTATGTTCCCTAGCAAGGCCAACTATCAAATCTTTGGTTGGGCCTTATAAGGAACCACCGGCCTTCCTAGGAACATTACCAATATTTTAACGTAAATCGAGGCATAAGTAGATTTTCTTTTATTAGTACCATACATATATCCCTATACGATAATGCCCTGCAATAAAATTTGAGATAGATATAGGTTATGTAACTAAAAACTAGAGTTTTTCAGGGTGCGGATATTACAATTGTAGCCTCGACAACCAAAGTCTACAAACAGTGAGATCTCACTGCCACAATAGCGGCGCGATCGACTCGCCGCCGCGTTTTTGGCCATAAGTTTGATGGATCTAAGTGAAGGAAGGAAAATGTCTTTACATGACGATAACTGCGACTTTTTGATAGTTGGCCTTCAAAGGAACATGGCCTTACATGGCGCAGGGTCGTTAAATTAATGAACTCCTAAGATTCGAATAAAATAAATACTCATGATTAAAGGGCTATTAGAGGCTAATGGATTTTATTATTTATCGAGCTCAAAGCAGGGACTTTGGACAAACAAAGAGAGTTCCAGAGTCGTTTAACTATACTAAAGTCAACTAAAACTTGACCCAAGTTTAATTATAAACTGAGCGATCGAGTCCTGAGAACTACCGCAAACTCGAGATGATGCCTTGATGACACTACTAACTTTTTTACTTTGACCCCTCCCGTCTTCGTATCAAATAATTTAGCTCCAAGACTTTAAAGTAGACATTTTTATTTTAAACGTGAACGAGCGCTAAAGAATTGGCTTTTGAAAGGTGATGATAAGGTTTAGGTTTAGAAATTATGGGCGAAACTTACATTATTACTCGTAATCTGTACTAAAGTACAGATTACGAGTTTTCAAGCCTAGATAAATCTAGGCTTGAAAACTCTTCAAGTGCTTTGCATAGTGCATGAAAACTGGAGTCTTCAAATAGCTAGAATACTTTTCAACCTTATTTGTGGACGTAAATTAAAATACAGCAAAAATGTCTCCTTCTGAAGACATTCAGTTTGAGGCAAAATAAAGTAATATTTTAGGAGCGTAGATTACAGAGTCATATTTTGTGAATGTTGACATAAGATGATCATGCCCCGAGTTACGAGTTACGACAGACACAGAAATATTTTTTAAACCGCCCCGAGACTTACAAAGCAATTTGCTTGGGCAAACAATCTACGGGCTGAGCGCCTTACGTTGTATTTACGTCGTAACTCAAGTTATGATAATACTAAAGATATGCTTAAACAGCGGGGTAATTTATGATGCACAGCCTTAGCTTCTTAGAGTTTAAAAAATGTGATAAGTAGTTGAGAATCATCCGTAATCCGCATCCGAATTAATTTAACGTTATGAAACATTAATGTGTTAATATTTTGAGGTTACTTTACCTAATTTTTTTATTAAAAACAGATATGATTCAAAGGATATAATATTTTGATAAATGCATCAGATCTCATAGATCGATAGAATTTGTTCAAATAATGTAAGCACGTTCCACTAATTTTAAAAAATGTTTGAGAAAAAATATATGACAAAAACGTCCCTGCAAACTTCAGCAATATCCTGAACTGAGGCTCGCTAAATATATTAGACGTACATTCTTTATAGATTCCTTGCGAAGCTTAAAATGCAGTCGACCTACATCCAGCACAATGGACCGATGTTTTCGGGAACACAATGCGTCACCCCCGTTTGTTCAGGTGCCAGTTTTTCTAGAAATTTCGTTAGCATAAGGTTTGTTTTGATTTCTTTTCATAAGGTTTGTAAAGATTTTCCTTAAAGTCTAGGGTGCAGTCGTTGTAATTAGTATATGTAGATTAGTATATGTAGGAGTCACTACGGGTATGCGACCCCGAACTGCTCTAGCTACTGCTGTCATGACCTTTCTCCTGTGATAGTAGTATCCTATCCCCCCATTCACCTCCCAAATACCCCATAAGGTGGAAGCCCCCCGCCAACACCGACTGGCGATCCTGGCCGGTCACGAGATCTGCTAACGTAGCAGCTTATATTGACGTTAGGGGTCTCGCTAACGTTCACGTCCCTACCTCTCTCCAATTGTAGCGGTTCCCTGTTCCATTGGACTCAGAGTGGCAGGGGCAAGAGTGCACCTGTGCTGGCGCGAACACTGACATTTTCTATTGTATAGTGCACTTTAATATCTCCTGCGCAAATGACTTGGCTATGGACACGGTTTTTCGAAATTAAGTCCGGCGGCGATGGGCAGAGGTAGAGAGGTCTGTGTCTGATGCAACCAGGCCTTGTCTGATGCCTGCACGCTGGCGGCTGAGGGAGAGTGGTCGCTTCGCATTGCACGGGGCTGACAGTGTGATTCGGCAGCACCCTAAGTGACAAAGCAGCTCTATTCAGGGAGGCCCTGCTTTCCCCAATCCGGGGAGGGGACTAGAAAAGGTGTCCTAAAAAAGGCTTAGCCCCAATATTTTCGGAGGTGGTAACCGCGGCTGTCTCTGCATCACCTTTTACGCGGTCGAAAGCCACAAAAGAAAGGACATAACATCTCAAAAACTTATGACATGACTTTTGCTGCGTGGAACGTGCGTACGCTTCTTGACTGCGAAAACAATCTGTGCCCTCCTCGTAAAACTGCTCTCGTATCCCGAGAACTTCGACGCTATGGCGTGGATATCGCTGCTCTCAGTGAAACACATCTGGCTGACGAGGGGGAGAGGGTTGAGCGCCTCGGCGGGTATACTTTCTTTTGGAAAGGAACTCCGTCGTCAGAGCCTAGGAGGTCCGGTGTTGGATTCGCCATCAAGAACAACATAGTACGCAAACTGGAGGAATGTCCCATTCACATCTCGGACCGCGTTACCACGTTGCGTTTACACCTGGCCAATAACAATAATCTTAATATCATCAGCGTATATGCGCCAACCATGGACAAGGATGAGGACATCAAGGACAAGTTCTATGAGGAAGTCACGCGCACGCTCTCTAGGATTCCACACAGAGAGCAGGTACTTTTGATGGGCGACTTTAATGCAAGAGTCGGGCGTGACTTTGAAGCTTGGCCTAAGGTCTTGGGAAGACATGGTGTGGGGAACATGAATAGCAATGGGCAACTTTTACTTACGCTTTGCGCCCAATTCCAGCTTGCTATAACCAATACCATGTTCAGGCTCCCGGCAAAGTATAAGACCACATGGATGCATCCGAGGTCGAAACACTGGCACCTGATTGACTATGTAATTGTCCGACAGCGTGATATTTCCCAAGTGCATATTACGCGTGTTATGCGTGATGCAAATGCGATCTGCTCTACTGACCACAGACTCGTCATCGCCAAACTGAGACTTCGCCTACACCCTCCTAGTAGATCTCAACATATAAAGCCTAAATGCCTAGACATTGGAAAAATGCAGAACCCAAGTGTGCGTGAGTCTTACAATAGGCTAATTGGTGATACTCTTCAATCGCTGGACCTTGAGAACGGTGACGCTATTGCTAACTGGCAAACGCTCTCGTCCAATATAGTCGTCGCTGCCTCGGAAACATTGGGTATCAAATCCAATGTGTACGAAGATTGGTTTGATGACAATGACGAAATTTTGTGCAGGGCTTTTCAGAAGCATCGTTCTCTGTTACGTCAACAACGCAATAACAACCGATCGGAGAAAGTTAAAGAAAGTGGTGCAGAGTTGCGCAGGCATGTGAGGGAAATAAAAGACAAGTGGTGGAGAAACAAGGCCCAACGCATGCAGTGGCTTGCTGACAGTAACCAACTGGGAGCTTTTTATGATGAGGTCCGTAAACTTGTTGGTACTGCTAGCCGTATTAGTGTGCCGCTTAAATCACTCGACGGCACAGAGCTGCTGACCAACAAGCAAGATGTTCTTAACCGTTGGGGGGAGCACTTCAATAACTTGCTCAATATTGACCGAGCAGCAGACCTCGCCCATGTCAGCTCAATGTCTGCATTGCCCACGATTAGTGAGTTGGATAGCCCGCTGACGCTGCAGGAGGTCGTCATTGCTGTACAGCAACAGAAGAACAACAAAGCGGTCGGCGTTGACCATGTTCCCGGGGAATTGTTGAAGTATGGTGGCTCAGAATTGCATCAAGTAATTTTCAAACTCTTCGCTCAACTATGGAATGAAGAACGTGTTCCCGATGACTTTAAAGTATCTTGTATTTGCCCACTTTACAAGAACAAAGGCGACAGAGCTGAATGCAATTCTTATAGAGGTATTTCCCTGTTAACTGCCCCGGGGAAGGTTTTTGCTCGAATCTTACTAAACCGCTTGATACCCTTGTCTGAAGACATCTTGCCCGAGACCCAGTATGGCTTCCGGCCTAATCGGGGCACATGTGAGGCTATTTTCTCTATCCGCCAACTTCAAGAGAAAAGTCGAGAACAGGGTCAACCACTTCTCCTATGTTTCGTTGACTTAGAAAAAGCCTTTGATAGTGTGCCTCGAGAAGCTTTATGGGTGGTACTATCGAAACTTGGATGCACGGATAAGTTTGTTAGAATGATCCGACTCCTGCATGATGGTATGCGTTGTTGCGTCAATGTACAAGGCGAGCAATCAGAGTTCTTTTCGGTGAGCTGCGGCGTTAAGCAAGGCTGCGTGCTCGCACCAACTCTGTTCGCTCTGTACTTTGCAGTAGTAGTTCGGGAGGCCCTGCAGACTTTATTTGAGGGAATTCGTATTCGGTTTCGTATCGACGGCGGCGGAGTCTTCAACCTAGCCAGGCTAAAAGCTCACACCAAAGTATCTCACATGATCATCACTGAGATGATGTATGCAGATGATTTGTGTTTTGTGGCGGAATCCCCGGAGGGTCTACAAAGACTTATGGAGAGTCTTAACGAGTCGTGTCGAAGATTTGGCCTAAAAATTAGTGTAAAGAAAACCGAGGTAATGGCTCTGGATACACTACGCAGACCTTCGCTCGACATCAAACTCGGTAACAACTCACTTAAACTTGTGGACAAGTTCAAATATCTAGGCAGCACTATATCATCTAGGTGCCTCCTTGATGACGAGGTTAACAGCAGAATTGGAGCAGCTGCAGCAGCATTTGGCAAGCTTCGTCTCAAAGTGTTCCGCTCACACGACATAAAGCTCACTACGAAGGTGGCTGTGTACATGGCAGTCGTTCTGCCCAATCTGCTGTATGCATCTGAAGCGTGGGTCCTATACCGCAAGCATATCCGCATATTAGATAGATTCCATCTAAGATGCCTACGCGACATTTTGAACATTCATTGGTCCCACCGTGTTCGAAACACGGAAGTTCTACGACGAGCTAATGTCAGCGGTATAGAGGCATATCTAATGAAACGGCAACTTAAGTGGTGCGGCCATGTCTCTAGGATGCCTGATACTGCTGTGGCCAAGCGCGTCTTTTACTCTGAACTTAGTAATGGCAAGCGAAAACAAGGCGGCCAATTGCTGCGGTACAAAGACGTGCTCATGCGCCACATGAAGAAGTGTGACTTAGATCCGTCACAATGGGAGACAATGGCTGTGGACCGATCACTGTGGAAGCGTACCGTGAGCACTAAGGTGTCAGAGTATGAGAAAGTGCGTGTGGCCGAGCTAGATGCTAAACGCGACGCGCTTAAGGCTCGACCACCTGTAGCCATACACTATCATTATGTAGGAGGGGTACTGACTTGCGCTCAATGTTCTCGTACGTTTAGTGCAAAAGTAGCTTACGTCAGTCACCTGCGAGCACACGAACGACGCTTGCAATAGCCATAGACCCAAAGTCGAAATCGGTCAGGATAGATATATATATGTAGATGTAACGTCTGTTCAAAGGAGGTTTTTTATGTTTGCTTGTAAAAGTCCAGGATTTAAAAAAATGCAGATTTTTTATGGTTTTACGTAGACTTTACACTTTATACATTGTGTCTAAAAGTGAAAAGGGGTCTTTAGAATAATTATACAAGCGTGTTACTAATAATTACAAAAAGGTTACACTTTTAACAGTTTAAGTTAAATAACCCTTCCCACAAATCAAATAGAATTTGCGGAACAGTAAAGCAATTTTGTTTGTGGCCTAAACAAATAAACATCGGTTTTGTAATGAGTTCAACTAATTAGTCTCGTGGGATAAACTGGTTAACTATACGACAGTAGACTTATAAACTTTCATTCGTATTACACATGCATATCATGGTTAAAGTGTGGTGTCTATAAGAATGACAACCGATGGTACCCACAGACAAGGTCGTATCAACGTTGCGTTGGGCCAAGATGGAAAACCGAGACAAATATTATAATTTACTAGACGTTCCGTGCGGCTTCGCCCGCGTAAATAAGACATTTCACAGAGAAATTAGTAGCTAGTCCATAACAAATAGCCTATGATCTTTCACGTGGTCTACTTCTTATTTGTGCCAAATAAAAGCAAAATTGCTCCAGCCTGCCTAGCATACGCCAACGAGATATCTCACTCTCGAGATAATTAAGAACTACTCGTCTCATAATGTCAAAATCTTGACATTATCTCGACAATACTCTATAAAAATGTGTTATTTCGATGATAGATCTACGCGAGAAAAAATGTTTGTCATGCTAGGGTCAATTGAGATGAAGATACAAACTATCAAACATCCAGAAACATGTAGAGTGAGATATCTCGTTGGCGTATGCTAAGCAGGCAGCAGTTCGTGAGATATTAAGCTCTTTAAATTAATTTCCCCGTTTTTTCCACATTTTCATCTATTTATACGCTCCTATTAGTTTTAGCGTAATAAAATATAGCATGTAAAATAATATAGCTTATAGCCTTCCTCGATAAATGTACTTGATCTAACACTGAAATAATGTTTCAAATCGGACTAGTAATTCTTGAGATTAGCGCGTTCAAACAAACTCTTCCGCTTTATAATATTAAATTAAGTAAAGATAACAATATCGTTGTTGACAGATGTTGTTCACAGGCAGTTCGTAATCGCTTGTCCAATAAGGGTTAATTGTGTGCACGATGTGATTGACAACGTCCATTTTATTTTTTGAGATATTGAAACAAAACTTAATTATTGAGTATATTGGTTTGTTACACATACTCGTAATATAAGTACTGAAAACTAACTAACTACAAAATCACAGGGAGATTATCTCATCTGAAAAGTAAGTGGAAAATAATGCAATAATTAGACTTCTTTTTCTTTCTTTTTATCTATTTACAGCTGGACCTAAACCATTGTACGAGTATTTATTAATTAAAAGTAATAATTATTTTATAACATCTAAGTTGTCGAATATCAGCTGGTTTCTGTGAATCTTCACAAGATTTTTGTTCAATCACCTGCTTTGTTATTGGAACAGAGTTCCTTTTCGCGTGTTGCGAAAGGGGGCTAGACCGAAAAAATTGTAACGACACTTTTTTATTAGTACCTGCATGTTAGGGGCAGAGGGCGTTGCGCGTTGATAGTATTCTTGTGCGTCAACTAGATGGCTTTTTTTGAGAATAAACAGCGACGCGTTATTAGTATTCCTGGGCGTCAATAGATGGCGTTATTTTTAAATATATTTTTTTTTAAGTATGTGTATTATGTACTGCAGATTTTTGAACATATTAAGAAATAACTCCGTTCCATTCGGGTGTCCCTTGACACCTCTCAAGTTTTATAGGTCAATATTTTCAAGCCAATCAAAAGCTCTAATGAACAGCTGATAAACTCCAGTCAAAACCATTAATTATCCGGCCATTAGATACTAGCTATAAGGGTGAAGCCAAACGAGCGTAATTTGTGAGTTGTGAGTCGCAGAATTTCGGCTGGCAGAAATTCTGCTGCATTCAGTTTCATACAAAAGTCCTTTGATTCACACGACCGCAATTTTGTGAGTCATGACACATGAATCATGATTTGTATGAAAAGATATTTACGCGACAGAAATTCTGCGACTTAACAAATTACGCTCGTTTGACTTCACTCTAACAAATCGAAACAAAATTTCAGCTTTGGATCACTTTATTAAATCAAAGGCTACATGGGATTTGTTACTAATTATATTTTGTAGGGCTTGTCTGAAGTGGTTAGTATAAACTAGGGAGTAGGGAGCCAAGTGCCCTTGTAGTCGAGAGCCGGTCATTTGGTCGTCAAACTGACGGACGTATGAACTTGAGTGCTCTATTTCAATTTGTATAAAAATTATGTAAATATTTTTTATTCCATTTTTTCTTTTTTAGATATAAAACTTTAAAATATACTTTAGAAGACATTATAGTAATCGATTCGAGTATTGTGAACTTTTTTATAACGGGGTGACTAATTGCTAAGTGATAGATCGTAGAACCCTTTCAATAAAATAGAAAATAAGCAACCCTAAAAAAAATCTTAAGTTGGTATATAAAATTCTCATGTTACGATATTAGTTACCGTAATCCTCCAAAACGGCTTTACTGATTTTTACAAAATTTTATATAGGTCTACCAGAATCTGATGGCAATTTTTGACAGCAAATTTTCAAAAAATATCCTAAATCATTGGATAAATTTTTATATTTGCATGTTTAATACACAGATCAGCTGCTAAATGAAAAGGATCAAAGTGTTTTATTTCAATTACCCCGGTATTGCTAGAGACTAGAGTCAATTTATTTTCTCACTTTTTGCCATCAGATTCTGGTACACCTATAGTTACATGCATATTCAGTAGGTCTGAGAATCGGCTACTGGCTACTTTTTATATTGATATAAGTGCATTTGTTGAATAAATAATAGTAAATTATTACAACTCGAGACTGACAGCGACCATTGTTGTGCGAGATAGCGATGGACGTTGCCATGGTGACATACTTAATAGTCATTTCAATGAAATAATATGAGCGAAATACTGTATATTGCAAAACAATGTTTGCCGGACAGCTAGTATTTAAAATTTAAATAAAGAAAAGTAGCATATATTTCGCTGCTTCTAGCTTATTGATTGAATTTACAAAAACAAGAATTGTTTTTGTAAAATTTATTGAAATTATTACTGCGATTGTAATATTTTAACATCGTATCTTTAGTAATTCTTATAATACAACATAAAGGATGTTACTATTTACATTTTCGAACAAAAGACTGTTTTAAATATTACAATGTGCCCGCACACTCGTTAGTTAAAAATAAGGTTAAGTTTTTCATCCGCAACATTATTAAGTGCTATTGTTTACAAATATTAAGACGGTGTTCTTGTGTTTAAAATTAGACCATCATTGTCATCATGAAATATTTTTTGCAATAATATGACTACTTTTAAAGTAGCCTAACAAAGTAGCTATCCTTTATATCATAATTCATATACTTACTTATTAATTGAGAAAATAATGGTCCCCGCGACCGGGAAAATCTATCAAATTGAGATCATTTGTATAATAATATACATTTCTTATTTTCCTGCTCTAGGTGTGTAATGTAATATTACTGAAATATTTTTTTTTAAGTGCAGTACTGACATTTCCTATTATTATCAAAAGCTCTACATAGCAAAAAAAATGCAAATGCACTCGAAGAAAGACATAGGATACATTTTGTCCCAGAAAATGTACGGTTCCATCAACTAGTAAATTACAGGGATAAGTAATATGTTAATGTAGCCCTTAACTGAGCATACATCATTGGGAGACCGTATTAATTTGCCAAGGGTATTTACACGACTATCACATTACACAGGACTATCCACTGGATATTATACTATCACCCTTCAATTATAATATCTATTAGCACTTAGCACGTAATACTATATTTAGTATAATGGATCATACGTAGTGTATGTAAGTTAGTTAGTTTCGTTAGTAAAAACTTGTATTTTCGTTGTGCATCTACTCGTGTATAATAAAAACTATAAATTCAATTATTCGTTTATAGATTTACTAGCTGTCCCGGCAAACGTTACTTTGCCATAATATAAAGTATTTTGCCCATATTATTTTATTGAAGTGATTATGGCAACGTCGATCGCTATCCTGTCGCATAAACAATGGTCGCCGTTAGTCTTAGGTTGTAATAATTTACTATTATTTATTCAACAAATGCACTTATCAATATATTATAAAGTACCCAGTAGCCGATTCTCAGACCTACTGAATATGCATATAAAATTTGGTAAAAATCAGTAAAGCCGTTTCGGAGGAGTTCGTGGACTAACATTGTGACACGAGAATTTTATATATAAGAATATGGATTTACTGTCAATTACAGCTGTTGTAAAATTCTTTAACTCTAACACTTTTAGCAGTATTTTATAATTAATAGCATACAAATATCCCAAGTTCTTTGCCGGGTTTTTTGTATGTATACGAAATTTTAATCTTAATCGGTCTAGCATTTCGGTCTAGCATTTTAATGAGAGAGATAACAGATAGACAACAGACACATTTCGTATTTTGTAATATATTTTCTTCGATCCCCATAAGTTCGATTATGGCGTGAGTACGATTAAAAAAAAATTATTTTAAACATCAAACTTACTAGCAGAAGCCGTCCGTACCTTAAGTTTGCGCAGTATGACCAAATTCGCAATGTTACTAAAAAACTACATGGCAGGTACATTTTTTCTCGTCTTTTCAAAATGTGAAACAATATTGTTTTTACTTCTGTACGATGAATTATTCATTGCAAAACATATACCAGACAAAAAGTATTGACGTAACCAGAGCCCCTAGCCAAGAGTTTGTCTTTATCACTTCTTTATAGAATAACCGATCAAAACGTATGGAATTGACATAAGTGTTCGATAAAATAAAATCAACATTCGACTTACTCACATAAGCACACACATTTCACATCACACCGATCAAATCGGTGATTCCATAATGAAGCCACAAAGAAAAGGTCTTGTCTAGGGGCTCTGTTTACTTTTGGGTTGTAACGAAAACGTCACAAAAAAATTTCATTAAGCGGCAACAGACGATCCTTTGTCCTACATATTGACTGAGATTGATCGTCAGTCGGCATGCGCTAAACGAGTTGAAATAAAACCAAATGTTCGCAACCCCTGTCAACATCCGTCACCAACAGGAATCGAACTACCGTATTAAGTTTAGGTGACGAGACGGTTTATTTAAGATATCGCTGTGATAACAGCTGATAACGCCAGAGCCAGCGACAGCTAGACTTTCATTTTATAAAAGCTGTAAGTTTCTGCCAAAAAGTGAGATTCCTAGTTGCCTCGATGAAAATAAGATAAAAATACGTGTGGCACTCGTTAACTTATATGCAATAATTATAATTCGCATACAATATCTAAATGTATGCTAATTACAATAGTCAAAGTTATATGGCACGGTCGCGCGCGGCTTACGACAGTCGTAGGCCGCGCGCGTCAGTCGCGGGCCTCGGAAGCGGTGCCATACATTTTCAATTTTATACGCTGACTATGGTCGCGAGCGGCCGACGACAGTCGTAGGTCGTGCGCGACCGCGATCGATCGCGTAGCACGGAATTGTACCTTTACGGTATTACAGATGTAATCGTCAAGGCACAACTAATATAGTTATATTCTGTGGTCAAGGTAAGAAGTTGTAACGAAAAAGTTTTTATGAACATTTTAATTGTAATTTCTCAATATATAAGTTTTTATCATGTTTAACTTAGAAATAGCAGCTTGATGTTTCTTATAAAAATAATGTTTCAGACTGTAATTATATGAAACATTTTTTTACAACTTAGTTAAAGTTTGTCTAAGTTATATCTAAACAATTTTGTAGCTTATTAATCCTTCGATCGCGGATTCTTGTAAATGCTATTGTATTCTTTTGTTGTCGCGATCACCGGAGCTCAAGGATTAAACTTACGACACACAGAAATACAATGAAATGGTCGCAAAAATTATTTTTGGCCACAACAAATACAATCTCAGTAAGATTACAAGGTTAAAGGTTTAGATTTATAGAGTATCTAAAACTTCATTTTCAGCTGAATACAAACTCTTCTTGCATCTTAATACAAACTCTCTACCTTATAACTTATTAGTTTACACAAAGGAATAGGCCGGAGACAATCCCCTGACGATTTTCGTCTGCGAGATATTTACTTTAAAATGATATCATTAGATTCTTACTTGAAAGATAACAAGCATTGTTGAAAGTCTCTTGAGTTTCCGACCCTTTCTCACTTTGACAAGTCACCCGTGAAGATTGCTTAGATCCCCGGCGACTAGCCCTTAGAAACCTTATCGTGGATAGGATTAATTGAGGAAATACCGTAGATAACGACAAAGTTATAACCATCTTTGTAAAACGCAATCGCGACTCCGGACTCGCGGTTTTTATTAATTGGCCTCTAAATCATCTTGGAGTGCCTTTTTTGGTTCCTTTGTTTTATGTAACGCGAATCTTTACACAGTATTATAAATGAGTGCCTTTCTGTCTGTCTGTCTGTTGCATTAGCCTAAGTGTGTAGCATAAGCCGCTGACCCGATGTTTATAAAATTTTGTACTCGTGAAGATATAACAGAAAGGAGAAGAATTTTCATCCCGAAAAATGTACGATACCTGCGCGATAAACCAACATAGGCGGAAAAAAGTTGAGGGCAACATGTACTTGCGTTTTTTTTTCTTGCCAATGCATTTAAACATTGCGGCCCGAGGTTCGCCCTCGTCACGTAAACTTTCACGATTGGGTTTAACCTATCAAGCCCCATAAGATCACCAGTGATCGCGACAACAATATAATAACAATAGATTTCCAAGAATCCGTGATCGAAAGATTAAATTATTATCATTGTTGTCAAGTAAAGTGCGCCATCATCATTATAAACACAAAGCCCCTTACTAATAAACGTTGTATAAGCTTTGAATAGTTATACAGTGTTTTGTCTTCTTCAATCCAATTAAAAATGTCACTTGTGTGACAGGAACAAAACACTGTATAACTATTCAAAGCTTATACAACGTTTATTAGTAAGGGGGTATATATATAAACACTATATTGCGAAAGGGTGTCATTCTGTCTGTCTGTTAGCCTTTCACGCTCAAACCGCTGAACCGATTTTGCTGAAATTTGGCATGGAACGGGAAAAGACAAAGGATAGTTTTATCCCGGAAAAATGTAAGATTCCCGCGCGATAAACAACGGAGTTGTGGACTTGCGGGCGTCATTTAGTTCTTGTATATTTTCAAAAGCTCCTCATCTGGGTTAGATTTGTCCCACCATTCCACATAATATTCGAAAAGGTAATTACAAGCTATTTTCTCGTGACCCATTTCGAGAATAGTTCCTACTTTCTAACGACCTCCCCAAAATGAGAGTTCAGTAAAAGTGGAATTAATTTTTTCATGTTCGTTTGAATGTGGGTCAACTTTTGTGACGTTATACAATTTACGTCGCTTCATGAAACTACATGTGCTGATCATCTGCGATCATCAGTTTTTATTTTGTGACCTGAATTTTGGATGGCTGTATTTCTGCTTTAGATAAAATAATTTCTATTAACAAGAGGAAAGAACACACTCGTGTTTTACAAACAAAATTGTATCAGCTTTTATGATTGATTAATTTTAAGAGTATTCTTATCGTACAGCAATTATTGCATGGCCTAAACGTAACGTACTATATGCAGTAAGCAGTCGATGATATTCTACCCAAAAGAACCGTCATGAATTTTTCAAAATTTTACAAAAAGGGAGCCGTGAAGAAAAAGCATGATATAAGTAAAATCTAATGACAACAGAATACACCCAACGTAACCCAAAATATGGCATCTGTATTCCATAGCGGAATCGGGAAGTATAAAAAGTTATCTGTAACATCTTTTACAAATTTGTTTCCCCTCAGTTGTTTCCCAGTAAGTTAATTACTCCGCTGTAGACGTCAGCTACATAAATATTCGACAGTGAACATCCTTCCGAGGAAAGTTGTGAACTTTAGACAGTACGTCGATACCTTCATAGATGCTAAACTGAAATATTGCGTTACAAACCGGCAAGTTATTAAGGATACGTGTTAAAACTTCGACTTATAGGAAACTAGAGGACGCCCGCAACTCCGTTGCGCCAAAGCTCGTTTATCGCGCGGGAACCGTACATTTTTCCGGGACAAAAAGTATCCTATGTCCTTTCCCGGGACTCAAAGTATCTCCATACCAAATTTCAGCAAAATTGGTTCAGACTTCAGCCGTTAAGGCGTGAAGAGGTAACAGACAGATAGACAGACTGACACACTTTCACATTTATAATATTAGTATGTAAGTATGGATATTACGCAATGATCAGAGCAGACGGCGTCATTAGAACATACTAATTACGGTAAATAATCGGACATGTTACACCCGTCATGTCAGAATATTGGCAGAAACGTTATCAAACCTCAACTGTCTAAGCTGGTGCTGCCTCTAGCGTTAAAATATTGTAGTAATATCTGGGGACTATTAAAATAGTTACACAGCGAAAACCTTGCGAAAACTATACAGGTGTAACATTGCTTCTTAGTTCTTAAGCCTAGTGTGCTTAGACACTAAGGGGGTATATTAATATTGTCTATATAACAAAAATAGTAATTGATGGAAGCTATTTTGTTTAAAGTAAGCAGTGTCCTTTTATTGACCGCAAGTTTTCTTTGACCTCAAAGTTACCAATAATTTGATCAAAATTCAAAGTCCCAAATCAAGAAAACGTCAGACAGTAAACAAAAGTTAGCATTGTGTACGAAATTTGCGATTCATTGCAAGACTTTAGTAAAATATTCAGACATTTGCATGGCTGATTGCCGGCCAGCTCAATCAAGGGTATTTAACAAAATTAACTAATTGAGTGCTCCGTCCCTTAGCTACGGTTTAGTTCTAATTTACCTTTATATTTCTAACGATCATCCTTATTTCTTCGTCATAAAGGTCATTGCAGAGGCAAAATAGCTCCGGACAGTCTGTAACGCGCTAAATTGAACAACAGAACGTATCGAGAAAATGTAATAAGCTATAATGAAGCGATTTTGTGGAAACGCCGGTTTTAATTATGTTTGTGTTTATCTTTATAACTTCGTTAGGTAATCAATTTACGGAGGCCGCTAAACAAATATACCGTTTGTTTTTAAGTTGGGTAAATTGTCTCAGACGCACATAGACAAAAAATTGTAGATTTTTATTTTGAGCACAGGCGTCTACGGTTTTCCTCGCGCATTTTCATATTTTCAACGTTTCGGCTGATTACCAGTGGCCGTGGTAATAGGTAACGGTGGATATTCTGCTCAAAATATGAGATTATATTGGTTTTAGCCTATAAGATGTCATGCATTATTCTGGATTTCGTTTATTTCTCTCTATTATATTAATGATTTTATATTGAGCAAACCAAGTCATTATACATTATCCCACAAGAAGTAGCTTATTGATCCAAATACTAAAACCACATATACCACCTTTTTAATTAAAATCCGTTTAGTAGTTTTGCGTGAAGAATGTTACAACCACAAAATTCACCAATTATTAGTTTTGGTGAGTAATTTTTATCTATAATATTTTAGCATTAAAACATTACATTTGCATTATGCTGTTCTCTTGTGTGGTTGTATCTTATTTCATAAATAAATAAATAAATAATATCAATTTTAATCCTTCGATCGCAGATTCTTCGAAATCTATTGTTATTCTATTGTTATAGTCTAAATAAAAAAAAAATACCGCAGTTAAGCGCATAAAAATACAATATAAAGACAATAAAAGGAAACCGATGCAGCCTATAAAAACCATGACGTTAAAAGCATGCTCGCTGTCCTATTCATCTAGGGATAATAATTTCTGAAGCACGGATCATGATATCCTTAGCCCTGACAATGTCGTATTGATTGAGCTCTGACAGGCTTTTTGCGGCCCTCACTTGACCTGGGGCAAAAAGAGCCCCTTTGTGGCCGACGATTCATGCCTTTAATGAATAATTGCAATTTCGATAGCTGGTATAACTTATTATTGGAAAAATTGGCAAGATTTTCCCAATAACATGATGAATTTTAGGAAGTGCAGTCTACAATACACATTTTAAAACAAACATTTAGACACAAAGGTTTGTCGGTCACGTTTTTGTTGGTCTTTCTGTCTGACAGTCTACACTTTACATAATATTATTACTTACGCTTTAGCTATATATAAGGTGTTTTTATTTCCAGGAAAGTTCTAACGCAATGTACGAAATCACAGCTGTGACAAATGAAGCTGTGAGCAAATATTATTAATTTACATTTCGAACAAATAAATATAAATTAGAACCAATACTTTTCCAAATATTTGAGACCTTACAACTGCATGCAACAATTTATTAACATAACAATAAAAGTTGGTTACACAATATACGTTAACTTAGTTCTTTCGAATTTCGAGTAGGTAGTGAAATGCACAAGCCAGAAGCTACGCACAATGTGGGATAACCGTTGTATGCGATAGGCAAACATAATTTGTACTGAGATAAGATATTGATAGGACATAACTTCCATGTAAATCCACTTTAGGGAGTTATTACAATATGTCTTTGTGGGTAGATTGCAAGGACACTATACCGTTATATGTTATAGTTTCTAAATAACTACCTAAATAATAATAATAACGGCCAAAATGACACCTAAAATATAAAGTTTTTTTTTGAGTTGTAAGTAACTTACGGTGCGTCGACATTTGTATCATTTGCGCCATCAGATCTCCGTCGCGATCATCGCGCCGTATCAAGTATGCGTGTCATAGTGTGGACGCCTATTAGATCATTCTGCCGATCATGCGAGTATTTGATACGGCATGTATAAGATACGCGGTTAATAGCGATCGGGGCGTATCATGATACGCGTATCATTTTGACACGCTTCGATGATACGCGACGGAGATCTGATCGCCCAAATGATACAAATGTGGACGCACCGTTACATCATTCTGCCGATCATGCGCGTATTTGATACAACACGTATCAGATACGCGGTTAATATCGATCGGGGCGTATCATGATACGCGTATCATTTTGATACGCTTCGATGATACGCGACGGAGATCTGATCGCGCAAATGATACAAATGTGGACGAGCCTTAACGTGTTAGGTACCTATATATTTATGTTTTATGGTTTTAAGGTTTCTTTGGCAAATCTGTGAAATTAATGAAGTCTCTGGTTTGCTATCTATTTTGATGAACCAATAACCATCATCAAAGTAATTTTGTGATTTGTATATGGGCCCAACTTATTTAGACGCCATTTTTACCATAATATTATAGGGAGTAACTTTATCAAAGTATTTTTTTCATCTGCATTAAAAATATATCTGAGAATATTTTTTTAAACAGAAAAACGTCTGTTGATTTACAGCTTTTCTAAAATAACTGAAGAATACTGAATATGTGTAGCATATACCTAACTGAAATGGCTGTTCACAAGAGAGATATGGTCAAAATAAAAAAAAAATTAAAAAATAACTGAAGAAATGTTGGTTAGAATGTATCGATTGCCTAATTTAAACGTCAAGGTAAACAAACGCCTTTTCCAAAGAGGATACAAAGTACGTAACAGCCTTTTCTATGAAATAATTAACTTGCAAGTTGGACAAGTATTATAATATTATTTACATAGATAGACCTTCATCACAGTTTATAAAGAATGTTTAGTCGGTTATACTCATAACTTTAATCATTTAATTCTTGGCACATACTATTCTCTAAATAATATGTTGGGTATGAACTATGTTAATAAATTATTCAATTCATAATTAACATTATGTATGTAATATTTAATGGAGGCCTGTGGTTCGGACTCTTGTGGGAATACGTAAACATAGTAAGTAATTATAGGCTCTATAATAATTATTACTGAGTAATGAACATAATGTAGCTCAATTTCTACAATTTCTTTGTACTGTCAGAGAAGATGATTTAGGGCTCCCACACAAAACTGCGAATTTGCATCGCGACGCAAATAATATCTGCGACAAAACTCAAAATAAAAAAGACATTATGATGCATATTCGCGTGAATTCGCGCGAATTCGCAGTTATGTGTGGCTTACAGGCCGTTGACAGCCCTAAATTATTTGGTCAGGTTATGTCAATCCCAGCCAAAGGATCACGTCTATTAATTGACATGACATCTGCCTATGAATCAATTTCTTCCATGGTACATTTAATGGATTTGTCCAAAGCTTTTGACTCTATTTTATATGAAAAACTTTGGGAAAAGCTGTTCAGGGTTTGTGTGCCTGTATCTGTACTGAAATATTGGTATGGTCAGCAGCGCCGTTATGTAAGGTGGGCTAGGGTATTTTCCGATGCATATGACTTAGATTGTGGTGTTCGACAGGGAGATCACGTCACCCGTTTTGTTTCACCGTTAAATAAATGATCTTAATACCTATCCTTAGTATCTGTATCTGTTGCATAAGATTGTTAGTACGTACGACCATACGTCATAAAAAATGTACGGTTTCTACGCGATAAACAAATTTCGGCGCAATAGAGTTTCGAGCATATTTAGTTAGAAAATGTTACAATTTATGTCACTGAAACACATCCCAAACTACACAGAGATGCGAAAATCTAATGCCGAAAGCGGAGATATAATTTAAACGTTTGCCAAGCACACTTATCAAAGCAAACCAACTGAATGAGAATAATGGAGAATACTCTATATGGATGCTTATTTCTGTTTTTATATTGCATTATTGGCCCTCTCGTCTCATATTGCACTCCATTCGGATTCATAGAGGCCGCTATAAAAGATTGAAACGTGAGTGGGGTATTTCAAAAGAGTAATTGCGAGTTTTTTTTTAATTCAATTCCTGTCGGCTTTGGTAAAGTCGGAATGCACTTCATTGATATCGCTATAAAGTAATGAGTTTTTTCTATTGTTTATCTTGTATATTGATGTAAAGTTCAAAAGGGTTGCGCGAATCGCGTTACAGAAAGGTTCAGTTGTCGATCAACATTTTTCTATGCAGGTATATTATCACATACTATAAATCTTTCTCATAAAAGGTTTTAAAATACATTTTTTTATTTCAATTAATGTGCTGCAGTATGAGTAATAGATACAATTGAGTTGAGAATGTCTACGAGAGCTTTTAGAAATATTTCAAGGAAGAGCGGAGAATGCCATAAGCAGATTGGGGAAAAGGGGTATTAGGGGTCACCTAAGCATAAAGTAAGATAAGACACACAATTTTCATAGAAACTTTATTGATCTCAACTCCTACAGTAATTTAATTTATGTACTTTAACTAAACAAAATATAATGCTTTATTCGCATGCATTAAGGCATTCGCATGCAATACACACTAAAAAACAAACAATAAACCAAGAAAACTAATAGTAAACTATGTAATAGTGATCAATGATCATGCTTACATGTAAAAAATGCTTAAATGTTAACCTAAACATTGATCATACAATCAAAATATTAATTAATATCAAATTATGGAACTAAGCATAGGTAATACACAAAACAGAAAAAGCTGTACAAATTGTAAAGAAAATAATTATTAATCAAGATGAAATTGTAATTAAGTTACGGGATGGAAACAAAACAGCTACTTTATAGTAACTTTTGGTGAGGCAGTGTTTTTATAAGATAGAAAATGAGCAATTAGGTATACGACGGAGTCTGACTAATGAAATTTATAGTATACTCCGCGCACACAAAAACCGGTGGAGTTGCTAATTATAATAGGCTTTTAATTAACTGATCACCAGAAATAGTAACATTTCACCTTCGATCACTAATATACATTTCACAGACAAAAATTGTAAACGATCATCAAAATATAGACCACCATTTTAATGTAAAATGATAACCAAAGATTTAACATCTTAAAACCAAAAATAGTAAATGATCACAAAATACAAATTTTGTGATCATTTACTATTTTTGGTTTTAAGATGTTAAATGATCACCAAAATTAGTAAATGATTACCAACATTATACTAGCATTTTAATGTAAAATGATAACCAAAAAAACATTTCGCTATCCTAATTATGCAAAATGACTCCGAATAAATCATTGTAACACCAAAAATAGAAAATGATCTCCAAAATAAGTAAATGATCACCAACGTGATACTAGCATTATCTAGCAAAAAATAGTAGACAGCTAGTATTAAATATCTTCTATACTTATTATAAAACAAAGTCGCTTATTCCCTCATGTCCCTTTGTTCCCTTTAATCTTTGAAACTACGCAACGGATTTTGATTATTCTTTCCCATTTATCGAGGAAGGCTATAGTCTATATTTTATCATGCTAAGACTACTAGGAGCGAAGAAATAGAGTAAAATGTGGAAAAAAAACGGGGAAAATTATTTGAAAGGACTAACTTGAACGCGCTAATCTCAGGAACTACTGAAAAATTCTCTAAAGCCAAGAGCGAGTCGGACTCGCGCACGACGGGTTACGTACCAATACAGAGCAAAAATAGGCTAAAGATTGTGTTTTTTGTATGGGAGCCCCCCTTAAATATTTATTGTATTGTAATATTATTATTATATATTAAAGTACACATATAATAAAAGAATGTGTGAAAAATTCAAGTGCCTACCTCTTGAAAACCGCGTAGAATTAAATAACTTTATTTGCTAATGTGCCTACAAATTTTGTCAATCATAGTGATTTATTTGGACAGAAATTACTTTTTTTGCTAATTTGCTTACATTTTTTGTCAATCGTAGTGATTTATTTGGACTGAAATATCGCATTTTTTGCCCGTCAGGATTTGGTGATAATTTACTATATTTGGCATCCGGTTACAATTTGAAGTGTAGTCACGACTAAAATAAGTAGTAGTATTGCAATTTTAGGCTTTATCTTTTTGGTGGTAAGTATCTATTTTTGGCGAACAAGCTTAGGGTATCGGTGCATTTTTTGGTGGTCATTATATTTGTTCCCATTATAATATTTTATGCACAGTTATAATTAGCACTAAATTAATAATAATAAAAATATTTTTATAATTTTGTTAGTCTCCCTTAAATTCGAAAATGTCTGAACCGATTCGACTAATTTTAGTCTTGAAATTTTTGTAGAACTCTAGGGAAGGTTTACAAAGGAAAGTAATACGAAGTTCACACACTCACTTATTTCGTCACCATAGGAATATAAAATATTATTATATTTGCTTTGTTAATTATGATTTATTACATATTATTATTTAAAAAACACACAATAAAGTTACAATGGTAATATTATACAGATTCTATCATCAACTTGATCACATAATATTATGTTTATTTGAGGAAAATATACCAATTAACTATGTATGTAAATAGAGACAAAATATAACAATGTTTGCCGAGTAGCAAACTCATAATTACAACGAAAACATTTATAATATTCAACAGATAATATGTATGATTATAATATTAACTAGCTGACCCGGCAAACATTGTTTTGCCATATAAATAATTTTTGGTATGAAAAATAGATGTTGGCCGATTCTCAGACCTACTCAATATGCTCACAAAATTTCATGAGAATCGGTCCAGCCGTTTCGGAGGAGTACGGTAACTAACATTGTGACAGGGAAATTTTATATATAAGATATATTATAATATTTTCAAATATATCATGAATCATGATAATATTAAGTTACCCGAAAAACCTTAGGCTCAAATAATTTCACACTTTTTACCACTTTAATAAGAAAAGTTGCAACGACTCCACAGTTTTCATAACACCATACCGTCAGGACTAGGATTCAGACGCTCGGAAAATTATCCTCAAATACAATTAAAGTTGAACGTAATTTATTTAAATTTTAATCCCCGCCGCCGTATCTTCGATGAAACATTTGGGCCCTTAGAGGCATTAATATTCATTTACAGACTCCGAGCATAAGACATTATCGGGGTTATCAAGTTGGGAATACCGATACAGGTTGTAAAAAACCATAGTATAAAATGCGAAATTGTCTATCTGTTATCTTCACGCCCAAACCGCTGAACCGATTTTATGGAAATTTGCTATGGAGATACTGTTTTAGGCATCTTGAAGCGTCTTATTTTTTTTTTTTAATATCTAATATCTATGGATTGATTATTTAGCTTGTAAATGAAAAGTTACTTAAAAACCGTTTACCCTTAACCATTACAATTGTTTTTGCAAAAAAATTTAATTTATGTCGCAACTCCGAAATCTCTAGGCATGTAAAAATTTGGAATTAGTACCTTGTTTTTCTCCATGGTCCATATTATTATGTGAGCCAAATTTCATTAAAACCAGCAACTAATTGCCAACAACAAGAAATTAAAATCTAATAAGATGTTATTATGAGGTCATAAAGTAAATATTATAATAGAGATAGATAGAGTATGCAGCTACGTTGCACCTTTGTTATTTCTTTAAGTCTAAGGTATTTCTATTTAATATTTTCCTTCTACCTTAGCGTTTATTTACAAAAATACGGTGCATTTTGTGAATTTACTTGTATACAGGTGTAATGGATCAGATTACAGTGTTCTCCCAGTTAAAACATGTCGTTGTTCTCCAAAAGATACTTACGCTAGTAGACTGTACTCTCGAGACACACTTGAAGAAATTTATGTGTCCTGATAGTCTTGAAAAATTGTCGGTCTTTTATTTACTTTAAAATTTAAAATAAAAGCCTGTAAAAATAGGATTTAAACAATCTTACAACGCGAAAATATTATAAATGTAGTGCACAAAACATTTTAGTTTTAGCTTACAGCTCACTAGATATTACAGTATGATAAAATTCAGTTTTTTACAGAAAGATAATTATATTTTTAAACAGAAAAAGTAATTATACTATATTTAACATTTCGCAGTCTAACGTACTTTGGTACCTAATGATATTTCTTATCTTATATTCCAACTATGAACTATTATATCAAACCAAAATTATTATGAATCTTAAAACAACGTAAGTTAACATTCTGGCTACACTTTTTGGAACATCCATGATTATTTTAGACTTTTCGATTCAAGACAACATTGAACATACAAGACTTTTTGTTGCGAAGTAGCTTTCATTGTGAAAGGACTGGGCCAATTTTAATAAAGTTTAGCATCATAATAAAGACCATAGTCCACGAGGAAGTGTATATGATTAATTTTTGATTGACGTAAAATGTATAGTTTGCGGAATTCTATTTTGTGCGCTGGAAGGCGAAGGCTATTTAATTGGAACTTAAACTTAAAAGTGTGTTTGCGGGTAACCTCTTCGCATTAAACCACTAAACCGATTTAGTATGCCATTAAATATGAAGATACTTTAAGTCCCGCGAAAGAACATAATAGTTTATACAGTTTTCAGCCCAGAAAATGCACCATGCCATCCATAAAAGAAAATTCGCCGCAAGGATGCTGCGGGCATATTCTTAGAGATAGTCTATACTCTATACTTTACTCGGCGAAACATGGCGGTAGCGGTCATTGACTCCCTGTCAAAAACTTGTCACTTATTCTTCTTCTCCTTCTTTAATTATGGCGGCCTCAGTAAGTTGCCAATGTCAGAGTGGCTGAGTTGACTTTGCTTTATGTAGGTCTGGTGAAACCATAAACGTATGATGCTAAAGACCAACAAAGAGTGCGAGAGAGAAGAAAATCCGTTATGGAATTATAACAAGATGAAAAGAGACAGGCAGTCTCATGAAAACTTTAACCACTTTCATTTGACAGGTCGTCAACAAGTCGTCACTCGTTTTTATGCCCTTTCGGTATTTGCAATTTATTGTTTAAATCCTTTATTATTTTCATCAAATACTATTACATATAAAAATGGTAACTTGTTCTGTGAGTGATTGCAGTGTAAATCATAAGAAAAATCCTGAAAAATATACATTTCACAGGTAATTAATCTTCATGTCCTAATTGCTACGATGTGTTTATTTTCGCTATATTCTGTCTTTAGTTCTCTATTTCAAATAAAATATTGTGAATCCATCCTTTTACTTTCATATTTTGCGTAACTTAAGGTATTATTGTTCTTATATTACACAAATTTTGAAGAAAAAAATTTCATTAAAATTTTTTACATATACGCTAGTGCTTGAATCAAATTTATCGATATGCTTATCGATATTTTACAATAACATAAACTAAAATAAAAATCATTTACCTTTATATTTATCACCTTAAAAGGACATATTATCTTATTTTAACGATTATTTTTAAATATTATTAATCTTTTGACATACCTAGTATAAAATCAAGGTTTCACAGATCAGTCACTTGAATCTAATACTCATTGAATGCAGCTTTCATTAATATAAAATAAATTGCACCCATGCAAAGCTGTTTGCTTGTTCATAATCATTTGTTTTACAGATTCCCTCAAGACCCCCTAATTAGAGGAAAATGGCTAAAATTAATTGGGCGTATTGGTTGGAGTCCCACGAAAAAATCAACAATATGTAGCAAACATTTCATTGAAATTTTTAAAAGAAAAAGTAGAATAAATACAATTTTGGCTAAAGGAGCTATCCCAACATTATTCGTACCAGTAAGTTTGACATACTGTTGCACTTGTTACTGAAGCAATTATTTTTGTCTTTTGCATAAAATTCTTGAGTCTCATTGTTGGAAAAGTTCATCAAAACAGCTTGATAATTTTTTATGAAATTTTGCATAATAATAAACAAAAATAGGTTCTAAGCTATTTATCAATAACTTTTCACACATCACCTATAGCGATAGGTTTTAATAGTGTACGTGTAGTGTTTTAAGAATAAAATATAATATAGTACTATGTGTGTTGTTTACTTTCAACGTTTACTTTCAATGTAAGGGCTGATTTACCAGATAGATTTTACCTGAGTAATAAATAAGTAACTTTATAATGTGTTATGTCATATGTGTAAGTATATTATTTACCCCTATAAGAACCTCATGTCATAACATATCCGACGATTGAAAATTCATTCCAAACGAAAATGTGTATCACTATTAAATTGTCACCTTTTTTGCCAATAATTAAAATTTATGATACCTAATTTTAAATACAAAATCTGTCAAAGTTGCATATTATTTGTTTCATATAGAAACTCAGGTAAAATAACTTGAACGGACTATACTATCGATAGCAAAATACTATACTATCGATAGTAAAATATACATCACTAGCACACGCACACATTGACAGATCAAAAATCGTCACGCATTTTTGGGTTGTCAGGTGATCTATACGTCAGTATATTCTATATCTATGGGTGAAACAACAAGGTATTCTATACAAAGCCGCGATTGACAACATCTGACACTTCATTGTCAATCGCTGCTTTGTATAAAAATGACACGTTTTTAACAGGGAGTCAATGACCGCTATCGCCATGTTTCGCCGAGTAGGTACAGTATAGTTTAGTTTCTAATAATTTAAGTGAAATATCCTGCTTCTTATTACGTTAAATGATGGATACGCTAATGATGTATTCTCCCCCACAATAGGCGATGCATCATTTACGACCTGACATGCATTTAACTCAGAACTTAAAATATTAGTTGCACCCACGCGAATGAAACGCAGAAACCATTGTTAAAATGTGACAGTGTAATTAATTTTGTCAAGTATTTTTCGAAGAGTTGCTAATATCTACATAAAAAAACAATTGATAATACTTTAGGGTGTGTACGTTCACTTTTGTATGGGCAAAGGCCCGAGCGCGCGAGTGTCACGAGTTTCCCAATACAAAAGTGAAAAAAATTTTTGGTCTTTCAGCGCTGCCACTTTCACAGTGAACTCTCTACAGGGAACACGTACACAACCTTAAGTATTATCACTTGTTTTGTTACACCCTGTATATGGATATTATACGTCCGTAGATAAATATAGGGACGTATAGAAAATATCTACCTTAAAATTTTTTACAGGTGGTAAAAAATATTTTTTTATGTCGATGAAAACAGGTACATTTCTTTTACGTTTTGTAATAAGAACTTAGACGAATTATGAAAGAATATTTTCTTGCAATAAATACAAGTAGATTAATACTTCACACAAGATAAAGTAGACTTTGTTTTTCAACTTGTATTTTACCACAATAATTTTACCACTATTAAATCAATTTACCTTACAAAGTTACAAAGAATTTCATTAGGATGATGTAGGTTCAATAATCTTAGGTAACGAGCGAATTCAAGATTGTTCACAACTCTCCCGTAGTCACATCAACATCGCTAGCATTCCCTGTAGACCCCGAGATTCACATTTAACACCAATTACCGTAGTAAAGAATAATAAAGAAAAAAAAAGACAAACTTTATAGCTAGATTTTGCCCGCAACTTATTGGCGCTTTGTTTTAAAGCAATTGCCAGTTCCCGAACTTCAATTTACTTTCAATACAAAATTCTTATGTGAAATTAGAGAAAAGACTTACATTGTTATTATAATTAAAACTAGGAATTCTTACATCCCAGTATCTTTCTTTTTAGATTTCCACAAAAATAATTTATTTTCCCCTTTCGAGGTGCAAATTATAATTTGTACAATTGTTTCTATTCAAAAACTTAATTTCATGCAGATTAAAACATTATTTATTTATTTACAGATCACAGACCAGGTAGCGAAGGTTCTTCAGAGGTAAGTCTTAGTACATAATAATAATATTATAATAGTTTAAAGAAAAATTTTCAATATTAATTTATTATAAAGTAATCATAAAAAATGAAATGAAAAGATGTAGAAAAGATATACACATGTGTTTCAAAAGTGGTATACTTAAGCTGAATGGGTGAAACAGCACAACTTTTATAAATTCCCAAAAACAATTTGCTTTTTAACCCCCGACAAAAAAGAGGGGTGTTATAAGTTTGACGTGTCTGTCTGTCTGTCTGTCTGTTTGTCTGTG
The DNA here is from genome assembly GCA_937595015.1 of Polyommatus icarus. Lineage (NCBI taxonomy): Eukaryota > Metazoa > Arthropoda > Insecta > Lepidoptera > Lycaenidae > Polyommatus > Polyommatus icarus. The sequence goes on along the minus strand of OW569335.1, from coordinate 8,031,147 downwards.
TGTGTATCTGTCCGTGGCATTGTAGCATCCAAACGGGTGGACCGATTATGATCTAGTTTCTTTTGTTTGAAAGCTGACATGATCGAGAGTGTTTTTAGCTATAGTTCATCATCATCAGCCTGCTCAGTGCTGGACAATCAGGGTTTATCTGGTTCATGAATGGCGGTTAGCAACTTGTAGTCATTTGATGGGTTTTATATTATTTCATTCTAGTTCGTGACATTTGTGAATATACAATAGTAGTACGCGTATACGTATGTCGTATACACATAATAATGGAAAGTGCACCATCACCTGATAATCAATAGGATATCCAACTCCTCGCCAACTTAGAGTAGAGGTTTCGTGTTTGGGCTCATTTTAATTGCGACAACCAGTAAGAAGTAGATAAACAGTAAATATATTTTACATGCTGCTGCTACAGCATCACCTGGATTCTATAGGAACCGAGCTTCGTATGAACCCAAAGGGGAGGTTTCATGTTTGGGCTCATATTAACAGCCTCATCGCAAAAGGACATTGATAGATGGTAATCATGATATTACTAATGATTCTGTTGATAGGAATTATTCTGCACTTTAACCAACACAAGTTTAAAAAGTATGAAATAAAATTAAATTAAGAAATTTAAAAAAACCCCCGCCATGCAACTTTAAAAAGTAATAAAATAATATTTACTGCCTTGAAGTTCAAATAATTCCTAACTTGTGTAAAGTAATATTTTAGTCCATAATTGTTGTCAAGGTGTGTCGGGGGACCGCTAATGTAGATGTTTGATTTCACAATCAATTCATAGCGAACTGAATCGAGATAGTCAGCGACTTGGCGGTTGTATGTTGTAGTTTACTTGGCGGTCCCCCGACACACCCTGACAACAATTATGGACTAAAATATTACTTTACACAAGTTAGGAATTATTTGAACTTAAAGGCAGTAAATATTATTTTATTTCTGTTTAAAGTTGCTTGGCGGGGTTTTTTTTTAATTTCTTAATTTAATTTTTTATAATAAAAAAGTCACGTGACTAACAATGTATTGGAGAATCAATTTTTTTCGCGATTTTTCAAAAGACGTAGAACATAAGTTGTTCAGAATGACTTCCCGAGTCGAGCCCTTTTGGCTTACTATACCACTGTTGTAACACCCTGTATAGTTATAGGAATCCCGCCCTTTTTACAGCCAACCTTATGATTAGTAATCACGTAACCGTAGACTATGAACGTAATCGTAAAATATATAATAGGCGGTTTTTGTGAGAGGCTCTCTAAAGTTTAGGATCTTTATGTCGAGAGTCGTCGTTACCGTTAAATTTTACAATTTTCAATAACAGTCTAACTTTACGATAATCTTATTCCACAGATAGGTATAAAATTTCTTTATAATCATTATATTTTATGTCGAGATGTTGTAACTGCTTTAAAGTTTAATTAATTCTGCGATGTTAGGTTTACTTAGTAATTTAATTTTACGGTTATAATATGTATTTAGGAACCATCTTAACTCTATTGCTAAGTAACTACTGATTTACCAGTAGTTTGATGCTAATGCGATGCAGAAATTGAAATATTTATATGGAAGAAGTAATATAAACTAGAGACAATTATATTAAAGTAGATAGGTAGTATTCTAATACTTTCGTTGGTTTAATGTCGGCACTACAAATAGGCGAAATAACTTCATATAAAGAATTCGAAATGCGGCGACTGCGGTGCGTGCGGTGCGGCCAAATCTGCGTTCACCTTTAACCAACTAATATCAGGATTCCCGACGATTTAAAAATAATAAGAGTAGGTACCTAGGTATGTGTCTCTATAAATATAAAAATAAATTTCAAGATTTGTTAGTCTTGAGCTAGAGAAAACGGCTCAACCAATTTCGTTAATAATTTTAGCCTTGAAATATTCGTGGAAATCCAGGGAATGTTTATTAATTATAATTAATTATTTATAGTAATTATTAGGTTTATAAATTAATATAGTACAAGGAAATTGACAATAAGTTCATCGGGTCATCTACTAAATAGTTATGTCACAGATTACTAAATACTAATAGTTACTAAGTACGTAAGTTATGTTCTTTCACTAAAAACAAGGCAAAAAACATTGCATCTGAATGAATTCGCAGATGTACAACTAATCTCTAACTCTCAATGCTCGATGCAGATTTACGAGCAAAAATAGAACAATGAGTATACAACATAATATAGGAATGCCAGTTATGTTCAGATTGTCCAGAAGACCAATATTGGAGGAGCACTCAACTATGCGCTAACGATGCGGGTTTAATGAACTTGAAATCCTGCGTTTCAATTTTGTTTAATGGTAAACGTGGAACTATGAATGCACTGCAGATAAGATAATTCTAATTTAGAATTTCAGTTGAATTCAACTAAAACAGTATTTGATGTGATAGTTTTTACGTATCAGAATTTTAACGTATTTTAACGTATCAGAAAAAAAAACTTAATAATAATATTTGAACACAACAGAACAATAATATTTTAAATACCGTTTAGAAGTTTTTACTAGAAAGTTTCAATTGCATAAAACCTGTAATGGTAGAAAAAGGTATAGAAAAAACAGCTGTTCATTTTAAATTTTCCATGCGCACCGTTGCAATTATGCATCTATGGTCGTGCATTTGCGATAATGAATGTCGGATGTAAATCGGATCGGATCGACTGATGCCAGTATTGACTGTCCCGCCAATATTTTACAAATTCACCCGAAAACCGATTCATCGTAATGAGATAACAGGCATTAAACTATAAAATGAATTGCTAGAGTGAATCAATTTGGGAAACAGAATCGAGCTATTGGCAGTATTGCATCGCTGGTCGATACAGCCTGGCCATTAAACATCTTTACTAATAAATAATTACATAAATTTGAAAGTGTGTCTGTTTGTTACCTCTTGACTTTTAAGCCTGAGGCTTCTTACAGACTGCCGTCTACAAGTGGCGACGGCGACGGCTGCAGTTGTATCTGCCGTTGGCAAGTGCCGTTCGTCTATAAGAAGCCTTAGGCCCAATTTTACCAACGTCTGTTAGTGTTAACAGCTTGTTAAAATGTCATATTTTCTCTTTCATTCATATGAAAAACAAAAGAGGTAATGTGATAGTTCATACTAATTCGAGCATTAACTTTAACAGTCGTTGGTGAAAATGGGTCTAAGTCTGAATTTCTATACGTCCGCCCAGCCCTAACGCGCGGTTTGGCGGCTACAGCGCAATATTATTATGATGAGCGTTCACACAGAGAAATAAAGCGTTCCATAGGTACATATTTTGCTTGTAATCTCATGGTTAATCCAGACTTATGTTTTTTAAACAACATGGTTAATCCAGACTTATGTTTTAAAAAATGCTATCCAGCAGTTTAATCCTTCAAGCCCCATAAGAGCACCGGTGATCGCGACAATAATAGAATACAATAGCATTTCCAAGAATCCCCGATCGAAGGATTAATAGGAAACGTACTGGATCGAACAAGGAACGAACCTCCATGATTGCATTAGAATTGGGGTTGGACCGTTGCGTCTTGGATAATCCATTACTGCGGCTTAACTCTTCATGACACATTAACCACCATTAACACGTGATCCGTCCTAACCCGACGTATGCTAATCCTAACCCATTATCGCTACTGACTGAATCAGAATGAATGGCCCGGAGGCCGGATTATAGATATTTATGATTTGATACGATCGGGTCATATTTTTAACCGACTTCTAGTATATAATAAAGGAGGAGGTTCGATAATGTTCGACTGTGGATTTTTATTAACGCACTTGAAAATAAATTTTAAAATTATATATTAAAATAACTTAGCGATGTGTTAGGGTCTGCGTTGACCCTCACACATCGCTAAGTCCCACTCTGTAGATTGTAATGCAGGCTGTCGATAATAATGTTGGATTATTCAATAAGGAAAGAACAACAAAGAAACAAACGTAACACAAATAGTAAACTTAATTATGGTGAAAGTTCCAAAAGGTCCTCCATACTTTTCTCTCCCGCGGCCAACTCGCTTTGTGTAAAATTACTATTGTGAATATAATGAGCACTCGATTTCTTCTGTTGCCACTTGGCCACAAAAAGGACACACGAAATGCTTGAGACATTTTAAAGAGCTATTTTAAAGCTCAAAACGACTTTTCATTCGCTGGCCATTGGTAAGAGGTATAATGACTATAATTCCGCTTTTGGTCCAAGTAAGAGGAGAGTTGGGATAAATGTTTGTTTCTCAACAATGCGATGAATTTTTTAACATTAATTGAACTTAGGCAGCTGGCTTATAAATTAAGAAATCTAAAGATATTTTTAAGATTTTTCATAATTGCTATGTCAATAATGCATGGTAATTTAAAATACCCATTTTTTTCTCCTTGCCTGAAAATTCAATTCAAAAAGCTGGTCGAGTTTCCACATTATACCTTATTTTTCGTCAACAGCGATAGAGAGACAAAAGACCCCAGTTCAAAAAATATACGTAGACGAACTAAGACAGTGGCAGGCAAATATAAAGCTACCCAAGAATTAGAAGCTTCTGTTTTCGACGGCCAAACCGGTGAACCGATTTACCTGAAATTTGGTATGGATAAAGACATAGAATACTTTTTACCCCGGAAAATGTACATTTTCCGTGCGTTAATTGAAATTTGAGGAGCACAACGGAGTTGCGGGCGTCACTTACTCAATTAAAATACTTTATTTTATTGTTATTTAAAAGTTCACCGCCGCACGTCCTTAACTTGCACCACACCACAGCAGCAGGAATAAAGCTGTCGAAGTAGCCACGGTCAGGCTCTTGTGTTGAGTGCGGCATTATGAATCCAACCCTCGACGTTCCTAATTCAAAATTTACCCATTGTCTCTTAGAAAAAATGCGCACCTGAAAAAGGTATTTCACAATAACTGTAAATTGCGGGAAATCTTGAGGAGAGAGAAAGGAATATTTAAGACTCTTTGCAGATGATTTAAGGTTTTATCTGATAAAATTATGAAATGTGTCAGCAGGGCCCGATCTACTATTTAGCTGCTCCGGGTATAATATAATTTTCGCCGCCCTTTATATAGTACGTACCCTGTAGGCTGTACTATACCAACCAACCATAATATAAGTCATGAGCTAGTTTTGTTGACGGCTAATAGATGTATATTTAAGTGAAATACTTAAGTATATCCACTATCCCACCTAGAAGTAGTTTGGAAGGTAAAATTCTCCAATTTGGTTGGTGCATAGTTGTCGCCTCTAATTTTTTGCCGCTCTGAGCAAATGCCGTCTCGTCCGCCTTCATTCCTGTAAATTTAGGTCTTTGATAGTTTATAGATTTCACATATCACAATATAGGCAAGATTGTATATTCTGTTGCTCGCGACTTCGTCCGCGTTCACATAGTATAATAACAAAGATGGATAGTTTTCCTCTTTTTGTGGTTCCTTACCTTATACAAAGGGTAAAAACGGGACCCTATTTAAGCAAACATCAAACGCAAACGTCAATAAACTTTAATGTTCTTAACTCAAGAAATAACAGACTTTCAACCCCAATTTCACCCCCTTGGGGGTAGAATTTCCAAAAACGCTTAAATACATATGCATTCATTTTTAATCAGTAACCTAAAAATAAAGTTTCATGTCTCTAACTCAAGAAATGACGGACTTTCATTCAAATTTTCAATCCCTATTTCACCCACTTCGGGGTAAAACTTGCAAAATTCCTTCCTTAGGGTGTCTACGTAATGAAACAACCCTACTCAACAAATTTCGTGGCTGTAAATTTAACAGTTTTTGCTCAGCGATGATGAATCAGTGAGTCAGTCAGTCAGTCAATCAGTCAGGACATGTAATTTTATAAGTATAGATAGATAAGTATAATGTATATTGTTTCTTCATTCTTGTATCGGTTATTAGACGGATTGTTATAGTTATTAATTTATTATTCTCCCCACCAGTTTCAAAAAGCAATCTTAAAAATGTGCCCGGCCTTCAATAAAAAGTAAAGTTCATAAATAATTTAGTTCTGAAATTTTCAATTATTAAAATGTATTTATCAGAATTTTATTCTCTAAAAGAATTATTTAGCCTCGTTATCTTAAAAAATGTATATTTTTGTATCATTAACATTCTTATTTCAGGTGAAAATACTGCGAATTATGTAAATAGCTAATTTTATTCTGTTTTCGCGATTCTTTTGTGGCGGTGGTTGGGGTTTATTTGAACGATGTTTTATGAATTTTAAATTACAAAATGTACAGTCGCTTTATAATTTTCGTAATTAATTTAAACAATTTATATTTTTGTTTAATTTTTATGCGGTTGCGACTTGCGAGTAAAATTTACTTCAAAAGATAAACTAGCAATTTTATGTTTGACGTCAAATCGTAGTTCACCTTTGCAGAGGTAGGAGTTTTGTAAATTTGTATGCACTGCTGCTCCATGGATAGCGTTCGTTCATCCTCAGAACGAAACGTCACTATACCAAAAGACATACAAATTAGGTACTCTTAGAGTCTATCTCCTATGGGCTATGACCTATCCTACCTTTCTTCTGATTAGTTTCGTTGCGGGTCCTAAGGCAGATTTTGCTGGTCCCTCAGGCACCCGTGAGATTATATCAAAGGGTTTTTGTGGTTGGTTACCTCTGTTGATCCTGGCGACACAGCAATTGTAGTTGTGTGAATATGTGGTGAGCCAATAATTGTCCATTAAAAAAAAAACTCTTAATGGTGCACACCCAGAAAGAAAATAAAGGTATTTTCAACCAGGGATACGGAACTGACTTAGGTAAACTCTCGCATCTTGAATTCTTAATTATTCGCGAATGACGAATCCCAAGGACTTGGAATCGGCAACAATATTTAAAGATCAAAATCGATCTTATAGCCTGTTTACACGCCTGCAATACCATACACGCCTGCAATACCTTACACGGTTATAGAACTGTCTTTGTTTCATAAGTTCTGAAAATTTATAAGTATTGAACAAGACTAGATTTTAATGTAAACTAGCTATTTGACCGAGCCTTGCTCGGTATTCGATAAAACACGAATAAAATGACATTTTCTAAAAGAGATTCGTAACTAGATCGATGTATCGCCCCCGATGTACAAAATTTCATGAAATCGTTGGAGAAGATTCCGAGATCCCAATTATACAAGAATTGCTCGTTTATAGATAATCTTATATATATAAAATTTTCGTGTCACAATGTTAGTCCACGAACTCCTCCGAAACGGCTTTACTGATTTTTACCAAATTTTATATGCATATTCAGTAGGTCTGAGAATCGGCTACGGGGTATATATATAAAATTTTCGTGTCACAATGTTAGTCCACGAACTCCTCCGAAACGGCTTTACTGATTTTTACCAAATTTTATATGCATATTCAGTAGGTCTGAGAATCGGCTACGGGGTACTTTATATATTGATAAGTGCATTTGTTGAATAAATAATAGTAAAGTTTCACAACCCAGAGACTGACGGCGACCATTGTTTGTGCGACCGGATAGCGATCAACGTTGCCATGGCGACATACTTATTTAGTCACTTCAATAAAATAATATTATGGGCGAAATACTTAATATTATGGCAAAGCAACGTTTGCCGGGACCGCTAGTTTATTATAAGATAAGCACTAATACGGAACAAGACTATGCGAATTTTCATTCTACAAGCTACGACTAGCTACTACCTACATCATGGTGCAACAACATCAGTATACACCCTACTAGATCTATCCTACCGTAATTTCCTTAAAACAACTCAAGGCCCCGTTCAAATTCAATTACCGAAAACGGCAACAAAAACACAGACAGTTCATAATATTCTTATCATGAATACTTACCTACGGTAAGAGTTATTTTACCCTAAATACCCTTATCAGCAAAATGAGCCTTAAAACGTTCGAATTAAGGTTCTGAAATAGGTAAATTATTCCCGAACAGACAGTAATTGTACAACAACAACTGTGTTTAGTTAATCCAACTCGATTGTCTCTAACCTCTGCTGAATAAATTCAATTAATGGAACAATAATTGTTTATTACCTAATTGAATAATAAATAACGTAACTAAACAAAAAATGTTTTGTTATTAATTGTTTAAAGCTATCGATAATCAATAAGACCAAAATATAATATCAGCGGGGCTAAATGAGTAATTGTCAAAACTGTCAAACTCACGAATGTCAAATTAGTACGAATTATTTAAAGACATCTGAATTGAAGAGTGTCAATTTTGCGATTTTTAAAAAAATAATCATATTAACAGCATATTAATATGATTCATAATATTATTGTGATTCTCCAAAGCGACCATTTTAGCCCCGCAGAACTCAGAATTAAAATAATTATACTTAATATAATTTTATTTTATTAATTTAATTAATTAATATTATTAATCTTTAGTATAACGCCTTTCAAACGAAAATAGCAATATCTAATGCACTGTTGCTATCTTAATAATTCAGATTTTAATAAAATCTTATAATTTTACACGCTTGCATTACAATAAAACATCAGCTTTGTAATTTAATTACTTTCTAATTAATTATTTCTAATATCGCAAATACTAATTTTAATGGTTATTACGAGTCAACGAAAAAAAACTTTAATTGAATTCCACATAAAGCATATAATACATTTTCCCAAGAAACAAAATAGCTTATGTCCTTCCTCGTGGTCTACTTTATATCTGTGCCACATAACATAAATAATGCTTCAGTCGTTTGTGAGATAAGCTCCTTCAAATAATTTTCCCCGTTTTCCCCCATTTTCCTCTGTTTCTTTGCTCCTATTGGTAGCAACGTGATGTTATAATATAGCTCAAGTCTTCCTCGATAAACAAGACTATCCAACAGAAAACGAATTTTTCAATTCAAAGCAGTAGCTCCACAAATTCTTTAGCTTTATAATATATGTATTACGAGTAGATATGATTTTCCCAAACCTTAGGCCCGCCATTCATAAGGAATATTAAGTCGTATGAAAAAAGTGTCTGAATATTTTTTGTAGAGAATTCTATGATCTACACTCTTGCTCTACCTATTTTTGTGATAAAATGTACAGTTTGGAAAAAAAAGGAAAAACCTCATTTTCATACCTTTGACCGTAAATAAAATTTTTTGCATAAGAAGGATCACCGGGGACTTTTGAGGTTTTATTTGTAATGATGTATTTAACGTCTCTACCAATTTTCAGCTCTATGCTAATTATTCCGAGATTACGATTTTTTTACGTCTAATTAGACCGGGCTAAAGTAATATTATTCCATTTAACCGAAACGAAATTTAATACCAAATAAATATTTATTTTAACTTCTCTTATTTCATTCCGAAATGTTGCTATTGTTTTTATGTCGCTCCAACGAATATTATGTAGGTATTAGTATTATTTTCAGAGAACTCGGCTTACTGTAGGTACTCGGCGAAACATGGCGGTAGCGGTCATTGACTCCCTGTTAAAAACTTGTCATTTTCTATATAAACCGCGATTGATGAAGTGTCAGATGTTGTCAATCACGGTTTATATAGAAAATAACAAGTTTTTGACAGGGAGTCAATGACCGTTACTGCCATGTTTCGCCGAGTACAGTATAGTATAATAATAATGCTGGCTGGCTTCTAATTACAGGAGTATCAGGGGCCATGGCGATGCGCGATACCGGTATTAAGCACCCATTGTTCGGTAAGAGCTGTCTGTCTCTAGAACACCTGCTATTTTTTTTATCCCTTTTCCCTTTCCACCCCTCACCGAATCGCAATTTTATATTCAAAATTTCCACCAGGCGTTTAATCCGTCTTTTTTTTGGTTGTAGGTTGTATTACATGCACTTAATCCTTGACGTTCATTTTTTTATTTTCAGTTTCGAGATTGCAAGTGATGTGATACAGGGTGAATTTTTCGAGAATGTGCTATGAGTTGTATAGAAATTGAACTTATCATATTTTTTATCCGTGCCCTGTTTTCGAGCAGTGACATTTTACTTCCTGATTACTTATATCTTTCTCTGTTCAAAAAGACTAATTTGATAGAAAATTGGTTTAAATTTAATATTTATAGAATTAAGTTGAATTAAATTGTGCAACAGCTAATTAAAATACCTTTGAAACAGATAGATCAACTTATAAGACTTTGCACGTAAAATATTTTCACGTACCATCTTGATTCTTGATGTAAAAAATGTAAAGTAATTCTCAAAAGTAATATGAAGCCCTCAAACACTCCTTACAAACTAAGTGTGGTCGTAATAAGCCTGTAACTGCACATATACGACTACGAGGGCTCTCCTAGCCAGTTATACGCCTAGACAAGAGCTTAGGGTGCGCATTCAACCAATGACGTCATCCCGCGAAAAGTACAGCGACTTGATAAAGAAAAATAAAATCAGCTAAGTGCGAGTCGGACTCGCTCACGAAGGGTTCCGTACCACTACAAAGCAAAAATAGGCTAAAAATTGTATTTCTTGTATGGGAGCCCCCCTTAATTAATTTATTTATCTAAATTTTACTATTAATTATTAAAGTGTAAATACAACTGAGTATTATGTGAACATTTCAGTTGCCTATGTGTTGCCGTTATTGATCAAGAGCAAAAAATAGCAAAAAAATCACGTTTGTTGTATGGGAGCCCCCCTTAAATGTTTAATTTCTTTTGTATTTAGTATTTGTTGTTATAGCGGCAAGAGATATACACAATCTGTGAAAATTTCAGAACTCTAGCTATAGCGGTTCTTGAGTTACAGCCTGGTGACAGACAGACGGACAGACGTACAGACGGACAGACGGACAGACATCAAAGTCTTAGTAATAGGGTCCCGTTTTTTACCCTTTGGGTACGGAACCCTAACTAGAACTTGTGTATGGCTCCGCGCCCGAATAAAAACACTCAAAACAGTATCCCGCGGTAATCGTACATCTTCCGGTGATTAAGACCGGGCTGCCAAAATATCAAAACACGCTAGCCCCGCCTACATACCCCGCTAATCGCTATCCTCCAATCGTGATATTCTATAAATCGAGCCTGCATGAATTTTACTTTGAGCCGCAGCTAGTAGTGAACAATATCGCGTAACAAAGGTTCCCGCATTATAGCACGAAAGTAAAGGTCGTAAGTTCCAAAACAGTTTTTTTGATGATTACTTAAAAACTAAATACAATAAGTACTAATATTTCTTTTAGCTATGATATTACAAAGTGTATGATTGTAGGAGCTATTTTATGATAGTAACTGAATAAGTGTAACAGATATTTGTTGAAAAGCCCAGAAATATTCATAATTTCGAAAAATAAAACTATGGAGTCAAAATAAGTGAATCGTGTTTTCCGTTAGGCTAGTATCAGATAAAAATACAATGATTAAATAAATCTGAATTTCATTTAAGCCAATCGTCGTCCGGGATCGTAATACTTATTAGAAAACACAGCAAAATTCTATATCCCTGCAGGGCTAGCATAACAACAGTAGACATGGGAAAGAATCGACATACTGACAGATTTTATCGTCAAAATGGCGGATTTCCATTGTCTAACTGTCACTTTGTCTTGTCTAACTGTCACTTTATCTATTCTTCCGTAGAAAGAAACCACTTCTATGGAGACCATGCTACGCCTGCTGTTGTCTACTCTATGTCTATGCCTAATATGAAAATCAGCCTAGCGATATTGGAGCCTATTTGACGCAAACAAATGAACTTATCCTTTAGTACCTTCTGGTAGCGAATAGCGATAAATCGTCAGTTAAAGTTCTGAAAATCGGTTTATGAGGTTATCCTAAGTATAGGAATGAAGAAAATACTATAGCTGATTAGTAGTACCTATCTAAGAAATTTGTTCATAGGTAGAGGGTAGACAGTTTGAGTAATTTGGTCGGGTTATATCAAGTTAAGCTCATAGATCATGATCAAAATTGACTAAAACTGTTATATCTGCTTCTGAATCATTTCCTTGACAGAACATCTTTTCTGTCAAACACACTTCCTCAACCACTTTCGTTCCGGCATTTAATTTCACAATGGCTTAGAAAAATACCGCACAATTTTCCGCTATCTCCAACTTTGAAACAACTTAAAATATCAAAAGCTCCAACTTGAAACAAATTTTTCAATTAAAATAAACCGCACTGTAAGCTTCCTACATACTTACAGAAACTTTTGCGGCGAGCTTTCATAAGGTCTTAAATTTCAATTTGAGCGGATCACCGCAAGAACCCGAGACAATGCTAAAGGTTCCGCCTGCATAATTAAAATTCCAGACTTTTTCCCATTTTTCCCCTTATCAGTTTAAATGCATTAAGGACGGAAATTAATCTTAATCTTTCAAATATTTTTCACTTTGCTCGTAATTTTCCTGGTATTTTATGTGAGTAATCTGGATTTGATTTCATTTTCTACTTGGTGACGCTGCAACTCCTTTTCGCTCGAAAACTATACATTTTTCCGGGGCAAAAAGTGTCCTGTGTACTTTCCTGGGACTCAAAGAATCTCCATAACAAATTTCAGCAGGCGTGAAAAGGTGACAGACGGACAGATAAATAAATACGAAAGTGTGACAGACAGACACACTTAGGGCACTGCAGTGTCCCCGCCAAGACGAGTAACTAATGGATGATTGATTTAAGTTGGTCATTGTATAAGTTTGTTCCTACTTACATTTACAGTAAAGTGAAAATGTCAGGCATATTCCTGAAAGTGAAATTTATTTTAGTTAATGAAGAGTTGTCAAACCTATAAGAAGTAACTAGATACTCGAAATAAATAACATTGGACAATGTACATCTTATAACGTTCAAATATTTCGTTACCCAATTTTCGGCCATCATTTCCAACAAAACAATTTTAGTTTCATCCTTACAGAACGGCCTGGATGTATTTGGTTGAATATTTCATCTCCCAATGTACGGGAAGGTTTAACACGGTATGTAACTGTTTTATTATTAATGGGAACTTTTATTGGGAAATTCTTCTGTAGGCTGTTGTCGGTCGTAAATCCACCAACGTTTCTTCACATGTGGAATAAAATATTAGTTTTGGTACAGGTAGATTTAGAATAAAGTAACATAAGTTAAGCCTTAAAAGGTATTGTTTTATAGAGGTCTCTATTATTAAGAGCGGGCTGTAAAATTTTGCTGTGTTTTCTAATAACTAATAAGTAGGTATTGCGATCCCAGAATACGATTGACTTAAATGAAATCGAGACTTATTTATTCATTGTATATTTATCTGATATTTAGCTAACGGAAAACACGATTCACTTATTTTGACTCGATAGTTTTATTTTTCGAAATTATGAATATTTTTGGGCTTTTCAACAAATATCTGTTACACTTATTGAGTCACTATCATTAAATAACTTGCACTACTGCAATCACACACTTTATAAAATAATAGCTAATAGCTAATAGCTTTTTTCGAATAATTTTAATTTTAATTATTGTAAATAAGTGGATTGTATTGATAAATAATGGATTTTAGGGCAAAGTTATCCTATGTGGCAAAGTTGGCATGTTTTACCGGTATTGTATCTAATTTTTAAGTCATCATCAAAAACATTTTTAGGACTTACGACCTTTACATTCGTGCTATAATGCGGGAACCGTTGTTACGCAATATTGTTCACTATTACCTGCAGTGTCAAGCATATTTCCCGGGAGCACGATTCATGGAATCAGTGTATCACGATTGGAGGATAGCGTTGTGTGTAGACGAGGCTAGCGATTTGACAGTAGGCTCTTAACTACCTTTTTTAAGGTTGATTTTAGGGTTGGTAGTCTTATAGAGAAGTAAGCTCTACATAATATTATTATATTCTGCAAAGTACTAAATACTATTCTATTTTTTTTGTATCATAATAATACTACATATTATATCAATCTACAAAGGTAAGTACTTACATCATAATTATTAAATTTACAAAAACAAGGTTACAGCTATAATAGGTTAAAGCACTAAATTAACATTTCTAGAATTCATAATTTTATTAACTATCGGTTGTATCACGGGGAGTGCTCTGAGGAATTGTTCGGAATCATACCACCTGCAACTTTTCGCCATCGTCCCACGCGAAAAACATACCATCCTCATCACCTTGATGAGTGGCAGTCTTCCACAGTGCGTTTTTCGCGTAACTTTCTGCCGCGCACTGTAAAACTCTGGAACGAACTGTCACCAGCAGTATTTCCGGACCTATACGACCTGCAAACCTTCAAGAAAAGAGCGCAACGCACCTGCAGCTCTTCTGATGTTGCAAGTGTCCATGGGCGACGGTAGTTGCTTACCATCAGGTGACCCGTATGCTCGTTTGCCCCCTTATTTAATTAAAAAAAAAACTAATACTTAATAATTATCATTCTCTTCAAGCACGTACTATAGGCACGCACGTATTCTAATGCACGCCAAACAAACGTCAGACATCTTTTTTTCGGCGTTTTGATATTTAATCCTTCGATCGGAGATTCTCGGAAATGCCATTGTATTTTATTGTTGTCGCGATCACGCTCGTACGGGGCTTGATGGGTTAATGCAAACTTGATATTATCATTACCTTTTAGTTTTAATTTTATACTAAGGCTGCATCGAAGCAAAGCAAATCCATACTAATATTGTAAATGCGAAAGTGCGTCCGTCTGTCAAAAGAAATGCACACTTTCGCATTTTTCGTGATCATTTTAGTAATCGTCATTTTAAATTGTATACGAAAAAATATTTGGTACTCCATTTTCTACCAGTTACATACCACACAACGTTCGCGTTGAACCAGGAACTTCGCTTGAACTACAGCCAACTTCAACTTCTTGGCGCTGAGGAATGGCCCCATTATGCCTGTGACTGATTTGTTATTTATTGGCCACTCGTGAGCTCACACAGTTAGTAGTTATGTAATTTTATATCGCATAAAGCATACAATATGGCATATATGCATGTATGAAATTAGATAATTTCAAGTGTGGAATTTAGGAAACTATTACACCTTGCTCTTTCAAGTATTCAAGTCAATTAAGGGATCTATACACCTTTTTTAAATCTGCCAAGTTATAGAAATGGATGTTGCCGCAACTTCGTAGTCCAAAAAGCGTTTACAGTATAAAACTATTCTAGTATGTTGCTGGAACTCAAAATAACACCAATCGATATTCTCTCTCATAAAATATCTTCTTCTTTGTCCACCAAGTTTGTTTCCCGTTTATCTGGGGTCGGGTCTCCCTATACGTTTGCGCCAGAATTTTCTGTTCTAGGTTGTCTCAGTTGTTAGGCTTTCCTGGTTCATCTCTTTCTTGATGTCGTTCCACCAGGTTGCGGGTGGTCTTCCTGGTCTCTTATTGTACACGTTTGGTATATTGAGGACTTTCTTTACGGCGTAGGCATCGTCTCTTCTTTGTATGTGACCGTACCATCTCAGTCTGGACTCTTTGAATTTTTCCACAACAAAAGCTACCCCGAAAGAGCCCCTTATGTACTCATTGCGGACTTTATCTATGCGGGTTACATCAGCCGCCCATCTGATGAGCATCTTCATCTCATTCATGTACAGTTGTTGTTCGTGAGATTTCTGTCTCATAAAATATATTATAGAATATACTAAGCAAATCGCTTATGTAATTACACAAAGATCTAAGTATTTTGAAGCATAAAAGATATTATATTATTAACACAATAAACTGGTACTTATAAGAATGTTAATATGTACGTATGTACGTTTGCAAAACATATTATTATAAAAATATGATCGTTAATAAAATGAGAATCGCTTATTTATTGCTAATTAATATAATGCAAACGTTCACTTATGGAATTAAGCATCAATGTTTATCCATTTCCGATACTTTACAATAACTTAACAAACACTAGGTTTCATTTGCAATATTGCTTTTGTGCACTGACATGAATGGAACCCGCTTAAAAGCAATTTCAGCTCAATACTTACAATTTCAGAAATGCATCCAATTATTAATTTTCATCATCAACAGTTCAATGATCATAACTTTTTTAGTTTAAAAGATTCAAGATTCTTTCCGTTTAAAGTTAAACGGAAAGAATCTTGAATCAGAGTATTAAACACACGCGCATACAGTGCGACACTTGAATGAAAAGTTTTCCTACTGCAAAACCTAAAACCTTGAGTAGCAGCTAATATTTTAAAAACGAGGATAATAAGTTGCCCAAAAATAATGAAACTACAGCTGATCATTGATCAAATTGTTACAAAAAATAATGAGAGAAAACCAATGAAACTACAGATAAAATTGTTAGAAAAGAACATAATTAGCATCCATGACTAAAAATGCTAGGACTAATCCATACTGTTGTTCGAACAAAGACAGTGGAAGCACAAGGAATAGCGGATGAGGCAATTTGTAGAGCCAAACTCACAGACACATAATATTTGATAATTCAAACGTATTTCGGAATTGCGAGGCATCAAAAACATTACGCAGAGTGCATCGGTGATGATACAAGTAACCGCCTAAACTTGCTGACATTTGAAATTGTTGCTGTGCTATTACTAATCTTATGTTACGAGTATAAAATTGAATTTTGTGTGTCACGTTTCACAGCAATACGACTGTTTGTAGTTTATCCACTCCATATTTGCATTATCTAGATTCGACCAGCTCGCTTTCATCTCACGTTTTGGTTATTTCAAATACAATTTGCAGTAGAAGATTTTGTAGGATTTTTCTGTACGCGAATCCGTTTACATTGTACAAACGCTATTACATTATTTCGTATTGGAGTTTCGTACCGATTTGAGGTTAGTCAATTGTCAATACCGAGCCGCAATTTCCCTAGAATATTCTTGAATCTAGATTCTAATATGAGACCAGTTCTCTACAATTTTAATCCAATACTACTACTAAAAACTTCGTTCTTTCTACGATCTTTATTATCTATCAAAAAGTAAATTTGTTTTCTCATTCACACAGAAAGACACCACTTTTTTAATGGTGGCCTGTTCAAGCTCGGCTGTTCAAGCTGTTTGGCTTATGATGGAATAAGCGATTAGTAACCAATATAGCGTGTAGAGCATAATATTATAATGTCTACTTGATGACGCCCGCAACTCTGTTGCACCAAAATTCATTTATCGCGTGTGAAACGTGTATTTTTCCGGGATAAAAAGTATCATAATATTATGTCCGTCCTTGGGACTAATTTCAGCAAAACCGGTCACCGTTTTGGGCGTGAAGAGGTAATAGACAGACAGATACACAGACACACTTTCGCATTTATAATATTAGTATTTAGTATGGACTATGGATTATTATTACCTATAATCGATGTCGATTGTGCATACTATATTCAGATTCGCAATCATGGTAGCAATCATGGATACCCATAATGCTGGAGATGGGCCTAAAGATGCTCCCTCACCGGGAGCATTCGATTGTAATGTAACGTTACAGAGTCGAGCATTACATCAGTGAGGAACGAGATCCGAGCATTACAATGCGCACCTTGTTATGATACAAAGTGATAATATCTTGAACTCTCTCAACTTGAAACATCAATGTGCTACGTGACAGTAAAGTCAGCTTGCTATGGAATGCTCTAAGTCGAATATCTATAACACTACATGCGAATGTTCGTCAGTCAGGGTGGTAGTATTGTAATGTAGTGCTCAAAGTCGAATCCAAAATGGGAGTACATTAGTACATTTAGGAGGGAGCACCTTTTTAAGTAAACATTGGGAAGTCATAAATTGTGCTTCTATCGCGATTTAAACTCGTGACAATTCTCATTTCATTAGCGGGCGTGACCGGAATGATAAAGTTTTTCGTCTCGGTCATTAATAGTCGACGATAAATGACTTCATTAAGCTCATTTTTCCTTATCCCCGTCAATCCAATTAGTATGTCCTTAGGCACTAATTGCAAAGTATATTTCAAAGTAGGTCGTTAGTTCACGAAACTGTGGAATTACAAAGACGCTACTGACTGTAAAATGTAAGTATAATGCTCAACATTTCTTTCATAAATGTACTTCAAGTCTTGTAAAATAGGAGATCGACAGTTGTAACTCACCACGGAAAACTTTAGGTACACACAATAATCTAAATAAGAAGAGAAGGTAGAAGCTGTTTGCAAAAAGAAAGTTTAGTGCTCAGAGAAATATATAGATTTCATTTACACGAATATGAAAATCCGACCTTATCTTAAACCTTATGTAAAGATACGAAAATCAGATCCCAAAATCTAAGATATTCTTAAATATTTAAGTTAAACTATCTCTGGCATTATGGCGAACAAAACCTTCGATAAATTCGAGTATTTACGACCAAATCCTGCCATTGAAGTAAAGATTGCGCCATTCGTATTCTGAATATTGGTTCAGCTTCTGCCGCTAAATCTATTCTGTTTTCTACTAGCGTCGTTTTAAGACAGTATATTTTTAAATATTTTTCAGCAGATAAAACATTTGTTGTAGAATATGGATACTTGTGTATAGCTGACGATAACTAAGGGGAGGAGTATCGTTTTACAAGCGTATTATATTTAGTGATGGGCCGAATGTGGTTTGAACCGAATACGAATTTCGGCCGAACATTCGGTAAAAATGAAAAATTCGGCCGAACTTCGGTTCAATTTCGCCGCGCTTTTTCGTTTTGTGACTTGTTTAATGTTTAGTTTTTACGCAGTTGCTGCAAATATTGCTAATAAGATAGATTCTTAAACTTGTCCAGAAGAGCAGTAAAATTTTGTTTTTTTAATAAGGCCCTTCGCCTACGCAGATTCCGTAATTTACCGTATTCAGAGCCTTATAAACTCATAATTTGAAAGCTACAATCAACATGACTTTCCCCGTTTTAAATTTTCTATTTTCGTTTATTATACTCATGATATTAGCTTCCAAAGTAATACCAATTTATTAAAACTGAAACATATTTTCAGTATCTCCGTAGTATTTACAAATTATGTTTATTTGAAACACACGAAAATAGATAGACAATTTCATTAACAGTATAATATATTCCCCGTTTTTTTAGATCAATTTTGAACTAAGATAAGTAAAAAAATAGGATTTTTGTGCGATCTCGGCAATGCGTCAAATGGTCAAGGTCGTTTGCTCAGGGGATGGCCTTAAGTAAGAAAGATTTCTAAGGCTGGTTTGGTTAGTAAGAAGAGCGGTTTAATTTTTTATTTTGTTTTTTTAAGTAACCAAAGATTTTTGAGAGTTTTTTCTTTATCACGTATGATTACTTTTTACTAATTCAAATAAGTAAATGACTATGAATGAGTATAAGTTCTTGTATCGGACTTATTTTATTTCACTGTTACTACAAATATGTTTTATCATTAATTTTTATTATGATAGTACAAGTAGTTATACATATTTAGTACCGAATGTTCGGCATTTTAACCGAAATACGGCCGAATGACGAAGTTCGGTTCAAGCTGCCGAAGTTCGGTTAAACCGAATGTAGAACGAATTTCGGCCCATCCCTAATTATATTACTTCTATAGAAAGAAGAACATATTATTTTCTTGTCACCATTAATAAATTTGACATAACTGTAATGTAAGAAAGCAAGACTGAAGCCTATCACTTACTGAACCATGATTTATGACAAAACTGAAGAATACACCACACACCACAAAAACACACGCAATAAATGCGATGTAAATAATCTTAGGTCATAAATGTTGACTCCCTGCAAATTACGCTATAAAGCTGCAAAAAATGGCCTAAAAGCTCCCAAATTTATGCTCGGAGCTCATCGGGAACATTAACACGTTTCTGCATAAAACATTAAAATGTCACGATACGGCGCCTGCAATATTAACGCTCCCCGGGACCAACAATTTTCAATTATAGAGCTCCTATGAGTATCAGGTGGATTTTTTGCTTTCTCGAGAGTATGTTGAAAATAAGATATGAAAAATGAGGTTAAGTATTCATTTAAAAATTCAGTGGGGGGTAATTTGATGTATGCTACATGGAAGTGATCACGGTTGTTTTTGTATGATTTTTATAGCTATATCATGGATTCTGAATTTCAAGTACAATGTAAGCACTTAGCAGTTTTTAACTATCAGAGGTACGAACTTAGGATAGACACTGTAGATAGACCCTTATCTGTACTCGCTGCATTTTTGAAGTACATAAACTTCTAGAAAAATTATAAGCTGAAGCCAAGACGCGTGTGAGACGCTGATCGAATATTAATTGTAAGATGCAGGGAGAGTAGAATGACGCAGCGTAGAATAGGAATTCATTTCCCTTTCTACCGGCACTCCGAGAGTGCAACCGTTGTAGCGTGTGTGACTCTCATTGAAAATTTGTAAGATGCAGGGATCGACGCAGCGTAGGAGAGAAATTAAGACCGGGCTGCCAAAAATTTCAAACCACGCTAGCCCAGCCTAGACACACCCTATCCTTCAATCGTGATATAATGATTCCATGAATCGTGCCCGCATTAATAGTGCTTTGCGCTGCAGCTAATAGTGAACAATATCGCATAATAACGGTTCCCGCATTATAGCACGAAAGTAAAGATCGTAAGTCCCAAAAATGTTTTTGATGATTACTTAAAAATTAAATACAATACTAATATTTCCTTTAGCCATTATTTCATAAAGTTTGTAATTTCTGCCGACACTCTGGAAGTGTCAGGCTCGAGTTCAAACGAAACAGTACAAGCATTTTCGCTACGTGGTATAAAGGGGAAATTAATTCCTCTCTTTACTCTTTCTCAGAGTATCCAATCTGTTTATTTGGACGTAGAACAAATAAAATGCGATATTTACAAGTCGTTGTGCTGGAACGATGTGTTAGACTTTAGTGTCGATTTTACGATAAACACGGCCATTCGTCGGCCATTATAGCTTGACAGCGGAATGGCCACTTCAGATTGTGCGACTTCGAGCGGATATGGTGCATTTCCGGACTTGGCACTTACAGCATTAAATTTTTTATTTATATAAAAATGGGTCGGCAAGTCATAAGTTATTTAGGACATTTTCTATATTTCCATTCTAATAATTATAATTGGGAAAGTTTGGTCCGTCTATTAAGGGCGTTCCGTCCGGAGATTCCGTAATTGACCGTATTTAAAACCTTATAAACTCATAATCTGAAAGCTACAAAGTTATAATAAAAATACAGCAATATTCTTCAGTATATCAACATTCCTTTCGCCGTTTTAAATTTTCTATTTTTGTTTATTATACTCATGATATCAGCTTCCAAAGTAATAACAATTTGTTAAAATTCAAGCATACATTCAGCATTTCCTTAGCATTTACAAATTACTTTTATTTGGAACTCACGCCAATAGATCGACAATATCATAAACTACATATTCGCCGTTTTAAATTTTTTTTAGGACAATTTTGAACTAAGATAAGTAAAAATAATAGGGTTTTGGCGCGATCTCGGCAACGCGACAAATGTATGGCCAAGGTCGTTTGCTCGGGGGACGGCATTAAGTCTTCACGCCCAAACCGCTGAAACTATTTTGCTGAAAATTATATTTAATATTATATATTATTATTTTTTGCCTACACGATATTCATATTATTTTGATTTGTTATTAAAATATTAAATATTATAATACAAATAGGAACAGAGTGCAATTAACTAATATTTAATGTTACTATACTATAGGTGGATAGTTTCACATACCTACAACAGCAAGTCTGAATTTGGTAAAGGCAAAATTTAACAAATTCTTCAAACTTTCGTAAGTACAAAATTTTGGTAAATTTAACTTTTACCAAATTCTGATACGCAAGTTAACGTTCATCCATTAAATCATTGGTTTCCAGAACGACCTTAATAAATAAACCTTCTGGATACAAAATATATTTCAGAAACCCTGCACAAAATTGCAACGTATTTTCTTTACATTTCCTTGTGGAAAATTTAATTCCCTCCGTAAAATAAGATCCGAAAAGCATTAAATTTATTTACCTGTGAGGTACATTTTCTATTAAACCTTATATCATGAGCCAGCGGAGAAATTTTAAAAACAATATCAGGTAATGGGCATTAAACTAGCAATTTTATTTCGTTGCTTATTGTTTTCGAAGAGCTAACTTCGAAAGAATAAACAAGCTCCAATAAACAAGAATTTACTGTTCGACCTACATCCTCCGAAGTTCTAACTTCTAAAATATTTCTAAGTTGGTGGATTTATAAAGTTTGATTGTACACAAAATTCCCTCGTTCGGTGTTCCATCGTTGTTTTTGTGTTCACGCCATTGGGGTTTTGTTTACGTCGTGGCCATAAACGGCGGTGGGAGTGTTAAACCATAAAATATTATGATAATTGAGATATACTTAATATTCCTTCTTCATAAACACTATCATAGATAAAGATTCATTGTATCTTAACCCAAATTAGTCTTATTTTCATAGCAGTATAGAAAACCGTGTATTGGCAATCCTTTTGTTTAATATTAAACACCTTACATTGTAACTTTACTGATTTCCTGTTACATAACAGTTATTAACATTCGATTTTAAGAAGTGTGACAATTCTTGTTTCTGAAAAATCGAATAATTGAAACTTTATACACAATACACAGTTGGTAATTCTGATTTGACTTCCAGGTAATCAATAATCTGGGCGCATTTTACAAAACCATAATTACATCGTAAGCGTCGACTTCGCTGAATTTATAAACTAGAGCACATTGATGTAAAATAATAAATAGAACCAGCCAATCATACCGCGTTCGCCAAAAATTTATTTGTCTGTATCGTCATCATCCTATAGCATTATGTACTAAAGAAAAATTCCAAAGAATTCATACAGCCATATTTTTCATCAACAACAAAGCACTTTTTCGTTTTAGCTACTTTACTACACAATTTTACAACACACTCCTGTGGGGCTTAGAAGTTGCGGCCCTACGTTCTTGATTAATGATGACTTCTGTCCAGTTTCTAAGTTTTTTGACAACAATTTTATCATATCATATAATATAATTATCATTTATTTATTAACGTCTAGTTTTAACTTGATTGATAGTACGAGTAGATAGAAGAGTACGAGTAGATTGGCTAAGACGTATTATGACGAAAATTGTCGCTAGGGTTATTAACTTGTTACCTACGAATTTAAAACTATGACATATTCGCTGGACGTGTTCCTCTTTGGTCGTATTGTTGTTTGTCTTTTGGCACGTGCGATCAAATTTGTCAGAATCCAATTTTGAAATCTTTATTTTAAATATTTAAAAATAAATTATATCAGCCAGCGCGAGGAACATTCCGTTCATAATCCTAGTGAAACCCGACGAATTTGACAGATATTGAAACATGTCCGTTTCTTAGCAGTCGAACTACTGGTAGTTATGTCTATTGTGGCGTTGTGGTCTAAAATTGACCCTTAGGAGTTGTGTCAGGCTGTGTCTACGTATTCAACATCAACGTCTGAGCCCAGTAAATTATCGCTGCGACTATAAAATTGGTGGCAATTTATTCTTGTCGCCTTTATCACGCCTTTTCATGTTAATTGAGACATTTGCACGAATTACCCGCTACTAACGAAAGGCTACTGGAATAAGATTAAGTCATTATAACGTTTAAAGTAAAATCAAATTGGGCGCTCGTACTTCGGTGGGAATAGAATGGCGGTTGGTAGGATTCTAATGGTACCCATTGGTTGCAATTTTCTTTTTCGGAAAGGCATTTTTTACATTCAAATACTGAGATTGCTGATATTTATATACTCACATTTATTATAGGTTTAATAAAAATATAAATATTGTTTAGAAATTAATTTTCTATGCAAAAAGAAGCTTCTGTATTAAAAGTATCTTATCAAAATGTTAGTATCCTAAATCGCAATTGTTAAAATTAATGAACCCGAAAGGTTCCTTTTATAACCCTTACACGACAAATTCATATTCTCTTTACAAACGCTACATATTTCGTCTGTCATATTATACTTTCTTTTGTTTTCGTAATTACCTGCCTGTATATTTTAAGTAAAGTATATGAGGCGTATCTGGCCCTTTATATTATATACTTGGACCTTTCTTGCCCTAACCCTCGTCTACTTGATGTATTGTTGAGAGCTAAATGAAATACATGACTTTATTTACTTTTTATTACGCACACGTCCAAAATGTAATATGAATTTCCTAAACGGTCCATTTATTTTGGGTCTTATTAATATTTATTTCAATTTTTGTGCTTTTGTTCTATAATACTGTATTAATGTAGTTTCTTTCATTACGTTGCTAAATAACTTACTATTGCTTTGTTAAAGATCTCCAATTACAATTTCTTATTAAAATGTGTGTCATAAGGAAGTTCATACTAACCACGTCATATTAAGTTTTTAAAATATTATTTACCAGATCACTTCTTCACCACGTCTGGAAGAAACACATGCATGAAAATAAATTGTCTTCCAAAATCATTGCACGCATGTGGATATTATAAAAAATTTAAAGTTCATTTCTGTCATTATTTCGAAAAAATTAAGAATCGTGCCAGTGAACATTAACTTGAAACTTTCTGGGTTTCACCAAGAGTAGGCAAACTTATTTCCAATATTAATGTTTAAAAATTCACGAATCTTACAAGTAAAGAGCGATTAAATTGAAACATTCTGGATCTCAACAAACTGAGAGCTAGCCCAATAAGACTTAGCACAAAGGGATCCAATCCAAATCCTCCCAGAATCCTATTATCAGCGGTGTCGAGAGCTAAGTAACCGTGGCGTCTCGGGCGGCAATAAATTAAACAAATCCAAACGCCACGTGCGAAAACTCCTTGCTGTTTTGTATACAGAAGCGGAATTTGTCACCGTAACAATCCCGAATTGAATTCATCTTAGGCCTTGTACGGACTTGGCGACACAACATTTACTTCACTTACTTGTTTCCACCCTGGATTTATATGCATCTGCGAAAAGTATTGCAAGGTGAATTTCGTGAATGGCTACTCGACGATGATTAGCTATGCAAAAATTAGCCTGGTACAAATGGTTGAATTTTTTTATTAAAATTAATGTATTCGCGTCGGTATGGCGGGCTGTAAGCCGCACCCGACAAGTATGACATTACGCTTTCGCCTACTTTTTTTTTCGACTATCTGAAAATACAAGTATTTTTGTGGAACAAATCGTTCGACACTCGTTATTTATCCGACACGTTCGATTATCGCCCACGCGTTTAGGCTGCCATGCCAGTGCGAGCCCTATGACCATCATTTTCCTTTTTGCCTTTACGTAATTATACCCCTGAAAAACCATACTGGCACAAATCACCAAGAATTTTGTGTCACTATCTCCAGGCCTATGCTGTCTGGTACGTATTTTTAATAGACGCGCAGGCGACGCGTAGTGTCCATTTTGTGGTGTTTTTTAGGAAAACTTACTGAAGCTATTTGTCAACATTTTAGTACTGAGTGATTATAAAATAAAAAATACATGACTGTAATTTTATTTTTAACAAGGATCATTATATATTATATAATAATATATAACCTATCGGGCCGGAAGGTTTAATTGCACCCTGTATATAACTTTGTTGCAAATAATACGTCACACTTTTCTCACCACTGGCACGTCCGATGTGACACATCTGTTTTTCATCTACACTCATATCGACACAGGGCACCAAGTGAGTACGTACCTTTAAAAGGAAAGGATAAAAGGATAATCATTTGTTGTCTGTGATGAATCGTTTACGTCAAAATCCGGTCCAACATAGAGACGTCTTTGATTGTTTCTGAATACCTTTAAATGCTTACTTACCTTCGACGAATCTTAAACCCCTCTCCGTGCTATTATAAATAACCATGATTGCCACCACGATTGACAAGCTGTTTGTAGCAAATACATATTATTATGACGTTGATCGTGGTAAATCATAGAAGAATAATATAAGTAATCATTTTATACGTTCGAGGGCTGTTGAAATTGTATTTGCCACCAGGTGCCGCGATGTAGCCGTCAGCTGGTCTGTCGTGTCAAACTTATGTCATATTATGTCACGAATGTCACGATATAGCTGTTATGTCTCACGACTCACGATAATAATATGTATATTTGACACGATAGACCTGACGGCTACATCGTGGCACCGGATGGCAAATAGATTTTTAACAACCCTCATTGCTTGTACTGGGTCCATTAAGGGTCAAGGGTGGAGATTTGGCGAAGCCATGTAACGAGTAAAAGCCTCTTTATTTATTAACTTAACTTAACGTATGTTACATGGAAAAACTACAATAAGTACTTACTTATTGTAGTTTTTCCATGTAACAAACGTTAAGTTTATATATTTTTTAATATACACATTTTAACTCTTTTAAAAGTCTACTCAATGAGAATAATTTTCAATTTCAATCAATTCATTGAATTCGTTTCTAATCTATATATATAAAAGAAAGTGGTGTTAGTTACACTACTTATAACTCAAGAACGGATAAACCGATTTGGCTGAAAATTGGTGGACAGGTAGCTTAGAACCAGGAAAAGGACATAGGATACATTTTGTCCCGGAAAAATGTACGGTTACTGCACAATATACTTTTATGATTTGCGCGTAAACTATTCAATCGATTTTGATGAATTTTGGTATGGAGATACTTTGAGTCTCGGGAAAGGACAAGGGATACTTTTGGTCCAGGAAAATGTACGGTTCCCGCACAATAAACTTTTATCTCAAGAACAGATAAACTGATTTGGCTGAAAATTGGTGGAGAGGTAGCTTAGAACCAGGAAAAGGACATAGGATACACTTTGTCCCGGAAAAATGTACGGTTACTGCACAATATACTTTTATGATTTGCGCGTAAACTATTCAATCGATTTTGATGTATTTTGGTATGGAGATACTTTGAGTCTCGGGAAAGGACAAGGGATACTTTTGGTCCCGGAAAATGTACGGTTCCCGCACAATAAACTTTTGTGATTTTCGCCTAAACTATTCAGTCTATTTTTATGAAATTCAGTATGGAGATACGTTGAGTCTCGGGAAAGGACAAGGTATACTTTTTGTCCTGGAAAATGTACGGTTCCTGCACAATAAACTTTTATGATTTTCGCTTAAACTATTCAGTCTATTTTTATGAAATTCGGTATGGAGATACTTTGAGTCTCGGGAAAGGACAAGGGATACTTTTTGTCCCGGAAAATGTACGGTTCCTGCACAATAAACTTTTATGATTTTCGCTTAAACTATTTATATCTATTTTGATGAAATTTGGCATGAAGATACTAATTTTAAACTATTGTTTTCTTAATTATACCAATTCGAATTAAATAATCATCGTTAAGACAGGACAACGTCTGTCGGGTCAGCTAGTAATTATATATAAGAAAGTTTAGGTGTACAGTAGGAGCCTCTTACGTCGTAGCAGAGAAATAAATTTGACCCACCAAATGTCCAAGCTCCTTCTCCCCCGGGTACAGTTTTTATTTCGAGTAAAAGGTTTCTAATCACTTTAACGGTCACCCATAATTTTGATAATGTATATGCGCGGATTAATTTTGCGTTAAAAAACCAATTTATTGCTTTGAAATCCCGAATCCTGTCAAAAATGCAGAATAGTATTTTATGTTCCTATATGAAAATAATGATCACAATATAGAATCTGTCTACTCTGCAAATGTCGAAAGACTGGTTTTTGGAGTTTTGACCAATAACGCGTTTAATGTAAGTATGTTTTATTTTTCATGAAATAACATTTTTTGTAGTGTGATGTGAAACGGACTGAATCGAAACAGACTAAATCTAAAGGCTCGTCCACATTTGTATCATTTGCGCGATCAGATCTCCGATCAGATCTCCGTCGCGATCATCGCGCCGTATCAAGTATGCGTATCATAGTGTGGACGCCTATTTTTGTCATCGCGTCGTATCTTGATCGCGTATCATCTCGCCGATCCTCGTATCGATCTATTTATTTTGATGATCGGAGGAAAGCCGCCTCGATCACGTGACATAGCCGTATCATGACACCGTATCAAACTGCGTCCACACTAGATCATTCTGCCGATATGATGGAGTATTTGATACGACACGTATCAGATAGGCGGGTAGCGATCGGGGCGTATCGTGATACGAAGCGTATCATGATTGCGATCATTTTGCATCCACACTAGCGACCATGATCGCTTCGATGATACACGACGGAGATCTGATTGCGCAAATGATACAAATGTGGACGAAGCCTAACAAGAAACGAAGCTGCATTGACGTTTTATTGAATTAGTAGGGATGGTCCACAGCTATCATCGTTAGATTTTATTGCTACCTGTATTTTTTGCACCCACGAGTATTAATCGCGCCAACCATAATGTATGCTTATAACATAATTTACCCAACGATAGCGTGTTTCAGTAGCCATGTTAATCTAAGTAAGTTATCGAGTAAGTGGTTGTTTGAGAAAATTGCTCAATCAAGAGGAAAAGCCGCGTGACTTACCTCGTAAGTTGAGGCGGTAAGTACGGGTGGTAAGCGCGGGTGGTAAGCTCGGTAAGCACGGGCCAGTAATGACCACCTTCACCTTATTGATAGCTTGAATATTCAGCGATAAAAAATAACGTCCACGCTTTAATTTACGATTCACTTGCTCCATTTTATTTTTAATTAAATTTACGATCGTGCCAACGCTTTGTGTGACTCCTTATTTTAATAACCCTTTGGCACTAAAATATTGTGATAAGTGAGGAATTTTTAAATCATACTAGAATGCGTCGTTATAAAGGATATAAAAACGAAGATTATTGTTTTAGTAATGCTTTTGTTGAGCTTTTATTTTCTTTTATTATCACTTGCTTATTAATTAATTTTTTAGAGTTCGATGTTTATGCATTATCGGACGCCGCGCCAAGTATACATTAATTGTGTTCTGTGCGCCGCGCCGCACTGTTAAACATTTACAAAAATTTAACGTATTGAGTTATGAATGCAGTATGTAGTCGTATTAGATCATTGAGAACATTGAGGGTTTTGCACACAAATGCTTAACAGCGACCAATTTGTGAAATCCTAAAAACGCTGTCTTTATAAACGCATTTAGAGGAACTTTAAAGTAATGAATATTAACGGTAGAATTTAGTATGTACTAAGTTTAAGATAGTTTTATACTATATTATATTTTATTACTATATGTATACTATGACTAGCGTTTCCCGCGACTTCGTCCGCGTTAACATAGTATACCTATAATATAGACTTCCATTGAAACTTTCAACCCCAATTTCACCCCCTTGGGGGAAGAATATCCAAAAACGCTTAAATACGTATCCATTCATTGTTAACCAGTAACCCAAAGATAAAGTTTTCATGTTCCTAACTAAGAAATGACGGACTTTCATTCAGACTTTCAACCCCTATTTCACTCCCTTCAGGGTAAAATTTTCAAAGTTCCTTCCTTAGTGGGTGTCTACTTAATAAAACAACCCTACTCACCAAATTTCCTGGCTGTAACTTTAACAGTTTTTGCTCAGCGATGATGAATTAGTCAGTCAGTCAGGACATGTTATTTTGTAAGTATAGATAGATTAGTTAGTACCGTACTTGTACACTTCGCTAACAAAACTGTATATTTTTTCCAGCAACCCGGAGAGATTTCTATCGTAGTTTCATTATCGCGAGTAACTCCGAAGTTAAGTAATAAGCGATGCCGGTTCTCCATAACAATTACGCCGCTCGGAACTAATAAAAGTTCTCTTTTCTGCGTACGTGATGTGCGAACTCGCATGGACGTGCCTCGCATCACTCACCTCCTATTTCCCCCTTATATTTCCACTAAGTAAACTTATACGTAACGTTTTTTGGGAAACGTTTGTGCAGGTTCGACGTGAGTCTTGAGATGGCTATGTCTTACGGCTTATCTATAGTTTACACTTTACAGGACAAAACGTTTCTTCATTATTCTAATAGTAAAGAAACTTTTGGTGATGTGTCTTATGCAGTGGTCCCTGGAGGCATTCCAAGTGGTCCGCGAAGTCATCCTAATAATATGTGAGAATTCAGTAGTTAGTAAAGAATATGGACTATGCAGTCACAAAAATCACATTAAAATCTGTAACCTTTAGATTTTTGCCAAATAAAAAGATTAGTGCTTATTATCCAGTTTGTTTTCTTTATCAAAAAATCCTTACTTTAGGTAAACCAACCGGGTGGTCCCCAGCTAGACAAACATTAGGTAAAATGGTCCCTCATAACTAAAAGGTTAAAAGCCAAGTCTATAGCTAGCTTACACGAAAAATTCTTTCATTATTCTAGTAAAGAAACTTTTGGTTCTGTAAGCTAATAATAGTATGAGCAGTTTTGACTTTTGAGAAGTCATAGGCCACCTACAAGTTACATTTCATGCGTTTCATTTCATATCATTTTTTCGATCCGTTGTAAATTAGATAGTTAAATTGGGATTCCTATATTAGGTTTCAATGAAAACTGGTATCCAAAATACGGATTGTGTCGATTCATTGCAGCAACGAGTACGATAATGTGGCGGGGTACCTGTTACCCTAAAAACTTTGTGTCCGAATATCTTATCACTTATCACACTTAAAAATATAGGCTTATCAATAATTATCAATTAACTAGCCTCCATCCATCATTATCAGCTTGCTACAAATGTACAGCATCAAAATACTTTGAACGAAATCCAATCAAACGTATTGCGAGCCGGCTAAGTTGGCGCACTCAATTCCCTCTGCCAGTAACGGAATACTCGAGTATTTCTTTTCGTCCTGATTTGTTTGATCAAATATTCCGCTACGTGCGCTTAGTGACTGCTTAGCTTGAGTTTCCGACCACTGATTGACAGAGGATGAGCACTGCTCATTGAGCAGTATTTTCGAATTCGGAATGCAGTCTAGTTTTTTGCACGTATTGCCAATACGTGCAAAAAACTAGACTGTAGTACTTTTTAAATTAAACTGGTAATTAAATTGCAGGATTTTCACTCGACCTTAAATGTTTCGCCTAAAATTATTTACACAACACTTAGCCTAAGAATTAGGATAGATAAGTGTTTTTTCTAGATTCTAAAATATCAGACAA
The DNA here is from genome assembly GCA_937595015.1 of Polyommatus icarus. NCBI lineage: Eukaryota > Metazoa > Arthropoda > Insecta > Lepidoptera > Lycaenidae > Polyommatus > Polyommatus icarus. The sequence continues at coordinate 8,000,168 of OW569335.1, read as the reverse complement.
GACAGTATTGTAAAAGAAAAGAAAAAATGTTTTCAGCGTTTTAGGTTAACATTTTAAAGATGGTGAAAATCCAGAAGCTTCTGTTACTCCGTTGAGAGCGCCAAACAGACGAATGAAAAAACAATGTCACAGACCCAAACAGCTTCATTATATAAATTTTTCACCGAGTCAAACAGAAACAGCCGAAAATAGTACAAAAATACATGATTACACTTGCCACAGCGGCGGCGCAGCGCTCTTCAGACATCTAAGAGATGTGCAAAAAGAGAAAAAAAAGTAAAAAAGTAGTCACATCCGTCGCGCTTGAGATGCGATCTCCTCTCTAGTGGCCAGTGAACCCGCCTTATTGAATATTGTAGGGGCGAAGCCCTACATTGATTGAGGGGCTGATTGGGCAGGAGGAGATGAGGAGTTTATATGGGAAATAGGTACCTGTTGTTGAGACGTGCTGGCGGGTGCAGATGTCTTGAAATGCGCTGGTACGGTCACACGACACTCACACTATTGTCTTTAGGGTACTTTCACTGAGCTGAGTTTATTGAGCTGATAATCACGGGTAACTATGAGATTAATCGCGAAGTTTTGGGCCGATCGGCTAACCGTAAGCTTTTCATATAACGAACGCGGAAGTCAACAGCGGAATGTGTCACTTGCGTATCGCGTCTGACGTATGACAGTTCACAACGCCGCACACGCTGCAGTGTTGCCAACGTCGCGCTAGAGTTTAGCGCGAACATCCTGGGGGGGGCCCGGCAATGGGCGTGAGCTGATCCCCATCCTGAGCTTGAGCTGAATCCAGTGGGAGCCGGGCAATCTTGCCGACAGGTCTCCGCAGCTGGCCTAGTGAGGTGGCCAAGTCCACGACTCTGATGACTCCATCCTTCCCAGGCAGTAGACGTGTGATTCTTCCCATCTTCCATTGGAGCGGAGGCAGATTGTCCTCCTTGAGCAGAACCAGTTCCCCAATTTCGGGTGGAGAGGAAGAGGAAAGCCATTTGGAGCGGATTTGAAGGGTATGGAGGTAGGACTTGGTCCAGAGAGCCCAGAAGCGCTGAGAGAGAGATTGAATGAGCTGAAAGCGTTTAAGGGGGGAGATGACTCTGTCATCTATTGTGTGCTCGGGGAGAGCTGTGAGCGGACGGCCTATGAGGAAATGGCCGGCTGTGAGGGGCTGATAGTCCGTAGGATCGGACGAGAGTGGGCTGATGGGCCGTGAATTTAATACGGCCTCAATTCTAGCGAGCAGAGTTGAGAATTCCTCAAATGTGAGGCGTTGTTCACCGATTACACGGTAGAGAAGTTGCTTAGTAGATTTAACATTAATCTCGTGGATGCCTCCCATCCACGGGGCCTTGGGCGGATTAAGTAACCAAGTTATATTTTGAGTAGAGAGCTTATGAGAGATGGCATCATTATTGTCATTGAGAAATTGTTGAACTTCTAGGAGCTGATTCCTAGCACCTACATAGTTTGTGCCGCAATCAGAACGTATCAAAACGGGAACACCGCGACGTGAGCAAAATCTTTGTAACGTAGCAAAAAATGCGTCTGTAGAAAGTGCGGATACTGGTTCCAAGTGAACCGCCTTTGTAGTGAGACAAACGAATATACAAAAATAGCCTTTAATTAACTTAGCATTTCGTAACTGACTTGATTTAAGTAGAAATGGGCCAGCAAAATCTGTAGACACGTGACTAAATACGGGCTGAGGTATAACTCTGTCGGCTGGGAGGTCAGCCATGACGGGCATTTCGGGCTGAGCGCGGCAACGGAAACATCTTATGCATTTATACGTTTTATGTCGAATGATGCGGCGTGCGGATAATATCCAGAATTGTTGACGTAATATAGCGTGTAATGTATCGGTGCCAGGGTGACAATGAATACGATGATAGTGGTCGATGATAAGGTCTGTGAGCGGACTAGAACTAGGCAGTATGAATGGATGCTGAGCATCGTATGTGAGTTCCGAACGAGTGAGTCTACCACCTACTCGTAGAAGACCGTCCTGCATAAAAGGTGATAATCGCTGTAGTCTAACTGTGCAGAGTTTTTTAATTTGCAGGCGGTGAATGTCTTCTGCGAACGAGTTCTGTTGAACAGAGCGGATCCAGAAGAGCAGAGCTTGTCTACGTTCATTTACAGTTAGTGGACCTAGTTCTCGTGAGTGTGTAGGTAATTTACAGTTTGAAATAAAACGTCGCACGTACGCCGTGACGCCGATAAGTTTATCTAATGAGCTAAATCGTGTAAGAAGATCACTATCGATACCGGGGATTGTGAAATGACATGGAACTTGTTTAGGTTTGAGTCCAGGTAATTCTTGTCGGGTGTGAGCTGAAGGCATCTTGGGCCAGGTATCCTCTGGCAGCTTGAGCCAAGGAGGAGACCACCATAGGCTATGAGAAAGAAGAGAATGTGCTGAGATTCCTCTGCTGGCACAATCAGCAGAATTTAAGTGTGTAGGTACATGACGCCAGATGAGTGAGAGAGAGTTATTAGCAATTTTGGTTACTCTGTTAGCTTCAAATGTTTGTAAACGATGAGTAGGAGTTTTAATCCACGCGAGTACAATAGTGCTGTCTGACCAACAGACGTGTTGAGATATTGTGAGATGAGCGGAGAGATGTTGAGAGACACGAGACATGAGTTGAGATAAGAGTGTAGCCGCGGATAATTCTAATTTAGGAATTGTGAGTTTATTTTTAATAGGGGCTACCTTAGATTTAGCAATTATGAGCTGAACGTTAGCCGATCCATCGTGATTTAATTCGTGTAAATATACGACTGCAGCATAACCATTTTCTGAGGCATCTGCGAAACCATGAAGTGAGTATGTAGAAGTTAATTTGTGCGGAGCTACGTGTCTGGGAAAATGTATGTCTGAGATGTGCGGAAGGTCATGAGAAATGCGTTGCCAGTCTTGTGTAATATTATCTGGAGTGGGGTCGTCCCAATCCAGTTTGAGCAACCATAATCTTTGTAGGAGTAATTTTGCGCGGAATATGACAGGAGTGATCCAACCATTTGGATCATAAAGAGAAGCTACAGTGCTGAGTATTGATCGCTTTGTTATGTGAGTGATTGGTGGTAGGGAAATGTGATAGGTAAATTCATCAGATTGCGGAATCCATCTAATACCTAAAACCTTAACAGATGGAGAATCTGAGCTGATGTCAAAGTCCTTAGGCATTTCGCATTGATCATCTGGGAAACGTTGTAATAGTTGAGGAGTGTTAGATTTCCATTTACTGAGCTGGAAACCACCAAGCGATAATAAATTAATAAGCTGAGTTTGAAGGGCTGAAGCTTCCTCTATGGAGTCATGCCCACAGAGAATATCATCTACGAAAATGGAGTTACGTAATATATGAGCAGCTTGGGGATGGCGATGACCTTCATCATCAGCTAGTTGTAATAATGTGCGGATGGCATGATAAGGACTTGAACGTAATCCGTAGGTAACAGTGTTGAGCGCATATGTGAGTAAAGGTCGATCGGGAGACGATCTCCAGAGTATGAGCTGATAATGACGTTGATCTGGATTAATAATAATATTTCTAAACATCATTTTTATGTCTGTGGTGAACACTACACGATGTGTCCTAAATGTCATAATTATATCGACAATATCACGCTGAAGGGCGGGGCCTGTGTGCAGACAATCATTCAGGCTGACACCATTGGATGACTTGCAACTGCCATCAAATACTGTGCGGAGTTTATCAGTACCTGATTTAAATACGCCATGATGAGGAATATAATAATGAGGCTTATGTGTAAAAGTAGAAGGATGACAAGGTGTCATGTGACCTAAATTTATGTATTCATTCATAAATTCTACGTATTTTGAGCGGAGTGAATGATCGGAGTGTAACCGCTTTTCTAAGTTGAGAAATCTACGGAGCGCAATAGCATGTGTACTACCTAACTGCGGAGCATTCGATAAAAATGGAAGAGTTACGATATAACGTCCCGATTGGTTACGAGTAGTTGTTGAGCGGAATAAGTCTTCACATTGTTCATGTAATGGGTTTGAGTGAGTTGGAGACGGCTGGGGTTCTTCTGACTCCCAGAATCGCTCTAGACTTTTATTTATATCTTGATTAGAATGAGAATGAGCAGAAAGAGCGGAGTTAACTTGAACTACTGAGTTATCGTTACATAATTGTTCAATGGGACCTATAAGTGCAAAATCAAAAATCGTGCCGAAGGCTATGGGCTTCCCCGGGCCCAAAGACAACTTAGTACCATCTAACACATGGCCTAAAACATCTGAGCCTAAAATGAGATCGATGGGCGCTGGAGTATGATAATCTGTATCCGCTAACGGAATGAGCTGACTTTCCGAGCCATGTACTACATCGGGAACTTTTTGCATAGGTAGATAACCTGTAACATCCTTTAAAATATGGGCGGAAGTTGTGATAGAAGGCGTGTCACTACGTGTGGGCCGAAAAGTAATCGAAACATGACCTTTAGAATTCTGCATGTGCTGGTCACCTACGCCTGTAATTTTTAATGAGCAATTTTTCGGTTGTAGGCTAAGTGTTTTTACTAGGCGTTGAGTAATTAAAGTTATCATACTTCCACAATCTAGTAACGCGCGGGCTTTGTGATAGTTTCCATATTTATCTGAAATTTTTAAAACAACTGTAGGTAATAATATTGGCGTTTGTAATGTGCTATTATTGTGCTGAGTGGTATTAACCTGAGCAGAATTATTATGAGCTGATTTTTTCGGGGAAAAATTATCATTTAAATTATTGGGCTGATTTTCTAATTCTGAATGCTCCGTGATGGTAGGTAGTCATTGTTTAGTACCCGTATTATGAGGCGAAGATGAACGAGACTGAGCAGATGTAGATGGTTGATGATGGACGACAGTATGGTTTGTGTTAGATGTGTATGTGTGGGCAGTATTGTCACTACGACGACGGGGTTGCGCGCGCAAGTGAGCGGGAAGTAAATGGGCTGACGAAGTTGGTGAGCGTGGTACATCATGACGATGAAGTGAAGTGTGGTGATTAGGACTTCCACATTCCTTGCAGGCACCAGTCGACCTACATTCATTCTCGTAGTGCGGACCTAAACATTTCCGACACCTACTTTTTGACTCTATGAAGTCCCAACGTCCTTGAATGGGCTGATGATTGTACTTGGGACACGCTATTAATTTATGTTCGGTCGACCTACAGTATGGGCAATAAAATTTAGACTTATGACTGGCTTGAGCTGAGTATACGTGCTGAACCTGTCGGGGGGGAGAGGGGGGTGTATAGTGTTGGCGAGAATGAGATGGAGCTGGGCTGACATGCGGGGTACGCATGGTATGTGCTGAGGGCGAGCGCTGATACGCTGGGCTGATGGGTCTAAAGCGGGGACTGCGCGGAGAACGGGGGAAGGGGGGTTGTTGACGGGAAGGGCCAGCTTGAGCTTGACCTTGAGAGTCAACGCGCGCTGGCGTCGGACATTCCGTCTCGATGCAGCGCGCGTGCTCTTCTAAAAAAGAGATTAAGTTTCCTAAGGTGGGCAGAGTGTCAGAGGCGCCGTATCTTCTCTCAAATAATGTGCGGAGCTCCCCCTGTAGCTTACGGACTACAATCGACACAAAGACATAATTACTGTCCATGGGTAAATTTAAATTTATCAGTGCACTTTGAGCGGAGATGAGTGGGGTTAAAAAGGTAGCCCGGATACTCGAGCGTATATGGATGTTGGGCAGACCGAGTATTATATCTACGAACCTGTCAATTAACACGCGACGGTTCTCGTATCGACGTGATAATATGGCGAGCGCAACACCATAATTCTCATTCGTAATCTTTAAATGGGATATCATCGATAATGCCTCCCCCGACAGACAAGACAGCAGGTAGTGCAACTTTACCGCGTCTGACAGCGTCGCCATATCATCCATCAGACTACGGAAAATCGTTATAAAAGAGGGCCAGTTTTCTACTAAAGAATCGAACTTAGGGAGCTCAATTTTGGGTAGCACGGACGAAGAGAGCTGAGGAGAATCCGAAGTATTTGACGGGCTTTCGGCTGCCGTTAAAACAAAATAGTAATCCGAAATTGCACTATCGTAGTGCGACGTATATAATTGTTCAGTCTCTTGAGACAAGGTTGGGTCGTCCAGAATTTCATGATAAATGTTCTCTAATTTTGTCTTTTGATAACCAATTTCCTTAAGGCGAGCATTGAACTCCTTCCTCAATGTATGAGCCGACTCCGAGGACTCGCCACTGGAAAGAGCTACGGCAATTTCTTTAAGCCTACCGAAGGCCTTAACGGCCTCTCTAAACACGGCAGCCTGGGACTTTGTAGGCATTTTAATGTAAAATCGACTGAATGTAAAATAAATGGGCGGATAAGACGAATGAAAAGTTATTAAACTAAGTTACGAAAATATAAGTGTAGTAATGTGCCGAGCTAATATGTGTCTATGTAATTATAACACAGGAACGGCTATAATATTATTAATTGAGCGGACATAAAGCGTTTAAATGCAATGCCTAAGTCGGTTGTTATTGTATTAGTCGAAAACAATAAACAGATGTTTCTTATCGGAGCGCAGGTATGCAGCGGCGATCGAGCGATAAGAGATGGGACGCCCGACCGGTAATTAACTCAAGTACTTGCTCGAGGTGCTAAGTTATAACGTAAACAACTTAAAATATTTTAAACGAGCCGAACAAAAATAACACTTAATGTTATAATGGTAGAAGGCACAAACTATGCGATGTATGAATAATGTCCTTTGTTCTATGAGTTATAACACGACGGAATTATGTTGGCGAAATTTTATATAGGTATTTTGGGCAGAAATATATTCTGGGATATAATTTAAATGCGATATAGAATTAAAATATGAGCTGGAAATAATTGGATGGTACTTATTTAATAAGATACAAAGGGATTTAATTGTCTTTGTTAACAATTATGGCGGGCGGACGAAATACGTATTTGGCAAATTTTTTGCAAAAATATTGCTGTAGGGAATTAAAAAAAGAGCGGAGGTTACTTAATTCGACAGAATAATAATAATCAAACGGGATTCTAATTAGATTTAGGCAGAAATATGTGCAGAGTGGACTGTATTTTCAATTTTCGCCGGGCGGGGCACGTGATGGCCGGCGGACCTGAGAGATCCCTGGACGGCTCGATAGGACCAGAAAATGTAGGGGCGAAGCCCTACATTGATTGAGGGGCTGATTGGGCAGGAGGAGATGAGGAGTTTATATGGGAAATAGGTACCTGTTGTTGAGACGTGCTGGCGGGTGCAGATGTCTTGAAATGCGCTGGTACGGTCACACGACACTCACACTATTGTCTTTAGGGTACTTTCACTGAGCTGAGTTTATTGAGCTGATAATCACGGGTAACTATGAGATTAATCGCGAAGTTTTGGGCCGATCGGCTAACCGTAAGCTTTTCATATAACGAACGCGGAAGTCAACAGCGGAATGTGTCACTTGCGTATCGCGTCTGACGTATGACAGTTCACAACGCCGCACACGCTGCAGTGTTGCCAACGTCGCGCTAGAGTTTAGCGCGAACAAATATCATTATCATTATCTGATACAATAAGTGGACAGATTTTTTAGAATATTATGAAGTGAAATCGATAGGATTTTGAAGTGCTATTATAGTTTTGGAATTTATATATAGGAAGTGGAAATCGATGGGATTTTTAAGCGCTTAAGTAGAGTCACAACTCACAGATACCATTTAGATACAGTTAGGTAGCCCTTTGGAGAAATGATAAGAACGACCCTATTAGATACCTAGAATAATATTCTTTTTTTAGCACTTCAGCCGCTCTATATTATTATTATAATTTATAAGCCTCTGTGTTTTAGTTGTCTAGAACTATATCACAAAAAACGCATATTTTATGACCTACATTCAATAAAGCTAAGCAATAAAGATTTTGGTTAAGTGAAATTCGATAAAAGTCATATTTGTTCAGCTCTCAAATCGTTTAGCAAATACGGAGTTCTATGAATTTTCGAATCAACATCGAAGCTAGCTGTTATAAAACATTTACATTTTATAATTGAAAACAGCTCTATTTACAATCAATGCTCATAAATTCTAAACAGGAGCTCCGTTGGAATAAAATTACTGCTTCAAACAGAATATCTTTAATTTATAAAGAGCTCAAGATCCTATATAAATTACGGCAATTACTGAGAAATGGTTATTCAATTTTAATTTAACTTTACACCTAAATTAGACAATTTAAATATCTTGTTCAATTTGTTTCACTGTCGGTGTAGGTACGTAATTATTTCTGAATAAAATTTTCTAATTAAGACGAAATTGTGGAGAATTTTAGGTGGATCTGCACTACAAAGAGTTTATTATTTGCTTTTCTGGCAGCGATGAGCATCGGATAACTTCTACTTTTTAATGGTTTGGACTTGTTTTAATGCCTGTTCACTGATTTAGAAATTAGCTCTCAACTTTGAAGATCGTATACGATTACCACGTTAGTAAAAATGAAAATATTATGTTGTTGTTTTCAAGTTTCAGTAAGGTAATAAAGGCTGATCCTCATTCTCTAAAAAATGAAAATGAACCAAGCATGGGATCGGGGATGGGCGTGTTAATTGACAGTCCAACCAACTACATCATGATCTATAGATAGTCTGTCATCTTTCTAGTTATAGAGAAAGGAATGGACAATGCAATGGATATTATATTATAATTTAGGTACATAGGAATAATATTAAACGTAGTAAAGGCATTATAATTATGAGCCCCATTACACCGCCAGTATAATTAAAAATGTAACATTTTAAGAAGCCACAGTCTGAGAATTGAGATATTTTGATGCAAAGTAATCTAAAACAAACTTTTTTTTTCAAAATTCGACGTTTTATATTAATTCCATACGTATTCAACCTTGGCCCTAATAAAATATTTCGTGAAAATTCAATTCAAATATTATAAAACTCTCGAGGTGAATAATATGCAAATACTTTTTTATCCACACTCGCACTTGACATGGTATGCATAAAGTCAAGGTTTCTACAAAACTAGCCTTTATGGTGACCACATAAAGGTCTAGTGAAAGGTGAAATAAGTATGAACGAGCTGTAAATATTAACACTGTGCATTTACAATGTGGGCTACGTATGTAGAGCAATTTCACTAAAAGTGCTTAATTAATTATTATGCACCTGAATTTTGCTTCAATGCATACGTAATTATTACATGCTATATTATGATCGCGCTTTACTTTGAAAATAATAATTAATTTTTCTTTTAGCTTTTATTGATTTTTCCATGATGAATCCTTTGCCCTTTCCCGGGACGATTTGGGCGTGAATATAGGTAATCCACATTCCACACGCAATCCACAGATATTTATAATAATTAATAATATTAGTATGGATTGTGATTATAATAAAAGTAATTATAAAAACGGTGATAGTATACTGTCACCATCCTTATAAGGACAATAATAATGAGAATAAAAAGTATTATTATTTTTTAACAAAAAATTAAAACTGACTTCCAAGGTAAAAACAAAAGTAATACTTATTCTTAATCTAAAAATAATCAAATAATTCTTATTCCTTATTATAGTGGCGTCTTCAGACTTCGCCTAAACCTCAACTATTTCTGTACTCAATCTTCATGCTTTTGAAATCGGTACCAGCCCGGAAAAGTTCTGAGATCCTTGACATAGCAATTGCGCTAGGGCAAGCTAGTACCGACTTCAAAAGCATGAAGATTGAGTACAGAAATAGTTGAGGTTTAGGCGAAGTCTGAAGACGCCACTATAATAAGGAATAAGAATTATTTGATTATTTTTAGATTAAGAATAAGTATTACTTTTATTTTTACCTTGGAAGTCGGTTTTAATTTGTTGTTAAAAAATAATAATTTTACCCTTTTTAGTTACATAATATGAGACGACAAGGCTATAATACTCGTATTATAGCTTGTTGTCTTAGAGTTGTACATATTACTAGAGGTCGCCTGCGACTCTGCCCGCGTGGGTGTCGGTTACGGCTGCAAAAAGCCTACCCAGGAAAGACTCGGTCAGCAAAATAATTCCCAGGTCAATTCAGACTCCGACACTGACATCGACGACGCGGACGCAGTCATTATCCACTGATAATGACTGCGTCCGCGTTGTCGATGTCAGTCAGTGGGCGTCACCAAGCGGGATGTGCTGTACACTTACAGTGCACACTGCACAGATTGTCTTCCTCCTGCAAGCGCATCCCGGTTGGTGACGCCCACTATCGTAATATTTTAATTTCGCCATAATTTCAAAACCAATTTTAAAAGTTCTGTTGGGTACCTTCAGAACCAGGGTATATCCTGGTGCAAAATCTTACTTTTTGGTAGTATATGCCTGAAATACTTCAGAAAAAATCGAAATCACCATATGTTCCCATATAAATTTCAAGGAGTCCCCTCGATTCCTCATGGATCCCATCATTAGATCACCACTTTTGTGAACATGGTACCAACTTCGGATTCAACCCTGTACAACAACAAAAGAATTATGAAAATCGGTCCATAAACGGCGAAGTTATGGTTGAACATACAAAAAAATATATAAACAGACGAACGTATAACCTTCTCCTTTTTGGAAGTCGGTTAAAAAGTAGCGTCAATTTCAGATGGGAAATACCTCCACACAAGAGATACCTACGTATAACGCGAACCCTCTCAATAACAATGGGCCTTAGGGATTCCATTTTTGGATGTTTAATAATCGATTATTGGAAGGCCAGGGACGGATTACCATATCAAAGAACGGCCGAAGCTCGCGTCAATCTACTGAAACATTTGTTGAGCTCAAAGGTGAAAACCTTTTTGAATCTCTCGTGTGCTCCTTACACCTATTTGTTGTATTAATTTATTTTCTAGTTATAATCATTTACGATGTAAATTTTGCTTATATCTATGACTAATGTCTGTAGAGGAAAAACAACTTTGTATAATATTGCATTCATAGACATTTATCAAGTCTTATTTCTGTGATTGCATCCATAGACATTAATTATCTGTGGATGCAATCACAGATAATATTTATATAGTTCTATTGGATCAATATTGACGAGGTAAAAGCATGCAATGATTTTGAATGTTATGTAGTTATTTTGTAAGAGGTATATAGATATTGTGGCATCAGTCATGGAATCTAAAACAAAGATAATATTCTACGAAGCGGTCACCAGTCACCACTTATGTAACCTGACATAGTTGATCTATATTCTGTCTATATGGTCATGCCGCATGCGTATAGACCATAGAATGTGGTTTGTATTAGTATAGACTATACTAATACAAACCACATTTTGTGACTAGCGTCATGGTTCGCTCTGTAACATCTCTGTAATAAGATTCAATACATTGTCATAATTAAGTATAACAAACAAGGCAAAAATCCTTCATTATTTAGTCCCTACATTAGGACTCCCTACGGAAGTGTTCATCATACTTCATAACATATTAATATACCTAGCCCTGAGGCCAGTGTTCTCTGTAATAGTAATGCGAATTCTCTCTACTGTAATAATCTGTGGATTATCGCATCATGAACATTCAAGGTCATTTTACCTCTGTATTTCTATAATATGATCCTTGTTTCGATGAAATAAAGGTGAGGTTAGTTATTACAATGGTGGAATTCGGCAGTTGTCGCATCCAGCCACGAGTGGCGCTTCCAAATTCACGCACAAAGGATGTGGGTTGATGGTGGTTTAACTATAATAGGTCTACCAGAATCTGATGGCAATTTTTGACAGCAAATTTTCAAAAAATATCCTAAATCATTGGATAAATTTTTATATTATTTGCATGTTTAATACACAGATTAGCTGCTAAAAGAAAAGGATCGAAATGTTTTATTTCAGTTACCCCGGTATTGCTTGAGACTAGAGTCAATTTATTTTCTCACTTTTTGCCATCAGATTCTGGTACACCTATAATGTTTAAGGCTTAGTTATCACTTATCACTTATTAATCCTTCGATCGCCAATTCTTGGAAATCTTTTGTATAACAAAAGATTTCCAAGAATTTACGGGGATTGATAGGTGAATCTATTATATCTGAGCTGATTTTAGGCTGCAACTGAAACTGAAGCCGGCAAAACGTTCATCACCATTATAATATTAATAAGTGATTCCTTCTTTTTTAAAATATGCTTTGTCCAAAAGTATAGGCCCAATATTCCTAAGTCACCCACTATAGGTTTGAGAACTGACCCAGTAAGAGAAATCATCTTGAGAAACTGTAAAATTGTAATTTTCCTATGAGTTCGTTTCACCCTTTTAAGTACAAGGAATTATTACTGTACTGTATCCTATTTTCCAGCAGGTTTAGTATGTAATGACCACAGTAGAATAGCATAACTTTTGTCAATTTTTCCGAAGTAAAAACCTTTTCTACGAGTAAAATTGCCACGACAAGAGTGCTGGTATAGACAGCCCATTATATTGCAATTTTTGTTCATGAAAAACAACGGGAAAATTTGTATTCATAAGAATACCAAGTTGCGATCAAAATTTAGGTATATATCGAGGGAGGATCCCCCAGGTAATCGACTGACAAATGTCTCGGATATTTTATCAACTTCATTTCGTGAGCCTCAAATATGGAATCCTTTATTCTTGCCATTTTTTCACGAAGAAATTATTTCCAAAGAAATCTTATCTTCCGCGTTTTAGGTACTATCGCGAGAAACAAAGAGGTTTTGGTCTGCTTTATCTGGGCCTTAGATTCTAAACTGGATTTTTATATAATTAAAAAGGAAAAAAAATCCTTGCAGCTCAAGATATTAAGCGCAGAAAAACAGTTCCCTGAAAAGCAGCTGCATAACATTATTGAACTTTGAACCATAAAAAGTACCTATACATTTTTATTGTGGTAGCATTAAGCTAACGCATTATTTGATAAGTAAGATAAAACTTCCAGCTATTGGCTTTTTATGGGCTTATACCAGGTATGTACAGACAATTACATTTTTGTAATTTTTAGTACTTTCAAAAAAAATCTATGGCGCTATGCAATAATGAGGATGACTGCCAATCATTGAGTTAAAGCGTTAAAGCGTCAAAAGCGTGTAATGTTATGTCCTACTTACTCGGACATAACAAAGGAGTCGGTCTGCATATTTCATGTAATAAAAGTGTTAATGAAGGTTTTTAGTGAACATTTTATGTTAGATATTGTTGAGTTTTGTGGTTCCGCTAAATAATAAACCATAAGAATGGCCAAAGAATGCCTCAAACACGTCGATTTAACATTAAATACGTTAGTTCTGAACAACGTTTTTTGGGCTTTTCAATCGGTATTTTTGTAAGCTAAGAAGATAATTTATAAGTTTAATAATCCCTTATTCGTGCTATATAAGGCATTAGTGCTAAAAATGTCACATCAATTAATAATTTGTCTACAAAAATTGCATAGCTTTTTACGCGTGTTTAAGGATTCTCATTACTTGAAGTATAGTTTATCGATATCATGAACTAAATGACTTTCTTTTCTGTATAATAATGTGCTTCGAAATGATCGACAAATAGAAATATTCAATAAAATACACCCACACTACTTGTATGAAAATAAGCACAAAATGGCCACGCGATGACGGGCTAAGGTTACTGTAAGATCGCAACACCAACTGCAGGATAGCAACACCGGCGACGCGGGCGAGCGGGTGCGAACCTCGCATCGGAGCTATTCGTGTCCCGACAATTCCCGACCAATCCCGACGGAACGACGTAGGCGCGCTTCGCGGTGACTCGGGCAGTCTCGGGCCCTCTTCCGTTGCGAATTCTTGTGATAATAATTATTGTTACTTATAAGTTTGAATAAACTCTTAATAAATAATAAATTCTCTTTTAGTACTCTCTTATAACTCAGAAGTTGGATTGAACTCAAGTGCCAAATTGTGTGTGTGTGTGTACTGTGTGTGTTCCACGCAAAATGAAGGAAAAGAAAAATAAAGAAAGTGAACGCAGGTTGCGGCGCCGCCTCTTGAAAGAGGTAGAAAGCCATCGCCTACTAAAACGTGTGGCGTTCCTCGAACAGTGCCTCGGGACTGCCTTGGCGGGAAGCGCGAAGGCCTCCACAACGGACCCCGATGATGGCGCCGTGACTCCGCCGTTGCCCCGATCGGAAGAAGCGGCATCGACTCCACGTGCTGCGACCGAGCCAAGCTGCAGCGCCGCGTTGGTCGCGGGCGTGCCAACGACCGGGCCTTCAGCGGATTCACGTTGGGTCTCTATGCCTGCATCCGACGGTCCCCACGAGCCACACCCATCCACAGCTGTAGGCTACTACACCGTCGCCGGCGCTAGGCAAGCGCAGCTCGTGGCCGAAAATTCGGTAGGTACGAGCGCGTCCAGTGTCCAGTCGCGCAGCGCCAGTGCCACTGAAGGTTTGCCGCCGATGGACTGTACGTATGTAAATAGTAATAATAATTTTAATTTACGTTATGTGGGTCGAAGCGACCCGCTACCCGAGTTTGACCCAAAAACCTCACTCATAAGTATGGAGATTTGGCTGCGAAAGGTAGAAGGCATCTCATCAATGTATGGATGGGATGAAAAAACAATTATATTTAATTGCAGCTCCAAATTAAAAGGTTATGCCAGACAGTGGTACGACCAACTCGCCGAAATTAACTTATCATGGGCCGATTTTAAGTCAAAACTTCTCGCAGCTTTCCCGAGCCGTAAAAGTAGATTAAATATGCTACGGGACCTTGTGAATGTTGTGCGTCCTAGTGATAAAGATTATATTCAATTCTACTACGACAAATTAGCGCTAGGTAATGCTTGTGAAATCGCGCCATGTTTGATTACCGAAGCAATTATCGGTACTATAGGCAATGAACTTGTCGAAATCGGTGCGATATCCGCGGGTTGTCGCGACCCAAGTACATTATTGAATTATTTATCGTCGCTTCAAAGTAATACGTGTGCGAAGATTTCGGCAAGTTCCAAGAAGATAAATTCTTTCGTAAATACAAATCAAGATGGAGTCAAATGTCGACTCTGTAAAAAGCGCGGTCATATTGCAGCGCGCTGTTTATTTAAATCTCGCGACAGAGATACGGCTCACGTTGCCGTGTGCCCGGTATGTAATAAAAGGGGCCACAATGAAAACAATTGTTATTTAAAGATGCGTAAGTGTTCGTACTGTAATAAGTTAGGTCACATTAAGGAGGAATGTCTTAAGTTAAAAAGTCGTAGGGCGAGCACTGTCACGAATGCACAGAGTGTTAATATTGTACATAATAATAATGTTTCAAGTTCAAAATACTATATGCCGGTTACGGTAAACGGGTCGCTGACGCAGGCATTTATTGATTTTGGAAGTTCTTGTATTACGATAACCGATACAGTGGCGAAAAAATTAAGATTAATCTTACAAGACGTTTCGCGTAATAATTTTATTAGGGGTTTCGGGGGGTCGCAAATAACACCCCTTGCGGAAACATTTGTCACGATTAGAGCTGACGAAGCTACGTGTGAAAATATTCAGGCTTACGTGGTACCTGACGGGGCCCAAGACGTAGGTATTATTATAGGCCAACCGTTTACCGATTACCCTAATGTTTACGTCATTAAAACACCTACCTCTCTGAAGATGTATAACGCAAATTACCTCTCATACTTACCTGATTTTTCGGAGGAAGCTGATCGCGTAGAGTTGCGTGCATGCGAGGACTTGCAGTTAACACCTGGTGTAAATAAGATCGTTCTCACTTGTTCCGGCTTTGCTGGTATGGTCACGATACCTAGTGCACAACACTTAAAACCCCGTTCTGAATTAATTATACCTAGACACAAAGCGCACGTGGTTGATGGTCGTGCTGTTATTAATGTGATTAGTTTATGCCCCGAGCCGGTTTACCTATCGAGTAATGAGTGTATGGTACGAGCAATCACTATCGGTGATACGGCAACACGCGAGTACGAAGTCGGTCAGGATTTAGAACCTTCTGTTAAATCGGAACTAGACCGCTTACTACAAGAGTTTTCGGAATGTTTTTCGGGGTGCGGTGATTCTATTGGTAAATGCGCAATTAAAATGAAAATCGAACTTACGGACAGTAAGCCAATTTACTATAGACCGTACCGAATGTCAATTGAGGACCGTAGGCACGTTCGCGAAATAGTCAAGGAACTATTAGAGAAGGGGATTATTGAACCGGCGAATTCACCTTACGCTAGTCCTGTACTGTTAGTACCGAAGAAAACGGGTGAGAAACGCATGTGTGTCGATTACAGGGCATTAAATAAAATAACCAAGAAAGAACGATACCCTATGCCGTTAGTTCAGGACCAACTCGATAGACTATCGGAACAGCGAGTATTTTCGTGTCTTGATGTTTTGTCAGCATACTATTGCATACAATTAGAGGATGACAGTAAACAGTATACCGCTTTTGTTACGCCCGACGGGCACTATCAATATACACGCATGAGTTTCGGACTTGCCAATGCACCCGCCGTTTTTCAGCGGGCCATCGATGATATATTAGGTCCGCTGAAGTTCAAGTGTGCGACGGCCTTCCTCGATGATATATTAGTGTATTCTGAGTCCTATACTGATGCGTTAGACCGTCTAAGATCCGTGTTAGAGCGTATTAAGGAAGCTAATATGAAGCTTAGAATCGATAAGTGCTCATTTTTGGTTCCTCGTATTGAATACTTAGGGCACGAGGTATGTAACGGGGAAATCAAGCCGGCACAACACAAAATCAACGCTGTAAGCAAATTCCCAGAACCAATTAATGTGCACCAATGCAGACAATTCATGGGCCTGGCTAACTATTTTAGAAAATATGTTAAGGGGTTCGCGACGATAGCTCGTCCGATCACAATATTAACAAAAAAAGATCAGCCATGGGTCTGGGGTGACGAACAACAAGGGGCTTTTAATAAGATAAAGTCTATATTGGTAAGCCGACCCGTATTAGCATTATTTAATCCAAATTATGAAACCCAAGTGCACACCGATGCGTCCAAGTCTGGTTTAGGTGGTATACTTTTGCAAAAACAGTCAGACGATGCGTGGAAGCCTGTTGCGTATGCTAGCCGGCAAACTACTCCTGCTGAACAGAAGTATCATAGTTTCGAGCTTGAGACCATGGCGGTGGTGATGAGTTTGCAGAAGTTTCGTGTGTACGTAAGTGGCATAAAGTTCGTAATTGTAACGGATTGTAACGCTCTCCGCTGGACGTGGACAAAGCGTGATTTAAACCCTCGCATCGCTAGATGGTGGTTGGAAGTACAAAGCTTCAATTTTGATGTCGAGTATCGCGCCGGGAGCTCAATGAGTCATGTGGACGCATTGAGCCGTAATCCTGTTGGTCATGTGATGCGTTGCGTAGAAAAGGATCTGGTTGAAAGTCTACAGCAAGACGACGACTCAGTTAAGGCTCTTATTAGTCAATTAAATGATGAGTTGGCTAGTGGCAACGTTAAGGGATTAGCTGCAGACTACGTTATCGAAAACGGGATACTTTTTAGAAAGGTGAATGGAGATCGTAAAGTAGTCGTTCCAAAACAATGCCGTTGGTCACTAATGCAGTCGTTTCATGATAATAACGGGCACGTTAATTTCAATAAGAGTTACAATGCTATCAAAAGTAAATATTGGTTTGGCAACATGCGTCGTTTTATTCAAAAATATATAAAGGGGTGTATATCGTGTCAATATGCCAAAAAACCTACGGGTAAACTTGTAGGTTTGCTACACCCCATAGAGAAGGTATCAACGCCTTTTCACACCATACACATAGACCACCTCGGTCCATTTTGTAGGAGCCCCACGGGGAAAACGTATATTTTCGCGATAATCGACTCCTTTACAAAATTTATTTGGATCGAGGCGGTGCGTGATACTTGCTGTGCCAACGTTTTGAAAATACTCGACCAGTTCATTAAGACTTTTGGGTTGCCTACCAGGATTGTAAGCGATCGTGGTAAGGCTTTTGACTGTCACGAGTTCAAGAAATATTGTGTTGACCGTCAGATTAAACACATTATGAATGCTGTGGCCAGTCCAAGGGCCAATGGACAAATCGAAAGATACAATCGTACCATACTTGATGCGCTCGTGGCGTACGTAGGGAACGACCAGAATAACTGGGAGATCTACTTGCCTAGGGTACAGTTAGGACTAAATTCTAACATTAACAGTACCACAAAAAAAAGTCCCCTAGAACTTTTATACGGTTTCAGACCCCGTCTAGCTGGGGATTTAGTATTACCAGTTAAGGCTAACAGAATTGAAGACCTTCGCGAAGCCGCCGCTACCAGGTCTGCGTGCGCAGCTAAGCTGTCAAAAATGAATTTTGATATTAAGAGGCGCACAGAAGCGCCTTTCAAGGTAGGCCAACTAGTCCTGGCCCAGCGGAAGATCTTTAAAAAGGGTTTACGGTCTGGAAAATTAATGCCACGATACGACGGTCCGTTTACCGTAACTTGTGTTCTCCCACATGACCGATACGTCATAAAAGATTGCAATAAAAAGGGGCGATCTTATGAAAATATACTAGCCAGGGACAAACTGAAGCCGTTTCAGAGTGCACCAGATTCAGATTAAGGTCTGGGCCCAACTTTATAGATACGACGGGACGACCTCTGTCGATCCCGCTGGATAATGGAAATAATTTTAATTCAGAAATTAATCTTAATTGTTTATTTACTCGTGTGGCTCGGATTAAGAACTGGGCTGTATTTATTATATTGTAATTACATTTGTTTATTTGTCGCAATTGATCTCATTACATTTGGATTGTAACAATACCGTTATGAGACTGATCATAATTCATAAGGCGTGAATAAGTATTGTTAATATATTTTGATAAGTCACCTAGTTGTGTTAACTAATAAAATCGTTATTATTTTCAAGGCCGATTCGTCTTCTTGTACAAATAACAAAGGTTAAATTGATATCATGAACACCCTTGCCGCGTGCACGCCACCGTTAAGATGGTTAATCATGAAGGCTACAGAGCGGACCATGAATGTTTGGAGCCTTGCTTATATATAAAAGGGGAAAGTGACCTGCTGGGTACGGTTCAACAAGAGACCTTAAGAGGTTGTTTTAGTGAACATTCAGATGTCACTGAACCTTAAGAGGTTATTTTAGTGAACCTTCGGAGGTCACGGAACCTTCAGAGGTTGTTGAGTAAACCTTAAGAGGTTGCTTCAGTGAACCTTCAGATGTCACGGAACCTTCAGAGGTTGTTGAGTAAACCTTAAGAGGTGGTTTCAGTGAACCTTCAGAGGTTACGGAACCTTCAGAGGTTGTTTAGTCAACCTTAAGAGGTTGCTTCAGCGAACCTTCAGAGGTTGTCTCAATAAATTTTGAGATAATTAAGAATGAAGAAGAGCTGTTCGGGACGTCCAGCTGCATCAGGATGGCCGACTGTAAGATCGCAACACCAACTGCAGGATAGCAACACCGGCGACGCGGGCGAGCGGGTGCGAACCTCGCATCGGAGCTATTCGTGTCCCGACAATTCCCGACCAATCCCGACGGAACGACGTAGGCGCGCTTCGCGGTGACTCGGGCAGTCTCGGGCCCTCTTCCGTTGCGAATTCTTGTGATAATAATTATTGTTACTTATAAGTTTGAATAAACTCTTAATAAATAATAAATTCTCTTTTAGTACTCTCTTATATTACATATAAATATATATATATATATGTGAAAATAAGCACAAAATGGCCACGCGATGACGGGCTAAGGTTACATATTTTATGGGTGGGTTGCACCAACTTACTTTAACCTTTAACTATAAATTTAAGTATAATTACAGTGCAAAATGTCAAATCTTTGGTTACCGTAAAATATATCGTCCGACGCCATATTTAACTATTACCGCTCATACGCGTACGTATATCTAAATTTTAATTATCTAAGTATGTTTCACAGTGTTATATTTTTCATGTTGATTTTTATGGATAAGTAATTAATTTTTTTATACTCTCAATCCCACCTTCAATCTTACCTGTAGCTTTAAAAACAAACGCAACAGACATCTGTCAATTTCTGTGGTCAAAGTTAAGGTTAAAGTTAGCCTTAACTATAACCATAACTTTTACCTCCTCTGGTGCAACCCACCCTAAATAACTTATACCACTTTAACAATAGAAACGACAGACGAGAGGCAATTATACAATCCTGTCCAAGAAATCTGAGATTTATCAATTTCTGAACCCTGGCTCCGAAGATCCCCCGCTATCGTTCACTGATTGCGTTTGACAGTCAAGTCTATCTTCTCGTCTAAGAAATACCTAATACGAAGGCACCCTGCAAGGAATACTGCACTTTATATCCTCCAACTTAGAGTTTAAGCTCAATTGTAGCTCGCGATGCAATAATACGACCCCCATTTAGAAACCACCCTGTACCAAAGAGCGTGGTTTGAATTTTTATGAAGAATTCTCATTTTCTTACCGTACCTCGACAATAAGGTGTAAAATTAGGAGAAGTATTAGTCTCCCCCAGCGCGACGCGTGCCCTGGTTGTACAATACCGTCGCGTATATCTGCCGGGCTACATATGAAAATTAATTGTGCCCATAAATCGTGCAGGTAATCTCTATTGCCCAAAGGATGTTTTAGAATCAATATTTATTGATGCAAGTATTCTACTTGGAAGTTGAATAAAACTTGTAACAGCTACACGAGATAATTTTAATGATTACATAACGTGCAGTAACGTTTGGTACAAGTACAACTAATAATGGGTGGCCAAATTAATATACTCAGCGTGAGATTTTTACATAGATTTGTATTGGTTGATTGTTTAGCCATTTTGTGTTGTTAGTTTTAGTTTTTTCTTTTATTTTTTGTTATTTTCTTATTTTTATTGTCTTCTTCATTTTGTGAGTCAGTAACATTTACTATTCAATAATAATCTTGTAATAATAACACCATTTAGTACGACAGTCACTATTGCCATATTTTCCTGTGCGAAGTGCGTGCAATAGGGAGTTAGACACAGGAGCTAAAAATGTTTTTTGCGTGAAACGTGTTATAAAAAGCAACACTTAAGTCTTATCTATTTTATTATAATGTATAAATAATAGGTATTAACACATGATTCTAGTGTTTCTTGGTTATTTTTTGTGATAATGTAATTTTAAGTTAAAATAATGAAAGACGTAGCCATGGGAAAGAATTCAGATATTTCAGCTAGAAATAAATCTAAAATTTAGACACCTTCGAGTCATATCAATCATACCCGGAGAGAAATTGCGAGATTAGTAGGCGTTTCCCAGTCTACACTTTGAAATATAAAAAAGTGATGAACCTAAAAAAATCTTTGTCCCCATAGCGAGTTGATAAATGTGGTAGTAAACGTCTTTCGACTGCTTGAACAGGAGAGGAAACAAGGCGTTTTATTGTTGAGAACAGAAGAAAATCCCTGAAAGTCATAAAAGTTTTGTTAGATGATGCTGGCGTAGCTTTATCTGACAGAATGCTAAGGCGAAACTAAAGAAACTGAATTTCAGTTGTTTTCGTCCTTCAAAAAACCTAAGTTTACCCCAGATGAATGCATGCTAAGCGATTGGCGTTTGCTACAATGTAAAAACACAGGCCTGAGGAATACTGAAAGGAGGAAAACAAGTTATTTTAATTTCATTTTTTTTAATTATGAAGAAAAAGGCGTGACCTTAATATGACCCAATTGATTCAGATCCTCCAGGACAATCCGTAGTTTGTTCACCGAAGGCGACATTTTTTTATAAAAACTGTGATAATGAACGAGTGAAACCTTCTTCATCGGTTACGACATGGGACGAGATTAGTTCAAACGGGTATGGTCTACTACACGTGGTTGAAGGAACCATGCGTTAAGACCAATATCTGCTAGTTTTACAAAGGCATCTCCATCCCCAGATGGCTGTATAGCAGCCAGACGGGATTTACTACAAAATATTTAAATACTAAAAAATATTTTTAGAGTTTAAATATTTTGTAGTACATTTACTATTTATTTATATATTTTTTACTGTTTTACTCTATTTTTAGTGTTTAAATATTTAGTAGTAAATTTACAAAAAAAAATTTTTAAACAAAAAAAAGTAAATTTTTGTGCAGGAACCTAGGTAATTACAATTTTAAACTGAAAAACAACTCAAACATGTTAAATATTTTCGTATGAGAAAATTACTTTGGTATTACGTATGTATGAGAAATTCCAAGGGTACCCGGCCTCTTAAGGCCGTCCCCCGAGCAAACGACCTTGGCCATACATTTGCCGCGTTGCCGAGATCGCGCCAAAACCCTATTATTTTTACTTATCTTAGTTCAAAATTGTCCTAAAAAAAATTTAAAACGGCGAATATGTAGTTTATGATATTGTCGATCTATTGGCGTGAGTTTCAAATAAAAGTAATTTGTAAATCCTAAGGAGATGCTGAATGTATGCTTGAATTTTAACAAATTGGTATTACTTTGGAAGCTGATATCATGAGTATAAGAAACAAAAATAGAAAATTAAAACGACAAAAGGAATGTTGATATACTGAAGATTATTGCTGTATTTTTATTATAACTTTGTAGCTTTCAGATTATGAGTTTATAAGGTTTTAAATACGGTCAATTACAGCATCTCCGGACGGAACGCCCTTAAGAGCCCGTACTCTCTTTTCTACTGCTCTCTTCACACTCACGCCCGTCTTTCATATGCCAGGTGAAAAAGGACGATCGCCAAGTTAGCGAGCAGTTATAGGTATTCTGTTTTTAAAGGATTTTTTATATGAAAGTGGTAAAAGTAATTCCAACATTGTATAGACGACTTTCTCAACAGTACATTGTATTTTTTCATACCGTTAACGGTATGAAACGGTCTTAAGACATCAATACAATCCATGAAAAGGTGATATTCTAAACCTTTTACAGCAAAAATCACAAAACTATCGCTGGTTTGAGTTGGATTATCTAAAGATACTTAAAAAAATAAAAATCTAGCTCCAACATTAGATTATAATTGAAATGATCTTACATGTTGTGCATTAAAACTTATAGAAATACTGTATTTTAACTGTTAAATCACGTCTGTTAAATGAGCGAAATCGGCAAAATTTCGTATACGGACTCTAAATATAGAGTTCACTGTGAAAATAGCAGTTGCGCTAAAGGAACAACAATTTTTTTCACTTTTGTATTGGGAAACTCGTGACGCCGCGCTGGAGCGCTTGCCCATACAAATCGCAAAAAATGTTTTCTCTTTCAGCGCTGCTACTTTCACAGTAAACTAAGGGAGTAGGGACACATACTCACCTCAAAGTATTATCACTTAGCTTTGTTACACCTTGTATAGAAGAGGGTGCAATACAAGTTTTTTGACAGGGAGTCAATGACCGCTACCGGCTCTTTTCGCCGGGTACACAATAGATGTCGCTGTCGGGCAGCTACATCGCGCTATCGCTTGTACGAATATACAACAAGACACTAAGCGTCTGACTCATCATACTTTGTAACAGACAGACGAAAAAAGTATTAGAACCGTACATTTTTTCGCATTTTTTGGAATTCTGCCTTGCGTTATAGCGACTGAGCAGATATTAAAATTTAATATTATCGAGTATCTGAAGACTGAAATACGAATAACGCCGCTAGTGGTCGGTCGTCGACGCCTTTTCGATCAATGAAACGAGACTGTTTATCGTTCATTGTAAACTAGTTGAAAAAACAGTTTTTTTTTCGACTAGTTTTCGTCTTCGACGAAACACTGAACTAAACAATAAACTATGACAAACAAAGTAGTTTTTTTAACCGACTTCCAAAAAACGAGGAGGTTATATGTTCGGCTGTGGATATTTTATTTTTTATTTTTGTATGTTCAACGATTACTCCGCCGTTTGAGAACCGATTTTCGAAATTTTTGTTTTGTTGTATTAGGTTTCACTCCAATTTGGTACCATGTTCACAAAAGTGGTGACCTGATGATGGGATCCATGAGTAATCGAGGGAACTCCTCGAAATTTATATGGAAACATATGGTGATTTTGGTTTCATAAGAAGCATCCTAAGCATATGCTAGCAAAACGCAAGATTTTGCACCAAGGTATACGATGGTTGCGAAGATACTATGAGAACTCCGGATTCCTTATAGATACAAGTTTGGGAGTTTAGGCGCTGTTTTAAGAACTGAAAGCATATGCTACTATGCAAATTACATTCATCATCATCATTATCATCATCATTATAATCATCATTACCAAGTCAGGGTCACCAATGTCACCAAATTCAACCTTATCTCCAGAGCATAAGGTACACATTAACTGACATTACTTCTGAGAAGTTAAAGTTGCTTCGACCATGTAACATTCTATCTCACTTCGCCCAGATATTCTGGAAAACAACCTAATTTCAACCTTTTGCATCGCGTTTAGTCGCGAGAGCCGCGGCTCGGTGGCGCGGGGGCGCGGCGCGGGCCGGGTACCTACCGTACTATGTAACACTATACAGTGCGAGGCGTCCGCGTGTGCGACAAGTCGAGCGAGTGCCAGCCTATTGAAACTAGTCCGGTGACCGGCTACTTAGCACGTCACACGTGTTCACTTCGATTTTTTTTTAAATATATTGCAATTATCTGCAGGCTGCAGCTGATATTATATTTTGTAAGTGTGACTGTAATAAGATACCTACGTAGAATAATATGTATACAGGTGTATTATTCTACGTATAGTAACGAGATGGCTTACTAGGTAACTAAAAAGAGTGAAATGATTATTTTTAACAAAAAATTAAAACCGACTTCCAAGGTAAAAACAATAATAGCATCCTTATAATATGAACTAAAAAGTATTAAATAATAATTATTCCTATCTAATGGTGCCTTTTTCCGAATTCGGCTAAAATTCAACTATTTCTGTACTCAATCTTCATAATTTTGAAGTCGGTGCCAGTTCCAAAAGTTTCAAATATTCTGTCAGAGAACTGAAGATTCACCTGTTATAGTCCTGGCCCATGATTTTTTTACAAAAATTAAAACTTTAAAACGCTCTCTCCTAAAGTTGCTTAAATGGATGTTAGCGACTTTCCTATTCCAGTGACGATATATTCTGTGGTGACGTGTAGTAGTGCAGTTCCCAGAGCGTAAAAATCGTGCAAACCTCCGATTTTTGCAATAGTGGATGAAAATTGAAAAGAAAAAAAGGAATGTGTAGCTGATAACATAAATAATAAAGTTTACCTATTGAAAAGTTGTGCTTTTGATTTTTAAATTATTCTCTTCCACTTCAAGTAAACTCATAAACTGTAAAATTTTGAGGAAAATTTTCATATTTCTTTCTTTTAAATAATATATTGCAAAATAATAAAATAGATTATTATTTTTTTGATTTGTGTCATTGCTTATATTCCAAAGAAAGAAAATATGTTAAAAAAATATATAATTTAGATTTAAAATTAATATTTTTGTATGTAAATGAGCTTACCTCCAAATGTCCTTGTTGTATGTAAATGGCGTTCCTATTTTTCTTTGGTTTTAAATAGGAAGTTTAAAATTATTTTTTAGGCTTAACAAAGCCTTCTATATCTTAATGTGTATAACTTTTTAGCTCTTACTTTATTAAATTTTCTGAAAATGTAGCACAAACTTTTCACGGATATTTCGAAGAAAATCTGTATTTTATTTCTTTTGGTTAGGTTTTTACAGAATAAAATTGTTTTTTTATTAATTTTTTTTCATTAATTATATTTGCTAAAACATACTTAAAGGGAAAAATACAAATTAGGTTAAGAACTGATATTTTTTGTATTCAGGTAAGCATTTTCCAAACATAGGTCGCAGCATGCGTCTATGCTGCGTATATACCAGCTATATACCAGCGGTCGGCAACGCGCGGCCCGCGAACCTTTTACTTGCGGCCCGTGAATGTTTTGATAATAAGCATCAAAAAGTAAAAACAATGTTTTCTAATATTACCATCGCCACGTAATTTAAAAACGTAGCTGTTTGTGTTATTTTGTATTAAAACTTTGTTTATTGTCTAAATCCCCATATAATAAATACTCTCTCTTACAAATTTTGGCAGCTCACTTTTGTGCCAGCCCATACCTACATACAGAGAGGTTGAACTTTTTTTTTTAATTGTGGTAAACCACAAAACCTTTTCTAAAGAAAAGCCCTCAATAAGCGTAGGTATTGGGAATACTATACCTGCGGCCCGCCTCTAGTTTGTTTTGCCACCTTGTGGCCCTTGCCTGCCAAAAGGTTGCCGACCGCTGCTATATTATTATACTAAAGTATGTACGTGAGATTTGTAGCACCCAATTTTTTTTCTGGATTTAAGTAGGAAGTTTAAATATATTTCAAAGACTAGAAAAAGTCTTTAATTTGCCGATGCATTTAATGTTTTAACTCTCACTTAAATAATTTTTCAACAAATATAGAAAAATATTTTCGGTCTATTTTACACATTTTTGGAGATATTTAAACGTTTTTAATTACTTAAAAGTAATCATTTCTCTTAAAATTAAATACGCAAGTAAGTTTAACACACTTTTCGTTACAACCCTTAAATCCACCCAAACCCTTATAACTTGGTTACGACGAGCGTTATCAATAAAAACTTTGCAAAAACCTCATAGTTGTATTTAGCTTAGCAAAGCCAACTTTCTTTTTTAAAAATTGTGTATTTGGTTAATTTTCAACGTAAACAATCGGATAAGAGTCATTAAATAACAGGAACAAGAAATTTTTTTTTCTGGACCGGTATTATATAGTGAAATATTAATTTTTAATTAAGTAACTAAAAAATTAAAAGTACAAAAATTTTTTTGGTAAACTTTGCAAGTTATAGTGTAAAAAAGAAAATGACACCTCAAAAACAAAAATCCATTCACTATTACAATTTTCGGAGGTTAAAACCTCTGGCAACTGCACTATAGGTTTGACGATCATACTTTTTCTGTAAAAATATTCATTATAATTCAATGATAATAATTATTAATTACATTATGATTAATATAATTAATTTTATAATATCTAATCCAAATGCGATCATAAGGTTGATAAAAAAAATCTGCTCAGTCGCAATAAGGCGAGGCAGAATTTCTAAAAGTCGTGTAAGCATGTACAGTTTAAATAAGTCTTAATTCCTCTACTTATAAGTCAGACACTTGGTGTCTTGTTGTGCTGACTTCTTGATTCGTACATATTTATTCTATTGTGTACCCGGCGCAAAGAGGCGGTAGCGGTCATTGACCCCCTGTCAAAACGACATGAATGACAATGAAGTGTCAGGATGTTCCTAATCTAAGAACTAGGAAAATCTGACACTTCATTGTCTCAATAATTTAGGGTGTGTTACATATGCTCCTTAATATAGAGTTCACTGTGAAAATAGCAGTTGCGCTAAAGGAGCAACAATTTTTTTCACTTTTGTATTGGAAAACTCGTGACGCTGGAGCGCTTGCCCATAAAAATCACAAAAAAATGTTTGCTCTTTCAGCGCTGCTACTTTCACAGTAAACTAAGGGAGTAGGGACAGTACATACTCACCTCAAAGTATTATCACTTAGCTTTGTTACATCTTGCATAAAAGAGGGTGCAATACAAGTTTTTTGACAGGGAGTCAATGACCGCTACCGGCTCTTTTCGCCGGGTACACAATAGATGTCGCTGTTGGGCAGCTACATCGCGCTATCGCTTGTACGAATGTACAACAAGACACCAAGCGTCTGACTAGTCATAGTTTGTAACAGACAGACGAAATAAGTACCCAGTAGAACCGTACATATTTTCGCATTTTTGCAATTCTGCCTCACGTTATAGCGACTGAGCAGATTGAAAATACCGAGTTTATGATATGATACGGATACGATACGATATTATACCGCTTCGCACCGCGTCGTGTGCAGGGATGCGGCCACTTGGAAATCCTTGTGCTGAGCTGGCTGAAAACTGGGCTTGTACCTCGAAACCGTTTTGAGACTCAAACATTCGAACGAGAATGCCGCATCCTACTCTAACAAACGTGAAATGACGTTGTTAGAACGACGCGGCATTCTCGTCCGATTGGTTGAGTCTCAAAACGGTTTCGTAGTAGGCCTATTAACTGGTATCGGTATAAGTTTTCTGTCTCCGATACCAGTAGGAGTAGGCGTACTCGTATGTGCTCCAAGGCACTAATTCCTGGCTTCAACAAGAAACTATCAGAATTAGTGCTCACCCTGGGTAGGAACCAATTAAGAATCCTTACCAGAAGCCTAACTGGGCACTGCAAGCTCAGCAAACACCTAAACAGAATGGGTATTTGTAGCATAACGACTTGCAGATTCTGTGAGGAGGAGGATGAAACACCTATACACCTTCTCCTCGACTGTCCTGCTCTAGTACAGAGCAGGAACAGGCACCTTGGTCGCCACGAATACTCATCCATAGAGGAAATTCGTGGCACCAACCCCAACCATATCGTTCAATTTATGAGCAGTATTGGGTTGGGGATGATTCTCTAGTGCGAAGGAGTCACAATAGATCCTCGACATGGGTCGCAGTGACGCCAGGGCTATAGCGACCTGCCTTCTTTAAAAAAAAAATGTGCTCCGCTCCGGCGCTGCGAACACTGATAGACAAACTGTGCCGGAAGTCGCATGACGCATCCCAGTGAAAAAAAATAATATTTTAATTTCGTATACTGTTAATAGAGGTCAGGAATCATCGAACACGCGGAAGAAATATCATTTTAAACATACCTTTCTTAAATATTATTCGAGGGATTTGAACCCGGGACCTCTAGATTTGGAGCGGAGGACCTTACCATTGTCCATTACTCTATCAAGCATATTAATTCAAAACAGCTGATGGAAAATGGTAACTGTTTATCGACATTGCTTGCTATAAAAAGTTTTATATTTTAAGGGAAATCTGATTGGAATGATTTTTTTACATGCATCTTTGAAAGGACAAGATCCAACGTCCATACAATTTTGGGCTAATTTTAAAAGTGCCGGACAATGCAAATAAACCCATTATTTAAATAGAACATAATCTAAGGAATAATTTTTATTAATACACCAAAGTTCTAAGTCAAGTCTCCGAGTTGTTATTCAAGGTCAAACTTTTTTATATAACATGTAATAAACTTATTTTATTAATTAAAAGTAATAAGTACCGTAATCAATCCCAACGTCCCTATCCGAGTTATAGAACAGATTAAAGGCCAAATACCTACAAATGATTTGGAAAAATTGACGGACGGAGCCACAGGAGCCATTACATCCGCGACTCCATCGGCGGTCGCCTGCAGCTGTTTGGGGGCAGGCTCGTCTTGGGGGAAGGTTTATTTTCCTTCCGTCCGTCAATTTTTCCAAATAATTTGTAGGTATTTGGCCTCTAATCTGTTCTATGACTCGGATAGGGACGTTGGGATTGATTACGGTACTTATTACTTTTAATTAATAAAATAAGTTTTATTACATGTTATACATATAAAAAAGTTTGACCTTGAATAACAACTCGGAGACTTGACTTAGAACTCTGGTGTAATAATAAAAATTATTCCTTAGATTATGTTCTATTTAAATAATGGGTTTATTTGCGTTGGCCGGCACTTTTAAAACTAGCCCAATTTGGACCTTGTCATTTGCCGGTAATTCGTTATGGTCAGTGTATTTTTGTCGGTCAAGGACCAATCTTGGTATTTTTGCGTACAAGGACCAAGTAGTCTTGGTACATGGTACGTGGAACCAAAACTTAGTATGTTTACCAAGAAGTTGGTACGTCTGACATCCCTGATTCGTGTGGCATGGCACTTAGGGCGGTATGGGATATCGTATAAGACGTATATTATTATATCGCTACGAAGTACGAACTCATAAAAAGTTGGAAATTATCATCAAGTTAACAAGCGGTTTTCCGATGAATCTATAATAATTATATCTCTGTCTTTATAAGAACTCAATTTTTTTCTCAAGTTAACTACCTCCTGGACTAAAAAAGTCAATTACCGCTACCCCCCGATTTACCGTGTCGAAAGATATCAACGCGCTAAACTAAATGACATCTATACATACGAGGGCTGCTATTTATGTATCCGGAACTGGCCACTTACAAGAACAATATTTAAAAAGTAATTACAACATTTGAAAATAGAACTCTTTGGTTGAAGAATACATTTTGTTTCATGTGACTGTCAATTATTTTTCCATTGTGGCGTCATTTTGAAAATTGCGTGTCTTCACTTCATTTGCCATGGATTTAACGCGTGAACATTTTCGTGCAATGATTTACTACGATTTTCGGCGTGGGCTAAATCAACAACAGTGCTTTATTCAACTCACCGCAACTTTTGGAGATGAAGCACCATCAAAAACCACTGTTTATCACTGGTACAGTGAGTTTAATCGTGGGCGATCTATGCTCACGGATGAAAATAAAGAAGGTCGCCCAAAAACAGCTGTTGTCCCACAAAATATAGATGCTGTGCGGGAACTAATAATGCGTGATCGTCATGTTACATATCGCGAGATAGAGGCGTCCTTAGGCATAAGTATGACGAGCATACATAAGATATTACACGAATATTTGGCTGTAAAAAAAATATGTTCGCGTTGGATTCCGCACAACTTGACAATCGATCAAAAACGGGCTCGTGTCGATTGGTGCAAAAAAATTATAAAAAAATACAACCGTGGTACGTCAAAAGTCGTTTATAATATCTACATAGGTGATGAATCTTGGATCTATGCATATGACCCCGAAACTAAACAACAGTCAACGGTGTGGGTGTTCCAAGATGAGCCAAACCAACAAAAGTTACTCGTGCAAAAAGTACTTTGAAGCAAATGGTCGCCTGTTTTTTTGGAATTAATGGACATGTGGCTACAGTGCCATTAGAGAATCGTAAAACGGTTAATTCTGAATGGTATACGACCATTTGTTTACCAGAAGTCTTTGAAGAAATAAGAAAGGACAACCGACAACGCAGAATCATATTACATCACGACAATGCTAGCTGTCACACCTCAGCTGAAACAACTCAGTTTTTGGAGGGTCAAAAGATCGAATTGACTGGTCATCCGCCGTACAGTCCTGATTTGGCACCTAACGATTTCTTTTTATTTCCATACGCGAAGAACAAATTACGTGGTCAACGTTTTTCGAGCCGCGAAGAGGCTGTTGATGCGTTCAAAATGCACGTTTTGGAGATACCTCAATCAGAATGGAAAAAGTGCTATGAAAATTGGTTCCAGCGTATGCAAAAGTGTGTCGATCATCGCGGCGAATATTTTGAAAAGCAATAAAACCATATTAAATGATATATCTTTGTTTCTTTTTTTAATTCCGGATACATAAAAAGCAGCCCTCGTATTATTATATTAACACAAAGTCGCTTTTTTCCCTCCTGTCCATTTGTTCCCTTTAATCTTTAAAACTACGCAACTGATTTTGATGATTATTTCAGTGTTAGATAGCCCATTTATCGAGGAAGGCTATATTTTGTCACGCTAAGACTAATAGGAGCGAAGAAATAGAGGAAAATGTGGAAAAAACGGGGAAAATTATTTGAAAGGGCTAACTTGAACGCGCCAATCTCAGGAACTACTGGTCTGATTTGAAAAATTCTTTCAGTGTTAGATAGCCCATTTATCGAGGAAGGCTATAGGCTATATTTTATAATGCTAAGACTAATAGGGGAATGTGGGAAAAAACGGGGGAAATTATTTGAAAGGGCTTATCTCGCGAACTACTGGAGCAATTTTTATGTTATTTGGCACAGATAAGAATCATAGGCTATCGATTTTAATCATTTTTTCAGTGGCTATATATTTTACACCCGTGCGATGCCGGTGCGGGTCGCTAGTTAATAATAATTAGGAATGAAACTTTAAACATAATAATATTATTCGGAACCTGTTAAGCATTTGTGTTTTATCCCACAAAAAAGTTACCGTGTATTGGTTGCAACCATGTGCTTTAAGCGCTACACAGACGGTGAAGATAATATAAAATATATATTATCTTAGAGCATATTTTAGAATATCGCTCACCATACAAATCCTATGAACCATCACACACGACGAAGTTAATTTATATTTTTTTATTTTGTATCTTAAGATATGGAAATATATATTTCGTACCTTAATATTTTATCTTAAGATACAAAATATATATTTCGTATCTTAATATGTTATCTTAAGATGCGAAATATATCTTTATGAATAGGTACAGGATGTTTTTGTGTCGAGCAGCGGGCTCATCGGTGATCGGACGCACTAGTGGATGCAGTGTTGCCAGTGCTGTTACATGTTAGAAAGTTACATACCTACTCTCATTCGAAAAGTAACATTTTGATGGAAAAAGTAACATTTCGGATAATTTTAAATAAAATTGACTTATAATTTATTGCTTTATTATTATTATTGCTTAAAAAGCTCATGAATCGAAATTAATGTTTCTCTTGAATTTCTAAAATACTCCTGAAACTTCTTTGTTGACAGATATTGATAAGGGCAAGTGCAGTTTGAATGCAGTTGACACGACTGCAATACGACTACAATAGAACTGCAAACCAAACAGTTCACACGACTGCACGCCGACAGCAACTGAACTGCAATCCGACTGCGTGTTTGGTTTGCAGTTCTATTGCAGTCGCATTGCAGTCGTGTCAACTGCATTCAAACTGCAATTTGCAGTTGGATTGCAGTTGAAATGCAGTCCGTCTGTGTAGACCCTAAAGGTTAAATTCGCCGCAGGTTTTTCTCTTTTTTATGTGAGGCTCTATCCAAATGTTTCTCCTTTTGGAATGTGCTACTACAATCTGCATTTCACATTCTATATCAGAATCATCGTCTTAGAAGCTGTCTAACAAATAAAGAAGTAAGACAGTGTCAGTTATTAGTTATCACTCATAGTCAATCACCCTGTATATAGAACTCTAACAAGGAATACGTGTGGCACCAACGCAGACTCGTAAGGAAATGAACATATTTTTAATATTATCGTATCTTAGCCGTGTGTGATAGCTTAAGATACTATAATATTTTATATTTGGGCATCTTAAGATAAAATATTATATTATCTTCGCCGTGTGTGATGCGCTTTAGGTCATTTAGAACAGAGTCAAGAATGCATTTATAACTCAAAAAAATATACATAATATATACACAGCCAAACATCATTATAACCCCCACCTTTTTGTAAGTTGGTTAAAAATGGGTCAAAACACAAAATATGCTTAACAGCGACGTGTTATAATAATAATTTAGCACGTATTTCGTGTATTTAAAAAATTTAATTATATTGATATTTTTTTATTTACATTAAGACGAAAGTAGTATACAATATTGACTGTATTTTCTTACCTCATGTTACGAAAATCTACATTCCTAGAATTTTATTACACAAGCCACGACAAATACTGCGGCGAACAAAAACATTTTTCTTACCCCGTGTTTACAGTTGGCAGTGTTTACTGAGACCCAGCTGTTATTCGCCATAAGCCTCTCTTATTAGGGATACTATCCCGCAAAAAACATGGAAAATATGTGGCCTTATAACAATATTTTTTTATTTATATAATTGTTGTTTAGAGTACAGTGCTTAGAAATTAGAACCAAGAATTTAGAAAATAAGGCTGTGACACGAGTGTTTATCATATAAAATAGTTACCTACGCTAAATCTAAAATTTGATAGAAATGAAAGGGGAAGGCTTATGGGTTCTTGGGGTGGGGAGTGGTGGAGGACGGGTACGCACGATACATGCTATTGGTAGATCAGTGATCTGACGGGTTCTTATTGGTAGATGGCGATTAAACGGTGATAAATTATTGGTAGATTTACGTTTTGAATTAAACGTTATTGGCAGATATTGTGCACATTGCTGATTGCCCCTCCAGTTTTTATGATCGATCCTATAAAGTTATGTGGATCTTAAATCAAAATGGCCCTAAAATCTCCAAGAGGGCAACGTTTTTTACTATTTTTTGTCCCTATATACCACGTCTATGGTTCGTTATTGATGTAGAACAGTGACTTATGAACATTTTGTGTAGAGTTACTTCAGAATTCAGATTTAAGTTTGTATGATGATCCTTATGTCCGTGTGTTGAATCTTTCTCGAAGGTAAAATAAGTCAGAACACAATCTAGCTCCTGTAGAGTCCCAAATCATGTCCCTTTTTCAGTTCGTTAGTATATCATTTACAATATTATAATAATCATAATTTCATATTAAAAAGAGAGGTCGGTAAAATCGAAAAATTCTATCTCAACTAACACTGGGGTGTTTCAAAGACAATTTTGAGTGTTTCAGTTTTACAAGTATACCAATTTTGTAAAGAAGTTTTACTACAATATAAAATATCCCTACACAACCCAAAAATAAACTAAACCTAAATACTATCATTCAAATCAGGTTTCCAAATAGAGAAAATCTAATAACCCTCCTACAGTCTGTTGAGACAAAATATCAAATCAGAAACTGTAATAATATCGGAGTCATATTAACGTATATCCGGTGGGGAAAAAAGAATATATTTTACATCCGGTCAGGTGTTGCGGGTCCTTGGGGAAATCTAACTTGCCCGGAGGCGCAGACACCAATCGATTCTATTCAAATTTATGACAGAGAATAATGGTTTGAATATTTATATGGAGCTGGTTTTTATTTTTAATTTATGTTGGGAACCGACAACCGTACATAAACTATGTATAATATTATGTAAAGTACCGTTAATGTCCGTAAGCCAGTTAGACTGCAGATCAACAAGGTATTCTGCAGGTTATCTGGGTGAGCCAGTTAAAGTGCAAAAAGTTTATTCAATTACATGAAACAGGTTATTTTTTGAATAAAACATATTGTTATTATTTTTAGAGAATTATTTAATAAATTTTTTGGACATAAACAATGGAACAAATTATTTAACCTTAGGTAAAATGTTACTTCACTAATAAAATATAAGACATATGTTTAGAACTTTTTAGGACTCCTTTTAGAAATATTAAAAATAAATAATATTGACGTTTTTCGCCTCCGATTTTATATTGTCACTTTCTCTTTTAAAATTGTTCAAATTTAAGCTCCTTGTAAATTATACTTTTGGAATTGATATCAAGGTGTAATTATTTTGCCTCAATACAACAAGCGGATTCTGAACACATATGACAAGTTTTTGACAGGGAGTCAATGACCGCTACCGTCATGTTTCGCCGAGTACAGTATAATTATTACTATTGTATGACCAACTTAATCGCGACCCTCGTAGCGTACTAAAACTATGCTACGAGGTTGCTACGAGGGTCGCGCTTAAGCTGGTCGGTCTATAGGTAACGTGCAAATATAAGGCTTCATTATTTAAAAATTTAACACTTTACCGGATGGTATTAGGGAATGTGCAGATTACCTAGGTAATGTGCACGTTAAAGTATTCTGCATTCTAACGGTAACATAATATATATTATTTTGTCCGTAACAAAACCATACTAGTATTTTTCAAAAGTTAAACTATCGCTATAACAAATTAAAATCAAATCAGTTTAAACGGTTCGAAAGATATGAGATTAATTCTTCGATCGCGAATTCTTGGAAATGCTATTGTATTCTATTGTTGTCGCGATCACCGGTGCTCTTATGGGGCTTTAACCCGGCGACAATGACGCCGGGTCATATTGACCCGAAGCGTGTTTACTTCGTCATATTTTGTCCTTGCGCCAATTGAATGTTTTCAACCTTAGTATAGCTGAAGATACTACCCCCTTACACCCGCCTAGCTGTTACGGCTAGAGTTACGCCTCGTGTGAAGCAAGATACACGCGCGCCAAGTAAAAACGGGTCAATATGACCCGACCTCATAGTCGATGTAGTATTTTCGTGACTGACTTTTATTAGTATTAAAACATTGTTTTGCCTTATTTTTTACATTTTGAAGAAGAATATCATTAACTAACAGGCTAGAAAGGGTTTTATAGTTATTTGAAGATTTTGACGGTGATGAGTCTCAGGCTGCTTTGGGCATTGAACTTGAGGACCATGTAAAAGTGAAAAAATTCCTGGAACTTACAAAAGATGTGAAGTCTGTTCATCTAAAAAGGATAAAAAAACACTTCACACATGCACAGCATCTCCAATTTTTTTATGCTAGGGCATGTTACATATTGTGATAACTGTAGTAGTTCTATAACTCTGAATGAGTAAGTAGAAGACTGATTCATTTTTATTTTCATGTTAGTATGTTATAACAACCTCTCTTTAAATTCATCAGTAAATTTTTTCCTTCACAGATAAGAAAATTTTGCGAAAATATAAAATTAACGTACACGTTAAGTTTTCAAGGTTGATTTTGCATCTGCCGTGAAGAAAGCCAATATCAAAAATATTTATTTTATAACACAGGGTTTTTTATAATTTTATGCATAATTAAAATCCCCTTTTTAAATAAACAATAAACAAAATTATGGTAGCTTACTTAGTTTCATTAAAATTTTGTCTACAAAGTTCGGGTCAAAATGACCCGACGTCATAGTCCGTGTAATTATTTTCACGTCATTGACGCCGGGTTAAAAGATATAAGAGATTAAGACTGAGAAACGCTTTTGCTTTTTAATCGCATCTTAGTAAAGTAAAAATTTTAGTTGTTCTACTCTCTAACGCTCTTTTTTAATAGCCAGTTGTTTAGACAATAGGCAGTCTAGATAGACTGCCTATTCTCTAAAAAACTGGCTATTAAAAAAGGTTATAAAAATTACAATGTTTGTACAATCATAATTAATTAGAAATCTATACTCTAATCTGTTAAAAATGTTTTCTCTTTTCAAGTTTATCAGAAATATAGACGAAACATCAATAAATTTACACTTAAATCAATATATTAAGCATAGAATTCTATGCATATGATACGAGTATATAGTTTTGTGACTCGATTCGCCGTATTTACAATGTCTGGTATTTTATAAATGAGAATGTTTTTATTAACATTAGCAGCTCCATAAATTTCCACGCGGAACCCTATCAATGGCTGTCTGCTGCTGGCAGGTTAGGCGTTGACTTCTCAAATCAACCTCATTTTATTGCTCATGACCAGGATTAAACTTTTATATTCTGTCTTGCTACCGTAAAATTTGTCTACTACCGTCTATTCGAGATATTTTACCTCGTTTTTATGAAAATGGTCCTTACATCTTGGGCATAAAGGTCAGAGGCAAAATAATTTTTAAAGATATATTTTATTAAGACGGTTTTTTTTTTTACTTTAGAATCAATATAATTATTAATTATGTTAACTACATCATAATCTCTTTAAGACAATAGTACAGCAAATTAAGTGTGCGAGACGGCTTCGGCATGCTTCGGCGAGATTTATATTATGGATATGTAAAAGTAGGAGCAAAAAATAAGCTAAAAACATAGCTAAAAATCTACATCATATGTCATATACCGAATTTAAATGCTTCCGACTTTATAATATCTTATGCTACTCAGGTCTTGTATAAGACAGCATTATATTGCATTCCGACTGGCTAAGGCTTATAATAGCTATACTCGGGTAGGTTTAGAAACTAGGTCTTAGGAATGTGCTAGAAATTCTAACTACAACAAAAGCTAATTAATTTTGTGCTTGAATTATATTCAAATTATAATTAAGACAGAATGCTCCCATTTGGTATAAGAGAAATAAAATTATAGTCTAATAAAAATTTAAAGAAAATAGAAGGCTTAAAATTAAGTTCAAAAAGTATTAATAACAGCGCAAGTCTTAAACATAAAATAATATTAAATCTTGACGTTTATTTAACTTTAGTAATTCCAAAATCAAATTTGTTAGCGTTACGCTGGCAACATTTTGCGTGGCTATAAAAGTTTTTCTACATTTTAACGAATGTCGTAATTTTTACGGGACTTTGATGCAAGGAAATTTTCAGAGTGGGTAACACTGAGATGCGTTCGCACTAGGCGACTTGCGACGCACCAAGGAGTAACGTCATAGAATTCGCAAACTATAAATGGGTGAGGCCGTGGATTTTGCCACTTTTTTAAAAGAAAAGTGTCTCATATGTTCATCATAAAATAAAACAGAAAATACCAGTTAAGGGGCCGGGTATCCTCGAAATTTTCATACATACGTAATTTCAAAATCATTTTCTCATACGAAAATATTTAACATGTTTGAGTTGTTTTTCAGTTTAAAATAGTAATTATCTAGGTTCCTGCACAAAAATTTACTTCAAAATATTTAAACATAATTTTTTTTTTGTTTTTTTTTTAGTAATTTTAGTACTTAATATTTAAACACTAAAAATTGAGTAAAACACTAAAAAATATATAAATAAATAGTAAATTTACTACAAAATATTTAAATACTAAAAAATCTTTTTAAGAGTTTAAATATTTTGTTGTAAATTAACTATTTATTTATATATTTTTTAGTGTTTTACTCTATTTTTTAGTGTTTAAATATTAAGTAGTAAATTTACTAAAAAAAATTTTAAAGCAAAAAAAATTTTGTGTTTAAATATTTTGAAGTAAATTTTTGTGCAGGAACTTAGGTAATTACTATTTTAAACTAAAAAACAACTCAAACATGTTAAATATTTTCGTATGAGAAAATGATTTTGGAATTACGTATGTATGAGAAATTCCAAGTGTGGCCTCTTAAACTGTAACACTGACCTCTTATATAACTTCTTTCAGTTATATTTTATCTCTTTTAGGATAGTTCTAAGCAGATTTTGGTAAATTATCATGTTAAAACGCCAATCTGAATATTTCGGAGCCCTAATTTTAGATAAAAAGCGATGTCTTTGATGGTAGGTTACTTACTTGTCGCTATTTAACTTTTTTATTTTATGACTTATGAGTCTACTGAGAAAATTTAATTGAATCTAATTGTCTGATAGTTGAGACACAATAAAGTGATTTTAAACTATTGAAAACATGCATTAATCAGTGATTTATAAACATATAAACATTTGTCTCATTTTTTTCACTTCTACGTTACTGTTTTTTTCGTTACCAGTATTTCGAGACACAAGCATATAAATGTAATTTTAAATAGAAATTCGGAATTATTATGAAAACACCGAGTTATTGGGCCAAGAAAAAAAGTGAAAAGTCATCTTGTTTGTTAAAATTTGTGACAAGTTTATGACGCGTGTTTCGTCAGCGAAAATCGAAAGAGATTTTGATGAAACTAAAGATAAATATCGACTTTTTAACTATCGAGATGGATAATGTAGATTGTTGTTTATAGATTTATGCCAAATTTGGCTTCATTTAGAAATTATAACCTGCAATAGCCAATAGCCTTGAAAATCGAGCTTCTACGTTACTTAAGCGTTACTTCTATGTTACTGGTAACAAATATTCTATGTTACGTAACGTAGAAGCATTGTAAAGACTAATTAATGCATATTGTCGATTTCGGTGTTTACTATGACACAGAGTATTTTTTATCCAAAACATACCTACCTTTCGCGGCTTCTACACGATATCATCTGGAGAATATTTTTTTTTCTGAATATGATCGTGTGGGATTGTATGATTGTCCATCGACGATTATGTACCTATAGAATAATAATTAAGTAGCCACAACTGACATAATTCGATTGTGCTTACTATAGACAACCAAGCAAACATGTTACATGAAAACCGGCGTAAAACAACGCTTGCGCTCT
The DNA here is from genome assembly GCA_937595015.1 of Polyommatus icarus. NCBI lineage: Eukaryota > Metazoa > Arthropoda > Insecta > Lepidoptera > Lycaenidae > Polyommatus > Polyommatus icarus. The sequence goes on along the minus strand of OW569335.1, from coordinate 7,960,534 downwards.
GTTTCGCTGAGTGAGTGAGTTTACCGGAGGCCCAATCCCCTACCGGCCTATCCTATCCGAGGGGACAGGGTAGGCCGGTAGGGGATTGGGCACAAGAGCTGCAGGTGCGTTGCCGGCCTTTTAAGAGGTTAAAAGGCCGGCAACGCACCTGCAGCTCTTTTGATGTTGCGAGTGTCCATAGCTTTCCATCAGGTGACCCGTTTGCCAGTTTTCCCTTGTTTTATAAAAAAAAAAACATCATGGCTGAACTTGAAAAGTTGCCTTTACTTACTGTACAATATAGGTACTCTCCTTTTCTTGTTAGATGGACTATCATTAAACGTTTTAAAAATATCTCATTTGACTCTCGCTTAGTGCGTACAGTCCTTAGAGAAGAAGTATGAGTGCCGGGGGCTACAAATCTCCATTTTACCGGATTAAGCACCTCAATGTTATATAATAGAGCGGTGTGAGGAGCCTGAATATTTTACTGAGGCCAACTTTTACGACGGTAAGGCGATCGCTTATATCTTTGGTTTTTTAAACGTTTTCCTTAATTTTGGGGAAAAAACTTAAGATCAGACGACAGACATTTGGTGAGAGTCATGAGTGAGATTTTCGCGTTCTGTGTACAGAATTACATTTATCATTACCCCTAAGGTAAATAGGTCTGACAAAATAAGTCAAAAAGTTAAACCGACCGACGTAACATAATTATTATAAGCACTTTATTTGAAAAAAAAAAACTTCTTCGCCTGCACACTTGCACTTGCCATCTGTATGTATAAATAGTTTGGTTGCAAAGTAGAGATTGTAAAAATAATCTACTAAAGTTAATTAAATAAATACCTACACAAAGAAACTTAACATGCATAAATTGCAAGTTCTTAAAATGAAACTTTTTCATTCTATTCTTTGTGGCCATCAAGAATGGCTCCTAAATATAAATAGTATTGAATTGAGAATTTTGCGGTCAAACTGAAAAGTTAATTTATGCAAAACAAGCCGCGGAAGTGGTATCAAAGTTATAAAGTGATTTAAGTTTTTATTTGATCTTACTTTTTCATGGAAATAATTTCCTTAACTTTTCTTTCTAGCTTTCGGGCTAGATTCGGGCTTTGACTTAAAGGCTAAGTTTCCTGAAATAGAAACTAATTATGTAGGTATATAAATATTTATAGCCTGTTATACTACATATAATAATTACCTAATATAAAACAGCCTAGATGGAAAAAATATTATGTAATTTATATTTAACTAGCTGTTTCCCGCGACTTCGTCCGCGTTATCATAGTATACCTATATAGACTTTCATTTAAACTTTCAACCCCTATTTCACCCCCTTGAGGGTAATATTTTCAAAAAGGCTTAAACACGTATCCAATCATTTTTAATCAGTAGCCCAAACATAAAATTCCATGCTTCTAACTCAAGAAATAACGGACTTCCATTGAAACTTTCAACACCAATTTCATCCCCCTGGGGGAAGAATTTCCAAAAACGCTTAAATACGTATCCATTCATTTTTAATCAGTAACCCAAAGATAAAGTTTCATGTTCCTAACTTAAGAAATTACGGACTTTCATTCAGACTTTCAAGCCCTATTTCACCCCCTTTGGGGTAAAATTTTCAAAATTCCTTCCTTAGTGGGTGTCTACTTAATAAAACAACCCTACTCACCAAATTTCATGGCTGTAACTTTAACAGTTTTTGCTCAGCGATGATGAATCAGTCAGTCAGTCAGGACATGTAATTTTATAAGTATAGATATTCATTTATTTATTACTAATCATTTTATTGAAATTTAGTTTGTTATTATTTTTAGCAATATTCGGCGAAATAAACTTCCACCTTTAAGTAAATGAGTGAGTGCACGCATAGGCATGCGTACAGCACCTCCCTCCTCCCACACTGCCTATGCGTACACTCGCATGCAAGAACTTGCAAACACCACCACCACACAAGCAATAATGTTGGCAAATCAAGCAAGCAAAGCAAGGCCCCTCACCACCATGCAGGTTGAAAACCTCGACGCGCGTTTCGCTCCAACACCGGAGCGTCCTCAGGATGTGGACTCTACGAACAACGTCCGTCAAGTGCCGCCGCCGGCCAAAACACCGCCTTTTATTATCAAGCCCCGCTACTATCCCCACTACCCCCACTACCCTCACCAGTACTCCCGAACATATTAATAAGCGGTGACGTAGTCAAGCAAGTTTGGTCATTCAACAATGCAAATCTGTTATTTTTCTTTTCTTTTATGATCTCTAATTGTTCCAACACGGTCAGCCGAAAGTCTTTATTACATTTATGTAAAACTTTATACGTACGCATTTATACGCATAGGCAGTGTGGGAGGAGGGAGGTGCTGTACGCATGCCTATGCGTGCACTCACTCATTTACTTAAAGGTGGAAGTTTATTTCGCGGAATATTGCTAAAAATAATAACAAACTAAATTTTAAGCTATGGATTTCCGCAAAGTAACGCCTGATTCCATTAACTAATCATTTTATTATACGTTATTCTAAGCTTCCAAAATTAATGATGAACAAAATCTTCATAATTAAGTAAGTACTATGAGACATTATTAAACTTAATTAAATGAAACTTAATTAAAAGCCCATATTAAAGTAAGCCGCCGAACGACGGACACTGTTCAACTAACCGAAGTAGAAGTTTCTTTATAATTCCTCTTTGAACAATCCTCTTTGTGCGAAATAAAACATTAAATGCTGCAGATTATCATGAGCAACCAGAGATCTACCTGTAGATTTTCAATCAATCAAACCTACAGATATTTGATAATTTCAACTAGTATTATACATTTGAGCACAACAATAGGCTTACCTACCGTGCGCTGCGACATAGCTACCAATAGCTTTGTCCACATTGTGCCTTTTTCTGTTCATCAAGGGCATGCCTTATAGCGAACGTGAGGCATGCCCGTAACGCGCGTTGAAATCGTAGCGCGCGCTATGACACTTTTCTTTCAACGCGGGTGGATATTTTAGACGCGCGTCACGGGCATGCCACACCTTCGCTGTTGACTGCGCTATAACGCATGCCCTCGTTGAACAAAAAAAGGCACAATGTGGACAAAACTAATAGCTATGTCCACATTATGCAATTTCATCTTCAATTTTCGTCATCTTCTTTTTATTCAACTTTCGTTTGGCATATTCAATAATTGAATTTGTCAAAATCCACCCGCGTTGAAAGAAATGTGTCATAAGCTTTGTCCACATTGTGCCTTTTTTTTTACTCAAATATGTAATTTACCTAGACTTTAGAGAATCGTAGCACCAAACGCCAACAAAAACGCTCCCGCTCCTCCCTCGCCCCAGCCAACTCCGACAAGCTGGCAAACACTGATATTAGTTTTCTGTGTAAGCAATTTTGGTAAGTGTCCCTCTTATTTGCGCCTAATGCTCGCCCCCTGATATCGCGTGCCGTTTATAGAATCCTAATAAAACGCGTTAGAGCGACGTAAATCTCCCTTAGCCATGGGTCAATGGAATATTAACTTTGGGAGTATGAGCCTATGGAGATTTTTGAGATAGGATCTTGTTGGGGTCTATAATGTACATAATATTTATGGTCTTAATAGGCATCAGGCAGATTTTATGGAAGAAAAGCTTTAAAACTTTTTTTGGGACAACTTAAAAACTTTAATAATAATTTACTCGTACCTTTTACAACAGTGTTTGTGCCTGCTAAGCATTTTTCAGAGTCAAACATTTTTGTCAATAATAATGCGTAAATTTTAATACTAATAGCTATTGAACGAAACTATTATTTATAACTCAAGCTACAAAGAACTTTAAAATTATCCTAATGCACTTTTATTTACTTTTTTCGAATTAATAAATCTGTTTATAGAACAAAATATAAAACGTTTATAAAATCTACATAGTCATACAATGGAGTTTGAAAATGAACTAAATTGTATCTATTGTTGAAACTTTTTTCATAATACGCATAGTTAGACACATTGTTGTGTGCATTTGTGTGGGAGTAGCATGTGTGGAATAGAAGTTAGAGGAACTAAAAAATAGGAAAGTAATGTTGATATCTGAGGAGAGGCTTCTCAAATGAATTTAATTCACGTTTTTATTATTTCATAATCCACATAATTTTCACTTAACAGTATTTAAACCTTATAAAACTATAATTATGTCATCTTTAAATTCAAATTTAAAATGATACCTCCGTATCAAAACAGATATTTCAGATATTATATTTGTTCAATCATTGTGTTACAAATTACAATATCAGTTGTTTAAAATTATGATATTAAAGTTACTGTATAAAATAATTCCTTTTGAAAAGACACTTCTCAATTTTCTATAGTAAGCTAAAGACAGTCCCTTTCATCGTCTTTAAATGTATTGTGCCTAGATTTGAGTAATGATTTCAGCTACTCAGAACTTCGAGCAATCAATTTCACGCACGAGAAAATCCTCAGAAATTCATAAAAGCGAAATTAATAAACATATACGAAACTTAATACACGAAATAGAAATTCCAAACGAAACAACGAAGATAAATAAAAACATAATAACAAAGGAAAATTTGGATTAGATGGAATATTATGCAGGGCCGGGTCTTGAGTTGAGGGGGCCCTTTTTTTATGTCGCAGGGGAAACCCATCATGGGTGCCCCGGGTTGGGTACCCCGGGGGTATGTGAGACTCCTACTCACTAAAACCACCTGCGGTTCGCCTTCAGCCGTATAAGGAGGGATATCCCGGATCTAACAAGCACGGGACTCCCTTCACGACCGGCCGGTCTACCTAGGACCGGACTTCCACCAAAGGTAAGGGAACGCTTAGGCAAACTAAAGCGTTCCCCTCGGCGCCGGGGCTGGCTGAGCCGGGGAGGTTGAGTTGAGGGGGCCCTGGGCTAATACTTACTAGTTACTACAAACTTAATTGCCTCGAATCTCGATGACAATTATTATTGTAATAAAAACGGTTCTAATATTAAGTATCAATGTTTATTTATAAAATTATACTACATTTTATTTGGCTCACGTAGCGATGCCCTTGAAACTTATGTCTAACATTGTAACTGTCAGTTCGCAGTACCAACACCCGAACTTGAATTAAATGAATTGGATGGATTTCATTGATTGAACGATTTGCTAGGATACAAACCACCATGTTTAATTAAAAAAATATACGGATTTGTTCCCATTATCTTCTATTTTTGACTTTGACTTGACTTATGCCCGTTTTCACCAACTACACCTTAAATTTAGGGGTCCCCTAAGCCAATATTCCAAGTTTTGTTCTTCATGAATTGACAACCCCGTAACTCTTAGGTGACGTATATCTCTACATAGTATAAAACAAAGTCGCTTTTTCTGTCGTCATGTCCCTTTCTTCCCTTTAATTGCGGTTTTCTTTAATATATAGAGTGATTAAAGAGGAAGGTTTGTGATAAATATGTATATTAATTATGAGAGTTCGCTATTTTACAAGACGTAAAATATCAGATGGCCATTCTATAACAGATTCATTGTCAAGGCAACCGTCGTCGCCGCCACATACGTCACCTAAGTGTGGTCGTCAATCCATCCCGTAAATTATAAACGTCACCTAATGGTTTGATAGATGAAACGCATACTCGTAATAGGTTGTTTTATTTCAAATAAACGTCACCTAAGAGTTACGGGGTTGTCAATTCATCAAGAACAAAACTTGGAATATTGGTTTAGGGGACCCCTAAATTTTAGGTGTAGCATTAGCCCCTTGAATTCACGGGGCGTAAGCCCAAAAAGCCCTATAGTAGCTCCGGCCCTGACATTATGGAATTTATGAACTAATTCCAGTAAAATTCCTTATACGCCTGCGGCTGTATAGACATTTTTTGGACACAAACGCTGTGTTTAATGAAAACTCTCTACCGCAATATGCCGCGGGGGACCGCTCCACTGATTGCGGTAAAAAACCCACGATACTTCTTATGGGCGCTTTATACACATTTTTATAAAAAAATCGGAAAATTCTGCTTCATAAAATATAATATTAGGTAGGTAGGTGTAAAACAAAATGTGCTTAATAAGTATACTTACTTAATAATTATAATTGTATTGCTTTTAGATACCTAATTAATATTTAGTATAGTTAAAGAACGAATGGCAAGTAAATACAATTTTTGAAGACTATACGAGTATATAACGTCGACTAACGTTGAAAACAGTCTCATTAACTCCTTAGAACATCAGGAAAACAACGCAACACAGAATTAAATATAATAAATCTTGTTTCTATCAGAAACACTTTAGGTCCTTAGAGATTTAGAAACATTAAAATATTGCAGGAGCCGCCAGCATTAAGCGGGGAAGGTGAGCGGTGGAATTTGCAATAAGCCCCACCTTTGTCTCGGCGAAGCGCTGCCTCCTTTATTTCCCAAGTTCCTTGCATTTCATTCACTATACATACGTGAAACACACCTTTTGCTGTCCCGTCTTGTTCGTCTATTTACTTTTATGTACTTTTAGAATTGCTTGTGAGTCACAGTATGTTTCGGAGATTTTGTCACAAAAGGCGAAGTGCGTGTGCTGCACACTCAGTAACAGACATGCACACTGCGTGCATTTTATGTCAGTTAACTTTTCATTCAAGACGTATATATGAACCCATTTTAATCAAAACTTGACAAGGCACAAAAGTTTCTGGTAATCAAGACTGTGAGTTCAAGTCTAGTAGTAGTAGTCAAGTCATGAAATAAATGATTATGCAAACATATTTCAATATTGACTGTACAATATATTTTTACAATTACTTTTGACTGCTGCTATTGATTTATATATGTCGCAGTCATCTAGTTCAATCTGCGATTCGATTGAATGACTAGCGAATTAATTGAATGACACAATTCAATTGAATGACTCGGCCGAACGTCGATTGAACGATCTTCACTCAACGTCCAACTAGTAAGCGATTTGTAATGTTATAGCCCTTTGTAGATAGCGGACATGAAATCAGTCAGGTAATTGAACGTGTTTCACTTTTTTCCCACTGCGGCGCTAGTTGTCACTAAAACAAATATGGCGTCAAACAGCTCGCACAGCTGACAGCACTGTGTGTTGATATTTTGTCGATTAAATTTATTTTCAACTTTAAAGTGCTTTATTTGTGATTTATTATAATGATATGACAGCGTGGGTTAACCTATTACCCTGTCAACGGCTACTTAAAAAAATATAGCATCCCATTTAACAACTTCACTATATTAAGACTTTTAGTCAAAACGTTAAACGTCACATTCAACGTCCTGACGATTTGTCCTTTAGTCATTCAATTGAATGGTGTTATTCTATGAAAACGCTAGACATTCAATCGAATCGAATTAAACCAGATTACTGCGACATAATATATACTACTACTTACTAGCGTACTTACCTGCTGCATTGCTGTCGCAAAATGCAAAATTACCCTGCCGTACAATCGGTCGATTTAGAGGCACGTATAAGAAATTCAGAAATATATAACAGTAAAAAGTAAACGTATCGCCCGATAATAACCGTTCCAGTAACCCATTTGAAGGAGCGTACAATATCGATGAAAATGGAAACTTTCGTCCGCAAATCTTTTGAGGGCTCAGAAAAATAATTGGTTCGGTTAAGAAAAGCAATTACACTCGGCAATTCTGAGTTCTATAAACTTTTAACTTCGATGTTGTTATTCAATTTTTGTGAGAAATCTTTGTTTCTACTTTCTGTTATTACGCGTTATTGAGTTTAAATTTAGAATAAGGTTTTTTGTTATTCTATAAAAGTAAGGGTTTGTTTTAAATAAATAAACACAATTTGCATCTGAAGGCACCACCCACGTTTGCGTGGGCGCCTCCTCTCGTTTGAAGAATGAAAATTATTATAGCTATCTATATTATACTAATATTATAAATGTGAAAGTATCTCTGTCTGTCTGTCTGTCTGTCTCGCTTTCACGCCAAAACTACTGAACCGATTGTAATGAAATTTTGTACACGGATAGTCTTAAGTCTGAGAAAGGACATAGGCTACTTTTTAACTAGACAAAGAGGTTGTAATAGGGTGAAAATGCGCAAATTTGTTCAAATTAAGTTAGTTCCAAAAATTCATAATAGATGGCGCTGTGCGGCTCCTACATCGCGCTATTGCTTACACATACGTCTTTCTATAAGAGGTGGTATCATCTTATACTGAGTTTTCAATTTTTTCGATTGTTATTATGTACTCTTTTACGTTATTAAATAACTCAGTACTTTATCTATGCAGTGACGTAACCTTAAACCTATCGGCTATCAAATAGTTTATGGATAAAATTGTGTAAATGGGGGGGCTAAATAGTAAATATACTTTAAAATTTGGCATAAATAAAGTTTAATTTAAATGTGCACACTGCACAGCTGTTTTTGGTTGGTTTGATTGAAGGGGTACCAGGATTGTTATAAAAGCTTTTGACACCAATTTTGTTGACATCGCGCGCGTTGACAACAGCTAGTATTGTATAAATATTAAGTACGGTATACTATTTACAACTTTGTATAAGCTCGTAACTTTAAAAAATGCTAATCCATTTGTTAATTATAAAACATTGAATTGATTGTGACCAATAAAAATAACAAAAAATATAACCATGACAATAATAGTCTTTAAGTCACTCTTACAATTTAGATATCTTGAGATAGAATTCTTCCTTCCTACATCTCTTAAATTCTATACCTAACCTATGAACCTATCATTGACTTATATGTATTACTAGCGTATGGAACCTACCAAATCTATGAAGCCGATATCAATTGAAGACGCCTAGATGTTCTAACAGAGAATTATTAATTGATTCGGGGCAGTCCCACGTGACATGATCGGGTCATATCAAGTCCATTCTATTGTATCACGAGTAATATTAACTTGACGTAATTCGACCACATCACGAAGTTCGCCTATGAACCAATTACAAACCAAACCCTTTTCTCCGCATTCGAAAAAAAATTACTTAATATAACCTCCTCCTTTTTGATAATCGGTTAAAAAAGCTACAGTGCCACTAAATCCATTCATTTACCCGTAAATACGTGATAAAAGAAAAATTGATGGGCGCGTAATGCAGCCATAATCTTTTACGTACATCCTCCATGTTCGGGGGAAATTGTATTCGAAACTCGCGGAAACTTAGGCATTAGCTAACTTTTTCCTTGTAACGCACATGCTTGGGCGGCCACTAATGGGTACGGTGGCCAATATTCTGCAGAAATTCGGATAATGTTTTAAAGTGGCCAGTATTCTACAGATGTTCGGAGTAACGTCTTTTGTCTATTCTAAGTTTCTTAACTGGCTTCCCATTGGCTTCACATGACTTTATAGATTTGAAAATCGTCATTTAAAACTGTGCCTATTGTACTCAGTGCACATTAGGAAAGATTAGGTCTTTTAATTTATAAAAGTTCCACATGAAAAATAAATTGCAAAAAATCTGAAAAACCTGGACTAAATACAATATTCGTAGTTACAATTTAAAACAGAATTAAGCAATGAATTTCTAAAATACGAATATCATTGGAATTAAGTATGTATTTACTAATTAGTCAATTACTGTATTTCGATGAGTTATGTATTTGTATAGGTAGGCTACGGCCTACCGATGTACCTATAGGCACAATTAAAAATAATACATACGACAGAAAACATCATGAAAATTTAAAATTATTAATGCAGTCCTGGCTGGCTAGAGCCAACGTATGGTTGTTCTAATAATGGGCAACTTCTAAGTTTCACTAAAAAGAAAATGTAAGCATCACTAAAGACTTCTTATTCGCTTTAAAAGTTTCTTATTTATTTTTCTCTAGAAATATTCTGAACGAGAGGGCAATACCCTCATATAAAGGAAAGTACGTAGAGTAATTTCAGCGCAATGTTAGGTGTTACGGTCGAGGAATAAGAATTAGTGTGATACCAAGTTTTATTAGTTTTTGTAGCCTAGGTATCTTGGTAGTAGACGTATTATCGGGTTTATATTAGTACCTAGATCAAAGCGCACGGAAGTGCGCAAGCCTAGTTCCAGCAGGCCGCGCGCATGCCGTGCACTATTTACACGAACCGTTTCGACGTACTTTTGACTCCCCTGTAGCTCAGTGTCTATTGCGAGTGCAAAGATAAAATTATACCTACGTCATTATTTACGAGTACTTAAGCAGTATACCCAATTTCATAGATATAGCTACAGTAGATCCTGAGATATGTCCTTGTAAAAATAGCTTATTTTGGCACTGACTCACTCATTCACTCACTCACTCACTGACCGGTAATCAAAACCTCTAGGCCACTTCCAATTGTCCTAGCGTTATGAAATTTGGCACACAGATCGTGTGTTATATGTAGATTAACGAAAAATTAAGAAATTGTAGAAAATGGTCAAGCGTGAGTCGGTTCATCTACGAACTTCAGAGGCCACTTTCAATTGTCCTAGCGTTATGAAATTTGGCACACAGGTCATGTGTTATATGCAGATTAAAAAAAATAAGAAATTTTAGAAATCGGTCAAGCGTGAGTCGGCCTATCTACAGCCCATACAAACTTTAATGTCATAGCGTTATGAAATTTGGCACACAGGTCATGTGTTAAATGTAGATTACAAAAAATTAAGAAATTTTAGAAATCGGTCAAGCGTGAGTCGGCCGATCTACGAACTTTAGAGGCTACTTCCAAATGTCCTAGCGTTATGAAATTTAGCACACAGCTCGTGTGTTATATTATTATGTAGATTAACGATAAATTAAGAAATTTAAGAAATCGTCAAGCGTGAGTCAGTTCATCTATGAACTTTAGATAAAAATTCTTATGTACCAGTGGTATAATGAGGCATCTATTGAAAGTATTGTTTATATCGGGCGTAGTACAAAAAGAAAACAGGTAGGATTTCTTGAAAAAAAGTATTGAAATCCCACCAAAAACATACCTGTTAAAATAGGGCCTAGTTCCTATAGGCTAACTGTTGGTCTAAAAAAAGAGTTGAAATCCAATCCAATGCCAAGTTCAGATGCACTTCATCGATCATAATCATCTTTATCAACAGCCTGATCCATAATACTTCTAAATTTGAACTTGGCAGGTTTTTGTGCTATGCGTTACACTTGATTAATTATATAATTAGATAATATTAATAGAATTTAAATAACCTGCCAAGTTCAAATTAGAAGTATTATGGATCAGGCTGTTGATAAAGATGATTATGATCGATGAAGTGCATCTGAACTTGGCATTGGATTGGATTTCAACTCTTTTTTTAGACCAACAGTTAGCCTATAGGAACTAGGCCCTATTTTAACAGGTATGTTTTTGGTGGGATGTATTCTTAACTTTGTGGCCTTAAAGTACTTCTTACTTAACATATTTTGTACCTATTAGTGTCTAAACACACTAGGCCGAAATAAGGCGGCGTAAATTCCGCATGATTAGGTCCGCAATGTCAAACGCATACAAAATACAGACGGAACGCGACGGAATAGTGTGTCATCGGTAATTTAAGATAACTACATTGCAGGCGGAATCATGCGGAATCTACTCCGCGTTTTGGCTTAGTGTGTTTAGAGTTTAGGCACGTTTCTTACGTTTAAGTAGGAGCAATAACTCTAGGTATTAAAATAAGTTTCTTAGTTTTTGAAAATCGCCTAGCTTTCTTATTACAATCACGTAAAGTTAATCAAGCAAGTAAAGAATTATTATTTTTAACAAAAAATTAAAACCGACTTCCAAGGTAAAAACAATAATAACATTAATATGAACTAAAAAGTATTAAATAATTTTTACTATCTAATAGTGCCTTTTTCCGAATTCGGCTAAACCTCAACTATTTCTGTACTCAATCTTCATTATTTTGAAGTCGGTACCAGATAGCTGAATCTTCAGTCCTCTGACAGAATATTTAAAATTTTTGGAACTGGCACCGACTTCAAAATTATGAAGATTGAGTACAGAAATAGTTGAGGTTTAGCCGAATTCGGAAAAAGGCACTATTAGATAGTAAAAATTATTTAATACTTTTTAGTTCATATTAATGTTATTATTGTTTTTACCTTGGAAGTCGGTTTTAATTTTTTGTTAAAAATAATAATAATTTCACTCTTTTTAGTTACACTAGTAGATAAATCTTCGCGTATATTTTACGTATCTTATTACAATTTGTTAAGAGTCACAACTCACACTCACAAAATAATATAATATTATCAGTGAAGTGAACATATTGTGCTAAGTAATTTAACAATTTTAATACTTCAAGCCCGAAGCGGTCACCGTCGATTGCGATAACAATAGAAAGGCTATTGTGTCTCGTTTTTCCACGATCGAAGGATCTATCAGATAAAAAATTGTACAAACTTGCATAGGATGTAGCGTAGCATAATATTTAATATTATCATAATTATTGACAGCTGTTCTTGTTATCAAGAATTCAAATCGATAGGTACTTAGTGCACCATCTATCGATTAATAAGTATAACTAATTAAAAAGACACTTAATGACTTTTTTTGTTTCAATGCTCTTTTTAAAATAACTTTATTTTAATTCTATTTGTCTATTAAAATTTTATAAAGTAGTAAAGTATTCGATCTGTATATGAAGTACTTAGTTAGTAAAGTATTCGATATTCTGTCTTCTCCCGCCACGCGCCGCGCGGCGGCGCTGGGCGGCGACGCCGACCGCCGTGTATTAAAAACAAACAGGTGTTGTTAATTGTTATACAGTACATAATTATTATTATTAGTATATCCATACCTATGCCTTGTACTATTATCTATTCTGTGCCATGAGACATTGGTGGCCTTAACACGACGTGGTAATGATGATGATGACGATGATGATGATGATGATTATGATGATGAATATGAATTGCATAGTAGTTTATGCTTTCTGTTCTTAAAACAACGCCGAAACTCCCAAACGTGTATCTATAAGGAATCAGGAGTTCTCTCAGCATCATCGAAACCATGGTATACCTTGACCCAATATTTGACTTTTTGGTAGCGTATTCTTAGTACACTTCACATAAAACCAAAATCACCATATGTTTCCATATAAATTTCGAGGAGTTCCCTCGATTACTCATGGATTCCATCATCAGGTCACCACCTTTGTGTAAATGGGACCAAATTGGAGTGAAACCTTATACAACAAAACAAAAATTTCGAAAATCGGTTCACAAACGGCGGAGTAATCGTTGAACATACAAAAATAAAAAAAAAAAAAAAAAAAAAATATCCACAGCCGAACATATAACCTCCTCGTTTTTTGGAAGTCGGTTAAAAATATCTATACATCATGTCAATTCTGTACATTGAATATTTTTGAAAAATAATACTTGGGACGTGATCTACAATCGATATGGAAGCCAAAAATATAGTTTTTAGAATTTTTGTCTGTTTATCTGTTTGTCTGTTTGTCTGTATGTATGTCCGGGATAAACTCAGAAAGTACTGGATGGATTAACTTCAAATTTTGCACGAATATTACTTGGAGGTCGGGTCAACACATAGGCTATAAATTTTAACGATATCACCTAGGGTGGGGGGAGGGGCTCAATTTTCCATATTTTTAGTTTTTTGCTCATATCGCTTAAACAGTTAGTTGTAGCAAAAAAATGTCCGGTACAAAAAGAAAGCTCATAAAATTTCCTACAAATTTGTCCGTTACACTATGTATCTATCTCCACTCCTTGCCTTGCTACCAGCTTTTATGTATCAAAGCGCACGGAGTGCGCGGCCAAGTTCCAGCAGGCGGCGCGCATGCCGTGCACTATTTACACGAACCGTTTCGACGCACTTTTGACCCCCCTGTAGCTCAGTGCCTATTGCGAGTACAAAGATAAAATTATACCTACGTAATTACATACTAGAACTTACGCAGTATACCAAATTTCATAGATATAGCTTCGGTAGATCCTGAAATATCTCCCTGTGAAAATAGCTAATTTTGGCACTGACTCACTCACTCATTCACTCATTCACTCACTGACCGGTAATCAAAACCTATAGGCCACTTCCAATTGTCCTAGCGCTATGAAATTTGGCACACAGGTCGTGTGTTATATGTAGATTAACGAAAAATTGAGAAATTTAAGAAATCGGTCAAGCGTGAGTCGGTTCACCTACAAACCTGAGAGGCCACTTCCGATTGCCCTAGCGTTATGAAATTTGGCACACAGGTCGTGTGTTATAAGTAGATTAACAAAAAAATGAGAAATTTAACAAATCGGTCAAGCGTGAGTCGGTTCACCTACAAACCTTAGAGGCCACTTCCGATTGTCCTAGCATTATGAACTTTGGCATGCAGGTCGTGTGTTATGAGTAGATAAAAAAATTTGAGAAATTTGAGAAATCGGTCAAGCGTGAATCGGTTCATCTACGAATTTTAGATACCACTTCCAATTTTCCTAACGTAATAAAATTTGACACTCAGGTCGTGTGTTATAATATGTAGATTAATAAAAAAATTTAGAAGAAATCGGTCAAGCGTGAATCGGCTCCTCTACGAACTATAGGTAAAAATTCTTATACGCCAGTGATACAACGAGAATTGGTTTAAAATATTGTCATCGTGTATAATGCATACCGTATAGCTTATTAATACTTCGATTGCGGATTCTTAGAAATCTATTGTTTACGCGGTCGAATTCGACCGCTTGGGAGTTGATATACTTAGGTTAAATAAATACTGTTTACTTGAAAATTTCGCTTCTATTGATAGTTTACAACTAGCGCCATATATCGAAGGTATTGTTTAAGTCGGGTGTGGCACAAAAAGAAAAAAATAGGAATAATTTCTTGAAAAAAAAGGACTGAAATCCCACCAAAAACATACCTGTTAAAATGGGGCCAAGTTCATATCAGCAAATTTTTGGTCTAAAAAAAGAGTTGAAATCCAATCCAATGCCAAGTTTAGATGCACTTCATCGATTGTTATCATTTTCATCAACAGCCTGATCCATAATACTTCTAAATTTGAACTTGGCAGGTTTTCGTGCTTTACGTAACTCTGGATTAATTGTAAAATAAGATAATATAATTAAATTAACCTGCCACGTTCAAATTAGAAGTATTATGGATCAGGCTGTTGATGAAAATGATAACAATCGATGAAGTGCATCTAAACTTGGCATTGGATTGGATTTCAACTCTTTTTTTAGACCAAAAATTTGCTGATATGAACTTGGCCCCATTTTAACAGGTATGTTTTTGGTGGCATCTTATCTATACAGAGGCCGTAGACAAAAGCCCTTTCGTTAAAAACGATGACGAAATTCGTTATCAAAATGTATGGGATTTGACATTAGTCTTCGCAAGCGAAATATCATTTAGCGATGACTTATGTCAAACCGCATACATTTTGATAACGAATTTCGTCATCGTTTTTAACGAAAGATACTTTGTCTAAGGGGGCAGATTTCGAGTGTCGTTTTATTACTATGCGGTGAGCTTTGGCACCGGTCGTTTCTTGGGGGTTTTCTCAAAACCAACATGACACGTTTTAATTCTGCTCTTTAAGAACAAAGTAAGTCAATTATCTATCTATATCTATACATCTATCTTCTATCTATACATATAATAAAATCGTAGGAAAGTCAATTCTGTACATTGAATATTTTTGAAAAATAATACTTGGGACGTGATCTACTATGCTAACGCGGACGAAGTCGCGGGCACCAGCTAGTACAAAATATAAATCCACGAAAATTACGCCCCAATCAACTGCCAATACAGTATTGCAAATTTTGATGTATTGACAATTTAAAAAGCCGAACTCGACCCTATTACAAGTATTTCATCCACATTTCATCCATCACGTGGCTCCCTGTTGACGTACATGTCTACACTTAACCCTGTTGGAAAAGTTGGACTCACATAATGATTTTTTAATTATTCATAAGTACTTAGCAAAATATAGGTAGCAACTAGTAAGCTGAGAAATTTGGAAAACGAAATGTAGAATGAAAGACGAACAAAGAGTTGAAGAGAAAAGAAAATATTTTATGGTAGATGCTATAGCAAAATCAAAAGATAATGCCTTCATCTTTTTTTGAAACCATACAACCATTTTTTTATATTACTGATATAGTATGATAAGTATTATAATTTATAATTCGTTTATTGCCAGGATGAAGTACAGGTTGGTCTTAATTCTATATATTATACATATTATAGCAGTAATAGCGAGCATTTGAAGAGCCGGTTCTTCTCGCCGGGTTAGTTCCCGAACCGGTGGTAGGCATCATGTAGGACATTCTGAAAATATTTATTTTAATTTATTCAGAAATAAAACAATTTTGATTTTGATTTTGATTTTGATAGATGCACCGGTGTATGGACAAACCCTTCAGGTTTTAGTGACACCGAGTTAAGAGTTTTGTTTTTGTAATATGTATACTTTTGTGAAGAATAAATAAATAAATAAAATAAATAATAAAACGACCGGTACATTGTGGATATTCAAACGTGGCTACACGTTTTCGAGCTCTCAGATCATCCAAACCTGCAGAATTTTTTAGGTTAGGCTAGGCTAGGAGTTTAAGTTTTAACCCAAATCCCAAGCGGCTACGGGTGCCGCATAACAATTGCATTTTCCCACGATCGAGGTATTAAAAGGCTATAATTAGCACTTTACGAACATTTCACATACAGCATCATGTAAGCCCAGCTTTATATAAGATTTATGGGCGAATTCTGCCCTCCCGTCCTCGCGTGTCAGTCTGATGACTGCTGTCAATCTTAAAAATTGACTCCCAATATAAAACCCTTTATGTATTCACTTATGAATATTAGCCGTAAAAAATAAACATAAACGTGCAATCTCACTAAAAAGAGTTTTTATGAGCGCAAGCTTTAATAAATTATTTTTGTTTTGTTTTACATGCTAGCTAGTAAATATTTGTTGTACCTTTTAAATATAGAATACACGTTTTATTTCAAGAGAAATTACAAAAAGCATCATCATAAATTATATTAACAAATGAGTCTATGTAACTTGATTTAATAAAGTACTTATTTCATTTCATTTCATTTCATAAAACTAAAAAAAATAATAACAATGATTGATTAAAATGAAATATATAAACTTAATCAAATAAATATATAATATATAAACTTAATACCTAATTGCATTTTAATTTTTAATGCCTATCGTGATTATACAAAATTACAATAAAAAATGTCTGGAAGTACAAGTTATTTAGAAAGAAACCGACTTTCAACCCTCGAAACTCATTAAAAGTAAATCCGAATGCATTTCTGAAGACGCTGAATGGTTCTCTAAAGAAATTTCCTTAAAACTGGAAGCGTTCGCCTCATTTGGCACCATTGAAGCAAACCATAGTTCCACCCTAGAAAAACGTTTTGTATTTACATTGAAAAACTTTACGGAAGATAAGTTTGAAGATTGCCAATCTTTTGAATTCCCTGATTATTCGGAAGAAATTCAGACTTCTCCTTGGGGAAGTTAATTGATTTCTTTTATTTTCTTGACAATATTTTTAAGGTAAGTTCACATACATATTGAGATTATTTAAGTAAGCAAATGACTGACGCCTTGTTAATTCTACTAAAAATACCAAAAAGCTTACCTTGCAGCACAAAACATAGCTATGTTTGTGTCGGCAGCATAAAATTTAAGCTTAAGGGCCTTCCCTACGGAGATTCCGTAATTTACCGTTATTAGAGCCTTATAAACTATAAAAGAAAGCAATAATCTTCAGTATTTATCAACATTCCTTCACACGTTTAAAATTTTCTATTTTTGTTTATTATACTCATGATATCAGGTTTCAAAGTAAAACCAATTTAATAAAATTCAAGCACACATTCTGCATCTCTTTAGTATTTACAAATTAAGTGCTTTTATTTGAAACACACGCCAATCGATCGACAATATCATAAACTACATAATATTCCCTGTTTGTTTTAATTTTTTAACCGACTTCCAAAAAACGAGGAGGTAATATGTTTGGCTGTGGATATATATATTTTTTTTGTATGTTCAACGATTACTCCGCCGTTTGCGAACCGATTTTCGAATTTTTTATTTTGTTGCATTAGGTTTCACTCCAATTTGGTACCATGTTCACAAAAGTGGTGACCTGATGATGGGATCCATGAGTAATCGAGGGAACTCCTCGAAATTTATATGAAAACATATGGTGATTTTGGTTTTATGTGAAGTGTACTAAGAATACGCTACCAAAAAGTCAAATATTGGGTCAAGGTATACCATGGTTTCGAAGATGCTGAGAGAACTCCTGACTCCTTATAGATACACGTTTGGGAGTTTCGGCGTTGTTTTAAGAACAGAAAGCATAAACTACTATGCAATTCATATTCATCATCATAATCATCATCATCATCATCGTCATCATCATCATTACCACGTCGTGTTAAGGCCACCAATGTCTCATGGCACAGAATAGATAATAGTACAAGGCATAGGTATGGATATACTAATAATAATAATTATGTACTGTATAACAACACCTGTTTGTTTTTAATACACGGCGGTCGGCGACGCCTCGCGGCTTCTGCTGGCGGCAGAAGACAGAATATCGAATACTTTACTAACTACTTTATATACAGATCGAATACTTTACTACTTTATAAAATTTTAATAGACAAATATAATTAAAATAAAGTTATTTTAAAAAGAGCATTTAAACAAAACAAAGTCATTAAGTGTCTTTTTAATTAGTTATACTTATTAATCGATAGATGGTGCCCTAAAGGAGGAAAATTAAAGGAAAGATTTTTCTGGGAAAATATAAACAGTGACGTAGGTAATTGGTCAAAATGTTGTATGTCATGTCAAAAAGCTAAAATTAATCGTCATAATAAATCGAAGCTAGGACATTTTCCTTTGGCAGAACGCTTTTCCCATATTCACACGGACATAGTAGGTCCTCTGCCGATATCCTTGCATGACTACAGGTATCTCGTTACAATTATAGACAGAGAAACCGGGTGGCCAGAAGCTTTTCCCGTTAGAGATATATCTGCTGAGACCATTTCAAAAGTAATATTTGAAGGTTGGATTGTTCGTTATGGTATCCCTCATCAGCTTACGAGTGACCAAGGGAGACAATTCGAAAGTAATATTTTCCAGCAGCTTATGAAATATTTAGGTATTTATAAAACTCGTACCACTCCCTATCATCCCCAGAGTAATGGGATGGTAGAGAGATGGCATAGATCTCTCAAAGCCGCCCTTATGGCTAGATTAAATACTAAAACTTGGGTCGAAGAATTGCCTATAGTCATGCTAGGACTTCGTGCTGCCCCTAGATCTGACACCGGCGTCAGTGCAGCCGAACTTGCTTTTGGTCAGTCATTAAGACTGCCCGGAGAATTTTTAGATCATAATACAAATTTTAAAATATTAAACGAAAGCGAGTACGTGGAAAGGTTGCGAAAAATGATACGCGATCTCAAACCTCGACCGACGTCACATAAGGGTGCGAGCACGCTGTTCGTGCACCCGGACCTGAGTCGCTGTACGCACGTATTCGTGCGCAACGACTCAGTTCGGAAGTCACTTCAACCTCCTTATGATGGACCTTTTAAAGTTCTAGAGCGAAAGGATAAAACATATTTAATCAAAATGTCTGGTCGAGATAGCTATATTTCAATTGATCGTTTAAAACCTGCATTCACTAGTAATTTTTTAAGTACTCCCCAAAGTAGTGACGAAAGTCATAGCAAAAATCACAGTGAGCAGGAGAACTCTGCACAAGCGTCGGCGGATAGCGATTTGCCTGCCGCTAGCCCGCTCCGCCGCACAACGCGTTGCGGCCGATTAGTCAAAAAGCCCGTACGTTTCAATTTTTAACACCGCGTGGCACCGCGGAAAACTATATTTAAAGTAGCATAATACATTTATTTTTTATTCTATCGATAACTTTACTGTCGCGTATAAGTATTTTTACAACTTAACTTTTACATTTTTACAAGTTTTATTTACATTTTTTTTTTCATTCAATATGGGAAATCAGTCAACTAAAGATAACATAGTAGTGAATCAATCGGAAGTCCAAGTGAATGAGATTCACAACGCGATGATAGCGTCGTATATCGGATGGGCAGTAGTGTTGATGGTGTTAGGCGTGTTTATCGCCTACGTTCTTTGTCGTTATGGCGTTAACCAGACGAGGAAATGGCTGCTGGAGCAGGTAGAGTCCATGCAGAACTCCACCTTATCCAACTTCTCCAGAGCCACAGCGAGTTTCCGTAAAACTCGCGAGGCCGCTAAACCAGCGCAGACGCATATCGAAGTATGCTAGGGAAAAAGTGCTACATTTTTATTTTTCCACATTTTCGGGTCTTTGTCTGTCAGTGCAGTGCTTTTCTAAAATGTTAAAATATTTTTTAAGTGAACACACTTTAGTGATGTTTAACTTTAACTATACTTAGAATAGAATTTTTTTTTATTTTTTTTCCGAAATGATCATGATCAAACTTTATGTCATTTTTATTCTTTATGCAATGTATCAGTAATGCATTTGTAATGCATTCTTACAATTGTTATTGTAATTGTATCTTAGTTATAATGTTACTTGTTTTGTCTTGGAACTTGTCACGTTGTGCATTTATGCATATTTGACACCTGCGAGTGTCACTTGCATGCACTGCATATTGCACTTATACATAAGTTTTTTATAGTTAAGAAGTACGTATGACATTGTAATGTTTATTGAAAAATTTTAAATTTTTGGGGGGAGTAATGTAACGTGCAGCATGTGCAGTTATGCACATACACAATAATTATATTGTGTGTGTGCATCATTGGCACATACGTGTCAGGTGCCCCTTTAGCCGTTAGTTACATTAATTAGTCTCATGTAAGATTCCGTAAGGGCTTGTCGCCCTGCCGGCACCTATGTAGTATACTTGAACACTATTAATAAATGAAGTCCAAAAATATACATTTTTAATTCATCTCTCATAGGGCGCTCCCCTTACATACCTATCGATTTGAATTCTTGATTACTAGAACAGCTGTCAATAATTATGATAATATTAAATATTATGCTACGCTACATCCTATGCAAGTTTGTACAATTTTTTATCTGATAGATCCTTCGATCGTGGGAAAACGAGATACAATAGCCTTTCTATTGTTATCGCAATCGCCGGTGACCGCTTCGGGCTTGAAGTATTAAAATTGTTAAATTACTTAGCACAATATGTTCACTTCACTGATAATATTATATTATTTTGTGAGTGTGAGTTGTGACTCTTAACAAATTGTAATAAGTTACGTAAAATATACGCGAAGATTTACCTACTAGTGTAACTAAAAAGAGTGAAATTATTATTATTTTTAACAAAAAATTAAAACCGACTTCCAAGGTAAAAACAATAATAACATTAATATAAACTAAAAAGTATTAAATAATTTTTACTATCTAATAGTGCCTTTTCCGAATTCGGCTAAACCTCAACTATTTTTGTACTCAATCTTCATTATTTTGAAGTCGGTACCAGATAGCTGAATCTTCAGTCCTCTGACGGAATATTTGAAACTATCTGGTACCGACTTCAAAATAATGAAGATTGAGTACAGAAATAGTTGAGGTTTAGCCGAATTCGGAAAAAGGCACTATTAGATAGTAAAAATTATTTAATACTTTTTACTTCATATTAATGTTATTATTGTTTTTACCTTGGAAGTCGGTTTTAATTTTTTGTTAAAAATAATAATTTAGGTCAATTTTGAACTAAGATAAGGAAAAAAGTAGGGTTTTGGTGCGATCTCAGCAACGCGGCAAATGTATGGTCAAAGTCGTTTGCTCGGGGGACAGCCTTAAACTGTTAAGGACTCACCTGCTCGAGTGGAGGCACAAAATATATTCTACCTCCGCTTGAGCAAAATTTTTATGTCTCAGTCCTCAGACAAACAAAACACTTTCAGCTGTTAATACACCAATAAAATATACTGCCGTGTCTGTTCAAACACAAATCTTCAGCGAAAGTACAACACGAGTCCACAACTAAATTCAATTTACTTTAAGTACTACAGAATTATAAATGAAATAGAAATGAATGTGAGAATAGTGGATACAGTTCAATAATTCAGCTGCTCTAGTACAGCTTGTGTATTTAATAAAGGTGTAGTGGTGTGATAGCGAGCATTGTATGCTGAAGATATATTGTGACTTAGAAGGGATCATTTTAATTTATGTGTGCTAGTACGAATGCTTGTTTTGGAATGTTGCGAATAAAAGGGTCTATCAGCACAGATAGACCGTCTCGATGGTGGCCTTATAGAAATGGAGTGAAACAAAGTTTACGTCGTGAGTAAGCGGAAGGAGGATGCTGTCTGCTAATCTTATAGATACAGACCGAGAATGCAATTCTCAATAGTTAATATTAATACTCCTCTTATGTTCCGAATATTCATGGTCTAGCAACATAATTTTATAAGAATACCTACGTCAATCTACGTGGCGATCGAGTCATTAGGTGTGTATGATGAAGTATGGTAAGTATCCAGCAAAACCAAAAAAACATCATCGAATAATTTTGTAAGTATTGCAGCAAAATTAAAGCCTAATTAAAATCATCTTCGTCCCTTTGATTACAATTTTACAACACTGGACAACTAAAATATGAGAGAAAAATTCATATTTTAAAAAATATGCAGCAAAAAAATCGGTTGTCTGTAAAGTCGGTTTACTGACGATAGTGGAACGTGACAACGTCATAGCCCCTCAGTTCCGGGAAAAATCTATGCAAAAAGTTGGCAGGTCAATGTGCAAAAAAAAAATGGCGCCCGGCCTACCCTCTTTGTAAAATTAATATAATATCCTTACATACAATCCATATTTTATGTTTGTGTGACCTACATTATAATATATTATGTTAAGGGCCTGTTTCACCGCTTCCTGATAAGGCTATCCACCACTTAATTTGACAGATGGAGTATGGAAAATCTGTCAAATAACCCTATCGGGCACCTTATCAGGAAGCGGTGAAACAGGCCATTAATATTCTATCTATCAAGCCTTCATAATATAGTATTTAGTCCGATGTGATATTAGTATCTCAATTATAAACTTTCGAAACTATAATTAGTGACTTGTTCAGAAGAAATAAACGGAGAAATTACTCATTATAAATAAAATATTTATAATGAGTAAAATAAACTATTCGCAATACTATTCGCTATTCGCTACATACATTCGTGAAATCCAGTAAAATCTTCGAACAAAGCACAAGTCATACCTTGGCACGTAGGAAATAGAGCACAATTTTGAATAGCCGAAATAATACTAATAGCTCACAGATTTATTTTTCATTCAGAGTGTGGTCAATGTACAAAAGTAGTCTCTGAGTCATCGAAATACGTAATATAATCGATACAAAGAGCGCGGCCCAGGTGGGCCTTACGGTTGTTGAGAGACTTGAAAGTGTAAATGCTCAGAGCTGTCAGCGAGGTAACACCGCATGAACTGTCATGTTTTTCGGGCGCGCAGCCCATATCGAATTATAAAACGTTATCACGTCAAAACTTTAGCACAGATTACTAAATAGTCACTACGTAAACTTTGTCACAAATTTAAAGATTTGTGCCATGTCTATGACTTGGCAGCTCTTCGTTAACATCCCAATTCTGGGAATGCGAACTGCTTGGCAAACAGTGATATTAGTTTCAACAAAAGTACTCATCTTAAGTGTATAAGACAGTTTTTCATTTTTTATATCCACATTCATGAGAGTATGGCATGCAATTGCCAGACTTTTATTTTCAGCTGTGTAATGGAAACATCTTGGAGGTAAATGGTAATTAAGTTTTGCAGCGAATAACATTTTGAGGTTAAAATTAGCTGGTATAGCTTAGTTAACTTAACAAGCCCCATAAGAGCACCGGTGATCGCGACAACAATAGATTAACAATAGATTTCCAAGAATCAAGAATTTATGGGGGAACATGTGAAGCTGAGGCGCTTGCCCATTCAAAAAGAAAAAAATTGGTCTTTTAGCGTTGCTACATTCACAAGGAACACGTACACACCCTAAAGTGGGTATTATTACTTAGTTTTGTTACATCCTGTATACATAATATAGAGGTACAAACATACATAATAATATAATATTTATTTTGCCATAGGTGAATGTTAAAGATTCAAAGACATTTCACATAATATTTCTTGATAATGCAAAAAGGTAGCGCGACTCATTGCTCGGCGTGGTGGAAAATGGCCATCATCGGAATTAATGGATATTTTATTGCGTTCCCCGCCAAATTGCTCGTGAAACATCCTAAATCCTTTCACATTCTGAATATATTTGACGGATTAACGCAACTTTCAAATGAAAGGGTAGGTACGAAATTATTGTAGACGTAGGTTAATAGTTGCAAGTGGTATTAAAGTTATAATAAGTACCTAACAAGCATGACGAATGAATAAGAGCGGATAGGTATACCGTATAGGTAGCTGGTAAAGTATCTTTAAACTATTGGCAGGTTTCAAAACAATTTCAATAATATTATGAAATTTCGGCAAAGGTTCTTGGAGGAAAAGAATCACCTATGTCTTAGAAAAATCATAAGAAATGTCTAGTGCTACCTAACAAATACAAATACCTAACCTATTATGTCTGTCGAAACAGTCACTGAATGAAACCCTAACCCAAAACGCTGAATGCAGATATAACACTAAAGCCAGGAGGTTGAGATCTAAATAAATCAGTAGTTATGCAACAATTTCTAGTCCTAGAGCCAAGTTTGAATGGAATATTCTATTCATCGCCTTCTATAGTGCACTTACTACAAATTTCAACAAGGAAAACCATTACATGCAGCCTCTTAGGTGGGATTTCACCAATCACACATAAAACTTCGTTTTATACAACTTAGTTCCCATTGAACGCGTTCATGCAACGACCTAAATCTCGTTCTCTTTCAAATGAATTTCACAAAATTCTATTGATCGCGATTATTAAATCTCAGTTTACGGGACGTCACGCGATTATTTTACATGTTTTCATAATTTTAAAGCCTTTTCACGTTAATTTAACTACAAATTAGTAAGAAACAATACATAAACTAACCAAACACATGTGTCAAAACTGTTATTTTGACATTTGTTTTGTCTATGTTTTTCGTTCCGCCATGACAGGGCTTGAACGGGTTTTATGACGTTAAGCTTCGGACTTTGGGCGTTCAGAAGATAAAACTCGGATTTGCGGTGAACGCGTTCAGTTTATGTTGGCGAAATGCAATTCGATGTTATAATCGCGTTTGTACGTTTTGAACCGGTTCAGTGAACATTGAACGCGTTCCATTTCTTTGATGAAATCGCCTCTTAGAGTCAGACTCCTTCACATATTCAGCTTCAAAAATGTATTAAGGTACGAAATAGGACGAAATAATAGAACATGTTTTGTGCTGTTAGAGTGTATTTAGACCTAGACAAAGCATTTTCTTATTTAGATACCATCGGGAAATTTCTTGCATAATTTATTGCGCACTATTTTTATTGCATTATTACTTAATAGTAAAATAAAATGACTTGAAACGAATATGTATGTAAAATCCATATTAGGAAAATAATATGAAACTTAATTTTCTGTTTACAAAATCTTATTTTTAAAGCTCAATTAAAGCTTGATTTTCTCCAAAAGCTGAGGAATTGAGGATGTAATTTACTTTTTTTATTATTAGGATATTTTTAGGATACCTAATGTTTTTTTTTCTCAGCTACATAAAATTGAATATACTTACACGTGGCTTTTTTTTAAATAGAAACCAATAGTTTTTTCTGGACTGGTACTTCTTTGGCGCGAAACAATTTCACATGGTCCAGTAAAAAATCGGTCTGGAAAAGTCAGCAATCTGGCCGGAATGCCTTTGAACAGAAATTTAATTACGCCGAAGAATACGTTCAAAGATCTATTGCTATTATCTTTTAGAAATAAAATCGGCCAAGTACGAGTTGTACTCGCGCACGAAGGGTTCCGTTACGTAACACTACAGAGCAAAAATACACTAAAAATTGTATTTTTGGATGGGAGCCCCTCTTAATTATTTAATTTAAGTATTTAAATTTTATTATTATTTAAGGTACAAATACAATTAAGTATTTTTGTGAACATTTCAATTGCCTAGATGTGTTGCCGTTATTGATTAAGAGCCAAAAATAGCAAAAAAATCACGTTTGTTGTATGGTATCCCCCCTTAAATATTTAATTTATTTTGTTTTTAGTATTTGTTATTTGAGCGGCAACAGTCATCATGTCATGACAAAAGTCATGAACATGATCAGAAGTCAACACAATCTGTGAAAATTTCAGAAATTATAGGCGGTTCTTGAGTTACAGCCGGACAGACATCAATGTCTTAGTAATAGGGCCCCGTTTTTACCCTTTGGGTACGGAACCCTAAAAAATAACTTTTTGGTTCACCTTCAACTAATAATTTTGTAGAAAGGTAATTTTGTAAATAATTTTGTAAAAAATTTTTGAGGCTTGGGAGGAGTCGCAAGATGCCTTAGGTGTGTTTTGCGATCTCTCCAAAGCCTTTGATTGTGTTGAGCATGCTACATTGATCAGGAAATTGTGCCACTACGGAATCAAGGACTCTGCTCTCAGCCTTTTGACTTCTTACCTTAAAAATAAGACTTAAAGGGTTGAGGTTAATAGTAAAAGGTCCAATGGAACCAAAATAGAATTAGGTGTCCCACAGGGATCTATATTAGGCCCATTTCTTTTTCTCATCTATATAAATGACTTACCTTATCTAGTTAAGGATAATAATAATGAGATAGTGCTTTTTGCTGATGACACTTCATTTATTTTTAAAGTGAAGCGACAACAGTTGAACTACGACGAGGTAAACAGTGCTCTCTCAAAAATAGTACATTGGTTTAATGTTAATAACTTACTTTTAAATTCTAGTAAAACAAAATGTATAAAGTTTACTTTGCCTAATGTTAGGCAAGCCCAAACCAATGTAATATTAAATGATGAGAAGATGAATTTGGTTGACAACACTGTATTCTTAGGTATTACACTTGATAGTAAATTACAGTGGGGTCCTCATATTGTTAATCTTGCAGGTAGGCTCAGTTCTGCAGCATATGCAGTCAGAAAAATTAGGGAAATTTCTGACGAAGACGCGGCACGATTAGTATATTATAGTTATTTTCATAGTAGGATGTCATATGGAATCCTTTTATGGGGAAACGCTGCCGACATTAATACAATATTTGTGCTGCAGAAGCGAGCCATACGTTCTATATATAAAATGTCTGCTTTAGAATCTCTGAGAGATAAATTTAAAGAAATTAGTATTCTAACTGTTGCCTCTCAATACATTTTGGATAATGTAATATATGTTAGAAAAAATATAACAAAATTTAAAGTTAAAAGTGACACTGTAGGAATAATAGAAATAAGCACAAGCTATATATGCCGGTGATCAGACTTAGTAAAGTCAGTAAATCTCAATGTATACGCCTTAACAACAAAATCCCAGTAAACGTTCAAAATCTTTCCATTAATAAATTTTAAAAAGTAGTTAAAGAACGTTTATGTGCCAAAGCCTATTATAAGGTCAATGATTTCATAAACGATGGCACACCTTGGGAGTAGGATGGCTTCTTGCAAGGCTACTTCTACATTATTATTAATAGGACTTACAATTATGTATGTGGATATTGTATATAATATTAAGTTACAAAATTGTAAACTTTATTCTAAAAGATTAATTTTTTCTCGCTTTTTTTGGTAAAAAAGTGGGCCCCGTGCGAGTTTCTTACGCCGGTTCTTCTCGCCGGGTTAGTTCCCGAACCGGTGGTAGGCATCATGTAGGACATTCTGAAAATATATATTTTAAATTTATTCAGAAATAAAACAATTTTTGATTTTGATTTTGAATAATCATGAGTCTACGATAATAAACAAAGAGCATCTCTTTCGGCGCATTGCAACAAAAACTTGTCAAATAAAATAAACTTAACGACTTATTAACAAAAAATTAAAACCGACTTCCAAGGTAAAAACAATAATAACATTAATATGAACTAAAAAGTATTAAATAATTTTTACTATCTAATAGTGCCTTTTTCCGAATTCGACTAAACCTCAACTATTTCTGTACTCAATCTTCATTATTTTGAAGTCGGTACCAGATAGCTGAATCTTCAGTCCTCTGACAGAATATTTAAAATTTTTGGAACTGGCACCGACTTCAAAATTATGAAGATTGAGTACAGAAATAGTTGAGGTTTAGTCGAATTCGGAAAAAGGCACTATTAGATAGTAAAAATTATTTAATACTTTTTAGTTCATATTAATGTTATTATTGTTTTTACCTTGGAAGTCGGTTTTAATTTTTTGTTAAAAATAATAATAATTTCACTCTTTTTAGTTACACTAGTAGATAAATCTTCGCGTATATTTTACGTATCTTATTACAATTTGTTAAGAGTCACAACTCACACTCACAAAATAATATAATATTATCAGTGAAGTGAACATATTGTGCTAAGTAATTTAACAATTTTAATACTTCAAGCCCGAAGCGGTCACCGGCGATTGCGATAACAATAGAAAGGCTATTGTGTCTCGTTTTTCCACGATCGAAGGATCTATCAGATAAAAAATTGTACAAACTTGCATAGGATGTAGCGTAGCATAATATTTAATATTATCATAATTATTGACAGCTGTTCTTGTAATCAAGAATTCAAATCGATAGGTACTTAGTGCACCATCTATCGATATAATAAGTATAACTAATTAAAAATACACTTAATGACTTTGTTTTGTTTAAATGCTCTTTTTAAAATAACTTTATTTTAATTCTATTTGTCTATTAAAATTTTATAAAGTAGTAAAGTATTCGATCTGTATATAAAGTAGTTAGTAAAGTATTCGATATTCTGTCTTCTGCCGCCACGCGCCGCGACGGCGGGGCGTGGGCGGCGACGCCGACCGCCGTGTATTAAAAACAAACAGGTGTTGTTAATTGTTATACAGTACATAATTATTATTAGTATATCCATACCTATGCCTTGTACTATTATCTATTCTGTGCCATGAGACATTGGTGGCCTTAACACGACGTGGTAATGATGATGATGACGATGATGATGATGATGATGATTATGATGATGAATATGAATTGCATAGTAGTTTATTCTTTCTGTTCTTAAAACAACGCCGAAACTCCCAAACGTGTATCTATAAGGAATCAGGAGTTCTCTCAGCATCATCGAAACCATGGTATACCTTGACCCAATATTTGACTTTTTGGTAGCGTATTCTTAGTACACTTCACATAAAACCAAAATCACCATATGTTTCCATATAAATTTCGAGGAGTTCCCTCGATTACTCATGGATCCCATCATCAGGTCACCACCTTTGTGAAAATGGGACCAAATTGGAGTGAAACCTAATACAACAAAACAAAAATTTCGAAAATCGGTTCACAAACGGCGGAGTAATCGTTGAACATACAAAAATAAAAAAAATAAAAAAAATATCCACAGCCGAACATATAACCTCCTCGTTTTTTGGAAGTCGGTTAAAAATTCACACAATAGCGTCTTTGTAAGTTTAATCGAACATAACAAAAGATATAAATTTTAACTCACGGAAATAGTTGCATTCACAAAAGATAACGTTCCGAATAAATTTGTCGAATTGGTACTGAAATCAAGAGAAAAGCTATAAAATTTTATATACGAATTCACATACATTGTGCGCGGAGAGGCCACTAAGAATAATCTATGTGTCATGAAAGAACTTTTCTTTTCATTGCGGTGCGGAGAAATGGGGCAATTTAAGTTCGGGGAATTTAAAATTTTTATTCCGAAATTGCTTGTAAGAGAATTTTGCGGGTTAATGCCGAAGAAAGGTTGATGCTTAAAGTAACAAGCAATGCTCTTTTTTTTTAAAGAAAATTAATCCTTCGATCGGGGATTCTTGGAAACGCTATTGTATTCTATTGTTGTCGCGATCACCGGTGCTCGTACCCGGGGCTTGGTGGGTTAATGGTTATCGTTAACAATAAATTAATTAGGTACTTAAATATTATTTTTGGCTTTTAAATAAGCAAGGTCTAGACGTGGCCGTCGTAATTTTTAACCGGTATCCAAAAATTAACTGACCTGGGATAAATAATTCACATCATTAATATAATATCATAGTCATGCCCGCCATTTTTACGTAATTGCAATATTGATTAGAATTCAGAAGCTTAAAAAAATATAGGTTATAGCCTTATAGGTACCTTTCGTCAAATCTTTGGGTAAGTACTCGTTTTATTTAATACCAACGATATCGCCACGTCGCATCTGCTCTTGTAAGTTGTAGTATCTTTACATACTAGGCCACCAACATCTAATAGGTACATGATACCAACATATTTTCTGGGTTTCTGCATAATTTTTCATTAAGACAGCACGATAATTTGTTTCACTCCAGTTATAGCTTATAAATATTAAAGGATATTTCCGTAACACAAAAGCTGAAGGACAATAATATTAGTAAATATTAAAGGATATTTCCGTAACACAAAATCTGAAGGACAATAATTATTATTAAACTCTTGAATATATCGACGGGTGAAAGCAGAAGTGGCGTAACTTGAAAAACCCAACTTTACAGGAGAGCCAAAAAACTTTTTTAAAAATTCATAACTTCTATATTTATTAAGGTAGAAACTTAAAAATTGGAACGTATTTAAATTAATCTAAGACCCATGCGAAGAGTTTGTTAAAATTTTTCTAAAGTTGATATTTCATTGATTTTTAACAAGTTACGACAAAAAATATTTCTATTTTACGCAGCAGAAATGTTGTATCTTTGAGAGGAAATGTATAGATAACATAAAAAAGCATAATTTTTTAAGCGACAGATCTGTCGTATTTCAAATATAACACGCCCCTACACATTTCATTTCGCCGTATCTTGTTTACTTAATTAAATTGCCTTACAACTTTTGGTTCAAGTGCAAAATCGGCGACAGACGTTGTGAAAATGAAATGCTGTATCTTAAACTAAATGAATTGTTTGTTTTAAATGAATGTCATTTTAACAAATTAAAAGAAATAATATGACTATATTATACTATTATTTGTTTATAACATAAGAAACTAAAGGAATGGAAATTTGTTTTATTAATCATTAATCAACATTGAAATATAAAACTCATTATAATAAAATGAAAATTAATGTAATAAAACATTTATTTCTCTTGTTTTTTCTACTTTATAAAGGTTTAAGCCTTAATATTTTATTCATGCTCATGAATTTAAAGTTATTCTTTTTATTTTATAAGATATGGGGGCAAACGAGCACAAGGGTTACCTGATTGAAAGTAACTACCGTTGCCCATGGACACTAGCAACATGAGAAGGGCTGCTGGTGCGTTGCCGGCCTTACCCGGTACAAATACGCTATCTTTTTAAAGGTTTGCAGGTCGTATAGGTCTGAAAATATTGCTGGTGACAGTTCATTCCACAATTTTACAGTGCGCGGCAGAAAGTTACGTGAAAAACGCACGGTGGAAGACTGCCACTCATCAATGTGATGAGGATTTTCGCGTGGAACGATGGCGAAAAATTGCAGGAGGTATGATTCTGAACAATCCCTCAGGGCACTCCCCGTGATACACCATGAAGCCGATAGAGGATGCAGAGTGAAGCTACATCTCGGCGTATTTCCACGGAGTCCAGCCTGTTTGAAACACTATGGCAGTCAACAATCCGAGCGGCCCTTCATTGTAACTATACGATCCAAAGGGAGTAGTTGGTATTTGGCGCCCCTGCCCAGAGATGAGAAGAGTATACCATATGAGGCCCAACTTGCGCCTTGCAGAGTTATAGTCGTTGGTCCGGACTGAAATACTGTCTCGCTCTGTTAAGGACACCAAGCTTTTTCGAGGCTAACTTGGCCTCACCCTCTAGAGTCTAGATGACATCGGAACTGAACTTCGCTCGATATGCTTACGCCAAGTATTTCAATGCTGGGGGAGAATGTTAAAGGGGTGCCCTGAAAACGAGGAGAATAAGAACGAATATGACCATTGGTAACTTTTTAGTGGTGAACGCGCAGACTTGTGTATTGGCGGGGTTGAATTGGAATGAGTAACGTCTACCCCATTCAGAGACTTTCTCCTGTGAATTCTCTATTTAGACACAACTTCATTTATAGGGAGTATATAGGGCAGCGCCTATACTATAATCCGCATAGCATTAAATGCCGTTGGTCTGTAACATGATCTGCTAAGAAACTTGTGACCCATTTGCATAAATTCTCGGGGAGCCCATATGATGGAAGCTTTGGTAGTAGCGCTTTTTGCCAAACCCGATCAAAGGCCTTTGCAATGTCCAAACTAACAGCCAGTGCCTCTCCCTTCGACTCAATCGCCTGAACCCAACAACGAGTTAGGTACGCCAAGAGATCACCAGCCAAGCGACTCTTTCGGAACCCGTACTGTTTGTCCGTGGCCGCCCAAGTATCGAAAGAGCTGGGTATTGATAATGGATTCCATAATCTTCGAGAAGACGGAGGTTATAGCGATTGGTCTGTAGCTGGAAGGATTTCAGTGGTCACCTATTTACACCAAGGCTGTTTTCCAAGAAGCCGGGACAATGCCAGAAGAGTAGGAGAACCGAAAAAGACGCGTTGAACCGGAGCCAAATCTGGAGCACACTTTTTTAACACAATAGGAGGGATTCCGTCAGGATAACTCTGATTTTGGATATCAAGGGAACGCAGGACTGAGCGCTGATGAAACTCCGACATGATGCTCGTGCATCGTGGAATGGTCGGCGTTTTCTATCCCCCGTCATCTAGGGTCGAGCTTGACGCAAAGAGCTTGCCCAGAAGATCGGTTTTGTATTTTGCGTCGTAGGCTAGCGATCCATTTTCTACTTGTAGGGATGGTAGGGATGGCTTGCAGAAATTGCCTTCAATAGCTTTGGCCCGAGACCATGTACGGGTTCCCGGAGGGAGTCTCGAGTCTCTCACAGACAGAGACATCTCGCTCTCTCTTGAAGGACCTAGAGGCAAGGTTGTACTCCATTTTATATTATGTGTGTGTCCACGCATAGACCCGAAGGAGCTCAATATTTATTAACAACAACAATTATAGCTCAACAATATTTTTTATTGAACCATCAACAAAAAAAATATAAGCAAATTTACATAAAAATAAATGAGTTGATATTGTTAAACGAAAATATACGGGCTTTTATCTTTACAAACATGTAAAATCAACAAAATATGTATACAAGAATAAGTGTGTAGATGTCCAGAGCAATGCTCAGGGGAAAAAATTATACGTGGACACATACATGCAACATTTCACTATACGTCTTTAAGCTTCATTTAAGAATAAACGTGATCAGTTCCATTTAGAATAAACGTGCATTGATAAACACAAACACATTTTCTCAAATCGACGCTAACAATCTACTAAAAGGCGTTAAGAACGGCGTATGTGGTGCGCCGGCGAAGGTATCATACAGGGGCGGGAGGGAGATGAAATGGCGTTACTTATCTCTGTACTCATTACTTAAGTATATTCATTGGTTGTAAGTATAGGTTTAAGAATAAAATTATGTGTTAGAAATGTAATAACTTTCTCATACCTATAAAATTAGTATGAAATAAATTGTCGTATCTTTGTAAATGTTGTATTTTAGGCGACAAAAATGTCGTAACTCATTTAAACCAAACTAGAAAGTTAAAAAACCTGTGTCGTATCTTTTTCTAATTTCTCACGCATTATCGTATCTATCTTTTTTCCAAAAATTGCAGTTTTTCGTCTAGTTACGACAATTTTTTTTGAGGTCTGTGCTAAAAGGTGTTAAAAATCCATGGTCGTATCTTTACTAGAATTTATCGTAGAAAGACGAGATATAGACCATTCGACGCAGAATTTTTTTTTATATAACAATCAATTAAAAAGTGATTTTGGCCAAAATTCAAGTTACGCCACTTCCGCTTTCACCCGTCGATATCAAAGGAAAGCCGGACAAACTTCGAAGCCTCCGGGAAAGTCTTTCTTAAAGTACGCTTCACATTATACGACACCGATATCCGATTTAAAACCACAAAATATTTTATGACGTGTTCAGAATAAGTGCGTATATCCAATTAAAATATAAAGAGGTAGGTATGTATTTAGGAAATCATTCAGATTATTTTATTTATTTCACGTACTCACATAATATTATTATTATGTCGAATTATCGGTGCGATATCGTAATATATCGTACTGCATGGGGCACCATTCACCAACGATTAATTAAAAGTTATCAACCGTTTACAATATTATTGTTTTTTAGTGTCTGTCTGTCTGTTACCTCTTCATGACCTAACCGCTAAACCAATTTCGCTGAGTATGAAAATACTTTGAGTCCCGGGAGAGGACATAGCACAGGATAGGTATTATCCCGGAAAAAAGTACGGTTTCCGCGCGATAAACGAATTTTGGAGCAAAGGAGTATTCAGCCCCTTGAGAACGAACTCTTGAAGTGGATGCCTTTGGGCATCTTTTGCACCAGAGATGTGGGAGGATGCGTAGCGAGGAATATGTATGTATGTGTGTGCATATTATACATATTATATTAATTATACTTAGTTATTTATTTTTTTTGGTTAACTAAATACAGTACGAGCATTTTTCACATACCTAGATTAAAATAAAGATAAAAGGTATTTGAACTCTGGTGACATCTTATTCCATTTTGACTATAGATAAGTACTAATTACTAACGTCTATTTTTTTTAAACAAAAGTTCCTGCTAAAGACAAAGGCTGTAGTAGAATATAGGTAGAACAATTTATCGTCTAAGGCTTACAGTAAGCAACTTCGGCCCTCGAGTGCCGTATGGATTTCGCGATAATAAAGTTCTCGGTTTTTCGGCGTTTATGGCGGGTCGCGAACGTGTAAACAGGGCGCCTCGTAAATTCTTTTGACATGGTAATCTGCTACTTTTGGAACACCCTTGTGTTTTTCGTACGCTCCGTTTTCATATTAATAAGTATGTGTACTTTTCCGCCTCGCTTCATCTGAGGATCCATGTTTATTTACGAATGTCTGTGTCGGACACAGAGATAATCTACGCAATAAAAACAATATTATGTTTGTAGCAAACATGAGACACAGCACTTACCTACTTACTTATTTGTCTTCTTCCAACTTAACATCTGGTGTATAAAAAATTTTCCCCCACCGCTCTATATGGACGAAAGAGGGGGTCAGATTTTGTATAAGACTTTTGCTTTTACACGAAAACTACTGATCCGATTTGCATGTACGGTTTTCGCAATATATTTGCTTTCTTCCAGCTCAGCATCTGGTGTTCGATCATCAACGAAAACTACTGATCCGATGATCAGTAGTTTTCGTGTGATAGTGGAACAAACATACAGACAGACAGACAAAAAAACTGAGCACATTTTTGGCTTCTATAGAGATGTAGTGACACCCTCCGCTTATTATTTTTTGAATATCTTTAATGTTACAGAATCTTCATTTCTACAGTTTTATTATATGGCGTTATGGCGTATAGATATGATTACCTACCTAATTTCAATAGCTGATGACGCCCGCAACTCCGTTGCGCCAAAATTCGTCGGAGAAAATTGCAGTTGTCTGTCCGTTTGTCTATGTAGGCCAGTCATTAAAGCCAAAACCCGAAAGAAATTAGTAACTTGATAAAATTTTAGGGGGTTGTTAAAGAAGGTAAAATAACTTACCGTGTGATTTTGCAGCGTTCTGGGGTGTACGGAAAGGGTTGAAAATGGGTGAAAAAGGTTTTTTGTTAATAACATTGCCCAAAACATTTGTAACACGCTGCAAATTTGGAATTAGGTTGTTCTTACCGTTTTGTAACGTGTATTAAATTTGCAGCGTTTTGCAACATACGGAACATTGTTTATTATTAAAAAACAATAAAATTTGTTAATAACAGGGGTAAAAAATGTAGTAACACGCTGCAAATTTATAATTAAGTTGTTTTTACCGTTTTCTAACGTATACCAAATTTATAGCGTACCAAATTTATTTAAGAGAGTGTCTCAAAGTTGTCGAAAAAAATTTTGCTAAAAGTAATTTTATACTACCGTATGAAAGTTTAATGGATGATTATTGAGGTCATGTTTAACCAAAATATCACCGTCAGCCGTATTGCAGACGTCAGTCGCCTTTGAATGTAAAAATTATTTTGAATATAAACTCATTTTATACCATACAAAATTCATAGAGTCACCTCTATAAATTGAGGTGATTTCAACTTTGTGAATAATAAAGAAAACCGTCAGTCGTTATTATAACGGTGGAGAAACCGTCAGTCAGCGATATAACCAATAACCATACTTCGAGGCTCGAAGTATGGTTTTATTCGTGTATGTATCTGAGGGCGTCGCGTAGACGACATTTCCACCTGAACATTCAGCTCACGACAGTTATTTTCGTTTGAATTGACTATAAAATTTTCTCATATATATATAGCAATTTTATTCTGTAAGTAATTAATTCTATAGTCAATACTTGTCAGGAAGAATTATATTATAGATTTTACTTGTAAAGCGCCATCTGTTGTTACATACTAAAACTAAAATAACACCTATCGCACCTAAATAATTTCTATAAGTAATCTAGATAATCATGAACATTTATTGGGTGCGAATTGATATATATATATACTGGTACCGACTTCAATATATATATATATATATATATATTGAAGTCGGTACCAGATATAGCTGAATCTTTATATTTTCTTTGACAGAAAATTTGAAACTTATGGAACTGGCACCGACTTCAAAATTATGAAGGTTGGTACAGAAATAGTTGAGGTTTAGCTGAATTCGGAAAAAGGCACATTTAGAGAGGAAAATTATTTAATACTTTTTAGTTTTTAGTTCATATTATAAGAATGTTAATATTGTTTTTACCTTGGAAGTCGGTTTTAATTTTTTGTTAAAAATAATAATTTCACTCTTTTTAGTTACCTAGTAGATAAACTATAATTAGTGCCAATTTAAATTGTATAAAAAATAGTTTTATATTGTCTTCACTATATGTCATTGAGGCGCTCTGTCGGCGCTATTGCTTGTCAGTTGTCCGAACTCCGATTGTTGTTCATATAGTTTTAGTTACACGATGTATTCAATAGATTTCGCTGAGGTGCTCCTGAATCGCAGTATCGCTTGTACGTAGGAGTTTTATATAGTTGTATTGGCTGTGTGAAATCAGAAATGTATCACCATTGGTGTAAGCAGTGAGCATTGAAATTTGAATTGTCAACATTTTTAGTGGTAATTATTGATCTCGTATTGTTATTAGGAATATTAATTAACCTTCCAAGATGACCTCCGTCATAGTCCGCGAGTTTATAAGTGGTCGTCGGTGGTAGTGAACTAGTGAGTAGTGACTTAGTGACCATACCACCCTACGCGTCGAATTACTGCGTTTATTCTACGTATCTTATTACAATTTGTTAAGACTGTTAAGAGTCATACCCCAAGGCCCAAATATCAGGTAGATAAATTTAAACAATACATTTAAAAAAATCTAAGTGAACACAACCCTATGCGTGCTAGGTAATTTAACAATTTAACGCTTCAACTCCCAAGCGGCCGCCAGAACAATGGATTTCCAAGAATCCGCGATCGAAGGATGAGCCGAATCACACCCAGCGGCGCGGCGAGTATATTTTCAGTGTAATAATAATATTATGATATTAATCTTTACCTTCATTATTGTAATACATAGTACTATCGCATGAGAAACTTGGAAAGCCGGCCTCGCGGCCGCCTGCGCCTTTCTCAAGCGATACTAAATTGTACTACATTAATGAAGATAAAGTTTAAAATCATATTATGACACTCAAAATGCTCGCAGCGCGTCATGCCCTGACATTAGAACTTGAATAGGTACGAGTTACGACGCAATGCCGCGATGTTTACCTACGCACACACCGCGCGGCGACGCCGCACCGACCGCCGTGTATAAACAGCCTATATTAATAATTGGTGTTGTTATGTACATAATTATTATTATTGTATACATACCTATGCCTTGTAAGTTGTACTATTATCTATTATGTGCCATGAGACATTGGTGACCTTAACACGACGTGGTAATGATGATGATGACGATGATGATGATGATGAATTTTAATTGCGTGGTAGCATAATATGCTTTCTGTTCTTAAAACAACGCCGAAACTCCCAAACGTGTATCTATAAGGAGTCAGGAGTTCTCTCAGCATCTTCGAAACCATGGTATACCTTGACCCAATATTTGACTTTTTGGTAGCATATTCTTAGTACACTTCACATAAAACCAAAATTACCATATGTTTCCATATAAATTTCGAGGAGTTCCCTCGATTACTCCTGGATCCCATCATCAGGTCACCACTTTTGTGAACATGGTACCAAATTGGAGTGAAACCTAATACAACAAAACAAAAATTTCGAAAATCGGTTCACAAACGGAGGAGTAATCGTTGAACATACAAAAAAAAAAAATATATATATATATATATATATATATATATATATATATATATATATATATATGTATATCCACAGCCGAACATAATATAACCTCCTCGTTTTTTGAAAGTCGGTTAAAAATGAGCACCACCTCCCCTACTATAATGGTTGATATCCTAATTAAAGCAATACTACACATTACATTAACAACTAATAGCGTTTTCGGCATCTAGAACTGCCCCGGGGCAGGACAGGCAGGGCCGGGCGGGCCGAACGGATACGAAAATAGCCGAAGTTTAAGAACATAAACTAGGTACGTATTGCAATTTGCACTAATACCTACTAAGTCCACGTACTTCGTGGATCATCGGTTTTATTCGGCTATTTCCGCATCCATTGGGCCTGCCCTGCCCTAGGGCAGTACCGGTAGCCCTAGCACGGCGACCAGTAGAAATGCGAAAGTATAGACAAACTGTGGACATAAACTTAAGACGCTGACAACTACCAATGACCTTGATCTCGCATCACTCTCGCGCCACTGTCGATTTTCATGCCAGAGAGACAGAGATGTGAAGTGTTCACTCGGTAGTGTGGATACATTTTTCGTTTGTTATTATGGGAAATCTAGATGTCAGAACCAACCGAAAATCAAATCTGGCAATCTTTGGATTTTTGTAATGCCCGCTGTACACTCTCGCCGAGAGCTCTCGGGCGAGAGTCTCGTGCGAGAGCCCCTTGCCCGAGTGCGATCATGTACATTCTCGCTTAGTTCAATCGCAGTTAAGAACTCAGACAAGATGGACGAAAACGACCATTCACCATTCACCATGCATCGAAAGATATCATTGTAATCCAAAGATTTATAATCATATTTAATTTTATTTCTCAGAGATAATGACTGATAATGTCGTTTATTATTGTTATATTTTTTCTGTTCTATACTGTCCAACGGCGAAACTAGTACTGAAAGACGCGAGAGTGTACAGTAGTGCGCGTTTTCCTCGCGAGACCCTTTGTCTCGGGCGCAAAATACCGACAACGGACCGAGAGGGTCCGAGACAGGCGAGACGAGGCGAGCGCACCCATTTACACTCTCGCACTCGGGCTGCCTCGCTGTGTCTCGGCGAGAGTGTACAGCCGGCTTTAAAGGTATCAAATAAACAAATTTTTAAAGCATAGATTGTATTATTACTTTAGTTAGAACTGTTTAAAGTTCCTGAAAGATTTGACTTTGGTATTTTCATTCAGTAGGAGTACATTATTTTATTATTTAAATTAGACAAGCTTTTCCAAAATATGTAATCAAAAATCACATATATTTTTATTTGTGCCAATCAATGAAATACATACGTCTAGAAAACTGCACAAAGATGTCGAATTGGCAGCTGTTTTCGCCTTAAGGTGTCGTTCCGATCTTTACCGCGGCTAATCGCGACCGACAAAAATTCAATTAAAATGCCATTTTATGACAGACTATAGTATATTATGTCATAAAGTAGGATATTATTTGAATTTTTAGGACTATTATTGTGTGTCATAAAGTGGCATTTTAATTGAATTTTTCGGAACGAAAAAAGATCGGAATGGCACCTTAAGTTTATCTCCACAGTTTGTGACTGTAGTCTTTCTTTAGTGGAATTTTAATTAAATTTTTCGGAACGAAAAAAGATCGGAACGACACCTTATGTTTATCTCCACAGTTTGTCTATACTTTCGCATTTCCACTGGTCGCCGTGCTAGGGCTATAACAGATGCCTGAAACCGCCTGTGAAAGGCCTGTTTCACCGCTTCCTGATAAAGTGCCGGATTGGCTTATATTTTGACAGATTCTCCATAATCTATCTGACGAGTTAAGTGGTGGATAGCCTTATCAGTAAGCGGTGAAACAGGCCCTTAAAAAAGCGTTTAGGTGTCAAGTAAATTATAAATAGGCGGGAAAAATAAATTCTCCTGATAAGTTTTGACTTTCGGCGAACACTCTTAAGCGTGAGAGAAAAAAATATGATTATTTGATCAAATAACCATTTTTGATTGGATCCTATAATATATGATCCTATAAATGATCCAATATAAATGATAAAGTAATACCCCCCATAACCTTTTCGAGTGTCCGCCAAAAGTCAAAACTTATACGAGAATTTATTTTTCCCGCCTAGAGTAAATGACTAGTAGATTGGACAGTACTAGTCATTGGAAAAAGCACAAAAACACCATATTTGTTAATGTTGCTTTAAAAACTGACTGGATTTCTTTTAAAACAGGCATTCTTTTACTTTAAAAACAGAAAATTTCTAAGGCGATATTAATAAATATTGTGTTTTTGTACTTTTTCCAATGACTGGTACTGTCCAATCTACTAGTCATTTACCTTATAGACTTTTGCCAAGTTAAAAAAAAAATCTAAGAAGAAGAAGGAAAATGGAAGTTAAAAAATATAAAAGTCATTTGAAGTTGCTTGTCATCATCGGTTATCCGGCAAAAAAGCTTTGTAAATTATTTCAGTTTTCATCGAAGTTAGAAATAATTTAAGAAACTTTTGAAAGTAAACGCAAGGCTAAGATAATAAAACGCGACCTTAAACAATTGTTATAGTTATATTATCGTATAATTCACAATGAGTTCTATCGGGACAGGCGTAAGTTATTTTTGTTTCTTTCAAACAAGAGTAACCTCTTACTACTTGATATTTTTGCATAATAATATCAAAATTGGCTCTATTCTCATTGTTTTATGTGTACCTACAACCGACCATCTAATTGCAAAAGTTGTAGGTTAGAATTTGTTGTAAAAGTGCATACTCATATTTTCAGTATGACCTATCAGCATCTCAATTCTCACCGGACGGACGAGTGTTTCAAGTGGAATATGCTGCCAAAGCAGTGGAGAATTCGGGAACTGTAATTGGCCTTCGAGGGAAAGATGGAGTAGTGTTTGCTGTTGAGAAACTGGTCACCTCCAAATTGTACGAACCTGGCGCTAACAAAAGGATCTTCCATATTGATGAGCATGTTGGCATGGTTAGTATACTCCAATTTTTACTTTAATTATCTTTAATAATAGTAAATATTGCCTGCCTACTAAAATTATAAATTAAAAGTGTCCTTTTCATGCTTGAGATGTTGAGCCAGTTCAGGCAATATCTAGTGTGGAGCAGGACCCGATCTAGCTATTTAGCCGCTCTGGGCAAAGATAATTTTCGCCACCCTTTATATTATTAGGAAACCCTTTAAGTCATATTAAGCTAGTTTTGTTGGGAATGGGGGGAATATTTCTTCAATTAGGTTGTGGTAAAATTCTCAAATTTGGGTGGAGGATTGCTAATGGCTTAGTTGGAAGATAGGAAATAAGTCAACTTTGCCACCCCTAGTTTTTTGCAGCTCTGGGCAAATGCCCGTCTCGCCCCCCCTTAGATCGGGCTCTGGTGTGGAGGCAATTGATAACTGCAAAAGTATGAAGGTGATGTATCTCTGTGATGACAGTCTATAAATACAGTGTAAACTCTATGTAACATCACTGAACGGACTGTGTATTTTATGATGTTATAGAGAGTTGTCGTTAAATGGAGAGAAGTAAAATCAAAGACTTTCCGTCATTATACAGTGAATTTTTTTCGCTGACCGTATTTACTGTGTAGAAGTTTAAGCAACTGAGAATAATATGATAATGTTTAGATACTTTTTTGTTCAAAAACAGTCTACAGCTGCAAGCAATCCCAATTTGTAAACAAAAGAACGAATTTCTTAGAAATTTTGGTATGCATGATGCCGAAAGTGAAGTTAATTGCGAGCTAGGATAGTAAAGCGACAAAAAAATGTATACAGCTGCTCATTTTTTACTAATATTATTAACTTCAAAGGTACTTTTTATTACTCAATGGTTGTGATTTTGTCGTTATTGAGAGTGGGAGTGATGCTATACAGAGTGTATCATTGTATGGTAGACAAGCTAGGCTTAGCTTGTCTACCAAACAATGATACACCAAAGTTAAATGATTTCGACGCTAAAGAGAGTATGTCGCTAAATGGAGTGACCTAACATGGAGTATACCCCACGGACGTGCGTACCATAAAGGCATAAAAGCACTGCTTACCTAATGATAATTATTATATAAAGTAAAAAATGAATACACTTAAAACGCCTAAATTTATAAAATAGCAAAAACTAATTTGCAAAACTACTTAAACATAAGTCGGTAAGTGGTAACTAGGCGCGCCGCGCGAAGGAACGCACCAATATTATACTACATATCTGTGGTTACAGGCACTCCATGTCACGCAGACCCCACCTATATGTGTGAGTTAAGATTTTCGTATTCGTACACTGTTCGCAAACGTGTGTGCGTGTGCGATTTACTAGGAGAGATCCTGCGGCATGAGTTCCGAGAGCCGGCGAATGGCGCG
This sequence comes from Polyommatus icarus, assembly GCA_937595015.1. NCBI lineage: Eukaryota > Metazoa > Arthropoda > Insecta > Lepidoptera > Lycaenidae > Polyommatus > Polyommatus icarus. The sequence continues at coordinate 7,917,662 of OW569335.1, read as the reverse complement.
TTCGGAAGTAATCGGATATGTTCGTTGCCTATAATCCGAGTAAAAATAATAGACGGAAATCTAATTAATCACATATGCACACAGTGCATTTTTGTTTCGTACGGTTTATATTTGTTTACATTACAGAAGTGTTTTGTATTTTGGGAGGCCATTTTTTCATGTGATGAGCACTGTAACATATTATTTTTGTTTGCGCCAGTATATTTATAGTTTTCTTAGAAGATTTTTATTATTTTAACATTTAAAAGTGTGTACATTTAACAGTTTATTAGATATTTGTTATTACTGAGTTTCTAATTTCTATATTGAGTGCGTTTTTTGATTTCTTAAAAATGTTATTTGATTGTGAGGTTTGTGTTGTGTGAAAATGTGTGTTTATTAAAAATTAAAAATAGGTAACAAGTTTTCACAATTGTCATTCAGTGAAAAGATTCTAATTGTGATTTGTGTCGAAAGGTACGTGTATCTGAGTTACAACAATTAAACCAGCAACAAAAATGAAATGTAAGTACTACTCGAAAGTTTCATGTTAATCATATTCATGTATTAATTTATTTTATCATTTTATAATATTACTAGCTGTCCCGGCAAACGTTTCTTTGCCATATTATAAAGTATATCGCCCGTATTATTTTATTGAAGTGATTAAATAAAGTATGTCACCATGGCAACGTCCATCGCTATCATGGTCGTCGTTTTTCTCGAGTTGTAATAATTTACTATTATTTATTCAACAAATGCAATATAATAAGTACCGAGTAGCCGGTTCTCAGACCTACTGAATATGCATATAAAATTTAGTAAAAATCAGTAAAGTCGTTTCGGAGGAGTTCGTGGACCAACATTGTGACACGAGAATTTTATATATTAGATATACTTTATATTAAATGCGAAAGTATCTCTGTCTGTCTGTCTCACTTTCACGCCAAAACTAATGAACCGATTGTAATAAAATTTTGTACACAGTTATTCTAGAGCCTGAGAAAGGACATAGGCTACATTTTTATAAGACAAAAATATATTATGTATCTAATTTCCATGGAAATATCGATGAAAATGAATTTACATTGCATTTCTAATATATAACAATAGATGGCGTTTTTATTTATTTTAGCTTAGCACACTTCTTACGCAAAATGTTACACTTCTTACGCAAATAAACTTTCATTGTAGTTCCAACACGTAACAACAGATGGCGTTTTTTTGTTTCTTCATAACAGAACGTACTCATATATTATAATAGTTTAGAAAACATAGTTTTTAATTTATATCTACACTAATATTACAATTTATGCGAAAATATCTCTTTTTGTTTGTCTGTCTGTTTTGCTTTCACGCCAAAACTACTAAACCAATACCACTGCTTACCCCATGTCAAAAACCTCTGCACGCCTCTGGTATACCCTGTAGTTTGTTCATCCCCAATATTACAAAATTTTGAGCAAATTTGTACACAATATAATATGTTACATATCTATCAATTACTATTATTGTAATTGTAATATTTGATAACCACTTGGTTATGTTTTACTAAAGAATTCTTTTTTTAAAACCCTTTCCCCTTTGTCATTTTTTTATTATGGGCTACAAATAATAAAAACTAAGGAAGAGTAACTCCGTCAAAAAAGTGCACCAAAAGGCTATAAAATGTGACCCGAATACAATATGCACATTTATGCATGTGTTCGGTACACATTTTTCGTGTACTTATATATACTCAAGTGGTGACATTCAACCAGGTTGACATGATAATTATTATTGTCAACGGCTTTGTTTCATAACTTTGACAATGACAATAACCGCGCAGGCTGTCGTCCGGCGCGCAATATTATGATACGTTACCTGGGATACGACCTTGGCGAAAATCTGAATTGTCATATTTTAGTTTGCGAAAAGGTGCCAAATTTAAAATGGTTGATGTATGGGAGTTATGTTTCCTTAGTTTTTAATATTCGTAGATTATGGGCTTATTTTTATGCTATTTTAAGCGGCAAATTTACAACTTTTCTCTATCTATGTGTCTACAGTGTCTACCTTCCAGTCTAAGTTTTCCGTTGTTACTGTGTCGATAAATAATTTAAATGTTTTAATGAGCCGTTAAATCATCTTACGACATTTCTCATTTCAGGCAGTATCTGGCTTGATCTCGGATGCTAGGCAAATAGTTGAGACAGCTCGTTCCGAGGCCTCCAACTATAGATCACAGTACGGCATCCAAGTCCCACTTAAGTACTTGAACGAGCGTGTGTCAATGTACATGCACGCGTACACCCTCTACAGTGCTGTCCGTCCGTACGGTTGCGCAGTCATCATGGGAACATGGTCAGAACACGATGGACCTCAAATGTACATGCTGGAGCCCAGTGGTGTGTCCTTTGTAAGTACAATTTAATTAATGATTTCTTAAGTTTTCGCGAGTGATTCATGATATTATAAGTTTAAACACTTACGGATTTTGTCGCGGAGCACTTTTATTAATCCCGACATTTCGGCTACTTTGCAGCGGCTGTGGTCACGGGCAGACTGAGGTGACAGGAGTCCAATTTCTTGAAGTTATCCAACTACCCGACGACTCATCAATTTTTGTTTGCGTTCCGATCTACGCAGAACGAACTCACAGTGTCTTGAAGCCGAGGTGTCATGGATTTGTGCTTAAGTTTGTTTATTACTGGATCCCAACTAGATGGCAGCACCCAACCATCTCACAGTTAAAATTAGGGTGTTTTTTAATTTCTATGGCCTCGCGTATTATTCTTGGGCGGTATCGTGCTTCTTTTGCCAGTACTTGTGGCTTATCAAATCTTATGTAATGGCGAGGTTGATCCAGTATGTGTTCACAAATCGCGGACTTGGTGTTTTTATGGTGTTTGACATCTGCAATTTGTTCCTTGATCCGGGTTTTGATAGACCTTTTGGTTTGCCCTATATAAGGCCACAATCACAGTCGAGTTTGTAGATTCCTGCATCTTAAAGGGGTAAGTTGCATTTCACTGATGGTAAACATTGGCTGAGCTTTTTGGGCAGCTTAAAGTATGTTTTTATTGAAGCTTTCCTTAGAATGTAGCTCACTTTATCAGTGACTCCCTTTATAAATGGTAACACTGCAGGTAATCTTTCAACTGTAGCCGGCTTCACTCGGTTGCTGCTCTGTTTGCGTGGCACCCGAAGCTTATTGTCGTGTAAAACTTGTGCAACATGATGAAGCTCAGTATATACATGCTGTTCATCGCAGATTCCTCGCGCTCTTTGAAATAAAGATTTTCCAACAGTACTTAACTGTGCTGGGTGATGATGGGAATCACCATTTAAATATCTGTTTGTGTGTGTAGGTTTGCGATACACCGTATGACCTAATGTGCCGGTGTGTATGGTGTATCGTACACACCGTAAGTGTTTAAACTTATAATATTACAATTTAATTTCTAATCTATACTGATATATCTATACGATACGATATAAAGCTGAAAAGTTTGTTTGTATGTGTTTATCTTAGAACTAGTGGTCCGAATTATAAAATTCTTTCCATGTTTGATAGCCCATTTATCAAGGAATGCTTTAGACTATATTATCATGTTAAGACTAATAGGAGCGAAGATACAGAGGAAAATGTAAAAAAGAAAATGGGGTAAAATGCTTTTCTCACAAAATGAAAAAAATATGTTATTTGGTACATACCATGTGAAACATAGGCTATTTTTTGCGGGAAAAGAATATATTCAAATCAGTCCATGAAATTCCTAATTTACGCGGGCGGAGCCGCACAGAATGTATAGTTATTCTTGTAAATGTTAAAATAGATGACACATACAAGTTGTATATTGACCAACGCAATCCATTTACAGTGGACCCCCGATAATCCGGCCCCTGTCTAATCCGGCGCCCCCTGTAATCCGACATGACAGAATTATGTTTGACAATCTTTGCTAATATAGATCACGCAAGTTTGAACAGGTCACAACTCGTACGCGCCACCGCTATTGTGCTCGACGCGTATGCATTGTTTTACTTAGTTTGAATTTGACTACTAGTGATAGCGGTACGGCCTAGCGTGCGTTCATTGTTTACTATTTATTCATTGTGTATTAGGTATATGTAGTACCTAGTAATGTCGTCACAAACCCAGAAGCGAAAGCACAAAACGTTGACAATTAAAGAAAAATGTGATATTTTAGATCGCTTAAATCGCAATGAAACTTTCAGTAGTTTAGCAAGTGAATACGGCGTAGGCCGATCTACAATTTATGACATTAAAAAAGACCACGAGAAGATTAAGAAGTTCGTGCCAACTACTGACTGCGGGCCAGGCAAGAGACAGACACTCAAGAAAGCTGTACATCCAGAAGTATTTCAAAGCTTCATAATTTGATATAGTATTCACTACATGATTTTGATTAATAATTCTTGATTATTTTGGTAGATATGTATGTGCATTTATGCTTAATTTTATAATAAAACGTAAGCTCTCAATTGTTATTTAATTTACTAAATTCGACTTACATAAATTAAGTCTGATTTGTACTTCAAAGTACATACATATGTACGTATAATATATAGACTCTCGTCATTAGATATGTAATTTGTCGGATTACAAGGTACTCTTTCGTAAAAAAATCCGGACTATAGGCGTCTTAGGCAGTGCTCTATAATCCGACAAATTCGATAGTCCGACACTGCCCTGCATAATGTTTGCCGGATTACCGGGGGTCCACTGTATTAACTTATGTAACAATTTTTAAATAATCTCTTGCCAAACCAAGGCCACAGGCCCACAGTGTAAAAATGAAGGTTAATGACAGTGCTTGTGTGTAGGTGTATTTGACATTTGTTCCTCTATAGCACTTAGATAGCTGATTTTTAGAAAATCATTATAAAATAATAAAATCGGCCAAGTGCGAGTCGGACTCGCGCACGAAGGGTTCCGTACTGGTATAGAGTGAATGTAGACAAAAAATTGTGTTTTTTGTATGGGAGCCCACTTAAATATTTACTTTGTTTTAATTTTATTATAAACTAGCTGACCCGACAGACGTTGTCCTGTCTTAACGATGATTATTTAATTCGAATTGGTATAATTAATAAAACAATAGATTAAAATTAGTATCTTCATGCCAAATTTCATCAAAATAGATTAAATAGTTTAAGCGAAAATCATAAAAGTTTATTGTGCAGGAACCGTACATTTTCCGGGACAAAAAGTATCCCTTGTCCTTTCCCGAGACTCAAAGTGTCGCCATACCGAATTTCATAAAAAGCGACTGAATAGTTTAGGCGAAAATTATAAAAGTTTATTATGCGGGAACCGTACATTTTCCGGGACCAAAAGTATCCCTTGTCCTTTCCCGAGACTCAAAGTATCTCCATATCGAATTTCATAAAAATAGACTGAATAGTTTAGGTGAAAATCATAAAAGTTTTTTTTGCGGGAACCGTACATTTTCCGGGACCAAAAGTATCCCTTGTCCTTTCCCGAGACTCAAAGTATCTCCATATCGAATTTCATAAAAATAGACTGAATAGTTTAGGTGAAAATCATAAAAGTTTATTGTGCGGGAACCGTACATTTTCCGGGACCAAAAGTATCCCTTGTCCTTTCCCGAGACTCAAAGTATCTCCATACCAAAATTCATCAAAATCTATTGAATAGTTTACGCGCAGATCATAAAAGTATATTGTGCAGTAACCATACATTTTTCCGGGACAAAATGTATCCTATGTGCTATTCCTGGTTCTAAGCTACCTCTCCACCAATTTTCAGACAAATCAGTTCATCCGTTCTTGAGTTATAAGTGGCGTAACTTGCTTTTATATATATTATTAAAGTACAAATATAATTAAGGATTTTGTGAAAATTGCCTAACTGTTACCATTATTAATTATGAGCAAAAAAGGCCAAAAAAATCACCTTTCTTGTATGGGAGCCCACCTTAAATATTAACTTTATTTTATTTTTAGTATTTGTTGTTATAGCGGCAACAGATATACACAATCTGTCAAAATTTCAGAAGTCTAGCTATAGCGGTTCTTGAGTTACAGCCTGGAGACAGACAGACGGACAGACATCAAAGTCCCATATAGCATAGGGTCCCGTTTTCACCCTTAGGGTACGGAACCGTAAAAATGAATTAATTTGATATTATAGGTTTAATTATTTTATATCAATGTTTTATCATTATACTTCCAGTCATACTTTGGATGTGCGGTTGGCAAAGCGAAGCAGGCAGCAAAGACAGAAATTGAAAAACTGAAGTTAGCCGACCTCACCGTAAAGGAACTAGTTAAGGAAGCCGCTAGGATGTAAGTATCAATCTAAATTTTATATTAATAGTATTTCTGTTTTGTACACATACAACGTAACATTACAGTAATAATATACACTTTTCATGCACTTTTTCCACTTTTATTAATTTATTTTATTACAATTATATTTCACAGGACCGGTTTCAATAAAATCATCATCAGGTTTATGGAAATCGGTCGTGTGAAACATAATTGTAATAAAATTAATTAATGAAAGTGTAACAAGTGCATAAAAAGTGTATATAATATATATTATTAGTGTGAAACATGAATTTCCACCAAGAAGTTACGGTACATTCAATATCATATAAACATAACATTAGGTACATGAAACTTGGATAGCTATGTCCACATTATGCAATTTCATCTTCAATTTTCGTCATCTTCTTTTTATTCAACTTTCCTTTGGCATATTCAATAATTGAATGCGTCAAAATCCACCCGCGTTGTAAGAAAAGTGTCATAGCGAGCGCTACGATTTCAACGCGCGTCACGGGCATGCCTCACGTTCGCTGTTGACTGCGCTATAACGCATGCCCTTGATGAACAAAAAAGGCCCAGTGTGGACAAAGCTTATTCACAACTTGTGCGATTGTTTAATAAACAGGGAAGATGAAGGCTACTACATATCATTTTGAACCCCCAACAACAAAAGAGGTATATCATAAGTTTGACATGTCTGTGTATCTGTCCGTACTCCGTATGTCATTGTAGTAACTAAACAAATTAACTGATTTTTTGTTTTGTTTCAAAGCTGACGTGATCGAGAAATTCGAGATCGATAATGGGGACAGCTTTGCCTCGTAAATCCATACTAATACTAGCTGTCCCGGCAAATATTGTTTTGCCATATAAAGTATAATTATTTTATGAAGTCGTGACTAAGTATGTTACCATGGCAAAGTCCTTCGTTACCCCGTGAAATGTACTTATTTTCGTGGGGGATACTCACACACCACGTACCTACTGGCGCCGTTGTAGTACATGCTATGTATCAGAGATGGCGCTGTATGTGAAAAATTATTTTACCTGTTTTCCTGCTTTTCTCTTGAAGTTTTTTCTGAATTATTTTTTCTATAAACCTCACGGAGCCCGAGACATTTCCAACGAATGCAAAACCGTGGAAATCGGTTCGTGCGTTCTGGAGTTATAGCGTCAGGAAGGAAAAACCGACTTATTTTATAAGTATTAGATTATAAATGCAAAAGTGTGTCATTCTGTCTGTCTGTCTTCTGCGCTGACCTCCATTATACAAGTACGCTGGAATTATGATACCCAATTTTTTGTGTGCCTATTTGAAGCGGAATCAGCGCCCCCAATGCGGGGGAAGAGAACTAAATCTGACGTAACTTGCAAATGGCCGCTTAACCGCTATTGGTTGTAGAAACTAGTATTAGTTCCAAGTACTCCCACTACTGCTATCAGCGCCAATATGGCGACTTTCAAACGTCATTTTTACGTCAGACTTAGTTCTCTTCCCCCGCATTGGGGGCGCTGATTGCGCTTCAAATAGGCACAAAAAATAGCTGTCATTTCAAAGGGTATCATTAGTCCAGCATACTAGTATAATGGAGTTCAGTGGTCTTCTGTCTGTTGACGCCTAAGCCGTAGAACAGATTTTGGTGAAAGTCTCGAGAAATGACATAGGATACATTTTATCCCGCAAAAATGTACGGACCGTGCGATACACGAATTTAGGCGCAACGTCCTCTAGTTTTATTATAAAAGCTAACAAATTCCCTTATATTAAACCACTATTCTCTGATTTCAGTACTTACTACATCTTAATACATATAATTCTTCTGTGAGTGTGTATGTCACTGAACTTCTCTCAAACGACTGGACCGATTTTGATGAAATTTTTTGTGTGTGTTCAAGGGGATCTGGGAATGGTTTAGATTCACAATTTTGTCAGCTGGACAATGTTTTTTTAATTAATTTTTAATTTAGTAGTTGTTGATTTTGGAATGTTTTACATTGGATCCGACAGACGGCGCTACCGTCGCAGTGTCAAATTTTAAATAATATTCGAATTCGAATTTTAATTTTAGTCTGTCCCGACAGTTAGCGCTGCGATCAAATTAAAAAAAAAAATACTTTATATACTTAATATGGCAAAAAAACGTTTGCCGGGACAGCTAGTACTTACATAATATTTAAGCCTATAAAATCTTACTAATTCCCTCATATTAATACCATTGTCCTCTCATTCCAGTATATACCTGATCCACGATGAGCTAAAGGACAGGCAGTTTGAGCTGGAACTATCCTGGGTGTCAAAGGACACGAAGGGCCGCCACGAGATGGTGCCGCGTCACGTCGCCACGGAAGCGGAGAATGTGGCCAAACAGGCACTCGTCGATATTGAGGACTCGGACGATGGGGAGATGTGAATTAAATGTTTCTAGTATTTGCTATGGTGGTTTTAGTTGAGAATGTGTAGTGGTAGATTTTTTAAAAGGGGTCAAACGAGCAAGGTCACCTGATGGTAACTAACTGGTAACTAAGTACTTTCAATCAGGTGACCTTGCTCGTTTGACCCCTTTTAGAAGAAGAGCTGCAGGTGTGATGCCAGCCTTTTAATAGTTGTAGTGTTGAACTAAAAGTAGATTGAGTATAGGCGGTGTACAACGTTAACATCGCTCAGCGGAAATGGAAGCAGAATGTACCTGGTGGTCGGTTCCAGGTCTGTACAAAGTGCGACAAAACCTAAGTGTTAATACTTTAGGGTGTGTGGTTTCTCTTGTCCTAAGTATTCACACACGGTTTTGCTCGATCGAGCACTAACGTCGAGCAAACGCCGCGGCTCGGGATTTCGTCCACACATTCAGCATTGCTCGATAGTTTTATTTCAAATCTATATATTTCATTCCATCAATCCGGCTCGATCCGGTTTCACCAATCCTTCGAATCTTCAGTTTTGCGGTCCACACAGTAATTATTACTCGATTTGGAGTAAAACTATCGAGCAAAACCGTATGTGAGTACTTAGCATAAAATTCATTCACTGTGAAAGTGGCAACGCTGAGAGCAAATATTTTGTGTTTTGTATGGGCAAGCGCGGAGCGCCCCAGCGTTATGAGTTTGTTCATACAAAGGCTAAAAAATCGGCCCAGTGCGAGTCGGACTCGCGCACGAAGGGTTCCTTACCGTTATAGAGCAAAAAATTGGCCAAAAATTGTGTTTTTTGTATGGGAGCCCCCCTTACATTTTTATTTTCTTTAAATATTATTATGAATTATTAAATTTAAGGCTTCTGTGAAAATGTCAAGTGCCTACCTGTTGCCATTATTGATATCGAGCAAAAAAGGCTAAAAAATCATGTTTATTGTATGGGAGCCCCCCTTGAATATTAATATTATTTTGTTTTTAGTATTTGTTGTTATAGCGGCAACAGATATACACAATCTGTGAAAATTTCAGAAGTCTAGCTATAGCGGTTCTTGAGATACAGCCTGGCGACAGACAGACAGACAGACAGACAACGAAGTCTTAGTAATAGGGTTCCGTTTTTACCCTTTGGGTACGGAACCCTAAAAAGGTAACTCTTAGCACTGCTACTTTCACAGTGAACTCTATACAGGGACTCATACACACCCTAAAGTGTAATCACTTAGTTTTGTTACATCTTGTGTATTCGCCAATTTCGATAGCGAAGTTACGTGTCAAAATTGTATGGCATTTGAAATAACGCATCACAAAGCAGTGACACTCAGCGATGCGTTATGAAAAATCCCATACATTCTTTACATCTAACTACTTTGTTTAAACTGGCGAATGTATTTTGACTTAGCACTCGTCTCTTTGGTGGGGCGAAACGAGCGAATCGCTTGCTCGGATCGTGGCGCGATATTTGTAGCTATTCTATGATATTCTGAGGCACAATTTCACCAACATCTGTTAGTGTTAACAGCTTGTTAAAATGGCATGTCTTCTCTTTCATTCTTATAAAAAACGAAAGAGGTAATGTGACACAGATTCGAGCATTAAATTTTAACAGTCGTTGGTGAAATTGGGCCCTAAAGTTGCCTTTATGTAGTTGTAGTCTTGCCCCTTACAAAAAAATCCACACAAAGACTGACAAAATGAGAAACGTACGTTTTAATCTCTTTAAGGGTTAAATATACTTCGTATTAATATTTTACACATATAATTTATGATTCTTGTAGTTTGAAATTACAGGGGTAGGTTTTCTAGCAAATAGCAGTGCCCTCTGGCGTATAATTGATAGTAATTTTGAAATACCGACAGTGTATGGATAGCAGATAAAATGAAATGAAAGACAGGCAGTGTATAATTATGTGTTTATTAGTATTTTAATTCTATTCTACCGATTTATATTTTTTTTTGCTTACCATACTATCTTTAGTATATAAATGTATTTGACCTAGGGCCGACATTTTTTAGTAACACTTTTCCCTCAAACAAAATGGATCTTAACGTTTTACCAAAAGATTTCGTGAATACGTTTATTCGACATGTAAACATGATAAAGTTTATAGGAATAAACATATTTGCTGACAAGAATAAAAACTTTTTGGTGCAGCATGGGCGGCTTATGATCTTCAGCTGTTTCGTCATACCGATGTTAATTGGGCAGATTCTGTATCTATTTCGGAAGGATAGAACTGGGGCGAGTTTTCTTGAAGTTGTAAATGCTATACCTAGCACTTTTATGGTACTACAAGGTAAGCTACTATAAGTTTTTAAGACTTATTATCTTCTAGATCATTGATTCCCAAGTGGTCCAGGTGGACCCCATGGGGTCCACGGGAGCGCGATAGGGGTCTACGCTTGTGTGGAAAAAAAATGGGGGTCCACGAGTCGTTAGCGGGGGTCTATAGAAATTAGGTGACCCGACTTGACTTCTCCTATGAATATAGGCAGACAATATTATATTAATAGCAGATTAAATATTAAAGAGCGAGGAGATTTAGAAATAAGTAAAAGTGTGGTAATTTTTGTGTTAAATAGGTACAAAACAAGAAAATATTTGCGTTTACTTTTTACCACTCCGAAGTGAATGATATTGGTTCCTTGTACTGTGAAGTGGTCTATGACAAAAAAAGTTTGGGAACCTGTTCTAGATGTTGCCTGCCACTAGGCTGCACCAAAATGTGTTCATCTCACAGAAACTGTATCCTGGATTAAACTAATACTAACTTATATTGTCTAATTTAAGGACTAATGCGCAGCGCAGACGACGGACTATCCGTGATGCACATTTAAGTCTGTGGAAATAGAACCTATGCAATTAATTATATTATGCAGTAACGCGGCGGACTTTTTGCGCGTCGTGTGCGTTACAGCATATAATTGCATAAGTTATATTTCCCAAAGCCCCCAGAGCACCGGTGATCGCGACAACAATAGAATACAATAGCATTTCCAAGAATCCGCGATCTAAGGATTAAATTAGTATAGAAATTAGTATATTGACGACCTCTGTGGCTCAGTGGTAAGCGCGTTGTACGCTCAAGCCGGGGGTCGCGGGTTCGAATCCCGCCAACGGAACAAAAAGTTTTCAATGTTCCCGGGTCTGGATGTGTATTAAATATGTGTAGGATATAATAAAAATCTTAAATATATGTATAGTATAAAAGTATTAAATATTATTTCCGTTGTCTGGTACCTGTAACACAAGTCCTTTAGGTACTTAGCACGGGGCCAGACTGACGTGGTATGAAGCGTCCATAGATATTATTATTATTATTAATCTACACCTGCCAAGGGATCCGCGGACCACAGGTTGGGAAACACTGGTAAAGATTGTCTAAAGGAGAGTCACATTTGACATAATATTATTTTAATATGGATTTGGCTTGTCTCGTGGTACCTTGCAATAATTAATAAAATGGAAAACTTAATATCATTTGTTTCGAACAGATTTTGTTAAAATGTTCGTGGCGGCTTCGAAAAGGGATCAAATCAGACAAGTGATATTTGAAGTAGGCGAGGTCTGGCCGAGGGACATAAAGGGTGACAATGAAGTGACTTTGAAGGACTGGATTCGACGCCTGAGGTTGTACGATAATGGTGGGTTTATAGTCCGTCAAGAAAGTGAAGAAATTAAAAGTGGCAACATCGTAGTGTCATCCCTTTTTTCTTAGATTGATTTGAAAGGGATGACACTACGATGTTGCTACTTTTTAATTACTTTACTTTCTTGACAGACTATATTTTCTTTAATAAGGCATGACAAAATCTACCACATATTGTAGACTCTGTAAGGGAGATCGCAGACACGCACATACATTCTGCATAGCGCGGCCATGCAGAATGTATGTGCGCCGCAGACTCGATCACACAAAAAGTGTGCCGTCTGCGATATCCCTAAAGGTACAAGTTGGAACAGAGCGACACGCGACAACTGCAGACGACGTGTCGTCGCGACACTACTGGTTTCTATGCTATTCTATGAAACACCCTCTGCAGCTCGCGACACGAAGCTAGCGACACTTATTCATAGAAATTAGAAATACATAGACACCAGTTGTGTCGCGACGACACGTCGTCTGCTACAACTTCATGTAGTCGGCTTCCAACTTGTACCTTAATCCTTCAAGCCCCATAAGAGCACTGGTGACCGCGACATTGTTGTAGAATCCAATAGCATTTTTGAGAATCACCGATCGAATGATTAATCCTTCGATAGCGGATTCTTGGAAATGCTATTGTATTCTATTGTTGTCGCGATCACCGGTGCTCTTATGGGGCTTTAAGGATTAATACTGTTTGAGCTATACGTTTAGGCTGAAAAATAATGTAGAAAAAACATAACTTCTCTAAACGGGTGAGTGTGCATGTAGTGGAGAGTTACACCTACATGTAGTTTTTTAACCGACTTCCAAAAAACGAGGAGGTTATATGTTCGGCTGTGGATATATTTTTTTTTTTTATATTTTTATTTTTTTTTCTATTCAGATTATGTCAATAGCAATATCTCTGCCTAAACAGTGTGAAAAACAAAAAAAAAAACTAGCAAGACTGACGACATCGTAACATCGCACGGCCTATAATCTTCATACAAAAAAACATGATGTACTAAGCGAAGAAAAAACTATAAATGTCAGTATCGCTCGGAAATCGTAACACTTGCACCAAATGTTCGACAAGGGCAGTCTGATACGTAGTAGTAGTGGTAGTATTCCTATGTAGTTTGTGTAACATCGTTTCGAACATCAACCTACCCCCAATTCAAGTTTTTTTTTCAAGTACCCTCAGGCCTCATGTAATCTTCATACAAAAAAACATGATGTACTAAGCGAAGAAAAAACTATAAATGTCAGTATCGCTCGGAAATCGTAACACTTGCACCAAATGTTCGACAAGGGCAGTCTGATACGTAGTAGTAGTGGTAGTATTCCTATGTAGTTTGTGTAACATCGTTTCGAACATCAACCTACCCCCAATTCAAGTTTTTTTTTCAAGTACCCTCAGGCCTCATGTAATAATGGGGGTAGTTGAAAAAAAATTCTTACGGAAAGTTGTAACTTGTCTGTGTCAGTTGCATAATAATTATTTGTTGGTAACATGTCTCTCGCTAAAAATGTATAAAATCGAAATCCGTGCAGTGATCCAGCAAAAAATTACGGAACATTTTTGTATCTACGTGGGTGCTCCTCCATATTCCGCAGTGGCTCGGTGTTTGATTAACAGTCCGTTGAATAGCTGAAGATTTGAAGATTTCAAGTGTGCAAAGCATTTTGCAAGATCGTTTAGTAATGAAAAGGGCGTTTTGCGCGTTTTGTCCCGTGGATGCTAACGGACACACAAAAACAAACTCATCATATCAGCCTATATTCGTCCAGTGCTGGGCATAGGCCTCTCTCAACGAACGCCAAGATGACCGATCTCCTGCTACTCGCATCCAACATGGACCCGCAACTAAACGGAGATCGTCGTCCCACCTAATTGACGTCCCATGGAAGCACAAAAACAAACTCAACTCAACATTCATATCAAAGAAATTCAAGACTCAACCATCTGGCAAGATTTTGGGCTCAGCTTTTTGCAAACCAGCCAGAAGTGATTATTCTACCTTGAACAAGGAGCCAGTATTTGGTGAAGGAAATAAATACACAAGGAAAATGTTGAAAAATTTGTGATAAAAAGTACTAGGAGCGCATAACCTGAAAGGAGCTTGTTCTGACCACAACTACATAACATTGCGGCGCCATCTATTGTTCACAAGGAGTATTGATTTTCGTACCAGGAGTTCAACAGATGGCGCCACATGTAGCTGTCAACGCAACAAATTACTCTCCTCAGTTTATGCGCTCTTGGTACCTTTTATCCTATATTCTATTGTCTATTAAACAACAGATGGCGCCACATGTAGTTGCGAACCTAAGGCTAACTTCCTTCAGTTTATGCTCTCCTGGTACTTTTATCATAAATTCTATGTTATTTCTAGTGAACAACAGATGGCGCTACATGTAGTTAGTTGTCACTTTAGTTCGTCATTTATGAACCGATTTCGATGATTATTTTTTGACGTGACAACGTCTTAAATTAGGTTGCGGCTGGGAGTCACTTATGAAAAAGTGTAACGCTCGGTAACGTTACGATGAGTCACCGAACGAGAGAGAGGCCCGCCGAATGCCTTGCGTCTCTCTCCCACACGTTGTCACGTAAAATCTTCGCCCGTAAAACCGACTTTACAGGCAACCATTTTTTTTTGTTTGAAAGAATACATTTCAAAGGTGGTCCCACGAAAGGGAAATAGTGGTTGTTGTTGTTTTAATTACTATATTATTATACTTACTTCATACTTACAGCGTACATAACCACTATAATATACTACTCGACCAAGCAAACTAGACAAATGTCAAAGCTTGCTCTCTCGCACTTACGCACGTTGCTAGCAATGCATAAGTGCGAGAGAGCATGATCTGACAGTGGTCTAGTTGGCTTGGTCGAGTAGTACGTATTACGTACCTACGTCATTCTCACAGCGTACATAACCTGCGCCATAGTCGCGTTGGGGCTGTTCGAGCTGATGCCGCTCCTCGTCACGATCTACTCCATCAACACCAGCGACACCGCTCAGTACGAGTTCCCGGTCCAAGTGTACTTTTTCTGTTGGCTCACCAGTCATTATCAGTACGCGTTGGCGTATTCTTACTTTGCGTTTACGTGTAAGTTGTTACCAGCTCCTTTAGCATGGCCACAATAGAAATGCGAAAGTATAGAACACCAAATAGCGGACCGCGGTCCGCATCCGGACCACCGACCCAGTGTGTGTGCGGACCAAGCATGTTTGAAGATGAACTTCGTTAAAAATTAATTTCGGTCTCGACATACTGATGAACATGTAGCAACAAAAATTTTCACTTTTCTCATTGATACAAATATATACTTACTTACCTTTGTAATTTCCGTAATGACATTTGTTTAATTTTTTTATGTGTGGACTGCGAAGGTCATTTTATTTCTTAAAACGGACCCCGAGCGAAACTAATTGGTGACCCCTGGTATAGAAACACTGTGGAAATAAATGGAAGGTACCGTTTAAGATATACATAGGTCAGTGGTACCGTTCTGATCATTATGTATGTCATAAAGTGGCGTTTTATTAGAATTTTTTTCAGTCGCGGTTAGCCGCGGTAAAGATCAGAACGGTACCTTCAGTTTATCTCCACAGTGTTTCTATACTTTCGCATTTCTATTGTGGCCATGCCAAAGGGGCAGGTAGTTTAAAGCTAATTTTGTAGGCTATGTTATGATATATTATTATGTTTTCTCTTTTATTTTTACGAAGAACTATAGAGTATGACTGGTCTCTGGAAGAACGAATGAATGGAATAAAATTCATGTGGTTGATCGCACATTTGTAAGCACTGTACGCGTTGAACGCACCACATAGTACACGATATGCGGCGCGTACGGTGCGGATGAATGTGCGAGGTTTCACATCATTTCTTTATGAAATCCCAAAATGCGGTGCGTTCGGTGAGTGGATGATTATGATAAGTGACATTTGCGTGAATGGAGGCTTTAGGGCCGGAAAAATTATATGAAATAGAAAAACTATGGATTATATTATGTGTAGTCAGATACATTAGCTAGGTTATGAAGTAGATAAATTACAAGTTTAAAATAATTAGGGAAAAAATTAGTTACTGTCCGAATGTTACGAAATGTTACTTGTTCGATTCTTCTATTATGTGTGACTATGTAATTTATATTGTTCTTTACCACTTATCAGGTACTGCTATACACATGTGTATCTACATATCGTGTGACTTCGTGTTAGTGGCCCTAACTTTCGACGTAAGCGCACTACTCACACTACTACAGGACGACTTGAGAAACATCGTACACAACACAGGCAGGGACCAAAGTTGTGATGATATAAGAAGTGTTGTTGTCACACATCAAAAGTTGTTGAGGTTGGTACTCAATAGCTTTGTCCACACTGTGCCTTTTTTTGTTCATCAAGGGCATGCGTCACAGCGCAGTCAACAGCGCACGTGAGGCGTGCCCGCGACGCATGCCCTCTGACCGTATCCAAAACTTTCGCTTGACAATATTGGCGTCGCGTTCGTTGACGCATTCAATTATTGAATGCGCCAAACGAAAGTTGAGTACCAAGAAGATGACGAAAATTGAAGACGAAAGCGCATGGTGTGGACATAGCTAATGACCAAATTTTATTAAAATACAAGCTGCGTTGCGAAAAACTTTTCACCTCTCTTTTTTTCCAAAATGAAGGTTGCTTTTTTGGTAGTCTACTGTATGTTTGTTACACATGTGACGCCCAAACTAGGGATCGGATTTTTATAAATAAGATGTCTACAGCTTTGTAAATAATTTTAAATACACTATATTTGTTTAATAATTTTAGACTAACAAAACATTTTAAATGTTTCAGACTTACAAAAAGACTGGACGACATTTTCGGCGCAGTTATTTTCACGCAGGTGTCGTTTTCGTCCGTGGTCATCTGTTGCTTTGGGTTCCTATCTGTGGTAAATATTTATCAATACTTCGATCGTGGGAATCACAGACACAATAGATTTTCAATTGTTATGCGGCACCCGGGTGGGGTTTGATGGGTTAATTACATACCTAAGTTTTTGACTTATATCTCTCTAAACTACCTTAAATCTTAATACAGTACTTTCTGGGACCTACGTACATAATTATGCGGTTGGCCAAGGATAAAATGGATATTACTCGTAAATAAGTGTTTTTGCTTCACCCGCTGAATCCATACTTCCATACTAATATTATAAATGCGAAAGTGTGTCTGTCTGTCTGTCTGTCTGTTACCTCTTTACGCTCGAACCGCTGAACGGATTTTGCTGAATTTTGGCATGGATATACATACTTTATGTCCCGAGAAAGGACATATGATAGTTTTTATCCCGGAAAAATGTACGGTTCCCGCGCGATAAACGAATTTTGGCGCAACGGAGTTGTGGGAATTATCTAGTACTGTATAAAAATAATTTACAACAACGAATACCATAATTTAGTAAAGTCAAAAAATAAAATCTGTTACACTAATGCCTACCTACCTTTCAGGGTCAGAATTAAAACTTTCGGATAAGCTACTCATCTTATTAGGCGATTATAAAGTAAGTCCTAATGCTAGTCTACAATCTGTTTGCAGATAGACAACGGACTGCCCGTAGCCAGAAATCTGACAGCAGCCCTCGGGATCATGTTCGCGATATTCATTCTGGCTTATCCTGGACAACTTTTAGCAGACACTGTAAGTTTCATGCACAATACAAATTGCAATACAAAATATTTGTATTACATACACATTATATTGTAGAGATAAACTACGATGGCTTATCCTGGACAACTTTTAGCAGACACTGTAAGTTTCATGCACAATACAAATTGCAATACAAAATATTTGTATTACATACACATTATATTGTAGAGATAAACTACGATAACATGGCGCGCCCCTCCAAATTACTGTTTCAATGTGTGTAGTCACATTCTTATGAAAGAGTTTGTATGTAGTAAGTATTCAACCAATCAACCAATACTCGTAATATTTCACTTAATGTCACTTATTACCAAGATTGGTTGGTCAACTAATCATAACTAGCCGACCGCGCAAGACAACGCACTTCAAACGTTTTGAATTTTGAAGGGGCGCGCTATGTTATCGAAGTTTATCTCTAAATTAATACTCGTTGTATATCGGTAAAGTTTTGAAGTTAATAATTAAAATCTGGTCTTATGTTTTCAGAGTTCCGGTGTCGCAAGCGCTGCATATGAATGCCTGTGGTACAACAGATCAGTGAAATTCCAGAAATACATCGCTATTATACTAGCTAGGTAAAAATCTAATAATAATAATAGCTTCCACACCGATTTCGGTGACGGTGGCCGGTTTTATTGAAACCAGGCCAGCTACGCAGTTGTAATTTTATAGTGCCCAAGTGTGTGTGCAGTACACAAGAGCACTCTCTATTCCTTTACTCTCATGACTCAGTGGGACGGACGACCGACACGACTGTCGAGAGATCAGGCGCAGGACCGTCTTTTTACATGCCCATCCGACGCATGGATCATCTTACTTGTCAGTCGACAATCAGGTGATCAGCCTGCATTGTCTTAACCAAACTTGGAAATAACATGTTTCCAACGCGGCAATCGAACCCATGACCTCCGAGTCGAGAGGTATACGGGTATACTACTAAACCACGGAGGCGTTAAAAATCTAATAATTCGACTTATTGAGTATGAAAGTGTGTCTGACGCCTGTCTATCTCTAACCTCCTCAAATTTAAAAATGACATCAAAAAAATTATGCGACAAGTAGTCTGATTAACAAGTGCCATTTTCCTCGAAACCTGATCTCATTCACCGAAAATTATGATTTTGGTCTCATTCGATTCGGAATACCATCTAGAACATTTTATCAAAATTCCAAGAGGGGCTGAAAAAAAATGCAATAGTTATAAACAATTAAGTAAACATAAAAAGAAGGATTTGGATTTTTTTTATATTTCGAAAACTATTTAAGATAATCAAAATTTGAAACTAGATCCTTAAAGAAGAGGAATTTTCCTAAAATAAATCTTAGATCCTTGCCAATTATCCTTATAGCTTTAATTGAGCGGCGAAAGTAATGGTGAAACCGCGTGGTTCAGGTTTTGCGTGATTTGCCGCAAACTGCTACGTGAACTAAAAAAATATTTTAAGTGATTAAATACTATTGATAAAAAATTGGGTACTAAGTAGACATATCAATAAACAATAATCCGTTAACAAAAATAAATTATCACAATTTGTTTAATTATTATGCTTTTCTTAATTTGTTAATAGTCACCATTTTAAAAGCATAATAATTAAACAAATTGTGATAATTTATTTTTGTTAACGGATTATTGTTTATTGATATGTCTACTTAGTACCCAATTTTTTTTATTCCTTAATATTAGTATTTAATCACTTAAAATATTTTTTTAGTTCACGTAGCAGTTTGCGGCAAATCACGCAAAACCTGAACCACGCGGTTTCACCATTACTTTCGCCGCTCAATTAAAGCTATAAGGATAATTGGCAAGGATCTAAGATTTTTTTAGAAAATTTCCTGCTCTTTAAGGATCTATTTTCAAATTTTGATTATCTAAAATAGTTTTTGAAATATTAAAAAAAAAACCAAACCCTTATTTTTATGTTTACTTAATTGTTTATAACTTTTGCATTTTTTTTCAGCCCGTCTTGGAATTTTGATAGAATGTTCTAGATGGTATTCCAAATCGAATGAGACCGAAATCATAATTTTCGGTGGATGCGATCAGATTTCGAGGAAAATGGCACTTGTTTACTAGTGTAAAGTATCTTACAATTTTTTTACAGGGCTCAGAAGCCGTGCTTTTTGACAGCGATGGGATTCGCAGAGTTGACTCTTGCTATGTTTTCAAGGGTAAGAAAATACATATTTGTAAAATATCAGCAAGCCAAGAGTTCTCTTTATGTTATCCAATATTGTACTCTTACTGCAATTTCTGGGAAGCTGTAAATAAGCAAAGCGCCATCTATCGGTCTGAAACAAAATTAACCTTAACGACTCACTTCACTGATTTTCTGGCTAATGACATTGTTATTTTTTGTTTTAATAATAAAGTTCAAATTATTTTTGTTTTTAGGTACTAAGTACGTCTTGGTCGTACTTGAGTCTACTCAATCAAATGTATCAAGACATGGAGTTGGATTAATCTGCAAAGCCTTCAATAGAAACTACAAAATTAATTAGCACATCTGGTGCTACTCAAATAATATACACCTTAATCCTTATGCACCGTGAAATAGCACACATAACTCATAAGAGTGTCTTATCACTTTAGACCGCGCCCTGAAGACGTGAGTATTGCTCACTATGGGATCGTAACAGCGCCCCTAGCGAGAAAATTACTAACTAATTTACATTGGTTTTGTACTTGCGGTGATACTGTGACAAATAACCTACACTACTTACTGAATTTTAGTATTTCTGACACATTAAAAATAAATATGGGGCGTGTGTATAAAAGTGTATAATGTACATAAATGTTTATAACCAATCAGAGGCTCACCAGATTTCTGCATTGTGTAATATTGAAATTATATTGTGAATGTAGTGAATTGTATTTGTGCAAGTAACTGGCGACATTCGCTCACGTACAAACAGCGCTTCATATCTTTCTCCTTATTTTCTAATTCTGTGACTTCTGAAATAAATAAATCTACATATCTATTAAAAATAAAATTACTATAAACTTGTTCATTATTACTTTGTATTGTCAATAATATTTCACAATATATTCAGAGACCTACAGAATATAAACATTACCAATTACAGATGACTCGTATTTATAAAATGTACAATAATCTCAATCGTTTTGAACTTTCTTCGTTAAATATTTACAAAATATCAATAAAATCTGATAAAACTTGTATACAATATTAGATTATACAGATATAAATACATAAAAAATAATAATTATATTATGTATTTACAGTAGGGGGGAAAGTAGAGGCCGACTTCATTCCTGCTGGGGGGTTACTCTCGGATATAACTGCAAATAGAAAATATAAACTAATTAGATTCATCGTTATAAAAGAGTGAAATGACTTTAAACAAAATTACCCAAAATTAACTAGTTCCGACTAAGTATAATAATTTGCTTAATGTCTGAAACTCTAAACGCTTGTGTTTTGTAAGTAATAACTATCTATTTTCTATTATTTTATCAAATTTTCTACTGATAAAATTATAATTACTTCGGCTCGTTCGTTCGATCGAATTTATTGTACTTAATTTGGGCACTATAACCGGTTAAGGCTGCGTTTCCACTGAAGCAGATCGGAGCGGAGCTTAGCGGTGCCCGAATTGACCAATCGTGCTATTCCAGCGGAATGACAGCGAAGCGGAGCGAAGATTTCGAGCATGGTGATTGGTCAATTCGGGCACCGCTAAGCTCCGCTCCGATTCAGTGGAAACACAGCCTTAGCCAGGCTGTCAAATAAAAAAATGTGTCCAACTCGAACTCGACTCGAACTCGGTTGTCTGTAAAGTCGGTTTACTAACGATAGTTGAACGTGACAACGTCATAGCCTTAAATGGAACGCCTCAGAGCGAGGTAACGCCGCATATTGCGTCATGTTTTTTCGTGCGCGCAGCCCATATCGAATTTAGAAATATAAGACGTTGTCACGTCAAAATCTAGAGAGTAAGGGTCTTATCATCATAGCGGTTGGCAAGCGGTTTCAGGGCGGTAAGAGCATGCTGCGAATACGTCGCGAACGCGTAAAAGGATATCAGCCTCAGCGTTATGTGCTTTGTAATCTTGCTTCAAACACGCGATGAAAACATCTTCGATGCGCAGCCGCGGAGTGTACGCGATGAATTCGTTGCGTGCTCGCTCCGCCCTAAATACGCTCGCAAAACGCTAGTTAAGTTCACTTAAGGTGGTTCGTTTTTCATACAAAAATAAAATCGGCATTCACAAGCTAAACATTAGTAGATATGCCTCGATATTTGCGTAGCGAATTACTTTGGGATACTTATTTTCGCAAAATTAATAAAATTTCATATTTATAATGTCAGATATATTATATCAGACGATGAACATGACATGCGTAATTTATAAGATTTTTCATCGTCTGATATAAGATCTCTGACATTATAAATATGAAATTTTATTGATTTTGCGAAAATAAGTATAGAATAAAGTAATTCGCTACGCAAATATCGAGGCATATCTACTAATGCTTGCATTGCATAGGCATAGCTTGTGAATGCCGATTTTATTTTTGTATGAAAAACGGACTTGACAGATTTACAAGACGTCTCACGCAATCGTAAAAAGCGATGGTTTGCAGTTAATAATAAAAGAAGTCCGTCAAATCCATATAAATTTAGAAATGCATCTACGCATCGCGTTGCGGTCTTTTGTCCCTTACGCCTACTAACTATACTGGTAAAAAAGACGGTTGGAGAGTAGTGTTTTGTGTCGAACTCGAACTCGACTCGAACTCGGTTGTCTGAAAAGTCGGTTTACTGACGATAGTTGAACGTGACAACGTCATAGCCTTAAATGGAACGCCTCAGAGGCCAGAGCGAGGTAACGCATACTGCGTCATAGTTTTCGTGCGCGCAGCCCATATCGAATTATAAGACGTTGTCACGTCAAAAATAAGTTCAAGGCCAACACTCACCCCAAGCAAGTTCCTTGGCACGTAGCCCTCCTGTCGATCGTCGCGGCACCACCACCACTCGCGTTCACTGTCGTCGCCTTTCCGCAGCACCTGCAGTCGCGCGCCGCTCGCGAACGACAACTCGTCGCTGCGAGCCGCCGTGTATGAGAACACCGCGTAGACGATACCGCCGTTCATTATGCCGAGCTTCTCTTGGATGCCTGGAATGGGATGGGTTTATGCTTCAATAATGTATGCTAAAACGTCCATGTAATTTATAACAAAACCAGAAATAAAGGCTTAACTCAACTGTAATATGCAACTCGTACAAAGTTTCAATAGCTTTGTCCACACTGGGCCTTTTTTTGTTCATAAAGGGCATGCTTTATAGCTCAGTCAACAGCGAACTTGAGGCATGCATGCCCAACGATATCAAAATACGTTCTAATTCTATGTGCATGCCCGTGACGCGCGTTGAAATCGTAGCGCTCATTATACTTTTCTTTTAACGCGGGTGGATTTTGACGCATTCAATAATTGAATATGCCAAACGCCAATGCCAATTTTCATCATCTTCTTCTTATTCAACTTTGAATAAGAAGATGATGAAAATTGAAGATGAAATTGCATAATGTGGACATAGCTGAGTTTTGGCGGGCATGTGAAAGAGTGCTGTTGTGTTTTTATATTATTATTTTCCCAAAAATTGTGTTAGCTGGGTTTTTAATGTGTAATATTGGTAGAATATTAACCATTAGATATTCGTGTTCATGCACAAGTGTAGGAAAGTGATGTAATATCCAGAAAAGTGCTATTTTGTGTTCCCTCCAAAACTCCATCGAAAGTTTGAGTAAAGCGTCTACCACTTTACTGAATCGACCGACTTGACTCCTTGACTGTATTGACTTTTACTTAGACTTTGACTAGACTTTAGACCTGACGATACATGAAAACGATGATGAAAATTATAATAGGAGGAATATGGTTTTCCCGCCATATTCCTTACCTTTTTACCTTGTCTGTGGCACAACATACACATCCATTGTGTCAAGTTGCCAAAAAAGAAGAAAAAGAAAGAAAGAAAGACATAGCTTTCGGACAGCGCCATCTACTTGAAATACTAGTAAAACTACACGTAAAACGCGCCCTCTATGACAAAACTTGAGAACAATGTGGCGTCAAGTAACCGCCATCTATTGATAAAGTAAAACTGTGTCAGAAACATCTAAAATATTACTTTGTTTGTTAAATTTTTTCAAGATACTACGCAGATCCGTTTCAAGACTCTTAGGCCGTGTTCCACTGACGCGGAGCGGAGCGGAGATATAGCTTACCTTAGCGGAGTGCCGAATTGACAAATCATCATGCTCGAAATCTTCGCTGTTATTCCGCTGGAATAGTACGATTGGTCAATTTGGGCACCGCTAAGCTCCTCTCCGCTCCGCGTCAGTGGAAACACGGCCTAAAATTTTGCAAAGCGTGTATGTATGTACCATCGAGGAAATTGATTCCTAGGCAGTTGACGGACCTACTACGCCATTTGGTCAGCTTATGTCTGGTAATGGTTAGCTGTCATCAGTCTGATGGATTTGACTTAACGCGACCAAATTAGGTACTTATATTAGGTCCGCCACCTGCCTAGGAATGAGGAATCAATTGCCTCGATGGTACCTACTATTAAATCTGTACTAATATTATAATACCTATATAGTGTACTCACTGTAAAGATACTCTGAGCAGCCGTCGAAGCCTTCCTCATCCTCTTCACATTTCTCCGCCGCGGTCTCGTGGTCCGACAGCGTGGTTGCGAATATACAAGCGCCTGGAATAACATGTAAGCAACAAAGTTTTAGAATGTTTTTTCAAAAATCCAAATGTAATGTAATGTTATAAATGCCAAATAAAACAAACAATTCTTAGGCTGCATTTCCAGCAGAAATGTGTTTTTGATATGGAGGGTAGATGGAGAAGACTGGAGAACTATCTTATATGGGGGATATTTGAAAAAGGGTCCAGCTGTACGCAATAAATAACAGTTGAAAAATCCTCCAAGAGTGACGCTAGCTGCAACAAAGGGTATGGAATGAATGTAGCCGTTGGTGACCAAATATAAATTGAAGTTAGCCGAATAGCCGAGTCACAGAATTCCAGTAATTCTGTGACTCGGCTATTCGGCTTAATACCAATATATTTTAAAAAATATAACCTAAAATAGCTGAAATAAAAGCTTAACGCATTTCAGTGGACACTTTTTACATACAGAGATAGTTGTCCTCCATCTACACTCCATAGTTTTTGAGAACCAAAACAATCGCTTCATTGACGTGAGCTAAGAGCTTGCCATGACATCGCTAAGCGCGGCGATGCTATTGGATCTTATAAAAACACATTCCTCGCAACACATATCTGGCGGAAACGCAGCCTAAAGCTGGTGGACCTAATGTCATTAGGTTGGGTTTAACCCTCCGTGCACCACGTGGGGTCTGAGAAACCCCAGACGTACAAAAATTTTCATAAATTTTTAAATATTCGTGTGATTTTTTGGACGCTTTATGTAGCTGGACTTAAGACATTGCCTTACCGTTTGGCGGCGGTCATCAATTTTCTTTACC
This sequence comes from Polyommatus icarus, assembly GCA_937595015.1. Classification (NCBI taxonomy): domain Eukaryota; kingdom Metazoa; phylum Arthropoda; class Insecta; order Lepidoptera; family Lycaenidae; genus Polyommatus; species Polyommatus icarus. The sequence goes on along the minus strand of OW569335.1, from coordinate 7,892,097 downwards.
GATGCAACGAATAGACGTGTCCAAAGTGTGCTGGGGTCCCACAAACCCCACGTAGGACGTCGTTAAAAAGTTGTATAGACAGAGTATTGTGAAATGTGAAAAAAAACTATTTTTATCGCATATTTGAATTTATTTTGATTTAATAAGCATTCGTGCACAGGTTTATGAACAAAGTAAATATGACTTTCATAGAAGAAGATTTAAAAAATCGCGAAGGTATAAACCAGGGATACTGAGAGGTTCTTGTATGCGGTTTCACGAATTTCTTGGCAAAGCAGTCCCTGGACCACCAGAAAAATTATCAAGATCAATAAAGAAGTGTTCAGATTGTATCAGGAATAAAAATTGAAAACTTAAATACGGTTGTGTGCACAATGATAGACCTATTTGCTTACACATACCGTGCCCACTTTCATTGTAAAAAATGTGCTGATTTGAATTAGCCTGAATGTCGTGTAGACTGATTATTTAAAGTTAATATTATTAAATTTGTATTCCTTATATAGTTAGTTTTAACATTTTAAAGCAATACGGGAAATAAAAAGTAACTTTTCAACTGTGGGAGATCACCAAAAAAGAGTCTATGTTTTACGTGGTAAAAGATTTCTAAATTTTCATTTTTAGGTGTAAAGGATTAAAAATGGGGATTATCTCAGTATCGTTTTATATTACAATTAAATAGACAAAGAATAGTTATTTAAAACAAAATGAACAAATAAATACAAAATACGCATTCCAAACAAACAAACCCCACGTGGTGCACGGTGTAACTTTTATTCACGTGGTGCACGGAGGGTTAAATGCCCAGATAATAATATAAGTTGTCACTTGTGGATAGTGATCTGGAGGCTGGACAAGACTCAACCAAATTTTGTGGGTTCCTAGAAGTTAATGGTAGCCACTAAGCCGATAGATGTCGCTTTTTACGACCCTACATATTGCGCAAACAAACCTACATTTTACTATTATTAAAAGGGTAGAAAAATTAAATGTAGGTTTGTAGAATAATATTGAATTCGTACAATATGTTTTTTTATTATAATAAAAGCTGTTTCCTTACCATTATCGACTAGGAATCGCACCATAGGCAGGTTGTTACAAGACGCGGCGCAATGCAGAGGGGTCCAGCCGTCAGAGTCCTGCGCGTTCACATCACACCCTAGCTCTACTAGGAATCTGAAACATTTTAAAAAATAATTTTTATTATGTAATTTTGACAAAATAATATTTGGTATAGTTCTTGCAATCTAGGAGTGCGCGTCGCCCTTAGTTGTGTGAGTGACCATATTATCTATACATGCGTACATGGCTCGCTCGCTACTGACTGCTCCGTCGGGTACGGCGTACGCACACTAACGAAAATGTCTATTCACATTTCCAACTACAAATAAAGGCGACGCGCACTCTTAGATTGCAAGAACTATACATTGGTAATAAAAACACTGTAACTTTGTGGGAACAGGCAGAGGCGGCGCAAGGCGTGGGCCCCTTGGACCACGAGGTTTTTAAAGGTTTTGCGAGTTGAAATACTCAAATATATGCATAAAAAAAGTTTTACAAATTAAACTTTGGGTAGGTGCCTATCAAAAAATATTTCTCTCAACAAATCCGTTCTTTCGCATCATCCATCAGGGGGCCTCGCATAATATATTTTAGGGGGCCTCGCAACATCTTGCCCACATAAAATGTAGGTCTTGCCCTGCCACTGGAAACAGGTGTACGTTAACGAAGATTATACCTCTAAATTCTAATTGTTGAGGTTTGTGTAAGACTAGATGACGCCCGCAACTACCTACGTTGTTCCAAAATTAAATTATCGCGCGGGAACCGTACATTTTTCCGGGATAAAAAGTATCCTACGTCCTATGCCGGGACTTAGAGTACCTATCTTCATACCGAACAGCAGAATCGGTTCAGCGGTTTGGGCGTAAAGAGGTAACAGACAGACAGACACACAGACAAACTTTCACATTTATAATATTATTATGGATACTTATAATATTAACTAGAGGATGCTTACTTGACTATTTCAAAATGTCCAGCGCATATTGCGTTATGTAGTGCTGTGATACCCTCATCATTGGCTGCACTGGCGTTTTGTACCTAAAATATTACCACAGAACATTGTAATTTATAAGTCATACAAGGTTTGGTAATTTCCAGGTAAAACGACCCTATCATGGCCATAGTAGAATTAATGCAAAAGTATCGAAACTCTGTGGAGACAAACTGAAGGCGCCGCTCCAAACTTTACCGCGGCTAGCTTCGACCGACAAAAATTCAAATAAAATACCACTTTATGACGTCATAGACGTCATAGTCTATGTCATAAAGTAGGATTTTATTCGATTTGTAGGACTATTTTAGGTCTATGTCATAAAGATGGCATTATGCCTATTATTTGATTTTTGTCGGTCGCGGTTAGGGCGGCCCGCGGTAAAGATCGAAACGGTACCATCAGTTTATCTCCACAGTTTTTCTATACTTTCGAATTTCTACTGTGGCCATGCTAGGACCCCAAGACCCAAGTGATAATTATTTATCAGTTGTGATAATTTAACACAATGTTGTATTGATCAAACTTACCTGAGTTGCAGTTTTCTTTACAAGTTCTAGTTCTCCCTCCAAACTAGCATCTAGCAGAAGCGCCAGAGGATCGAAGCTCACTCGCCTGGCCAAAGGAGCCTTGCCTCCTTGCTTCAAATTACCTTTCTTTGACCGCCTCAAAACATTCTCAGACCTCTGAGAATCTTGACCGTTCAAATCCACGGAATTCACTTGTTCCGTTATATCAGCAACATTATCTTTGCCGTCCTCCTGTCTTTCATTAGGACTCAAAGATATGTTGTTGTTTAACACTCTATCTACTTCATCCTTTTGTTTCTTCTCCTTTAGGCCGTTTTGTAATTCGTTTGCTGCGTCTAAAGTTAAATGGTCCATTTCAGGGAATAAGAATGCTGGTGGCATTTCGATACGCCTGTTCATGCTAACACTGATACCGTTTTTAACGGCATTTGCGTTTCTTAGTTTCGGCTGCTCGCTAAGAGGGGGTTTTCTAATGGTAAGTGGTCTAGCTTTTATGATCATTTCATTGTTTGCGCTTCCGTTGCTACTCTCTTTTTGATTTTCGCTGTCATTCGATGAATCTGGTATTGATATTGTAGGCATGTTGACTGTTTCGGCTGACTGACTGAAGCCTACGTCGTGGTTTACCGATTGTCTTGGTGGTGTCTGTAAAATAAATTCAGAAGAGTTTAGTTATGAGTTATGACTTATGACCTTTCTTATCAATAAGTGTTTGCAATTTGTTTTATGATCTTTAATGTTACTTTAAATAATGTTACTTAGGAGTCTCTTTAAAATTGCTAAAAATACCTCGTTTAATTTATGAATATGTTGTGATCCATAAAGTAGATTATTCAAAGATACAAACCTTGATAGTTGGTTTCGGAGGTAGGGCTGGCTTGGGTGATTTGTCTGTTCCACTAACGTCTGGAGTCGACAATGGCGTGCTCGCACTTTGCGGTGGCGACAACATAATGCTCTGAGATGACGCATTCTGGCCGCTGAAGTTGGAGCTAGGGGTGCTCGACAATCCTGATGCTGTGTTTCTGACGATCTGGGGTTGGGAACTCATGTTAGCTACATGATTCGATGGTACGGATTGGGTTTGAACGGTTTGCGGTTGGACCGGCTGAATTTTAGTGGAGGATGTTTGATAGATGGGTGACGGTTTCCCGCTAGCGACCTGAACTGATGTGGGTGCAACACTCGATACGGGTTTCTGCAATGAATGTGTGATGATATTTACAGGTGATACAGCTAAAGTGAACAAAGCAACCGATAATGATGAATTGACAAAGCAATGAGGATGTAACAGTATAAATATTTACCCCGAATGTAGAACTACTGGCGGTAGACGTGCTCGACAAACTCGGAGTGCTTCCTTTGAAAGCGTTACCCTGTTGACTCTTCTCGGTGTTTTTGACTTCATTGTTTTGACTATTTTGACTTACTCTAGAATTTTGGGGATATGCGTTATTCTCCTTTCCTTCGTGACTATATCTACTTGTTGAATCCGATTTTTGCAATTGATATGCGTGTTCCTGTTGATATGTTTCCATTTGACTAAGAGGCGTCGCCAAGCTTTTGTTGACGACCGAGAGCGGCGTGGAATGTACCGTCATATGATTTATGTTGGCTGCATTCTGATTTTTGAGGTCCTGTTCACTGCCTTTTCCATTGACGTCTGGCGCTTTTAATTTAGCATTGTTTTGTGTGAACTTCGTGTTATAAGGCAATGTTTGGTATTTTGGATCCGTTTTGCTGGCCGCAAATTCTGGAGGGAATTCTTGCTCATTGATTTTCTGGTCCTTCAAAGCTTGGTTGCTGTTCGAACTGCTGGTACTATTGGGGCTGTATTGAGGTTGTTTGGGATAATCCGGATACTTGATATGATCGAAGACCGTTTTCTGGTCGTAGGCATTCGTGATTCCCTGTTGTACTTGAGTGAAGGCATTTACGTCGTGCTTGTTTGGATACTGGCCCGGATACTGATTGTCACCAGCTTGAATGTGCGGGGGATAGTTACCGTTGTACAACGGGTTCATCATTTGTTTCTGATGAAGGAAGTGCGCCTCTTGCTGGGTCATGTGGCTCTGCATGTTATCGTTTTGAGTCAGCTGCTTCAATGGCACGTTATTTTGTATTACATTCTGTTTCATTTGCTGGAAAAAGGATATCATTAAGACAATGGAATAAAAGGGGCAAACAGTTTTTGCTGCCTAATTATATACTAGTCTCTCCTAGCCCTACTATTTTCGGCCTTGCGAAAACGAACGAAATTATTTGCTTGTTGGTTTCCTGTGTGATATCCTTTTATGTGAATAAACCGGATTCACTTAACTGCAATATAATTTAAATTCCCGGAATGCAAATTGCATTTAAATCATGAAATAGCATACCTGGAAATTAGCGTTGTGTACGCTCTGGGCGTGCGGCACGTGGTTGTAAGGTTCTATGGCGGCGACGTTTCCTCTCGCCTGTTGGTTCTTTGGTTGGTTAATCCCAGGGTTGCCAGAGTATGGCAGCTGCTGCAATGGCGTCGCGTTGTTAGTTCTGAAAATTGTTAAAATAAAAATGTGAATATTGAGTATACATTAATATTATTTAGATAATAGTTTGACTATTAGGTGGTAAAAGTATTTTAAATTGTAACGTTATCACTCATTATTTCCTTGTCTCAATTTCTATAGTACTAAATGCTTAAATGTTCTGTTCTTCTATTTTTGTTTCATTTCTTAATTTTGGTTTGGTGCGCCTAAAGTTATTTTATTAAGTGGTCGATTTCAGGGACTACTTCATAATAAAAGAAAGTTATCGTAATTAAGGAAAATGCAACAATTAATTTTAATTCCAGCTTCAGGCTCGCAATTAGAACCATATAGATACTTGGAAACTTAACGAGCTTTAATTAATATAAGTTGAGTACCAACTAGAGTTGAACGATAAAAACTTGACTATAAAAGCTTTGAAATTAACAGCTTTGATTGCAATTTGCAAAGCGATTAAGCCGACGAAGCAAAAGTTTCAAATATCTGAACAAGTACATATTAATTAAGCCAAAATATTTCAAAGAGCTGTGGCGCTAATTGGAGCAAATCTCTTTTCTCTAAGTTTATACAATATTGGAAAATTTTTAAACATCAACTAAAACTTAGGATTATGTTTTCTTGTATTGAAATAAAAAGTGGTCATAGTTTTCAATCATCGATATCAGGTTAAAAAATTAAACAGTTTCTTGCCAATTTTCATAATTCGTGACCACTATACTGTACTCGGTGAAACATGGCGGTAGCGGTCATTGACTCCCTGTCAAAAACTTGTCATTGTCTATATAAACCACGATTGACAATGAAGTGTCAAATGCTGTCAATCACGGCTTTGTATAGAAAATGACAAGTTTTTGACATGAAGTCAATGACCGCTACCGTCAAGTTTCGCCGAGTACAGTATAGTAGGTATCAGAGTGCCTTAACCCCGAAAGAATGACCCCATTTTGGATTCCTTAAATTTTTAAAAGATACAAATCTACGTACCGTTAATACACTATACTAAAATATTTCTTAACTCTAACTAAACACGTGAATAATAGCTCAAGTTGTAATTAATTCGCGTAACCCAAATATACAGCTCGAAAATTGAACCAAATATATTAAGCAGTCAGAAACAGCGTCGAGCTTATATTAAGCTGCTTGTTCTAATATTATATTAGCGTTAAAGATGTTAATATTATGTTACAGCTGAATATTGCGAATTTCTACTGCTTCGCTGAGCATAATTTAGTTTGAACTTGTTTCCTGCACTATGCATTTGAGTTGCCTTACATATACGCGAACTTTTCTCATAATTGCGAATTTGAAGCTGCCCAAATTACTCTGCCAACATCAGCATCAGAAGCTGCAATTGTGTGACCTTGTGTCTTGTATTTTTAAGAGACCCCTGCGATATCCCTACCAGATGAAGGCTTAAGAAATGAGAGGTAGTCAACGTCGAAATTGCTTGACCAGGGCAGACATCAGTGTTAGATACCACCAAGGAATAAAAGCCCTTTTCCTGCCATACGTATTATATCCATACGGATCTGGTGACCTTTTCCTGTCAGGCGTATACGCGCGCGCGCATACGCCTGACAGGAAAAGGCTCGTAATTATTCACTTGTCATTGCTTATCAATATGTACCTTTGTTGGGGCTGTCGATGGGCCGCAGCCAGCTGCCTATTGAGCGCTCGCTTCCGCAGCAGTCTCGCTTGTAGCTCGGAGACGCGGCGATCTATGCTGCGCATCTCCTCCTGTCGCGCGCCCAACGCGGCTCGTTGAGCTGATAGACGGCCGTTTTGCTGCTCATTCAGCTTATTCCGGTACTGAAAAGAAGAAAGAAAAAGCTTAACTGACAGTAATCTAATATATATTATAAATCTCCTATCACGATGTTTGTCCGCGATGGTTTCCTAAACTACTTAACCGATTTTAATGTTTTTATTTTTTAAATGTGTGCCCACGATCTACGTAGTGATTTGCAGGTCTACGCAATTCAACTTTACGGCACTAGGTGGCGCTTAATTTATTTGTCAACGCACGGTCCGAATAAAGATAAGACATAATATGATTAAAACGTCATAGCCCAACTGGCAGCTTTGTGGATTCACCTGGAATCTAATTCAATAACCCGAGTTCGATCCTGAGGTATCAAGAGACTTTTTCCAATATTATACTTATAATTCTATTAACTACTCGTACTAAAGGACTACTATATCAGTTGTAATGGCCTCAAAGAATGTCAATAATTGCTCGGGCTGTCTCGCTGCAATCTAAACCCGCGACTTCCTGCAATGCCCCAAATGCAACTTGGTATATGACATCGAATGCGCTGGAGTATCATCAAACGCTTTTCGCTCAATGACGAACGAACATAAGTGCAGTTGGAAATGCCCTAAATGTATTATAAAGAATCGGCAATGCGGTGATAACAGTAATACACCGGCACGGCAAACAAACACCACCACCTCTACCTGCTCGTCGGGTACGCGTTTTGATAATGAAGAGTACTCTAACATAACATTGCGTGCAAAGAACTCTACTCCTAATGCCACTACAACTTACGTCACCGAGGATCGTCTGAGAGATATTTTAAAGCAGGAACTCGAACTCGATAATTGGTAACAAAGGAGTTAGTCAATATCAACTAGCAACTTTTAATTTAACCTTTCACGACTCCCTTTCTTTTTCAATGAGACTTTTGAAAATCTCAAAAAAGATGCCGAACAAAAATCCGTAATAATAAAAAATTTACAAACCGAAAACGCAAACTTGTTGTCAACTGTAAACGACCTATCGGAAAGACTTAGTGGTCTGGAACAAAACGCTCGTGAAAACAACGTTGAAATTAACGGAGAAAACTTACTCAAGACCTTTACACAGTTGACAAAATCGATAAACCAAGAGTTCTCACAGGAGGATGTAGCGAACATTACAAGGGTCGCTAAACTGAACCGCGATAACACACGGCCGCGCACCGTCATAGTTAAACTAAGATCTGTACGCCATCGAGATACGCTTCTAGCAGCTGTTGCGACATATAATAAAAAGAATCCCAAAAATAAATTGAACACATCCCACTTAGGCTTTGACGGCACCAGCATACCAGTATTTGTCGCGGAACACATCTCGCCAGCGAACAAATCTCTTCACGCTGCTGTTCGTAAAAGAGCAAAAGAACTGAATTACAAATTCGTTTGGGTCCGAGCTGGTCGCATCTACACACGCAAAGACGAATATAGTCAAGCTCTATTAATACGAAATTCCGAAGGCCTTAAAAAAATGTCTTAACTCGTTAGCTTTAAGTACCGTTTAACTACTACTAATATTTATACTTACTTATATTTAACATCAATGTTCCTTGCTATCAATATATCTAATTTTAATATGGACATTTATTATCAAAATGTAAGAGGCCTTCGGACCAAGACCAATGAAGTCTATTTTAATATCCTAAATTCGAATTATAAAATTATTGTATTTACTGAGACATGGCTCAATGCAGGAGTATGTACAAGTGAGTTATTTAATGACAACTACGTCGTTTATCGCAGAGACCGCTGCTCTACTTTTAACAATAAGTCTGACGGAGGAGGAGTCCTAATAGCGGTATCGCGAGACATACAATCCGTTCGTATGAATGCTTGGGAGATAGACTGCGAGGACCTTTGGGTCCAATTAAAAGTGGAAATTAATAATACTCGAAAGAAACTCGCATTGTGCGCTGTGTACCTCCCGCCTCCAGTCAACCCATCAAGCTTATCAATGTTCCTGAATAAAGCCGGCAATGTACTTAACCTTATGGATGATGTCATTATGATTGGAGATTTTAATGTTGGTTTTATCGATTGGTCAAGCGTTGGTGACTTCAATTATTTGATACCTAATAACTGCAATAATACTCTGGGGAATGCTTTAATAGTCTTTATTAATTGCAACGGCCTATGTCAGTTTAACGATATCCGTAACTGTGATGGTAAATTACTTGATTTAATACTTACTAATCTCCAGGGAGCGTCAGTAAAACAAGCCCCGGATCTTCTTAGCAGACTTGAATCTAAGCATCCTAATTTATTAATTTCCGTGCAGCCAATCAATACAAATTTTTTGAAACCCAAGTGTCGTCGGGGTTATAACTTTTTTAAAGCTGACTATACGAGCATCAATGATAAACTTAGTAATATTAACTGGTCGGATAGCTTATCAGGCTATAGCGATGTTGACGAAATGGTCGATTATGCAAACAGCGAACTGTATAATGTTTTTGAAAGTTACGTTCCTAAACGTAATATAGCGCACTCCCGCTTTCCACCTTGGTTACTAAACCACTTATTAAGCTCAGACGCGAACAAATGTTTCTCGACCAGAGTAGTGCTAGTACCGGTACCGATATCGCCAATCTCTTTGCACCGCACTTCTCCTCGGTTTACGTCCCCAGTACGGCCTGTGCTCAGCGACCAGTTGTGAGTAATGGGCAATCATTGGGAGGAATTAGCGTCACCGACTCAATGGACCTTAGACAAATCAACAAACTGGACATTAACAAGGTGGCAGGGCCCGATGGCATCCCACCTATTTTTATTAAAAATGCAGTAAAAACTTAGCGTACCCTCTTGCTTTCATTTTTCACCATTCTTTGAGCACTGTCAAGTTCCTTTCGCTCTGGAAGAGAGCTAGAGTGGTCCCTGTATACAAAAAAGGCGATGAAAGCAACGTTTCCAATTATAGACCAATCTGTATTTTATCCTGCTTTTCCAAGCTCTTTGAATGTCTCGTTTACCCAATTGTTTCATCTCATTTTGAGCCAATACTCAACGACTTCCAAGACGGCTTCAGAAAGAATAGATCAACAGAGACAAATCTCCTCGCATACACGTCATATATTTCGCATGCAGTCGACTCGAGGTTGCAGGTTGACGCAATATATACTGACTTTTCCTCTGCATTTGACAGAGTGGATCACGCTTTATTGATTTCTAAACTGGAGACGTTTGGTATCTTCGGTGGCCTACTAGCCTGATTTGCTTCATACCTAAAAGGCAGAATACATTTCGTATGTATAGATGGTTTTGAATCACTGCTCTATCTTGCTCTATCTGGAGTTCCCCAGGGATCCCATCTAGGTCCCTTACTATTCTCAGTATTCATAAACGATATTGTTCAGGTGATAAAATACTGTATGCGTTCAATTTTCGCCGACAATCTCAAATTGTATATGATTGTACACTCACCAAGGGAGTCGCTACTTCTGCAAAAGGATTTAGACAGTATTAGCAAATGGTGCTCTGACAATAAAATGACATTGAATCCTAAAAAGTGCTATCATGTTAAATTTACTAGAAAAAAGTTACCATATCCCTCCAAGTATTTGTTGGATGGGTGAACTCTCGAGGAAGTCAATGAAATACTTGACCTCGGTGTCACTCTGGACACAAAACTCACCTTCAACTCTCACGTGAATAACATCGTAAAAAAGGCGTCGCAGATGATGGGATTTATAAAACGTAACAGCAAAGATTTCTCTATTAATACAAAGGTCACCCTTTATAACTCACTAGTAAGGAGTCATCTCGAATACGCTAGCTCCATCTGGAACCCTGCTACCGCCGTTCTGTCGCAGCGTATTGAAGCAATACAAAGGTCGTTTACAAGGCATTTAGCCTCCACATGCAGCGGTATATCTCATAGGGCACCGTATATCCAGCGTCTCGGGTTCTTCAAAATTATTTGCCTTAAGATGCGTAGAACTACTCACTGTCTTTTACTTCTCCACAAAATTGTCAATGGCCATACAGGTTGCACTGAACTCCTACACTTTTTATCGCTAACCGTACCTTACAACTTACCACTAAAATCCTACGGGGTCCTGATTCCAAAACCAATCTAGGGTCTAATGCTGCTATCTCCAAAATGTGTAGTGAATATTGTACGATCAACAACGCATTGACCGATATCGATATCTTTCACGATTCATTTAGCCAGTTCAAAAACAAAATTTGCAAGCACTTATATGACTGATATGATGATAATAATGAATGTAAATAGGTATCATATTTTACTCTATCAACTATTTTTTTTTAATGAACTCTATGTCGATTATGTTACGTAAACTGTGATGTTATTTGCTTTAATTATTTTAGATTTTTGTAGATTTCCATTTTTTAATAATTATGATTTGTATTAAGTAATTTATTAATTATTGTTGACAAAAAATTAATATTGCCTAATTTTATTTTTTTTAATAATTTTACTCATTTGATCTTGTTTTAAAATTGTAATTTGTATTTTCTAATTTTATTTTATTTAAACTGCTATTAGTTAAGATTTAAATGTATTCTATGATTCTCGTAGTTTTAAGTTATTTATTGTAATGAAATTTAGCTGATTATTACTTTTATAATTAATTTGCACGAAATTTTAATTTTATTTAATTCATAATCATATTTTATCGATTTAATTGTGTTTTGTAAAGAAATCAATTTTTATTATAAGTATTGTATTTGTAGAGCTATAATCGTGAATGCTGTGTCGCCTGTTAAGGTACATGCATCGGTACAAATTACCATTATTGTGTTTAACAAGGTTTAAATGCATGTACTGTTCGGTGTCCTTAATTTAAATAAATAAATAAATAAATTATAGTCGCAATTTTATTTTATTGCAAATTATTATTTGTCTATAAAGAGCGACCATTGTTTATGCGACGCGAGTTACGGGTCACGGGTTAGCGATGGACGTTGCCATGGTGTCATACTTATTTAGTCACTAATTCAATAAAATAAGACGGGCGATATACATTATATAATATGGCAAAGAAACGTTTGCCGGGAAAGCTAGTACACTATAATTTATAAGAATTAGAAACTTTGTCTTTAAAAGAGGGTAGTTGCAACTTGCAAAAGAACCACTAAGTATATCTAATGTAGGTACATTATAATAAAAATTGATTTCTTTACTTATAATAAAAATTGATTGACATACTTATAATAAAAATTGATTTCTTTACAAAACACAATTAAATCGATAAAATATGATTATGAATTAAATAAAATTAAAATTTCGTGCAAATTAATTATAAAAGTAATAATCAGCTAAATTTCATTACAATAAATAACTTAAAACTACGAGAATCATAGAATTGCAATTGAAATGCTGACCTCAGCATGGTCAAACCCTGATGTTACGCTGGTGTAGGTAAATACAAGATTTGTAGGAATGGTAATATCATTGACACATCTATAATACATGAAATAAATATACCAATTATTATTATTTTTAACAAAAAATTAAAACCGACTTCCAAGGTAAAAACAATAATAACATTAATATGAACTAAAAAGTATTAAATAATTTTTACTATCTAATAGTGCCTTTTTCCGAATTCGGCTAAACCTACTCTACTATTTCTGTACTCAATATTCATTATTTTGAAGTCGGTACCAGATAGCTGAATCTTCAGTCCTCTGACAGAATATTTAAAATTTTTTGAACTGGCACCGACTTCAAAATTATGAAGATTGAGTACAGAAATAGTTGAGGTTTAGCCGAATTCGGAAAAAGGCACTATTAGATAGTAAAAATTATTTAATACTTTTTAGTTCATATTAATGTTATTATTGTTTTTACCTTGGAAGTCGGTTTTAATTTTTTGTTAAAAATAATAATAATTTCACTCTTTTTAGTTACACTAGTACGTAAACCTTCGCGTATATTTTACGTATTTTATTACAATTTGTTAAGTGTTGAGATTTGTAAACTTTATATTTTCTAAGAAAATTTAGTTCCGCAATTCAACAACAGATGTCGTTGTTAAGCATCTGCATCGCGGTAACGCTTACTCGACGGCATTTGATATAACTAATTCGCTACAATAGTTTTTTTCTTCTCGCTCACACTCACTTTGTTGTCTTAATTGATATTACGCCAGAGGGATTAACGTCCCAGGGTAACCCTACAGAACCATAAGACCAGTTTTAGGCGTAAGACGTAGACGTCTTTTCTTTACATTAAGAGTCACAACTCACACTCACAAAATAATATATTATCAGTGAAGTGAACAGTAGTTAGTAAAGTATTCGATCTGTATAATATAAAGTAGTAAAATATTCGATCTATCGTTTGCCGCCACGCGCCGCCCGCGCGACACCGTCGCCTCTGTAGCGCCGACCGCCGTGTATTAAACAAACAGCGGGCTGATTCTGTATCGTACATTTGTGAGTTAATAACTGAGTTAGTAACGAAACGGAGGAGTGTATAACGGAAAGTGCCACTTTTTGTATTCACTTGCATACAAAAGTGAGACTTTTCGGTTGCTCACTACTCCGTTTCGTTATTAACTCGGTGATTAACTCACAAATGTACGATACAGAATCGGCCCGCAGGTGTTGTTATGTAACAATACATAATTATTATTACGAGTTAGTATATCCATACCTATGCCTTGCAGTACTACTATCTATTCTGTGCCATGAGACATTGGTGACCTTAACACGACGTGGTAATGATGATGACGACGATGATGATGATTATGATTATGATGATGAATATTAATTGCATAGTAGCATATGCTTTCTGTTCTTAAAACAACGCCGAAACTCCCAAACGTGTATCTATAAGGAGTCAGGAGTTCTCTCAGCATCTTCGAAACCATGGTATACCTTGACCCAATATTTGACTTTTTGGTAGCATATTCTTAGTACACTTCACATAAAACCAAAATCACCATATGTTTCCATATAAATTTCGAGGAGTTCCCTCGATTACTCATGGATCCCATCATCAGGTCACCACTTTTGCGAACATGGTACCAAATTGGAGTGAAACCTAATACAACAAAACAAAAATTTCGAAAATCGGTTCACAAACGGCGGAGTAATCGTTGAACATACAAAAAAAAAAAAAAAAAAAACCACAGCCGAACATATAACCTCCTCGTTTTTTGGAAGTCGGTTAAAAAAGGAGACGCACACATAATAAATAACTTCATTTACGTTTTGACAGAAAATGGAAAATGATTTATCACCTTCGCTCTTCTGATATTTTCTTTCGCCAAATAACATTTTATATGTGTTTGAGTAAGTTATTAGGATCGGTCTATAAGCCATTAGGTTGGACAGTAAGCAAATCGACTTGCTTATTCAGCAGCTGGACCAAGTTAAATTGCTGGATCGAAATTAGATCGAGCTCTTTGCATACTTGCAAAGAGCTATCGCAGAATATTAACTACCTACGGATTGTTGGAGTAGAACAAAATTTGCTGCTAGTTGGTCCACATCATTTCTTGGTATTGTAATGATGTAGGTATGGCATCACAACGACTGTCCCATTTTATCACTAAACATAGGTAGGTACTGGGTACATAATACTGAATAAGTATATACATATTTAATTGAATACAAATTATTTATTGGCGATACTTTTTGCAAAATAATAATAGTTTTTTGTGTAATCTTGCTATAATACATAAGTCTAGTTTTTTGTGTAATTCGTTTTATAAGTCGCAAGTTTTTCACTGACAGTTTTAGAATTACCCACATAGATTTATAAAATTGTCGTGGAGGTAGATTTGGAACAATTTATAAGTCTGACAGATTGAATACATTTCCACCAATCACGCACGAGTTGCGTTCCATTTTACAATCTACAATTTTATAATCTCACTAGATAAATTACAATTTCTCCGTTCACGCTGATACTTTTAAACCTTTTTAAGTCTGTAGTATTCTACAGTCTCCTTCAGTTAAATTTCTATGTTATATAAGTACTGCATAACACAAATGTTTCAAGTAAAATACAATAGCATTTTGATTAAGTAAAATCCTATCAAGGTAAGATTAGAAAACCCGTTGCGTGAAATAAGAATTAAGGATTCTTTTGGCTTTCCCGGCGGGAAGGGCAAACAAATTGAAAAAATCTCCAGTAACAGTCGCCAGGGGCACAGAATTACTTCACAATATTAGAATGTTGGCCATCCTGTTTCAATTATTCCACAATATTATCAATTTAGATATTCGTTAATTTCTAATGGAAGCGAAATTGTATTTACTTTAGCTTTAGGGGTGGATTAATTCGCCTATTTTCTTTAAAACAAAGGTACTAGACGTTATAATTTATTTGAAACGATTTAAAATTACATCGTTTTACATTTTAGTTCCGCGTTATCCACGTGCCTATTTCTTGTAAGTAAGGAAAACCTCTAGTTTAAAAATATTTAAACAAGTGTTACCAAAATATAGATATTAATAATATCCTATCACGTTATTTCTGTTGACTGCTAGATATCACTAGCCAGGCTGGAATTTTTATGTTGTTGCGAGTATGGATGTTTGTTACTATTTCACGCAAAAACTACTGAATGGATTTTAGTGAAACTTTACAATAATACTTATTATAGCTTGTACATCAGAGGAGGACAGAGAGAGAGGAGGAGGTGTTATGTTTGTTTTTTTTATGTTCAACGATTACTCCGCTGTTTGTGAAACGATTTTCAAAATTTTTCTTTTGGTGAATAGAGTATCATCCCAACTCTGGATCCATACGTAATCGAGGGAACTCCTCAAAATTTAAGTATATGGAAACATATTATTATTGTGGTCAATTTCGTGAGAAAATCTAAGAACATAATATATTAGCTGCCAACAAGTAAGATTTTGCAGCGTGGTATTATACCTACCTAGTATACCATGGCTCGGAAGGTGCTGAAAGAATTCTTGAGACTTTATGGATGAAAGTTTGGGAGTTTCGGCGTTGTTTTAAGAACGGAAAGCATATGCTAGGTACTATTACATTCACCATCATCATCATTACTACTAAGTACTTCTACAGTTACTAGTCCAGGAAAGGTTTATATTAGGGGGGGAGTGATATGAAGTTTACCGTGTCATCTAGTATGAAATGAAGATACAGTTGAAAATCGAACTGTCACTGTCAAATCTGATAATAATAATAATAATTATCTGGCGGCACGGTAGTGACCCAGCCAAGCTTTTTAGCAAAGGCACAACCGTGCCATACTTTTCTCGAAGCGGTTCGCGGCTATTTCACACCCTCTTTATCTTCGATGTTAACAAAGCTAGAGATTTAGAATTTCGATGACTAGGAGCAAGTATTAAAACTAGCTTAACCTCCAAATTACATTATATTCTGAGTAATAGTTTACAAGTTACGGATGACCAAAGTTACTACGTTTTGTCACTGACTGACAGATCATCAAAATTCTAAGGTACTTCTAGCAGACTTAGAACCTTGAAATTTAGTACCCGGATAGGTCTTTATTCACAATGAAAGGAAAAATTATGAAACCGGCCAAATTCGAGTCGGACTGGCGTAGATAGGGTTCTGTACCGTAAATTTGTATGGGAGCCCCCCTTAAATAAAAGGTTTATTTAATTTTTATTATTTATTATTAAAGTTGAAATACAATTCAGTATTTTCTGAAAATTTCAAAAACCTTACTGTTACCATTATGAAGATAGAGCAAAAAAAGCAAAAAAATAGTGTTTGTTGTACGAGACCCGCCATTCCTAAATTATTTTATTTTAATAGGACTGTTCTATTTTATAGCGACAACAAAAATACATAATTTGTGAAAAATTCAACTATCTAGCTAGCTATTGCGGTTTTCGAGATCCAGCCTGGTGACGGACAGACAGCGAAGTCTTAAGACTTTGTTATTATGGTAGAATAGTTTTAACGTGACCTAAAAGAAAAATAAACATTAAAAAAAGAAATGAAATCCCACCAAAACATTAAATGTAAAAGGAGCCAAGCAAAATATTGCATAGCTATGCAATACTTCTGTCGTAAAAAGTTTTCAGATAACATTCAAGCCAAGCGTTCAACTTATTTTGTAATTGAAATCAACATTCAGTGAATGTGTCAATAGTTTTCTTTATTTTAAAATTATTATAGTGGCTTGGCAATGAGCACTAGAGAAATAATCAGCGACTAATTGGATTTTTATGGGTACCTGCATTGACGAGATGCGTCGTTACGATAAACTAAAAAAACACATTACGCTTGCCGTCTGTGTAAGTATGAACTCCTCCAAATATGCAGTTTTATATTTGTTTCTTAATAATTATGTGCTAATTGCCGAGCCACTATAATAATTTTAAAATAAAGAAAACTATTGATACATTCACTGAATGTTGATTTCAATTACAAAATTAGTTGAACGCTTGGCTTGAATGTGATCTGAAAACTTTTTACGACAGAAGTATTGCATAGCTATGCAACATTTTGCTTGGCGCCTTTTACATTTAATGTTTTGGTGGGATAAACTATAGCATTCTATACCCAACTTCATTATAATATTTCGGCAGTTCATCATTGCTTTGAATTTCATCTTTAGAGAAAAAGAATTAAGGAACTTTTTAGTTTAGGTTTTATTAACATGCCTAATGTTAGTAAAACTCCTAATAGGAACATTAATTTTCTTGTATATATAACTTAATTATGCCACCAGCCTAATGATATTGGGTATCATAATATTTTACGACTAATAAATTGAACGATGGGCGTTTTCACACTGCGACGGTAACGACACGACACGATACCACAGAATAGATAAGGGCCACCGCACATATAATACAATTTCAAGTTGGCGGACTCTCGTACAAACTAAATTGCGTAGTGTCACAATTTAATCCTTCAGGCCCCGCGCGAGCACCGGTGATCGCGAGAACAAAAGAATACAATGGGAATTCCTAGAACCTCCGATCGAAGGATTGGACAACTTCATCGTGTACGCTGCTGCCAGCCGCAGACTTTTAGATTTAGTTGGTAACGTTGTTGCTAGCCTCGCGACGTGCGTGTTAAAATGCGTAAAAAAGCACGCTTTTATTGTGGCACTAATAAAACGAAGGCGAAAAGAAATGAGAATATTTTGGGTGCATTCAATATTAAGTGACAGAATATTAGAATTAGTACGATAGCCAGTTTGTACGATAGTTGGCCAACTTGAAATTGTATAATATGTGCGGTGGCCCTTGTGTTCTGTGGTATCGTGTCGTGTCGTTATCGTGCAGTGTGCAAATGCCCGATGGCTGTTCTTGTAATTGGAATTTATAACGACGTTTAAAATCTTACCTTAGTTAGTATTGGAGAAATATATTTACTTACAACAATTTCAAGGAAGCAAACCTTTTAATAACAAATATTTATAAAGAATCTGTTTTGCTTCCGGATAAAAATATACAAAGTAGCGAGTTGTCAATGTCAATTTGAAATTGCATTGCACTTCTACAAGCATTTGCAGGTACGTTTGCACTTCATCAGCTCCTAACACGTACGCGGGATAAATAGGTATGTATATTAATTATGCCCAGTGTATGTTTGTAGTAGTGAAATCAATCAATATTTTTTCTATGTATGTAGCTGCTTTCTATATAGCTGCTTATCTGTTCCCGGTGACGGATTAACCCTTACTCAAATTAAGCAATTGCCTAGGTCATCACGTCTGGGTGCACCAGAAAAAGCACAAAAAATCCGTCCTTAGAGCATCACGTCTCACCCAAGTATCATTACAGGCTGCTGCACTCTCACATCACCAAAAACCACACCAAAAGATGTCCTAGGAAACATCTAATATTTTTAGGCGGTTAAGGTTTTGTAAAGACCGATTCTAGTTGACAAACGGATGGAAATGGATTGCTTAGGGCATTAAGGGCCCTCTCTCCCTAAATTAGCAGGTCGATTGTCTGTCAGTGCGAATATCGACGTAAATGACATTAAAATAACATTCATAACAGTGCGCCTTGTACGGTGGCGGTTACGACGCTCGCCGCGACCATGATAGGGCGAAATAGGAGTAAAAACCTTTTAAAGGCTTAATATAATACATATTTCAAAAAAGTAAAAAAAAACAAATTATTAACTTATGTATTGCAAAGCAGTAGATATTTTTTATATATTCTTAAATAATGAAGGAGTAAAGTGGTTTCATTCAACGATTTGGAGGCGATTTAATTTTTTATTTCTTTATTATGTGATACCGATAGAAAAAATATGGCAAAACCGAATTACGTATCATATCATGTAGATTACTAATTATTTTTTTCAGATAAAATTTCTCTGTTAATGCCGATGAAAAGTTGTTTCATCTGCACGCTTTTTTCGAAAGGGCAGCCTTAAGGACGCCGTTTGAGCGCCGCGCGTTCGAAGATGTATAGGGGTAGTAGTTAGCAGAGTTTTAAAGTCGCGTGCTTGAGCAGCGCCGTTCGTCCTCGTTTGTTACAGCTTCAAACGCGCGCGCTCCAAGTTCCAACGGCGCTGCGAAACGCGTAACGAATAACGATAAAACCAGCCATAGTAGTCTTAATCCGTCACTGTCTGTTCCTCTTTACTTAACTGATTCGTTGCCACCTTCATTTCAACAAACTCATACGACAGGCCAAGTACTTTGTTCGATGACGCACCATAAGCGTCATCGGCCCTGCTAAACGATGACGCGCCACGTGCGGCATTGGCCACTGGTTGTGTTTTATGCACATTTTATTGTTAATAGGCGTAAATCAGAGATAGAAAAGATCAATTTTGTGTGCAGTGTTCGTATTAGTTGTAATTCAAATGTGAAATGGCGTATAAAGGTAGTAATTCGTACTGTTAATAAAATTTATCAGTAGTCGTCAACATTTGGTACAAATTTTTCTTAGATGTTGGTATCAATTTCAATCAGTGCTAGTTACTAGCAACTTCATCCACTTTAGTTGAAAAATAAATAACTGAGAGTAGTTGTTTAGCTATAAACATCTAAATTTGTATTAAGTCCTCTCATAAAATAGTGTATTTAAACAAATGAAATACATTTGTTTTAGATAATCATCAGGAATACCATGACTTTTCTGGATGCAGCCAGCCACCATTTACAAACATAGATGAAAATTGCTCCGAAAACGACAAGTATGAGAATGAAAATTTTCCAGAATGTAGTCAGTCAATATTGCAAAACTTTACATTGAAAAGGAAATTTGAAAGCTCTCGTACTTGCCATGACATAAATACTAACTAAACAGACAGTAGCGTAGAAAAAATTACTGACACTGATGAAGATGAAATTATTGTTAGTAAGAAAAGAGTTCTTTAAAAACGCCAATGGTAAAAAATAAGGTTTCTTCAAGTGAAACCCAAACGAATCAAGAATGTTGCACAGCCAAAAAAAAATTTAACACATTGTTTGCAAAAGATATCAGTACCGAATTTAATACAATGAACGAACTTCCTCCCATTTACGCTCAGTTCGAGCATGACTTGGGTATAATGCTAGCATTGCGACTTAGAAATGTTCCCGCGAACAAGCGGTTGGAATGCTATGAAAAACTAATTCGCACAATAAGACTATAATATATGAAATATAAAAGACAAGATCAAGATAGAATCAGTATTTTATTTAATCTTGATAGATAACAAATTTGAGAATCTAATAATATCAAAATCTAAAATGTAATAAAGAATAACAAAGTGTAACATTTTCATTTTAATAATTGTGACGTGCCAGCAATCTATATTTCTAATATTATAAATGCGAAAGTATCTCTGTCTGTCTGTCTGTCTCGCTTTCACGCCAAAACTACTGAACCGATTGTAATGAAATTTTGTACACAGATAGTGTAAAGCCTGAGAAAGGACATAGGCTACTTTTTAACTGGAAAAAGGGTTTGTAAGGTGGTGAAAATGCGTAAAGGGGTATGGGCGGAATCGTCCCCACCCATCAACACAAGTGTAATATAGATCAATTGATAGATCTTGGCAAGATGATATTTTTATACTATGGCGACTTTGCCCAAATGCATGGGGTTCTCGTGGTATCTTACGTTTAAACAAATATTTCGTTAACGTACTTATTGGCGACTAATTCCAAAATACATGCTCATTTATGTATTCATTAGTGCACAGCACCGTGGGAGAGCCATGCTTCGGCACGAATGGGCCGGCTCGACCGGAGAAATACCACGGGCTCACAGAAAACCGGCGTGTAATAGCTGTGTTTCGCCGAGTGAGTGAGTTTACCGGAGCCCGGAGGCCCAATCCCCTACTCTATTCCCTTATCTACCCTCCCCTACCCTATTATCCTATTCCCTCTTAAAAGACTGGCAACGCACCGGCAGCTCTTTTGATCTTGTGGGTGTCCATGGTCGACGAAACTTGCTTTCCGTCAGGTGACCCGTTTGCTCGTTTGCCCCCTTATTTTGTAAGAAAAAAAACAGCGGTGCTTTCAGCGCTGCTACTTTTACAGTGAACTTTATGACAGGAACACATACATCCCCTAAAGTATTATCACTTAGTTTTGTTACACCTTCTATATTTGAATAAGTAAGTATAGAAAATAATGAAAATATTTATTTAAATAAAACACAGAATACAAAAAATAATATGCTCGGTGGGGGCTGCAGAAGTTATAACTATGTTACAGCCGCTAATGCCCACCTCCAAATGAAATATTAGACAAAATTGACCCGTATTACAACTAGATCTTGGCAAGGTCTAGTAGTAATATGGTTGTTTTTTTAATATAATATATTCCCACTGATTTATCTAAAACAAATTATTTTAATTAAATAGGGGGCACTTTAGGAACACGTTGGTATCAGTTCTATGACTGTTCGTTGGTGGGAACGGAGCCCATACATTTTTGCCCATAGCCTTTGTTCAAATTAAGTTAGTTCTAAAGATTCATAACAGATGGCGCTAAGAGTCGCCTACATGATACACCTCGCTATCGCTTGCTCATAAGTCTTTCTATAAGATGTGGCTCCATATTGAGTTAGGTTTTCCGATTCTTTCGATTGTTATACACGTGATGAAATAACTCACTACTCAGTACTTTATCTATGCAGTGACGTAACCTTAAACCTACCAATGATAAATAGTTTATGGGTAAAGCTAAAGTTGTGTAATGGGGGGCTAGATAAGGAAATATTATGTGCACACTGCACAGCTGTTTTTGGGTATTTTGATTTAATTTTAAGGGGTACCGGGGTTTTAAAAAGCTTTTAAATTTGACACCAATTTTGTTGACACCGCGCGCTATAAACTGAAGTCCACACGGACGAAGTTGCGAGCAACAGCTAGTCTAGACATAAGCCAGAAAAACCTGGACAAACTGGGCAGCCAAATAAAACTTTTTAGTTTTTACTGATATTGTAGCATTGCCTACATCTTTTTCTAATTATTGTTCTACCATATTTTATTATTGGTAGTTGGCAAATGTGTCTTACCACTTGCTGAAAATCTTATACTATCACCTGTTGGTTTTTTGGGCAAGAAGTGTTCTATAACGGTACGGAACCCTTCGTGCGCGTGTCCGACTCGCACTTGGCCGATTATTATAATCCATACTAATATTATAAATGTAAAAGTGTGTCTGTCTGTCTGTCCGTCTGTCTGTCTGTCTGTCTGTCTGTCTGTCTGTCTGTCTGTCTGTCTGTTACCTCTTTACGCTCGAACCGCTGAACCGATTTTGCTGAAATTTGGCATGGAGATTCTTTGAGTCCCGGGAAAGGACAAAGTATAGTTTTTAGCCCGGAAAAATATACGGTTCCCGCACGATAAATGAATTTTGGCGCAACGAAGTTGCGGGCATCATCTAGTATAAAATAATTTCCTGCTTTTTGGTAACTTGGAAGATATTGCTGCATAGCAATCAAGCCGCCTTTTGTGTTTATATGTAGTTTATTAATAGTACTAAGTTTGTATTTCTTTATATTATGTTATGTGTAAATGCAATAAAGAATATTAATTCATTCAATATTTGTATAAAGTTCTTGTACCAAGATATTCTTTTTCACTGTAAGGAAATTAATTTTCTAAGTCATACCAATGGTTGACGATCTCTGACTTGTAGCCTTTAATTCTAAAATATGCGGCCACGCATAAAATTGAGTTCAACATGTACATTTAGACTAGGGAATTGTAATTACAGTACAATAAATTAGTTTTTTAACAATTTTTATATGCCGCGCCTGGCGCGTCATCGGCCTCACTAAAACTTTTTGAATGACGCGCTGGGCGCGGCATTGGCCACGAATCGGTTAACTTGTGGCCTTATGTTACGAAAGACAACTTGCTTTTACCATCGTACCTCAATAGTGATTTCTGGCATAACAATCTAAAACCTATTCCATATAGGTAACTAGTATTTATAGCCTTTGAGTAACATTTACCACGAGACTCCTACATAACACGTGCGAATAAAAGATTCAAAGAAAAATACAAAAGAAATAATACATTTCTGCGTAATAAAATATTCGCGAACGTTCTTATACATTGAAGGGCACTTATGAAATCACACGGGCCTATTATTTTTTATCTGACCACTAATACTTTTCCCCCATTCCGTCCGAGTGGGTATTTCCGACTCAGTGGATTTCTCTACGTATCGAGTATGATCAAATTGAATACGGCCTTCTGAATTTCTGATGTACATAGAATACCTATATTTATAACAAAATATATTATAATAATAAAAAAAAATACTTTGTTGCCTAATACCCGGTTTCAGAGGTTTTTTGAATAGGGTTCTTTTTACTAGCGCTTTGATTGGCAAGCGTAAAACAACAACACTGTTGAATAGACAAGCAGAAAAGATGCTTATTCGTAACATTTTTTTAATCGCCCGATCCGACATAAGATATTATATCATCGGTCCGATATCGTTAACGGATAGGACGATCGGAATCGGAAAGTAAATACGTCAGTTATTGTTGATTTACATTGATACTATACCTACATAAGTTTTCCGTATGCGATTTCCGAATTCTTTTCCGGTATTCGGAAATCTGAATGCATGAAATAGTAGAAAATATAGATAAACTGTGGAGTGCCGCCCACGTTGGTTTTTCTCCGGACGGAACGAATTCCGCACGTACGTTTCGAGTCGCCGGCGCGTTCGCTCGTGAAAAACGAACGTTGCGCTAGTCTCACGGAATTCCGAACACGGAAAACGAATTCAGAAATCGAATACGGAAAACGTGCGTTTGCGGCCGGCCTTAATGTAAGGCATTCGGTAGCTGCTAGACACATCTTAATTCTTAATCAAGCACCTCGTAACTGGCATCTTCCTCTGCCAGAACTGTGGAGTACCCATTCACTAACTGGCATCTTCCTCTGCCAGAACTGTGGAGTACCTATTCACTAACTGGCATCTTCTACTTGCTAGAACTGTGGAGTATCCACTATCTGGCATCTTGTACTTGCCAAAACTGTGGAGCACTCACTGATGATGTTTATCCAAATAGAATCCTCTATTTCTGATGAAATTGTAGGCCATTCCGGAATATTTTTAATCAATGCGCGGAGCCAATTCGCTCTAATGACAGCAATAACACTTTATCTACTTGTTGCTTTCGTTACCAGATACAATCGCCGAAAAACCCGGTATTTTGAACCCTACTGCTAAAGTAATAAGATTGGATTGGCCCCTGCAGACTCTTCTGTGCGTATTTAATAAATGAGATAATATTTTGGTACAAACGTACAAAATTTCATACTGCTAAAACTGGTCTCGAGATATCTAATCGTTAACTTATTGAATCAAGAATAAAGAAAAATATTAAAATAACTGGATACAATGCTAGAACCACTTTTATTGTTTCTGTGTGTTTTTAATATGAGCTATTTTATTCACTAGAGCTTTAGCTGATGTCAAAACGATAACTAATTAATAAGGCTGCCGAAAAGATAAACTCATGTCAAAGAACTTGAAAATTAAGAAAGTAGGTATAATTAATATTATGTAAAAAAATGGAACAAATATAATATGACTCCTGGAATCATAATTTGCATAATTTTCTAAGTTCACGCCCATTCATAGAACGAAGTGGTCTTCATATTATTATTTTTTGTCGTATCGCAAAAAACAACATCGCGCATAAATGAGATGCGATGTCGCAATGCAAAAATTTCATATAGCATAGCAGTCTCTACATCGGAAATTTTCACGATGCGTTCTGCGGCGTCGTAGATTTTAAATATTATGATGCGACACCGCAACGCAATGTTGTGGCCTGGCCCTAAACTCTACCTATCGGCTATCAGTCAGCGCCCGCTTAAATTAGTCCCTTGCAAGTTGCAAATAAATAATTTGATACCAAAAAGAAAATCATGATAAAAACCTAATAAAAAGCAATCACATCCCTAATCTTTCCAATACAATAAGATACAGATAAACCTCGTATTTTAAGATAAAACAATGGCTTTGTCCAAGATTGCGTAAGGTCCCCTGAGGCAGAGACGTGTTGGTAAATACGAGTATCGCACTAAGTGTGGATTGGAATCCCAATTGGTAGAAGTTTTGTTTGCTATTTAACTGCTTTCTAATATAAGAGTGAAGATTCAGTTCATTACGTTAAATCTTAAGAAGTTAGCTTGTAGAAGATATAAAAAACAACCAAAGACAAGCCTATCCACTATATGAATATACTTACCCGTTATATTATTATTATCATCAAATAGCAAGCCACGGGTACTAGTTTTAACTATAAGTTAAGGGCCTGTTTCACCACTTACTGATAAGTGCTGGATATGCTATCCACAACTTATCTTCAGATACTCCATATACTCTATCTGTGAGATAAGTTGTGGATAGCCTATCCGGCACTTATCAGTAAGTGGTGAAACACCCCCTAAATATATCGAGTTTACCTTAAAACATTTCATTAAATTAAAGTTGAGTTATCATTATATTATTTCTCTGGTTGCGTAAGAAATATAGGTAATATATTGCCATAAATTGAAAACTGCCCACTTATAGTTTGTTAGCAATATTGGTACAGGATAATAACATGGGGGCTTCTGTTTACATTGGTCGGAATGTTGCTCATACCCTCCTACGACAATGTTGTTTCAGTATAAAACACAGAAAACATTGTGAATGACTGCATACTTATGAGTTATGAGGCTATTTTTAACATAACCGCTATGCAGTGCCATAGGTTTTTCCTTTTTAGCCAAATCCATACTAATATTATAAAAAATGCGAAAGTCCATTTGTTAACTTTATATACTATTAAAAGTATACTTACAAAATTTCAGTTAAATCGCTTAACCGATTTAACTGAAATTTTGTAAGTATATTTTGAGTCTCGGAAAAGGACATAGGATCCTTTTTATTCCGGAAAAATGTACGGTTAAAACAATCCGTGTTTGGTTAACTTGGTTTGGTTTTTAGTTTGACCAGGGTTGTTCAAGTTAACACCGTTATCCTTAAAACCATCAAATGAGCCCGTCAAAATGAATAACTTTTTCTATTTGGGCTCATTTGATAGTTTTAAGGAACGGTGGTAACCGTAACACCGTATTATGTAAGTATCGTTTTTATGTTTTGACTTTAAGAAACCATAAAAGAAAATTTATATCTAGAACTAACAGATTTTTTATAATAAAGTTTTAGGCAAAACCCAAAGATGGCTTCATCGACCAATAGATTTTCTACGCTTGAAAATTCACCAATTTTTATATTAAATACAGAACACACATTCCATTTCATTTATTACTGAATTTCACCGTCTGTCCGATGGTGATCGAATAGGCTACTTGACCTAATTTTTTTCTTCATGCTAATCGCTTCATAATCATTCATTTTTACAAAAAAAACTAATATTTTAATATTTTACACAGTAGGAACCCATAAAAATGTTTATTGAAAAAAATATGCCTCTTAAATGGCGCCGAAAACACTGTCCGCCATAGTGTGACGTCATACCTACGCTTTGTATTTTAAACTCTCTTTATTGAAATTTTTTTAATGTGCTAAATGTACGAGTCTAAAAGTGCCCAAAAAATATAAAATAATTATATAAAAAATTAGAAATCATTTGTAATGTTGAAAACTTTGGGAGAAAAACTTTGGCCATTTCATTTCCCGTCTACAATAAATGGAGATAATATATATAAAACTGATGTTTTATTTGAATTATTGAAGAAAATATATAATAGGCTTATTATTATTATTTATGTACAAATAAACTTACATATAGCGAGCGCGATAAATAAAAGATATTAAATTAGTATGAGGATGACGTCACATCCAAATCGGAAGTACCGCAAAAGCGTTTTCGTCAGTACAATTCCTATTTTCATAAAATTATATTTTCAAATCGACTTTATTTATCAATCATAAGCTTTTATTTGATAATAAGGGTGAAATACGGTTTCCTAGGCCAAGTTCTACTAGAAATATGCATTTGTTCAATGAAATTGAATATAGGTCAAGTAGCCTATTGTATTTGGCGTCCAATATCTGGCTGTGACATCAGCGGCACGCCTGTTAATATCGCACTATGTCACATTAGTCTATTCACATCAAAGTAATTAGCTTAAGTCATGGAAATATTAAAGTATGGAACAATAATTCTCATACATTTGACCACACAAAAGTGCCTCCATTTTTACATAACATACGGTTCTAGGTTGATAATGTACCTACACTTATAAGGTTTACATTATCCAATTTTTGAATATCTGCTGTTAATTAATATATTGTTAAGTAATATATTTTCATGTACAGCCACTATAAGGAAAAAAAAGGATCAAAATGTTTTATTCCAATCAGCCCGGTATTGTTAGAGTCAATTTATTTTCTCACTTTTTTCCATCAGATTCTGGTACACCTACAGTAGTCCACATAACACAAGATCATCAGGTACCTACCTTTTTTTAGAGGAAATAATTCTGTGGTTTGTAAATATTGGGCGCTTTTAATATTTCATGAATATTGGTTCAGCACGGTTAAGCGGTAACAGAGATACACTTTCACATTTTATAATATGGATTTAATGGAATACTTAAATAAAATAATAGTATATATTAGTATCGATTCTTGTATCGACAAAACGAAGTCTACCCAAGTCTACCCAAGTCAGCATGGAAAAAGTTCTTAAAATACCTACATAAGAAAAGAATTTTCTTCAGTCTGTATATTTTCTTTATAAGGCAAGTAACCTGTATAGTATATGAGGGTAATATTGTTCGGTTCGGGTGGATTTAATTTGCCCGAATTCGTCGTTGTCGAAATTTACGATGCCAATCTGAGGAGTTCGATGCAATTCCTGTAGAAAATTCCGGAAAGGGTTCCGCAGTCTATGGACAATTTCGGTCTGATTTATTATGCTGCGATTAAAACACTTTTCTGGTTCGTTGTTGCAGTAGGTTGCTATGCTGATGATATGCTGAGTTGACGTAAAACTAAGTGTCCCACGAGAAACTTTTCCCTGCTACTTAGACCGTCATTAGCACATTTCCACAGGAATAAAAGCCAAGATCGATTTCCGGTTATTTCTTGGAACTTGTATTTTTTCTACGAGAGTTAAAAGTCGGTGATGCTTTTGTGGCGTTCTGTGAAATATTCGAAACACTGTATTTAGTAAAAAATACGTTTAAACCATTTCAATTTTATTTCAATGGTTTATACTATACCATAGATAGACTATATATACTTTACGATAGACTATACGTATTATAATAAAAATATAAATTAGGTAATACCTAATTTATATTTTAATTATATTTAAATACAAGCTGTCCCAGCAAACGTTGCTTTGTCATAGTATAAAGTATTTCGCCCATATTATTTTATTGAAGTGGCTAAATAAGTATGTCGCCATGGCAACGTCGATCGCTATCTCGTCGCACAAACTGGTCGCCGTCAGTCTCAGGTTGTATTAATTCATTATTATTTATTCAACAAATGCACTTATCAATTTTTAAAGTACCGAGTAGCCGATTCTCAGACCTACTGAATATGCATATAAAATTTGGTAAAAATCGTTAAAGCCGTTTCGGAGGAGTACGGTAACTAACATTGTGACACGAGAATTTTATTTATAAGAAGAAGAAGAAGATAAGATAATTTCTCAGTTTAATTCGTCTCTTTAGGTTATGTTAGAGTTTTTCAAACTCTAACTATCCTATCCAAACATTTTTGCAACGATTCCTAAAACTAGGCTCTTTTAGGACGCGTTTAAAAATTTGGTCGTCAGAATTTTAAATCAGTATAATTATAATATGGATTCTATTGGACGACGGAATTTATTATAATATAATCTAGTGCTCCACTATTTTCATCTTTAGTATGCAAATGTTCATAACTCCGTTAAGCCGGGATCAAATCCGGCCAAAACTGGTTAAATCCGGCTGAATCCGCCTTTGTACGAAACCTACGAATCTATTTCCGGTCGGAAAGGAAAAGGGCTTTATACGGTTATTATTATTACATCCATCTGCTTTATTGAATTAGATAATAACAATAATATTATCGTGAGTCGTAACCATATTGTGATGTGGGTACATATTCGGACATTGTTTTAGATTGGTCCCATGTTCAAACGTTTAGGATTGTGAGGACTTTTGGACTTTATTTTTATTATAAAAATTAAAGGCCGGCAACTCACCTGATGTTACGAGTGTCCATGGGCGACGGCAGTTGCTTTCCATCTGGTGACGCGTTTACATGCTTGTCCCTTAGTTAAAAAAAATCTGCAATAGCTGACCCAGCCAAAGAAGTTGCAAGTAGTTATGCATAATTGATTCTCAGACCTAAACGACAACCACATAGTACAATTTTACGTCAGGCTTGTCAATTTTACATTGCTTGTATGCACGCCCCGCTTCGATTGGTTCGGGTGTGATCCGACCCTAATACGGCCTTGAAACGTCAACTAGTGTTAACCAACAAACCAGTCAACGGAGATCTTTCATCGATGTAACTTGTAAGACTTGGAAGTGATCCATTTTGTTTGTTTTGTTCGCGAAAGAAAAAGGACATAGAAAAGTTTTTGTCATGGCAAAATACACGGTTTCTACGAGAAACTTCAATTTTTACGTAAACAAAGTTGTGGGCAGCATAATTTTATCTAATATATATAAATCTCCTATCACGATGTTTGTCCGTGATGGATTCCTAAACTACTTAACCGATTTTAATGTTTCTTTTTTTAAATGTGTGCTTTTTTCCAACTTGAGAGATAGGATAGCTTAGATCTTTAATTAAAGTCGCAATTTTATTTTATTGCAAATTATTTGTGTAAAAGGAGCGACCATTGTTTATGCGACGCGGGTCACGGGATAGCGATGGACGTTGCCATGGTGACATACTTATTTAGTCACTAATTCAATAAAATAATACGGGCGATATACTGTATATAATATGGCAAAGAAACGTTTGCCGGGAACAGCTAGTCTTATATATAAAATTCTCGTGTCACAATGTTAGTTAACGAACTCCTCCGAAACGGCTTTACTGATTTTAACCAAATTTTATATGCATATGTGACATACTTATTTAGTCACCTCAATAAAATAATATGGCAAATATATTATGGCAAAGTAACTTGCCGGGACAGCTAGTAATAACATAATAATTTAATGAATATATTAGCCTTCTGCGCCCCGCTGTTTAAAAGTAAAAATAAAGTAGTATAATTTCCGATAAAATGTTTTCCCGCAGTAAAATGTAGCCTATGTACATCTGACATCCTGGATTACAATACAGGATGTCCCCTAACTTCATACCCATCATAATCACTTCAGCCGTTTAGAAGTGAAGAAGTAACAAACATACAAACTTACAAACTTTCGCATTTATTAGAAATGCAAAAGTTTGTAAGTATATATTAATAGTATGACTAGCAAGTATGAAATGATTAAAAAAAACTACAAATGCAAATGTAATTAAATCTCAAAGGAAATTAGCATAATTTTTCATGCGAAAAGCTCTTAATGCTCTACATAATATTTTCATTAGGTACGGTAATTCAATTTCTTTGGTAATTAACATAACATACTCGTTACAAAGTCGGTAAAAACAAGTTCTCGCTCACTTTAAACTAATCCATACTAATGTTATAAATGCAAAATTGGTCTGTCTGTCTGTCTGTTACCTCTTCACGCCCAAACCGCTGAACCGATTTTGCTGAAATTTGGCATGGAGATACTTTGAGTCCCGAGAAAGGACATAGGATAGTTTATATCCCGGAAAAATGTACGGTTCCCGCGCGATAAACGAATTTTGGCGCAACGGAGTTGCAGGGGTCATCTAGTTTAAAATAAGTTCTTATTTTGTTTTTTTTTTTGTAACCGTAATAAGTCGGATAAACCAAAATAATATACTAATGGCCTGTTTCACCGCTTCCTGATAAGGTGCCCGATAGGGTTATTTGACAGATTTTCCATACTCCATCTGTCAAATTAAGTGGTGGATAGCCTTATCAGGAAGCGGTGAAACAGGCCCTTAGTCTACATTTTATTTTATTACTGTATCTTGGTTACATAATACACAGCTAGGTACAATTCGTTAAATGCATAGGAACGGTATATTTTTTCATGAAAAGTACAGCAGTAAAAACTGAATATTTTTGTATTCAAATAAAAATATTTTTAGAGGATAAAAACTAATGTTTATTCGGTACTCGCAAGTTTTAACTTTTAAGTAAATATTTAGATAGTTCGGTTATTTTTTAGCAAATGAACTTTGTTGTAAAAAACTCATTCAAATAAATGCAACTAACCTTTTATCCCGGGTAGTTCCCGAACCGGTAGTAGGCACCTGCGTTATAGTTATCTTTGTTCGACGACGTTCAGAGAATATTTGAAAAAAATTATTACTATAACTTACTTAATCAAACTCCAACTCTCAGCTTTGAAAGCCTTCAAGAATAAATTATATATACAAACCAGTATAACTTGAACTCCACAAAACCACCACAATAACACAAAATATGTATGTTTGTTTATGTCACCCGCGTCGGAAGGTCAGTCAAATTGGACACCGCAATGCCGACTGCACCAGCCTGTCAGATTATCATTGGCAGCGGACGAGGTGTAAAATTAGGCCTGTGACGTAGCACAGTAACTACACAGTTTAGTTTAATAGGCCTATTAAATATTTAGCCAATGACAAACATCCTCGACTATACTTGTAAAGGTAAACCTTCTGTCGATGGCAAGAAGTAGACAAGATTGTTAGTTGTAGAACTGGGAGTAGAGTTAGCTTTAACGACTTGAGCTAAGACCAGCTTAAGTCGTAAGCTAACTACTTCAACTAGATAGTTAAAAATTAATATATTGTTATTTTGTTAGTTATTTTACTATCTTATTCATATCACAAGTAATAAGGCGAAGGTGCGTTGTGAGTGTGTATGTTTTAAATACTACTTTCCGCAAAATCTACTAGATTTTGATAGTGATGGTAGAAAATATTTTAGACTTTAAATGAATACATAGGCTACTTTTTACCCCGAAATATACAGTTTACGGCGGGATATAGAGCCTATAATTAAGGGCGTTCCGTCCGGAGATTCCGTAATTGATCGTATTTAAAACCTTATAAGCTCATAATCTGAAAGCTACAAAGTTATAATAAAAATACAGCAATAATCTTCAGTATATCAACATTCCTTTTGTCGCTTAAATTTTCTATTTTTGTTTCTTATACTCATGATATCAGCTTCCAAAGTAATACCAATTTGTTAAAATTCAAGCATACATTCAGCATCTCCTTAGGATTTACAAATTACTTTTATTTGCAACTCACGCCAATAGATCGACAATATCATAAACTACATATTCGCCGTTTTAAATTTTTTTTAGGACAATTTTGAACTAAGATAAGTAAAAATAATAGGGTTTTGGCACGATCTCGGCAACGCGGCAAATGTATGGCCAAGGTCGTTTGCTCGGGGGACGACCTTAGTAAATACAAAATATACATATCGTTAAATATAAATCGTTAAATAAGTTTTATTTAAAAGTGTATTCCATATTTTTGTAGGTTTAATATAAAAATGTCCGATTGTACTGTAAATAAAATGGATCCTTTCAAAGAATACTCTAGAAATAAAAAGAACGGGGAATGCAGCAAATGAACCAATAAATATATCCGGGGGCTATTCGAGGAGAGCTCCATCTTTATTGATAATTCATCTCCATCATTCTTTATCATTTATTTCGCTCGCAATTTTCACTACTTACTGCCTTATAAACACTATATTTACAATGTGCAGTGAGGAGCGATAAATATTAAAACAAAAATGATGAATTATTCCAATTTGATCGTACCATGTGGAGGATTTATTCTCTCTCAATCTCCTTTTCTATGAATTTCTAAACTACCTTAATTATAAAGTCAGCTAGGCTTTTAGCTAGTGGTTTAAATCATTGTTGCTAATTTAAATCGCAGAACATAAAGATAATCAGCACCAATTTGAAAAAAAAACGTACCTATTCATATTATTTTTATGTATGCTAGATATATTCTATTCTTTTTCATGTAATTTATACTATTCAAAAATAAGTTTTTCTATCTTTCTTTATATTTTATCAGTATCCCATATTACCGCACCGTCTCATACCTAATACCTCACGTATTCTCACAAGATCATTCACTTAGCTCTCAGCCCAGATGTAGTCGTAAACGCACCGAGAACGTGCGTTCTTTACCATAGACTTTATATTACTGCCATAGACAAACCTTTTTATTAATTACAAAACCCCTATGGGTCCGAACCTCTGGAGGGGTCGCGAAAGCTTCTGAAGGGGGTGCGCCAGAGATCTAGAGAACTATTTCAGTAACTATGAAGATTTAAATATATATATATATATATATATATATATATATATATATATATATATATATATATATATATATATATATATATATATATTAAGTACTCCCGCTTAATATTATATTAATTTTACCAAAGGATATATATATCGCTGGGAAAAGAGGATATCAGGGATTTCACGATATCCCTAGGGATATCACGAACTCGCGGAAGATACCGAATATTCTTGTTTGTTACGTCTTCTTACTAAAAATATCTAGTGATATGTCATTTCACTAAACTAAATCTAGTGAAATGTCAGAAACGCGGATACCGCCGAATAAAAATCGAGCCACTCATTTATCTCGCTCGCTCTAGTTCCCACACGTGACACGGGCACTAGTGGGAGTGAAACAAATGCGTCGCTCGAGCTGGCGCGGCTCGTCTAGCCTGGAGACAGACAGACAGACTAACCCCTTGGGTACGGAACCGTAAAAACTAGGATAATCGAAGAGCTGGAGTACCTGTAGTACCTGTGCCTGTACAAGAGCCTAACCAAACTAGAGATCGAATTGCCACCTTTACAAAAAATATTCAACTTGGTCGGCCGCTTCATTTGACGTCGAAAATCAAAGGTCTGAAGTATTTGATGAAGAACCCTCAGCTGGTTTCAACTGTATGATTCAGAGATGGTGATGCCCTCTCAGATCTGCTATAGTTGCATTACACGTGTGATAATAATAATAATAACTCCCACTCTGATTTTGTGGTGACGGTGGCCGGTTTCATTGAAACCAGGCCAAGAGTAATTTTATAGTGCCCAAGTGTGTGCGCAGTACTCAAGAGCAATCTCTATATTCCTTTACTCGCATAACCCGGTGGGACGGAAGACTGATACGACCGGCGAGAGATCAGGCGCAGGACCAACTTTTTACATGCCCATCCAACGCATGGATCATCTAACATCTTACTTGTCAGCTTCAGATTTTAGATGATCCTATCAAAGTACCCGTGTGTATACTAGAGCAAGCGAGAGAAATGAGTGGCTCGATTTTTATTCGGTGGTATCCGCGTTTCTGACATTTCACTACATTTAGTTTAGTGAAATGACATATCACTAGATATTTTTAGTAAGAAGACGTAACAAACAAGAATATTCGGCATCTTCCGCGAGTTCGTGATATCCCTAGGGATATCGGAAAATCTCGGATATCCTCTTTTCCCTGCAACATATATATATATTCATAAACATACGTACGTCATGATAAAAAGGGAAAAGATGGGGGCTCGCGATACAGACTTAATAATTAATTACTTAAGACAATGTTTGTTGTAATTGGTTGAGTGTATAGTTGGTTCTTGGTCAACACATTTTTTTTGTTACACATTTTTTATTTTTAAGGATTGCACAAACCTACGCGACCAAAGTGACTGCGAAGCGGTAAGGCCTACCGCGCGGCGGACGCTGCCCATGTAATCTTATGGCGCTGTGCACACCTGCACGACCGCGACGCGAAATGTTCGCGTCGGCAAACGGAACGTGCGCGTCAAGTTGTCAGACGCGTGTTTTGAAGTGTACATAACTAGACTTCTTTTTTATATTATTTTCTAGAACTCTTTAGTTTATGATTTTTTTATTTGTATACGTTTTGATAGATTGTGTCATGATATTATTATATTATATTCGACGACCTCTGTGGCTCAGTGGTAAGCGCGTTGGACGCTCAAGCCGGGGGTCGCGGGTTCGAATCCCGCCGACGGAACAAAAAGTTTTCAATGTTCCCGGGTCTGGATGTGTAATAAAAAATCTTAAATACGTGTATAGTATAAAAGCATTAAATATATTTCCGTTGTCTGGTACCTGTAACACAGGTCCTTTAGGTACTTAGCACGGGGCCAGACTGACGTGGTGTGAAGCGTCCATAGATATTATTATTATTATTATATTAACGTTTGACGGCTCGCACCGTAGTCGCGCAGGTGTGCACGGCCAGTTTCACGTTGCAGACGCTCCCGTATCGCGTACCGCGTCCCCTGTCACTGACGCTTAGGTTTGTTTTTAGCTTTATTTCTGTTTATTGTTGTAGGCTATAACCGTATATCTAAAACATATAGCTTAAATGTGTAGACATGGCGTCAATTTATCAGAATGTATGCCGATACATTCTTATAAATTGACGCCATGTCTACACTTTTAACCCGTTCTAAGATCTTTATTCTGACCGAATGGCCGCAACCCAGTTGGCGCGGGGTGCGCACGCGCCGACAGACACGCGCGGTTTGCGGTCACACCTTATTATAGGTCGCCAGGTATTTAATGGTCATTGTTATAGCTACTATTTACTAAATGACATTTAAAAGTTACTAATACTATTTCACTACGTATTCTTTTCGTCTGTATTCCCTTGAATACTTGAATAGGTCAAGTTATTTTCATAAGGATTAGGTAGAGTAAGCTAGAACTCGTAATGACGGTAATCGGCAGGGTGGGATTACAATGAAAATACGTAACCCTACTATACAGGGGTGTAACAAAATATATAGGTAATATTATATAGATTTGACTGTGAAAGTAGCAGTGCTAAAAGATTTACTTTTGACTCTATGTTTCTCTGAGAAACTAATTTTGGCGCAACGCAGCTACGGGCAAAACTACTTACTTATAAACTTCAACCTTTATCAATTTCTTTGAAGATGCTATATTCAAGAACATTTATTACTTTATAACCAAGATAAATATGAATTTATACATTAATCTTAGCAAAGCGGCCGTACCGAAAATCTAATATTGTAACGGGGAGCAAATTATGAAAATGTCTTCACAAGTTTGGCACCTGATTTTTGTGAGCACCGTTTGATCGCAGGCGCGCATTATCATAAGATATTAGGAATATTAATCATGGCTGACGGCGGGCTTGCGATGTTGATACAGGATAGATAAAGTATGATAAATCTTTCGAGAAATATTAGATTTAGTTTGTAAGTCGAATTATTTGGGTTTGTGATGTAGGGGGAAAAATACAAACGCTGTACCTTAGGTTTAGCATTTCTGAACTTGGTCGTGTTAACGGTATATTTCTGAAACTGATCATATTAAGTAACCTAAGAACTTACTTCAACAATTGCACATGTTAGTTTTAATACTTATATGACTTTTACTTCATGGTAATTGGGAATATTATGCAAACTTCGGAGCAGAGGACGCTACTAACACGAACAACTAATAATCCAACCAAAATCCAACTTGTAATATTGATAGACTTTTTAACCGACTTCCAAAAACGAGGAGGTTATATGTTCGGCTGTGGATATTTTAGTCTAGTGCGAAAACATTGCAGTATTATATTATCTTATTCGTATTACTTTTGAATTTGGTTATGACGGTAAGCGAAAAACTACGAGGACGATCTCTACTTTGAAATCGCATTACGTAGAGGTATGTGGTTACCTATTCCCTAACTGATACCTATACCTAAGTATACCTAAGATAGAGCCTCTTATTGGTACGACGCCTTTGGCAGTGTATTTGCCTTTCACGATGCCCTAGAGATATTTTCTTATAAAATGTTTTTCTCAGAATCGGAAATGTCTATAACTCTTCATTAATGGATAGACAGGGTAATAAATGTAAAATGAGTAATATAATACTTTTGGGTGTGCATATGTGTGCTTTTACTTATTTTACTTTTTTAATAATTGTACAGACAAAATTATTATTATTGTGTTATGACTTATGAGTTAAGTATAATTTACACAGAGCCAGTACTGGCTCTGTGTAAATTATACTTTATGACTTATGATAGAAACTTGGAAGTTAGTTCTTTCAACGCTGCTACTTTGACAGTGAACTATATAAGGGACACCTAACAGTTATACACCCTAAAGTATTATCACTCATTTATAACACAGCCTGTATAGGAATAATTACTCGTCATATATAAGAAAATAATTTAGGTTAATCTATCTTTTGTATTATGCCAGACCTATTAAGATTGGCGCGTCATCACTCCAAAAGTAATTATGATGGAATGATATATCACAGAATTTATTTTAGCTCCGTTCTTATTTTTTGGGTAAAGATTTTGTTCATAAGTGTTAGATGTTTGTAGGTAAATTTCTAGAAAATAAAATATGTAGATTTTCTTTTAATAAAGACTTTCAAAGGAGACAACTATAAAAAAATATTGTAATCGGTACTTTGTGTGGCTTAAATACTTAGCATAAAACCTTATAAATAATTACTAAAGAATGTAAGATGTATAGTCCTAACTCCAAAATTGCTTAATCCTTCAAGCCCCATAAGAGCACCGGTAATCGCGACAACAATAGAATAACAATAGATTTCCAAGAATCCGTACTTAGCATTTAAAACCTTAATTATTACTAAAGAATGTACGATGCTATTATAGACAGTACCTATAGACTTAAGATTGCTTGTGGCTTTCGACAATTAACAAAATAACATAATAATTCCTAAAGACATTAGAAACCTGAAATAGTTTAAGTAAGATTAAATATACGGTGCACTACATGCTCCATCCATAAAGAACTAGTATCAAAACGTTAGATAAAAGCTCCATTTCAAAGTTTCTACGATCGTTCTTAACGTAGAGTAGGTACAGTTGAAGACTGATCCTTTTTATCACCTTACCACCTTATTTCTCGGTGACAAAGCTCAGAATTGGTCCCCAGATATGTCTTCAATGTACCTCTGCGCTATTCCACTGATATTGCAGGAGATATTGGAAAAATGACGTCTTTAGGTTATATAATATTGATATGAGCTAGATAATATTATCCGGGTCTCTCCATTCATAGGTTTTGCGGCTGATCGTCGGGTTTATATTCATCCATTCGTATTTTTAATCCAATTTATGGCAGCTGTTGTATTTTAAAATAGGTTATTCTATTAATTTATTAGTCCATCTGTGTTTACTTAATGTAACGACCACATTAAAAGACATTAAATGATTCAATGAAGATATTTGAATGAAAATGTTCATTAATTTAAGTTTCATAGTTATAAAATTTCTATGGACGAACAAATGCTGATTGACTATTAGACCAATGCGACGCACAGACTAAAGTTTTACTTCTAGTTAGAATTATGATATTCCCACAAAACGTTGTTGGTTTGATTAATTTCGTAATTTCAGTACAAGTTTTGTTGACAAGAAAAAATATTTTTCGTTTGCTACTTTATAATAATCACATAACACAAAATGCTGATAAAGACAATATTTCCGTTGCCCATTTTTATGGCCCTTATTTTTTAATTCCTTTTTTGACCCTTAGCTGTCCAGAACTTTAAACCTAAAAAAAAACAACACTCAACATTTCACATCATCATCAAGCACTTACCATCAGCTCCCTCCGTAGCTTGTCCAGCTCGTGTGCCGACGGCGGTGCTGGCTGAACCCTCCCCCGCCTCAGCTCCTCAAGCTGCCTCGTCAACTCTTCCACTTTCGCCACCGCCACAGACAACTCCTTCTCCTTCTCATTGAATAACGCCCGGATGGATTCAAGGTCACTCGCTGTAAAGAAAGAAATATGACATAAGTTTTTTTTATGCAATAAGGGGGCAAACGAGCAAACGGGTCACCTGATGTAAAGCAACTTCCGTCGCCCGTGGACGCTCGCAATATGAGCTGCAGGTGCGTCGCCGGCCTTTTAAGAGAGAATACGCTCTTTTCTTGAAGGTTTGCAGGTCGTATAGGTCCGGAAGTTTTTCTAACAATGTTAAAACTAAAAAGCCCTGAGGAGTAAGGGACAAAAACTATAATATGATGAATTTGACTGTCTTCAATTCAGACCGCAATTAAATGTATTATCAAAGAAGTTGATTCCTAGGCAGATCGGTAAACTACGTAGTTTGGTCGTAAGTCGTAACCCAGCCGACAGATCACAATAATTGTTAGTTAAATAATTGCTAATTATTAGCATTGAATTGATATGATCCGACCAAATGGTTGGTCTATCAACAGCCTAGGAATCAATTTCCTCGATATAAATTATTTAAAACAACAACGTTCACAAATGAATAAAAAAGTTATCGGAAAGCTATAATCATATTCATTCCTATACTCCGAGAATTAAATATTACATAGACCACTTCAGCGCCAGCTGCGGCCAATTTAAAAGCTCCATGGGAAATATCGGAGCTTTCAATTACAGGACACAATGAGAGCTTTGTCTGTGACGCTTTACCGACTATCAATTAAAATTTATACTCGTGTTTATTTTTTTATTTGTTTGAAGTTATAAATAACTTTTTATTTTTAATACTGCCCCTATTCTCAATTTTACGCAACACTAAAGCAGCTTTAAAGCAGCTTCATTTCGTGGTCGACCTAATGCATCCCATATTAAACAGCAAAATATTACTGTCATAAAATACTTCAAAACGTACGTTGCTTTTACTTTATATGAGAACTAGATGACGCAAAAAGTAAGTATCCAAAGTCTTTTCCCGGGACTCAAAGTATCTCCACGCCAAATTTCAACAAAATCGGTTCTCCAATTTTGGCGCGACAAGGAAATGAAATGAAATGAAAATGAAAATGAAAATGAAAATGAAAATGAAAATGAAAATGAAAATGAAAATGAAAATGAAAATGAAAATGAAAATGAAAATGAAAATGAAAATGAAAATGAAAATGAAATGAAATGAAATAATGTCACTAACTATTGCAATCAGAGACGACGATTTTTAAATAATTGCTTTACTGCGATTAAATGAAGACTTTTGCTTCAGCCAAAATATATAATATTGTCTGTCAAACTGTTCATCAAATTAAAATTAAATTATCTAAATATCCTCTGAGTGCATCAGCTAAGGTCATAGAATCAGAACACTGAAAATATCAG
This sequence comes from Polyommatus icarus, assembly GCA_937595015.1. Lineage (NCBI taxonomy): Eukaryota > Metazoa > Arthropoda > Insecta > Lepidoptera > Lycaenidae > Polyommatus > Polyommatus icarus. The sequence goes on along the minus strand of OW569335.1, from coordinate 7,851,598 downwards.
AACACATTCTATTTGTGTGCTTATTACACAAATATAAAAGTTTCAGAATTATTTTAGAATATAAAGTACGTAATAACATTCAGGAAGTTAAACGAAGTTAGATCGTGTTAACAACACATTTTGAATAAAAACTTTAAATGATTAAACTTTATATATTGCAAGTGAGTTCTGCTTTTTATTTTTTCATACAGCAGCACATAATATAAAGTACTTTAAAATAGGAATGATTCATAATATTTTCTTTTGTAAGTTTGAATAGGGTTTATTTTTTATAACGTTTTGAAATATACTTGTTATTTCAATAAAATGGTTTTATTAATCGTAGTGAAAAGTTAGAAGTTATTTTTTTTTAATACTCATTAATAAGATAGCACTAAGCATTTGAAACGTTGATTTCTTTTAATCCATACTAATTATACTAATATTATACTATAAGTACTTACTATAATATTATAAATGCGAAAGTGTGTCTGTCTGTCTGTTTGTTACCTCTTCACGCCCAAACCGCTGAACCGATTTTGCTGAAACTTGGTATGGGGATACTTTGAGTTCCGGGAAAGGACATAGGCTACTTTTTATGTCGGAAAAATGTACGGTTCCAGCGCGATAAACGAGTTTTGGCGCAACGGAGTTGCGGGCACCATCTAGTAGTATTATATAAACTATATATGAACATAAAAGCTAATTAAATATACAGGATGTAACAAAACTAAGTGATGGGTTCCCTATAATATAGAGTTTTTCACCTTTGTATGGTAAAATGAATTGCTCAAGCAAATCACAAAAGTGTTTGCTATTTCAGCGCTGCTTCTTTCACAGCCAACTCTATACACGGGTGACGGGACACAACACCCTAAACTAGTACTTAGTTTTGTTACACCTTGTATATAAATTAATGATGATGATCATGAAAGCTTAAGTTTTCTGAGTATGTTTGTATACTTTGTAAGAGAATACTTCGCATATTGGTCTAGAGATAACAACGCTCTATCCTCGGATCGCACAACGCTCTTAAGGCACTTAAGATAGTCCCTTCTTTTATAACCTTTCAACATATTTTATCGAAATAACTACAGTATTAGAGTTCATTTTATGTTTTATATAAACACATAAACATGCAAATATTAAAGTATAAAATATATTATTTTAGATGCAGTAAAATAAATATTATTTTTCCCGGTAGCAATAGAATCTTTACTAATATTATAAAACGGAAGAGTTTGTTTGTTTATTTGTTTGTTTAAACGCTTTAATCGGATTATAATTTTTCAAATCGGTCTGATTTGAAAAATTATTTCAGTGTTAGGTAGCTCATTTATTGAGGAAGGCTATATAATATATATTATCATTTATCATTTATCACGCTAAGACTAATAGGATCGAAGAAACAGAAGAAAATGTGCAAAAAACGGGGATTTTTTAAAACGGCTTTAAATCTCCCGAACCACTGGAGCAAATTTTATGTTATTTGGCACAGATATTAGAGAGGACCACGTGAAGGGACATAGGCTATTTTTGCGAGAAAATGTACAGTTTCCATCAAATTCCTAAATTACGCAGACGAAGCCGCGCGGAACGTCTGTATCAATAATATTAAATAGAGGCAACTCGACAAAATAGAAGAAAAGCCATCTCTACGAGCGTAGCGGTGCTACAAATTTTGTGAAATAAAATAGGAAGCTTTTTTTCATGAAGTGAGCGCGAAACTTGAAAGAATTATAAATTCCTATAAAAAAATATATTTACGGTAAAAATAAATTCTTATTTTCTCTTTTGTGTCCACAATCGCAAATATAAGGAGTGTATTTTTAATGTGAAATATCCTGTGGGTCTAAGAATCAGTCACTATTTTAATACTTTGAGCACGGCGACCGAATCAAGAAATTCCGTAACGAAAAAAACCTAACACCCCTACTCCGACCGGAACAGTGGTGTGGCGTTGCCGCTCCGCTTTTCCCGTCGGTACAGCGTTGCCGTGCATCGTCTATTACTTATACTAGATGTATGCGAATTATAATAATAACATACATTGATAAAAAATGGTATGCAATAGCTTTACCGTGGCATTCCCCGAGAGCCACACGTATTTTTTTTTATCCTCAAAATAATCTTGTAGCATACCAAACAAAACATAGTCCTCAATCGTGTTTATCTTTGCTGACAATGTCAGGAATGATCACTGATCTCCATTATACAAGTACGCTGGACATAGGAGTCAGCGCCCCCAATGCGGGGGAAGAGAACTAAATCTGACGTAACTTGCAAATGCCCGCTCAATCGCTATAGGTTGTAGAAACCAAAGAGAATATAATCACTACGGCGGTAGAAACTAGTATTAGTTCCAAGCACTCCCACTACAGCTATCAGCGCCAATATGGCGACTTTTAAACGTCATGTTTACGTCAGATTTAGTTCTGTTCCCCCGCATTAGGGCGCTGATTCCGCTTGAAATAGGCACAAAAAACAGCTGTCATATCTAAGAGTATCATGGGTACAGCGTACTTGTATAGTGGAGGTCACTGGGAATGATTCACATAACATTATTATGGCAACACAACGTTTAGCGGATCAACTCTTCATAAAAATACTAGCTGAGCCCCGCAGTGTTACTCGCGGTTTATAAGAAAAAAATTAACAATTGTGATATAAATTGTGTTAATCCAGGGTATCAACTAACTCCACACCAAATATCGCTCCAGCCATTTAGACGTAAAGAAGTAACAAACATGCAAACTCACAAAATTTCGTCTTTATTAGTGTGATATGTCCTACCGACCATTACACTTGAGGTATGTAATAAATAAATAAAAGTACGTTATAAGTATGGAATGGGTAGCATAAAAATTCAAGGACCTAAAATTACTTTCGACCGGCCATTTCAGCTTTGAAATAAAAATGTTTCCCCACATCACGATTATGCCGGGTTATTTGCGCACATTTCGGTTACACATTTATTATATTTACAGCTTTTATTACCTTGGGATAAGCTGTAGAAAAAATAAATTTTGTATCCGTTGTATCCAACACATAATATGTTGGATACCGCTGTCGATCCTGGCGACACAGGAGATACAGTGGTGGGAATGTGTGGTGGGCCAAAGCCCGATAAAAAAAACCGTTGTGGTTGATATAAACAGTATTTTTTAAAGCAAATTAACTTTAAATACTGCAGTGTTATAATTTTTAATGTCCGTAAACCGTATGGTAGCACAAGCACATAATACGGCACATCGCAGCGTAGTCGACCTAGCTTTGTACTCGTAAGATGTAATTATACAAGTATTATTCAATATTCAGCTTTGAAACAATAATTAAATATAATCTGATACTAAAATGGTGCTATGGTACCAAGTGATTAGGTATCTTCTTAGCACCATTTTAGTACCAGATGATAGAGTGTTATACATCAATCATTAGAAAAAATAAGAAACCCTCAAATTGTTTCTTATTTTAAGAGTAAATTTAGCTGAGAACACTCTCAATCACATCCGCTTTTACCTAGATCGAAAATTATGAATCCATTTCTAACCGACTTATAAAAAGGAGGAGGTTATAATATTATGTCTGTGTTTTCTTTGAAACTACAAATACAAAGACACGTCACCACATGACTTTGTTCCAAAATTTCTCGTCAGCGAAATCAGCGAAAATCTGTAACACAAGTAGTGTTACAGATTTTCGCTTGTCTCATGGGCATAACACAATAATTAATGACAAAGTTGGCAAAAACCGCGGGGTTGTTTACAAGCGAGCAAAATTTCTCTCAACATTGACAAGGATCGATCGCCCTCAGGTTTAGGGATCTTACAACTTTTGGCTGAAACAGATGTAAGAATGTTTGTTGCATGCCGACGTCTAAAAAAATAGTCCGCTGAATTTTGTCCACTGGAAGAGTTATCATTAGTTAATGGTATTAATCTGATTTATTTTGATTTTAGAGGATTTCATTTTATATATTATAATACGCTCTTATAGCTTACAATAATTGCTTTTAAAGGCTGAAAGATCACTAGTGCACCTAATAAGAGTTGTTATAGCACAGAGTACTATAATACTGTTGTAGCTTTAAATACTCGGTATTAGAGGCTCCGCGCCGCTCCTGCGAACTGCCAAGTAAGGAATTCCGTGGAAACCATACAATTTTCTTTAAAAAAATGAATCTATGTCCTTTTCTAATATGCCTTCACTAATCACATAAGTACTTTGTAAGGTTACCGTTTTCAAACTATTCAGCTTTATACTTAATATGTGTAGATTGGCAGGTATATTATATCCTGATACATTTACCAATATAATAGGTATTATAATACACGACTCCCATAAGCTTCTAAAATATACATAGAAATGAGTTCCACATGATATCATCTACCGATCACGTACACTTTTGTCAATCATGAATCTTTGAGCCGAATGTATTACGACCAAAAAATATTCCGTAAAGGCACGCGCACGATTTCACCACAAAGCTATAGAAATAGGCTTAAATATGTGGATAAAAGGAATCTGTTTGAATTAGCTTTTGTACATTAATATTATAAAGGTATTTTTAACGTTGTTTGTCGACCGATTTCGGTAAAAAATTGACTAAATATTATACAGATAAAATATATTCTGTTCCTACAGTATACAAAAACAAAACTTTTCTTATCGTAAAAAAGAGAAAATTTTGTTTTGCCAACCTTCAATCTACATTATAAAAATAGGAATAGGAATAGAAATAGGAATTCGAAATTTAAAACGAACTGCGATTTCAAGAGCATTCAAGTACCAAAACAAAACAGTTCCAAAGCACAATCTAATTAATAAATTACGTTTTTAATATTTAAATGTAGTACGGACATCATAGCAAGTTTACATTATTCCAACCCAGAAATACAACTGTAAAACTCTGTTACGAACTGTCACCAGCAGTATTTCCGAACCTATACGACCTGCAAACCTTCAAGAAAAGAGCAGATTCCCTCTTAAAAGGCCGGCAACGCACCTGCAGCTCTTCTGATGTTGCGAGTGTCCATGGGCGACGGAAGTTGCTTACCATCAGGTGACCCGTTTCCTCGCTTGCCCCTTATTTAATAATAAAAAAAAACAACCCAGCGCTGGATTGCGACTGGAATAATGTAAACGAGCACTGGATGCAGCTAATGGATTACTGGATTGGAATAATGTAAACCGGCCATTAAACTCTTAAGCCTACAAATCGCACAAAATCCATTTTGATACATTTCGATTGTATTGTGTATCAAATATACATAAAAGTTAAGCACATCCTCTGAGGACGCACAGTGGTGGATTTACACTAGGGGCAGTCGGGGCTAGTGCACAGGGCGGCGAGTTTTCTAGGGTGGCAAAATTTGGAAAGTGGAGAAAACTTTTTAGTGTCATCAAAATTCCCATCCCATCAATCCCCAAGCGGCAGAAAATCTAGTGTGTCTGCGATACCCACCATGGAGGTGCTACTAGATTTTTTATTCTTTTAATTATTAATCATTTAATATTATTTAACAGATAATTGAAGAAATTTGACTTTTTCAATATTTGTCAAATCTAAATTATGTATATTTAAATCACACTTACCTTATGTGAAAAATCTTTGAAATAACAATTCAGTTAAGTCATTTCTCTCTTCTCTGTAAAATGATATATCAATGCTAATAAACATTTAGTTAAGTATATGTATTTCGATGATTTTCGATGAGATTCGATTTTAGTGATCAAAGGGCTCCAAAGGTTTAAATCCGGCCCTGCTCACACACGATCAAGCTCGGATTTATTCGAATACTCATTCGAGATATTCACGGAGGGATCAGCTAAGTAATTGGGTTTTACCGGGATACAGCTGCGATATACCACTTGTTGACCGTTATACTACTGTTTATGAGAATATTACTCTGTTAGGTAACGCCCGCAACTCCGTAGCGCCAAAATTCGTTTGTCGCGGGGGAACCGTACATTTTTCCGGGATGAAAAGTATCCTATATCCCTCTCCGAAACTCAAGGTATCTTTATAACAAAAATGCAAAATCGGTTCAGTGGTTTGGGCGTCAAGAGGTAAGACACACTTTCGAATTTATAATATTATTATGGATTGTGCTTTATTACTTCCTAATGTCTGCCATTAAGTCCCTTCATTATATAATACGTAAATGGTATTATTGAACTGATCATTATGCACAATTTCTCATAAATTCGCAAAATACAAGATGCCTGTCTCCAATTAAATTAATTACAGCACGATGATCTCATTATTAGCTAATAAATCACCAAGGTGTTGCTAATGAAAATTAATTAGCAATTCGAGGCTGCTCACGCGCGATTTGCCGACTTGGCATCACATCGTAATCATGATGCTGGTCAAAGTTTCAAAAGGGAAACATGGAATGTGTGTTAAAGTGAAAAAGAAATTAATAATAGTTCCATATAACAGTAAGTTTTAATATGAGCAATGGACTGGGCAATACATATAACATTGATCACTCGTTAGGCAGATAAGAAAAAATATGTACATATTTTTCTACGTCTTTCGTTTTAAATTTTAAGGCATAATTTTTAATTTCGAATTAGTTTCAAAAATAACAAGAGCATAGGTACAAGATTGAGAAAAAAGTGAAATATAAAATTCTACAAGTAGAGCTTTTGGTAAGGAATGTTGTGTTTTTTTTTATATTATTTAATACATATTTTGAAAGGTTTTCCATTCAGGAAAAATAACAATACAACGAAAGTCTGCATAAATTAATTCCGTAATACATAAATATACCATTATTATCACTTTATAAAGGAAAGTCTTTAACAATTTACGTCAATACAAAATGTGTTCGGCATTAATAATTTAAGGCTCCGTGCACACTAACGACGCATTTAACCTTCAACTTTGACCGAAGAGAAGCGAGACGAGAATAAGCCCTGAGCTTTATTTTACGCAGAAAGTATTAAAGTACTAATTACATACAAAGTAAATTTAAACGCTAAGAAAACCTAGTACCTAATTATGGAGGTTATTACATCAACATGACAAGGAAATATTGTACTCTTGTTATGTTGAACTGTAATTATCCTTACTTACATTAATTTACTTATGCTATCCGAAAGTTTTTAAATCGCTCGGTAGTCGTACTTTTAAGCGTAATAAAAATATCCTATATAACGACCCATATATCACACAAACCCACAAATATCCTTTCCTGTGACCCAAATTATTTCATGCCAAATTTCATCTTAATCGGTTTAAGCATAAAGAAGTAACATACATACACTATCGCATTTATTATATTTAACAAGGATTAATATGAAGAAAATTACACGAGGATTAGTATGAAAGTAATTTAAGTAATTAGTACTTTATGCGTGTGTTTTCAACTTCCTTCTTCCCCCTTTCTACTTCCACTTGAGAAATACTATACCGGTAACAAACCTCAATTTTTCCGTAAAAAAGAAATGTAGACGGTTAACCGCAATAACACGAGATTAGGAGGGAGAGTGAGATTTATAAAGGCCACGGTTAGCCCTCCGAGATTTATCTGAGGATGTGTGGACTGGCCAGGATCGAATTGATTGCCCGAATAAATATTCGTTAACACATACTTTGCTGTGAAATACGTTGGATGGAATAGTGCATAATGTTGGTGTCGAATAAAATATGGCAAATAGTCGGTTGTAAAATATAATAAAATTAAATTGTTTGTCATTTACATTTTTATGGCTAGTTTACAGTTTACACGTATTAAGTTGATAATATGTAGTTAACTAAATTGCAACTTAATTTTAAGTTATTAATTGCATGTAACAAAACTTAGTAGCATGTAAGTAAGTTAAAATTTAGTTTATTAATAAACAAGATAATTACAATTTTGTCTATTTTCTGTTAAGTTGGCAGGTGGGGCTTGACACTTGACACATTTAGGCAGGCACTTCAAATTAAGTTACAATTTAGTTGACTACAAACCGGCCATAAGACAACTTAATTAAGTCTTCGAACACTTTATTTATTTGCTCTGTTAAAAATAACAGAAATAAAAATAACTGGAAACTCACGATTGAGGAACTCAACATTTGTTTGAAATTTTAACTTTCATGCTAACCATTTCATTAATTTATTATTTATCTATAGTAATAATAATCATCATAATGAAGTATTAAAACACCAACAGATGGGTTCTACTTTCCTATAAAAACACCATATTCATTTAACGGCATTATGACTTACAAAGTTGTACCAACCTCGATTCCTCTAATTTAATGTAACATTAATCGATCCAGTAACGAAGCTGACTGGATCGATATTGAAAGAAACTGCCTTTCTTATCAAACTACAAAATGGTATATTCTCATTGATAACCGACATTTATGAGAGAGTAAAGTTTTGCAGTTGTAGTTGTTGTAGTTTATTATGCAACTGAAATAGATCAGACAAAAGAACAAAGCTGTTTAATCCTTCGATCGCGGATTCTTGGAAATCTATTGTTATTCTATTGTTGTCGCGATCACCCGTGCATACTTATCAATACTTACTAATATAACAAATGCGAAAGTGTGTTTATGTTACCTCTTCACGCCCAAACCACTGAACTGATTTTGCTGAAATTTGGTAAACTGTAAGGAGTTACTTTGAGTCCCGGGAAAATACTCGTACCTACATATAATATCAAGATACTTTTCTCGGAAAATTTCACGTTTCCGGGCGACATAAAAAAAGAAGTAATAATACTTTAGGGTGTGTAGGTATGTGTTCCTTGTAGAATGTAGAGAGTTCACTGTGAAAGTAGCAGCGCTGAAAGACCATTTTTTTCACTTTTGTATGGGAAAACTCGTGACGCTCGGGCACTTGCCCATACAAAAGTGAAAAAAACGTATTTTTCACTTTCTTGACTTTCACAGTGAACTCTCTACAAGAAAGACGTACACACCCTAAAGTATTATCACTTATTTTTGTTACACCCTGTATACGAATTTTGGCGCAACGGAGTTGCGGCCGTTATCTAATGCCACATTACAATAGAATTATTATGGTCTACGAATAATAAAATTCGTAGATTATGGTTCTATAAACTCGGCAGTCGCGTCGTCAGGTCGCGGCTTTATTCGCACCTGGTGTTCGTAATTGGGTCACATTAACGGATCAAGACCGGTCTATTTGGGAGTAAGGTCTCCCATTGGACTTGTAGACGGTGGAGTACGTTAATATACCCGAGAGATCGAGCTTTATTCGAAGATTTTGTACATGAAGATTATAAGAACAAAAATATAAATGCAAAGAAAGCAAATCAAGAAAAGCTAGGCCAATGGGTTGCGTAATAAATGCATCTCTATCACGCTTCATAAAATTTTCCGTATCTTAAAAGTACACACAATGGTGCAACTTAAAAATGTGCAGTTTTCCGGGGATACGATCTGATCTAGATTTTTCTCCAAAACCACATAAAATCTATATCATAATAAAAATACTTGCTTATTTTATACTTATAATTTTTTGTATAGAAATCAACGATTTTCAACCACGGGTCGCTAAGTTTACGAAAGTGAAAATCTTCACAACACTTAGAATTAACTAAACTATTTCCAAAATAGAGAACATTGGTATTACAAATCTCTTGACATCGAGGTTGTTCCAGAGTAATTGAGAGCTCTTAGAACCCCAATTGTTCAGTAGATAACATGCTATCGGTAAACCAATTACTGTGAGAGGTATCAGGTACGATCTCCGAATTTTCGTTAGTTTTATAGTAATGTACATCATATATATTTTTTTTTAATTATTATGCCCCTACTTTAGAAATTAGAGGGGGGGACACATATTTTGCCACTTTGGAAGAGCCTCTCTCGCAAATTATTCAGGTAAGAAAAAAAATGATATTAGAAACCTGAATATGATTTTTAAGACCTATCCATAGATACCCCACACGGATAGGCCAGATGAAAAAAAAATTGTTTCAGTTGACCCTATGGGGACCCCTAAAATTTTTAATATTTTTTTCATTTTTGTATCAAAATCTTAATGCGGTTCACAGACTACATCTACTTACCAAGTTTCAATAGTGTAGCTCTTATAGTTTCGGAGAAAAGTGGCTGTGACATACGGACGGACAGACAGACAGACAGATAGACAGACATGACGAATCTATAAGGGTTCCGTTTTTTGCCATTTTGGCTACGGAACCCTAAAAAACAACCACCATAATGTCAGCCTTGTTCAATTGAGTAGATTACAAAGTAAAACACACACACACAGAGTTTAGCCGTTATAGAAACTTCCTAAGTCCTCCTAACTCTGACTAATAAATAAAGACAAAGTATCAAGTAGAATCTTTAATAGTGATCTGAGATATCCAGATGTAGTTTACGAGGTCTCCCGAATTACACTTTGAATTTTTAACACCCGCCCTGATTTCAATCGGAACTCTACGGGTTTGGGGCTATTATTGGAAGTTGAAAATGGATTTAACTTATAAATGGTGAATCTGTTAATTTGTTGGCTTGGCGGTTGCTGATAACTGATAAGTAATTGACAGACCTAGCCACAGAGGTTCTTAATGGATGTCAAATTCAGATCAAACAGCTATGAAACCTTTGGCCTGATTTTTATTAAATTCTTATAAGAATATCTGTGGCTGAGTTGTGGAGAATCGATGTCATCGACACACGGAATAGCGTCCTTGTTCAATAATAAATTAAATATTCAATCGATGATACCAAATCCCGAGACCTTCACTTAATTATACCAGTCCTCAGACCGAATAAATAAGCAGGCAGCAATATAAAAGGGAAGCGTTGACAATCAAAAAGTGCTGTTAGTTTTTATTATATTTATTGATTGAGGAATGATGATAATTTGGTTTATCATGGGAAACTGTACAATAAAAAAAAACTGAACATAAGAGGATAGAAAGCACATGCTATATATTAATATGCTTTGTATATAAAGATGACATGCTCTAACTGGACTCAAATAACTTCCACAAAAGATTTTATCCTAAACGGTTAAGAGGTGCGTGAAAAAAGGCGAACTTTCGCATTCATACTGGTAGTGCAAGTAGTATTTAAATATATTATGTTCATTAGATTCATCTATTTTAAAAAAGAAATTATAGTTACAACGACAAACAAAACTGCTCAACTTTACAAATGAGAACATGAATGATGAAGGTCCCAAGGTGAGCATTAGTGTGACCCTATAACAGTGCCGTAGTTAAGGCAGGGCCCGTAGCAAATTTTGATATGGGAGATTCTAGTTTACATTAATTAATTCTCAATTTAAAGGCCCAGGTTTAACAAAAAGCTTTAATATAAATCTTTGTTATAATTATTAAGATAAAGTAAAGATTTATAACATACATTATGGTTTATAGAATTTAACGAAAGTAACATAGTGAAAACTGTTAATACCATATTGTATGCACAATAAGACGCACCCGAAGTGGACCACAGTCAGAAAGATGTATCTACCAATGTGTAGCAACCACAGCATATTTCTATTTTCTTGCAGTTTCTTGCAGTATGTCACAGACTAGACGTCGGAGTTGGGCGGCCAAAGAACAGCGCCCATAGCATAGTGCTATAATATGGTTAATCCGACCCTGCTCTAGAATACATAAAACATTACGTAGACCTCATAATCTCTGTGGCGCGGTAAAATTAATTAGGGGATCAACTTTGTATCACACGGACTGGGACGTGGACATTTGACGTTATAATATTATATTGTATGTTTTAACTATTATGTATTGTAATAAATATAATTATAGCCTCCATCAGGAGATCATGTTTAAATATAATATTGTTTTATTTCCAAATAGGTTACATGCTAAGTCTTTCTGGAATGCTTACCACCGGTTCATTGACTAACGTTGTTGAAAAGAAGACCAGTTAAATTAAATTACTAGAGAAAGAATTATTTTAAGAATTCCTAGAATTCAGAAAAGTACGATTTCAACTTTAAATTTTAAAGTGTTTATTTGTGATAATAATGATTCGATTAAGTATGATTATCTTCTTAGAAAATTGATTCTAAGATACTCGCCAATTATTTTCAAAATTAGATAGAATTTAATTAAAATGAAAGTTAATTAAAATATTATTATACTGTATCAAATACAATCTCCTTATTATTCAGGCAACATTGAAATTCTAAATAGGTTAATACTGAATGAAAAGCTGCTTTCCTAGCGATTAATAAAAATTCTATGTCATGTAGGTCGACTTAGCACAGCACATATTAAAATCGATAAAATACTTGTAGAGGACAATGATGACGTAAGTGTATTTGCGATGGATCGAAACAATCGATCGCATCCATAGTAAATACTAATATTATATAAGTAGTGATTGTCTGTCTGTTACCCCTTAACCCCCAAACAAAATCTTAGCAAAAACTGATTTTGCTGAAATTTGGTATGGGAGGAGAGGACGTAGGATACTTTTATGCCAGAAAAATGTACGGTTCCCGCGTGATAAACAATTTTTGACGCAATGGAGTTGCCGGCTTCATCTAGTATTATAATTGTGAAACAATAAAATATTTGTAGAGGTTAATGACGAGTGTATAATATCTATGGACGCTTCACACCACGTCAGTCTGGCCTCGTGCTAAGTACCCGAAGGACTGTACCAGACAACGGAAATATACTTTTATACTATACATATATTTAAGATTTTTATTATATCATACACATATTTAATACACATCCATGACCCAGAAACATTGAAAAACTTTTTGTTCCGTCGGCGGGATTCGAACCCGCGACCCCCGGCTAGAGTTGCCACACACTCTAACCATTGAGCCACGGAGGTCGTCGATTAATTTGCAATGGATCGAAACAGTTAATCGCAAATTAGAATAAGTCGGTTTAACGTCTGTTTAACGTCGGTTTAATGTCGGTTTTCGTCGGGCTCAGATAGAATAGAATAGAATAGAATAGAATAGAATAAACGTTTATTTGCAGCTATAATAAGATAAATAATAATATTTAAAAAAATACTAATTAAAATAGAAATATTACAAAATAGTTAATTAACATAATATAGGTACATTAGCCGCAAATTGGACCAAGCTCGGCATTGTTGGCACACCCAGCAGGCAACCAACGCCGGTCTTCCGCTTGACCCATTCCGTGACCTCACAACCATACCAACTTCTAAGTAACAAGCTTTACATATGACATAACTCATGAATCATTAATTATTATTTGAGATAATTTACAATCGAGTGTAAACATGGCTCATTAAACATAAAACAATAACTAATTTGATTTCAGTTTTCACCAACAATTGTATTAATAGAACTCAATTTTCACTAGACTAAGATATTATTATAATATAATTATTTATACCTATTCATATTATTATGACAAATAAAACCTAGTGCATTGAATTAAAATAGTAAAAAATAATAAATAATAAGTTCCAATATATAAAATAAAAAGGGCTGCTTAAAAAAAAACAAAAAGAAGGTGAAGAAAATGACAACAGGCATACTTCCAATAATTATTGTTTTGATAGATCATAATAATTCGTAGGATACTGATCACAAAAAATAATGTTAATAAAACAATATGTGTTACAGGTTACATAATTATTAATACAAGATATAAAACAGTATTACATTCCTTATTTGTGATGGCAATCGAATAAAATAACATTAGAGTAATTTGCTTATCGTGGACAGAGACAGCTAGGCAAAACAACTACAGTACACTTATATCTTGGCGAATGCTTTCTTGTGCTTTCTGTTCATGTAACAGAAATTTTTTGAGCTGTTTTCTGAATGACGGTAGGCTGTTTAGATTTCTTATAGGCGGAGGTATGTTATTCCAGCACTTCGTAGCTGAGTAACGAAAGCTGCCTCTGAACGACGCTGTCCGGTGTTTATCAGTGGATAATTGGGCTGAACATTGCCTTGAACCGCAGGATCTAAGACTAGTCGTTCGTGAAAGCTTCTCGTAAAGATATATAGGCTCTCTATACTTTAACACACCAAACAACAGGCAAGCCAGATGGAGTTTACGTCGGTGTTTCATTTTTAACATAGAATGCTCATTGAGGAAGGGTGTAACGTGACTTCTAGGTGGTATATCAAAACAGAAACGTGCACAAGCATTCTGAACTCTCTGTATGAGTCTTTTAGTTCCTGATGCAAGACGAGGCCCATAAACAACATCTGTGTAATTAAGCTTTGACAGCACTAAAGATTCCACAAGGCGAATACGCATTTCCGATGACAGATATGATCTCACTCTATAAAGGATCCTCAGTCTGTAAAAGGAGTTACTAACTAGACTGGTGATATGTTCCTGAAACCGTAAATTACAGTCCAAGAGCAATCCCAGATTACGTGCTACATACACCCGTTCAATAGGTGCACCCATCATGGTAACAGGGGGCGAAGAATTCAAGTGTCTTATCTGGTTAATGGAACCACAAACCAAGTATTTAGACTTAACAGGATTAAGACACAGACTGTTTTTCTGGGCCCAGCTCACTATACTATCAAGATCCTCGTTAAGCAATGCAACTGTTTTTTCAAGATCACAAGGCTTACAAGATATGTAAATTTGAGTGTCATCAGCATAAAAATCAAATTTACAGTGCTTAATATGGTTTTTAAGTCTGCTACATATAATATAAACAACAAAGGACCCAAGTTAGAACCCTGTGGTACTCCATCCTCCACATCCAAACAGTCTGATAACACTATGGAACCATCACTAAGAGAGAGCTGCACATACTGGCGACGGTCACTGAGGTAGCTGTTAACCCATTTGATAGTAGCGTCATCAAAGCCATAATATCTTAATTTTGATAATAATATGTTTATATTTATTGTGTCAAATGCCCTTGTAAAATCCAAGAGGACGAGTAGAGTGCAGTGACCTTTATCTTGTGCACACAAAATATTGTCAGTCACATTAAGTAATGCAGTCACTGTACTCCGTCCTTTCCTAAAGCCTGATTGTGTCTCAGGTAACAAATTATTTTTTTCCAGGTAGTCTGACACTTGCTCACACACTACCTTTTCCAAAATTTTAGAGATGCAAGGCAAGATACTAATAGGCCTAAGATCCTTTATTGCTACCGGATTTGTGATTTTAGGCAAAGGCTTTACTATAGCCTGCTTCCAGTGATGAGGATAAACGCCAGTTTCAATAGATGTATTTAAAATGCATTTAATTACATCCAGAGAATTCGGCAGAGTCAACAACAACATATGCAAACTGATGCTATCACAACCTACAGCGTTGGATTTTAATTTTTTTATAGTTTTAAGTATTGTGTTTGTAGAAACTGTCTCTAGATGAAATGTACTGTCACATAATTTATGAAATTCAAAATATGTGATGTAAGATAAGTGTTTAATAGGAACTGTTGGTATATTTAAGAAATGTTCATTTATTAGGTTAGGATTATTAAAGTGTGATGGAAGATTTTTTTCTGTTGATGGTAAGATAGTTTTTTTAATATTTTTCCATAGCTGTTTTGGTTCTTTAATTTTTTGATTAATACTGTATTTAAAATATGCAACTTTTTCATTATGTACTGATTTATTTACCAATGTTTTAAGGCTTTTATAATACTCCTTTTTACTGTCTAATTTGGTGCTATGATATTCCCGTAAAGCTTTATCACGCATATCCATCATTAATTTAATGTTGTCCGTAATCCAGGGATGGGAGATTGCTTTTATACGAGTAGTTTTTACTGGGGCATGTTTATCAAAAAGCTCTAGTATCTCCGCATTAAGTGTTTCGACCATCATATTAACATCACTCATATAAAGAATTCTGTCCCAGTTTACAGCTTGAAGGCTGTTGCTGAAACTGTCTGGGTCAATGTATTTAATAGGCCTGTATGTTATAAATGAAGGTTTGTGTTTTTCTTTTTTAATATTAAGTTCACAACCTATCAGACAATGTCCACACACTGAACCAACATGTTCAACAAAAACATTTCTAGCTATAAGGTCTGTGCTTATTGTATCAATTAATGTTTGACTGTTCTCAGTGAAGTGAGTTGGTGAAGTTATTATCTGATTTAATCCTAGGCAGCGCAAAAAATTTGATAGTTTACTTGATTTTGATGTATCTGGGCATAATAGATCAATATTGAAATCACCACATAAAATCAAATGGTCATGAGTAGGCATCGCATTAATAATATCTGTAAGTGCATCAAGGAAAATATCAATATCCAGCCAAGGGGGTCGGTAGGCAGTGCCCAATATAAGTTTTTTGCCATTTAAAGATATTTTAAGCCACATCTGTTCAACCTGACTATAAAATGGGTCAATGGGTGGCGAGAGGGTTCGTGCGACTATGCCGTTTCTAATATAAAAACCAACTCCCCCACCACGAGAGCGTATCTCCCGAGGTCGTGGTTTATGGCAGAGTCGGTATCCCATAACATTAGGAGCCCGGCCCTCTTCGCCTGTTCTTAACCACGTCTCATTAAGAGACAGTACATCCAAGTCAAGCATATCCATTTTGGCAATAAAGTCATCGTGGTTTGTGCCTAATGATCCTGCATTATAAAATCCAACTTTTAATCTTTTGCTACCCATTACTAAAATTATTGCAGTTCAAGTCTATTATATATGTACTACTTACATTATAAAATAAATTCATAGAATTGACCCTCTGACGTAGAGTATAGTGGTAATAATTTTGCTCGCCTTTGCCTGCCCCCAGATAGCATTCAGTGTTAGTGATAAAATCATATAATATTATAATTATTTTTGATGCATTCTTGTTATATTTATATATTATTATGTCAGGGTAATTTGGGCGCTGAGAAGTAATAAACGTCTTATATAATTTAATATTATAATATACAATGGAGAGTAATTGCTTATTGTAAATATTGTATTCTTTAAATTGTAAAATAATATTGTTCGTGTATGTGTAAAATAATATTGTTATTAAATAGTATAATATAAATTTAAAAATAAAATAAAATAAATTTGCAAACATTACATTCAAGATAACAAAATTAAAATTATAATATGCAATTGAGAGTAGTTGATTATTATTATTGTACATGTTGTATTTTATAAATTGTATTGTAGTGTTAATGAGAGACAAAGATATTATGTCGTTTTGGTGTCTCGTGAAAAACATTCCTAGATCCTTTTTATATTTAGAAAACAAATTAAAAATATTATTTGATTCGAATAGCCACCCCCATAAACTACACAAAAATATATAATAACATTTAGAATAATAAAGGAGACAATTTTCGTTTGATTCATAATAGTACAGTAGTAGTATGACATTATGTAGAGCAGCCCACCGTCCATCAAACTGTATTAAGTTTAAAAACCCGTTCTATGTCAGAAGTTGACCGGATGTGGTGCACCGGCTGGCCGTCTCCCAGGCGCGCGAAAATACGTCCTCTTTTGGTCCAGACGTATCGCCAGTTGAGACGGCGGCATTCCTCTCTGACTCTATAAAACAGCTGACGATTATGGCCCGTCAACCGCTCATTGACGTACACCCGCTGCGGTGTCCCGGCCGACCCGGGAGAGCCGAGATCAGCGCTAGAGAGCGTGCGGCGAACTCGTGCCGAGCACAGCAACTCGTCTCGGAGCTGACGGCGGGCCAACCGCACCACCAAGCGCCGTCCTCGTTTTGGCTCATTGACGCCGAGTTCGCTGCTCATCTTGCTGCGACCCACCCTTTCGGCGAAGACAATATCAGAGGGCGCCAGAGTGACTCCTAGTTTGGAGGCTAGCACGGTGACAGTGTGCGTTACATTTTCTCCTGCGACCTCCGGAACATTACTAATATCCAGGTCTGTCGATAACGCATCCTGGTCCCTGTCGTTGAGCTCGGCCTTCAACTGCTCAACCGTCTTCTCCAGCTCTACTACGGTCTGCTCCATCTCTACATTCCCCGCGCCGACGCCGCCTTTCTCAAGCACATCAAGTCTCTTCTCTACTGTAGTTAACCGCGTAGATAAGTCCACAATAGTTGCTCTCAACATAGCCATTTCCTCACGACATCCGCGCAGCTCTACAATACAGTCTGCAAACTCTCGGCGAAACTCTGCCAGGCTGCTGAATCCCAAATCAGTCTCATCCTTGGTAGTTGTCGATCCACCCATTTCATCTGACGAGCCACCGTCTGTGGGGACTGCTCTGGCAGGTTCTGGGCATGCAGCGAGACCTCTCACAGGCGTCTGGCTATTGTCACCACGTCTTTCAGTTTTTTTGCAGATGGGACAGGCCCAGTCGTCGACAACATTAGCCTTGGCTGGTAATGCAAGACAAGTCTTGTGGAACTTTGTGCAACACGTACTGCAGGCCACTGTCGCGGACTTTCCGAAGGATCTCAAGCAGGCGCCACATTTTGTTTTATCCATTGGGGAAAAGTTTGAAAATCCTCTGGGTTAAGTGGCTTGTTTCGGGATAATTTAAACAGATGGCGCTATTGAGGGTTATTTTTGATTCGTCTATTCACCAACAGATGGCGCTATTTCTACAAGATCACTAGTGCGAAGAGCATACACGTACAGCTAATAATCACTAGATGTCGCTACTATGCAGTTATTTGGTTACTTTACGCTCAAACTCTACCCTCACACTCCAAAAAGTAGCGTATGACCAAAAGAGTTAATTGATTATTTTACTAGTTGCGAGCGAACACTACTAGACACAAACACTAACTCAGCTTCAACGAGTTGCAAATCACAAAATACACATCACAAACTGACTTAAAACGTTGTTTAGCAAATAATATGCATTAAAAACACGGAGACCTGTATTCACTGTCTTGACGGTTGTGACGTCACTCTCATCAGATGTTTATCTAAGCCAGATAGAGAATGCTCCGTGTGGCAAAGCTTTGTGCAAACCGAGCCATTGTACATTTCTCAGCTCAGACTACAGTCTGGGGTCTCTTTATACATTGAGGTTGCAACTCAACATTTTCCAGATGATCTGAATTCTGAGCAAAAAGCTGTTGCAATTTTAGGGTTGAAAAATACCAGGTTTTATGAAATTTTATGTCCGTCTGTCTGTCTGTTAATGAAATATTAATTGCGTTTTCTCGCTTAGCACTTGAACTAATATGTACCTATTCTGTGGCTTAAATGTGAACCAATGTTATAAAATTATGAATAATATGTAAATATGTTAATGCTCGGGTTAAAGGGGAATGGCTAGATATTTTTTTTTCTCAGAAAAATGACACTTTTTACTGAGCAAAAAAAATATCTAGCAAAAAATATCTACAACAAATTTCAGCGGAATGAAATAGCGGGAAACATCTAGTCTACGAAAAATTGTATTTGAATGAAGTCGGGAAACCTAAAAATAATAGCCTTGTCCCGAAACTCGGGTCGTTCAGTTTGCAGCGATTTTCCAAACAAATTCGAACATGGAGTTTCAACAAGTTATTGGTATATGGGTAATACTTGTACACACTAGGCACAGTAGAATATAAAATCTAAATTAAAAAATTAATATTTAAGATCACTGACATTCATAATAACTCTATGCTTAAGAAAATATAGATGTTAGATGCGCTTCAGTCAGCGCCAGCAAATTAGGGTAAGTTTATAACAGAAACAATACGAGGTGCAGCGTAGCAATAGGTAATAATGACGTCATGAAACATACGTGCAAATTTTGTATCGCGTCTGTAGCTACACGGTCTAGTATTTTGTATCGCGTCTGTAGCTACACGGTCTAGTATTTTGTATCGCGTCTGTAGCTACACGGTCTAGTATTTTGTATCGCGTCTGTAGCTACACGGTCTAGTATTTTGTATCGCGTCTGTAGCTACACGGTCTAGTATTTTGTATCGCGTCTGTAACTACACGGTCTAGTATTTTGTATCGCGTCTGTAGCTACACGGTCTAGTATTTTGTATCGCGTCTGTAGCTACACGGTCTAGTATTTTTAAAAGGTAAATCGCCATCCAGTTATCGTTATGAAGTATAATATACAAACTTTCATCCCCTATTTCATCCCCTTGGGGTTGGAATTTATCAAATTCCTTTCTTAGTGGATGCCTACGTCATATTAACATCTACCTGCATGCCAAATTTCAGCCCGATCCGTCCAGTGGTTTGGGCTGTGCGTTGATAGATCACCATGTCAGTCAGTCACCTTTGAGTTCTTATAATATAACTAGACGACACCCACAACTTCGTTGCGCTAAAATTCGTTTATCGCACAGGAACCGTAAATTTTTCCGAGACTCAAAGTATCTCCATGCCAAATTACAGCCAAATCGATTCAGCGGTTTGAGCGTGAAGAGGTAACAGACAGACAGACCCTTTAATTTTTACCGCCAAGTCTGTACGTAACTCTATCGTTTTGTTTTTGTATCTCCGCCCGCATTTTGTGCCTCCGATCGAAATACCACCTGTTTCAGATATACCCGGTGATATTTCATTTACCGAATAAATTTTTAATTTATGGATAAATTTGAATGTATGGGCAAAGTTCAATATTTTGTTCAGTTTTAAAATTGTTGCCGATAATATGTGAGTTTAACGTATAGGATGGTATCGACTTTATTATTTTATACATCATCATCACAGTATATTCAACGAACCCAACGAAGCCAACTTAGTAGTAATCTCGAAATTTCTCTCTACGTTTGACGTAGTATGTGAAATCAGCCGGCGCGGCGCGGCGTGGCGAAAAATCTAAACACATCGGCAAATAGAATTTTGCTATAAAGCGCTCACTAAACGGTAATTCTGCTTACATGCATTACGTGCTGTAATGCACGCATTATCGTGTATTGTAGTGAATGATGCGAATTACATGCAAACTACGTGCTGTACAACGTGCTGTACATTGAATTACAACTTCTTTAATTTTTCAGCAAGACAAGAGTTACGTGCTGTAATGCACGCATGATCGTTTATTGTAGTGAATGATGCGAATTACATGCAAACTACGTGCTGTACATTGATTGACAAGTTGTTTAATTTTTCGTCATGCAATATAATCGTTTCGCCAGAGTAGACAGAATATCTATTGTTGTTTCGCCATCGACATAATATTATCATGCAACAACTCAGTTCCAGGGTGGTAGTGGTGTAGATTTTGTAATATTTAAAAACCAAACTCTTATTTTTTCTACTTTATTGTATACTAGCTGTTGTCCGCGACTTCGTCCGTGTCAACATAGTATAATAACAAAGATGGATTAGATGGAGTTTTCCCCTTTTAAGGGTTCCTTACCCAAAAATAAAAACGGGACCCTATTACAATGATTTCACTGTTTAAACAAAATTCGACAATGAGTTTCTAAAATACTAGAGTGGCAATGTCTTACAAACGATTCTCAGAAATGCGTAACCACTTGATAGCCCAAAAGACAAAGTCACTTCATAATGTTATTATGTCATTATGTATGGCAGATATGCCTGCAGGCATCTTCAAAGTGGTGACGCGTTGCTGTCGTAAACTGCCAATCTAGTTACGTCACAGAATATATATATTTAGTTGTACCAACAGAATTCCCACTAACGAAACCCGTTTAAAGAATTAACGACTCATGCTACGATACTATAAAGTTCAAATTCCGACCGCGCAGTGCTAGATGCCTATATTTGCCTACATCTCCGCTCTCTTTCTATCGCATAACTCGTACCTTTCCTGAAGAAATCAGGGTTGTCTCTTTTTAAAAATAATATTATAATCTTTATATTTAATTAACTACATTTTATTTAACTCGAAAAAATCTAAGATATTATGTCTTAGTACTATGTAGATTTAATTATCATAAATTCGCGTGTAACTAGTTACGCGTACTTAGATTCGATAGGTACCGTATCTTAATTATTGAAACCGGTCTTATATTACCTACTTAAAGTGTTTGTATAACTTAGTTATTTTTGTAAACAAATGAGGTTTCGAATGGTACGCATCGCGCAATATTTCTTTGTCCTCTTCTTTTTATTGTCCATTGTGAGATTAATATCAATTCTGTGATAGCGATCGAATAAGTTACGCAATACGGAGGTATGCAACGAAGAACTCGTGCGCGTGCGTCACCGCTCGCTTGTGAGTCCCAAGTCCCAACTGATTTGCCACCCGCGGGTGGTACTTACAGTTCGATGCCTGTTCGCGCGAGTGGGACAGGCCTGGCCTTGTACCATGAAACTGTTTTGAGACTCAAACAATCGGACAAGAATGCCGCGTCCTACTCTAACAAACGTGAAATGATGTTGTTAGAGCAGGTCTCCCTTAAATTTTTATTTTATTTTAATATTACTATTAAATACTAGCTGACCCGACAGACGTTGTCCTGTCTTAACGATGATTATTTAATTCGAATTGGTATAATGAAGTAACGACAATAGATTAAAATTAGTATCTCCATGCCAAATTTCATCAAAATAGATTGAATAGTAGGTATAAGCGAAAATCATAAAAGTTTATTGTGCAGGAACCGTAAATTTTCTGGGAAAAAAGTATCCCTTGTCGTTTCCCGAGAATCAATAAGTATGTTCATACCAAAATTCATTAAAATCGATTGAAAAGCTTAGGCGAAAATCATAAAGCCGGCTGTACACTCTAGCCGAGACACAGCGAGGCGGCCCGAGTGCGAGAGTGTAAATGGGTGCGCTCGCCTCGTCTCGGGTGTCTCGGACCCTCTCGGTCCGTTGTCGGTATTTTACGCTTGAGACAAAGGGTCTCGCGAGGAAAACGAGCGCACTACTGTACACTCTCGCGTCTTTCAGTACTAGTCCCGCCGTTGGACAGTGTAGAACAGAAAAATAACAATATTAAACGACATTATCAGTCATTATCTGTGAGAAATAAAATTAAGTATGATTATAAATCTTTGGATTACAATGATATCTTTCGATGCATGGTGAATGGTGAATGGTCGTTTTCGTCCATCTTGTCTGAGTTCTTATCTGCGATTGAACTAAGCGAGAATGTACATGATCGCACTCAGGCAAGGGGCTCTCGCACGAGACTCTCGCCCGAGAGCTCTCGGCGAGAGTGTACAGCGGGCATATAAGTTTATTGTGAGGGAACCGTACATTTTCCGGGACAAAAAGTATCCATTGTCCTTTCCCGAGACTCAAAGTATCTCCATACCAAAATTAATTTCATTATCATAGAATTAAGTATAACCTTCGTATTGACATCGTTGTTTATTATAACAACGAATGGTTGCAAAATCTTTTCTTTCTTTTTCGTTGCATAGCAGCTGTCATCACAAGGAAAAATGAATCTGTCTTTGACAAAATATATACTGATCCATAGCGACAAAGATGACCTTCTCACCGTATACCATAGACTTGACTGATATCTAAAAGATCTTTGACTGATATAAAATGAATTATCATTCTGCATGATGAAAAATGAGCGTTCATCATGCAGCATGTAATTCACGTAAATGAATGGTCATGCTGAATTACCGTCTACGGGGTACTTAACAAGTTGCTAAGCATGCAATTCCTTCGACCGTACTGTATTGTATACAGTTTATACAGTATACTAGATTCAATATCCACTTAAACAAGCAAATAGTCAATACGTAGATTACACAGTTCTCAGTCAATATCGAAATGAAACCCCAATCGCGCGTGGCGGGTTCCGATCTCATTTGCCTCGATCTCGATCTAACGCTATTTTTGGACGGGTAAATGAGATTTGTAGATAGCGAAGCTTTGTAGATAAAAAAAGACGGGTTGCACTCCGGGAGTGCCGGCAGAAGTAAAAACCTGATTATTAACGTTGTGCATTTTTTTAACCCA
This sequence comes from Polyommatus icarus, assembly GCA_937595015.1. Lineage (NCBI taxonomy): Eukaryota > Metazoa > Arthropoda > Insecta > Lepidoptera > Lycaenidae > Polyommatus > Polyommatus icarus. The sequence goes on along the minus strand of OW569335.1, from coordinate 7,827,880 downwards.
TTTCTTATGCAAATCGTTTTTTTTTAATTAATCGAAACCCTTACAATTCGAGTTCGAGTTCTCGAGTTTTCGAGTTTTCGAGTTTTCGAGTTTGAGTTCGACACAAAACACCAACCGTTTTTCGATCAGCATGAGAATCTGACGCGAGTTTCACAGTTTTTACTTTTTTTTACCCATACCACAAAAGTGCTCAACCCCGCTAAAGAAGTTTTCACTTCAAAAATATAATATAAGTGTTAGGATATCTACAGAGTCATAATATGTATTTTTTTTGCTATAACGTATTGACTGCAAATAAAAAATTGTAAAAACAGCAGAAATTGTAATTGTAAATGTAATAATTGTAGAATTGTGAACTGACACTAATTACTGTCCGTTAAATTTCTTGAAAAATTAATTCAGTATTTTTATGATATTATGATGATACGAATTAACTAAAATATATCGTTGGCGTGGGGTTTCTTGTCTATTCGTATCGGCTTTACTTTGTCTTCCATTTTGAAGATCGTCATCGATATCTAGGCTTTCCCTACCAATTAAAAGGCACATCTAAAAAGATCGGTCTCCACCACTGCCGTACTTAATTATTTTAGCCGAAAGTATCTGAAGATGCAAATCTGAACGACAAATCACATACACGAAACAACGTTCACACGCTGTTTGTTCCCAGCCGCAGTATACGCGAACACGACACACTCAAACTTATTGTTTGCAAATTCTTCGTTACTTAGTTATTGATAAGGGTACACCGTACAAGTTTGTGTACCCAATTATAAGTGTATCTTTCATGTAAGTAAGACGTGTCTGTGGACTGTGATATTAGAATAGCCCGATATGTCCCATGATTATCTTCAGGGTTTGTTGGATAGCTTTAATATGTAGCTTTTTAAAAGACCATGTATGCGATAAGACAGTATAAGTATCTGAATTTTTTATTACGTACTAGCTGTCCCGGCAAACGTTTCTTTGCCATATTATATAAAATACATCGCCCATATAATTAAAAATAAATTAGTGACTAAATAGGTATTAAAAAAAACAGCTACTTAGCTACTTACCACGGGGCCAGACAAATAATTTGCAATAAAATAAAATTGCGACTATAATTAAAGATCTAAGCTATCCTATCTCTCAAGTTGGAAAAAAGCACACATTTAAAAAAAAGAAACATGAAAATCGGTTAAGTAGTTTAGGAATCCATCGCGGACAAACATCGTGACAGGAGATTTATATATAATAGATTATCATAAAATCCACATTAATATTATAAATGCGAAAAGGTGTGTGTCTGTCTTCTTTTTGTCTGTCCGTCTATCCGTACGTCCGTCTGTCCATCTGTCAGTATGTCCTTTTGTCAGTCTGTTCGTCTGTCTCTCTGTCTGTCCGTATCTCTAATCAAATAAAACTAATAACTGCCGACTTTTACGAGCTACTTTGTAAAGTGTTTACGTACACACAAGCATATAACTACGCTACTTTTACGTTCGTACGCCATCGACTGGCCTTACGTCAAATGTAAGGCCAGTCGATGGCGTACACATAAATAAAATCCGGCCCCACTTCGTTGTGAACTTTATTTTGTCTGAGTACCGTGTATGTAATTGTTAGTTTTCGTTCTGTTGGTCTAAACTCTAACTGAACGTACAGCGAGACAAATACACTTGCTTTTTCCATTTAATGTCTGCTTCTACAAAAATATTCTCTGAAAACAATCCAAAAGATTGTTTTCAGAGAATTTGTTACCTATTTGAGAAGACCGTACGCCTGGCGAGAGTGGGTGAGTCACAGGTTTTGGCGCTTATAGAAGCGTTGGGGCTGCGAGTCGCAGTTGAAAAGACGTAGATCATGTTTTTCTATGGACCCCGGAAGCACCGCCCCCACAGAAGCATAACTGAGCATCGCAGAGATGTGGAGGAGAGTGTGCCGATCGGCGCTGGAATTCAGTACTTGGGTTTCGTCAATGGTCCTGGATTCTGAATGGATATTTACCCCTCGTTTTCGTCGATTGACACTAAAACTGAAGGAGATAGCCGTGGCCCTGAATCGCCTTCTGCCGAAATCTATGGTCCAGGGCCCTCCTGCAGACGGCTTTATATATGCAGGGTCCTGTCCTGTTTGGGCGGAACTCATAAGCTCCCGGAATAGAAAGCTGCTCAGAAGCCGGCAGCATGCTTTAGCGCTGCTGATACTACGCTGCTATCGTACCATTAGCTGGCGAAGCGGCGTTGGCGCTGAGAAGGTCCACTCCGTGGGATCTGGAGGCTCGCGTGTTGTCGGGGGGTGTATCAACACACAGTCGAGATTAAAAAGCAAGGAGAGCGGGTGCTACCAGACCTGGCATGGCGCCACCAGGCGCATATCATCACAATACGCACCTGGCAAGACCCAACCCAACTGCCGGCCCCCAAACTGTGAAAGCGATCGGGTCGATACTACAACAGTGGATGGCACATTCAAGGGGCACCCTTACCTTCGATCATTTCCTGGACCATATGGACAGGAGGAAACTATCGTCTAGGTGTCACCACAGCCTGAGAAAGACGATACGGCGCAGCATACGTTCATTGAACGCTGTGCTTGGGCTGAGCAACGCTGAGTTTTGCGCCAACCTTGGATTGGTCCTTACTACTTGTTGGAAGGCAGTAGGTTAAACCCTCTGCGAAACTGTTATGTTGCAAACGGAGGCTGCATAAACAGAGCGGGAAGCAAATTAATACGCAGATCCCATGAGAAGGAGGCACGGAGGGCGTAGGCTGCACGGCGCCCGGTGCGACCGCAAGGGCGCCGCGCGCCGTCGAGAGTACATTTGCTTGTGATCTTGTGGTTTTATATTTTTGTGGAATTTTATATTTATATTGCAAAAGCCGATCCGCTCGTGGCGCGCCTTGCTTTGCTGTAATTCGACAAATATAAAAAGAGCTCCAAATGCTACACAAAATATTTGCAAACTGGAGTTCTTTTTGCGTTGGTAAACGTTGTGCGCGGCGGCCGACCTACACGGGCAGGGGCCGAGTGGGGCTCCGTTGCGAGCGGCGCTCGGCGCCCCTTGGACCGCGGCGCCCGTGTGCAACGCACACCCTGCACATGAGGGAAAGACGCCCCTGGCCTCCTTATATTAATCAAGCCCTGTCAACAGCGTTTTCGTTGATTGAAAATCATATATTTTAATTTTTCATTTTATTTTATTTTTACTATATTTTATCTAAATATTATTCAAAAACTGGCATTTAAACATTCGATTCAATCGAAAATGATACCAAACTCGCCTATGTACCTAAATCCCACGCAGTTATTGACCTCATACCTTGTTAAAGCTAAAACCATATACCAAACCAACCAAATAGTTCAAAAGATATATGGTTCTGTTGCGTTAGAAGACTAATGCTAAAATTCTCCAAACCTGCCTAATAGACTAGCTACTACTAGCTATTTGTTCTAGTAGAAGAGAGGTTTTCTAGTTTTGGATCAAGATTATTTTGCTCTTTAATAGCGTCTAAGATCATGCTGAAATCGTTTCAATCTACTTTTAAGGCTATTAGCTATCCTAGTTGAAGAGAAGAAGTTATATCTAAGAAAACTACATATTTTGTATTTTGTAAGATAACTGCGGCTTTTCTCTGTACCAGTAGGTATACTTAATATCCGGATGCTATTAATGCTACGTTTTGATGCTTGCCGAGCCACGGCAAGCCTCCACAAGCCCGAGCGTGAAAACAGGTGGAATGGCTTGGCTTGCGTGAGCTTGCGGACGCTTGTAGACGATCGGGAGTAGTGTCGGTTTTTGGATAGAGATCAAAGGGCATGTACGTAATACACTGACGCGTTCACGAGCGTGAAAACGACTTACAAAATATGCAAAGCGAGATTTGTGGAGTAGCATAAGATTTCTGCTACATTTACACGCAATAGCTAGTGAATGGATTTTGGTGAGTTAGTTTTAACTCTTAATGTATGAACTTGTATACACTATACATATTACATATCCCTTGGAATACATATAGGGAAGAACGACAAAAACTTATACTTAATCTTACACGAATAAAACGAAAACTATTAAACTTACTGAGTGCGATGTTCGCCTGCTTATTCCTATCGAGCTGACCCCGTAATGCTCGTAATCTCCGAAGTTTCTGCTCCTGCGCCTCCACTCGTTCCCGCAACCTCCTCAGTCTCTCGCCTTCCACAGCCACCTGCGAGGCAAAGATAACGTTAGAGAAGTACTAAGAGACAACGTTACAACTCGGCAAAATAGTGCATACTGGACACTTAAGTTGACTACTAATTGTTAGTGAGTATTATGTTAGTATAGTTCTTGCAATCTAAGAGTGCGCGTCGCCTTTATTTGTAGTTGGAAATGTGAATAGACATTTTCGTTAGTGTGCGTACCCGACGGAGCAGTCAGTAGCGAGCGAGCCATGTACGCGTGTATAGATATGGTCACTCACACAACTAAGAACTACTAACACATTGCAAGAACTATACAAGAAGTCAAGAAGTAAGGCTGCCTCCACATTACGTCGCAAGCAGTGCGGTTGCGGCAGCAGCGCCGCAGCCGCAGCCGCACTGCTGGCGACGTAATGTGAAGGCGCTCGTCAACTTGTAGTGAAGTTGAATCATAGGTAGATCATAGACTGACGGCAGATCTACGCAATTTGGTCGTTTTATATCAAACTCAGCCAACAGACCAAGACTAATATGGAACAAACCAAATAACATATATACGAGTATGTTATTTGATTTGTTGGGTTTGTTCAATATTTTCTTCGATTGTTCTTTGGCATGGAATCGCCTTATTTATATTAAGATTCTTTTTAGTTCTCATGAGAGTACTAAATTGACTTCAAAACTATCCAACGCGGGAATCGTATACCCACGATCTCAAAGTGTACTTCAACTAAACATACTATACCAGAAAGGCGTTGAGCATTCAGCCAATTTAGTGCGTTTATAATTGATAAAATACGACAAGCAGAGAGACATTAATTTTTAAAATAAAAACCCGTCTTATTTCTAACTAGGATTATTATACCGAAGGCTTTAACGTTGAGACTTATTGCCCGCTAAGAGGTTTATATCTTTAGAACGAGCAATAACTTGTTAGGTCTGTACAACCTTTATATTACGAGTATTTCATATTAGAGCAGGCGTAATTTTTAATAGAATTTTAAAATGGTTAAGAGAGGCAATGTAAAAATTCTGAAGCAAATTTTAGGTCTTTATTAATGTTGTATTATCGTCACTGAAAGGATATAATAATGGGAAATCTATTTTAAGATATTTTATTAAGTTCTAAGAATGATATTAGTCTTAGTTTCCGCAAATCCAAAATTTAGATGCACATAGATAATATTATGCTCTCAAATATCGGAGCTGCGAGAAAATTCACGAAACTGAAAATAGAACTCTGCCCAAAAACAACAGAGTTGAAAATTAAACACTAAATTATATTTTTTTTTAACTCAAACATTGTAACTTAGAATAAGAATTTCGACAGTATTATACTAGCGCAGAAATCTTCTTTTCATTATGTGTCAGATTTCCAAAATCCTGGAATTTACTTTTATATTTACACTAGCTGACCCGGCATACGTTGTTTTTGCCATACAAATTATTTCTAGTACCAATATACAAAGTAGATAAAAACCTATTTTCAGGCCTATAAACGAATGTACGTATACAAATTTTCATAGTCGGTTGGGCCGTGTGACTCGAGAATTTTATATACATATTAGATTTTAAGGGGACGTAAATACTTCCAAATAATGCAAATAAGATTCAAGGTGAACGCAGATTTGGCCGCACCGCACGCACCGCAGTCGCCGCATTCGTAATTGTTCATATTATTATGAAGTTGCGAAGACTGCGGCGCGGGTAGGTAGGTATGCGAGCTTGCTCGCTTGCTTGCTTATAAAGAATTCGAATGCGGCGACTGCGGTGCGTGCGGTGCGGTCCAAATCTGCGTTCACCTTTAGATGACGTTTCAAACCAACTGCAATAACTTAAAAGCAATGAATACCGTTATTAATAGCTGCGAGCTCTCAGACTATATTTTACGGGAAAGTTTATCTTGCAAAGCGAAATAAGAAAAGCAATTTATCAAGAAACAGCCAGTTGTTTATTATTAACGTGAAAATGGACCGAAAAACAATAAAGATTAAAGCAAAATGTCATTGTTTTGTCTAAGATGTTCAATTTATCGTTAACACTTTTAATTTTGTACCCTTTTCGTGTCAGATCGCTTTGTAATAGCTAATATTGTTTTGGGTATTGACTTGTTTAATATAAATAGCGATACTGAAACCGCAATGTAAATAATATCGCAAAGTAACTTCAAGGCGTGTTTAACGCGCGTGCGTTTTATCTGACTGTTTTTATTATGTTACGGTATTTGAAATACGCTTTAAATAATATTTTATGAATGTGCTTAGTATGAAGATGGTCTACTATGTTATTTATATAATGTGAAAAATGTCTATAATATAATATAATATAATATAATATAACAGCTTCTGAACAAATTTTGTTTAGAAGCTGTTATAGATTAGTTATACAAAAACTGGGCAGTTCCGGAAATATTACATACATACTCTGAAAATATTACATCTAAGAATTGATAACCTCCTTTTTTTGAAGTCGGTTAAAAGTCGCAATCGCTTATTATCATTGATTATGGATTGATTTATAGTAGTTAGTAATTAAATAATTATAGTCGATTTGATTGCAAATTAAAAGAAGATCCAAGTGAAAAAACAAATTCCAACGTAGAATCGCCAGAACGAAATTAGGTTTGCTCTAAAAAGGCTTAAATTTTGCCTTTGAACAGCTGTGCAAATGAAATCTAAATGTTGAATTACAAATTTGTCCTGTGCCTTCATAATGAACCTATTTAAGTTACGCTTCGTATTTCTAGAATTTCAAAGATCTTTTATGTATAAAGTTTCGCTAGTCAATGAACCCTTCAATATTAGGAAGTCTGTCTGTATTTTAGTCTGTTTGTTACCTCGTCACGCTTAAACCATTAGACTGATTTTGACAAAATGTGGTTTCCAGATACGTTGAGTTCCAGGAAAGGACATGTCATAATATTTTTTACCCCTAAACATGTACGGTTCCCTCGTGATAAACATATTTCAGAGCAACGGAGTTGCGGGAGTCATCAATAAAGATACGTATACGGGCAACTAAAATTGCTCAGATCCAGTCAATTCTCGACACTATGACGTCACGACTACATCAAGCAATGGGGATTGTCCATTTTTTAAAAATTTTGCTCATTACAAAAACATTTCGAGGAATAAGGTCAGTGATCGTTTTTCTGTATATAAACGAAAAAAATACCCATTAGTTACTTATATTTTTGAACAAATATGTTTAACCTTAGTTTGACCTTCAATGGCGTTAAATTAGCAATAAATTCGACCAACATTACGTTTCGAACTTTTGGTAAGCTTTTCGTATTAGCTTTCACATAATGAGAACTTGTATTTGACGAACCAGCCATTATAAATAAGATTCAAAGGAAAAAAAACATTCTGCAGAGGTCAATTGGCCGCCGATGATGACGTCAGAGCGAAACTTTAAAAATTTATTGAGAAAAAACTAGCCCATGAATTTCAAAATTATTGAATTTATATTCTTAAAATACCCTATTTTAACGAAAAAAAATATAAAAAGTACATGTGATTTTTTTTGGACAATGCCCATTTGCGGTAGCAAGCAGCAATATTGCGCAATACAATTGCCTTGAATTTCCAAGCCCATCGGATATACGTGTCAATTCGTATCTGCGACATTGAGCGATATGAACTATCTGGAGCAATTAGAAGCAATATCGCCGACATAACCGCCGCAATTTATTGAAATTGCTCCATATGGCTCCACTAATCTCAAAGCGCACGGAGTGCGCGGCCAAGTTCCAGCAGGCCGCGCACATGCCGTGCACTATTTACACGAACCGTTTCGACGCACTTTTGACCCCCCTGTAGCTCTGTGCCTATTGCGAGTACAAAGATAAAATTATACCTACGTAATTATATGCTAGTACTTACGCAGTATACCAAATTTCGTAGATATAGCTTCGGTAGATCCTGAAATATCTCCCTGTGAAAATAGCTAATTTTGGCACTGACTCACTCACTCACTCACTCACTGACCGGTAATCAAAACCTCTAGGCCACTTCCAATTGTCCTAGCGCTATGAAATTTGGCACACAGGTCGTGTGTTATATGTAGATTAACAAAAAATTGAGAAATTTAAGAAATCGGTCAAGCGTGAGTCGGTTCACCTACAAACCTGAGAGGCCACTTCCGATTGTCCTAGCGTTATGAAATTTGACACACAGGTCGTGTGTTATAAGTAGATTAACAAAAAATTGAGCAATTTAAGAAATCGGTCAAGCGTGAGTCGGTTCACCTACAAACCTTAGAGGCCACTTCTGGTTGTCCTAGCATTATGAACTTTGGCACGCAGGTCGTGTGTAATAAGTAGATTAAAAAAAATTGAGAAATTTGAGAAATCGGTCAAGCGTGAATCGGTTCATCTACGAATTTTAGATACCACTTCCAATTTTCCTAACGTAATGAAATTTGACACTCAGGTCGTGTGTTATAATATGTAGATTAATAAAAAAATTAAGAAGAAATCGGTCAAGCGTGAATCGGCTCCTGTACGAACTATAGGTAAAAATTCTTATACGCCAGTGATACAACGAGAATTGGTTTAAAATATTGTCATCATGTATAATGCATACCGTATAGCTTATTAATACTTCGATTGCGGATTCTTGGAAATCTATTGTTTACGCGGTCGAATTCGACCGCTTGGGAGTTGATATACTTAAGTTAAAAAAATACTGTTTACTTGAAAATTTCGCTTCTATTGATAGTTTACAACTAGTGCCATATATCGAAGGTATTGTTTAAGTCGGGTGTGGCACAAAAAAAAAAGGTATAATTTGTTGAAAAAAAGGACTGAAATCCCACCAAAAACATACCTGTTAAAATGGGGCCAAGTTCCTATCAGCAAATTTTTGGTCTAAAAAAAGAGTTGAAATCCAATCCAATGCCAAGTTTAGATGCACTTCATCGATTGTTATCATTTTCATCAACAGCCTGATCCATAATACTTCTAAATTTGAACTTGGCAGGTTTTCGTGCTTTACGTAACTCTGGATTAATTGTAAAATAAGATAATATAATTAAATTAACCTGCCACGTTCAAATTTAGAAGTATTATGGATCAGGATGTTGATGAAAATGATAACAATCGATGAAGTGCATCTAAACTTGGCATTGGATTGGATTTCAACTCTTTTTTTAGACCAAAAATTTGCTGATAGGAACTTGGCCCCATTTTAACAGGTATGTTTTTGGTGGGTCGGTCCTTTCGTGTCGCCGAGCAATTATTGCCGAAATTATTGCTCGTGTAAGCGCATCATAAGTAGAGATCGACAGCTCTAGAATCATGCTAACAAATATAACAATCTATCATGACCAAATATGAGAAGAGACACAATAGGAAAAAGAAATAAATTGATACACGAATAAAATACACCCAACTTGCAAATAAAATATCATCAATTGGAAGCAATTGTTTTGACTCAGTGCTTTTGTTGGAAGCCTCTTTTCTGCCCATAAATTTATTAAAATACTATCAATACAATTACGCGATTCAGTTTTTTCGATAACAATAATATAACCTCTAGTCCTCTAATGTTCTTTGATGAATCTAGAGATTGCGGGTGGCGCCGCACTATGGGAAATGGTAGAACTAGAGCATATCATAAATGGTTTTTAAAAATATTACAATTTGAATGAAATATTTATTGCATTCGATACTCTAATAACCAAATGATCCTAATCAGACATTTTTTTAACCGACTTCCAAAAAACGAGGAGGTTATATGTTCGGCTGTGGATATTTTTTTTTTTTTTTTTTTTTTTTTTTTTTTGTATGTTCAACGATTACTCCGCCGTTTGTGAACCGATTTTCGAAATTTTTGTTTTGTTGTATTAGGTTTCACTCCAATTTGGTCCCATTTTCACAAAGGTGGTGACCTGATGATGGGATCCATGAGTATTCGAGGGAACTCCTCAAAATTTATATGGAAACATATGGTGATTTTGGTTTTATGTGAAGTGTACTAAGAATACGCTACCAAAAAGTCAAATATTGGGTCAAGGTATACCATGGTTTCGATGATGCTGAGAGAACTCCTGATTCCTTATAGATACACGTTTGGGAGTTTCGGCGTTGTTTTAAGAACAGAAAGCATAAACTACTATGCAATTCATATTCATCATCATAATCATCATCATCATTATCGTCATCATCATCATTACCACGTCGTGTTAAGGCCACCAATGTCTCATGGCACAGAATAGACAATAGTACAAGGCATAGGTATGGATATACTAATAATAATAATTATGTACTGTATAACAATTAACAACACCTGTTTGTTTTTAATACACGGCGGTCGGCGTCGCCGCCCAGTCCGTCCGTTCAGTTCCGTCTTCTGCCGCGTGGCGGCAGAAGACAGAATATCGAATACTTTACTAACTACTTTATATACAGATCGAATACTTTAACACTTTATAAAATTTTAATAGACAAATAGAATTAAAATAAAGTTATTTTAAAAAGAGCATTTAAACAAAACAAAGTCATTTACGGTCTTACCACAAAAGATTTAAACATCTGTTGAACAATTGTTTTGAGACAATTTTGTATGGAATTTTTCTCTAATCAACTGTTCAACGGGTGTTTAAATCTTTTGTAGTAAGACCGTAAGTGTCTTTTTAATTAGTTATACTTATTAATCGATAGATGGTGCAATAAGTACCTATCGATTTGAATTCTTGATAACAAGAACAGCTGTCAATCATTATGATAATATTAAATACTATGCTACGCTACATCCTATGCAAGTTTGTACAATTTTTTATCTGATAGATCCTTCGATCGTGGAAAAACGAGACACAATAACCTTTCTATTGTTATCGCAATCGCCGGTGACCGCTTCGGGCTTGAAGTAAGTATTAAAATTGTTAAATTACTTAGCACAATATGTTCACTTCACTGATAATATTATATTATTTTGTGAGTGTGAGTTGTGACTCTTAACAAATTGTAATAAGATACGTAAAATATACGCGAAGATTTATCTACTAGTGTAACTAAAAAGAGTGAAATTATTATTATTTTTAACAAAAAATTAAAACCGACTTCCAAGGTAAAAACAATAATAACATTAATATGAACTAAAAAGTATTAAATAATTTTTACTATCTAATAGTGCCTTTTTCCGAATTCGGCTAAACCTCAACTATTTCTGTACTCAATCTTCATAATTTTGAAGTCGGTGCCAGTTCCAAAAATTTTAAATATTCTGTCAGAGGACTGAAGATTCAGCTATCTGGTACCGACTTCAAAATAACGAAGATTGAGTACAGAAATAGTTGAGGTTTAGCCGAATTCGGAAAAAGGCACTATTAGATAGTAAAAATTATTTAATACTTTTTAGTTCATATTAATGTTATTATTGTTTTTACCTTGGAAGTCGGTTTTAATTTTTTGTTAAAAATAATAATTGTACTAAAACTTCATAAATAATTTTTTTTCATAGGTTGAAGTAAGTTGAAGTAGCGGATGGCTCATTCAAATGATTGCATACACATAATTTAAATGAATATTGTGAAAAAGTATTTAGCACATGCATGCGGTTTTATACATTTTTAAAAAGGATATTTTATGTTCTTATTAATGAGTTATTAACTTTTTTTAATATGCTTTTTATTTTTGAGTAAGTACTTAAAAATTGACATACCCTATTTTTCACTTTCTTTTTTTTTCGTCGAAGGTTTTCACATTTAGCCACGTCTCCCCACGCGCAACTTTATGTGTTATTTGATAGCCTTACTATTCATAAATGAAAAATTAAAGAGATCAGCTGCGGAAGTTTGCGGTCGGTTATGGGAAAAAATGTGATAGAATTCGGAGTAGATAATTCGGTATCTTTTGCGGTTACTGCTGACATAGTTTACAAAATCAATATTAATCACAATATTTTAATAGCAATTATAGCTTATCGTTAAAATCTATTCTGCACTCGTCCTGCGTGAGTAAATATGCATAACATTGATATTAGTACGTATTTCATATCTAAAAAGGCAGTATAATATAAGGGGAAGCAAATATCTTCAAATTGCACACTTCAGCATGTATTTCATATTCAGTGACACTTATTTAAATTGGTTATTTCCATTAAAATGTCAATTTTCAACTGTACTAAGAGCGATTTCATCATTCCCTATATCGAGCGTGGCAGAACCTTGGAATCGTTGTCCATAGTTCTACAGCAAACATAAAATGTTTCTAAAAACAATTACTTGTGTTTTGTAACCAATTACACCAATTGTCACCAAGACATTCAAAGACATTAATTATTCTGCCTTCTTTCAATAAGCGCTGGGCTCAAGCATCACGGAAAAAGGACAAATTTATTCGGAATAATACAAGCTGGCTGGAGTCAGGATATTCAGTACAGTTTCCGGAGTCTGAAGCACATTCACTGCCACCAACTTCTGGTGAACGAGGAAGATAAGTGAAAACTCAAGTGATGGAAATACAGCACGAAGGTTCTTTTACAATTACACTAGCTCGGCGAACATAAGGTGTTAATGAAACATTGATTAAACGCTTGTCTATTATTATACAAGCTCTATCTTCTGGAATGATGATCGATCCCGAAAAATTTGGAGTTTATGCCTTAGAAACTGCGCGAATTTATGTTAGTAACTATGATTGGTACTACATTCCATCCTCCGTGCACAAATTACTTATACACGGAGAAAACGTGATCAAACATTTTTCTGTTCTTCCTATTGGGCAACTGTCGGAAGATGCACAAGAGTCGCGCAATAAAGACTACAGAAATATGCGCCTGCACCATGCCAGAAAATGTTCCCGTATAGCTACAATTGAAGACGTATTTAAAACGCTTCTATATACTTCGGATCCATGCCTTTCAAGTTTAATAAACCCTTATGTGAGAAATGTGAAGGATCTTGATGAAGAGGCACAAAGTCTTTTGAAGGTGGTACCTGAAGGTGATCCTACATTTACACCGGAAGTAATTTTAGTTAGGAATAGCGAGGATAATAACAATTAGATACAACATTATAAGTGACTAAAATCTAGTTTAAATATAAAACCAATAATATTATAAGATTTGTCTAATCTGAGATCAATTAGTTGGGTGTGAGGTATAGATAGGTACTATACGATTTTATAATTTTATGTATTTTATTATGCTTGTGTGATAAGTAATTGGCTAAGTTTTCTTAATTTTACTAATATTAGTACTTATTTATAAAAAATAAACATAATAAAACAACTCTCATTCCTTTTTTTTCTCGTTTCTTTTTTTTAACCTAAAATAAATATGTATACATTGAAAAAAAAATATACAAAAATTGATTAGTTTTTCAAAATCTTTATATATCACTGTATACATATGCCAAATCTCAATACAATACGATGAAAAACCTTGAAGTTACAGATTTTTGATCCGATACGGACCCAAATTTTCCACTGTGCGCCGTCCGGTCCGTGTAAACTAGTCCCGCGATAATACTATATTTTGTCGTGATAAAAAGTATTCTATGTCATTCTTCCATGTCCATTCTATAGTTTTGTCAAGTTTTATCAAAATCGGCCTGGTAATTTCGGAGCCTTTTCGATGCAAACTTTTCCTTTTTATTATAATTTTAGTCTCAGATACATAACCTCCTTTTTTGAAGTCGGTTAAAAATTGAAAACCACAAAACAATGGTTGGTTAAATATACGCCTTAACGTCCAATAACAGTCAATTAACAGACTATCACATAAATTAAACTACGCCTTCCCTTTTTATGTTAAGTAAGCTAAATTTCTCGTATTACATTGATTGGATAATTTATTAAAGCAAGAATTTCATAACTCAAATCAAGCAATCCATTTAAGAAAGTCTACGTAAAAATCCGATAACGAACTAAATATTATCTTTCAATTTATACCTTTATTAAAATATCTGATCCCGAAACTGGGAGGAAAAGATAATGAAATTGAGACTTTTAGGGCATTCAGGCCAGCTCGACTCTACTGGGACACAATTACTGGAATGCTGGCATAGGGTTGGCAACAGTGAAAAAGTTTGCAACGCGCAAAATACATCTACAGGTGTTTAATATTTGAAGTAAATATATGTATGAAAATATCAATATTAGCTCTTTTAGTTTGTTTCTTAGCCGTATCTATAAGAATATGTTTCAATAAATAATTTTAAATGTTGTATGCCAAAATTTGCGTGGTTGGCAGCCCTGGCTCAATTCAGCTTGCTTAGGTCCATGGGGAAAAAGATCGATAAGCGCAATTGATGGAGATAATTGCTTGTGTATTAACAAGCGACGTGTTATACATAGCAATGGGTGGAAATTACTATTTGTCAGGATTTTGTCGTGATTTTTTCTGATTACCGAGTATTTATATTTCCTAGTTTATTTCAGGTTCAACATTTTGAGTCCCTGCTTTTTGCTTTGATAAAAGGCCCTAGGAGCTAAAAATGCAGATTTCGAGAAGACTTTGATTAAATAAAGAATATGGGAGAAATCAGTTGATTAAGTTAAACTTCTATAAATATGGCTACTAGATTGTGGCCTTTGCGTAAAGATTAAAATCCCCATTTCAGTTTTTAGGTAGGTTCTGTTTTCACAAACAAACAACGAGAATGCTATGTACAAAATGTTTGTTTTGGTGTAGCAATTGTGTACATCGAGCCAATATGGTGTTCTAAAGCCCGACGCAAACAATGGTGTTAGTGGCAGCTTACACTGGCCACTGTGTGAACTAATACAGGATGCCTTAGCCACAGTATAATTGTAACAGAAGAGCTATTAGATAAGCTTGAAAAACTTCAAAACGTTTGCATCAGATTTATTTTTGGATTACGGAAATATGACCATGTTTCGGAATTCCGCAAAAAGCTCTGCTGGCTTCCTATTCGATCCCAACGTAACACTCACATTCTCTCACTCCTTTATAATATCCTGTTTGACCCTTCCAGACCTTCATATTTAAAAAATCGCTTTACCTTCCTACGTGACACCCACCAATTATCATTATGCTCCTCCAACAATCTCACTCTTGAAATCCCCGCCCATTCCTCTACCCTATTTTCCAAATCCTTTACTATTCGTGCTGCAGTGCTTTGGAACTCACTGCCTCTGGAAATTCGTCGCGCTAAATAATACTATTAACATTTTTAAAATAAGCTAAGACACGATTTTTAAATAAGACATAAATTTGTTTCTACATTAATATTTTCAAGTTATTTGTTAAGGTAACCTTTTCTCTGTTAATTAGGTTTGTACACCTACAGGACGTTTTCAATCTCTTACCGAAAATCCTATAAACAAAAGGTTGACTGGAAGAGATTGCTTGTTAGCAATAAGTTCGCCTTTTGTGCATCATCATTCTAGAATATAATTTTATAAAATTGTTTCATTTTGAATTTTTTGGTGTGCAATAAAGTGTTTTTGTATTTGTATAATATATAGTAGATCGAGCGCACGCACGCACACATAAGCGGAATTTCAGATATCTTCGTAGGGCAAGAAAAGCGGTATCGAGTCAAGTGCGCGTAAAATATGTATGTTGCCGCACAAATCCGCACTCACACATAAAAATTATTTCAGACAACATTAGATGGCAATAAATTGCAGTATTTATCTATGTGGCGCTGTATGCCCCATTCCCATGCATTCAATATTGTTAAGTATTTAATAGTGCAGCTTCAAGTGTCGCGCGAAAGTCCAATAGAGATAAGAGATGACGAGGGTGTTTGTAACAGCTGAGTTACACTACTGTATACATTTGTATTGTGCCTTAGACCAGTGATTACTGTGTCACTATCTGGCATCCCTTTGACGCCTACACGAAAATCCCAGAGCAAATACGTCTTGGGTTACGAGCAATAACGAATATGGCAAAATTATGCGCTCACTCTTTGGGGAGTTACAATCCAATTTCGCCAGCATAGGACTAATTTGGTTTTCAATGTTTTCAGATAGGTGCCTTATTTTGCGATTATTCTTCAAAATAAAATCCTATGAAAACTGTAAATCTTCCTGACAGAAAAAATTTTAAGCTGCGTCCTTTCTCGTACTCTTTATATCTGTGTCCAAGTATTATTTAAATCGGTCCACAAGTTTTGAAGTCTATTCGATGCAAACCTACAAACAAATAGCTATTTGTCACATTCACTCATATGAACAACATTGTATGACTGAATGAGATAAACTACGGTCGTCTTTTTATAACTCGTCAACCCGACACGAAGACAAATGTATGTTTGCACAAGACAAATGTATTCAAAAATTGTGTTTCGTATAATTTGAAATATATCCTGCTGTTGAGATTTTGTTTACAATTTTTCTTGTCAGCTCCAATTTCGCCAAGACAAGAGAATCTCGGAAAATTGTTTTTTTTTTTGGTCATATACATATAAAACATTTTTTATGTTAAAAATGTTAATGGTACCCACACATACGAGCTGGTAATCGGAGGCAGGGACGTATCATCAAAAATGTTACAGCTTTTTATAAAGATACCTTACTAGGTAAAATAATTATTATTATTGTGAAAGCAATTGATGCCCAAAAACTAAAATTTCGTATCTTTAGCACAGCAGATGACTAAAGTAATCTTGTCTAAGGTCAGTGATTATTTTTTATGAAGCCTACAAGCACAATATAAACAATAAACAGTAGACTATATCCATATAACAATGACTGACTAAATCTAGCACACTTCAGCAAATTTTCAGATAGTTTTTGAGAGCAGAAAAAGTACTACAATAGTAGTTTGATCTCAAAACACCGTCTTTCTACTTTGACGTCAGCCAAAGGAACTTGCCGTTTGACATTTGCGGCCCATTCCGAATGCAGCGGGTGAATTACATTATGTTCGGTTTTAGCGAAATGAACTGAGCATGACCTGATTTAAGGTACGAGGCGTGTCAGACGATGTATATTAGGTGCATTAATGTAATTAAATAAAGAGAAAAACATAGTATAGTCACAGACTAACAAACAGAACAGAAACAAATTAGTAGAGTAACTGGACAGTGGACAGTGTCTTCTGGCTCAACATACACAAGTTTTTCGAATGTGCGACTTACTACATTTATATTTTTTTATTGAAAACTACGAGTATAATTCGCACACGTCTAGTCGCACGTAAACAAACACTGTGCTGAAGTCAGGCAACGTCGGACCCGGGGTGTTTGGCTTTTTTCGTTACGGAATTTATCGAAAAAGTTGTGCGGTAGCTTAAAAAATTATTAAATGTACTAACATATTCTATCTTACTATAACTATTACTTGAATGAGGCTAAAATATTAAATTTTATATTTAAAAAATACCTTAGAAATTTGTGTTCGAAGTTTTAACTACGGGCTTTTTGCTTTAACGGAATTTCGCTTAATAGAGCAGCGACGATACAAGAGAATTTTATAGAAAACCTTCAATACTGTAATGGAAAGCCTGGAACTTCATTTTTAATAACACTGAAATCTGCAGGTAGATGATAAATAATGTATTTTTCAAGAGTGTTTCTGATATTTCTTTCCATAGATTTTACTAAAAGTTGGGACTAATATAATATTTGAAGGTCTACAATTATAATTATAGACCTTCAAACATAACATTTTGTGTTGTAATGTTTAAGTTCCTTTAAAACAATCTTCTGTATTGGGTTATCTTGTAATAGTAGATAAGTTTGATTAATAAATAAATAAAACATTAAAGTAACATTAATATTGGTTCAGTAAGGATTACTAAAGAAGAATAGATCGGCATCGATTGTAATAATATTATGTACCTATTCTGTTTCTGTGGCATCGATAACGATGTAACACGTCAAAATTGTATGGGATTTGACATAACACTGGCGCTCCTTAAAGGTGAACGCAGATTTGGCTGCACCGCACGCACCGCAGTCACCGCATTCGCAATTCTTCATATTATTATTATGAACTTGCGAAGACTGCGGCGCGGGTAGGTAGGTATGCGAGCTTGCCTATAACTTCATATAAAGAATTCGAATGCGGCGACTGCGGTGCGTGCGGTGCGGCCCAAATCTGCGTTCACCTTAAGGGCGTTCCGTCCGGAGATTCCGTAATTGACCGTATTTAAAACCTTATAAACTCATAATCTGAAAGCTACAAAGTTATAATAAAAATACAGCAATAATCTTCAGTATATCAACATTCCTTTTGTCGTTTTAAATTTTCTATTTTTGTTTCTTATACTCATGATATCAGCTTCGAAAATAATACCAATTTGTTAAAATTCAAGCATACATTCAGCATTTCCTTAGGATTTACAAATTACTTTTATTTGAAACTCACGCCAATAGATCGACAATATCATAAACTACATATTCGCCGTTTAAAAATTTTTTTAGGACAATTTTGAACTAAGATAAGTAAAAATAATTGGGTTTTGGCGCGATCTCGGCAACGCGGCAAATGTATGGCCAAGGTCGTTTGCTCGGGGGACGGCCTTAAGTTTAAGCCCGTCACAGACCTAGCTATAATATATATTAATATGTTTATAGCTAGGCATATTAATATATATTTTCTATACTAATTTTCGCGTGACCACACACTCAGCTATAATATATTTTCTGTGACATGTGGATTTAGTATAGATTAATATGCCTTGCTATAAATATATTAATATATATTATAGCTTAGTCTGTGACGGGCTTTATTATATTGAAAGTACCGAATGAATTTTGACTAAGCGCTATCACCTTACCTTAGATATTATAGAAAGCGAAAAACTCCATTTCATAACTACAAGCATACATGCTGAACAGTTTCAGTTTCATAATAATATTTTTACGTTTCAGTAAAAGTTTTAGAAACAAAAAGACGAACAAACAGCGAAACAAAGTTATGAGACTTCTGTTTGAAATATTCGTTACATAAATGCAGTCAACACGACACAACTTTGGCAACTTTTTTTTTGTCGCATTTGCAAAAATACATTTGTTTCAATGTAAATGAAATTGTTCATGTTGGAATAGTTTGAGATTTGTGTTTTATGCTAGCTTTATGATAAAAGAGAATGTTATCTTTTTCGTAGAAATTCCTGTGTGTGAATTATATAATCTTGAATATCTTAAGTGGTATTTAGAATTAAAATTAAATTATGATTTAAATAATTTTAATGTCAAAATAGTTTTGTTATGTTTTCTAATAGATATACAGAAAGGTTATAAAAATATGTTTTACAATTTACAATACAAATATCATTTACAGTAGTGTAACTTTGCAGTTGTTAATGTTTTAATTAAGCACGCACAACGTTACTACGTCATCTCTAAAGTTAAGTATTTAGAATTATGTTTGTAAAAGATGGTACGCCTTATATTATTTAATCATTCACAATATCGACCTTAAAGTCAAATTTTTATTCCGGCAGCGTATCTCTATCTTCCCTAAACAAACACTCAAGCTCAGATATAATAAGGATGACCGTCACATGATATATTTCGGCACCTATTTGATGTGAGGGATCAAAAGAGTCACGCGCCCGCTATCCTCTGTGGAATCTACGATTGGGGACGAATCAGGAAATAAATAAAATCATAAAGAAACTTCCAACTTTATATGGAGTGAGCCTTTTTGGGAAACTATCCGCAATAAACACTGTCGTATGCCTTATATTTCTTTCACTTTTGGCGATGCAATTAAATTGATTTAAGTGGTGATTCAAAACATACGTTCCAGTTTGATTGTTTTGGTTGTTAATGATTATCACTTAATTAATATGAACTAATTTGCAAAAAAAAAAAATTTTTGTACCTAGAATACACCATTTTTCTAGGATACATATAACATAATATACCTATGTGCAACAAAATCTCCCTAAAGACACATTAACATGTAGACTTGACTCCGGTTGGTATAACTAAAATAAATGGTCCTTCTACAAAATATTATTATTTACTTCACGTTTACGCTGTTCTATGTATTTGTCTTTTACGTTTAAATAAGTAGTTACTTGATAGACAATGCCAAAAGGATTAGCGTAAGCCTGGAGCAAAAATTTTGACTATCTGGGCTTGGTGACTAATGCTGTCAGCTTACGTCAGCTTTCCCCATCTATGTTATAAAATAACATGAGAACTGACCTGGTGCTGCCTCGCCTCCTGCTGCTTGAGGTACCGCAGCCGCTGCTCCTTCGCGCACAGCAGCTGGTGCTGAGTGTCGATCTGCTGCTGCTGCCGGAGCGCCATCGCGCGCAGCTCGCTCAGCGTCAGCTCCACCCCTCCCCCCAGCTGTGGACAAAGTGTAGGACTGACCTGGTGCTCCCTCGCCTCCTGCTGCTTGAGGTACCGCAGCCGCTGCTACTTCGCGCACAGCAGCTGGTGCTGCGTGTCGATCTGCTGCTGTTGCCGGAGCGCCATCGCGCGCAGCTCGCCCAGCGTCAGCTCCACCCCTTCCCCAGCTGTGGACAAAGTGTAGGACTGACCTGGTGCTGCCTCGCCTCCTGCTGCTTGAGGTACCGCAGCCGCTGCTCCTTCGCGCACAGCAGCTAGTGCTGCGTGTCGATCTGCTGCTGCTGCCGGAGCGCCATCGCGCGCAGCTCGCCCAGCGTCAGCTCCACCCCTTCCCCAGCTGTGGACAAAGTGTAGGACTGACCTGGTGCTGCCTCGCCTCCTGCTGCTTGAGGTACCGCAGCCGCTGCTCCTTCGCGCACAGCAGCTGGTGCTGCGTGTCGATCTGCTGCTGCTGCCGGAGCGCCATCGCGCGCAGCTCGCCTAGCGTCAGCTCCACCCCTTCCCCAGCTGTGGACAAAGTGTAGGACTGACCTGGTGCTGCCTCGCCTCCTGCTGCTTGAGGTACCGCAGCCGCTGCTCCTTCGCGCACAGCAGCTGGTGCTGCGTGTCGATCTGCTGCTGCTGCCGGAGCGCCATCGCGCGCAGCTCGCCCAGCGTCAGCTCCACCCCTTCCCCCAGCTGTGGACAAAGAAAAAACAGGTTAAAACGTGGGCAAAAATACACTTAACTGCACTTATGGGTGTAAACTACTGACTAAACTGCAGCAACGCGACGCGACACGCTGAATATTCTTTGTATGAAATCGTATAACTTAAGCCGCATGCGGCAGCAAAACGGTAGCAGCAGTCAACTACTGACTAAACGATGCGACACGACGACCGAGTATTCTTTGTATGAAATCGTATAACTTAAGCCGCATGCGACAGCAGAACGGTAGCAGAAGTCAACTGCTGACTAAACGACGCGACACGACGACCGAATATTCTTTGTATGAAATCGTATAACTTAAGCCGCATGTGGCAGCAGAACGATAGCAGAAGTCAACTACTGACTAAACGATGCGAAACGACGACCGAGTATTCTTTGTATGAAATCGTATAACTTAAGCCGCATGCGACAGCAGAACGGTAGCAGAAGTCAACTACTGACTAAACGACGCGACACGACGACCGAATATTCTTTGTATGAAATCGTATAACTTAAGCCGCATGCGGCAGCAGAGCGGTGGCAGAAGTCAGAACCAAATTAGTACAGAATTGTTTATTATTTCGGAAGTACATTTGAAATTCAATATCTTCCTTTCCATTTGGTAGAGGCATTATAGACAGAATAGTTAGTAGAATAAGCCTTCATACAATATTAAAGTTTAATCACATCCAGGTTTCACAAAGCACAATATTGTCGGGAACACTAAAATTAGTTGCTGAAAGTCTCTTTTGGACGTGGAATGGTTTCCAGAGATAGTGACCAGAGAGCTTACCATTGTGACCACATGTCCACAATGCGAAAAGCTTGGTGCACAATTTATACTGTATACAGTAGACCATCCTTCATACTATAACGCATCGAGTATTTGCAATCACTAACTCTCATATGCGTGATTTATATTATGCTTGGTGAGTGCAGTATGACAGTACACTCCAGTGTTATCGGAGTTAATTAAAATTTCGGTTGTATATTAAACCAAATTTTGGCATTTATTTTGAATGCCATTTCATTGTGTGTTGAAGCTTGTCACTGGATCTTTTCTCACTATAGAACAAAGATTTCCTTCGACATTTACTTTTAATGCGTAGAAAATATAATAAAGCTATTTAACCTTAAATATTGTACAGAAAATAAAGTGAAAAATAAAGGCATCATGGACAAAATAGTGTCTGTTTCAGTCTAAATTCGTTTAGTTTGAACGTTCGTTTGTGACAAAAGGACATCGATCGATTCAAATTGTGGACGCAACTAATGGCCCAACAGTCGGCGACAGCCAGACTTTCGCCACTTTATAATAGCCCCCTACTACCCCTATAGAGAAACGATCAGCAACTATGGAGTTTCGCGGTTAAGAGTCCGTATACGAAATTTTGCCGATGAATACGAAATTGCAAAGGTTCGCTACAGAAATATTATTAGGTTTTAGCCCCTTATTAGACTTAAAAAAATATATATTAATTATTGGATATAAAATATATTTAAGCGCGGAAAACCGACTCGAACCTTGCGGCGAGTAATATAATGCGAGATTTAGGTTGTTTTGAATCGTCTTTTTTGGCACAATTTGTTTATTTTTTTTTCTTTTTTCTCGAATGGGATAGAATTTTATCTATAGATTATTTCTGTCGTTTTCTTTTTTATGAACTACAGCTCCAAATTGCCGAAATTAACAGCAATTCTTTGCCTATTTTCTCTAAAATTTTGCCGAGTTACATATTTTTTTACTCAACTATTTCATATTAAAGTGCTAAAAAGTAATTCCAACATTTTAAAGACGACTTTCTCAACAGTACATTGTATTTTTTTCATACCGTTAATACGTCAATACAATCCATAAACAGGTGATATTCTAAACCTTTTACATCAAAAATCACAAAACTGTCGCGGGTTTGAGTTGTATTATTTAAAAATACTTAAAAAAAATAAAAATTCTAGCTCCAACATTAGATTATAATTAAAAATGATCTTACATGTTGTGCATTAAAACTTATAGAAATACTGTATTTTAACTGTTAAATCACTTCTGTGAAATCAGCGAAATCGGCAAATTTCGTATACGGACCCTTAAGCTGAATGTTTACCTACCTTGACAACATCCTGTATGTTGTCAAGGTAAACATTCAGCTTAAGGGTACTTAAACTTAAACTTTCTGCTGAACCGAAAATGACGAAAGCCTGGTTGTCGCTGGCTCTTATTCTATAATAACATAGCGATAAGAATTAATAAGGAACCCCAATAGTCCGAAAACCATTAGAAGATAACGTCCAGATATTAGCGGGGCGTATAATCTCAGGCCCTTGGTAATGGTCGGCGTTGGCGCGAATTTACATAAAACCTGACACTTGTTGATAGGCTGTCGGGGGTGAGATATGCCCGGAATATGTATGTGGATTTGAGGGCGCATATTTCAAATCAGGGCTGACACAGACACGTTTTTCAGGGCGGTGTCTAAAGAAAAACTCAAGTCAGTCTAGAAAAAAATATTTATGTGGATTTGAGGGCGCATATTTGAAATCAGGGTTGTCAGATACACGTTTTTCAGGGCAGTTTCTGAAGGAAAATAAGTAAATTTTGAATCGTCCTGAATATACTGTGTTGTAACTTATATGTATGTAAATCATATTTTACGAGTTATATTTCAAACCAGGGCTGAAAAAGACACTTTTCAAGATTTTTCGTACGTGGACATATTGACAACCCTGATCACATGTCATGAAAGATCATATTGAATTTTTATTCAAATTAATTGCCTCAAATTGGTCGGCTTGATTTTATCGGGGAATCGGAAAATTATTCATGTCCTCATGCGATTTCAATATTGTTGTGCATGGAAGTACCTATATTTTTAAAGGGATTTGATTTTTTCGCCTTACTATGATAATAAAAAATGGTTTGCCATTATGCGTAAAATGCAAATATGAATTTTAGTCATTCTTAGTGCCGTAGGTACCTATTTTACCAGATACCAGCAGTACCAGCGTAAGCAGTTATTAATAGGCCTTTAAAGTTATGATGAAGTAAAAATACAGCAATTCCCATATATCTTCAACCACAAAATTAACGACAGACCCACACAGAGCAGTAAAATCAGTAAGGTGAGGCAGGTAAGTGAAAGTGATGTCAATATCACAATGTAATAATTTGCAGTAGATGATCTTTACACAAGTCCACTTAAGTCAAATTCACGCACACATTTATTTAATTTCAGTTTGCCTTAAAACTCCTATATGTATAGCCAACTGCTCAACTCTGTGTTGATAGATTTTATGTCAAGGATTTGTTTTTTTACAATTAAAATTTCAAAATAAAAAGTTAAAACTTAATCAGCGCAATATCAGCATAAAAATGTATACGTCGTCCAATCACTATTTTACATTGGCAACAATAAACGCAATATTTTTTTTATTATAACCTTAGGTGTGTAGTGTGTAAGGTGCGAAACGGTAGTCCGGAAATTAGCGTGTTGATTGGTGCGCAGTCCCGAAATGCTCCAAGTTAGTCTACTGTATATATTGTGTCAATACTTCGCATATATCTGTGGAAATAGGTTAATGTTGAAACAGGCGCGGCGACACAACCTATTTAACCTCGTGGTTTGTGAGCCAAATGACTGTTTTATCTGCAAAATGTTTGTTTTGCATATTGAGGGTCGTCTTTTCATGCGTATTGTGCATTGAAGTATTTATTTATAGCTAGAAGTAAAATGCGGGTTGTTTTTCAGGTATTTCCATATAAAAATAATATGTGAATGTTTCCAATTTACAATGAGTAGGTTACTACGAATTTAGTCATCTGTGGTTTAATTTGCAATTGATTGCGGTTAACATAATAGTTTGTTATAAAAACAATCTGTTTTTAATAATCGTAGAATTTTCATATTGATCTGTAGCTCGAAATCGGCTGCAACAACTGAACTTAATTTGGAAACTTGTTGTAAATATTTCCGAAAAAACTTACGTTAGAATATTAAGTTCTAAAAATACTAAAACTATAATTTATTATTAATAATAACTATTATTATTAGTAACTATTATTCAAAGATGCGTGAGAACTGTCGGGAGAGCTAGAAGATTATATTTCTGCTACACAAAAACCAAACATTAAATGAAAATGAACATTGGCTAAAAAGGTACTAGAGATAACAAAGAGGTGAATTTTTCTTTCTCCTCTCTAAAGGTTTGTCTTGCCGCCTAATCCTGGTACTAAGTCATACTATAATATTTCCGGTGGCCGTGGATGAATTCTTTTCATTTCGAAGCTTTACGATTATGGAATACATTACATTTTAAACAGAGAAATAGTAAACATATGAAAAAAATACATTATATTTTAAACAGAGAGAATGTCAACATAGGTTAAAGAATTAAATAATTCAAGGGATTTCAAGACTTAAAATAAATCTCTAATTATTTCACTTAGGCTCTCTATTAGGTAAGTTATTTTTCATTTGGCGAAAAAAAACTAAATTTTCATATTAATTGAATTATTTTCATCTTTTATACAGGATGTCACAAAACTAAGTGATAGAGACTTTAGGGTGTGTAATTTGGCTCGTTCAGCGCTGCCACTTTCACAGTGTAGGAGACACATACACATCCCAAAGTATTATAACTTAGTTTTGCTACACCTTGAATAATATTTTAGGTCCAAGTATTTCGAGCATGCATCAGTCTACATCATTGCAATCAGGTGCACCAGCTTACAGTGAAATATTATGCTGGGCTCAGAGGCGCTTTACATAATACTGTACAATGTACATAATACTGTAACTTACTTTATCCAGAAACTACACTACCATACCAAGCACTGCAGATTATTTTTTGCGTGAAAAAGAACATTATGATCATCATATTAACTATATTATTAAGTAGATAAGTAATAGCAAAGAATATAATATATTCGTAGGTAGTAGGGTACGCATAAGTAACTTATATTATAATATTATAAACTTCAGAAAAAGAAGGCTGTTGAACGCGCCGATTAACTCAAACTAAGTTAAAATTAATTTGGATTAGCTATTTAACTATTCTGAAACTAGCATACCTTACAAATATCTATCTTCAAAGTACTACATTAGTCTGTGGTGTACTTGTCCAACTCCTTACACTTAGAAACCTAAGGAGAAACCCTAGCAGCCTCCTAATTAAGATGTAAATCACTCAACACATTGAATTCCGAACATCCAACCATCTAACCAGCCAGTACAAAGTCCGTCAGCTCATCTAAGTTCGACAACTAGTAACCTAAAATAGACATTGACTGGATGAAGTGCCTAACTAACATTTTCCAACATAAGAGCTCATCTTTTCTCTTATAATTTGAACAAACCTTGTAACTTACCTTTTTAGGGTTCCGTAGTCAACAAGGAAAGTTTCGGTCTGTCCGTCCGTCAAGCTGTAATTTGGTATGAATACACATATTAACGATGGCAACAAAATGGCACATGAAATCGTAAAAAAATATATTTTTTATGGTACCTCCCCTACACATCAAGCGGGGATGAAAATTTTTTTTCGCGCCCTCTTCATCGTGTGGGGTGTCGTTGAATAGGTTTTTTAAAAATATTGTGAGTATTCATAGATCATTTTCCGATTTATGGCAGGTTTACACGTATTAAGTAGATAAGTAGTTAACTAAATTTTAACTTAATTTTAAGTTACTTAGTTGCGTGTAAACACACAATTTAGTAACAAGTAGTAAGTTAAAATTTAGTAGCACTAAATTTTAACTTGTAACTTGCTACTAAATTGTGTGTTTACACGCAACTAAGTAACTTAAAATTAAGTTAAAATTTAGTTAACTACTTATCTACTTAATACGTGTAAACCAGCCCTTAGGGATCTGTTTGTGAAATATTCAGTTTTAAAGTGGTAAAAATTGTTAGAGTTCTTCCCTTCTACCAGCTAAACGGTTGGTTCTAGAAATGTGAAAAAATTCACGGGAGTAGGAAAGATAAACGGCTGGTTCTAGAAATGTGAAAAAATTCACGGGAGTAGGAAATATGCTGAATTTAAACGGAAAACTATCACGGCTAAGAAGACTTCATAAATTATTGAGTAATAGTCGATCAACTAAAAAAAATGTATTCGGCGAAGTTTAAATGGAACTTTTCGTTCAAATTCCTTTGAAAGTAGCTGAGTATATGATGTTGTTAGTAGTGTAAAACATGCTATAAATATACGTTCATTGACCATAAAAAATGTCACAAACTAGCGGTATTACGGAACCCTATATTGCGCGTGGCCCGACACGCACTTGGCCGGTTTATTTTATATTTAAATATAAATTTAGGGGGCAAACGAGCAAACGGGTTACCTAATAGAAAGCAACTACCGTCCCCTATGGACACTCACATTATCAGAAGACTTGTTGCCGGCCTTTTAAGAGAATACGCTGTTTTTTGAAGGTTTTAACCACTTTATCATCTAGCTAATATATCTAGCTATACATAGAATCTACTTTTTTTTTATTTCAATTTATTTTCCCGGTTCTAAAGCCTCCATTTATGGAAAAAACCGTCAGTTTTCAAATTGCTAGTTACCCACTCCACCCGCTCATGTTTTCGAATACCCTTGTCGATTTCGTGTTTAGAATAGTTGGGAAATTCCCCGCCGCTGCCTTCAAAGGCCAGGGGCTCTCAAAGTTAATTGCTCCCTTAGAGCTTTACATAATTTAATGGAGGCCAGTGGCACTCCAAGTCGGAGTCTTTCGTGTCTAATTTCTGTAAATTCGTACTCGGTAGTTTCGGCAAAAAGTTTGTCGTTGAAGTTTGATCTTAGTATTTTCGACAGAATAGTTTGGTATCAGTTTTCTTATATACTAATTATTATTATTATTATTAATTACAAAGTTTAAGTCTTGATTGGATATCTAAACTCATAAATTGGAAGTATACACTGGTAAAAAGTTATTAATTAATTCACAATATTGAAGTTTTCATGAACTTTTCTTTAGGTATTCCTATTTTTTGGCTCACCCTAATATAAAGTTTGATCGTAAGCGATACCTTGAGTAAAGTTTGCGATGCTTTTAGGGGAAATACCCGTTTTTACGTGTTATCAAGATATAGATTGACATGCAACAGATCTCTATCAAATTCGTACCAGGATCGACGAAGAGTCAGAGAGAGAGAAAAGAGAGTTACTTTTTAAATTTTTCGACGACGGCTGCTCTTTCAAACTTCCAATTGGGTCACAATATGAGTTTTGTCTATTTCGACGAGTTATATTAATAACATGGATATTTTAGGATCTATTGGCGATGGATACTTAAAAATAGTAAGGTAACTTAGAAGAGTTTTATCTGTACTTATCTATTTTTCACTTACAAATAAATTGTAGTATTCGCGTTATACAAATGCGTGTGTGTGCGCATGTGTGTGCGCGTGTGTGTGTGTGCTTCGTTGATGTGAGCTTGCCGTGACATCGCCGCGATGTTATTGGATCTTATAAACACATTCCTCGCATTCATAGAAAATGGTACCTTTCGATTTTTTCGAAACCTACAAACAAAACATATATCTAGCTATTCGTTCAGGATTCAAGAACAAAAAAGATAAAATAATGTAGCCATAGATGAGAGGCAGAATTATTGCACTATAATTCGCGTCCCGACCATGTTATGGTCAAAATTCAACATTCTTTTTTTATATGGATAGCAACTACCGTCGTCCATGGACACTCGCAACATTAGAAGAGCGGCAGGTGCGTGGCCAGTCTTTTAAGAGGGGATACGCTGTCTTCTTTGCAGGTCGTATTGGTCAGGAAATACTGCTGGTGACAGTTCGTTCCAGAGTTTTAGAGTTTAACCTTCCATTTACATCCTATCCGATCTTATCCACAACTCATTTGACAGATTCACTATACTCTATCTGTCAAGTTAAGTAGTGGATAGCCTATCCGGGACTTATAAGAAAGTGGTGACACAGACCCTTAGTAATTTCTTAACGGGTTAATTCAGAATTCGTGTAATAACTTAACACTAATTCAACCGCAGTACGGTCCCTCCGACCCTCGGGGATATTATCCGTAGCTCCGGGCTATAGCTCGCACGTGCTAACCCACAGGCTTCACAAACTTTCCATAATTATATGAGAACTTACATGATTTGCTTGTACTAGTTTTATACACTATAGTCAAAACTAAGTATATCATAACGATGACGATTTTTGTACCAGAACTAGGTACTATTAATATTCTGTGCCAGAACAACGAATTTTCGTACCTTGATTTGCCGTTTGAAATATAGTCGAACATACTCAATAGTTTTGGGGAAAAGTAGACAAAAAATTACAATAATAAATATTAACATACAAATACTACTAATCTAAGGTGAGTTTTTGTATGTAAGCACTAAGCACCTAAAACACAGACACAAAACACAGACATTTATCAAGTTCTTATTTCTGTGACCTAAAACTATTAGGTAAAAATACGTAATTCATATACACATTAAAATACACCTAACCTTTTGATAATAACCTTTTGCAGCTTTAATTTTATTGAAATAAAAAATTAAAGCTGCAAAATATTGAAAATATGAAATAAAATATTTGCAATACAAGAAAATAATCAAAAGTTCATGAAAAGCTGTGGTTAAAAATACCAATAGCATGTTGAAAAATACATAAGTTGATTGGGTTATCTGTAAAGCTGAAAATATTCCAGTGACACGAGTGGCACTTAATTTATTTTCCTTTGCCATATGCAACAAGCACATGAATACTGAAAAGTTTTTAATTTTTCAGTATAGCCACTTATTAACATTCAACAATTATTATATAAAATATAACTCAAGTATAGTTCAATATACTGACAAGTGACAAATACATAGTTCTATCTATTCGATTAATTCTCTATACGTAATCGTTTAATTTTAATACGTTTTCCTCTTATGGTATAGTTCTTGCAATCTAAGGGTGCGCGTCGCCCTTAGTTGTGTGTGTGACCATATCTATGCACGCGTACATGGCTCGCTCGCTACTGACTGCTCCGTCGGGTACGCACACTAATGAAAATGTCTATTCACATTTCCAACTACAAGTAAAGGCGACGCGCACTCTTAGATTGCAAGAACTATATAGGAATTCACTATTTTTTTCGAAATTTCACCCCTAAGAGGATAAAAAGGGGGTCGGAATTTTTATCTCAGAAATAATATTTTACCAAAATAATCTAATTAAAATATTTAAATTACATTAAAAATAATTAACGTCACTTTATAGTGACGTTAATTATTTTTAATTAATCCTTCGATCGCAGATTCTTGGAAATGCTATTGTATTCTATTTCGCGATCACCGGTGCTCTTATGGGGCTCGAAGGATTAATATTCAAAGTACAAAAACAAAGAAACTTAGATGTAAGAATTGGCAGAAGAACAAAGTGAAGCCGTTTAAAGAAGCAGGAATTCCGACGTTATATTAATATTTAATCAAACGCCAAGTTTTGTCAGGTACAAAATACTCGTCTAATGAATATGTATAGGGCGCACATGCCGAAACTTTGACAATTAATTTACTTCGCTACGTGAAAGTGCCCAAAAACTGTGTAACATAATTGCTGGTGAAATTTTTATGCGCAGCATACTGTGTTGTGTGTTTTTATACCATCTATGGCGAATATATTTTGAGAAAGGCCTTGTCAGAATGGGGTGGTGGAATCTCTATCGGAGGAGTTAAAAATAAGTAACCTGAGATATTATGCGGACGACACAACTCTATTTGCGTCGACAGAAGCGGAACTTTCTGAGCTCTTTAGAAGAGTAGAATATGAGAGTACTATACAGTGCTAGTTAAAGTCAGATAGTCGGCATGGTAAGTGAAAACAAACTGCATCTATCAATCTATAGACTGCTTAACAATCATGGTTATTCATCATAGCCCAGCATGATAATGTGCCTTCGTGAAGTCGTGTGGCATTTTTTAAGAAGACCCTGTTCCTAAATTAATTTTCATTTGATTAATATATAGCTAGCCAGAAACTGAGGAGACTAGTAATAAACATACCTAAGTACTTATTGTAAAAAAGGCTCCTCTTTATGTCGCCATCATATTATTACATTCAAACCTTTATACTTAAAAGCACATAATATTTACTATACTTACATGAAGTACGAACAAATTCTGCGAAAACTGAAAATGGTACGATCCACAACACGTTATCTCCAATATCAATCTGTTCCACCAGTAATGAAAACTCGGTGCACTGAAAATTGGCATTTCTTTTGCCTTTCACATGCAGGAAATGAAGCGGTTATCACATGCCAGTCCCCCGTCACGGCCTTGACCAAATAAACTATTTCATGTCGTAAATGGTCGCCAACCACGGCATTATGGAGTCGATACAAATTAAAATAACATGCTGACGTCAACTCTTTAAGGGCATTGTTGAAGACATGAAAATGTGGTAAGCAAAATAAACTTTTTTTTTATGAAACAAGGGGGCAAACGAGCAAACGGGTCACCTGAGGGAAAGCAACTTCCGTCGCCCATGGACACTCGCAGCATCAGAAGAGCTGCAAGTGCGTTGCCGGCCTTTTAAGAGGGAATAGGGTAATAGGGGAGGGTAGGGAAGAGAAGGGAATAGGGGAGGGTAGGGAAGGGAATAGGGTAGGGGATTGGGCCTCCGGTAAACTCACTCACTCGGCGAAACACAGCGCAAGCGCTGTTTCACGCCGGTTTTCTGTGAGAACGTGGTATTTCTCCGGTCGAGCCAAACTTTTAAAACATATCAATTCTATGGTTCAATAACGTGCTATAGTTTTGAAAGGTAGCTTTCCATCACTTATTATTATTATTATTATTAAGGTTGTCAACAAATAATTAATGAGGGCTTAAAAATAATATAATAATGTGGAAATCTGTGTAAAATACTGAAAATATCTATTAATTAAGTTATTTTCACTTAAAAGCTTTTAAGTGCTAATAACTTAACCTATCAAGCCCCATAAGGACACCGGTGACCGCGACAACGATAGAATAACAATAGATTTCCAAGAACCCGCGATCGAAGGATTAAAAGCTATGTAGATGCTCATACCGTTTCAATCTTTTAACTATAACTTACTGGATATGGGTGTATAATATAAAAGTACAATAAAATACCTCTTAGTTTGTAATTCCCTAAAGCGAGTCGGTCATTTGTTCTGGCCATAACTCTTCAAGCTTCATTACTTGTAGTTATTCACTGAGCACATAAGTCGTACTTTAGCCCAAACAGCCATGAAATAAAATTTGCTGAATCCCGATGGGTGCTCGTTTCCGCATAAAAGCTTGTGTTAAATGTATAAAAAATGATGATTCAAAGATTTGATCGGGTGGAATTTGATTTAATATAATGGATTCACGATGATATGTGACAGTAATTTTAATGGGTATGTAGATATGTATAAATTACTTTCGATCAGATCTATTCTGATATGCGAAACTGTGTCTATCTGTCTATCTGTCACCTCTTCACGCCTAAACTACTAAAACTATTTTGCTGAAATTTGGTATGGAGATACTTTGAATCTCAGAAAAGGATAAGGATACTTTTTACTCCGGAAAAATATACGGTTCTCGCGCGGTAAACAAATTTTGGACCAACGGAGTCTCGGTCGTTATCTAGTATTATATTTTATGGAATAACATAGTTTAATTTATATTTTTTTTTTTAATAGAAGGCAGGTTGCTATAGCCCTGGCGTCACTGCGACCCATGAGGATCTATTGTGACTCCTTCGCACTAGAGAATCATCCCCAACCCAATACTGCTCATAAATTGAACGATATGGTTGGGGTTGGTGCCACGAATT
Organism: Polyommatus icarus; assembly: GCA_937595015.1. Taxonomy (NCBI): domain Eukaryota; kingdom Metazoa; phylum Arthropoda; class Insecta; order Lepidoptera; family Lycaenidae; genus Polyommatus; species Polyommatus icarus. Next base: position 7,794,983 of record OW569335.1, on the reverse strand, counting down.
TCCTCTGATGAGTGTTCGTGGCGACCAAGGTGCCTGTTCCTGCTCTGTGCTAGAGCAGGACAGTCGAGGAGAAGGTGAATAGGTGTTTCATCCTCCTCCTCACAGAATCTGCAAGTCGTTATACTACAAATACCCATTCTGTTTAGGTGTTTGTTGAGCTTGCAGTGCCCAGTTAGGCTTCTGGTAAGGATTCTTAATTGGTTCCTAGCCAGGGTGAGCACTAATTCTGATAGTTTATTGTTGAAGCCAGGAATTAGTGCCTTGGAGTGTTCAAGGCCAGGGGTCTCAGCCCATTGCTTCCTTAATTTATATTAATATATTTTGGTTTCCACTCAATATAATCGTGCGACAAAGTTGCGACTTTGCGAGCAACGTCTAGACTTTAGACTCTAGTTACTAGACTCTAGTATGTTCATGAATCAATTGTCGCCGGTTAGACAATAGACGGTCAAATTTTCATCAATCTGCTCCATCAATCCGGTAAAGATTGACGAAAATTTGATCGTCTAACCCACGGATTGATGGATTGATCATATTTTTAATACATGAACTTTTTATAACCATCAATATTCCGTCTTATATTCATCTCGTGACTACGCTTAAGTGCCGTCGAGAATTTCGATAAAACAATTTCCGTGCAAATTTTAACAATGCAAAGGCGAGACAAAAAATGACACCATTTTTTCTAAACAAGCATGTACGTCTTGGCACAATGGTGCTTCACCCTTTTTGTTTCACCCATTCTTCTGGTTGACATTATTACTTTCTATTGTTTTGCAGGCCGGAGACTGAAGAAAAACTCGTGAAAAACACGAGTGGGGATTTACAAATAACGCTCGAAACCGGATTAAAAATTAAACCTTCGCAGAAAATGGAAATCGTTACAATCAAACCGTGAAGAAAATTCCACGTCTGTGTAAGTTTGAAATTTGAATAATAAGGTTCATTCCAGAACCGGTCGAGCGCGAAGTGTCATAGAACTGAGCTTAATGTTTTTATTTCGAGAAATCCTTTGTTTAGGTAGATTTAAAGGGGAATAAAATGATATATATAACTGAAAAGTAACTATATAGTTGTCGGAAATTTAAGTCAAAGTTTCAAGTTTTTGGCTCCTAAAAGGCGTTCTCGCCTCTAGGTATAAACAAGAATTACTAAAGTTCACTATAATTTTATTATTTTTTAATTTATTTGATGCTAAAAAGATGCCAGAAAATGTATTTTTATCAAGTATTTTATCGATGACACAGAGGTACTAATTTATAGATTTTCCTCTCTTAGTTTTATCCTCTAAAGTCTAATATAACCAGTTTGTTTCGCCCCAATTGACTATACATAAAACGGAATTTATCTGTCCCGCTGTTTGTACAGCAAAGCTAATAGGGGAGGGTGCGACATGTGTAAGCAAACCCACGCAAAAGGTCACCTGTAGGCTGTAACCCAAATGACGTTCATCGCCCATCGGTTACTAGGTAGGTATTTATCGCTGCGGTATAGGTTGCTTTTTGATTTACGGAACTTTGTGGGAAATTTTGCCGGAATACTACTACGGTAGGGGAAAAGTTGTAACTATTGATAAGAATATAGTTACTACAATGTAACTTACTTTACTCATAATTTGTTCAAAAATATTTTTGAATATAATATATCTGTGCTAAAAGTTGCCTTAGAATCTGATTTATTAAGAGTAAAGAAGATGCTGGTCCCACACAAGAAAATTGTACGAATAATAATCTAACTGGTACTCGACACTGTAGATTCTACTGACTACAGTGTAGAACATTTATTATGCGCTTAAACCAAAAAAAGAACCCGAAGAGACGAAAATACTAGCATTAATTTGTTTATAACCCACTTTTCTTGAAGCAAATAATATACTGAAACCTTGCAAATAATAATTTTATGTACGACGATATAGCTCCCCTTTTAAATAATAAACATAATGTTAGCATGTTTATGTTTTCGTGGCATCAAACGGTAACGTTACTCATATGATATACATTAGGAATATTGTTTTGAATGAGAAAATATTTAACCACTCGTTCGTGATTCTTTGATCTTTTTCATTTTCCCTCAAATCGTCAATCATATTTTGTACGTAATCCAACACAAATCATTTTTCTGCCTCGTCGGCTTACTACACTTTTTATGTGTTTGGTGAATCATATTTCAATATTTCACTCTTTACTATTACTATAATTTATAAGAGTTATAGTCTATTTTCTCTGCTTATAAGGGATTTATGTCTTGCAGATAGTTTATTTTGATCTAAAATAAACGTTTTACCGGATATGTAATGTTACAAACTTTTCAGTTTGGCTAAGTACTTGAAATGTGCAAAAATATTAAGCATGCAAGTATGCAAGTAGAGATTGCAATAAATCTTATATAGGTTCCTCATCAAAAAACAATAATATAGTGAGAACAGTTACTGCATATCAATAAAAAAATTTAACCGGTTGCCTAAAGAGTAAAGACATAAAAAAATATCTTCGTAACAAATAAATTAAAAAAAAAATTATTTGATTGGTTGTTGGACAAATGCTTTTATAGCAATAAAGAATATTTTGAACTTACATTTTGAAATTCCTTGGTTGTATATAACTCAGGTTATCCAAGTTAGCAACCCAGGGTGAGCTAAATCGGGGGTGTTTACTTATTCAACACCTCGCGCCGGTTTTAGGTCAGTTGGTTTTTTTTATCTAGCCTTGGTTTCACTATTGAATTATCCTGAATTTGATTAAACTACCATGAATATGATTAAATTATCCTGAATAATATTAAATTACCTTGAATTTGAAGGAATAACTAATTTTGATTGTAAACTGTAAAGGCGCCATATTACGTTAGACCCATGGAGCTTAATGTATTAGCTCCGTGGTTAGACCAGTACTGGAACTAACGAAGTATGGCGCCGAAACTACACACGAGGCAGTGTTGCAATGTACCATTGCTTTATCCCTACATGGAACAGACCCTTAATAAAATTTATTTTTTATTAAAAAAACTAAAACGTTTATTACATAACTCAACATTAGCAAATGTAAATGTTCTAGAACCTTCAATAGTACAATTTAAAGCTTTTTTAGCCCGCTTAGAATTTTAATATCTCACTTGAGCTAACCAGGTTTGGTTAAGCTACAACAAGTTATAAACACTGTTCAACTTTCACGCTGATTAAAGCGCAACTAATTTAATCTCCGAGCTTCAGAGCTTTTATTGGACCAAATTATTTTTCCGGGGTGGACTTTATGCAGTTTACGTGTCAATAAATTTAAAATCCCCAGAGTATTTTAGAGAGAACGGAAAGCATTAAATCATTGCCTATGGTCTAAAAGTCTGCATTACTTTTTTTTGTTGTGTGAGCTAGCAAAAAAGGATAAAGGTATAGCAAAAAAGTATAGCTTTAGTCTCAGCTTAGATTAGTAGGATAGTAGTTAGATTGATGATCAAAACACCAAAACGAAACGAAACGTGGAAAAACGCGACGATACATAAAAGCTACACAAAAAATGTACACAAGTAACGTTCTCGCCTAACCCGCAATTTCATTTTTGTGTCGATTCTATATAATATTATACATCGCCAACTCACGTCTAATTTAGTGCCTGAGTCCCGAGTCCAGACCCGTAAACGTAAAAAAATATCTACCTATCAACTTGTCAAATACATCAAAATATATCGAATTTCATCAACAACTGTTAAAGTTAATGCTCGAATTCACAGTATATGTGCCTGAATTAGTATCATGTTTCCTCTTTCATTTTTCATTTGAATGAATGAGAAGACATGATATTTTAACAAGCTGTTAACATTAACAGACGTTGGTGGGATTGGGCCTAAATATACCAAAACTAGGCTCGTGCGGTTTACGAGGGATTTCCGACAGTATGACCTGGCTGCTGACATTTCCGATATGACCTGGCCTTTAAGAAATGAGCATTCCTAGGAAGCCTAGTAATCTAAGTACTGACATGTCTCTTGGAACCGCATGTAATTCTACTAGTACTAGTCTGTATTTTTACAGTATTAAAAATATTTGGCGTTAAAATGAAGTAACCTGCTATATATTTGGTAATAAATGTCAATTTAAAAGTGAGTAGTTATATTACTTAATAAGTAAAATAGAAATGGAGGATTTCAAAAAAATTTGGAGCTGGAACAGATTTTTTTTTTATTAAATAAGGGGACAAACGAGCAAATGGGTCACCTGATGGTAAGCAACTACCGTCGCACATGGACACTCGCAACATCAGAAGAGCTGCAGGTGCGTTGCCGGCCTTTTAAGAGGGAATACGCTCTTTTCTTGAAGGTTTTCAGGTCGTCGGTCCGGAAATACTGCTGGTGACAGTTCGTTCCAGAGTTTTACAGTGCGCGGCAGAAAGTTACGCGAAAAACGTACTGTGGAAGACTGCCACTCATCAAGGTGATGAGGCCGAGATGTATCTCGGCGTAATTCCAAGGGGTCCAAGCTGTTTGAAACACTATCATAGCAGTCAACAATTCGAGCGGCCCTTCGTTGGATACGATCCAGAGGGAGCATATGGTATTTTGGCGCCCCTGCCCAGAGATGAGAACAATATTCCATATGAGGCCGAACCTGCGCCTTGTGGAGTTGTAGGCGTTGGTCCGGACTGAAGTACTATCTTGCTCTGTTAGGAACACCAAGCTTCTTCGAGGCTAGTTTGGCCTTACCCTCTAGAGTCTAGACTCTAGAGTCTAGATGATATCGGAACTGGACTTCGCTCGATATGTTGACGCCAAGTATCTCAATGATTTTAAAATAATAATGAAGATTAAGTAGAGAAACAGATGATTTTTATTTAAATATTAAATCGAAACTTCTAAAAAGCACAATTTAATTAAAAAATATATATTTGTTTTTTTTTTGTTTCATTTTTAAAAGTATGATTATTTTAGCTTGAAATTATATTTTTTCATAAGAATTATAATGGCGTGTTGATTTATTTAATAATAGGAAATCGGAAAACAAACCATGTGGATTTCCCGCTAAAAGCCAATAAAATACATAGATCGATCGCAATAAAAGTATCATAAAGTGTACAAGCTCTTACAGTAACCTGATTCTGCGATCTTAGTCCAACATTAATATTGCTTTGTTAAGATTTCGATGTAGTGTGAAAAACATCAAACCTACCCAAAAACCAACGTCACGTATGGCTTAAAAACTCTAATAACAATCATTTGGCGTTTGTTTCAAGTGTTAAAAAAAGCCAAGTAAAATAATTTTGGAATTTTGAACAATTACTAGCCCAGATTACGGGAATCACTATTTTGCATACCTGACTGGATCGAAGCTGCATTAAAGTTGAATGAAATTAGCAGAATATGGGTACTGGATTTGGGCCAAGCAATTAAAACTGTTGATTAAGTTTAATTCGGTACTGAGCTCATCGTGAGGCAATTAGCAGCATATGAGACAATTCGCTGATGCAATGTTCAAGCTTTTTAGTACAGTTAATTAAGAAAACTTCAATGGAGAACCTACTTTAGTTTTTGGCTAATTAATAGTTGTGCATTTGGCTAATTAAAAGTCCTTTCTTTTCTAGAGAAAAAAATGAAATAACTGTTGATTTACAAACTTATAGAATAATTTAAATATAAAAAGTTTTATGACCTGATTAGAGTAATAAAATGTTAAATTCACTGTATTAAGGGCCAATGCATATTCTTATGTATTAATTTTTACATAAAAAATACTACCATGCAACAATTTACATTGAGGTACCTATTAAGCTGCGTTTTGTACAAAATTCAATGGGAAAATATTTAGTAAACGAATTACCGGTGAGAAATCTAATATACTTATTTTAATTAGTATGCTAATTTCAGAACTGAATTTTTTCAAGTGGCTGAAGGCACCAAAAAGTTTCTTGAATAAAAATTACGCGACACTCCGTGTTAAAATAAAACAAAAATTAACAATTCCCAAAGGGTCCGGTAGACCTTTACAACGCCGAAGTAGCGCCGCAACAAATAAAAAGGTGAACTTATTTCAAATTAAACGAGACCCCTCAGCGAAAAATACGGAAAAGATCGGACTGAAAGAAAAGCGCGCCTAACAAAGGAAAGTTTTAATTGAAAAATAAAAAAGGATTAACAAATACACACAGCTCTCAGTAATACTAATGGTTCTATTCTTACTGGCCGTTTCAGTTTTTATTGCATTCAGTTTTTTATTGTATTTAGTTAATAATATACCATCTTTCTTACCACACTTACTTTTCGAAAACCAGCATTTTCGAAAAAAGAGTAATATTTCCAACCTTTATAAAATTTACAATCTTAGGTTTCTAACATTAAAAAATAATTGTTGGTTCACGGTTGTATCTTTTACTTTTTGTGAGTTTATAAGCATTTCCTTCCATAACATTTTAACATCGTTTGATCATGTTGTGAGTTGTGACTTAGCACTTTCTTTATAAAAACTTTTCGTTCAATAGGAGAGGGCCAGATACATGTTTCAGGCTCTTTACAACCTTCCTTTTTCTATTCAAGCCTCGAAATGACGATGACGCCCCATAATAGGTCGAAAAAATTAGGATTTTAAAAAAGTTTGGACGAAAAATTTCATCTTAGCATTTTATTTACATTCTTAAAACAAAAGTTTTTTTTTTTACATTTTGAACACGAATATGAACTTGGTCAATATTCCTATATTGTGTCTACTACATAATGTACGTACTAATTTGATTCTATTGCTAAAATAACAAAAATACAACTTCCAAATTAATTTTCGTAAAAGTTTGGAAACACCTAAATCAGAAAAAAGTTGGAGAATTGCCTTTCTGATATTTCATAATATCATAATTTGCCGTCTACATAATTCGTAACTTTATTTGGGCGGTGTAAAAAAATAGATGGAATTCGAGATTTTATAATAAGGAGGGCAAGAAGTGAGCGGCTAGATACTCCTATTTATAAAGGTTCATTAGCATATAGATTAAGCGACGGACAGAAATACTGAAAACCGAATTTTATCGTTGGTAACGTTTTAGCTATTCCAAGAAACTTTTCGTAGAGTTATTTTAGGCCTTTTCTTTTATTTATCTTCGTGTAATCTTTTAATTTATAAGAGTAAAATTACGGACATTTTTCCAAATATAAATGCAAAAATAGGTTTGTCATAGTCGAATACGTAATTAAAAAATCTTACCTCATTATAATTCCCTGCAGTAGCATTAATATCAGTCTTTTTATGGTCTTCATTACCCGCTTCGTTAGTCATCTCGGTTTCATTACTCTCTTTATCACTAGTATATTTAATGAGATCAGGTCTCTCCGCATTCATCGTATTATTGGCGTTTTCATTGGAACAATTATCTTTCGCGACTCTGTTCTCGTTTCTACGCTTGTCCTCGCGATTTTTCACCTTAAAACACGACACTGACTTTTTCTTTTGTTTGGCCTCGTCTCGCCTAGTCACGTCAGTCTCATCTTTATTTATAGTTTTGGCGGGTCCAGCTTTCAGGCGTTTTTTCTTCCCGTTCCATTTAGCTCTGGTCCCGTTCGATCCGGAAGTGTTGCTGTCGTCGCTCGTGCCCACGCTGTCTGTGCACACCGGGTTCACTAGAATCTTAGTGGACTTCGCCTTCGCTTCTATTTTTCGTAAATTGAGAAGACTTCCTGAGTCTACAAAAGTCTGTAACATCGAAGATTCGACTGTACTAATTTTGCGGCTGGATTTAGGTAGTAGTTTGATTATTTTCAGCACGTCTCCGTTGTGGCAGCGAACTTTGCTGCTGGCACCCAGTGGACCCATCATGATCGGTGGTCCTCCTTGAAACAGTAACGCCGTTTCAGTGGGCTGACACACGCAAGCCAACATTTTCACTAGTAACTTATCACTAATAGTAACCACATATCTTTGGTGTTCTGTATTCTTCTTTGCACTGTTAAAAAAATTACTCCTTTAAAGTCTGGAAATCTTTTGAGCTTTAAGATGAACTAGTCTCGCTTAAACGTATCTAGGGTCTATTTTTATTCAGAGTCGTTCAGAAAAATATAAATAATGTAATATAATAAAGTTAATACGCATCTACGCCCTTATATTACGTTCCTTTATACGCGAAGACATTATGAAGAATTGTTTGCAGCAAACATCAGCCACCCTTCAATTTAATATATTTTAATATCGCCGTCATTTAGTGATCTTATATGAGTTTGTAATAAGTTTCACATGGCGGAATATTATATAAGGAAAACGATCCTATTCATGAGAAAATCGAGTGCAGAAATAAATTCTATTCGATTTATCATCGTCACCGAACAAAAAACTATCGCATCTCCAGCAGAGGATAATTAATTTCTTTGATTCTTTCAGCTCAGAAATTTACAAAGGCCCTGCCTTTTACACTTAATTACTTCGCAAAGGTCGAAGTTTACTTTTGAAGCGATACGGGAAATTAATATTGTATCTAAGACGATAATATCTCGGAATTTTATGCGCGAGTTTCGGGCGACGGCCCGACGGAATTCGGCCGAATTAAACTTTAAGATGGTATTATGTGGGTTATCATTTAATAATTAATTATTTCACATTAAGTAGGTAAATTCATTGTATACATGTGGAAGTGAATTTTAGTATAAGGAAAGAAACTTCAGGTAATGTTATCAAAAAATAAAATTTAGGAGGTTAAGCTCTATACTCTATAATGTGCTTGAGCTACGTTATAACTTCTACGTACAGCTGTTGTAGTACTGTACAGTTGTACCTAGGTACTGTAATTATAGTTTGAGGTAGTAAAATCATCATAATTATTTTTAAGTTATGATAAAAATTATATTATTTAACTTATCAATTTCGGTATTTGCTAAAGACATTCTTTGCCAAGGGTATGTAAGTAGGTATAGTCTTAATTCAGGAAAAAAACACGGTTCTCACTTCTCGAGCAATATGCTAAATTTTGTTTTAGAACAAAGTTGCAGGCATTTAGTATACTAAAAGTTGTCGACCGCAGAATCCAAAATATAATATATCAAAAGAGCATTTAAATACCTTTGTACCATTCATTTTTCTACGATAAGATTCGAGGTGAAATTCTAACAAAGGCATAGAGTTCGTTCTATACCCACATGAAAGAGAATTTACATTCAAAAGAACCATAGGGCGTATGAGTGTGTATGGGAAAAGTGAATTATTGCGGGTTAACTTAACCAGTGTTTTCATCTGTGATGTAGGTCATTTGGTTATGTTTGTATTAATAAACACAACATTTTCTTGTAAATATCGATACAAAAATTCTGAAAAATTCACATGATGTGTTTTGACTTTTGAGTTCTAGATGTCAAAAAACACGAAAAACCCCGCAACTGGTCACTACCCGATTATTCGCGGGGGGCGTCGATTTATATAATATACTGATTTATTACTTGATTTTTTGTAATTATCGTGCATTTATTTAGGCTGTAAATTATAATTATTATAAAAACTGTTCTCAGTCAAATCAAAACGAAAACGACATCAAAATTGTAAACACTTTGAACAAAATTTTGAAGAAACGCAACATTAAAAGTAACAAATGCCGACTCATACTGTCTGTTGTTCGTTCGTTTTAGGTATCTCCTAAACAATTTTGTTTTTAACAGACTGTCAAACGCAAAATATAATCTTATTAGATAAATAATATACGTCGAGGTATCTTGCATAAACAAAGCATAGCAGGCCGTTCCTAATCGCTTAGTAACCCCAATTAATTTCCCTTTCAACAAACTGCAGCGCAATTTAACTTCTGAACTTTATTTGTACGTAATTCACAATGAAAACTCAAGAACAGGAGGGCCATAGAATGAGGTTATTTAAAATGCTCGTTTAAAATTTCACCGCGCTTTTACATAAGCTTTGTGGATCCATTGTACACTTTACGATTCAGCTAGCAAAAGTCTCGCGCCATTTTAAAAGTTTAGTGTTGAAGTGTGGCTTAACCTTATATTAGGGCTTTCACAGATTAACAATAGCCAGTTCTGAGTATTATAAGGAAAATAAGTCTAGACTTACAGTTTTAACGTGCCTAAGGTTCGTAAAAAGAATAGCAAATTGAAACAAAAACTGCAAACACTAGAAGTAAATCTTTTACGTATGTAGGTACCTAATGAAATATCTACTTATCAACTTCAAAATTAAATTAATAAAATAATAGCTAGCTAGCTTTTATTAAAAATATTTTACTCAATCAAAAAAAATTATAATCTTGCGAATTGAAATATTAACGTTTAAATACACTATCATTTACACTACCGACCAATCAACACTGTGCAATGTGCATATCTCTAAAATTGTCGTTTAATTTTACATTTTCCACACAGTATAAATATATACAGTAAAGCTCACCTGTGTCATTAAAATGAAACAAACTCAACATAGAGGCAAGCATAAACATAAGGCATAATATCCAAGGAAATCGGAAATGTCGGATCTACTGGCCGCCACACTGGGACCACACCGTTCAAAACACTAACATTATAATTATATAATTTATAAAACAATAAATATATATTTATTTATCATATGTATATATTATAATCTATTCTATTATTATACAAAAAAAAATCCATGGCGTTATGGACTACAATTAATTAAAATTAATTCATAATATTATTTCAATTATCCTTGGTGTGAAAAACCTATAGAATAAATTTAAAAAAAAAGGATATGGGCGAAAAGCCCATAGACGGCCCCAATTTTATAATAAAAAAAAATACAGAGGCAAGACATGCGTATGTGCTACTCAGTAGATAACCCAGTATAAAAGCAATGCAGTAGCAGCTACTGCATTGCTTTTGTACTGGGTTATCCGAAACCACGCTAATATTGTGCGTGCGCGCTCTACGGACCATCTAGTATAATCCTTCGATCGGAGGTCCTAGGAATGCCCATTGTATTCTTTTGTTCTCGCGATCATGCACCGGTGCTCGCGCGGGGCCTGAAGGATTAAGTGGTTTACTGTATTATACTGTGGTGCAGGGGCATTGTTAATCACTTGCCCTCAGGCGCGTCGCCTGCTCGTTTCCCCTTTTATGAAAATGCTATAAAATTCTCTGTGCTAAGCGAACGTGATTGTGTCATATTCGGAAATAAAAGATTTTGTTTGCGTGCCTTTCCTTATGCCTGCAAGCCAATTTCTTCATATTTAACGAAAGTTTTCTATAAGGCTATTATATTTCTAGAAAACGATTTTAAAGACCTGCACACAGGATACAAGGAGGCCGATCTAATCCGCTTGGACTGATCGCAGGCCGAACTGACCGAATTCATGAACACACGGAAATTACATCGTATCGTATTTGCCTGCGCTCAGTCGAACCGGATTCGATGGATCTCCCCAGAAATGCGGGCATTTGAGTATTTTGTTAAAGGAAAACATGCAAAGCTACATTCTCTTTTTCACAGTCACGTACCAAAATGTTTCCTCGAGTCTAATAAGAATCGTTGTAGCATTTTTTATTAAGGTTAATTAAAAAACCCTTTTAAATGAAGCGACAATCCAATTCAAATTACGCAAGACGCAACACTCTGTTGAAATTTGTTAATTTATTTTTTAATACTTTCTTTCAAAAGACTGGCGTATTTTTAATGAAAATTGCGTCCACTTTTACGCAGAACTTTTAAATTGTTGACTCTTTCTGAATAAAATAAAAAATTAACTTTCTAAGTCATCCATTACAAATATTTTTCATGCAAGAGGGTAGGACGTAGTCACGTCTATACTCTATCCATTTTCTTGTCTTTCCGTCTGTTTTTAGCTCCTCCCGGGAAGAGACACAAGACAGTTTCCAGAAAAATTTACAGTATCCGCGAACTAAATTCAGCAAAACAGCATCTATTTATCTCATAAATGCTACTGACTGTTTTTAATATAAAAAAATAAGTCAGTAAGTTTATAGAAGTAGCAAAGCTCATTAAATCTTTAGCATTCAGCGGCGCGGCGGAAAATTAAGGGCCAAACAAAAGGCATCGCGCCTTATGTTGACTTCATTAAATGTCACAAAACTCACAATCAAAAACAATAATTAAAGTATTGTTCATTATAATAGTCTACCACGTATTCAAAGAAATTAAATGTAAAGGTAAATCATTAATCTTAAAAATATTAGTTAGGTTTCACACCGCATCGGGATTGAAACGACGCGAACTTGGCAAATGAAGGCAATGCATAATATTATACCTACTCGTAGAAACGAAATGTGAAATTGACAGGGCACTTGATATTTTTAATTTTGTATTCCGTTTTTTGCATCGCCGCGTCTATACGTCTCATCTCATTTCGGTGTGACCGACCCTTAGTTTGAATAAAAAAAAATGGTTTAGAATTGATTAGATGGCGGAAAATATCAAAAGAATGAAAAGATCCGGTAGACCTATGTCTATCTAATGTTTTGATTCGATCTGATGGCAAATTTGACTGCAGATTTTCGAAAAATACCCTTGATTATTGGATAAATTTATTTATGTATTTGCATGTTTCACACACAGAATCAGCCGCTATAGGAAAAAAAGGATCAAAATGTTTTATTCCAATTACCCCGGTACTGTTAGAGTCTTTACTTTCGCACTTTTTGCCATTAGATTCTGGTAGACCTATTATAATACTGCAAGTCCGCATTACTTTTATTGCAATATAAATAACGCTTCGACTCCCGTAAGGCCCAAGTGGGCCGCGATAACAATTGAAAGGCTATTGTGTCTCGTTTTGCCGCGATCGAAGGAATAAGACAAAAATTTAATACACTACAGCTCTTACATAATATTATGTAGGAGAGCGATAGCAATAATATATTCTTGTAAGAAAGAGAGATATTTGTGCTATGCGACCGAATTACTATCGAATTCTCTCCGCGCGCCAACATAAAATATGCGAAATTGAAAATTGTAAGATGAGGTTCTATTGACATGCCATCAGCGGCCTATGAATATCAAATTTTATTAGATCGCGTTACGTTTGATCAATTCAAAATCAAAAATCTATTTTATGGTGAAACAGAAAAACTTGGAGATATTGAACTACATATTACTACGTCAAAGTTAAAATAAACAGGTTATATTTTGAAATAACGTGTTTTGTAACTGGTTTACATTTTTTGATGACCAATTTTTAATTTCTGACTTCGATGGCAAAATAATTATCAAACACAATTGAAGTGCAATTTGATACTGTATAATATATTATTTTGTATGATCTCCCTTACTTATATTATACTAGTATGTCCTGCAACTTCCTATAGAACCAGACAAACTATATAACGTACCTATACATGGGCTATTATTATTATATAGTATTTCTCTAACATTCTTTATACTCTTCAAATTCTTTAGCCATGAGAAATATGGGATATAATATCCAGGATTTTTGATCCTTAAATTCTAATGGTAATATTTTTGAGCCAGGCTAAGCGCTCGGAAACCGTTCGCAGTTTTAATCCTGGTCGTTTCTGATCTCATTTTTCTCTCAATTAAATTGCTTTGGAAATCCTCATGAGACTACGGTTTTAACTTTTAACAATACCTCGGTATTACGGAGGTGGGGAGCAAAAGTTTATGTGCTAAATACTAATCCGGGGTTTTGTGAAAATAATTAGTTGGCATTTTATGCGTGGTAGTAATATGAAATGAGTTTTTAGAATTTTATGTTTTATGCTAGTACTGTACATATGTACTGACTGTATGTTCTTTCGACAAAGTTAACTTTTGATTAGGCTTGAATAATTCAAGACGTGAGTGGAAGAATAAGGTAATTAGTAACATGAAAAAACTTCCCGTTTTTTTTGGTTAAATGGAGGGTTTAGGGCCAGAAAATTTATTTGAAATAGAAAAACTTTGGATTATATGTGTAGCCAGATACATTAGCTAGGTTATGAAGTAGATAAGGTACAAGTTTTATTAAAATAATTAGGGAAAAAATTAGTTATTGTCCGAATGTTTCGAAATGTTACTTGTTCGATTCTTCCACTCACGTCTTCAATTGTAATCGTTAATCGCCATTGATGCGACTAAATATAACTGATATTACTTAGTTTAAACCACTTCTACAGTCATTGCGGTCACTCTCTGTGTATCAAAATATTTTGGGGCATTCTAGCAAATCCAAATTTAGAACTGATCGAGCGTCAGATTTGTCGATATGTATTGTGATAATATAAAAATATTAAAGACCTTTTTTTACTTAAAAATCAAATCGAACTTAAGGTACAATTCCGTGCATCGCGATCGATCGCGATCACGCACGACCTACGACTGTCGTCGGCCGCTCGCGCGTACGAAAATGTATGGCACCGCTTCCGAGGCCCGCGACTGACGCGCCGTATAACTTTGACACGGTCGCGCGGGGCCTACGACAGACGCGCGCGACCGACGACAGTCGTAGCCGCGCGCGTCAGTCGCGGGCCTCGGAAGCGGTGCCATACATTTTCATACGCTGACTATGGTCGCGAGCGACCGACGACAGTCGTAGGTCGTGCGCGACCGCGATCGATCGCGATGTACGGAATTGTACCTTAACTGGGTTTTAATAAATATAACGTAATCCTTTATATTTTAAGTATTCATGTCAAGCCTAAATTATTAATCAAGACCTAAGATAGGCTTCAATAAAATTACCGCCGGAAGAAGCGAGATACCGATCGGGGGCCTAAAAGACCCCATGTATATGAAATATTTATGCCACACACACGAACTGATGACTAACAAAAGGCCCAATTAGTAATATTTGATGCTGCACGGTTACTCGTTGAGAGTCAAGCCTCGTTACATGGGCTATAAAATACCCCCATTGATTCTTTACAGTTTAGGTGAAAGTATTTAAGAGTAGCTAGGATTGTTTTAACATTAAATATTTACGAGTAATACTGATGAATTAAACTAAGTGACTTCAATCGTTTTGGCATGTAAAAATGCATTAAATATCTGGCAAAACTATTTTACGTGAATGTATGTATATACCGAATATATATACCATGTAAATAAAACATACAAATTGTTAACAAAATTGAAAACAAAATAACTCTAAGAAAAACTACCTACCTATAGGTACCTATATTCGAAAAAACGACGATTAAAAGCTTCGAAAGTTATAATTGGAAACAAAAGTCGCGTTATCCGCAAAAAACTGTAATTGCAATACGATTCCTCGAAAGTTTTTCGATGATCGAAACTGTAATTATTACGGCCGCAACTTCCTATAGAACTCTTTAACTGACAGAAACTTCAGGAATGTCATCTTTCTCAAACGTAATTTGCCGAAGTTAGTCGATCTTTGACGATAACTTTTATGGATAACGAAATGTTGAGCCGGTGCGTCGTCATTATTGCTTTATTCTTCTCATCTCTCTATCGCTTATAATTGAAAACGTAATCTCTCTTTATTATTTCCTTTATCTTTGTAAGTTGTTATTCATAACTTTTCCTAATTGAAGACATGAGTGGATTAACTGTTTAACTAACATTATTCGACATAAGAGATCATTTTTGCCCTTATAATTTGAACAAACCCTGTAACTCACCTACTCATCTGGCTAACATATCTACCTATACATAGAATCCACATTTTTAAATTTCGAATTTCTTTTTTAAATTGGATGGAATTTTCCATTTAAAAAGTTGCAGTCTTTCTTATAATTAAATCATTATTTCAAAAGAAAATTAAAAATCTACACACAACTTTACCTTGTTAAAAAAACTTTTTACCGCTATCCCTGCGAGTAGTATAACCAAAATCGTTGAATAACAAAGTATTAAATAATGAGCTAACTTGAAAAGCTACATTTAAAGTTTCTGCTCAAAATCTAACTACTTTATAAATTAAATGAGTAAAGAACATCCAAACTTCAAGGAAAGCTTTTTTATGTATTCCGTACCTAGCCTTCGAAAAATAATTATAATTCTGTTTAGGGCACTGAAAAGCGAAATAAATTTTAGACCTAAATTTCGGCTTAGGACGTGACAAAACTTACAATACGCAATACAACTAGTGTCTTTTCTAAGCCATTTCGGTTGCGGTGAAGGAATATCAGCTATTAACTTCTGTTCTATAGGGATTAAAAATTCTTAATCTATTTCTAGTCTCTACTGATCGTTGTAGAGACTAAAAGTATTTAATCGTATTTATATTTTTTAATTGAATCTTTACTTGATGCTCTCAATTGCTTTTTATTTTTAAATAGCTGTTTATCCTTTTGTTTTAGGTTAAACCATTACTAAAATCTAACTCTCAATTTGTTAAGACTCTACATAGAGTTCGACACTCAATTATTATTTTTAACAACATTTATTTTTAGCATTAATATGAACTAAAAATAATTAAATAATTTTTACTATCTAATAGTGCCTTTTTCCGAATTCGGCTAAACCTCAACTATTTCTGTACTCAATCTTCATTATTTTGAAGTCGGTACCAGATAGCTGAATCTTCAGTCCTCTGACAGAATATTTGAAACTATTGGAACTGGCACCGACTTCAAAATTATGAAGATTGAGTACAGAAATAGTTGAGGTTTAGCCGAATTCGGAAAAAGGCACTATTAGATAGTAAAAATAATTTAATTCATATTAATGTTTTTACCTTGAAAGTCGGTTTTAATTTTTTGTTAAAAATAATAATAATTTCACTCTCTTTAGTTACACTATTAGGTAAACCTTCGCGTATATTTTACGTATCTTATTACAATTTGTTAAGAGTCACAATTCACACTCACAAAATAATATAGATATTATCAGTGAAGTGAACATATTGTGCTAAGTAATTTAACAATTTTAAAATGCTTCAAGCCCCAAGCGGTCACCGGCGATTGCGATAACAATAGAAAGGCTATTGTGTCTCGTTTTTCCACGATCGAAGGATCTATCAGATAAAAAATTGTATAAACTTGCATAGGATGTAGCGTAGCTACTCATAATATATAATATTATCACAATTATTGACAGCTGTTCTTGTAATCAAGAATTCAATTTCAAATCGATACTTAGTGCGCCATTTATCGATTTATAAGTATAACTAATTAAAAAGACACTTAATGACTTTGTTTTGTTTAAATGCTCTTTTTATTTTAATTCTATTTGTCTATTAAAATTTTATAAAGTAGTTAGTAAAGTATTCGATCTGTATATACGGTAGTAAAGTATTCGATCCGGCGATGCTGTCGCCTCCGCGGCGCTGACCGCCGTGTATTAAACAAATAGGTGTTGTTATACAGTACATAATAATTATTATTATTAGTTTATCCATACCTATGCCTTGTACTATTATCTATTCTGTGCCATGAGACATTGGTGACCTTAACACGACGTGGTAATGATGATGACCATGATGATGATGATTATGATGATGAATATGAATTGCATAGTAGCATATGCTTTCTGTTTTTAAAACAACGCCGAAACTCCCAAACGTGTATCTATAAGGAGTCAGGAGTTCTCTCAGCCACTTCGAAACCATGGTATACCTTGACCCAATACTTGACTTTTTGGTAGCATATTCTTAGTACACTTCACATAAAACCAAAATCAACATATGTTTCCATATTAATTTTTCTTTTTACCATATTTCACTAATTGTCTCTATATGATATTCTGTTATTTTTCTTTTGTTTAACAAGCTTTCTTTCTTTAAAATGTCAACTAGAATCTTATATGTGAAAACATGTTAATGGTTTCCGTGTAATATTTATAGATATGTACACTACCTTTATTATGTAACTGTTTGTTTTCCAAATAAAATAAAATAAAATAAAATAAATAAATAAATATAAATTTCGAGGAGTTCCCTCGATTACTCCTGGATCCCATCATCAGGTTACCACTTTTGTGAACGTGGTACCAAATTGGAATGAAACCAAATACAACAAAATAAAAATTTTGAAAACCGTTTCATAAACGGCGGAGTAATCGTTGAACGTACAAAAAAAATATATATATCCACAGCCGAACATATAACCTCCTCGTTTTTTGGAAGTCGGTTAAAAAAGTTTAAGTTATCAATAATACGCATACCTATTGAGAAATGTCGTTTTCGTTATTTTATACAACAATGATTAAGTTTCACTTCCTTTGGGTTCAATTAAAACTTTAATATAAAAATAATAACCGCGTTAAAAATTAAATCCTTCATGCTGTATATAATTTTCTTTGTTTGAATTACGGAAATGAACAATTCGAATTAGGAAATAAAGTGTAAAGAGCCAATTTAAAATTTGCACGCTCTATAAGGTTATAGTAAGGTCAGTAGCATGAAATAAAATATAACTTTTAAAGATACCTACATAATATGAAACATTGTACCTATATTTATTCATTATCTTATGTTCATTCCTTCAGAGACTAGACATACATAGAGTATATTTTCCTTAGTCTATGGCTTATTGGAGAAAAAACATTTTTTACAGTACTACACGTTTACAAACATAATTGCTACTTGACGTGTTACTACGTGTATTTATATTGTAACTTTTATTAGATGACTAGCTGTCCCGGTGAACTTCGTGTCACTTTAAAACCTTCCCTGGACTGCTACGAATATTTTAAGACTAAAATAAACCCAATCCGTTCAGCCGTTTTCGAGTTTTAGCGCGACAAACAAATTTGAAAATCCATTTTTATATAGAGAAGATTGATACAATTCTAGTTTATGCTTTTGGTTCTTTTTGCCGAGCTACATAATATGTTAGCACAGACAGCCACAAGTGCCTTAACAAAATTTTATTTATAAATAAAAGAGCGACGACAGTCTATTACACTGACTTTTTTCAAGTGAGCTGTGAGTTTAGTAATATTAGTAGTATACATTTAGATAATTCAGTAACATTTCGGACTAGGGTCGAATCCGGACCGGAATCGTACCGGAAGGGGCCGAGAGACATTCTCATTAGCCCGACTTACGTGCCTGATGACATCATTATGGCACTTACTTTTGTGAGGTCCACGAGATTTCATTAGGCGTCGCGTTCAACAACTGAAGACGATTCATTCGAATTCACTCGAGTGAACGGTGGAAAATATATTTTTCTATATTTCATCCATACTCATTTTAGAAATGTAAAAGTGTGTCGGACTATCTGTTTTTACGCTCAAATGTGGAAATACTTTGAGTCTCGGCAAAGAACACAAGATAGTTTTATCCCTAAAAAGGTACGGTTCCCGCGCGGTAAATGTTCTTCATCACAATGAAGTTACGAATAAATAGGTATATATTATATATCTATTATATAATATATATGTATATATCTATATATCTATGGACGCTTCACACCACGTCAGTCTGGCCCCGTGCTAAGTACCTGAAGGACTTGTGTTACAGGTACCAGACAACAGAAATATATTTAATACTTTTATAATATACATACATTTAAGATTTTTATTATATCATTCACATAATAAAATAAATTTTCATAAAAAAATCTTTGATGTAAAACGGCTCACACATGGTGAAGTTGATAATGAGCTAAAACTTGTTGAATGAGATTATAAAGTACCCTCTTTGATATAGAGCAAAGTTTATAACGACCCGAGAGGGATGGTGAGTGCTAGTTCTTCCCCGAGGCAGTAAAGAATTACAAAGTTAACTTCAAGGTAAAGTCCGAAAAAGAAGGGAATTTGTTTCAAGATAATATTAAAAAGTTTATTGAACGTTTATAAAAAGTAAAATAAAAACTTATAAAGATTAGTTTCAGAGTGAAAATAATTAAACGTTACGTTTATCATTTACGATTTTGATGGAATTTTCTATGGAGATATATTGAGTCCTGCGTCCGTAGCATGGCTACAGTAGAAATACGAAAATACCTATATAGACAAACAGCGGAGATAAACTTAAGGTGCCGTTCCAATCTTTACAAAAAATCAATTATATAATGCTACTTTATGACAGACTAGTCCTAAAAATTCAAATAAAACCCTACTTTATGGCGTACACTATAGTCTATGTCATAAAGTTGCATTTTAATTGAAATTTTATCGATCGCGGCTAGCCGCGGTAAAGATCGGAACCGCATGCGCCTTCAGTTTATCTACGCTGATTGTCTATATTTTCGTATTTTTACTATAGCCATGCTACGGGTGCTGGTGAAGCAAATATAGTTTTTATTTCGAAAAAAAAAATGTGTGGTTCCTTGTAAACGAATTTTGGTGCATCAATATTGCGAACGAGATCATTAGAAAAATTAATATCCCAGATTTCTTTGCGATTTAGGAATTAAAAAAATAATTGAAGAAATCAAATCGCATAGAAAGGAGGCTTAGTAAGAGGAAACACTCATCGGGAAGTCTCAATAGGAAACGCCGGGAAAACGGAAGACGGATCCCATAATAAGATTTTACAATTACTGGTTTACCATCTATTTGTTTAGTTATGAAGAAACTACGCCTAGCAAGATGGACGATTATGTATCCTAAGCATCTAAATGCTTATACTTTATAGGATACATAATCGTCAGAAAATTGACTGCTAACCATAAAGTTAATATACCTAGCGGAATAGAGAAACAAAGGCCTGAGCAAGCGAGATGCCACTATCAGTAACACCGCGTGGTAAAAAGAGACGTGTGATACATGACAGCAGCACTCTTTTTTGACGTCCAGTCGGCACGTGCCGCACGTTGTCAATATAATCTCATAGAATTCATGTTCAATCATGCTTGTGTAAGTGTATACGTACACATATTTTTCACACAGATGAAAACCAATTTTGGTTACGTTTGACAGCTCGAGATTGTTGCTCTATTCCGATAGGTATATTAACTTTATGCTGCTAACACCTTAATAATATGTTAGAAGTTGTGTTAATGGAAACCATGGAAACCAAACCGTACTAATTGAATTTCGTTTCTGTAATGCGTTTGATAATTATTGATGCTATTGTATTCTATTGTTGTCGCGATCACCGGTGCTCTTATGGGGCTTGAAGGATTAAATTTGGGGTATTCTAAATTTATGAGTAACCTACTCTTAAATTTCAAAATCACGATTTTACGAACATATACAGGCAAATATTCTATATACCTTTTCCTTTTTGGAAGTTAAAAATATGAAATCAAAAATGCCAAAATTAATTAACGTAAAAACTAATTAGGTACACGCGTCAAGTGCAGATCGAGTTTCAATGGCGCTCCCCGTACAGTTGGCACTTGTCAACGCAAATATTGCTCCACTCACCCCGCTCTTTATGTTAATTCAATAGGCTCCATTCCTCAAGGATTCCGAGCAGTTGGTACATGCTTTTGTTTTCATTCACTTTTAAAAAAAACGCTTGGATCACAAGCCTTATTCTGTATGAAATTAGCTTTAACAATAACTCTTAAAAACAATAAAGCTTGTAACTGATTTACACACCACATATTCCTTAGGATATTTTTTATTGAGCAATTAATAAAACTATGTCTTGAAATCAAAATGACCGTTTTCAACTGTATCCTAAAGAGAAGCGTAAGCAGCCATCAAGGGTGCTAATATAATATTGTATTCTGTGATCAAGGGTGACATTAATTCTGTGATCTAGGTACTTAATTCTTAAGATTTGTTTATATTACGAGTATTCTCCTAAGTCTCATAGAGTCTCAAGATATTGTAACACATGAAAGTCGTAAGAATAGTACACATGAGTCATGACCTTATAAAGCACTTGGCGTTACGGTACGATTAGCGAAAAAATTGGTGTGTAGAAGTTATTATTATGATCGTTTTCACCAATTATTGTTTTGTACTAATAAAAAGTTTTCATTATTAACGCATATTACCTAATCCAAGTCGCAATTCCTTATAAAGCTTCATTTTATGAAAAATGAAGGCTGCAGCGCCTAGATTATTGACAAATGATTCAGCCTTCGAAGCCGCTGAAATGAATCGCTTTTCCTTCGGCTACAGAAGATTAAATTTTTCCCAGTGCAGTAAGATATTCCCTGCATTCATCCCAGAAAGATGTACGTTATGAGACGTCTTTATCAAAACATTTTATGGATTCCATACCTCAAAGATAATTTATGAACTATTATGAAATCGTCTTTTGTCCGCTCAAGATATCAGTGGTAACACTTGAATATGTAAGTAGGTCTGAGGTACATAAGATCCTCAAGAGGATTTATTAATATTATTCACTCGATAGAAAATATGTGACAAGAATTAAAATGGAGATCAATTAATTAAGAACCTATCATAGCCTACGCACAACTTTAAGAGAGAAGTTCGAACCGAACAGGCAATCTGCGTATGGGTACAATATATTCTACAGATAACGTACAATGTCTACCAATAACATTGTCACCATCTGATTTCAATGCACCAATAAGAAGACGTCTGATAACTAATCTACCAATAGCATGTCCCCGCGCGCACACCCGCCCCGCTCAAACCTCGCTCCTCCAAAGAGGCCTTAATATCAAACCAGAGCTGCTCTCCTCCTTTAATTTCTAACGAAGGAACTTAAAGTTGTACACGGCATACCTACGACATTAATATGATCTCATTTACACAAAACCGTTAACACAATAGACATTTAAATGATAATTCCACCTAGATAAAATATGTTGTTAATTATAATATTCTAACAATACAATTTGGCTATATCTAAACTATGTCGTTATCACCCAACTATGAGAGTGACATGGTTGATTTATTTAGCGAGGGTTGCGGAATCGCGGGAATTTTGTAATTCACAAGTACAATTTCGTTATTAAATTTAGGCGCGACTACGCGCGACGAGATTTCGTGTCGAAGCTGAATTTATATTCACTAACCTTAATTAAGACGAGACAATATGTGTATTTATTAATAAATAGTGTCCGACTGCTTCAGTTTCGGCTATCTTAGGCCGAAAAATTACTATGTTCGGCCGAACTCTCCTTTCGAAATCACCAAAATCTTTCAAATGTGATTATTTTGGCATCAAAATACCTGCTGATTTCATAGTTTATATTGAAAAAACTGTTATTTGAACTGTTATATCATAATATATTATTTTTACACATTACAGTGAATATTCGATACTTATAACATTTTCCTCTATATTTTCTCTATGTTATTAATATTTTTAAATTTTCTCTCTCTTTGGCTGAGGCCTCGGCTTTGAGCTTCAGCCGAAGTTTTTAGTGATAGATTAATGGGCTTCGGCTTAGTATCAACACTATTAATAAGGATTTCCATCGCGTGTATTGAAGTTGACGTCTGATCTTTGCCTTATGTATTGATGTCTATATTTGGAAGGTATTTGGTAAACATATTGTTTTGGTTTGGTTGGTGGTATTAAACCTTACTAAGAAGTTTTTAACACGATGATAGACGTCGTGTTAAAAAACATGAAAGTGTAACATATTAGTAAATATAATATTAGTTTTTATTTATTTATTTTATTTATTTATTTAAAACTTTTGCACATTTCCGTACAAAGGCGGGCTTAATGCCTCGTGGCATTATCTTCCAGCCAAACCTTAGGGTGTTCAGAGAAAGTGAGGTAGATGCAAACCCAAAAGAGGACAAAGGGATTAAAAATACCTTAAAATGAATAATACAATATTATTATATTCATAATAATATTATGTAAAATAAAATAAACACATTATATACAATATATACATATATAAAATAAATATATACATATATTACAACATATATAGATAAAATAACAAATTACGTATTATAGATTTTGTTGTCTCATTTAAGTCAACGATTTAAGATAGTGTTCATGAACTTTGCGTTTAAATAATTGTTTAGTTTCGGCCATCCTAATTTCCTTTGGAAGCGAATTCCAAAGAAGAATTGATTGAACATGAAAGGAGGAGTTAGTTTTTCTAATTGTAATTTAACTAAAACTTTTTAAAGTGAATTTCTTAATAATTTCTTAGTGCTATACATTTATGCGCAAATATTTTCGTCTGCTTCTCACTTCTTCTAGCTTGAACCACTAAAGCAAATTAAGTTTTTGTTCCGACACAATACATTTTTATATTTTTCGGGCAGCACTTTCGTCACATTAAAGTTAAGAGCAACACTATCCTAAAATTAAATTATTCTCAGACTATAGTTTTATAACGTGTATAATAGTATTTTAAAAATATAAAACAGACTTCAAAATTGTACGTGATTGAGAATTAAAATTCACTATCTCAAAAACTACTCAACCGATTTTGGTGAAACTTGCTGTATTTCCCGAGTTGAACAATACCAGTACAACAAAAAGAAACTTGAATTGGACATAATATATAGTTTCGCATATCGCCGCATTACAATTTACATACGTATCATTACATTTTTCGGAACATTTGTTCAGACGCTGACTACCATAATATTATATACTTAGGTAAGAAAACTGGGCAGTTCTGGAAATATTACATACATACGGGTCGAACTGATAACCTCCTTTTTTGAAGTCGGTTAAAACCTATCAAACAGTTGTATTCCAGGGGTTAGAAGGCGGTCATGTGCAGTAAATCGCAATCAACGCTAACACAGGAAATGGACAACTGTGATTAGCGCCGTGTTGGGAGGTGTGTGCTCGAAGGACCACCATTAACGCGCTTGATTAACATAATTTGGTATTGGCAAAGCATAGCTAATGAAGTTTGTTTAATAATTTTTAATGGAGGAATAAACTAGTTTTTTATTGTGACAATAATTTAATAGGAAAAATTACTAGCTAAAAATATATAAATAAAATGTTTGTGTGTAAATTGAAATGTGAAAATTACTAGTCTTAAAATAATTCTTGAAATTCAGGCAAGGTTTTAAGTGACACGAAGTTCGCCGGGCAAGCTAGTAAAGGATAAATCAGTTTGCAAGTAACAGAATTTAATATTTAGCAATGTATCAGACAACATAAATTGCGAGAGAACATTAAAAAACAAATGAATTCCCTTTCTGGAGCACCTCGAAAAGCGATTCAATAAAACTAAAATCTCGTAAACAATCCCATTGTGGGACTAACAATCTAGATGAGCTGTCAAATAACGTCGCACTACAAAGCGATGGTATCCAATAAAAAACAAAAACAGCCGTCCGAGTTCGAGTTCATTGTTAAAGAAAAATATGTTTTTCGAAAAATCGTTTATAAAGAAGCTTTAAATGGTTGATTTTTGTTTAGAACTAGTTGCTGTCCGCAACTTTGTTCCTAAAAAATGGTTTATCGCGCGGAAACCTTCCCTTTTTGGAATAAAACCATTTTTATTTCCTTTCCCGGGACTCATAATATCTTTATCCAATCAACAAAAGCGGTTCAGTATTTACTATATTTTGTATGTCTGGTAATCGCGAAGGATTACCAGACAGACAAATAGTCTGTCTATTTGGACATATTATAAATATAATATTTTATTTATTTGTACGGATACAAACGACTTTGACTTTTAAAATTAAAATTACGAGTAAGAAGGCGTCCATTAATTATTATTCAGTTATTAATTTTTAATTACATTCTTAAGATAAAAAGACCGACTTCTGTATTTTAAACCTTTGTCACTCACCAAAATCTAAACTCAAAATTCGTTTTTGTTTTTTAACATTTTTTTTTTTATTTCATATGCATTTTGAATGATAGTATACAAACGCTCTATTCTGCTTAGGTACAAACTTAAGAATTTTAAAAGCCAAATAGTGGCTCAATGGAAGACAGAGAATAAAGAAAGATAAATTCTTTGTGTTTGTTATTTATGGCGTGATAAAATAGGACCACCCATATTATTATTAGCAAGGCGCGTTGTTACTTGCTGTGACTTGTGGTCACAAGCGTTATTATCTGGGAATGCTGGCAAAAGTGAAAACATAACAGTAGGAGCAGGCATTTTCGATCAGGGTCACGTTTCACTGACTCGAGTGTAACATTTTTTGCGCATGCCTAAAAAGTGCAAAGCAAAAAAAGATTTTATAGGTCTACCAGAATCTGATGGCAATTTTTGACAGCAGATTTTCAAAAAATATCCTAAATCATTGGATATTTTTTTTATATTTGCATGTTTAATACACAGATTAGCTGCTTTAAGAAAAGTAACAAAATGTTTTATTTCAATTACCCCGGTATTGCTAGAGACTAGAGTCAATTTATTTTCTCACTTTTTGCCATCAGATTCTAGTAGAGCTATACTTCATCACCTTTTTTTTACGCTGATTTCATTATGGTATTTGTGCTAACCATGGGCCATCTGAATTTCGGTTATAAGATAGTTACATTGACATAAAAATTGGATAGTTACTATAATGACATAAGTTTCTAGTACGTACACCCATGACCCCGGAACGGATAGGAATTATTCTTGACCTCGGAAATTGTTGCTATTTGTAAGCCAGATTAATGACGTCAATTTTTTTTAATTGGTATGAAAATTAAACTTTGATCAGATCATCTGCAGTTTATCTTCTTTCAGTGTAAATGAAACGACGGACTTTAGGTATTTAATTATTATAAGGGATTTATTATAAAGGGACTGAAATGGGGCTAGCGAATAATTATGAAATAAAAGCTTCGGCTATAACAGAATAAAGGACGGGGCTGTTAATAAAGGTCCTAGTCTCGTGATTGGAATTTAAATGGCCGTGTCCTTATCTGGGAGGAACAGCAACGTTCTAAGTTGAACGATAAGTGCCACTTATCTAAACACATCTTATTTTTACTGCTTTAGTTTTAGTTTTAAACTGTCTTGAATTTACAGTTATATCTTTATCTGTATTAGCTTTTGTTAAGTACGTTGCCGGTTGCAAGTGCTCCAATTTTTAAGTAACATTAACTTGCATTTTTTTTATTAAATAAGGGGGCAAACGAGCAAACGGGTCACCTGATGGTAAGCAACTTCCGTCGCCCATGGACACTCGCAGCATCATAATCGGATAATCGGAATACGCTCTTTTCTTGAAGGTTTGCATGAAATATTTACCTGTTATAAAATGAGCTGAAGTCTTGGCAAAAAATGTATACATACTGTAACGCAAGATTAAAATGCTTTCAATGTTGAAACTCTATTTTTAAAATATTCAAAGATCCAAAGACTCACAGACTTTATTTGCGGATTCAAAGACTTTATGACTTTATTTCTATAGATTATAACAAGATAAGTATTTTAAGCCTGTTAAATAAATACCTAATTAGTACCAAGTTCAATATTATTCCACCCCTAACGGAACAGCAGGCTTTGGACTTCGCGCCTACAGCAATATTTACTTTTTAAACAAACTAGACCAAAATATACAACGGCCTTTGCACGTTACTTGTTTGAGTTGTATATTTTATGTCAATTTACTTTGACAGCTTCATAATAATACAACGATGATAATAATAATCCTTACTCATAAGGCAGAGTTTTCGTCAACGCACTCTGACATTGGTGATTCACTAAGGAGCCATTAGTAAAAAAGAAGAAGAATAATAATCCTTCAAGTCCCATATAATAAGAGCACTGGTGATCGCGAGCGTCCGTGGCCTATTGGGTAGACCTTTGGTTCGCACTCGCAGAGGGTACAGGTTCGATCCCGGGTGGAGGCGTGTACCAATGAGACATTTTCTGATCTCAAGTACATAATACGGACGCTCGTACGGTGAAGGAAAACATCGTGAGGAAACCCGCACATGGTTGGTCCCAGACGTATTGACTAGTTCTTTCCTCTGGACTAGGCCGACTATGTTGCGAGAATGCCGTATGCGCTTGGGCAACCATACAGGCATTTAAAAATCTTGTCCCAGGCACTGCAGTATTTGAAGAGTGGTTACTTCGCTCTGAAAATGCTGTATAAATCATCCACAATGGATGCAAAGGCCTAGTTTGATCGCGACAACAATATAATTCTTGGAAATGCTATTGTCATTTCCAGGAATCCGCGATCTAAGGATTAATATTAAGAAATATAAATCTAAAATACAAGGTTATTTATGGCGCGTGGCCAAAATAAGAACATTAACTAACTCCGCCTTATTGTACAAAGTTGAGTGACTCTTTGGCCACGTAACAAGATAGCTGTCACTAAGAAGTGACAGCTGTCACTGTCCCAATGACAATTTTATCCGAGTGTCATCCTTGTAAGTCTGAACGCCAACGTCCATGCCACGTTGAACACACCGGTTCTCGTCCAAAGTAAGTCCGAACTTTTGAGGATACTTCATAGGAATGCTACATCCTCATCCAAAAAGGGTAACTGAATAGTAGTCCAAATATAGCAAGTAACGTCAACCTATACGGTTAAATTATACTTGCTAAGCGGATCCCCACGCAAGGGAAACAGGAACTCAAGCCTAGACACGCAACTAGCCATGGTTATAAAATACACCCTCCTTTGGAAGCTGGTTAAGTCAACAAAATCGCTGGATCGAAAGTCGAAACACGACACGATCTGACGTGGAAATAACAAAATCACGGAAGCATCGTAATTTTAATACGAATTCCTATCTGATCTAAAAGAAGTCAGAAGCAAATATCAAATAAGAGAAAGCGAAAAAGTTAGATCACGATAAATCCTCAAGTTAAATTGGGTTATTTTAACTTGTTAACGCATTAACAAAAAACTCAATGAATGAATCCGAAGTAATCATAAAGTTTGTATTGAAGTTGCTTAACTGCTGAGAGCGACAATCGAAAAATACAGATTGCTTCCGTTTATTGTTATGATAATCATCATAATAAATATTCTACAATATTTGGCACCCCTAATATTATTATTAATGTGGACGTGTTATATTATTTCTCTGCGTGTTCGTTATGTCTTCAGGCTAAACCGATGACTATGTTTGGTATTTATTTTGAGTCCACAAAAGACACACAATCGTTTTCATTTGCGGAAAAACATACTTATAATATAATTACGCGACAGCGTACCCAATGGGGATTGTCCATTTTTTTTAAATTTTGCTCATTACAAAAACATTTCGAGAAATAAGGTCAGTGATCGCTTTTCTGTATATAAACGAAAAAAATACCCATTACTTATTTATATTTTGGAACAAATATGTTTAACCTTAGTTTGACCTTCAATGGCGTTAAATTAGCAATAAATTCGACCAGCATTACGTTTCGAACTTTTGGTAAGCTTCTCGTATCAGCTTTTCACATAATGATAACTTGCATTTAACGAACCAGCCATTATAAATAAGATTGAAAGGAAAAAAACATACTGCAGAAGTCAATTGGCCGCCGATGATGACGTCAGAGCGAAACATTAAAAATTTATTGAGAAAAAACTAGCCAATGAATTTCAAAATTATTGAATTTATATTCTTAAAATACCCTATTTTAACGAAAAAAAAAATAAAAAGTATATGTGATTTTTTTTGGACAATGCCCATTATGTAGAAAATCGACTCACGAAACACTACCTCTAATACCTATTTGCTTGTTATACTTGAATTTCTTACAAACACAATATTATAAAGTTCAATATTATGGTGCCAACTGATCAATCTACGACAAGGTTTAAAATTATTATATTCCAAAAAAAATACGACTCTCCAAAGCTGACTTGTAATATTTGAATACTAGGTAATTCTTAGTTTCATGCAGTGCCTCGAGAATTCTCAATAGCTTAGAACATGTCACGAGCAGTAATTACGCTTGCAATTAAAAGAAGTCGCTGAAGAATCCTTTTCTCTTGGGAATAAGAAGCTCAGATGCTTTCAGATAAAGAATTCAAGATGTAGAGAATTTAAACAAGTTTG
This sequence comes from Polyommatus icarus, assembly GCA_937595015.1. Taxonomy (NCBI): domain Eukaryota; kingdom Metazoa; phylum Arthropoda; class Insecta; order Lepidoptera; family Lycaenidae; genus Polyommatus; species Polyommatus icarus. The sequence goes on along the minus strand of OW569335.1, from coordinate 7,765,365 downwards.
TTAAGACCATACGTGACTGAAAATACATATTATTTTCCATACAGTTTATTTTCTCCGCAAAAAGTTTTGGAGTCTTGTATTTTAAATGTTAAATTCCAAGAAAACAAGGTTTTTCATAATAATATATTAGGTATTCTATAATTTTTCATGTTTTTCGCATATCATTAATAAATAGTTTATTCAGGCTGTTTTACCATTTAATGAGTAACAAATAAAATTAAATTAAGTAATTTAAAAAACCCCCGCCAAACAACTTTAAAAAGTAATGAAATAATATTTACTGCCTTTAAGTTAACAAATAATTCCTAACTTGTGTAAAGTAATATTTTAGTCCATAACTGTTGTCACGGTGTGTCGGGGGACCGCTAATGTAGATGTTTGATTTCACAGATCAATTCACATCGAACTGAATATAATCAGCGACTTGCCGTATGTAGGTTGTAGTTTACTTGGCGGTCCCCCGACACACCGTGACAACAGTTATGGACTAAAATGTTACTTTACACAAGTTACGAATTATTTGTTAACTTAAAGGCAGTAAATATTATTTCATTACTTTTTTAAGTTGTTTGGCGGGGGTTTTTTAAATTACTTAATTTAATTTTATTTCATACTTTTTAAACTTGTGTTGGTTAAAGTGCAGAATAATTATTCCTATCAACAGAATCATATTCTCATGATTACCATCTATCAATGTCCTTTTCGATGAGGCCGTTAATATGAGACCAAACATAAAACGTCCACTTTGGGTTCATACGAAGCTCGGCTCCTATAGAATCCAGGTGGTGCTGCAGCAACAGCATGTAAATATTTACTGTTTGTCTACTTTTTACTGGTTGTCACAATTAAAATGAGCCCAAACACGAAACCTCTGCTCTAAGTTGGCGAGGAGTTGGATATCCTATTGATTACCAGGTGATGCTGCAGCACCAGGTCAACTTTCCATTATTATGTGTATACGTATATTGTATATTCACAAATGTCACGAACCAGAATGAAATATAAAACCCATCAAACGACTACAAGTTGCTAACGGCCTTTCATTAACCAGATAAACCCTGATTGTCCAGCACTGAGCAGGCTGATAATGTATAAGTATAGCTAAGAACACTCTTGATCATGTCAGCTTTCAAACAAAAGAAACAAGATCAAAATCGGTCCACCCGTTTGGATGCTACGATGCCACAGACAGACACACACACAGAGAGACAGACAAACAGACAGACAGACAAACAGACAGACACGTCAAACTTATAACACCTCTTTTTTGTCGGGGGTTAAATAGCTTATTTCGTAAATTTTGTAATGATAGAAACACAAAACATGCTGCGCGATTATTCTATTTAATGTTACCTTTTAACATAAGGAATTTTCTTTACTACTACATATAATGAGAAATAAATAAAAATAATAAAAAAATAAACCTTCTAATAAAGGTTTTATTAAAATAGCAATGAAACCTCAAATCTTCTAGATTCTAGTACTTTGAAGGTAATTATACGTCAAAGCTTTCCCTATTAGGTTGCAACTTGCAACGTAAGCCCATAGTTTAGAAACTTTGCAGTAAACTTTCATTGGAAGCAAGTTTTATCGTTAGATATTGTGACATTGATCGAGTAATGCGGATGCCTAGATACTACTACTATGACTGTTACTATAATTTAATCTACGGTGAGAGCGATGGTGAAGAAGAAATTTTCATATAAACTACATTTTTGAATTTATTTTGGAGCTTAGCGTCTCGCTCAGTAGTTTTGTCTAAGTATAGTTTTATATTTTTACAAACAATTAAAAATAATTTTAATCCCCATATTTTTTTAACCAATATCCCACTATCAAACCACTACTGCATTACTGTAATGTCGGCAGGATTGACAGTAGTGACCAATAAAACTCTAATATTATAACTTTTCTAAGTCTTATTAAAAATAAGTTTTAAACTATAAAGTATTTAAAGAGTTTATAATAACACAATTATAATATAACTGTCAAAGATTTCAAGTCTACAAATATAATATTTGAATCAAATTATACAAGTTAAGTTATACCTATATTTTATAATCACTAGGTACCACCACCAACTGCAATCTACATGGTAATTACTTTGACATCAAAATGTTAGTGCCACGCCATCAATTATAATTTATTTCGACCACTCGCCCGTTACTATCAACCGCAGTCGTTTGACCCAAATAGACAGGCTATACGAGAATAGACTCAAATTCTACCTATTGTCTAACCTTAGGTTCATAGTAAATAAAGACTAGACACAAAAGAAAAATATAGACTTCAAAGAATGAAATCAGAAATGCAAACAATATCTGATAATTGAAAACAAAACAACGTTCCCAAAATAACCATCGAATAGTGAATACCCTTTGAGGTAATCTATAAAATATAGTAGCCGCGTAAGTTTCATGTTAAAAAATAATTTTAGTAACTTCTTAATCAACTTAACATCTATAACTTACAAGTTATTACAACCTACGTCGGTAAATACTATATACAGAAATATATTTTTTCAGATTTTTTCATTTCAGCATTTCATAGGCTATGTGGGTATTTTTTTACATGTGATGTAAGTTTTTGTACCGGCCGGAGCCACGTGCGAGGCTGTTGCTTCATCTCATTCGGAACGGAATCTTGTAATTTACCTTTTGAATAGACCAATGGCTAACTATTAGTTTTGTTTAATTTTGTTTAAAGTTATTATTATATTTTACATATAAAATATAGTTATAGTAAGTTAACACTTAATTCTTTACAACAGTGTGTGCAAACAATAAGGCGTGGAAATTATTATTTCGAACATACCATTGTACATATCCTGGTCATATAAGTTTAAACCACAGATAGTGTTGAATGAAATATCCATAACGCAACTCAAAAGATTTCCAGTCTTACGGACTTACGATTTATACAATCCAAATAAACTTCACTATAGAACCGTCTTCGATGTTCCGAGCAAACGCGACGACCACCCCTCACGGAGGGTTCGGAGCTACTGAATTGTTGAGTCAAACTAAACGCCACGAACACAAAAACGTCCCCCGCACACCCTTCTATACAAAATGCAAAAAATCCGAAGAAAAAAAAAGCGAGAAAGGAATGCGGGGTATGGAGCAAAAAACATGTGAACCGCCATTTTTTTAGAACGCAAATTCGACGGATATTATGTTCTGACTATACCGTATTTGACCGGAAATTAAAATGTTTTTATTCTCTAATTAAAATGCGTATTTATACATCTTTTGTCATTATGGGACAATTTGAGAAAGCAGTTACGAGAGTTAATTTGGAAGTAACCTTTTAAGCGTTAAGTAAGCGCTCTTCATAATAGACGATATCAGTATCAATTTGTATTATAAATTATAATTAATTCGGTCCTCTAAGCTTGGCTTAATTGAAATTGTAAAGTGACGAAATTAATTTTAAAATCACCTTTACACATAACTTTTCCTCTTCTTTAGAAAGTAAAAAAATAGTTTCGGTTGTTTCGGATTGAATAAGTATCTTATCGAATTTACAGTTATTTGATTTGGTTCTTGGAGTACACATATTTTTCTACTGTGATTTATCAGCTCATCATACAAAATATTTGAGCAAAAATTTTCGTTTTACACGAATCGTAAGTCTCAACATTCAGCTTCTGTATTATCATCACCAATTTCACGTCTTATCATATGAAGGAAGTTTCTCGAATATTTAGCAAACTTCGTCTCCACGCTGAACATTTTCTGTTGTTATGTAAAAAAGTAACACAACATGAATAGCAAATAACCGTGTATTGAAGGCAAACTGAGTTTGGACACAAATGGAAAAATCATGTCACGTATAGTCAAAGCGAATTCAAGTCATATCGAGTTTTTGCATACAAGTTAATTAAAAACGTGTACTGCGGTGTACCTATGTCGAAAGATTTATCAGTAAAAACTAGCGATCCGCCCCGGCGTCGCACGGGTATAAAATATAAAGCTACTAAAAAAATATGCCTATAGCCTTCCTCAATAAATGGGCTATCTAACACTGAAAGAATTTTTCAAATCGGACCAGTAGTTCCTGAGATTAGCGCATTCAAGTTAGCCCCTTCAAATAATTTCCCCCGTTTTTTCCACATTTTCCTCTATTTATTCGCTCCTATCAGTCTTAGCGTGATTAAATATAGCCTATAACCTTCCTCGATCAATGGGCTATCTAACACTGAAAGAATCATCAAAATCCGTTGCGTAATTTTAAAGATAAAAGGGACATGAGGGAAAAAAAGCTACTTTGTTTTATAGTAAGTATATAGATAGAAGATAGATAGATTATAAAGCAGTTAAGTGTTATTAGTTTATTACTTATTAGTTCAGATTCCAGAACAATTGAATATCTCCCGTTTTATTAGGGTTCCGTAGCCAAAGGGTAAAAACGGGACCCTATTACTGAGACTTCGATGTCTGTCCGTCTGTCCGTCTGTCTGTCAGTCTGTCTCCAGGCTGTAACTCAAGAACTGTAATAGCCAGAGAGTTGAAATTTTCACAGATTACGTATTTCTGTTGCCGCTATAACAACAAATACTAAAAACAAAATAAATTAAATATTTAAGGGGGGCTCCCATACAACAAACGTAATTTTTCAAACATTTTTTGCTCGGTATCAACGATGACAACAAGCAGGCACTTGAAATTTTCACAAAAGCCTTAATTATATGTATACTTTAATAATTAAAAATAATATTTAAATAAAATAATAATTTAAGGGGGGCTTCAATACAAAAACCGCAATTTTTGGCCTATTTTTGCTCTATAACGGTACGGAACTAGACATGTGTAAGTAATGCGATTGTTGCATTGCGCGTCATGTATCCCGACCGCGTAATGTAGCATTACACATGACTCGACCAAATTAAGCATGGCACATGACACTCAAACATGACGCATTGGCGCGCGCCGCGCGGACCGCGGCGCGCTGTTCGGTGTTCGGAAACTTCGTATTATCTCTGTAATTTTGCTGTGTGTACAAGTGAGAAGGAGCATGCCGCGGTCGGCTGGCTGCGAAATAAGTGAACTATTATATAGAACCGTATTGTTGACGTATTAAGGTTTACGTTTAATTGACATCGCGGACTGCCTATGTGATGTTTAGAATCATGACATGATTCGCACTGTACTTACTTGTAGAACACTATGACAGTAATAATTGTCAGTTACGCGTTACGATTTGCCACGCGCACCATACGTAATACGATACAAAACAAGTAACACGAAACAAATACAAACATTATGAGTATTCTGTTATTTTGTATGATTGTGTAATTATTAATTAAGAAGGTGTTGGATGACATAATGCAGTATCTCATGAAATGATATATATCTTCTACAACGCGAGCATTTCATTACAATAGCTATTGCGAGTGGAGCGTCATTACGCGTCATGTTTGGAGTCATGGTGTAATGAAACATTCCTCGGTACGAAAAGTAATGTCATATAACATTACTTTAAAACGCACTGTTTTGCGCATGTCTATACGGAACCCTTCGTGCGTGAGTCCGACTCGCACTTGGCCGATTTTATTCTAATAAAGGCTTATTTGCGCCAATCCGAGTTAAAGTTATGTAAAAATATAATTATATTTAAACAGAGAGAAATAACGTTACATTTCACCCAAGGTTAGGCGCTAGTGCGCCATAGAGTTTTAAGTTTTAACCCTCAAATATACGGCCTATCTCATTACCTCCGTCTCACGAGGCCAATGTCAAGATATTCCCAAACGACAGCCGGCGGAATTTCATCGGAATTCACGCCCAAGCCCTAACAACGCCCACTGTACTGTAATGCCTTCGTGGAGAGAAAAGTTCCTAAATTCTCTAATTTATTGATTATTATTGTTTAATCCACCGTCGCTTCTATTTTTATATATTTTTATATATTACCAAACTTTTTTTGAGTTTTTACATGAAAGTTAATTGAAATAAATAATATTATGTAATACTTGTTAAACATCTACTACAAACACTTAAAAAAACTCATTTACCTACAGGCTACAGACAATGTAGGCAACATTTTTGAGTAAATTAAAAAAACGGGGTAAATACGAGCCAAAAATAGTCATGTCACTGCGGTATATTTGGCAGCTCTTTATTTACACCTGTCGTAAATTTTCGGTCTCCGAATGAATTGAGGTCACGGAAGACATCGAGAATATAAACGTTGGGCTTTTTTACCAGACTGCGGAAGATATAGGGTTATTACCGTGCGGCGCGGGATCGATTCTCAGTTTCGTGATATTTACCTGTAAACAAAAAGGAAAGGTTAGATTGTGTGATATTAATATTTACTATGAGTATGAGCAAAACTTTAGTGTTGATACACGAACGATTTTATTTTTGTAATGGTGATAAATACATTAAAAAAATTAATTTTAAATACGAGTATGTATGAAAAAAATATGCACAAGCAGGCAGCAGCTGTTCTATGATGCATTTTATAGCAGCAGTCAGCACCAAGAATACACAATCTGTGAAAATTTCAGTTTCAAAGTCTAGCTATACCAGTTCTTGAGTTACAGCCTAGAGACAGACAGACAGACAGACATCGAAGTCTCAGTAATAGGGTCCCGTTTTTACCCTTTGGGTACGGAACCCTAATAATGCTATTAACTAGCTAAAAGCCGAGCTTTATGAGGGCTCGCGTCGTCACACCTTAACTGACTAGTGACTGATGATAACACACGTCTACATATAAAAAGCCTTGACTGACTGATGATAACACATCTACATATAAATAAAAATTACTATGTCAAATGACAAATCAATAGGCGTGACAGTTTTTCCGTAAAGTGTACCACAAAATGTAGAGGTTGTGGAATATGCTAGGGCTAGCTTTGCTCGCCCTGATAATGTCTACGTAAAGTCGCGGTTATAATGTAATTGAAACTTTACAACAAGGCATTAAGCCGGCTACTTTGTAACCTAATGTTTCTTTCATTACCCTTAAGACCTCATTAAAAACTTTCGCAGGTCATAAGCCGCCGGACGAAATGACACAATAGAAATAAACTTTCAAATTAAAACAGCGATGTTGGTACTTTTCTTAACAAATGGCTGTAGAAGTTGTGGCATTTTTGAGGTCTTTTCTATTTTGTTAGCTTTTATGGAATATTCATGTCGCGATTAGGTCTACTTAGAGTTACTTTGTTTATTTAGTGCACAATTAAATCTATTTTTTGCTAAAGCCAGTTTGAAAATATTAATACAAAGAACATATCTATAATATCTACATATATAAAAATGGATTTTCAAATGAGTTAGTCGCGCTAAAACTCGAAAACGGCTGAACGGATTGGGCTGATTTCAGTTTTAAAATATTCGTAGAAGTTCAGGGAAGGTTTTTAAGTGACACGAAGTTCACCAGGACAGCTAGTTTAGGATAAAAGTTCTTTTGATTTAAACGGTCGTTTTCTACACAAAACCAACAATTATTTGACATCGATCATAATCGAGTATTATTTACTAACATTAGGTAAAATAATAATAAAATAATAATATTAACTCTACCTTCACATAAAATAAGTTAAGTGCCGCTTACCAAAAAATCGTTTGACAAAACCGGTGTGTGTGAAATTACACTTAAATAATTAGATTCTTCCCCTAAGAGATTAAAGAAAGTTAAGAACGACCTATATTAAGTTTTAGCAGGGTTGCCTGTCATACGAAAATGTTTGTACAAAATTTGTCAACGCCTTGAATATTTTTTTTTCCCTCTGATAACGCTTTTATGCCATCGATATAAGCATCACTCCTATAGAGCTTACATTCAGAGTTATACTACCTAGTATAACTCTGAATGCACTGAATGCTACACTGAATGTATGTACATATAGGTCTACACTCTACAGGATAGTAACTTGTGTGTGCCAGCCCTATTAGCTACAGGTAGAGACAAAAGTAATTTTACAAGAAGTATTCGCCACGCCGCGCGCCGTGCCATCTTATTACAAGCACTTCACCCGAATTGCTACGTTTCTTGTAATTAATATGTCTTCTGTTTTTGTCATGAGTGGTTCGTAACTCTAGCAAGAATACCTTTTGTGGAATAATGGAGGCTCATAGCTGGACGCAAATAAGCAATAATGTGTTAACCCACAAAAATCGACAAATGATGTTTTGTTTTTGATACAGGCACATAGCTTATGGTTTAAACTATATTTTTCAACAGTATTTTAAGTGCCACAACCCTTATTTCTTTTAAAATTAATATATTGTAAAATATACTAACGATCTATGCAACATAAAACATTTTACAATAATCTACTAAGCTCTTTAACACATTTTCAAAATAAGGGCGCCATCCGTAATTTTGCTAAAGAATATCAAGTGGCATGACACATTGTTTAAAATGGTGTATTAGCTATCCAGCATTTTTTAGGCAAGCCATGGAGCCGGCATTTAACGACAATTTTATATATCAAAAAGGTGCAAATACATAAAATAAAGGCTCAGTATTGTTCAGTTACCAAGCAGGACATTAATAAGATACAAATATACACAAGGTAAGCGTATTTTCGTTCAATATTTTGTATAAGTCGAGTTTTGATGTTGTAGGTTATAATTATTTTTATGTATAAATCTGATTTAACAATACATACAGATTTCAAAGCATATAAATAATGGGCATGTAGCAATAGATATTACAATTTTAATTAAATTAAATGTGTGTTCTCACTTAAAACTCATTAAAATTAGGTAATGAAGTAGAAATTTCATTTGACACGTTATTGAAAAATGTTGTAAGCATGTAACATGCTTTAATTTATAATGTCAAGTTCCTTAACTTATTATTGTTAAATGATGTTCTGCTTGTTATGATTATCGAGTTTGTTTTAAATGACATAAAACGATATTGTAAATAAATTAAACAAAGATACTAAGTTTTTTGTATGGTTTTAAGTTCATATAAGCAGTATATTTATTTTTCAAAAAAACAAAAAATCTAACTATTGTTATAAAAAAAAATGAGTACCTACTTCTTAGTTAAATATTGTTTTGTTTTATTAAATAAATTTTATTAAAATATTATAATGTATGTTAAAAAAAATATTAAAATAATCTTGAGCAAAATATCTTTAGAAATGAATGAATAAACTCCCTAATTTAATTTAAATTATTTATAGAAAGTCTTGTAGAACGAAATTAAAACTTTTTTCAGATGTCAGCGCAAAGAAAAAGGGCCAGGAGACTTGCTCATTTCTTTTCACATTCTTTAATAATTTCAATAATTTACATCATTTTATACTGTCATAATTTAACCGATTCGTTGCCACCTTCATTTTCACGAATTCTTACCACAGGCCAAGCAGTTTGATTTTGTTCGATGACGCGCCATAAGCGTCATCGGCCCTGCTAAACGATGACGCCCCACGTGCGGCATTGGCTACTGGTTGTGTTTTAGGCACATTTCGACTAAGGAATTGTAATTAATTTAGTTTTAACGTGTTTTTTAACAATCCTTGTATGCCGCGCCTGGCGCGTCATCGGCCTCACAAAATCTTTTTAAATGAATCGGTTAAGTAGCTGATTCAAAAGTGTTGTCTTTGTTCTCAGGTTTCGCTTACGAGGGATAAAGTAAAAAATATTATTGTATGCCCTGAAGAAAAACTACAGAATTTTCTCAAACTGATGTTCCTCTAATAATGGTGCCACATAATATTTTTTTTTTTTTATTATGGCAACAAACAGTCGTGTATGTACATAAAATTTACATTAAGTTAACAATAATTAAGATTATAGACCTACAGTGCCCAAGAATTATACAAATACAATAGAGAAGAAGTTATTGGTACTCAAAGAAAACAAACTTCGATATTAAGACATGAGATGAAAATATTAAGGTGAGGATTACTTAAAGATAGGAAGATAACATAACTTTAAGCTTATTCTTTAGTGTGTTGAGGGATACATTAAATAAATCTAGTTCTAAAAATTCTTTGTTATAAGTATTGGTGGAACGATAAAAGAATGAATTTCTAGTATAATTTTTATTGCGACGGGGTGGAACAAACAAAGGTATTTTACGTAAGGAGCGTACACGAATACGAGATGGACAAGAAAATTCTAAGCAGCCAAGAAGCGCTGAAGAATCAATTAAGGAATTTATAATTTTAAAGAGATAAGTAATATCAAATGATTTTCGCCGGTCGGATAGAGTAAGTAAATTGTATTTGCGCAAGGCTTCGGTATATGTAGTGGTTACTGCGTTATTCCTGTAGCTAAGTGATTTGACAAATTTTTTTTGGATTTTTTCAAGTCTATTAATATGAATGTCGTAACAAGGATTCCAGACAGTTATGCAAAAATCAAGGATAGATCGAACGTAAGAAAAGTAAAGAATTTTTAATGTGTTATAGTCTTTGAAGGGTTTACTTATTCTAAGTATAAATCCAAGTCTTCGGAAGGCAGAGCTTGTGATGTGGTCTATGTGATGATTAAATGAGAGCTGAGAGTCCATCACAACACCTAAGTCTCTTATGTGAGTTACTCTTTTGAGAGTTGTATTGTCTATGTGGTAATTAAAGCAGAGAGGATTCTTTTTCCGAGTGTAAGATATAACATGACATTTGTTAACATTAAGATAAAGTTGATTTTTCAAGCAGTAATCACGCAACGCATTTATATCAAAGTTGAAGTTTAGTAAGGTCAACTTGAGATTTTACAATTTTGTAGAATTTTGTGTCATCCGCGTAAACCAGATGATGACTGTGTTTAAAGACTTGACCAATATCGTTAATGTAAAATAAAAATAAAAGAGGACCCAAATGTGAGCCCTGTGGAACACCGGACGGCACAGGAAGAAACTGTGAGGAGAATCCTTTCACGCACACAGCTTGACTTCTGTTGAGAATGTAGGACTGAATCCATCTCAGTAGGCTGCCGTGTACACCGGCTGCAGAGAGTTTATCAATGAGTATGCTATGGTTGATTTTATCAAATGCTTTGGAAAAGTCGGTGTACACGACATCAACCTGAGCATTGTTTTCCATTGTTTCTGCTAGAAACTCAGTAAAGGTAATCAAGTTACTTTCAACACTTCTATGTTTGTAGAATCCATGTTGGTTGGGGGAGATGAAACTACCAGCCGCCTGTGCAATGTCAGATGTAACCATTTTTTCGAGAATTTTACCTAGAACACATAATTTTGAAATGGGCCGATATTCGGTGATAAGATGCTTAAGGTTATTTTTTGGGATAGGAGTAACCAAGGCCGCTTTCCAAACTGCAGGAAATACTCCGGTTTCTAAGGATTTTTGGTAGATTAACGTTATTGGTTTCGCTAGTTCTTCCGCGCAATTACGTATGAGAATAGGATGAATGTTGTCTATACCTGCACCTTTGTAGACATTCACTTTTTTAAGCTCATTTAGAACCCGTGATGGAGTTATGAAGATGTTGCCGATATCCATTGTTGAATGGGAGGCTGTATTAGGTGATTGTTGACGATCAATATCATTTGAAACAAAAACGGAATGGAAATACTCATTAAAAGCATCACAGATCTCAGGGCCTGTTGACAGAGTTTTATTTTTATACATCATTTTAGCTGGAAAATCGCCTGTCGCGTTCTTTGATTTAACAAATGACCAGAATAGTTTTGGATTCGTTTTTATGTTGTCCTGAGAGAGTGCGATGAAATTTTTATGGCAACTATTAGACAATCTTTTAAATCTAGATCTCAACATGGAGAAAGTTTGATAATCTCCGTGGCTACCGTATTGTTTCCATTTTTTGTGAAATTTTTCTTTTTCCTTAAATAGTTTTATGAGAGGTACAGTATACCAAGGTGGAAATTTTTGTTTGACGTTGACGTTACATTTGGGTACATATTTGTTTATGATTTCATTTAAGAATTTATAAAAAAAAGCTCACCATGCTCTCGACATCAGAGAGACTAGAAAGCTTGTCTTCCCAATCAACAGACAATAAGGCAGCCCTTATAGAATCAAAATCAGCCTTGTGAAACTGATACTTAATGCTTTTCGATGATTTTAGTGATGTTGAGACACTTAGTTCGGTAGTTACTAGTAATGATTTATGGTGTGGGTCTTCTTCTACCAGTGGGTGTTCGCAGGGAGAAACAATACAGTGTTTGTTGCTGAAGATTAAATCCAGCAATCTCATATTCTGATTAAATTCAGTATTATATTGCGACATAGAAGACAGACTCATAAAGTCAGCAGTAAGGCAGGCCAAGTTATTGGAATTAGTTTCTAAAGTCATGGATTTGTTGTTGACGAACCACTGTGCATGGGAGACGTTGAAGTCACCAAGGACCAGAATTAAATCATCGGGATTTCTTATAACAAAATCACTTACTCTATCGTAGAAAGAAGAAAGTAATGATTCGTGGTTACAACCGTGCGCTATGTATGTGCAAATGATATGAAGGTGACGAGCAGCGGAGGACGCAAAAGTGGGAGTACTGTTAGCACTCATAAGCAACGGTAAGGAGATCCATACTTCCTCGGCCGGTGGCGCCGCGCGCATCTCATCACGATGCCATGGATGGAGCTCTCGGCGAATGGCAATAACCACTCCGCCACCTCTTTCGCGATCGCTAGCACAAGGACATCTGTCGCATCTAAACACTTCGTATCGGTCATCAAAATATTCTGCGTTATGGAAATTGTTATTCAGCCACGATTCGGTAATACAAATAATATCATAATTATTACACAGAACAGCTTCGAGGAAAGAGTGTGACTTCGTGCGGAGGCCCCTTACGTTCTGGTAATAAATGGAAAGGTTAATGTTATCGTATTTTAAACTTAGATTTTATAGTGATGATAATATTACTATAGATTGTTCCACCAACACAAAACAAAGTAAATAATGGATTGCTATAATCTACAGACAAAGAAATTAACGTTCGACATTTTTTTGTGGAGTAAAAAATACTAAAATAGAATGGGAATTTAACAAGGCTAAAAGAGTATGTGGTAACATTCGGCAAAACATAATTATAGTATAGTCATTGTATTTTCGCAAGGTCCTTTTCGTTATATATGAGGATAACCTTTGAAACATCACTTTTACGTAGAAAGATCTTACACTCCGAGAGCCATACATATTTGTAATCCTTTTCTTTGGCCAAGCCGCGAGCACGTCTGAAGAGAAGTTTATTTGATGGCGTGAGATGATCATTTACAAAAATGGGTTTAGACGAACCGTTCAAACCCGCATCTATGGTGTTTAACATGCGACGCGCACGCACCGCTGCCAACATCTCATTTTTACGTTTTCTCTGTGTAAATCTCACAATTATGTTAGGGATAGCTGCTGCATTTTGAGGCGATTGGCCGATGACATCCTCCTCGCTTGAATTATTTTTGGAGACAAAGCGTCGAACTCGGTGAATATAGTCAATATCGGTCGATGCCAAATTGAAGCCGACTTTATTAGCAATATTATTAACAATATTGAAAAGGTTTTCCCCTTTAAGAACGGGCACACCTGATATTTCCAGGTTGTTTAACCTTCCTTGTTGCTCTTTTGCTTGTAGCTTTTCATTTAAGACTTTTATTTCATCTTGCATTTCGGAAGATCCTTTGTTAATCAGATCTACCTTTTGGTTATTGATTGTTCCAGATAATTTTAAATCTCGGATATCGTCTTTTAAGGCTAGCTGTTTAGATTCTAGATTTTGAATTTTTTCATTCAAGTTTTGCAATTCTTCCTTAAATGTGCCCAAGTCATTACGTAAGGCATTTAAGGTACCTTTAATGTTATTATTTTGGGTTTCGAGAGTAGCGTTAATAGACAGCATTAAATTTTTTTGCAAATCTAAAAGCTTTTCATCAAAGTTGCAGCTACATTCTGGGCTTTTTCTTTTTTTGAGGGAAACATGTTTCGTGAAGGCTTCTTCCCGCATCTTAGAAAGGTCAGGTTCCGACCCGGAATTTCCTTGAGATGGGCTTTGCTGTACGCTCATGTTTAATACAAGTATAAAGAGCAATAAGTCAATAATTAAATCTTGCAGTTGAAGAGACAATAAAGCCAAAGTGAATATGTTACGCCTAAAGTATTCTGTGATCCGATGGCCAGTTTTAACTGATTAAATACAGCAACCCAGATTTTAGGCTGGAAACTCAGGTCTTAAGATGGCAACCCTGGTTTTAAGATGACAACACAGATTTTAGGATGACCACTCAGTTTTTGATATGGCAACTCGAAATTAATTATGGCAACACTACGATTCTCTATGGTTACTGTTTAGCCATCACGCCGCTTCGGCGGTAGATTAAAAAATTAACACAACGGGTTGTCAAACACTATTTTAGATCACTGATTAATGTAAAATTTTAGCACACTTTTGTTTGTTTTATATGTTCAAACCGGAAATTTAGTGGAAATCTTCAAGTCACAAAACTTTTCTCTTAGAACTGGGCACTATTACGCGTGTTACAATAATTTCGAATTTGAGAGATTGAATTACGTGTTCTCTTAGTGACAGCTTATATAATATTAATGATGAAGAGCTTAATGTGGCTATTCGATCTAGTTCAAATCAAAATTTTGATGTATATGTATAACATAGTACTAGTATGGGAGCACTAGAACAAATTATTTTTATTACCTTTTACTATAAGCTAATTTTTTGTGTGTAGTCAACCAAGTTTTGTTGATTACAGAACCCTTTATTCTTATTTATCTATATCTATAATCTATCTAGATGTAGAAAAAATATAACAAAATTTAAAGTTAAAAGTGACATTCACTGTAGGAATACTAGAAATAAGCACAAGCTATATATGCCGGTGATCAGACTTAGTAAAGTCAGTAAATCTTTTAAAGGTCAATGTATACGCCTTTACAACAAAATCCCAGAAAACGTTCAAAATCTTTCCATTAATAAATTTAAAAAAGTAGTTAAAGAACGTTTGTGTGCCAAAGCCTATTATAAGGTCAATGATTTCATAAACGATGGCACACCTTGGGAGTAGGATGGCTTCTTGCAAGGCTACTTCTACATTATTATTAATAGGACTTACAATTATGTATGTGGATATTGTATATAATATTAAGTTTCAAAATTGTAAACTTTATTTTAAAAGATTAATTTTTTCTCGCTTTTTTTGGTAAAAAAGTGGGCCCCGTGCGAGTTTCTTACGCCGGTTCTTCTCGCCGGGTTAGTTCCCGAACCGGTGGTAGGCATCATGTAGGACATTCTGAAAATATTTATTTTAAATTTATTCAGAAATAAAACAATTTTGATTTTGATTTTTTGATTTTGATTTTCTATATCTATACTTATTATAAAACGAAGTCGCTTTTTTCCCCTCATGTCCCTTTGTTCCCTTTAATCTTTAAAACTACTACGCAACGGATTTTGATGATTCTTTCAGTGTTAGATAGCCCATTTATCGAGGAAGGATCACGCTAAGACTAACAGGAGCGAAGAAATAGAGGAAAATGTGGAAGAAACGGGGAAAATTATTTGAAAGGGCTAACTTGAACGCGCTAATCTCAGGAACTACAGGTTCGATTTGAAAAATTATTTCAGTGTTAGATAGCCCATCAATTGAGGAAGGCTATAGGCTATATTTTATCACGCTAAGACTTATAGGAGAATGTGGAAACGGGAAAAATATTTGAAAGGGCTTATCTCGCGAACTACTGGAGCAATTTTTATGTTATTTGGCACAGATAAGTAGACCACGTGACGGATCATAGGCTATCATTTTAATAATTTCTTCAGTGGCTATATATTTTATACCTGTGCGACGCCGGGGCGGGTCTCTAGTCTAATATGTAAACATATGTCGGGTTCCTTTCTGACGCTATAACTCCAGAACGCACTAACCGATTTTTACGGTTTTGCATTCGTCGGAAAGGTCTTGGACTCCGTGAGGTTTATAGAAAAAAAATCAGAAAAAACTTCAAGAGAAAAGCAGGAAAACAGGGAAAATAGGCAAAACAACGTTGCCGGAACAACTAGTTAGTTATACAGTTTGTATGTGTTTGTATGTGTAAACACCGTTATCCTTGAAACCATCAAATGAGCCCGTCAAAATGAGCAACTTTTTCTATGAGAGCAATGCTGGGAACTCAAAAAAAATCCGTCTTCATACCCATACAAATTGCCGATCCGGGCATCATACAAATGCCCATGGGTATGAAGATGGCATTCAAGTCAAAATGAACAACTATTTCTCATAGAAAAAGTTGTTCATTTTGACGGGCTCATATTTGATGGTTTCAAGGATAACGGTGTTTACACTAAAACACTGTATATTTTTATTTTCAGAAAAATGTTAAGTTAACTTGAATTTTATATTTATCAGTGTTACTCTAAGTCATATAATTGTCAAAATTAAAAAGGTATACAATATTTTACACCATTTTTCAATAATAGTTTAAGGTACTTACAGTGATTACAAATAAATTGGTATGCCTTACCATTATTTTAACAATAATGACTTAAGTTACATAAATCATTTTGGTCATTGGTAGATACCAATGACCAAAATGATTTATGTAACTTGTAGTTCATTTTACAATAATCTATTTTGTCGATTTTCTGAGATAATTTGTAAGAAATAAAGAAAGTTTTAAGTTATACGTATCCGTGAATTATGACAAAACATATAAAATCCTAAACTTGTAAGAAAAAAACGATTCTCCAAAACAAAACGTTTAGAAATAGTTCATAATCTTTCAACGCCATTTGCCTAAAATGTCAGTCAGGTGGGTTAACACATTATTGCTTATTTGCGTCCAGCTTACCTACATTTAAAATGCAAACAAAAGGCACTTCGATGGAATATTATGTTGTTCATTATTTACCAAATGTAAAATCTCATTGGACTACTGGATGAAAAAAAAATAGTTTCTTAGTTTCGACTTTCGATTAACAACGATTAAATATGAATGCAGCGTAATCAATGATATTATATGAAAAACGCAAAGAGCGTAATATTCAATGTCTGCTGTCTTTGTTTACGCATTACAAAGTAAAACTTTTTATTCGCAGCTGTGTTAAATTTTTATTAGTATGACCATAGAGTTATTATGTAGTACATAGGTAACAACTCTATGAGTATGACGTAGTTAGAAATGTTGAGGAGATTGTTTCGGGAGGAAACTAGTTAAAAACGCGGATGTCTAAAATATAGTTGTTCAGGGGTCCTAGATTTCAGGTGTATTCTAGAAACATCCATCATAATAATAATTAACAACATCATAATTGATCTAATTGAATAACATTTTGTTATGTAAATCCAGACACACGTAAGTTCGTAACTAAACCCGATCGATAACAGTACCACACGGTCCCACGTTTTTGTAGTCGCGTATGTTTTGTATCTACAGGAAACGGTGAATTCATATGAGTGTGCGTTTTTGCTCGCTCTCCAGTCTAATTATTGTTGTGTAAAAATCTACGCGGTGGAAAATCATTGTAGGTGTGCTATACATACAGTGTCGCAATGATTTTTGGCACATGCAAATTGAACTGCAGCGTAAAAAGTATATGCAAAAAGTAGAAGAAAAAGTGATTTCTCAACAGTTACTCCATACCGAGGAGGCTTGCTAAGTTTGAAAGCCTGGGTTATGTATTTTCTAACAAAGATAAGTCTATGGTAATATTATCCTCTTGTGCTCAAGTGCTAGAGTACTCTTTTGAGTGTATTGACATAAAAAAACCGTTTTTACGTCTACGGTCTTGGCGTCTGAGATAAGTTGAGGTAAAAGTCAAGGGGTCGCGCGTTCAAATCCTGCAAATACATTTGTAGAGAGTGAATCTTATAAAATCTGTTGTAATCTTAGCATAATTAAGATTTATAAAATATCTAAATACATATTTAATAGCGTTTGTTGTATACTACTATTCTTACTTTATAATAATAGGGAACCGTCTGCCAGTCTGTCTTCAAGGCTAACGCAACGAAATTACAAATTAAATGATATCGTGGTGATTTACTTGTGAGTTGTGAATTTGTGATGTATAGTCGAGGTGTAGGTATAATAATTCTTATTTCGGAACAAATTACGGTTCCGGGCTCAAAATATAGATATTATAATATAATAAAAAGTCTACCATAATTCATAAGACACAACCTGACAAAAAGGACAGACACCAGAGGACTGTCCACTTTTGGTGTTGAACCCCAAAAACAGTTCAAAATATATAACAAACCGTAAAAATAGCTATCAAATTAGTCCCTTATTAAGTATGCACTTATCTGTAGTTACAACTTACATACATAAAACTGTATTTACTTTTAGTCAAGACCATCCAAATTTATTAGACGTTTTAGAATATCTTACACTTTCTCCTTACTTAAATGATAAAATATCTTTTTAAAAGTCAGCGCGATGTTAATAAATTTTATTAAGTACCTAATACAAGAATCAAAGGAATGCGAGAGGTGATAAAAAAGGACTTTCGGGTCCTAATCCTTATCAGGGAGTTTATGGTAAGCAGACGTCTGGAGGCCACTTAAGTAAGTCCCGGATAAGGAGAGAATAGGACCGACTTAAGAGGATTCCGGACCCTTTTGAACCATTACCAATTTAACGATTAAAGTTAGTCACATGTTAAAATGAAGGCGGCAGTTAATAACTGTTTTTTGCATTCTCATTTGTAATTTCAAGGTAAGTATAAAATTAATTAAAAAAAGTAAATTTTGTGAAGGTAATCGCCACAACACAATATAAAACGAAATCGATTCCTGCTGTCTGTCTCTATACATGTTTAGATCCTTAAAACTACAGAATTAATTCCGCTGTGGTTCTGAAATCGACAGCAAAACAACGTTCGCCGGATCCGTGATTTAGTAACTAACATGGCATAGCAATCAGGATAAAAGTAACCGCTCACACCGTGTCTATAGTCTACGAACTAGTATTTTTCAATTAGTTTCTCCATTCTAAATTATAGAAGCAATTAAAAGGCCGACAGTAATAAAGACATTGTAATCTTAATGAAAACGTAATCGCGTAAAAGTAGCCTATAAACTGGGATTTGGGCGAACACGGGACACAATCGATACAATGTCAAGAATTTTAATTCAAACATAAAAAGCGTCCGTGTAGAGAATTTCACGCCTCGTATAATTTATATTTCCTTTTAACACAAAAAACTTTTATATTGTTCAATCAGGGGAGTCTTCGGAATTGAGGAATCACAAGGTAAATAACATACAGTAGAGTGTAGACTACAACCGTTTTCACCATCCGTCCAAGGGTAGGGTCAATTCAGACCGCAACGCGACGAGGCGAGGCGAGGCGCGGCGCGGCATAATTTGTATGGATTTGACAGATTTCAATTGTGTGATATGTCTTGCGAATCTGTCAAATCCATATTTTAGAAATGCATCTACGCGTCACGTTGCGGACTGAATCAACCCTGGCGCATGCACACAAAAGTGTTAATTATTTGATTGTGTTGAAAGAATTTGATTTCGAGAACACTGTTAAGTTACATTACTGTATTATATTTGTACTGTGGAAGAACCGTGTTAATGTTGTTTGATTTAGATTTGAGATGCTAGAAATGTGTGTTACTTTTAAATGGAGACGAATACTTTGTTCTGTACAATATACAATATGGGAGTATTTGAAACGGATTTATATAAAACTAGATGATGCCCGCAACTCCGTTGCGCCTCAAATCATTTATCGCGCGGGAACCATACATTTTCCGGGATAAAAAATACTTTTTATGTCTATGTCCTTTCTCGGGACTCAAAGTATCTCCATGCCAAATTTTAGCAAAATCGGTTCAGCGGTTTGGGCGTGAAGAGATAACAGACAGACAGACAGACAGACACACTTTCGAGTTTCGCATTTATAATATTAGTATGAATCTATCACATTCTCTCTTGCCGCTTCATTCCCTGTTTCGTTCCATTCCCTATTAAATTATATAATACTATCTAATAATCTAATATATATAAATCTCCTGTCACGATGTTTGTTCGCGATGGATTCCTAAACTACTTAACCGATTTTAATGTGCGTTTTTTTTAAATGTGTGCTTTTTTCCAACTTGAGAGATAGGATAGTTTAGATCTTTAATTATAGTCGCAATTTTATTTTATTGCAAATTATTTGTCTATAAAAAGCGACCATTGTTTATGCGACGCGGGTCACGGGATTGCGATGGACGTTATGACATACTTATTTAGTCACTAATTCAATAAAATAATACGGGCGATATACTTTGTATAATATGGCAAAGAAACGTTTGCCGGGATAGCTAGTTATATTATACGTTAACAAACGTCAAAAGTAATTTCGATGTTTCATAGGAATACCATTTTGCAGTTGATAGAAAACAGACCAAAAGACCGAAACTGCATTAGTCGGCGGCGGGGCTAAAATGGTCGCTTTGGAGAATCATATTAATACTAGCTGTCCCGGCAAACGTTTCTTTGCCATATTAAGTATATAAAGTATTTTTTTTAAATTTGGTCGCAGCGCTAACTGTCGGACAGACTAAAATTAAAATCCGAATTCGAATATTATTTAAAATTTGACACTGCGATGGCAGCCGACTGTCGGATCCAATGTAAAACATTCCAAAATCAACAACTACTAATAAATTAAAAATTAATTAAAAAAACATTGTCCAGCGGACAAAATTGTGAATCTAAACCATTCCCAGATCCCCTTGAACACACACAAAAAATTTCATCAAAATTGGTCCAGTCGTTTAGGAGGAGTTCAGTCACATACACACGCACACAAGAAATATATATATTAAGATGATTAATGAATCATAATATTATTCATTTTTTTTTATCGTAAAATGGTCACTGTGCTTGCAATTCATGCAGTCTAAACAGTTTTGACAATTCATTTGCTGAATTGATTGAGAGGAATTAATGCTAAATGTGACCATTTTAGCCCCGCTGATCTTTAACGTGCGAAGTTGTGATGACAATAAATATTAAGCTTTATTCAAACTCGAAATTATTACTGGTTCATTAATTATACAAAGTTTAACCCTTTTATAGTACAAGTTTCGTGATTATCAAAAGGCAAGGAATTATATACAAATTGAAACGTCCGTGACGTTCTGTTTATTCGGAACATTTCTTGGTTTGTTTTCAATTAACTTGGGCTTGTTTTGACTGAGATTAAGTCTTGAGATCATTTACAGTCAGATCTTAACCTTATAACGTAGTTGTATATTCGTTCAGTGTTCTATAAGATCCACGCACTGTATATTAATATAGAACTATGCTTGGTACTACAAATACATATTCTGTGGTTATACTTATACAATTTTTGTCAAGTAGTTTTGCTAACTTTTTTTTCAATATACTTAAACAAGACTAGAAAAATCATTTTTCACTATAACGTCTACATAGGACGTTTTTAGTGGGCACAGTAGGTCTGCAGTGCCCCAGCCAAGTCTAGAGCAAAGACATGACCGTACCATACATCTTTCTCAAATTACAATTTACTATTAAACACTACAGCCCTAGCCGTTATAGTGAAATATGCAGCTTAGTCCATGTTAACAGTGTTGTTTTTTTAATAGGAGAAGAAGTATATTTACCTGTCATGTCTTATAAGATATTGCCACTAGCTATCTGACCGAGCTTTGCTCGGTATTCGATAAAACACAAAAATGACATTTTCTAAAAATTATTCCTAGCTAGATTTCATGAAAATCGTTGGAGCCGATTCCGAGATTCCAATTATATATAATATACAAGAATTGCTCGTTTAAAGATATACTTATTAATCATTATGAAGATACAAATATTGGTTTCAAACGACCGCACTTTTGCATTTCGTTCCACAATCAAAAATACCTTAATTAATTTGTAATTTCACTGCCATAATTAAAATAATGAACTCATCGTCTAGGGGATGTTTGCCCGTTATGAAATGATGGCACGGGGGTCGCAGGTGTGACGGTACATTCGCCAGTTTATGTGACACGACTTAATTATACTCGAATTTACCGTATGTTCGTCCCACGGGCACACTCGTGTATTTTAGGGTTGATTGAGGAAAAAGGTAATAGAAATTTTAAAAAGGCAATTTGAAACTAGTTTTCAGCGCGCGCGGAATCGGCTCGCATGTTTAACTCTATAGCAGAAAACGCGCACATCTGAACGTGGCACGTGCCCGTGCCCAAAACAAACAGAAGGGTGTTGTAAGTTTCACGTGTCTGTCTGTCCATTTGTGTCACTGTGTGTTTGTCTGTCTGTAGAATTGTTTGTAGCATACAAACGGGTGGGTCTTAATCAGTTTGCTTGAAAATTGTCATGATACATAGTGTTCTTAGCCATAATTCATCATCATTAGTTTCGCTCACCACCGATTTTTTTTTTTAATTTATGAATTTTAAGTACAAAACTGTTAGTAAGTAATAGTATATTTTCCTTAGTCTATGGTAATAGCATTATTTTAGTCTATTCCACTTGAATATAAACACCATCTAAACTACCTATAGAATATACGAAGAAAAGTGATAATACCACAGAAAGTCAAAGTGGGAAATGAACTTAAAAGGAAATCCTCAACACTTCCCTGTTTGTCTCACAAAGTGTGGGACGTTTATACAATGGCTAGCGGGACCACCGCCGGTGGACCGATACAGATTAATGATGATTAACACTTACATCTGTGACCAGGGACCTGATTCTCAAATCTCAAATTTTCGACTGCATGTGACCAGAGGCCTGATTTTCCAGCCTCGAATGTCATTTCGATCGCAGGAACTCCCACTCGCGCGTGAGATAGCTTGTACGCACGTCAGTGAGACCGCCTTTTTTTTGAGGGGGGGAAATACGTTACGTATCCCTCACCCCTTCGGGGGAAGGGGCGAGGGTTCAGTGAGACCGCCTATGATTCGCTATTTAAATAAATCTTTACATTCTAGTTGGGGTGTAGCAGCCAAACCGTTCGTTCGCGCACACGCATATAAATCAAGAATACCATCGAAACTATATTCGACGTATGAGAATCAGGCCCTTGTACCCCGAGTCCCAACTCTAGGTACTATCAAAAGCAATATTAGCAACATTATTATGCAGCTTCGTTCGTTGTTCAATCCAGTTTTTTTCCTATCGAATTGTTTTCCTGAGAGTTCTCCAAAAAATATACAGCAAGAAAATGACAAAACTAGGTGATAATACTTTAGGGTGCGTACTGTTCCTTGTAGAGAGTTTACTGTGAAAGTAGCAGCGCTGTAAGATCAATTAATGTGTTTTTCACTTTTGAATGGGCAGGCGCCCCAGCGTCACGAGTTTCTCCATACAAAAGTGAAAAAAAATTGGTCTTTTAGAGCTGTTATTTTCGCAGTGTACTCTCTACAAGGATCACATACGTACCCTAAAGTATTACCCGTTATTATAAGTTTTGGTACACCCTGTATAAGAATTTTTTAAAATTCTTATACACACAGCGGGGCTAAAATCAGAGTAGACAGAATGATAGAGTATGCCGACGTAGCTTAGCCCGGCCGCACATTCTCCGAAATTTCTGATACGAAACATTTGAACTGCCAGAGTACTCTGGTGTTTCGTCCCAAGGTTTTTGGGTCCAGTGGGCCCAATAATAATAATATAATAATAATAATATATCTATGGACGCTTCACACCACGTCAGTCTGGCCCCGTGCTAAGTACCTAAAGGACTTGTGTTACAGGTACCAGAATACTTTTATACTATACATATATTTAAGATTTTTATTATATTTTACACATATTTAATACACATCCAGACCCGGGAACATTGAAAACTTTTTGTTCCGTCGGCGGGATTCAAACCCGCGACCCCCGGCTTGAGCGTCCAACGCGCTTACCACTGACTACTCTGCCACTGAGCCACAGAGGTCGTCAAATGACCAGATATTATGAATTTTTAACATTTTTTCATCTGGCGATTGCTCCCGAGTGATTATTTTTTATGACTTTTGGGCTTATGTCTGTAGGGCTAGCAAATGAATGAATAATTAGTATTTAAAGAATAATAATTCAAGGGACATCTATATATATAAAAAAACTCTGTGTGACTGACTGACTGACTGACATGGTGATCTATAAACGCACAGCCCAAAACACTGGAACGATCGGCCTGAAATTTGGCATGCAGGTAGATGTTATGATGTGGCATCCACTAAGAAAGGATTTTGATCAATTCTACCTCCAAGGGGTTAAAATAGGGGATGAAAGGCGGGCAAAAGCTCGTGTATAATAAATTAAAATCTCTTATGACATAAATAATAATGTTACGTGCTAGGGTTCTTTGGATTCGGAGAAAAAGACCTGGTGACTCTCTTGAAGACTTTATTCACAAACACTAGCTCACACTAATCACTGAGTCCAAACACTAAGCACTAGATCCAAATCACTGAGCACTATCACTGTCCTAGGTCGTAGCCGAGTCACTATCACAATCACAATCACTCACTATTGATCACTTATTCTCGCTCCGAAGTCGCCTCGAAGATAGCTCAGATAAAACTGAATTGCCGGCCGGACTGTCTGCGACTATTTATACGGGCCGGATCGAATCTCAGAAAATTCCGGAACATCCCAGAATAAAACCGATATGCGTAAACAAATATGAGATATTTCTAGAAAGTACTCGTAGGTACATACACCTAGCGTCATCTAGTAGCGAGTAGGGGATTTACGTTGCCCGTGTTCCCTTGGTAGGTTCGCTGGTCCGACGCTAGATGGCACCACGTGTCTGTATCCGTAACACTACTCCCCTCTTAGAGATGCTCGTCCCGAGCATCGTTGTTACTGCCATGGTACGCTGTCCTGGTCTGCGGTCCCTTCACATCAGCGCAAGAAGTACATTCGTGGCACCAATTCTGCACATCATCTCGCCAATGCAACCAGAAAAATCGTTCTCGCACTTTCCTTAGCATCCTCTTGACACCTAGATGACTCCCTGATACACCCTCATGTATCTCGCAGAGAACATCTGGTACTTTCGCCCTTGGGACAATTATCTGGAAATAGAACTCTCTACCGTTAGCCCATTTCCGGTAGAGTATTCCGTTTTGAAGTATCAGACTGTCCCATTGCTCCCAGTACGCCTTAGTGGCAGCGCCAGTGGGTGCAACCTCACTCCAGTTTGGTTTTACGTCACCGCGTTTCTTCCATGTGATGATGTGCCGAAGGTCGTCATCTCTTTCCTGAGCCTTCCTCATAGCATCATTTTCCAAGAGACCCAAAGTATTTGTCTTTGTTCTTCCGCTCCGTGCCTGGGAAGTAACAGTTATTGGGGCTCTCTCCACATAGTTCAATAATCGCCACCTAGTCCTGGATTCTATTTGTTTCCCCTTATCCCGGGCAGGCGACGAAACTGCTTGCTTCCTCAGCTCTTCTATCTGTTCCTCGATCCTTTCCATCCTTGCCATCTGGGTCTTCTGCGGGCAATTGAGCTGAAGATGGCCCCTCTCACCGCACTTATAGCATATAGCTTCAAATCTTTTCCTCGTAGGAGCCTTAACTTCCTTGATTTCCTCAGAGACCCTGTGGATCTTATGGGTCTGCCGTATGTCATGGCGAACAGCCTCGACCTCCAAAGCATGCGCCAATGCTTCCTTTAGCGAGGCATGGTGACCCAGTCTTACTGCAGCTCTGACCTCCAGGTCTTTGATTCCGTCGACAAATCCTTGAACAATATTTGAGTCGACCATCTTGGTATCAGCTCCGGGGTACGCCTTCCTGACGAGTTTTTCAATTTCCAACGCCCATTGCTGAAGCCCTTCTTCTGAGCGTTGGACTCTATCACGCAGTTGGGCACGGAACACGTGCTCTAGGTGTCGCTCCCCGTATCTGGATTCCAGTGCCTCCATCAGGTCTTGGAACCCATTTCCCGTATGTGGCAGTGCCTCCAGGACCGACAAAGCTTGCCCTCTGAGTGCCACAATGAGAGCGGTCAGGCATTGCTCTTCCGTCCATCCGTTTACGGTAGCAACAGTCTGAAATTGCCGACGATAAGCGTTCCAAGAAGTAGTGCCATCGTACGGCGGCACCTTTACTCTTGGCCCTTGCATCACTCCAGTGGCTCCACTAGACACTGTAACTCCCGTAGTTTCAAGGCGCACTACTCTCTTCTGCAGTTCAGTGAATCCGGTTTTCAAATTTTCCACAACCGATTCTAACCCGGTAACTCGTTCTTTCATTACATCGACATCTTTACGAAGCTTAGTTACCGTGTCACTGACATCCTTTATGGCTCCAAGTGCTTTTTCTTGGAGGTCTTTTTGTTGATCTTGTGATTCTCGAATCGCTCTGATTTCAGCCTTCTGAAATTCCTGCAAAGCGCCGAGCTTGCGGTCTTGTGACTCCCTCATTGCCTGAATTTCGGCCCTTTGAAAATCTTGTAATGCGCCGAGCTTGCGGTCTTGTGATTCCTGCAAAGCGCCAAGCTTGCGGTCTTGTGACTCCTGCAAAGCCTGAATTAATTCAATTAGGCTTTCTAATTGAAGAGCCACCTGAGGGGCTGTAGAAACTACGGGCGTGGCAGGATGGATGGAGCTAGTCGACGGGGCCTGAGCAGGCGGGGCCCAGTGGGCGGGGCCAGTGGGCGTGGCCATGTCCAGAGTGGGCGGGGCCTGAGGGGCGTGGTCAGTGGGCGGGTCCAGGTGGGCGGAGCCAGTGGGCGTGGCTTCACCCGAAGTGGGTGGAGCTTGGTCCCCAATGGCTGTGGCCTCCGCAGCTCGCTGCGCCCTTGTCCTGACACTCCTCTTGAAGTCTTCTCTCGAAGTCAATGGCATCTCCAAATCTCACTTCTGACACCAATTGTTACGTGCTAGGGGTTCGAAGATTCGGAGAGAAAGACCTGGTGACTCTCTTGAAGACTTTATTCACAAACACTAGCTCACACTAATCACTGAGTCCAAACACTAAGCACTAGATCCAAATCACTGAGCACTATCACTGTCCTAGGTCGTAGCCGAGTCACTATCACAATCACAATCACTCACTATTGATCACTTATTCTCGCTCCGAAGTCGCCTCGAAGATAGCTCAGATAAAACTGAATTGCCGGCCGGACTGTCTGCGACTATTTATACGGGCCGGATCGAATCTCAGAAAATTCCGGAACATCCCAGAATAAAACCGATATGCGTAAACAAATATGAGATATTTCTAGAAAGTACTCGTAGGTACATACACCTAGCGTCATCTAGTAGCGAGTAGGGGATTTACGTTGCCCGTGTTCCCTTGGTAGGTTCGCTGGTCCGACGCTAGATGGCACCACGTGTCTGTATCCGTAACAATAACAAAAGTATTTATTTTCTAAATAATCTAATTTTATATTATTATTGTATAGTTATTTCAGTTTAAAATTTATTTATTATTATTATTTTTATATAAAGCATATATATTTGTTTACTTGGCACATTATATATAAAATTCTTTGTAAGATAACGACTAATTAATTAATTAATTTTATCTATGTAATTTTATTCAATTGCGCGCCATTGTTATGGCAGAATGTTAGAACTAAGAACTATAAAGGTGGGTTTAAACCAAAAGAACATAGAGCAAGAACTGCACAAGAACATTATTTCGTATTCGTTTAGTGTAAACTATAATTCGTTACAACATACTTTAGACGTTTACACCAATCGAACCAACAAGAACATCAAGAATAAGAATTTTTGCTCTATAGATGAGAATCATTTAGACCTAACGAGCGAATGCTCATTGCTCATTCGTCAAGGGTCCACACTACACTATGTCTGACTGTGATAGCGATATTGTGATTTCAAGTGCTGCATTTATTGTTATAATTATAACGCAAGTAATGAAAAATAACAAATAAAGAAAGAGTGGTTGGTGGGGAACAAATTTAATACAAAGAAGAAGATTCGATAATTTAAAAAAACCCGCCAAAAAGTCAAAATTTTCAAGAACACTAGAATCCCTTTGAAGTGACCGCTTCGAAGAGTGTGCACGTCCGAACACGATAGAACGCTCTAGGCAACTGCTCGCGGCCAGTGTTGCAAAAGTGATAATTCGAAAATCGAGCAAATTTCCAGGTAAAAATCGGGAGAAATCGGGAGATTTTTTTTCCAAATAAAACAAAAATATTTTACGCTATTAATTAAAGTGTGTTATTAAAAACATATTATCAGATACATTGAAAATGGCAAATCACATTTTCATACCACTTTTTGGTTGCTATTTTTGCAAACATTCTTTAAAATTTTGTAAGTATTTTCTTCTTGGACTATTACATGAATTATCGGAGTCGGACATCGTCACATACAGCGCACTTAACAAATAACACAAATAAAATTTAAACTTTCTTTCTTTCCATGACAACCGTGCAAAGGTTTGAAATGTTCAGTCGGGACAACACTATACTGAGAAAAGAGATGTCCTTACTTCATTCTCTCTTCCCAGTATAGCGCTGTCTCAGTCTGTTTCAGTTGGGGAATCCCCTTACTAAAGAGTTTACATACCTATTACCTGATAATCTTCAGTGTTGTCGTCTTAAGAATGCAAAAAAAATACCATATTTTAAACATTCGTTGCATACAATGTAAAAATCGGAAGATAGGACAGTTAAATCGGGATATCAGGAGGGAGACGCCAAAATGAGTAGATCTCCCGATAAATCGGGAACTTTTGCAACACTGCTCGCAGCTCAAGCGCTCTTGCGCCGGTTACACCAAACGAGCGAGCATTCTTGGAGAATTCTACCTATTTACCGCCGAACACGTGGCGAACACACGAAACACACACAACGAAAGAATGCTAGTTGTTTGTTTACATCAAAAGAGCTTTACTAGAATGAGCATTCGCTCGTTTGGTCTAAACGGAGCTTAAGTAGTTAATAAGACCTTTATATCAACAATATTCTGGCAATAAAGACATTTGAATTTGAAAATTAAAAATATTTTGTATGACGTACTACGGCAACAACAAGCCGATAGGCGCGAGCAGCTATAACCCGGCCGAATTTTATTTATGATTTAAATAAAAGAAAAACTTCCCAAGTCTATCGTACTACTAAGATAGAATCATTTTACTGTGGGACTTAAAATTCCACGCAGTACTTATATAGCAGGTATTTTCGTTAAACTTGAACTTGAACTTCGACGCAGTATGTTTAGGTATTAATAATAATCTATTATATATAAATCTCCTGTCACGATGTTTGTCCGCGATGGATTCCGAAACTACTTAACCGATTTTAATGTTTCTTTTTTTTAAATGTGTACTTTTATCCAACTTGAGAGATAGGATAGCTTAGATCTTTAATTATAGTCGCAATTTTATTTTATTGCAAATTATTTGTCTATGAAGAGCGACCATGTTGTTTATGCGACGCGGGTCACGGGATAGCGATGGACGTTGCCATGGTGACATACTTTTTTTTTGGCCCAGTGGTAAGTAGCTAAGTAGCTGTTTTTTTTTAATACTTATTTAGTCACTAATTCAATAAAATAATACGGGCGATATACTTTATATGATATGGCAAAGAAACGTTTGCCGGGACAGGTTATATAAGTTTTAAGGTGATAGTGTTAGATATGTTTTAACCTATCAACCCCCATAAAGACACCGGTGACCGCGACAACAATAGAATAGGTAACAATAGATTTCCAAGAATCCGCGATCGAAGGATTAAATGTACAAAACAATATTATGCTTATAACTGATTATTTTTGTGCCAACCCTACTTCAAAATTTCTTGCTAGAAAACAATGGATCATAAAAGTGGGACCAATCGCCAGATGAAAAAATGTGAAAAATCATATATTCTGGACTCTGGTCACCTTGGGATGAAACAACAGAGTACTCATCCGATCGACGTCATCTGACAAATAATGTCAGACGCCCGCCGTACCGCACTCTGCTCCTCATATATTTTGTATCTGACGTCCGGCCCGGATGAGTTGTCAGATGCCGTCTATCGGATGGCAGAAATTTTTAATTGCTTTCGGGCGAGCGTCCGAAATTTTACGTCAGATGACGTCGATTGGTAGCAGTTCAAATGTTTCTGATCAGAAAACCGGATCGCGCTCTCTCTTACATTTCGTACTGAGCCGAGTGAGCTCGAACTCGGAGAAGGAAATTTCGGATGGTGTGCGGTGTGACGCTCCGGCCGACGTTCAAATGTTTCGTATCAGAAATTTCGGACAATGTTCGGCCAGGCTTAGAACTGATGTAAAAATTTTTAAGTTTGACGTATTACGACAAAAGGCGTCGCTAGGGTCGTTACCAACTTTGGGTCATGGGCATTTTGGTATATTGCTCAACAGAGATAAAATATATACCATTAGATAGCTCTTAGTGAGTAGGCAAAAAAGTTATATGGCTCCCAGCCCCTAGCAACTGTACTTTTTGAAATAATGTACAGTCAACGTACAAGGCCGGCGTTACCGACGTAGATGTCGTCTATGTGGTAAGACTTATTTGCGCTTAGAAAGGTTACGGATGTCTTGTCTTAGACAGTACACTTTAGATTTACGCTCACAGTAGTTAAGTAGTTTAACCCCTCCGTCATACTGCTCACCCGTGGACGGCGGAACAGGTAACGATGACAGAACAGAAAATATAAATAGAAGATAAGTGTAGAGTGTAGACATATAAGACTGTTTAAGTGTATAAATTGTATTAAGAACATAAATCCCTCAACGTAAAGTCAGGGACAGGAGCATTATTAAAAAAAAAAAACGCGGATTGAAAAAAAACGGATGATGGACAGACGGACAGACCGGAAGTACGGAACTACATATCCTTGTTGACTACGGAACCCTAAAAATAATCATGCTATTATGTAACGTGATGTTATCAGCATGAAATGTATGAGCGCTGATGTCACTTTTAACATGGCTTTACTCAATAAGTACAACGAATCTTGACAAGCGCCAGTACATGAGTATACCTTCCTAAAAATATACAATCCATTCC
Organism: Polyommatus icarus; assembly: GCA_937595015.1. Lineage (NCBI taxonomy): Eukaryota > Metazoa > Arthropoda > Insecta > Lepidoptera > Lycaenidae > Polyommatus > Polyommatus icarus. Next base: position 7,734,473 of record OW569335.1, on the reverse strand, counting down.
TGTTGAGCACTATTACCAGAGCCCATACATTTTTGCCCCTCATCATTTAGTTGTTGTTTATATTTTGGCACATGCAAAGAAAACTCTCAGAATTCAATTTCAAAATCTTATTTTTAAAAATAAATGATACTAGCCAGCGTGCCAGCCTTTAACTTATACTGGCGAAACCCGACAGAAATGACAGATATGAATACTCGTTCGTCTCTTAGTAGTCGAAGTACTGGTAGTTATATCTATTGTGCTAAAATAGCTGATCTTACTGTCAGTTTGACAGTTTTTACAATTAATTTGCTGAATTGATTGAGAGGAATTGCTAAACGTGACCATTTAGCCCCGTAGAGCGAATACCACAATAAATCTTTATTTATAAACAGAATTCACAATAAATCGCGATTGTATTAAGCCGTTAGATTTAAGCCGCTGGGGGCTGCAGTTTATCGCAGTACAAATTTTAGGGGCTATTAAATTGTCATTAGCGCCCCATTCCCGTTATCGTAACACCTGTCCCGTTGCCCCATATACAATCCATACTTCCATACTAATTTTATAAATGCGAAAGTGTGCCTGTCTATCTGTCTGTTACCTCTTTACGCCCAAACCGCTAAACCAATTTTTCTGAAAGTTATGAAGTTACTTTGAGTCCCGGGAAAGGAAATATGATACTTTTGTTCCCTGAAAAATGTACGGTCGCGCGAGATAACCGTATTTTGTCGCAAATATTATACATTGTATTGTTAAAATGTAGATTGTATTTAGGTTTAACCAGCTATGGGATTCCTACAACTTAGCCCAGGATCCATAAATTATGTCGCGGCCTAGAAGCGGCAGCATCCTAGGGGCATCTAGGGGGGCGGCAGATTTCGTACATGTAATGGGGCGGCGGAAATAAAGTAGCCTAGAATCATAAAAATCCGGCACTGCTACAACCACGCTCTTTTCCGCGTTACCAAAACCATATTTTGAGGAATCATTGAATACTCAATATAATATTGTGATGATCCCACACCGGTTTCAGTAGCAGAAGCCAGTTTCATTAAAACCAGGCCAGCTACGCAGGAGTCATTCCTTTAACCTCTTAACTCAATGAGATATGGGTTATTCGTAACGACTGGCGAAAAATCTGATTACTTTTTAGTTTTTACATTTCCTCATCTGGTTATCAGCCTGCATTATCCTAACTTAAAAGCTAAGCATTGTCCTCTAGCCTATAACTAAACTTGGAAATTACACATTTTTTCCAACTTGTGAATTGATTCTACGACCTTCGAATCACGTTCCAAGCCACTGTACCACAGAGGTATCAAGATATTATCGTAAAGTTATCGAAAATTTGACAGCTAACAAATTATGAAGCTATCCCGGGTACATCGGAACCACATAGGTTCGGGAACAATAGAGAACCATCAATCTAGTCGCCCATAGCGCTTCAGTTCACTACATTTACATCATTGTTATTTTTTATCGATATTTTGAGCCAAAGCATACTAATATTTTAAATAAACTAGATAGCGCCCGTAACTCCGCTGCGCTAAAATTATCGCGCGGGAACCGTACATTATTTTGGGATACTTAAGTATCCTATGTCCTTTCCCGGGACTCTGTGGTTCTGTTATCTCTTTACACCTCTTACGCTTAATTTCAATGAACCGATTGTGATGAAACTTCGTACATAGAAACTTTGAGTCCCGAGAAATGATATAGGGGACGAAGATGCTGCAATATTCAGTGGTTACATAAATCCGAACACTGATAATTTATACTCATATAGTTCATAATATTCGAATAATCTTTAATCTTATCAAGAATATATGTTTTTAGGCCGAAAAATAAATACAAATTTACTTCTAATTATTAGATCCGAATAATCTGAATTAATCTTTTAATGAAAAGATAATTAAATACACTAAAATAGGTCACAGGTGCAGCGTTAAATTCGGAATATTATTTAAGCCCAATTCACTTACATTAACGTTAATAATTAAGTTCATTGTTTACATGAAAAGATAATCCACTATCGTAGGTATGTTGTTAAATTCAATGGGAATGTTAAATTAAAGTTAGTTCTCAAATTCTTTGTTATCTAATTATTTTTCCGTCTTGGAAACTAGGTGATGCCTTAAGGGCGTTCCGTCCGGAGATTCTGCAATTGACTGTATTTAAAACCTTATAAACTCATAATCTGAAAGCTACAAAGTTATAATAAAAATACAGCAATAATCTTCAGTATATCAACATTCCTTTTGTCGTTTTAAATTTTCTATTTTTGTTTTTTATACTCATGATATCAGCTTCCAAAGTAATACCAATTTGTTAAAATTCAAGCATACATTCAGCATCTCCTTAGGATTTACAAATTACTTTTATTTGAAACTCACGCCAATAGATCGACAATATCATAAACTACATATTCGCAGTTTTAATTTTTTTTAGGACAATATTGAACTAAGATAAGTAAAAATAATAGGGTTTTGGCGCGATCTCGGCAACGCGGCAAATGTATGGCCAAGGTCGTTTGCTCGGGGGACGGCCTTAATATGCCTGCAACTCTGTTGCTCCGTTTATCGTGCGAGAACCGTACATTTCCCCGGGATATTAAATATCATATTATGTCCTTTCACGGGACTCAAGGTATCTACATACCAAAATTTCAGCGATATCGGTTCAGCGGTTTAGATGTGAAGAGGTAACAGACCGACAGACACACTTTCGCATTTACATATAACATTAGAATAAATTATTAGATGCTAACTTGGATGTTTCTTGGTATAGTTACTGTTACGTGAGATATTTTACCGGTTTTTAATTCTTTAAATATCTAGGCCTAGGCGCCAAGTTAACTGTGTAAGATGACTGCATTAAGATGCAGTGTCTTGTACTCTAAGCAAATATTCTTCAATAAAAAGTATTTCAATCCAGCAAGAACGTAGTAAAAGGAATAGAAACCAGAGAGACCACATGGCTTAATCAAGACAGGAATGCAAAAAATTCTAATGTCTAACGTTTACTCGTAGCTTAGTAATTAAGTTGTGTTAGGTCCAGTCGAATACCTTATAGTTCCTAGTAATTAACACGTTGATAAGCTGGTTCCCAGGTGGTTCCCAGGTAAGGCGGAAGATTTCTATGTCCTTTGAATGTGTAGTAGGAAATCTCACGACCCATCGAAGACTATGTATGTGCATGAGAATGTTACTTCATAATCATAGCATAAAGTAACACTATACTCCAATACTCCACTAGGGCTAACTTGTCGCTAGCGGTCATTGACTCCCTGTCAAAAACTTGTAATTTTCCATATAAACCGCGATTGACAATGAAGTGTCAGATACTGTCAATCGTGGTTTTATATAGAAAATGACAAGTTTTTGACAGGGAGTCAATGACCGCTAGCGACAAGTTAGCCCGAGTGGAGTATAGTGTTATGTAAATCGTTGTAAGGTTTAGAGTACTTTAGAGGTTTTGAGGATTCCGTTTTTGTTTTGTCCGTATCTTTGTTGTCCGTCTGTCTGTCACCGTCAAGTTAATAATATGTATATCACACGTATGCACTTTTTTCGTAAAATCATATTATACATAACGACTTGAAAAATCAAAATCTTAAAAAACTTTTAAGTATTATGTCAAAAATTAAGTCAAAAGTTAGTATACTCACTTGGCCGCTTTTTGAAACAATTTATCCTTACAATAATTGTATTTCTTAAAATTATGTAACATTTTAATTAAAACAAAGCACCTAAAATCTGTGCCTAAACATTCGCGTGCTTTATTAAAAAAAAACTAATTAATTTTCCTTAAGAAGCTTACATTTAGGCACGCTAAATCAAGCCCTAGATTCCCTAAACACAATTTCCTATCCCAAAATACTTTTCGCCCTTGTCTAATTTAAATTTGTTTTCAAAAGCGGCTCCTCGCGATGAAAAGTTACTTGTAATAGGCCGTTTGAAGATTCTTATCTCCTGATGAAAACGAAATTCTAAATATTACGTCTTAATCATTTTCCTCCTCAAAAAAATCAATCTCATTATTTATATCGTTAGCTGTCAATTTATCTTTGAACTTAAAGCACAGAAAATATATTAGTAGTAGCAAGTTAAAGTATTTCCTTTCCCCCATACGAAGATCCACACTGAGTACAAAGTTACAAGTACGATGTCTATCAAGACAGTTTTGTAACCTATATTAATTAATACATGGACAAAACTTAAGTTAAACTCATTCCTAACAGAACCAAAAACCAAAAAAAAAGTATTTTCCAAAACTGATAGTATCTTAGATACTGTACTCGGCGAAACATGGCGGTAGCGGTCATTGACTCTCTGCCAAAAACTTGTCATTTTCTATTATACAAAGCCGCGATTGACAACGTGACAGTTCATTGTCAATTGCGGTTTATATAGAAAATGATACGTTTTTCACAGGGAGTCAATGACCGCCATATTTCGCTGAGTACAGTATAGAGTATAGACTATAATAGGCGGTTCAGCGTTTCTATAGCGTTCAGAGCAAACACATACACATTTATATTATTATAATGTTCTGCTAAGCCATGTTGGTGCTGATAAGAGTTATAATTCATGTATGAATAACTAATTAGATATAAGGACAATATTGTTGGAGTGTAATGTGAGACGAAATTAGTGTGTCAAATTGTCAATAGCGATATAAACTGAAGCGAAAGGCTTTGAGACGAATGGCTCACTTATTCGGTTTATTGCCGAATAAAGGTTTCATTGCGATCCGTTTAGAGGAATTTTCGACTAAATTGAAGTTGGTAGGAAGTGGCGCGGAAAGGGGAGAGAGGAGTGGGTGGAGATCATGAATTAGTCACCTAGATTTTTGGGCTAGATTTTAGGTTAGCTAACAGAGATTCGCCGAAATTTCATTTCCTAGAAATTAAACGGACAATTACACGTGTTGCTGTTATCCATCCATATGTTCATCCATCCAAAACTAAAGTTTAAATACAAAAAATATATTTTCAAACATAAAATAATAATTTATCTGCACTACAATTTCTTAGAGTTAGTTAAGAGAAATCGTCGTTGCAAAGAGGAGGAATAGAATAAATGCAATAAAACGTCCATACTGGTATTTGCAGGACTGTGAATGAAAAACGAAATAAAACCAAACTTTGTCGCGTGCTGTGAATTATTCAGAAGTGTACAGGTTACAGCGAATTTTTGACAAATTCAAACACGGATCTCGACAAAAAAATTCACAGCCCAATAAATCTGCTTCAATACCGACATTCATACATTTTATATTCTCTCCAAACTCCAAAAAACGATATATTTTCCAACAATTTGCTCGAAAAAATACTAATGCAATTAACAATGGGGATGGAAAGTATTGGCATACAATTGATCCGAAATTTCACGCCCTTGAGGGTGGAATTGTGAAAAATCGTTTCTCAGTAGATATATCATAAGAGGAATAAGTGTAAGTTCGATATTTGTGTCAGTTCCTCAGTCAGTCATTACAATCTAAAAATGTTCTAGTTATACGCCTAAAACAATGAAAACTCAAAAAATATCCAATACTTTATATTCAGCTAATAAAGTTGTACTTCAAACACAATGGTGTACCTGAAAATGTTGATACCACTGGACCAAATTGAAACTGCCAAAGTTAGAAGCTAAGTTTGATATAGTTGAAAACTTGCAAACTATTCCAGCAAGTTTATTACTGGAATAAATACGCTAGGTGTGATTACAATTTAACTATAGTTTGTGCGCCAATTGAAGACTAACCACGAAAGTTACAACTGTAATTTACAAAGTTAGTTTGCCTGACATTTGCATACTGAGCCCGTAGCTATTGGGTCTTATCTGATCACCTGATTGTCTGACAAGTAAGATGATCCATGCGTCAGATGGGAATGTAAAAAGTCAGTGCTGCGCCTGATCTCTCGCCATTCGTGTCGGTCGTCCGTCCGTAGGAATAGAGAGTGCTCTCGTATGCTGCGCACACATTTGGGCATTATAATATAATCACTTCTGCATAACTGGCCTGGTTTTAATTAAACCGGCCACCGTCACCGAAACCTGTGTGGGAGTTGTTATTGTTATATTTTTGTCTTAAGGTGGGGCCTTAAGACAAAAATATGCAGGGAAGATCGAACCGGTCGTATGATCGCAAGTCGTTTTCCCGTGTGTGTATGCGAGTCGATTAATTTTATCAAAGCAAAGGATTTGGTGAAATTTAGTGAGGTTGAGGATGACTAAATTTCACCAAAACTTTTAAGCGTGAATCAGTATTTGCACTTTACAATACAAGTATGGATTACAAAAACTAATAAGCCACGTTAAGAATGTTAAATGGCAATTCTTTCAAAGCTACTAAAAATGTTCTGAGACCTCAATAACATGAATCGTCATGTTCTCGGAACTAGCAGTAAAAATGTTCTAGAAAATAAATAATTAATAGCAGTTGGTCGGAGTTGGTTAATTGTGTTAGAGTCGGGAGTATGAGATGTAAGTTCCTTGTAAAGTTCTAGTATTATTTCAATTTAAACTCTGTCGGCCGCTGTGCAATGTGCTTTATTGATGATCAAACCTACTTCGTACAAAATTACTTTGCAGTTGAGTATTTCAATTAAATTTTTATGTTACAGAAGTTTATAAGTTTATGCATCTTTTATATTTAAAAAAAATCGAAAGTCCTAGGGGTTCGAAAGGGTGTCTCGTTGTCTGTCTGTCTATTATCTCTACGCTTAAACTGATATCGATTAAGATGTGTATTGCATAGTTCTGTTATATTCATCTAAATCTACGAATAGTTAACATTAAATACAAGGTAACATAATTTTAAGATCGGCAAAATTTACTGTCCTAGCGAGATAAACGAATTCCAGCTGAAACGAAGTTTCATTCTAGTATTATCCCATATTATTATGATTCTATGCACACGTGTAAACTTTAAGCACAGAGTGAATTGCAATGTGTAAAGTTTTACACCTACAGTCAAACTACAGTATCGACATAGAGGCTTAGTTAATCAATATTTGCATACAATATCGAGTATGCCTCGCAGTGTGACCCATTATATATCAGTCAAACTTTGCAAGTCAAATTGGGAAACTTGCAGTCAAGCGCTTGCTTTGTACAGTTTGTGCTAATGGGGTTAGTTCATTTAATATTCTAGATATACCGCGGTCAGAGTAATTGGAATCTATGGCTAGAGCGTTTGGGATTTATGAGAAATTATTACCAGTAAAATATCGTTTAATTTGGTTCACTTAATCCAATAAGCTATTGAAACAGAAGTCGTTTCGTTGGATAAATATAGATTAATAATTAATTATTACGTTTGTCTTTGTTGGGATATTGTAATTCAAGGTAAGCTTTGTTATGTTATAGCCAGTTCTAAAAATAATTTTTGTCCTGACGATTATTTTACCACAGGTTTATCTGATACAATTGAAAAACAAAATTAGGAAACGATCCAAAGCAATTAGAGTGATAATAATAATAAAGTGAAAAGTTATTTTCTATGTCAAAATTAAAAACCAATTTCTTTTCCCGCTATAAAAGTTGCAAGAATAATGGAATAGATTAAAAAGCTTTTAGGATGAGACAAATGCACTGCAAGAAATAGCTGCATAGAACAGCAGGGAAAAATTGCTTGTTTTCTTAGAGATTTGTCGCTTGTTATAATATTATGTTAATGGTTTAAGATACTGCGGGGCTAAAATGGTCGCTTTAAAGAATCATATTATGAATCATAATAATATTATTATGATTCATTTTTAAAAAACCCAAAATGGTCACTCGGCTTGCAATTCATGTCTAGTAATTTGTACTAATTTGACATTCGTCAGTTTGACTGTTGTGACGATTCAGTTTCTGAATTGATTTTAGAGGAATTGCAAAATGCAACCATTTTAGCCCCGCAGATCATACAGAACTTCCATACAAATATTATAAATGTGAAAATGTCTGTCTCGAATCTCGAATCGAACTGTTGAACCGATTTTGTTGAAATTTGGAATTAAGATATTTTTGGGTCCCGAAAAAGACATAGGATACTTTTTTCTACTGAAAAATGAACGGTTCCCGCGCTATAAACGAGTTGCGGGCGTCAGGCAGAGCTGATCGCAGATTGACCTTTTAAACTCGTGTACACACACTAGAATGGACGAAATGAGTCGTCAGGTCGGCCTGCGATCAGTCCAAACTCCAAACAGATCGTTCGTCCACACCGCATAATATGAATGCCTTAAGTGTTACTTTACCGAATTTCATCATTTCCAACAATCTCGCACAATTTAAACTTACCTGAAACAAAAAATAAAACATAATAACATTTTCATTCTCGGGTCTTTATCTGGCAGTTGTGATAAATTGGTTAATCAAGACATTTTAAGAAAAAAGTAATAAACACAATTTCTTTGACTAATCACTTTATTTTTTCACTGTCTACAAAACAACGTAACTATATACAAAATCACGCTGTGAAACTTGAAAATAATGAAAAAAATATTTATGAAAAAGAACTCAGGTTTTCTTTTCTTGAATAAAAGTATGTTAAATAATTTTATTACTAAACTGTAATAAGTAGATTATTTACTCGTAACATCTTTTTTAATTAAGTAAAGAAAACTTGTAGCTAAAATTGGCAAAATTACATTTGTACACCAATTTTGTAGCTATATTTTGGTAAAAACATGGCCAAATCCTGAAGAAACTTCTATATAAAGGTACGTTATAACATTCATAAATTACACTGTAAAGATTTATTGTATTAAGTGTAATTCTTTATGAGATATGTCGCCATAAAGGAATAAAATCACGTGAAAATAACATTTAATGTAACAAATGGCATTCCCTAAATCCTTTTTAGAGGGAATAATTTTGTAGATACGTTGTTTTGTTATTACAGATAGGTATTGTCACAGAATACATATTAGTTGGTATAGTAAGTATATATTTTTTCAAATGGTTCAAATCAGTTATAAGTATTGAACAGTTTACTTGACAATAAGATTGAAAGGCGTTCAATATCAACCCTAGACGGTCAAAATATTGCACGAGTAATATTGCAAAATAAAATTGACCGTCTAGGTCAGAGGTTCCCAAACTTTTTTTTCTCATAGACCTCTTTAAACATTTTGCTGGATCCGGTGGACCCCCCACACCTGGCTAGTTCAAGGCCAGTTTCAAAAATCGGTTGTCTGTAAAGTCGGTTTACTGACGGTAGTTGAACGTGACAACGTATGACGTTGTCACGTTCAACTATCCTTAACCCCTTAACCCTCGCTTCCAAATCTCTATAAATAGAAACAAACTTTTTCGACTGTAACCTGAAGTTATTTCGATGTATTTCTTTCAAATGATTGTCTAAAAATATTTATAATGAGTAAAATAAACTATTCGCAATACAAAACGCTACATACATTCGTGAAATCTAGTAAAATCTTCGAACAAAGCACAAGTCATACCTTGACACGTAGGAAATTGAGCACAATTTTAAATAGCCGAAATAATAATACTATTAGCTCACAGATTGTTTATTTATTTTTCATTCAGAGTGTGGTCAATGTATCAAAGGTCATAACTAACCAAACTTCTTCATACAAAAGTATTCTCTAAGTCATCGAAATACGTAATATAATCGAAACAAAGAGCGCGGCCCAGGTAGGCCTGGAGATAGTGACACAAAATTCTTGGTGATTTGTGCCAGTATGGCGGTTTTACAGAGGTATAATTACGTTAAGGCAAAAAGGAAAATGATGGTCGTAGCGCTCGCACTGGCAGCCTAAACGCGTGGGCGTTAATTGAACGTGTCGGATAAATAACGAGTGTCGAACGATATGTTCCACAAAAATGCTTGTATTTTCAGATAGTCGAAAAAAAAATAAGTAGGCGAAAGCGTAATGCCATACTTGTCGGGTGCGGCTTACAGCCCGCCATACCGACGCGAATACGTTAATTTTAATAAAAAAAATTGAACCATTTGTACCAGGCTAATTTTTGCATAGCTAAGCCATACTTAGCATAGCCATACTTGAAAAACCGTTTGAATTATGTATGAAATCTTAGGATTATAGGGCCTTACGGTTGTTGAAAGACTTGAAAGTGTAAATGGAACGCCTCAGAGCTGCTGTCAGCGAGGTAACGCCGCATGAACTGTCATGTTTTTCGGGCGCGCACCCCATATCGAATTATAAGACGTTATCACGTCAAAAGCGTCATTCTTCATCCAACAGTTGTACGTTAACTTTTTTGTATTGTAAGTTTGACTCACAAGTCACAACTCACAGTACAAGGAACCAATAAGCTTCCACATCGGAGTGGTAAAAAGTAAACGCAAATATTTTCTTGTTTTGTAGCTATTTAACACAAAAATTACCACACTTTTACTTATTTCTAAATCTCCTCGCTCTGTAACATTTTATCTGTAAATATGTATAATATTGTCTGCCTATATTCATAATAATAATAATAATGTCCCCGGGCAACACTTGGGTACGCCACCCCACCATCTTCGGGGTGAGGTACTCACGTGGCTGATCGTCGGCTCTTTCCTTTTATTCACTGTCGTTTTCACCATCTTTTTATTAGTCGATTCTTGTGTTTTGCACCGTTTTTGTTTTGTTTTGTCTATCTTTCACCGCCTTCGTTTCTTCTCGTACTGTCTTTCCTTTTTGGTTATCTCTTCAGTTGTGCTAATATTTTAGAATTTATGAAATGCGTCTCCGAAATAGAGTTATACCCCAGGCGGGTACCAGAGCTCTACGCAATGGAGAATCCCGCCCCGGGCCTACGGGCTCGGGCTGCCCCTCGTATTCTGGGGGGGGCAACGAGTCGCAACAAGCTGCCCAGTCTAGAGCTGCTGCAGCAAGTGTATATCCTTTATCACCGACCTCATCAACTAAATCACTATTTTCATCTCCATCATCGTCACCTCCATCTTACCTTGATATTCGCCAGTTAAGATCATCTAGTTCATCAACTTCTTCATCATTACCAACCTGTGCCGGGGATGTTGTGCAGGAGGTTACCACAGCCAAGCATACTGCACCCACCCTAGGTTCACGACGCACGCGTAAAACGTGGACGAAAGAGATGAATACGTTTATAATGCGTCATTATTTCATAATCACTGATTTAGAAAATAAGAAAAGAGCATATCTCACACAGCTACATTCTCTATTTACAAGTGAATACCCCGAAATGGACGCGAGCAAGCAACGTGTAGGAGACCAAAGACGGGCTATTGTAAATTGCAACCTTCTTTCCAAGCAAGAACTATCACAAATCAAAGAAGAAGTTAAAAACACTCTACATAATTCACAATCCTTAGTAAATAGCCATACAGATGCACCAAACACATTAAAGCAGAATAGATTAAATTGGACAGACGAACTAAACGAATGCATAATTAAAAACTATTATCGGATCACACATTTAGAGACAAACAGGACCTCATATAGAAAACCACTACACGAAGCCTTCATAAATAATTTTCCTTCTCTTGCACATCTAAGCGAGCAACGAATAAGTGATCAATTAAGAGCAATTATTAACAATAAGTATATTAATGACCAAAGACTTAACACCATAAAGCAGGAAGTAGCTGAAGAGCTTACAATAAATAACGATAAATTAGGTTTGCAAGAAGTAGATCAGAATAGTTTCAGTTTTGAAAATGATACACAAATACAAATTTTAGAGCCAGACAACCAACAAGTTAACCCTGAAAACACACATCTACCTAACAGAAATGCAGACATTGATGAAACATTTAATTTAGCACTGGAACACTTTAAAGGTACAAATCCTACAGACAGAATATTTATACCGAAACAGAAGACTTCAAAAAATCTAGCTAAGACAGTCAACTACATAAATAAATTTATTATTCCAGAATATATAAATAAAGAGACAGACTTTGATTACTTTCAAACAGTTATATATTGTGCAGCGTGGACAGCTGCCAAAATGAATGGGACCAGGTTATCATTTACTATTACCAATATTTCACACCCGGCCAAAAATAATAAAAAACCACAATGGCAAATAAGACTAGAAAAAAGGGTGGAAGATCTACGAGCAAAAATAGGTAGAGTAACGCAGTACATTAATGGAGGTAGAAGTAGAAAACTGATAGCACATGTCAATAAAATTAAAGAAATATACAAAATTCATTCTATACACGAGGAACCAAACACCCAAATGGCTCAGATTCTAGACACATTAAAACAAAAGCTTTCAATACTGACAGGACGTTTAAAGAGATATAATGTGTGCACACAAAGAAAACAACAAAATAACCAGTTTCATCACAACGAAAAAGAATTCTACAGACAAATTAGGATGGCCACTACTAACACATCACATACTGAAAATACACACACTGAGATACCTGATGCTGGTGATTTCGAAAGATTTTGGGCTGGAATTTGGGAGCAGCCCATAAATCATAATTTAGAAGCAGAGTGGATAGAAGCCGAGAGAAAAAAGTATGATAAAGATCTACTAGAAATGACATTTGAAAAAATACCTTTAAACATATTTCAGCAGGTAATACGTAAGTTACACAATTGGAAATCACCAGGATCAGATTATATTCACAATTACTGGTATAAAAAACTTACAAACTCACATAGCAATCTATACAACTACCTAAATAAATTTATTGAAGACCCGAATTCAATCCCCCCATACATCACATCTGGAACAACATTCATGATACCCAAAGACTGCAACGAACTTACAAACCCCGCTAAATATAGACCAATAACGTGTTTACAAACGATATATAAAATATTATCTTCTTGTATTGCTGAATTAATATATAAGCATGTAAATGATAACAATATACTAGCTGAACAGCAAAAAGGATGTAGAAAATTTAGCCAAGGTTGTAAAGAGCAATTAATTATAGACTCAGTAATTTTAAAACACGCTACTAAAACAAAATCTGACCTATATTCAATTTATATTGATTACAAAAAAGCATATGACTCTGTCCCTCACTCTTGGTTATTGCATGTTCTGGAAATTTATAAAATACACCCGAAAATAATACATTTGCTGAAAACCACGATGACTCTGTGGAGTACTAAACTTAAACTTAAAACCCCTACTACTTCAATAGATACCCAACCAATTAAAATTCAAAGAGGCATTTTTCAGGGAGATGCACTTAGCCCAATATGGTTTTGTCTTGCGTTGAACCCACTCTCCAATATATTAAATTCTTTAGAAGCAGGATACCGCATTAATTATAATGATACAAACAGACATACTGAGACTATAATCAACCACTTACTTTATATGGATGACTTAAAAATATATGCTGATAATGAATTTGACCTGTACAAGCTGACTGAGCTGACTGAACAATTTTCAAATGATATTAAAATGGAATTTGGGGTGGATAAAACTAAAATAAATTCTATAAAAGCGGGAAAAATATATCTACACTCATACACACTGCAATCTGGGGAACGGATAGAACCTCTTGATGAAGGAGAAACATATAAATATTTAGGCTACCATCAGTCTCAACAAATTCTATATAAAGATACTAAATGTAAATTAAAACAAAACTTTCAACATCGGCTTAACACAATAATGAAATCAAAGTTATACTCTAGAAATATGATAAAAGCCATAAATACATTTGCTATCCCAATATTGACCTATTCTTTTGGCATAATTAACTGGAACAAAACAGAACTCATAGGAATACAAAGAAAAATTAATACAACGATGACCAAATACCGTAAACACCATCCAAGATCATGCATACAGAGACTGACGTTGCCAAGAAAAGATGGTGGAAGAGGCATCATTGATATTGTAAACCTACATAACAGACAGATCTTAAATTTAAAGCAGTATTTCTTAACTAGATCAGAACTTTCTACAATACATAAAGCAATAGTTACAAATGATAATAATTTTACACCGCTCAATTTACAGGATCTACATAGTAACAAACATAAAATAACTGATGATAAAACTAAACTTTCCGAATGGGCTAAAAAAGCTCTCCATGGTAGACATCTACACGACCTTTGCCAAAACAATGTGGACAAGGAAGCATCGAACGCGTGGCTGAGTCGTGGAGATCTCTTCCCGGAGACTGAAGGATTTATAATTGCAATACAAGACCAAACAATAGAAACTAGGAACTACCAACGATACATTACTAAGACCCTTACGACAGACAGTTGCAGAAAATGCCATAGTTGCCCGGAAACAATTCAACACATTACAGGAGCTTGCAGAACAATAGTACAGACCGACTACAAACATCGACATGACCAAGTTGCAAGTATAATCCATCAGAGCCTCGCCCAACAACGAAATTTTACTGCTGACCTAGAACCGTATTACAAATATAAGCCTCAAACTATACTAGATAATGCCGCCACCAAAATCTATTTTGACCGAACTATACTTACTGATAGAACTATACATTACAACAGACCAGATATTACAGTAGTAGATAAAATAAACAAAACTGCATATCTTATCGACATAGCCATACCTAACACTCACAACTTACAAAGTACAATAGCTGAAAAATTAACAAAATATATTGAACTTAAAGACGAAATAGCCCGCCTCTGGAACCTGCAAAAGGTAACAATAGTACCAATAGTATTATCAACTACAGGTGTAATCCCTATTCAGATATTTAAGTCTCTTGATACCCTCCAACTGCCCCATAATTTAGTCTATTTAATGCAAAAAGCTGTAATATTAAATACTTGTCGTATAGTAAGAAAGTTTTTACAAACAGATGATGAGCTAACAACATTACATACACCACAAACACAACCAAATTCACACATTCATACATCACACATATCACAACCTGATCATACAACACATCACCCTTTGCCTGCCACACCGTCCCTTCATACTAACAATTTAAATTTTTAAGTATTTACCTTGTATGTACTTGGCTTCGGCCCGTACATACTAGTTTGCCGGTGAAAACCGAGAAATTCAGAATAAAAACATAATAATAATAATAATAATAATAATAATAATAAAGCCTTTATTGGACAATCTTACAAACTATTTACAAAAGGATAAATCAATTATTGACACCGGTTACGAGATTGTCTTGCGTCGTCGCATAGGCCTCCCCTAGAGCCTGCCATTTCTGTCTGTCCTGTGTTAATCTTTTCCAATTGGTGCCCGCAATCTTTTTTATGTCATCTTCCCATCTAAGCCTTTGTCTCCCTCTTTTTCTTTTGTTATATCTTGGGCACCATTCTGTCACATCCCTTGTCCACTTATCTTTACTACTTCTCATCATATGACCTAGCTTATATTCATAGGAGAAGTCAAGTCGAGTCACCTAATTTTTATAGACCCCCTTAACGACTCGCGGACCCCCATTTTTCTTCCACACGTAGTAGATCCTGTCGGGATCCCGAGGACCCCTGGGGGTCCACTTGGACCACTTTGGGAATCAATGGTCTAGGTACAGCCGCATAATATGACCGGTGTTTGAAAATTTTTGTTAGGAGTTTAATTTTTCGATAGCGTTGTTGATTGGTAGACTTCCCGACGCGCGACGTGAACAAATCGAATTCGATAAAATAATATGCTTCTGAACATCAGCTCTACTACATAATATAAATGCTTAATAGTATCATGAATATACATGTTTTATACAAAAGTGCTAATGCGCCTTAGCAATTTTCTTTTTGAAGAAAAGTTGCTTCCTTAGTAAAAGTTGCCTTTGTCTTTTAGGGCTTTCTTAATGGCTAATGGATAGGTCCTTAATGCTCATAAAATTTGATCCGAATTCCAGGATATTTAAGTACGATTTACAACTAATAAAAAAAGGCAGAGCTATAGCTGGAGCCATATATTTGTACCTTCCTTATGCAACAGGCGTGCCAAGATTCTAACCACGTTATTTACACATCAGATATGCGATTATGAACTTTATTTCACAGTGAATAACACGTTAAAATTGGTAAATCATAGCTGGTTATTTAAACAGTCTCTTTCACCTACGATTCAGGAAGTAATGCTAGTCCTCTGGTTCGAATGGCGTTTTCAAATCAACTTATCGTAGTTTTATTTTCAAAAGGAATATGACACGGGAGACCGTGTCATATAAGCGTGAGAACGCTTAGGGGGTTTGATTTTATTGGCAAAAGCTTGACAAATCCAAAAGGAAGAGTAATGATTTTGCCATGAATAAATGCATATACGATCGTAGCGTCTAAACTCAAAACTTTAGACGCTATAAAGTTTTGGACTCTAAAGTTTTGGTTCGATTTTAATAGATCAAGTGTCAATAGATTTATACGATGCAAGAAACTGTGGTACTCGTATCTGTATACAGTTCTTTTGAAAAAAACCTTTATACTCCGAAACAAAAAAGACTAATAAATAATAATATTATTGCTCTCATGAGCACTGGCCTAATTTCGGAACGCCTGAAATCTTTTAGCGCCAATAATTTTTTACGCTTAAGGGGGCGACTAATCTAAAAAAATTACAAAGATGCATCTATTTTTCACGAATTTTTCTTTTATTGCCATAACCGTGCATTGAACTAAGTTAATATTTTGACACATTGTATTAAATTCTATCATAAAGAAACCTACCTAGCGGAATTTCAAAATGTTGTATATCTATCGAGTTATTGAGAAAAAACTAATTTGGCGATGAATCCGCGTCATCCTTTTTCACAGCTGGCATATGAAAGACGGGCGTGAGTGTGTAGAGAGAAGGACGATGTTTGGTTTTTTGGGTTAGTCACCCTCATAAGATATTTTTGGATTTGGTTTGATTATGAGGAGGTTTTTCAAATCGAACAAAGTATATAATAAGGATGTGATAAGAAATTGTATGACATGTTAGTTCCACACCATTAGCTAATTTACCATAACTAAGCCGCAATGTTATGATGCTGAAAATAGAAATTTATTTTCAATAGCGCATGTATTCTTCAGGAAATATCAATTTCCCAGCCGACGAGTGCCAGAGACGAGCATAGGACAGTTTGCTGGGACTTTCCAAATGGGTTTTAAAATAGCTCATCTTGTGAAGAGACAACATCTCTATATCTTTGTGGAGCACCTGGTATCGGATGACTATTTTTAAAAATATGTCACACATTTAAAAAAAATCTTTGTTTTGTGTTGTAAACGCCGCATATTTAATTATGTGTAGTCTCACGGTTAGTTCAAAGGAAAAATTGCTTGTATCATTAATCAAACAGCAGACATAATTAATAAACAAAACTAAAGAAATACCCGATTTGCTAAACAGTCTACCTAAATAGATGATAACAAAATACAGTTTTATAACGAACATTAGATCTTACGCTACGATTACACGAATAGATGCACAGATATTTAGCTGATTTTGTAACGAGAATCTAAACCTATACAATACAACAACTATAATATTATCTTATATATAAAATTCTCGTGTCACAATGTTAGTCCACGAACTCCTCCGAAACGGCTTTCCTGATTTATACCAAATTTTATATGCATATTCAGTAGGTCTGAGAATCGGCTACTGGGTACTTTATATATTGTTAAGTGCATTTGTAGAATAAATAATAGTAAATTATTACAACCTGAGACTGACGGCGACGGTTTGTGCGACGAGATAGCGATCGACGTTGCCATGGCGACATACTTATTTAGTCACTTCAATAAAATAATATGGGCGAAATACTTTATATTATGGCAAAGCAACGTTTGCCGGGACAGCTAGTAATCGTATAGTTTTTACACGCATTTGAAAAAGCTACAAAACAACTCTCGGCTATACTGAAAAGAATGTCGAAATCGAATACAAAAATAATAAAGTATTTGCACACTGTGGTCTTATTAAGCTCTAACTCCAATTTGTGACTGGCATTGAAATTCTTCCGTGTAAAGCTTTGGGTTTGCGGTTACGCTGGGGAAAAGCGCGAAATCACCGTAAATTCGCTTTTAAAGCTCGAAAACGCTTAAGCTTTCTACGAGATAAAGCTTACATGAATTAAGTATTCCGTTGAATTTGCACACAGAAATATAAATGGCGAAATGTCCAAGTTTTGAGCTTTTGACCTACTAATTTAATAGGCCAAGGCGCCTTACACTGCGCAGTTTTTAAAGTACCTGCTAATTATAATTTAAAATTTTAATATTATTATAAGTTTTCACGCTGAAATTAATTTGTTATACTAGAACCGCGTTCAGGGATAAACATTTATCCTCTTCTGAGACTTAAACTATAGACACAAAATTTCATAAAAATCGGTTAAGCATAAGGTCTGAAAAGATAAAAAGCACATATCATACTATCAAATTTAGAAACCTCCTCCTTTTTGGAAATCGGTTAAAAAGATAAACTGAAAGACAGACATGTAGATATACATTCGAATTCACAACAAAATGGTAGACTGACAGACAGACAGGCAAAAAACACACATTCGCTTGATGATGTTCACGTGAATAAATCATTAGGGAACGGTTATTACATTTCCTCTCCGGGGCTACTCCGGACGTAAGGGACTGTGGCTGGAATTACATACGCAGTATTTATATGGTCAGTAGTATAGTTGATGCCCTGAACCAATGGCCAATATATTTTACGATGCTATTTACTGTGCCTACAGGAAACATGCGAAAACTAATAAATTGACAGCACATGAATATAGGACAAGTTTCAACACACAAGTAAGTAGACTAACACTTTCTTTGTACAACTACTAAGTATTTGAGGTAGCATATTACATATTTACTCGAGTCATACTAATATGTATTCTGTGCTCGAGTATAAGTTTCACCCACAATCTTCACAAAAATATTGACGATGCGTTCTGTAAGATAGAACGTGACCGTGATATTTTAAAATCAGTGTAGTCGAAACAGGAGAAAATTCAAGAAGTGTCTACAGTCGTATGTCCACACAAATCTAGTAACAAAATTAACAAACCTTCTGCAGCCCAGCATTTCTGAGCGCCCTTTGCAGTCGCGCCGCTTTACTGGTGGACAGGTAAACTATCGGAACCGCCTCCTCCTCTAGTTCTATATCAAAGTCGTTTACCGCTTCAAACTCCAGTCCCTTCGAATCAAACTTATAATCGAATTGGTTTTCTTTCAGTTCTTCCTTATCCAACTGTTCCTTCGTTAGTTCCTCAAACTTCAATTCCTTCGGTTCTTTCGAATCAAAGTTGATGTTTTCTTTCGCTTCTTCGAAGGCATAATCCAAATCTTTCATCACTTCGCCGCTGAGTTTATCTTCTTGGTAAGTTATAAGGTACTTTGATTCGATCGGATCCATGCACCACTGAATTTGATTCATAAATGCGCTCTCCATTTTATTAAATTCAGGTAATATTGTGACTCGTTTAATGCACGGCTGGCTTTTTAATTTATCCAATTAATACGCAATCTGGAACTGCACTATAAATTCGGTGCTCTATACTAAAATTACTCCTAGATATTTTATGTTAATTTGTTTTAGTCCTATTGATTTTTTATGTTAATATACCTATTGGCGCGAATTAAAACTGCATTTGCGGATATTATTGCGGTTGGTTGATATCTAGTCGATAGGCTACCTAACGTTAAAATTTTGTTTCCCTTTTATGGAAGATTTTTTAAGTTTTGGATTTATAAATTCGGTTAGAAACTGTCTATCTTGATAAGTATATAATAATTCAAAATATTTATTTACACGTTTTCAGTACATACTTCTAAATATCACGGTAATAGTCCAACCAGAACACACGTTGAGCCCAAAACGATGATGCTCTAGCTAGTGTATATGTATGAGTAATTACGACCCTTATCAGTCCAGCACCTGTCCACGAGGACATGACATCCTCAGGAAAGTGGAAAATCATAAAATACACGAAAAATGAAAATGTTGGCTGAAAACGCGTACCGGTCTATTCTTTTTTAAAGCGATGTAGGTGGTTGGCTTCGTTACCAGTGAAATTATGTTTTTAAAAAATAACATTTTATGCTCAGCTTCTAAAGTAACTACTTGCTTATTTAAATACAATATAATAAGTTATAAATGCCAAAGTTTGTCTGTCTGTCTATGTCATGTATCCGTCTGTTCTTTACGACCAAACCGCTGAATCGATTTTGCTGAAATTTGGTATGGAGAACTTTTCGAGTGCTCGTGTGAATTGCAAGTGTGAATCGCGTGGGAGCCGTACATTTTTACGAGATAAAAGTATCCTATGTTCACGGGACTCAAAGTATCTTCATACCAAATTTCAGCAAAATCGGTTTAGTGGTTTGGTCGTGAAGAAGTAACAAACAGACATAATATAGACGGACAGACTTTCGCAATTCGACGTGACATGAAGAGGTAACAAACAGACAGACAGACGGACCGACAAACAGACAGACGGATAAACAGAAGACACACTTTCGCATTTAGTAGGTATATGAGTATCTAAGATTATTATTGGTAATTTAGACCTCGCTTCATGAGACTTCAGTATAAACTTTCCCCAAAATCTAACATTAACCTAGACTAGGATGCACCGGATTAGGAGAATATTTGTTACATTTATAGATGACAAGCCATAGATCACGCGGCTCCAGAGCAAATAAATCGGCAGACGATGGCCGACGGCGCTCGCAGTGTCATTGCCCTGACTGACTCTCGCTACACGAATATGTCAGAGTTCACTGCTGCAACGACTATAGCCATGTACAGAATCCTGGCCGGTGAATAGTATTCTACAGAATATAACAAAAGTAATTGATAATACTTAATAGTTCGGGTGTCATCGCAATTCTCATAAAAACGTTATACCAAGATAATTTCCCATACCAGAATATTTACCATATTTGAGTTATTATCCACCTTAAGACGGTATTTACCTAGGTTCCTGTACAAAGATTCACTGCAAAATATTTACATACCTACCAAAAAATATGAACAACTAGCTGTCCCGGTGAACTTCGTGTCACTTCTTAAAACCTTCCCTGGACTTCTACAAATATTTTAAGACTAAAATCAGCCCAATCCGTTCAGCCGTTTTCGAGTTTTAGCGCGACTAACACATTTGAAAATCCATTTTTATATATAAAGATATTACAATTTAGTATGTAATTTATATTCTAATCGTTCATATTTTTGGTATGTAAATATTTTGTAGTGAATCTTTGTACAGGAACCTAGGTAAATACCATAATATTATACCTATCGGAATAGAGCAACAATCTCGAGCTGTCAAACGTAACCAAATGGGTTTTCATCTGTGTGAAAAATATGTGTACGTATACACTTACACAAGCATGATTGAACATGAATTCTATGAGATTATATTGACAACGTGCGGCACGTGCCGACTGGACGTCAAAAAAAGAGTGCTGCTGTCATGTATCACACGATCTCTTTTTACCACGCGGTGTTACTGATAGAGGCATCTCGCTTGCTCGCTCAGGCCTTTGTTTCTCTATTCCGCTAAGTATATTAACTTTATGGTAAATACCGCCTTAAGCTGGATTGGATGGCTTAAGGATGTGTATGACAGACTATACAGTATAGCCATAGATGTGCACAATCGTAGCCGGTAAATAGTATTCTACAGAGTGTAATAAAAGTAAATTATAATATTTAAAGGTGTGTATGGATCTCTATATTATAAAGTTCGCTGTGAAAGTAGCAGCGCTGAATGAGTAACGTTTTTAAATTTTGTATGTGAAACTTCATGGCGCTGGAGCGCATTTTCACCAGAATCTGTTCATCAGTTTAATCATAAAGATACGACTGACATTTTTGAATTTACAACAATTTAATTATAAGTCTTATTACCGGTTTATGTCGCAACTTAAATAATAATTAACATTAATTATCCGTTATGTAAGCATTGTAATTGCTATAAGTAAACCACATGTCTCCTAATTAAGCGTGAGTAAATATTTTCGATACAGCTTTCACTTTACACCAATTATCATAATACAAAGTAAATAAATCGTATAAGCAATTTTCATTTCATTGTTTAAATTTTCTTAATTTATGTTTTGTTAAGTAATAATTTTCAGCATTATTGCTTTGTATTTTTATACTTCCAATTTCTATGTATTAATGTAATGTAAACTTTTTTTAATAAGCATATTATTCAATTTAATTTATTTTCAAAATATAAAAGGCGGATATAATACTACACATAATAACCCCTAATTAACTAAAGACAAGGGCGGATTTACCCTAAGGCCCAGTAGGCCCGGGCCTAGGGCGGCCAAATATAGAGGGCGGCAAATCGTGCAAAAAAATTGTAACTGCAGTGTGAACTGTGAAGCTAGTGGCAATGGGTGCGACTCTGGACGGACGCTATATTTTAATAGTGAATAAGGTCTCAATATCTGAATCTCCATAATATAAATAAAATGTACTGGAATCAAGTTTCATTATATGTTTTTTTTTTGTTTTTTGACAAACAAAATTTTGGAAATTAAAAAACATAAACAACAAGGTCTCAGTCAACATCAAACGACTGCAAATTGCTAACGGCCATTCACGAACCAGATAAACTGCGATTTTCCAGCTCTGAGCAGGCTGATGATGATGAACTATAGCTAAGAACACTCGCGACCATGTCAGCCTTCAAACAAAAAAGCTAGATCAAAATCGATCCACCCGTTTGGATGCTACGATGCCACACACAGACAGACAAACAGACAGACACTTCAAACTTATAACACCCCTTTTTTTTGTCGGGGGTAAAAAATGGGAATAAAGTAATTCATGATAACTATTGTATCTAGTAATGATGGGTGCTGAGAAAGGGGCGGCACATGGCCTGGGGCCTACAGCGGCCAGGACTGCAAATACGCCACTGACTAAAGAGGTGACAGGAGGTTGTAAGTTGTAACCTTTGAATTTGGTCAACTTTTTTTTTTATAAATTAAAAGGAATTGAATTGTCTACTATTTAAAAATGTAGAAAATTGAAACTTATTTATAAAAAAATTTAATACAGTATTGTGTGGCACCTAATTCTTAAAGACCGGCAACGCATCTGCAGCTCTTCTTATATTGGAAGTGTCCACGGGCGACGATAGTTTTCGATCAGTGACCCAATTTTTCGTTTGCCCCCTTATTTTAGAAAAAAAAATAGTGACAAGCTTTAGTTAAGTTACTATTGACTTACTAATATTACAAAGCGGAAGAGTTTGTTTGTTTGGACGCGCTAATCTCAGGAACTACTTGTCCGATTTGAAAAATTCTTTCAGTGTTAGATAGACCATTTATTAAGTAAGGCTATATATTATATTTTATCACTATAAGACCAATAGAAGCGAGGAAACCTAGGAAAATGTGGAAAAAAAAACCGGGAAAATTATCTGAAGCCGCTTATATCGCGAACTACTGGATGAATTTTTAAATCATTTGACACAGATATAGAGTAAACCACGTGAAGGGACATAGGCTATTATTGGCGTGAAAATGTACGATTTCCGTTAATTCCTAATTTATGCGGGCGAAGCCGCTCGAAACGTCTAGTTGACTTATAAGTTTCCAACCTCGTTTCACATACTATTCCTGGGGCTGTGTGTTTTTAGTTTTTACGGAAAATCCCGCCAAGTTGATGTGAAGTAGGAAACTTCGCACAATGGGAGGTCGAGAGTCCGGGATGTTGGCTAGTTCTGCATTTGTTTTTACTCTTGTTGACATCTCGCTTGTTATGTTTGTTCCTTTAAAAAGTTACACTAGATGTTGCCTGCAACTTCACTGGCTAGGAAATGCAGATTGTAAATTGACGCTAAAGCATCATGACTAACATTGACATAGCCCGTCTAAATTAAGTAGGTCCGCCGTTCACCTATGAATAATTAATTTCTCTGATGGTTCCTATTTTTTACGATTTTGTTTTCTACTTTACTTCTTTA
Source organism: Polyommatus icarus (assembly GCA_937595015.1). Lineage (NCBI taxonomy): Eukaryota > Metazoa > Arthropoda > Insecta > Lepidoptera > Lycaenidae > Polyommatus > Polyommatus icarus. The sequence continues at coordinate 7,710,629 of OW569335.1, read as the reverse complement.
CTCATTTACTTTGCCGGACTCTACATCTAGTTCATTCTTTTGATAACAGTTCACAAGCGCATTACTTGCAATGAAAATAGCATTCTTAACTTAACTTTTCAGTCATCATTATTAAGTAGCATTATAAGTTATGATAACGCTATAACGCTAAAAAATAGAGAATTACTCAACATAAATTGCACTACCTTCATGATTATTGCAATCACAACATCTACAATATGTTATCATTCGGCATTATATACAGAGACTCTTTGGAACAATGGCAAAGGTTTTTGCCCAATTATACAACAATAGACATGTCTAGAATGTTTGTAAAACACCGACAATGCCTCGTAGGTGACGTTGGTATTCAAACCGTTTAGCCCATTGTCTCGCTATAGTGATCCTAAACGTGCATATTAGGGTTAGGCTTAAGAGCGATTAGTATGGGACTTAGTTAATGTGTAATATACAGTAATTATACGATAATATACAGTAATTGTACAGTTACTAACTAGAGCCAAAACGTCTATAATATCTAATGTAATATTATAGACGTTTTGGTTCTATTGTTACTAATATAAAAATATGGATGATAGTCCTAGTAAGTATAAAAATATGTATGATAAATTATTGAATTTGAATATGCTAATAATGATGTGCTGATGACATTTTGAACGAAATATTGATCCTAGCGACACCAAAAGTTGCAGTGGTAGATACTAGGTAGATGAGGTGGGCCAATTGCAAAAAAGTGGAAAATACAAACCTTTTATAGTAGGTACATAATAATATTTAAATGATATCACTACAGACCTACAACTGTAGTGAACTGTAGGAACGAACTGTCACCAGCAATATTTCCGGACCTATACGACCTGCAAACCTTCAAGAAAAGAGCGTATTCCCTCTTAAAAGGCCGGCAACGCACCTGCAGCTCTTCTGATGTTGCGAGTGTCCATGGGCGACGGTAGTTGCTTACCATCAGGTGACCCGTTTGCTCGTTTGCCCCCTTATTTAATATATATAAAAAAAAAAAACAAGCATCGAAACATCGTGGTATAACTTACTACAATGTGACTGACACTAAAATTATACCAGCGTTTTAGTTAAAATTACACCAGGAGTTTAGTTTTCATATTTTGTGTCACATCTAAAATAGTACTTTGATTACATTAACAGGTGGGCGTGAGTGTGACACTCTCAAGTTACAATATGGCGGTGGGGGCGTTAGTTCTCATTTTGGCCACGTGCCAAAAGATCCTTGTAGATCTATAAGAGACATTGATGCACTTTCACACTTTTTTTCGGAGTTCGTCATCATAAAGTTCTATGGCATTTTGACTAAAGATTTTATTGCTGTCACATTAATAAAAAGGTATCACGTAAAACCTCTTTCTGGCAAAATATTCAAAATTAAAAAATAACCACAGTATCATCCACAAATGCAGTTCAATTAAATTGTTCTAATGAAAACTTGCATACAATGTTTCAGCATAATATAGTGAGTGCGGCCTTGCAGTTAATTAATGTTGATCAAACTAAGGACGACGTAAACACAGTGCAGCATAGTTTACAATGTTTTAACACAACTAATTTTATTTTAAGCTAGCTTTTTCCTACGGATTTGCTCGTAAGAAATAGGATTATTGTCAAACTTTGATTCTTAAACCTTTTAACCCTTAAACCTGTTGTACAATTTTTAAAAAATCTAGCGTCATCAAAGAACGATAAGCAAGTTCTTATTAGCTTTTAAAGATTTGGTAGGATATGATTAATAATTATAATAATATAGTTTTTTACTCCTTAATCAGATCTAACTGGTTATTAAATAGATTTATCAAAAATGTATTAAATTTTTAATCTACATTCTCATATCTCACCACTATTCGATTTTATTTTAATACTTCACGATGACTTCGCACTTTCGACGTTGCAACTAAACTTTGATTTATGTGATACCAACAAATTGTATTAAACAAAAATATAAAAAATTGGATTAAAAATTGATAGATCGTTTCATAAACTAGCTCTATTATCTATTTTAATAACACACAACACTTTCACGACATACAAACATTTCACTAGACACTATCGTAACGATTGTAACTCTGTAACGGTTCGATTGTAACAGTTATTGTAAATTTTGTAACGCTTTATGTAAATTTTGTAACAGTTACTGTAAATTTTGTAACGCTTTATGTAAATACAAAACAGCGAGGACGCCGCGCACGCGCCGGTCGGAACTGGACTGTTCTAAATTTGAATCGGAGTGGGTTTAATAACATCGCGGATATTTCCCATTTTCTTTCCCCTGTTATTATGAATCAGCCATTCATATTTTCGCGGGGAATGCACTCGTAGACAAGCAAATGTTATTTTGTTAGTAGTTTTCTAGAGTATTAAATAGAGAATTGTAATTAATCTATACAAAATAAATCGATGTTTTACATTTCAGTATCGTATGTTGCACTATCAGAGAAATTGTAACAGATGGCAGACAAGCATAATTTGGTCGGAGTATGACCGATAGACGACCAACATTGAATTGGATCTTGGTATGATCCTATCAAATTACGTAAATTTACTTTCTGCCTAGATCATTGCGACTTACAACTTTGAATTAAGTTTTGTGACTCGCCTTGTACTTTGGACTATAAGACATATTGGATTTACATGGACATTGGACTAACTGTATTTATGAATTAGTACGGGCCAAGTTACTAATATTATTAGCCTATACAGTAATAATTATACTTATATCCTGCCATGAATACATCATCAACCCGTATAGTGAACTCTCTCGATCGATTTAGATGATTGCATGGATCGTATTAAAATTTCCGTTCGGCGATTTCCTTCGAATCATCCCGGATAAATTAGGTTCAGAAACTCAAAACAGGATATGGATCTTGTAGGAATTATTGTTTAGAGTGCATCTTAATTGAGGGTTATGCATTAAGCTTATATCATAACGGCGTAAAAGACATTAAAAACTTTAATCTATTACTGTACTCGGCGAAACATTTCGATAGCGGTCAAAAACTTGTCATTTTCTATATAAACCGCGATTGATAATGAAGTGTCAGATGTTGTCAATCGCGGCTTTGTATAGAAAGTGACAAGTTTTTGACAGGGAGTCAATGACCGCTGCCGCTATATTTCGCCGAGTATAGTATAGCAGCTCACAACTTCGCCCAGCATTTTCGCTCTTTCTCAAGGTTTTAAATTTTACCTGTTATGCCCGTTTTAAAAATTCCCCTCTATACAACTAGATAACTAGAAATTTCTTCTTTATAGCGTAAAAACCATTCTAGACTAGTGATCCGCAAAGTGTGTGACGTGGCACACTGGTGTACCGTGGTCAGCAGTTGATGTGCCTGGGGAAAAGCCATCGTACTTAGTTCTAGTGCTTAGGACTATTGACGAAGGGGTGGGAGCTAAGAGTAAACCCTGTCTATACACACTGATCAATTTGTGGTGTAACTACCTCCAAATATTTTTTTCCTAGATGTAAATTGAACATAAAAGTTAGTGGAACACTGCTCTAGACTACAAGATAAACGCAAATATGTATCGAATATCCTTGTCATCGAAAATAGTCGCAGTCCGCAGACGATCATACACTCGATTGCAACGAAACCACGACCTTGCGTCTCGCAGACTTGGGTCGCTGCCAACATTCGCGCTAGGGTTGCCAAGTCGCCGAACCCAAAGCCGGACAAAACAGTCGCCAGTCAGTAAAGCAGGACATTTGTAATACTTAATAATAACTCCCACAGCAGTTTCGGTGGCGGTGGCCCGTTTCATTGAAGCAAGGCCAGTTACGCAGGAGTAAATTTATAGTGCCCAAGTGTGTGCGCAGTACACAAGAGCACTCTTTATTCCTTTAATCTCATAACCCAGTGGGACGGAAGACCGACAAGACTGGCAAGAGATCAGGCGCAGGACCGACTTTTTACATGCCCATCCGACGCATGGATCATCTTACTTTAATCAGACAATCAGATAATCAGCCTACAAATGCCGGACTCCCATATGACCGATCACCGGACACGCAATCAAAAGACTATCCAGTTTTATCTGGACGCCTGGCAACCCTACTCACACCTAATAAAACCGGCGCGCTTTTACACTGAAATTATTTTAATTGCAGTTTCCTTACGTGTTGTTTATGTCCAGATATTGTCTTGTGTCTGGATAGTTTCAACATAAAATGCATTTAAAAATACTAGACAGAGTTATGTGGTTTGGTGTGTATTATTTTGATGGATTTATCAAAACAAATAACAATACGTAACCAAACTTGGTATAATATTATGTGATCCCAAGGAAACGGCCGCACCAATTTTCCTATTCTTAGTCTTGAAATATTCGTTGAAGTCCAAGGAAGGTTTATATTAGGAAGGAGAGATACGAAGTTAACCGGGTTCTGTACTAGAGTACATAATAATATTATTTTGTAGCATCGACTTCAAAAGCTTCTATAGTGCCGATTTAGGATAGTGCGTTAGATTTTTATGATGTTAAAGACACTGGATGCTGCTTGTTGATTAAGCTTTGCACATTACAATAAAGTAAACCAACATTTACAAAGCTCACAGTGAACAGACTGAATAGAACAAAAGTCTGGAATAACCGGGTATCGAGTATATTCGGCAAATATGAATCTGAATTCCATACAAATGTCTGTGCAAATACTCCGCTTACCGCTCCGCACGTACCATACCTTGTTTACCCTATTGCAAAATCAAAAAATGTTGTTGCTACCACAAGCGAATAATAAGGAATAAGGGTCAATTCAGACCGCAACGAGACGCGTAGAAAAATTTGTATGGATTTGACAGATTTGCAAGGCGTCTCGCAATTGAAATCTGTTTCAGTAAAAATTTAGAAATGCATATTCGCGTCAAGTTGCGGTCTGATTTGACCCAGTCATACAAATATAAGTTACAAAGGGACATGATCGGCTACTTTAGAATTTAAAAAAATGAGAATCAGGAAAAATAAACAATATGATCTGGATACTTATAAATATTTTCCACCTTTTACTTTCATCGGATTACAATATTTAACCAAACAAAGTTTTGTTTGGTTAAATATTGTAATATTATTGTATTCGGTATCGGTATTCGGTATTCGGTATTGTATTCGGTATCGGTACTACCGGTACTTATACGAAGTATGGCTTCCTATTACCTAGGTCCTAGCACTACAAGATGACGCCCGCAACTCCGTTGCACCAAAATTCGTTTATAGTGCGGGAACCGTACATTGTCCAGTACAGTTTTGTATAATGTTAAAGATGGATTTGCCTATTCTAACCAACTTTGGCCCTGCACCCATACATTATCCCCGAAACTTAGGAAAATTAATATAAGTCGTAAGACAAAACTTATGTAAAGTCCCACAATTTGCTCCTTCGTAATAACATTAGGACGTTAAGACAACACCCGGGCACGGTCCGCAATTATCAAAGGTGCTGTAATTCCCCTTAATGAAATCCCGGAGATGTCTGTTTTTGTAATCGTAATGTCAAGACTAATGGCTCCCGGACTATTTGGGTCGGGCATGGGAGCATGGAGAAGGTACCTTAATCCATAATATTATCCGTTCATCTGACATGAACTGTCACACCATTTTCGATTTTTTTTTAGCTATATATGTCGTAGGATTATTTGATAAATCGAATTATCGCGAAAATCCTAGGGACATCGCGAATACACGGATAATTAGACAATGGTGATTACATTTTTCAAACTTACTGACAAAGGTAGTGTTTTCGCGAAAACACGAGTCGCCTTAGTAAGATTGCGAAACGAATCGTTAGTTATTATCGAAAAAATCACTGACAACACAACAACATCTTCTCTGATTGGTTGAAGAGTTTACATTTTAAATGTCAATTGATTGTCACGCGTTGTTTTGTTTGTGGTTGTTTTTGTAAGTGAACTAGCAGTTTTTAATATTTAATGTGTTTAAAATTGCAGTTGGCTTTGAAAAATAGTGCATAAAGTTATCTTAAAAGTGTGTCTGTAAATACAAAATGACTGATACAAGTGAAATTAGTGCTGAAAGTTCAACAGAACCAGAAACTAACTCTGAGGTTATGTCCGATAAAGAAAGATTCGACATAGAGCTAAGAAAGTTTTACGCTAATAGACAGGACGGATGTACGAAACCTGAATGGACTAAAGAACGAATAAATATTGTAATAGCTTCAATTGAAGGATTCAACTCTGCTAATGTACTTAAACAACCAAAAACATAACAACAGTATAGAAACGCAAAAAAATACGACGTAATCAGCGTAGGAGATAAAAAAAATCTTAATATTAAAACTAGTAACTTTTCTGTGATATATCCTAAGAAAAAGGTTAAATAAAAAGTAAAGTTCCTATGAACATGCATTGTCATTTCTTACCCTTTATAAGTCTATGGTATAATACCTCAAAGAAACATAGGGAAAGATAGTAACCAATCAGAATAAGAGTTGGCCAGTAAGTAAAAATCAAGCCAATCAGCGTTACGAATGTGCAATGTTACTAAGGCAACTCGTGTTTCCGCGAAAACACTACCTTTTGTCAGTAAGTTTGAAAAATGTATTCACCATTGTCTAATTATCCGTGTTTTCGCGAAGTCCCTAGAATTTTCGCGATAATTCGATTTATCAAATCATCCTACGACATATATACGAGTATATAATTTTTATTTATTTAGATTTTTTAATAAATAAGCTATTAGTCGCGAATACACATAGTAAGTTTTATATTTGAAACAAAATACTAAATCGGTGGTCAAAGTAGAATCAGCTACTTTTGAATAGTTTTAGAGTAAGACGCCCATGTTGGGCGCTTGTAATGTAGCTCATTTATATATATATATAAATATTTATAATAAATGTGAAAGTGTATGTCTGTCTGCTGCAGAAATTTCAAGTACCTACCTGTTGCCATTATTGATATCGACGAGCAAAAAATCACGTTTATTGTATGGGAGTCCCCCTTCATTATTAAAATTTTTGTGTTTTTAGTGTTTTTTGTCATAGCGGCAACAGAAATACATAATCTGTGAAAATTTCAACTCTCTAGCTTTTATCGTTCTTGACTTACAGCCTGGAGACAGATAAACAGATGGACAGACAACGAAGTCTTAGTAATAGGATCCTGTTTTTACCCTTTACGGGTACGGAACCCTAAAAATTTACTTTTGTTTACAGGTGACGCGTATTGGCCAACAATTCACTTGTTACTAATGTAATGGGAATGGAATTGGCTATGATCATCGAAGCGGCAAATCCTATCGAATGACCGTCCCGCGATTGCGACAAACAAATAGCCCGTACGATTTCCATATAGCCCAAGAGCCAACGACAGCTACAATTTCGTAATTTTATAGAAGCTGAAAGTTTTCATGTGTATCACCCCTAAGAGATAAGAACGACCACCAACTATGGAGCTTCGGTTGCGGTTACTTTAGCAGTTCTCGTTCCTAAGGTCTACCGAAACTTTGAAAACGTACAAAACTCACTTTTTTATCTTATTTTCATTGAGACAGCTGTAGGAATCACGGACATTTTTGACAGTTGCTTCCCAATATAAGATTTTTTACCGACCAACGGAAACTCCTTAGGTGCTGGTCGTTCTTAACACCTCCATCGGGGGTATCGCAGACACAATAGATATTAAATTGTTATGCGGTAGCCGGCTGTTGCTTAGGGATTGATGGCTTAACTCTATGAGGGCCATAAACAGGAAAACTTTCAGTTTATATAAAACTATAGCCGACGCGGGACGCCTGACCTCCGTTGCGCCAAAATTCGTTTATCGCACGGGAACCGTACATTTTCCCGGTATAACGAGTATCCTATATCCTTTCCCGGAACTCTAAGTATCTCCGTACAAAGTTTCATCAAAATCGGTTCAGCTATTGGTCGTGAAGAGGTAACAGACATACAACAGACTTTCGCTTTAATAATATTAGTATGGATGACGAAATGTCTGGGTGTCGCTGGCTCTGGGTCTAGTAGATTGAAGGCGGTTAGTGAAATGGAAACGACCTTAATGACATCGCGTGTCCGATTTAGGTCCAGACGGTAGCATCCCGAATTAGGTCGACTTGTAAACACTAAAATTAAGTCTGAACACGCAGCACGCACGATTTACGCAAATTGGGAATCTTTTTAAATCTTTGCTCTCGAAACGCCCGAGGACAGTAATTCGGTAGTTAATTCGTTTGCGAGCAAATTCTGCTCAAATATTTTTCTACCTAAAGAATACTAATATTATGTATTCATAAAACCGACTTCCAAGGTAAAAACAATCCCACCAAAAAACATAAATGTAAAAATGCTGAGCCAAGTTCCATACAAACATTATATTTCTTGTGTATGGACTTCGCCGTAAAAAGGATGGAGATCTAAATGAGTGCCAAGTTCCATGGAAAATAGAAATAAGTACGTATAGGAACCAAATAACATTATGAACAAATAATAGAGTCTATTGCTTTGCTTTATTGAATGTCTATAACAATTGATGTTATTTAAATAATGTGAGATCTTAAACTAGATTAGATCTAACTTGGCAAGTTTTCATTACGTCAGTCATTTTTCAGAAAGTTGAAGTCAGATAGCTGAATCATCAGTCCTCTGACAGAATATTTGAAACTTTTGGAACTGGCACCGACTTCAAAATTATGAAGATTGAGTACAGAAATAGTTGAGGTTTAGCCGAATTCGGAAAAAGGCACTATTAGATAGTAAAAATTATTTAATACTTTTGAGTTCATATAAATGTTCCTTATTATTGTTTTTACCTTGGAAGTCGGTTTTAATTTTTTGTTAAAAATAATAATAATTTCACTCTTTTTAGTTACACTAGTAGGTAAACCTTCGCGTATATTTTACTTATCTTATTACAATTTGTTAAGAGTCACAATTCACACTCACAAAATAATATTTAATCAGTGAAGTGAACATATTGTGCTAAGTAATTTAACAATTTTAATGCTTCAAGCCTCAAGCGGTCACCGGCGATAGCGATAACAATAGAAAGGCTATTGTGTCTCGTTTTTCCACGATCGAAGGATCTATCAGATAAAAAATTGTATAAACTTGCATAGGATGTAGCGTAGCTACTCATAAAATATTATTATAATATTATCATAATTATTGACCGCTGTTCTTGTAATCAAGAATTCAATTTCAAATCGATACTTAGTGCGCCATCTATCGATTAATAAGTATAACTAATTAAAAAGACACTTAATGACTTTGTTTTGTTTAAATACTCTTTTTAAAATAACTTTATTTTAATTCTATTTGTCTATTAAAATTTTATAAAGTAGTTAGTAAAATATTCGATCTGTATAATTATTATAAAGTAGTAAAGTATTCGATCTGACGCCTCTGCGGCGCCGACCGCCGTGTATTAAACAAACAGGTGTTGTTATACAGTACATAATTATTATTATTAGTATATCCATGCCTATGCCTTGTACTATTATTTATTCTGTGCCATGAGACATTGGTGGCCTTAACACGACGTGGTAATGATGATGACGATGATGATGATGATGATGATGATGATGATTATGATGGTGAATATGAATTGCATAGTAGCATATGCTTTCTGTTCTTAAAACAACGCCGAAACTCGCAAACGTGTATCTATGAGGAGTCAGGTGTTCTCTCAACATCTTCGAAACCATGGTATATCTTGACCCAATATTTAACTTTTTGGTAGCATATTCTTAGTACACTTCACATACGTTTCCATATAAATTTCGAGGAGTTCCCTCGATTACTCCTGGATCCCATCATCATGTCACCACTTTTGTGAACATGGTACCAAATTGGAGTGAAACCAAATACAACAAAAGAAAAATTTCGAAAATCGGTTTACAAACGGCGGAGTACTCGTAATCGTTGAACATACAAAAATAAAAAATATATCCACAGCCAAACATATAACCTCCTCGTTTTTTGGAAGTCGGTTAAGAAGTATCGGTCTCTAAAATATTGCCTATCCAATATACATGCTTTTGCCGCTTAATAAATTAAGATTTTGTTTGGTATTGGAATACTTTGGTCTTTGACGCCTGTAAAAGAATTTTGAAAAATCGTTGCTGAAAATGTATAGTTACCGCCGAATGCACAATAAAAAATCTAAGTAGTAGTAACTACGTGACGTAGTGATAGCAGATAGACATTCAACACTACAATATTTCTAGCATCACAATACTAATTTGTCTACAGAGCCCAACACCAACCTCATTTGTACGACCTCATTGAAATAAATCAAGTTTTTATTTGCATTATCATCCATCACAGGGCTATAAAAACCCGTGTACATATTTATGAAGGCCTAAGTGATCTGCGACTGACGGTCGGTCGTCGGAAACACGATCCACAAATACATTATGTGATTAATATCCGATATGCTCGATGAGGGTCAATATCTGGATATAAAAAAGGGGTATTTTAGAGTACATCGATCTAAATTGTTCAGTTTTGTTACGTCCAACCAGCTATACTTTATTGTCATTTGTAAGCACGAGATTCTTGTATTAATATTATCATCACCTAGATGACGCCTGCAACTTCGTCGCGCCAACATTAGTTTATCGCGGGGGAACCCAAAAATTTTCCAGGATAGAAAGTATACGTCCTTTCCCAGGACACAATGTATCTCTATACCAAATTTCAGCAAGATTAGTTCAGTGGGTAAGGTAACAGATAGACAGAGATCATCAACAGCTATTATTATAAGTATTTTAATAGTTACGTCATGTCCTAATTATTTTGCATGTACCTCACTACTGTCTATCTCTACATACTCGTAGCTCGGTTTGTAATAATATACCTCAAGACCAAGCCCACCTTAAAGCATAAAGTACCACGAACAAAAATATTCCAATACTATACGTAAGAAGCTTCAAAATATAAAGGAACTTATGCTCCAATTTCAAAGGAGAGCCGGACAAGATCCGTATGTAGAAACAAACGAAGCAAATTAAACCACGTCCGGTGCGATATCTCTATTGGATACATTCCAGCGATGTACTTTACAAGTGGAATGATCACAGTGAAAATAAATTGTCATTGATAACACGATTTTAGTGTTTTGTTCCAAAAAATGGAACCGAAATCTACCGTCAATATGTTTACCTTCAGAGTATACTTAGCGTTGACGGTAGATGATAGATAATTTATAATATATTTTATAATAAGTTGATCATAGCAGTATGCATAGGTTAATACTTAATATTATCCATTTTAAAACTTAGTATTGTAGCACATTAGCAAGGAAGATGACAGTTGAAGTATCAGAAATGGATGGACGTACCTTAATGGCTGGTTTACACGTATTAAGTAGATAAGTAGTAACCTACAAATAATAAAAACTAAGGAAGAGTAACTCCGTCAAAAAATATGCTCCAAAATACTTGTCAAAAAAGTGTACCTTACGTTCACTTTTCATACATTTGGTGACCTTGAGCTGTATAAAGGCTGACGTTACATGACAGTTCGAATGGAACCAAATTTAAAACTGTATTAGTATGGGAGTTACGTTTCCTTAGGTTTTATTATTCGTAGGTAGTAACTAAATTTTAACTTAATTTGAAGTGCCTGCCCGAAATGTGTCAAGTGACAAGCCCCGCCTGCCAACTTAAGGCTGCGTTTCCACTGAAGCGGAGCGGAGCTTAGCGGAGTCCGAATTGACCAATCGAATCGAATATTTCGAGCATGGGATTGGCCAATTTGGCACCGCTAAGCTCCGCTCCGCTTCAGTGGAAACTCAGCCTAACAGAAAATAGTCAAAATTCAAATTCCCTTCTTTCTAGGCCCTTTACTTCAGGAATGCATGGTGATATCTTCTAATAACGTTACGGAACCTTTCAGCCGGTTTTCTTATAAGATAGGAAAATAAGCAGTAAGACCACCAAATGATAAGCCTGAGCGGTATATCTCATGCATATTGAGCAGCCAGCAAGACCGGTAAAGTAGCAGTTTTTAAGACGCGCCTTAAGGCAACTTGAAACACATCGCAATTGAAGACATAAGTGGATGAAGTGGGTAACTAACAGTTTATAACATAAGGACGCTTACTCATTTTTTCCCTTATTCTTTGAACAAACCTTGTAACTTACCTACTTCATCATCTGGGTAATATACTTGGCTATAGGTACGTAAAATCCACATTTTTGATTTCAAATCATTGTCTGTCTCAAAGCATCCATTTGTGCAAAAAAATAAATTTTCAAATTTTTTGCCACTTTTTGTTACACTCTTGTCTTCAATACTTATTGTACAGCGGGGCTAAAATGGTCACATCTAGTAATTCCTCTCAATCAATTCAGCAAATGAATTGTCGAAACTGCCTGACTAGTACAAATTACTAGATATGAATTGCAAGCAGGGTGACCATGCGATATTAAAAAAATGAATCATACTATGAGTCATATTATGATTCTCCGAAGCGACCATTTTAGCCCCGCAGAGGTTTTGTAGAGCCTGGTGTTAATTCATTTTCGAAAGTCAGTTTCATACTTCACTACAATGGGAAACCATTATTTGCAATCACAACCGACATTTTCATTTGCCGGCTTGATGTCGCAAAATATTTGATTTTCCGCTGAAACTTTTATCAATTAATTGAAAAATAAAAATGATTGGTGCGATTCAGTGAACGGCAAAAATAGAGCGGCAAATAAAACTGTTTTCGGGTTATCACAGTTTATTCACAACTAAATTTCCACAGGCCTGTATTTACAAATTGATTGGCATGATATTGTACGAAATCTATGACTTATTTTGGTATTAATTTTGTATCAGATGTATGTTTTTAAAAATTATGAATTCTGGTTTAGCTCATTGTTATTTTTAATGAAACCAGCGATCATTTTCACCACTGCAACTTTGTGACTTCAACAATTCATTATCATATCCATAATAATTTTAAAGAAGCTGCCTATTTGGCATCCTCTTTTCGAAGGATCGTTTCGATGCGTCGAAAATGAGCTGGTAGGAGACCTTGGTGTTCCTTATTTTTAACGGACTTCCAAAAAAGAGGAGGTTATATTTGCTTTCTAAATAACCAGCTTATCGATATAATCCATTTCAAATGTGTGAGCTTGGTAAGTTACTACTAATATATATTCTGTGCTCTAGCTTTGATCGTTAGTTATAGTTATAGGGCTAAATGGCAAGTAATTTATGACTGCAGACATAATTGGTTCAAGCTTTCTCGTTAGCTAAAAATGCAGGCACAGGCTTGTTTGTACGTCGAACTATGAAAAAGTAGGCCTGCCCTGCGGCATCCGCTATCAGGTATCGAGGTCGCGCCGTTATGATGTATGTTGGTTGTACTCATAAGAATCGTATCAAATAGATGTGCTTAAGGCCCAGTAGTCCCGAAAATTAGCTGGTCGATGTCTGTCAGTACGAATATCGACGTAAAGGACATTATAATAACATTCATATCAGCGCGCCTTGTACAGTGGCGGTTACGCGCTCGCCGCGTGCCTTGATAATAGGAAATAGGAGAAAAAACCTTTTGTTTTTAGTATTACACAAATCAAATATATCAAATCGTTTAGGTTAGGTCATGACACATGTGCTACATTTTTTGTTATTTCTAGAAAGTGTGTAATTTAGCCATAAAATGATTTAATTATGAAAAACAGCGTTATAAGAGTCATCTTTGAATTTTTTTTCTATCGAGCAGAATTTTTCAAATTGTGTACTGATATACCTTTGCGTATAGGAAAGATTCTCAATTTTAAAACGGTACTTTTTTTATACTTAAATAATGACATTTCCTTAACAAAAAACGTTATTTAAAAAACCCATTTTACGTAGTTGCAACAACCACTGCACCTTAAGAACTAAGAAGAATAATAGGTAACTGTGGAGATTTTAGGAATATGCTTAACGTGTAGAAAAATAAATACGTGTGGCACACGGGAATTGCCGCTGTAAAGCATTTTTTATCAACTTATGCAATTATAATTCGCATACGTCTAGTCTCACGCACACAAACAACGTGCCGAAGTCTGACAAACCCCGCACCGCTTTGCCGGTTGGAGTGCTGGGTGTTAGGTTTTTACGTTACGGAATTTTTTGATTCGGTCGCCGCGCTCAATCCCCGCGATAAAAGCTACGCAATAGCTTTAGGTGTCGTACTCAAAATGAGTCTATGTATGGGTTCAACACAATTTATTCACAGAGCCAGTACTGGCAGCCAGTATTGGCTTGGTATATGCCGCGTGTGAACATATTGGCCTGGCTTGAAAAACTGTTCACACGCGGCATATACCAAGCCAATACTGGCTGCCAGTCTTATTGACAGCCAGTACTGGCTCTGTGAAAACTATACTCGATTAGTTTATGTCGAATATGACAATTATTTAATTATGTATTTTTCTTCCTTAAAAACGTAGGTTTAGATCATGTGAGACTTGATTTTAAACCTCATGTCACATGTGATGATCTCAGGCTGTCATATTAGGTGCATGTTCATCCATCACCCAAACAGACTATAAAGTATAAACACCGACACCATTGAGCCACAGAGGTCGTCAAGTATCTGATGTATGATTGCTGCAACCTGATCAGCAATCATACATCAGATACTTGACGACCTCTGTGGCTCAGTGGTAAGCGCGTTGGTGCTCAAGCCGGGGGTCGCGGGTTCGAATCCCGCCTACGGAACAAAAAGTTCTCAAAGTTCCTGGGTCTGGATGTGTATTAAATATGTGTATGATATAATAAAAATCTTAAATATATGTATAGTATAAAAGTATTAAATATATTTCCGTTATCTGGTACCCGTAACACAAGTCCTTTAGGTACTTAGCACGGGGCCAGACTGACGTGGTGTGAAGCGTCCATAGATATTATTATTATACTCGCACACAAATACAACCTCATTAGAGAAAAATTACCATACTACAAATACACACCACAAATAATACTAGAATTATCCGACTATAAACTTTACTGGGACAGGACCATACTGACAGACAAGACCGTACATCACTCTCCACGACAAACAGAACAGAACCGTCTACTTCATAGATGTAGCAATACCAAACTCCCACAACCTCATTAGTACACACACAACCAAACTCACAAAATACACAGACTTGACTATAGAACTAAAAGCGCAATGGAGAGTAAGCACAGTTAAAACCATACCAATCATCATCTCAACCACAGGCATCATACCTAAAACATTACACACATCACTCAAAACACTTAATATACATCCACTTACATACATAACCTTACAGAAAGCAGTCATCTTAAATACATGCCGAATAGTCCGAAAATTCTTATCCATCACTTAATTTCATATTTACTTGTAGTTGTTTGGCCACAAGCTCGCAACTGAAGTAGCTACCCCGCAAGGAAGGAAAGGAAATTTAAAAAAACAAATAATAATAATAATTACAATAAACATTTCACAAAAAAGACAATAAGTATAATATTTTAAAAAACAAAAATAACATAAAAAAGAACATTAAGTGCCAGATGAACATAATATACTGTAGGTAGGTGTCTATTTGGGTAAAGATAGCAAACGACAATGTAGTGCAATGCGCATTCCACCGAAAAGGACCCCACTCAGGTGACGATCACGGTATAGTACCTACACCGCGATCCCTGGTGTTCTGTGGGGCCTTGTTGTCAATCGCTCGACAGATGCACACTGGCGCCAGCGCAAAGTGAACAATAAGATAGTAATTTCGACCTGTTCGACCTGTATCGCGATTATTGTCAAATACAGAAAAAAAACCAGAAATAAACTTGTAGCTCTTTACATTAACCACAATTAAAATTAAGAATTCGCTGTCTGTCCGTCTGTCTGTCTCCAGGCTTCAAGAACGGTGATAGGTAGAGACTTGAAATTTTCAGATATTATGTATTTTGTTACCCTCTATAACAACAAATACTAAAAAACATATTATATTTAATATTTGATGGGGCTCCCATGTAACAATTAGGATTTTATTCGCCTTTTTTGCTTTTTATCAAAAATAGCAGCACTAACACAATTAAAATATGCATAAAATATTTAATTGTATTTGTACTTTAATAATTATTAATAAAATTAAAATAAAGTAATTATAAGGGGGGGCTCCCATACAAAAAGTACAAATTTTTGTCTATCTTTGCCTTATAATGGTACGGAACCCTCATGAGCGGGTCCGACTCCCCACTTGACCATTTTTTAATAATTATTCAGCCTGTGTAGGTTGTGCCGTAATTGTTAAAAAGTCTAATTCATGCTCAGAAATATTCAGTTTTATCCAGTCGCTTGGGTCCAGGTACATTTACCATAGGTGTAGGAGCTTAAATATTGATTTCTAAAAAAATTCATAAGGATCAAATTTGTAGGAAATTTAATGATCTATCACCCACAACTTTGTTTCTACAATTATTTTCGCTAAATTCGATAATAATTGACATACAACCGAAATTATACTTTGACTTGTTTTTTACATTTATCTCCGTAAATATTGATTTAACAATGAAAATTGCAAGAACTCAAAATGTAGAAAATTAAATTTACAACAAATTAAATTCTTATCATTTTCGTAAAAAATATAAAATACAGGTGATATAGCTAAAAAAAGATTGGACCTTCAAACCAATATGGCGGCTAACGCACACGTCGTGGCTGGTCGAGTTTTCGAATTTAAGCTATTTGTGACCTCCTCTCAACACTGGTGCAAAAAAATTATTTCTGACTATAATTAATTTAGGCTGAACTAACCCTACTGGGCTAAAATCCGTCTTTTAATTTTAAGCTTTCTCCCCGTATTCTTTCCGGGTTTCAGAGAAAACGTTACACCAAATCCCAACAATTTGAATGTCCATCCGTCTAGTTTATATGTAGATTTTGTCTGACAAGGGCAATTAGCAGAGCAATTTGATTCCGATTCGATCGAAAATAGGGAAGCCATCGATCAACGGCCGGACGGGCGATTCCGGCACTTTGGCAGTATCAAATCGTCACGAGCTGATTGCTATACTAGGCCCTTTAGCTTAGACGTTTTCTTTAATGCTTCTTTATAGAATCAACGATAAAAATGTATGGAATTGACATAAGCGTTCGTTAAGGCGACGCGACGCCTTGATTATTTGGCTGTAGCGATTTTTCTCAGCAATGACTAAAGCTAAGAAATTAAAGTTCATTAACAGTATTCATCAAGTCTTTATCTTTGAATTACCCATAGTATAAGACGATTGGTCAACTTTTATAACACAGAATAATCAATTAAAAAGTCCTCTGTAAAAAATGGATTCTAATTTTGCCAACAGAGGAGAGTGATAGCTTCCAAAATTTGTACATAGATTGGTTCAAGCATACAATTTAATTTGCCCATAGCTAATATGAAATATGTTTATGGTTTTTAAATTACGAGACAAAAACCATTTTGTCGCTTACGCCCTTTCCATTTCTTGCTGTTCCATTTCTTAGAATTGTTTCTTTCTTAGAGTTTCTTCGGCCTCTCATAGAAAACAAGCAATCTAAAACATATATCCAACACGATTTTTTACTTTAAGGCTGCTCTTTCGAAAAAAGCGTGCAGATGAAACAACTTTTCATCGGCATTAACCGAGAAATTATATCTGAAAAAAATAATAAGTAATCTACATGATATGATACGTAATTTGGTTTTGCCATATTTTTTCTATCGGTATCACATAATAAAGAAATAAAAAACCAAACCACCTCCAAATCGTTGAATGAAACCACTTTACTCCTTGATTATTTATCAAAAGAATATATAAAAAATATCTACTGCTATGCAATACATAAGTTAATAATCTGTTTTTTTTTACTGTTTTGAAATATGTATTATTTTAAGCCTTAAAAAGGTTTTTTCTCCTATTTCGCCCTATCATGGACGCGGCGAGCGTCGTAACCGCCACCGTACAAGGCGCGCTGTTATGATTGTTATTTTAATGTTATTTACGTCGATATTCGCACTGACAGAAATCGACCTAATTTAGGGAGTAGAATATTTGATCATAGCATATGGACCATTGTGAAGGTGCCTCTTCACAATGGTTCATGCTGGCCCACTTCAAGCCATCGCCATTTTGTAAACGGGGTAATGGTGTATGATAGCGGACGATGTCCAGGCCAGACCATGAGCTCAAGGCAAAAAAATATGATCGTTTTTATTGCAACCGAATGTACGGTTCCCTGCGATAAA
The DNA here is from genome assembly GCA_937595015.1 of Polyommatus icarus. NCBI lineage: Eukaryota > Metazoa > Arthropoda > Insecta > Lepidoptera > Lycaenidae > Polyommatus > Polyommatus icarus. The sequence goes on along the minus strand of OW569335.1, from coordinate 7,692,419 downwards.
TTAATGATATAACTAGTTTATAATATTCATTTATGTTCTACCAATTTTTTGCATCATAACTTGACAATAATATAAGCTTTGTTTATCCTGATCCTATGTAGAGTGATGACTCATGGATAAAGCCAGAAACAGATGGAGCAAATTGTAATACCTCACAATGAATCCAAAGCCGTTGTCGATTTTAGGGTCCCGTATTTCGAGGATAAAAACGACGATAAACCTAAATACTCTTTACATAGTCGCAGACATAATATTAAAATGATTATTATGTACATCTTGAGGTGATTCATATTATATCTAATAGATTTTTGACAGGACTTTATCTTTCCAACAGTGTATTTGATTGGTTATTAAATCCAATATTTTGATTGGCGTTAATTAATGAATACTTCAAATACCTCAGAAACCATAGACTGCCACTTTCAAAACATTTACTAGTGTCTTACATACATGCGCGTAGATTTGCGCAATTTTATGGACGCAGCTTTGTACGGAATCAATCATGCAAGTCCGCTCGCACTTGACCGATTGAAATTCTTGTATCAAACATGGTATTATCATTTTCCTCATCCTAATTCCTCTGTCGTAAATCTTTGTGTCGATTTAACTTTGTATACGACGATCAGATGGGAAAATATTCAATCTTTCTTCGATCAATATTTTACTATCAAGCTTATTAATTAAAATCAAGTTTATTTAAAGAAATATAAACTTGCTTACAATTCTAGCTAAGGTTAATTTCACACCGAAAGCATAAGACGTATTTAGTAATCGGTGCCGAAAACGGCAACGCGACGCAGAAGTTCATTTGAAAAAAATCTATACTCGGTCACGTCTCGTTTTCAAGTTTCAACCCTAATAGCGGCTTTATATTATTCCAATTAAGTGATCCAATCCAGCGCTGGATTGCTACTGAAATAATGTAAACGGGCACTGGAATAAACAAAATTACATTACAATGCATTTCAATGGCCGTTTACATTATTCTAGTAGCAAAACAGCGCTATATTGGATTACTGGATTGTAATTATGTAAACCGGCCATAATATTATTTATGATTCAGTAGTCAGTACATATTTATTAAGAATTTGGTTAATTTAACTTAATGTTTAATAAGTTATAGCACTAATTGGGTACGATTTTAATATATTGTTATAAGTGAACTGTGAAATTAGACTAGACTTACCAATTCCTCAGGTGATCCCGGTTCCTTCATACCATTGCTCTTATCCGTACTTCCCGCGTCTGAAAAAAAGAAATAACTACTTTTAGAATAATATTATTTATTATACTATGGTCTTTGCAATATTACGCACAGAAAACTCTACAGAACTTATTAATTTTGTAACCTATTCTTTTTATTTCTTCGCGTCCTGACGCCATTACACCAAACATAATATTGTTTGCTTACTTATTTATGACTAAATGACGCAAGCAACACCGTTGCGACAAAATTCGATTATAGCTCGGAACCTGTACATTTTCCCAGGATAAAAAGTATCATATATCCTCTCCCGGGGCTCAAAGTATCTCCATACCAAATTTCAGCAGAATCAGTTCAGCAGTTTGGGCGTGAAGAGGTAGGTAAGGTAGCCAGACAGACAGACACTCTTTCGGATTTATTATATTAGTACATATTATGAATATTGGATATCTTTCAAGATATTCTAGAATATATTTTTCTATTCAGTTCTTCCAAATCACACCCTGAATTTATATAGCCCGTGAATAAATATCAACACTCCAAGACACCATTATGCTCGCTGGTTTCCCAACCCTTACGTCAAGAAAATGTTCAAGCATTCGAGAATAAATTGAATTTCTATAATAATAATAATAATAATAATAATTTATTTATTTCAAATCATAATAATATGTAACATTTAAGAGCTTATCACTGTTCAGTTAATTTCAGTACAAATTCAGTAGTAAGCGTTGGGAGCTGTACTAGTTATAACTGTGACACAGCTCCCAGCATCTTCCACTCTGGAATACTATTTCAATTTAGATAGGTAAGTACATTATAATAATTTACAAAATAAAAACAGGATAACAAAAAAAAAAAAAAAAAAAACGTGAATGCACTAAATTTACAAATTCTAGTTACATGCATAACTATTATTACATACTATAAACATAATACTTATAAATTATAATATATCATTATCAAAAGTTCTAATTGCAGGTACGCTTTAATTAAATTAAGTTTATGTATTTAACTATTTAAGTTTATGTTTACTTAGCATCTCTGTGATATGTGTGTGTGCGTGTGCGTGTGTGTGTGTTTGTGTGTGTGTGTGTGAAAGGTAGAGTGTTACAAATACATAGTTACAATGTGTAAGAAATAATGCTCTCGGAGTCCCTATAATTTAGATTAAACAGCCACTTCTGCACAGCCTTTTTACAACTGTAATTACTTAATGATAAAATATTGTTAATTGCTAATTTAGCTTTATTATATATATAAGAACCACATACATAGTAATGTCGTTTTGCGACAGATGTAAAATACTGGACACTCGGACACACTTTTCGAGCCTTCCTCCTTAAGTGACACGCAGCTTTTCCTAATTCAGGGTCTTTATGTTTCCGCAGAATTGTGAACAAAATAAATAGTTGTCTAACTGTTAAAACAGCGGCTTCTTTATACAGCATATCGGTGTTATACCTACGAGGTTTCCCTAGCATTACTTTTAGAATTGCCCTCTGAGCTCGCTCAAGAGGGAGCAAATAAGTAGTACCGACTCCGCCCCAAGTCACAATACAGTATTGTAGTATACTTTGAACAAGAGCAAAGTATACACAAAGCATAGTTTGTCGGTCCGATATAGATCTTAATCTTTTAAATATGGGTATCAGTTTCCTGACTCGGTTTGTTAAGGTAGTGATATGGAATCTCCAGTTAAGCAACATGTCTATCTGAAGACCAAGATATTTAGTTGTGTTACTTCTTACGAGAGAGGGGCAATTACAGCTGGTAATTTGATTGCAAGCATCACTGGAGTGCGCTTGAAGCTTGTAGTCAGTGGAAGGCAGTGTTTTAGCACTTAGTGAGAATGCTATGTATTTGGTTTTATTAATGTTGAGTGTAAGCAAGCTAGAATCCAACCAAGATGTAACAACACGCAACGCTTGTTCAGCTCTGACCCGAACTTGGTCCCAATTATCGCCATGTATGATAAGAGCGGTATCATCAGCATACGTTATAATTTTACAGAACGGTATAACCATTATACATAAACTATTAATATAGAGGAGAAACAAGGTAGGTCCTAGCACACTACCTTGTGGTACACCGAAGGTAAGACTAGCATCACTACTAATATAATTACCAATTTTGACTCTTTGAGTTCTATTAGAGAGGTAACTTTTAAAAATATCTAGGGCCAAACCACGTATTCCGGCTGATTAATATAATAGAATTGAATCGCAATGAGAAAGATAAAGTTTAATCTTTGTATGCAAACTGATATTATCATTTGCAAACATGAATAAAAAGCTCTTAAAAACAATCGGAAAATCCGATTCCGTTCAAGCAAAATGTAAATTTTAATTTACCATTGCATTTAAATTTGGTGTATTTTTACATTATGTGGAAACGTGAGGAGAAGTAAAAATATAATTTTGTACGAGTCTATTTTTAACAATTCAGTAAATAGTTTATGCTATGTATCAAATTGCTCTGTAGGTACATATTCCATCCCGTTTAAGATTTTCTTGTATTTAAAATTTAAATGATGTGTAAATAAAAATTTAAATATAAAATAGATGAATCTATATTATTAAATTAAAGTTCAACATTAGGAACAATTCACACTAGTAAAGTATAAAAAAACAAGATCACATTATTTGTATTATGTAGAAAATGTTACGCCATCAGTGGACTTCTAATTAAATTTGTCTCACATGAAATAAGATAATGGGAAATGATATACTTAGACTAAAAAGAAAAGTAGAAATATTTTACGAGGATAAATGTACGGTTCCCACCAGCACCAGGTAGTTATAAACCCACTAAATGTATCTGATTTAATGGGTTTATAACTTGGTGTTTTGTTGCAGGTTTCAGCTATGTACAAAAAATTGTTAATCAAAACGAATATAGTCCGTGGTAAATGTATCAAAGCGAAATAAAAACATGGCCGCCGCTGCACTTATAAAAGTCATGTTCGAGTATGAATGGCATTCAATTAACTGAAAATAAACTCCGGTAAGTCGTGTACGGGCTGATTGGATCTCGTACAATCAATGCCGCTTCAGGAGCTATGAATCGAAAATTAATAACTCTTGTTTGTGTTCTTGTATGCTAAATGCTTCATGAAGATGTAAATTGTGATGTTCATTTTCGATGAGTATTCATCAAAGACTCACATATGTATGAAACGGTATTTTGCGTTCTGTCCGTGTTGTAGATAAGGGTGTTGAAATCACACTAATTGATTCCGAAAATAATCGGCCAAGTGCGAGTCGGGCTCGCGCACGAAGGGTTCCGTACCGTTATAGAGCAAAAATTGGCCAAAAATTGTGTTTTTTGTATGGGAGCCCCCCTTAAATTTAAATTTTATTTAAATATTTTTTGAATTATTAAATAACACGTACTACGAGCGTAGATTTTATTTAAGGCCTTTGTGAAAATTTCAAGTGCCTACCTGTTGCCATTATTGATATCGAGCAATAAGCTAAAAAAACATGTTTGTTGTATTGGAGCCCCCTTAAATATTAATATTATTTTGTTTTTAGTATTTGTTGTTATAGCGGCAACAGATATACACAATCTGTGAAAATTTCAGAAGTCTAGCTATAGCGGTTCTTGAGATACAGCCTGGCGACAGACAGACAGACAGTCAGACAGACAGACGGACAGACAACGAAGTCTTAGTAATAGGGTTCCCTTTTTACCCTTTGGGTACGGAACCCTAAAAAGAACAACGGTTGTATTTTGGGATTTTCGTCGTGTCGTAGACAGAGGGGGATAGTGCCTACTGTCTTTCATATCGGCGCGGTGACGGTCTCTTTTGCGTTTTACGACTTTTCGATAATGTAACGTGTACTGACGCGATAATAATGCACCCCTAGAAGTGCACCACACTGCTAACGATGTTTTCACTTAAAAATGAAATATAGTTGACTAGATGACGGCCGCTATTCCGTTGTGCCAACTGCCAACGCCGTAACGCCATTGTTTCTCGGAACTCAAAGTATATGTCCATACTTTCAGCGAAATCAGTTGAGCGGTTAGGGCGTGAAGAGGTAACAGACAAACAGACACAGTTTCGCATATATATTAGTGTGGGTGATGCTGACGATGAATTTAAGCAAACAGTTAGTAAATGTAGCAGTATCAAATTGTCGACTGTACATGAATATAGAGATCACGCTCCATACATATTTCAGCGGTTGCTCTTCGCAGCTTAGCTCGCTTCGTACTTTTACATTAAACAGAACGAACCAGTAGGCCGACTTGAGCTGATCGCACATTTATTTTGTCAGAACGCAACGCATAGTACACGAAATGCGGCGCGTACGGTGCGGACGAATGTGCGAGGTTTCACATCATTTCATACAACGAAATCTAAAATGCGGTGCATTCGGCGCGTGCTTACTAATAAAATATATGTAGGCCGACCTGTAGGCGACTTAGAAGAGTTTTCAATACGTTTGATGTAGTATGTCATATTATCACATAATATGTGATACCTAATATGCATATATTATATAATATGCAACGCATATATTATATGCGTTGCTCAGCCGTTCGTAGCATGCTTACAAAGTACAGCAGCGGTACCCGCGCCGATTTATCAGTTTGTTTGAAGTTGGCCTACTGATTAGTTCTGTCTATTGTGGTGCAGTGGTACTTTATAATACAGCTCCCAGCAACGTTTCACAAAACATTTAATCTTTAAACTTTTATTCTAACACCATTTGTCTAACTGTTGCTTTGTTTGTACTACACTCGTGTTATGACACTATAAAAATGTTAAATAAGGCATTTGCAGTCTACTAGAATCTAGACAGCGAACCCCTTACTAACTTTTGAAAACACATAAAGTGCCAAAAGAGTGCCGCGCATGCCTGCTAGTTATCAAGCCAACATTACGTGAATCTTGTCGCGAACTCCCTGTCGTCGAATGGCGAACCCCTAGGGGTTCGCGAACCCCACTTTAAGAAACCTTGATCTGTACCAAAAAATATCTCAATTTTAAATCTGAAGTTGATACAACAAATCTTACTTAAGTACATCTTCTTATAATATATAAAATTCTCGTGTCACAATGTTAGTCCACGAACTCCTCCGAAATGGCTTTACTGATTTTTACCAAATTTTATATGCATGTTCAGCAGCTCTGAGAATCGGCTACTGGGTACTTTATTTATTGATAAGTGCATTTGTTGAATAAATAATAGTAAATTATTACAACCTGAGACTGACGGCGACCAATTGTTTGTACGACGAGATAGCGATCGACGTTGCCATGGCGACATACTTATTAGTCACTTCAATAAAATAATATGGGCGAAATACTTTATTATTATGGCAAAGCAACGTTTGCCGGGACAGCTAGTAATATTATAAAAATAACAAGTAAGATAATAATATAATAATAATCGGCCAAGTGCGAGTCAGACTCGCGTACTAAGGGTTCCGTACCATTATAGAGCAAAATTAGCCCAAAAATTGTGTTTTTTGTATGGGAGCCCCCCTTAATTTTTTATTTTATTTTAATACTAGCGACCCGCCTCGGCGGTGCACGGGTATAAAATATATAGCCACTGAAAAAAATATGCCTATAGCCTTCCTCAATAAATGGGCTATCTAACACTGAAAGAATTTTTCAAATCGGACCAGTAGTTCCTGAGATTGGCGCATTCAAGTTAGCCCTTACAAATAATTTTGCCCGTTTTTTCCACATTTTCCTCTATTTCTTTGCTCCTATTAGTCTTAGCGTATTAAAATATAGCCTATAACCTTCCTCGACAAATGGGCTATCTAACACTGAAAGAATCATCAAAATCCGTTGCGTAGTTTCAAAGATTAAAGGGAACAAAGGGACATGAGGGAAAAAATAGCGACTTTGTTTTATAATAAGTATAGAATAGAAGATATAGATTATTATTAAATATTAAAGTGCACATAAAACTAAGGATTTTGAGTAAAATTTAAGTACCTACCTGTTGCTGTTATTGATATAGAGCCAAAAAGGCCAAAAATATCACGTTTGTTGTATGGGAGCCCCCTTAAATATTAATTTTATTTCGTTTTTAGTATTTATTGTTATAGCGGCAACAGATATACACAATCTGTAAAATTTCAACTTTCTAGCTATTACCGTTCTTGAGTTACAGCCTGGTGACAGACAGACAGACGGACAGACAGACTGACAGACAGACAGACAGACAGACGGACAGACAGACGGACAGACATCGAAGTCTCAGTAATAGGGTCCCGCTTTTGGTACGGTATACCCTTTGGGTACGGAACCCTAAAAACGGAACCAAAAAAGAGTTTTGGTCCAAGTAGTACATTTTAAAGGTTACGTACAATTGATCCTGTGTGTCACCACAGAATGCATTTTAGTACAAGTAGGTGTCACTTTGAAACTTACGAGTCTTACGACCATACACACACCTAAAATAGAATCGTGTTAATAAGTAAGGGCTCGCACACATAACTGCGAATTCCCATCGCATCGCAAATAGCTGCGACAAAATTCATAATAATTAAATTACATTACGATTTACGATGCCATGCGATGCAAATTCGTAGTTTGTGTCGAGTCGAGTGGGAACTCTAAGGGCCTGTTTCACCGCTTCCTGATAAGGCTATCCACCACTTAATTTGACAGATGGAGTATGGAAAATCTGTCAAATAACCCTATCGGGCACCTTATCAGGAAGCGGTGAAACAGGCCATAAGTCATATAATATGTCCAAACTCTAAGGGCTGGTTTACACGTATTAAGTAGATAAGTAGTAACTTAATTTTAACTTAATTTGAAGTGCCTGCCCGAAATGTGTCAAGTGACAAGCCCCGCCTGCCAACTTAACAGAAAATAGTAAAAATTCTAATTTCCTGGTTTAGTACTTAACTAAATTTTAACTTGCTACTTGCTACTAAATTTTGTGTCTACATGCAATAAATAAGTTAAAATTAAGTTAAAATTTAGTTAACTACTTACCAACTTAACACGTGTAAACCAGCCGTAAGAGTACTCTTATCACAATATACGATATAGGGATTACTCACGTTCAACTCAGAGGGAAAATAACTTTGAATAAACTATACCACGGTTAGAATACTGATGATGGTAACGTAACCACAATAATCATTATATGAAAATGATTCGCTCATTAATAATTGCGTAAATCCATTAGCCATCGCCAAATAATCGATCAAATATTCCGAAACTTAAGTACTTAATATTGGTATCATAATGAATTTTAATGGAGAGGTATCAGGTAGGTATTGGGTAACGTTAACGAAAATTGAAAATTATTTAATACTTTAAAGAGAGCGTATTCCCTCATAAAATGCCAGCAAGTGGCAACGCAACTGCAACTATTCTGATGTTGTGAATGTCCATGGCCCATGGGCGACGATATAGTTGCTTTCTATAAGGTGACCCGTTTGCAATTTTTTACCCGACTGCCAGGAGGGTTATGTGTTTAGCGCGTATCTTCTATGTATGTAATATTCTTTATTACCTCGTATCTTCAGAACGGGTAAACGGATTTCACATTTGAGGTATCGTTGGATTTGTCTTAATAGCCCGAGTGTTCTTGGATAGGTGACATTAAGAAAAAACCAAAATGGCGGATGTTTGACGCCATATTGTGAGGTAAAAAAAAAAATCTACCAAGCATATCGAGTGGGGTATCAAAATAAATAATTTTAAACACTGATTCTAAATATGTATATAACTTGCAGTTTTAATATTAAATCGAACGATAAATCTACACTAATAGTACAAAAAGGAAAGATTTGATTTTTTGTTTGTTGGGCTCGGAAGCTACTGGACCGATTTGAAAAATTCTTTTACCATTGGAATTCTACATTATTTTTGCTGAACATAGGCTGAATTTTATTTTGGAAAAAATAAGGTTCCGTAAGATATTTGGGTTCTTCGGACGTAAGGTGTAAAATATCAACCAGAAAAGTTACTTATTTTACGTACGCTGCCTAAACTATAAAAGATAGAACCATACAATTCTAAGTAATTGTAGAACTTACAAATATCTACAAAAAAGTCCGCGACACACTATACCTATCTATGTCGAGTGAGGCACAATAACCATTTTTTAATTTAAAAATCTTGAAATTTTTTTGACTACATTTAAACGCGTTTATTCTACTCATTCTTTTAATCCTCATCAAAATAAATTTTTCCATTACTACGTACAGTTTATGTAGATAATATTTTGTCTTTGAATGAATAAAATTGGACACTTGGTTTTGAAATTATGGCAAAATTAAAATATTACTATAATTGGCGTCACAAGGCGGGTGCGCGTGCGGGAATCTGTGCAGGGTGCGGCCTGCGTATAATGACTGCGTCGTCGATGTTAGTGTCGGAGTGTGTGAATTGACCTGGGAATCATTTTGCTGACCGAGTAATTCCTGGGTATGCTTTTTGCAGAGCTCACCGACATCCACGTGGGCGGAGCCGCGGCCGACCGCTAGTAATAAAATAAGAAAAAACCAAAATCCGCCTGCATGGATAAATCCAATATTAATTAAAAATTAACTGACATTACTAAAACAAGATGAAAATTCAATGACAAAGTATTAAAAAAAAACAATGATTTGGTACTTAAAACTAGAAACATACATTGAAACAGTACCAAACCTATGTACAGACCTATTATAACGTATTGTAGATACACTTTTCTAAGTGTACTTACGATATATTATGGCTATATCAGCACGGTAGTTTTTCAATTTTTTATTAGTTTGATTGTCGAAATGGTTAGATGACTACAACTAAAAAGTCGCAAATAAAATAAATTAATTAAAAATCAAAAAAACCCGACTGCAAAAAATGTTAACTAAAAAGAACGAAACAAGACCTAATTCTACCGGAGGCATCGAATCCATGTTATAATTGATACGACTCTTGCTTACGAGTTTCATGCCAGGATAAATAGAAGGTTACATAGAAAAATGTAGAAGAATAAAGTGGATAATAAAATGCAGTCGGAGGCATAATATTTTATGATTTATGAATTAATGTTAAACTTGGTGCGACATGCCTCCGACTGCATTTTATTATCCACTTTATTCTTCTACATTTTTCTATGTAACCTTCTATTTATCCTGGCATGAAACTCGTAAGCAAGACTCGTATCAATTATAACATGGATTCGATGCCTCCGGTAGAATTAGTTCTTGTTTCGTTCTTTTTAGTTAACATCTTTTGCAGTCGGGTTTTTTGATTTTTATTTTTTTTTATTTTTTTAAGTACAAGGCATTGCCCTCAAATGTGTTTAAAATGATATAGCCTTTCCCGAGCAGAGAGTATAATATATCCATTCTAAATTCATATTTAAGCAGCTTTTAAACGCAAAGAAGTAACAGACTGACAGACAATGAATATGTATTTCTGTCCAAAATTGTATGTTAGAGACACGAATTCTGGCGCCGCATGTATGTACGCACGCATACGTTTGGACGCATGCATGCGTGGATATACGCATGTGTGCATAATCGTCCTAAAACAGAGCCATTCTCGAAAATCCATTGCTAGTTTAATCATTTTAGAAATTGTTTCATAGTCAGATGGCCCCACTACGTTATTTAGTAATGACCCAAAGACAGGAGGGCTTTTGGAAAAAAATAAATAGCAACAAAATAAAGTGTTCTACTAGAACAGTGATTCTCAAACCCCTGGGTCTCCGCAAATGCCTTTGTAGGGGATCCGCGAGCAATAAATAAGTTGTTAAGAAATGTCATCAGACACATGCATGTAGCATGGGCCATGGGGGATAGTTCTAATGAACCATGAAAAGACAAAACATTTTTTTGATGGGCCGTCAAAAATGTCACTTCTTAAAAGGATCCCGCCACCAAAAAGGTTTGAGAAACGCTGTGCTAGAAGATGTAAAAAGTATTACAACATCATATACATAATAATTATGTTCTTGTCTATAAAGTATAACTAATATTCATCCACTTCGCTTATGAAAACTATCTCTATTATTAACCGAAACCCCATTAATATGGCTTATGAAACGCCGAATGCTTTGTATCGTCGAATATAACACAATTTATTGGTCGAAAGGATCGTGATTAACTTTTCCGTGCTAACCAGTGTTGCATATAATGCATATGCCGCGGCTGGTTAAATTTAAATTCTATCGCGTTCGCGTAGAGTGCATTTTAGTATGACTGGTATTTTGGTGTCAACCAAAGGTGACTGCTTATAGTTTAATAAGCCTTTATCTCCATTTTAATTATCTGACCGAATTGGTTCGGAAATTATATAAATTCAGGGTTTCGGTAATTAATTAAAATAAATTTAATACGCTTCGAATATGTCAAATTACTCATGTTTTTGTTTTAATTGCAGTACGGTGAAAGATAGGTTAGTATTGTATCCCACCAAAAACATACCTGTTAAAATAGGGCCTAGTTCCTATAGGCTAACTGTTGGTCTAAAAAAAGAGTTGAAATCCAATCCAATGCCAAGTTCAGATGCACTTCATCGATCATAATCATCTTTATCAACAGCCTGATCCATAGTACTTCTAATTTGAACTTGGCAGGTTATTTAAATTCTATTAATATTATCTAATTATATAATTAATCAAGTGTAACGCATAGCACAAAAACCTGCCAATTTCAAATTTAGAAGTATTATGGATCAGGCTGTTGATAAAGATGATTATGATCGATGAAGTGCATCTGAACTTGGCATTGGATTGGATTTCAACTCTTTTTTTAGACCAACAGTTAGCCTATAGGAACTAGGCCCTATTTTAACAGGTATGTTTTTGGTGGGATTTCAATACTTTTTTTCAAGAAATCCTACCTATGTTTTCTTTTTGTGCTACGCCCGATATAAACAATACTTTCAGTAGATGCCTCATTATATCACTGGTACATAAGAATTTTTATCTAAAGTTCATAGATGAACTGACTCACGCTTGACGATTTCTTAAATTTCTTAATTTATCGTTAATGTACATAATAATATAACACACGACCTGTGTGCTAAATTTCATAACGCTAGGACATTTGGAAGTAGCCTCTAAAGTTCGTAGATCGGCCGACTCACGCTTGACCGATTTCTAAAATTTCTTAATTTTTTGTTAATCTACATTTAACACATGACCTGTGTGCCAAATTTCATAACGCTATGACATTAAAGTTTGTATGGGCTGTAGATAGGCCGACTCACGCTTGACCGATTTCTAAAATTTCTTATTTTTTTTAATCTACATATAACACACGACCTGTGTGCCAAATTTCATAACGCTAGGACAATTGGAAGTGGCCTCTGAAGTTCGTAGATGAACCGACTCACGCTTGACCATTTTATACAATTTCTTAATTTTTCGTTAATCTACATATAACACACGACCTGTGTGCCAAATTTCATAACGCTAGGACAATTGGAAGTGGCCTAGAGGTTTTGATTACCGGTCAGTGAGTGAGTGAATGAGTGAGTCAGTGCCAAAATAAGCTATTTTTACAAGGACATATCTCAGGATCTACTGAAACTATATCCATGAAATTGGGTATACTGCTTAAGTACTCGTAAATAATTACGTAGGTATAATTTTATCTTTGCACTCGCAATAGACACTGAGCTACAGGGGGGTCAAAAGTACGTCGAAACGGTTCGTGTAAATAGTGCACGGCATGTGCGCGGCCTGCTGGAACTAGGCCGCGCACTTCCGTGCGCTTTGATAATGGACCATACTCAATGTGTATTGTACTATCAGGAAATTATTTTTTGGCCAGATAGAGCACTTCATAATTTGGTTGAGTTTTGTCAAGCCCAGCCATCACAACTCAGTACTCACATTGACTTGACATGGCTCGACAAAATAACGTATGCCATATAAAGTATGAATTGATCTCTCTGATGGCACAAAGAGTTCTCAAATTAAATACTTTAGCACTTTTAAGTAGTAACATCTCTAACTTAATAACGTAAGAACCTCACTTAAGAAAATTACTGTGATAGGTATAATATTTGCAGCGTCATAATTTTATAAAATTTATATACTTTCTATATAAGATATTGGACTTCATATAAGTAGTTACTACACTGATAAATATGATGTAACTTGTAAGAATAGAGAATAATATCTACAACAACGGTTCTCAAACTTTTTTGGTGGCAGACCCCTTAGAGACATTTTCACGGACTCCCAAAAAGAAGAATGTTTTGTAAAAACAATTCAAAGGACTCAATTATCTCCAATCTTCATACTGTGTTTGATGACATATATTTTCTAAGAGCAATTAACTATTATTTATGTATCACTCGCTCCGCGAAGCCACATTTTCTTCATTCACGCGAAGTGTTTACAAAACGAGTGAATCCGTGAGAAACGACAATTTTGCGGTAAGATGCACAGTCTCTTAAACCCCTTTATATGACTCTTATTGTTATTAAAATAAGGTTCAAAATGCACACTTGGTTGTCGATTTAATACTTACGAGAGACAGTCGCGTAGAAAAGTATAGCTGTGCCGCTTGGTCTCACTGCTCACACCGGTTACGTATAAAATTATATCACTTTTAACGGTTACGGTAAGGCACCGTAAGTCATTGACAATTTTCTTTCGAATTGTACGCCCCATTAGGTACAGTTAAACGCAAAATGCTATGTTATGTCACATTTTATATTTCTGTCACTGTTTTATTTCGAAAGTGGCGTTTGACAATTGAGAACATGAATGGATTGCTATACTAACAGTTTGAAAACTGACGTTATTTGCATAAATAGAGGCTTTAGGACCGACAAAATGTTTTAAAATAAAAAAATAAATATGTATAGCGAGATATATTAGCTATTTAGCTACATAATGAATTAGGTAAGTTTCAATGTTCATTCAAAGTAATTATATTAGTGAAGATTACTATTACTTACTTATCTTCATTTTTTCAATTACTTAGACATGTAAAATGTTAGTTACCCACTTTATTTGCTCATGTCTTCTATTATGATTTATAAACCAACAGGATAACGAAGTATTACGGCTGCGTAGAGGGACATTCTTCTATGATTGCTTTTTGCCTATGATGGAGATTGATTGTGCATAGACAACTTCGCAGTCATGCTGGTAATCATGATTACCAAACATAAACCCATCGTGTATAGGATTTTAAGTACAATATTTTAAATTTCATTGTTTTTAATGGTTAAAAGGTTTAATTATTGCGTTTTGTTTAGGCAAAATACAATATGGGAATACTTACAAAGGTAGAACCCGAGCATACATTAAAATTAATTATGTGATTATTATGAATGAATCAAATGCCGGTTAATAATGTAAAATGTTTCCCTTTTCACCGTGAAATTGTTTAATAATTGTACCGTTCCTGTTTTATCTCCCGATTACTGAAGGGATTCGTTTGCGTTATCCGATGTGGAAATTTTAATTAATGCTGCGTAATTAAATACAGTCCATTATCCATTATTTTTTATTAAAAGCTAGTTAATTAATATATTTTATTAATGGTTACTATTAATTATTCTTAGATTTTCTTTTTAAGATTTTGATGGCGACTATACGCACATACTTCAGACTTTTTTACTATAAAAGAACTCAAAGTAGAGTAACATTTAGTTTCTACTAATACTTGAAGCTGCTCCTTAACTGTATCGAGATTAGGGCCGTACTGAACGTTAGCGGTACAGCGGGCAATGTATCGTTAAAAACATAAAAAATTCAATAAAGTTTCTCCACGTTCGCGCACGATTGTCAATGAATGACCAAGTTTGACCTCAATTATTACCAGTATGAACAAATCAACATGGACAACAAGTGATCGAGAACATATAGACGGACATAACAGTAGTCTTGCTGACGATCAAACCTCATAGTAAGTTGTACATGTTATAGAGCTTCCGTTCGCAATCGTGGCCAACCATCCTTAAACGTGATCCCTCACCGGGAGCATTCGCTTGTAATGTAACGTTACAGTACAGAGTCGAGAATTACGTCAGTGAGGGAGGCTAACCAAGCACAATGCGCACCTTGTAATGATATAAGTAGTGTATTGATTACAACTTGTAAGTTGTAACATCAATGCTATGTGACAGTAAAGTCAACTTACGATGTAATGCTCAAATCAAATTACATTACACGCGAATGCTCCCGGTGAGACCTGACCAATTCGATGCATTTGACGCGTAGCTTCAGGGTTCCTCATATCTTCGAGATGACGTACTATGACGTCCAGTACTTAAATTATGTGGGTGAACCACGTGGGTTTACTCTTCTGCCCATTCGTCAACACCCACGTATACTCAACCACAGGACTTTGAAGTTTCGGCTATATTTAGAGTACCGGCCAAGTTTAATGGAATTTAATTTCAACACAATGAGGCTCGATTTAAACCGACTTCAAAAAAAGGAGATTATCAATTCGACCCGTATGTATATATGTAATATTTCCAGAACTGCCCAGTTTTCGTATAATATGTTAGTCTATACCAGCGTCTAATTTTTTTTTCTAAAGTGTAGTTTTTATGTTTGCAAGTCCAATTTAATAATAATTATTTTTTGTAGGTACTAGGTATTGTTCAACTTAGGGAATACTGCAAGTTTCATCAAAATCGGTTCAGTAGTTTTTGAGATAGGGAATTTTAATTCCTAATTAGGTACAATTTTAAAGTCGGTTTTATCTTTTTAATACTATTATTAACCTTTTGAGTATGAAACCCAATCGATCTATCTGTATCTATGTTAAAAAGTAGATATAACTTCGCACCGCCATTAATAAAGTTCAAAGCCTGAACTAACACGTTACGCTCCTAGGTTCAGCTCCGACACTAAATTTCCAGACCTTATTACCCCTATACGTTTCAATGAAGACTTCGCCCTTTGAGCATTAAGGCAATTCCATTGTGAAATAGAATAGTCCCATTTTGCATTTTCATTTAAAATATTAACTATCATTTTGGTAATATGTAGTACAGTTAATACAAGGTTTAAAAAATCTCTTTTATTATAATTAATGTTAATCGAATGTTAAAAATACCTTAAATATATTATAAGAATAATAAAGAACATTATTTCGTATCTTTTGACATTTCGTTCATTAAAATTTATTCAAAAAGTACGGCAAAAATACTCTTAATGCCTTGCTTTTGACTTAACTCATGAGAGTATAAAAGAATGCTTTAAATCTTATCGATAAAAATTATACTATATTATACGAAAATCAAATTAAATAATCTCGTAATCCTATTACAAGTAATATCAAAACACCTGTAATTTGTTATTTTAATTAATGATCGCTTAAGCCGGCGTTGTTTGTTACATTTATGCCTTTAAGCGCTTTCATTTGGTTTTATAATATCAAAATTAACTATCACAAAAAAGTGGAGACAGAAAACTGCAACTAAAGTGTTGTAAACTATGCCTCGCTGTGTTTTAGTTCTACCTAATATATATTCTGTGGTTCTACACAGTTACGAACACATTTGCAACGAAACTACGCCGATTGTAAGGGATTTCACGATTTGGCCAATATGTCTGTACTATCAGAGGAATTGATTCATTAGCAAGATGGCGGGCCTCTATAATTTGATAGGGGTATGTCAATCTTAGCTTATAGATTACTTGATATTATTATAATCCCGTCAAATAACATTGGTCATCTATCTGCCTATGAATCGAATCAATCTCTCTGAATATGCATCTTATTTTCACTATTTTCCGTTCCGAGATTGCAAATAATTTTACATCAAAAATCATAGCAAAATCCAGTCAAAAAGAGCTTTACAAATTACATCACAGCTACCTGTGTTAATTTAAAAGAGTAACAAGTGGATAAAAAAGCGCTGACATCCCTACAAATATTGACGTATCGCAAGGGCACGGTGAATGGATGTCCAATTTTTTCTGTTACACCCGTATAACTGGATATACTCGAATCGCGAGTAAATAGCCGAGCAGAGGCGCAACTCCATACTTCCTATCTGTCGGTTTGTCCACATTACATTTTTTTTTTGTTTGAAAAATTTTACTAGATGTAACTGAATCTGCCTTTATGTAGGCAGACTATTGCGTAGACACAACTCAAGCTAGGATAGTATGACGCATGCTGTAGGGTATACACAGGTTTGCAATCTTAGTATTGAGCATCAAATATACTATTTCTTTTTTTTTATGTGCCACGTAAACGGTAAACTTTATCTTCATTCAATAATTTAATTATTATTAATCTCCACCACCCTCAAAACCATATTAAAAGATAACCTACTGGACCTACGTTATTTTGTCGGGCTGCCCCATCCATCTACGGTTGACATTGACTTCACATAACCCGACGAATACGATATAATCTTAATATATATAATTCTTCTGTGAGTGTGTATATCACTGAACTTCTCTCAAACGACTGGACCGATTTTGATGAAATTTTTTGTGTGTGTTCAAGGGGATCTGGGAATGGTTTAGATTTACAATTTTGTCCGCTGGACAATGTTTTTTTAATTAATTTTTAATTTATTAGTAGTTGTTGATTTTGGAATGTTTTACATTGGATCCGACAGACGGCGCTACCATCGCAGTGTCAAATTTTAAATAATATTCGAATCCGAATTTTAATTTTAGTCTATCCCGACAGTTAGCGCTGCGATCAAATTAAAAAAAAATACTTTATATACTTAATATGGCAAAGAAACGTTTGCCGGGACAGCTAGTATAATATAATATAATATCTATGGACGCTTCACACCACGTCAGTCTGGCCCCGTGCTAAGTACCTAAAGGACTTGTGTTACAGGTACCAGACAACGGAAATATATTTAATACTTTTATACTATCGATATATTTAAGATTTTTATTATATCATACACATATTTAATACACATCCAGGCCCGGGAGCATTGAAAACTTTTTGTTCCGTCGGCGGGATTCGAACCCGCGACCCCCGGCTTGAGCTACCAACGCGCTCACCACTGAGCCACAGAGGTCGTCAAATTAATCAATTCATCTGATGGTAGGCATCTGATATCAAAAATTGTTCAGCGTTTACCCTCTGTCGGTTACTCACTCACGTGTTTTACAATCACGGCTTCTAACGAGGATGGAATGAAATTCATAGACCTGCTCTCTGTTCCGGAATGCTCGTTGAAAATAAATGAAAACGTCACTTTTGTCTATCAGCTCTTTCTTTCTAGTCTATCTCGATGTAGCTAAATAGTTTAATCAGTGTTATATTGCACCTATATAACCTTTATTATATAATTTATTTATAAGGACTAATTTTAAGGAACTCAGAGGGAAAATTTATGGAACACAACAGACAGATCACACAAATACAGACGGACAGACACGTGAATTTTATCACCTCTATTTTTGTTGGGGGTTAAAAAAGTATTTACGTGGCATAATACAACTGTTCAAAATAACAAATTCTTGTTCTATGAAGGGTCGTCTCTAATAAGCAAAATACAGATAGCACTCCTGCATAGTTTTTCACTGCGAAATATTTTTACTAGTAGGAGTAAGGAATAAGGATATTAAATAGCTGTTTAACCTGTAAATGCTACAAAATTCCTCGTCGATAAGCACCTTCTAAGGTAATAAAGGAAGTCAGTTAAATACAAATTAAAATTGTCAATCTGCAGTAACATTAGATGAAATAAGATTTTATAGAGTTCTTATCATTTGAATCGTTTGATTGACTGTAAAACTTATTGCAACTAATTCATTTCTATTTCTATTGGTGCTATCGTAGAAAATGATTGTTAGACAAATTGCAGACCTACGTGACTTGGTTGGGGATATAGCCTAGCTGACAGTTCATATTTTCATAATAATTAACCTTCAAGCGGTCGCGCGGCGTCGAATCGACTCCCCTCAATACATTTTTGTTTATATTATTCGATATTTCTCGCTGAATCTGTATCATTCCCTCAGTAGTTTTTCATAATTTATCTATGTACAAAATAAATAGCTTACACTTACTCTCCGCACCCCCTTTGCAGCAAGAACCTCAATTGTTTTAGTCTCGGCGTCGGCGTCGAAAAGACTCCGCGCGCCTCTCTTATAATTTTATGTTGTTTTCAAATAATTGAGACAAATTCTATGTTTATTTATAAAACTAAGTCTTCGTTGACCGATAACACCAAGATTTATTGCTAGATGAAGAAAAAATTGGAACTAGGATAAGAAAATTCTGATCACTTTTTCTGCCCCTGTTCACACAAGATAAGTTACTTTGGGTCACCAGATTTTATATCTAAGTTTTTACTAAAAATACTTTTAATTTTCTGGGTATTGATTACTTTTAAAAAGAGTAATAGTTAAATTTATGAAATAATAAATAATGTTGAATGAAAAGTGTTTGGTTTCCCAAATTCACCTACGATGTCTTTTAGGTTACGCGCGACCAATGCCGTTACAAAATAGCGCGCGCCCGCTTGAAGTTTAAAGATGTTAATTGGATAACTAACATTTTGTAACATAAGTGGAATAACTAATTTTTTCCTTTATAACTACATAAGTAATTTAAACAAGCCATACATAAATCCACATTTTTTATTTCAAATCATATTCGGATCTTCAAGTTTCCATTTACGTAAGTAGCGAACATTTTTAGGGTTGATCAGACCTTCTTTTTAGGGTTCCGTACCCAAAGGGTAAAAACGGGACCCTATTACTAAGACTTCGTTGTCTGTCCGTCTGTCTGTCTGTCCGTCTGTCTCGAGGCAACAACTCAATAACGGTAATAGCTAGAGAATTGAAATTTTCAGAGATTATGTATATCTGTTGCCGCTATAACAGCAAATACTAAAAACAAAAGAAAATTAATATTTAAGGAGGGCTCCCATACAAGAAACGTTTGATTTTTTTTAGCTTTTTTTGCTCTATATCAATAATGGCAACAGGTAGGTACTTGATTTTTTCTCAAAGTCCTCAGTTATATGTCTTTTTTAATATTTAATAATAATATTAAAATAAAATAAAAAAATAAGGGCGGCTCCCATACAAAAAACACAATTATTGGCCTGATTTTGCTCTATAATGGTACGGAACCCTTCGCGCGCGAGTCCGACTCACACTTGGCCGATTATTTAGTTTTCTAATTTTATATGGATTTGAAAGATTCGCAAGACGTCTCTAGCAATTGAAATCAGCTAAGTCAAATCCATACAAAATGCCGCGCCGCGGCGCGCTTCGCCTCGCCTCGTCGCGTTGCGGTCTCAATTGACCCTTAAATTGTTATTAAACCATATTTTGACATCTGTGTCGAGATAGAGCTCGTATATAATATTATGGCTCTATATATATTATAAGTGTTGTTGGTTGATAATTATTTTATAGGCAACATGGTTGTTAAGTTTATGCATTAACAAAAAATTAAAACCGACTTCCAAGGTAAAAACAATAATAACATTAATATGAACTAAAAAGTATTAAATAATTTTTACTATCTAATAGTGCCTTTTTCCGAATTCGGCTAAACCTCAACTATTTCTGTACTCAATCTTCATTATTTTGAAGTCGGTACCAGATAGCTGAAACTTCAGTCCTCTGACAGAATATTTAAAATTTTTGGAACTGGCACCGACTTCAAAATTATGAAGATTGAGTACAGAAATAGTTGAGGTTTAGCCGAATTGGCGAATATAACCTCCTCGTTTTTTGGAAGTCGGTTAAATAGCTATAGGGTAGTGCAGCCGGTTTGTACAGTATAAAATGGCACAAGACAAGGAAAATTATAATCTATACATAATATAAAATTCTCTGTCTTTAATAATATACATACCGTGGCGTCCGTGGCGTGGTATCAAAGACATATTAAATAATAGTTTTTATCTCAGAGAATTGCACAGTTTTCGCGCGACAAACCAATTTCAGAGCAAAAAAGTTGAAACAAAGCTGACCGAAAATCCATCATATTATGTTTCACCACTTCCTGATAAGTTACGAATAGGCTATCCACCAATGAACTTGACGGTTCAAGTATGGAGAATCTGTCAAAAAAGTTGTGAAATGCCTAATCGGAACTTTATCAGAAAATGAAACAGGCCCTAACATTTGTATGCCTGTTGTGACAAATTGCTAACAAAGCCCGCGGTCACAGAAAATTAAACGAATGAAATTCGTAACTAATTAAAACTTATAGCAAAAAGGAATTACACAAGATCGGAAAACGAAACTTGAAAACAAAATATTACAATCCATACGAATACGAGAGTTTGCCTGCTTGGCTGTTTGTATATTCAGTATTATATTATGTTTGTACATTTAGTATTATATTCAAGTATGTATATTCAGACATCTTCTTATATATAAGAATGGATTGGAGTGTGTCAGTCTCTAAAGCAGCGCTCTAAAACTCTAAAACGACTGAACGGATTGGGCTGATTTTAGTCTTTAAATATTTGTAGAAGTCCAGGGAAGGTTTTAAAGTGACACGAAGTTCACCGGGACAGCTAGTATCTAATAAAAATCCTAACCAATTTTGTTTTTTTTAAAATCTTTTTAGTAAACTTTTTTACCGTGCCGCCAAAATTACGGTTCCCGCGTGATGTTCTCTGCACAACTAAACATCTAGTTACACTTTCCAGTATAAAAGAGTCAGGTATTTTAATAATTTTATTA
Source organism: Polyommatus icarus (assembly GCA_937595015.1). Lineage (NCBI taxonomy): Eukaryota > Metazoa > Arthropoda > Insecta > Lepidoptera > Lycaenidae > Polyommatus > Polyommatus icarus. The sequence goes on along the minus strand of OW569335.1, from coordinate 7,670,618 downwards.
TTTTATGTCAGCAAATAGCAGCTTGATTTGCTAACCTCGTTTGCTTCGTCTGCAAAATATAACAAAAGTGTGTAATCGTGTTAGCCACGTGCCACTTTTTGTTTATCCTAGCAAATTGCGTTAAAAACAAATGACGTGAAATTTTCAGAAAAAGATTACATAAGGCTAGTTGACACGAGAACTTAGGTACTATTTTAGCACAATTTTAGTATCAAGAACATACTTTTCGTATTGATTAATAATAATAATGCTTTATTTCTAAATATACAAATTCATAACAATATATCCATAAACGTACGGTAAAAACATATTAACATAGGATTTAAAATTTGAATATTTAATCTCAAGGACCATTATATATACCATAACATAATTATGTTAAGATTGCAACCGGCGGCTTTGCTAGGTTACAGTATAACCTGTGTTAAAGCCACCGGTCCCTTTCCCAACCACTGAAGGCATAGTTGCTGAGTTTACATAGTTATTAAATTAGATTAAAAATTTAATTTAAAACAAATCAAATCAAAGTTTAAAACTAATCAAACTTGATACAATAATTAATTATAAAATATAGTATAAGAATTCCAATCAATTATAATAGGTGTATATTAATTATCATATTATTACATTAATACAATCAAATATTGTCGGTACATAAAGAATATCCTACATAATATTATAAAGGGTGTGTATTTAAGTGTATATTGTAAACGTGTGTACTGTGTGCGTATGGTTGAGCAGTGTGATAGGGTGTGAGAGAGGCATGAGCCTACAGCGTTATGGTCAACAAATTTTCAGTATCATCGTATGTCAAGCCAAGGAGCCAATCATTGAGCGTAGCTTTACAATTTCTAATTCAATTCATCAATTGGTAAGTATTTATTTATTTTATTATATAAAGTAATTATATCTCATCGATTTAACAAAATTTTGGTTTTTAATTTGACAGATTTTATCACTACGGCGTTTGTTTATTTTCTTCAAAGCAGTTTCGGCATGTTGTGTTAGGATTGTGCTCATTATAAAATGTTGTCTGACTGTTAGCACTCTGCAACATTGGTATAATTCCGTCGTAGGAAAGGTGTAATTTCTAAACATGCGAACCTTTAGTATTGCTCTTTGCGCGCGTTCGAGCTTTAGAAGTTGAGATTTAGGTGCTCCACCCCAAGAGGAAATACAATAGGTTAAGATGGATTGACAAAGAGCATGATAAACCCTCTTAATGATATGTGGGTTGGCTACGTGTCAGAGCGTTTTAAATATATAAATAAGTTTACTAAACTTATTTTAATAAACGTTAACTCTAGATTGAAGGAGGTCTATGTGTGATGTAAAAGAGAGGCTGTAATCGAGTATGATACCTAAATATTTAATACTCTGAACACGTGATAGTCGCGGACAATCACATGATTGGGAGAAAGTGCGACATACGTGTGCGATTAAAGTCATTGCAGGTGGGGGTTGAGAAGATGCCCGTAGGGAAAAGGTCATGTATTATGTGTTTTGTCAGCATTAAGAGTAAGAGAGTTTGCAGCCAGCCAAGTGGAGACTAAGTCAAATGCGCTTTGTGCAGTGACAAAAACTTCGCTTCAGGAATCGCCGACAAACGTAAGTGCCGTATCGTCGGCAAACGCCGTTATCTTGGTATTTTTGAAGGTTAATTGGCATAACTCATTTAGGTACACAAGAAACAGCGTCGGACCGAGTACACTTCCCTGGGGGACACCATAGGTAATTGGGAGCTCTTTGCTTATGTGGTTATTGATTTTCACACATTGAGTACGTCCTGTCAGATAGTCTCTCAAAATATCAAGAGAAAGCCCCCTTACACCCACCGTTTCGAGTTTTTTGAGAAGTAGGGGCAAAGAGACCGTGTCAAAGGCTTTGGCAAGGTAAAAAAAGATGGTTAAAACCTTTTTTTTTTGTTATCTAGGTGTTTAATAATGTGGTTGGTAAGGTTCAAAACAGCTCCAGACGTAGATTTTTTCCGCCGGAAGCCGTATTGATTGGGGGATAGAAGGTTTTTTGCCTCTAGGAAATTAGTCAGCCGCTTATTAATTATGCGCTCTAGAATTTTGGACTAACCTTTCAAAACAGCAATAGGACGATAATTAGTGACACGGTCTGTAGGGCCGCTTTTATGGATAGGGTGGATAATGGCCTTTTTAAAGTAGGAAGGGAATGTCCCAGTTTGGAGGCAAAGATAAAATTGATTTACTTATACTTAATGTAAAAGTGTGTCTGTCTGTTTATTAGCTAAAACTGCCGGGTCGATTTTTTTTAGCTCGGTGCTAATTTTAATCCCAGAAATGGAAGAAGTGTTTGTCACTGCAAAATGTATTGCGCGAGATATATTCCGGGAAACGAAGTTGCGGGCGTCATCTAGTCTAATAACCAATATACCCAATGGTTTCTAATTGCCACATTACTATTTGCTATGTTTCCGATAACTTCGCCAATTATAACGGTAAAATGGTTTACTATCGACGTTTGCTTCTCAGGTTGCGGTGTCTTTGTCTTTTCGAAGTCCGTATGTAAATTAATTACTGTCGAATCTATTACGATACGACCAACTCAATGAATTCAAAGCAACGGTCCTTTTGCTTAGTTCAGATTTTTTTTATTTAAGAAACTCTTAATATGTCAACTTTGTCACTTTTATTCGTAAAATATTTGAACTTTAAATAAATGGTGTCATTCAATAAATGCTACCATATTATATTCAATAACGCTACGAACTAGTCATTCAATCGAATTGCAGATTGAACGAGATGACTGCGACATACTCGTATTATGTAACTGCCCTTATGCTACTATGCTTTTACAATGATACAAGCGATAGTCTCAGTAGTGCCAGAGGATACCAAGTAAACACTATTCTCTAGGTACTTATTGATTGAAACGTCGATATAGCTATTGGCATTGTAAATGAGAGTTGAAGCCTGAGACCGTTTGTCCATCGCTACCGTAACGGCCTGTCCACATCTCCACGTCACGACGTCGTCAACGTGGAACGGTGCGGTAACGTGACACGGTACGTTGATGTGACGTGAAAATTTACGTCACGATGTAGCAACTACGTCTCTTATTTTTCTTAAATCTGTCTATCCGTCTTATTAATAATAGCAGAAGCAGAATACGTATTGTGGGGTCCATATCTAGAGAAGTAGTGAAGAAATTTTACAAGGCATGGTGATGTACAATGTTGCTACATCGTGACGTGTATTTTTACGTCACGTTGGCGTTTTTCACGTCACGACAACGTACCGTGCCACGTTACCACACCGTTCCACGTTGACGACGTCGTAATGTGGACAATGGATGTCCATTGTCCACATTACGACAGTGGACAGGCCCTAACCGGCACGTCACCGGAAAAAATTCAAATAAAATGACACTTTATGACATTGGCGATAGATTTAATTTTCCACCGACATTCGTCTAGCGTCTCATGCCGCTGCTACGTTGTAGTGTAGTAGAGCAAAATGAAACCTATAGTTTAGGTGATAAAGTAGCGTTTTGTTTGAATTTTTGTCGGTGATGTCCCGGTGACGTTGGACAAACGCCTTGACTGTAGATTGCTTCCCAACCCTCAGGCGAGCTGCTTTAATAGAATAGACGCGAATAGTTTGGATTCCCAAACCTTATGGTCTGAAACGATGTATCTTCGGTTTCGCTAAGTTCATTTGTTTGTTGTTTCATGGCATTCTTATTAACTTGAGACTATAGTGTTATTGATCTACAACTTTGTTGACTTTGTTGGCGGAGATTAGTTTATCTTGCATTAACTGTACATTTTGCTGCTATAAAAGATTTAAATAATAATTCATTCCATTGATGATCTATTCATGATTGATGTAAAACATGGTAAGTACTAAGTAGAGACGTAAAGACGTAATAGGCAGACGGAGAACACAAACGTTTTTAATATTAGTTTATATTTGTTGTCCATGACGTTATTTAAAATACATAACAAAAGAATTACCTAACCAAAGTTATCATTTTGTTCGTTTATTTAAAGTTATCATACAAAAGCATAGTGTAAACTATGAACCATACATCGCGTATATTATTAAGAAGCTCTTATATTTACGGACTGACGAGTCGGCATGTTATCTTCGTCACCTCAGGCTGAGCCATCTTCTCAATCATTGTCAGAAATGGCGCTCACCGGATATTGGATGTATATTGTCTCAGCACACACACACAGACATAATATATCTCTCAGGAGCGAATCATGTTCATTTACTGGTTGTAACCAGTTTTAACTGCTAATGAAGCGGTGAAAACCGGTTTTTACTAACCCCTGTTTAATGTTAAATTTTGGCAGGCTCTTAAGTTTAAGTCTTAAAGATAAATTACAGAATAATAAGTAAATTTAATAAATTTAGCTTTAGTATAGACTTGGTCAAATAGACTCTATTTTCGGGGTGGTTATAACATCCTTTCGATTGTTTTTAATTTCGTAAAAAAATTGAGGTTTTTGTGCTTGTTATTGACATATAACAGCACCAATTATGTTACCAATCATGGTAAACCTAATATTTGCCTAATAAGTAAAATTATTTTTGACTATACTATGGCGCGTTTCGTATTCTGTATGATCAAATCTTTGCTTGGTGTACAAATATTTACCAACTGATTTAAGAAATTATAGAGAGATAAGCACAATAACCCACACCCAAACATACATTTCCCCGACTCCACTGATTCAAGAAAATATAGAGAGATCAATACAAGAACCGGTGTCGGCTCGTGAAGAATTCAATAACAATCTTAAATCAAAAGCGCCAATACTTTTTGTTTGGTCCGCAGCAATTATAAGATTTCCACGGTATAGACTTGTTCTGCGGGTACGTCTAAGAATGTCGCCATACGGGACCTGGAGCCTGATTCTCAGGCGTCGAATGTCCTTTCGATCGCAGGACATCTCACTCACGTTGCCAGCAGGCTTGGCATGGCCACAGTAGAAATGCTAAAGAATAGAAACACTGACAGTTTTTGCGGACAACCTGACAGATTACCTTTGTTAATCCATCACTTTGTCTACTTTACCGTAAGAATAAACCTTTCAATGGTGGCCATGCTAAGCCTGCAGATGCTCACTCTCGCGCGATAAGACGTTTTTCGAAGCTTGAAAATCGGGCCTCTGAGCCTTCATAAATATGGACTTGCTGATTAAAACCCACTCTTCAAGGGTTTTTGTCCTGTACATTCAAGTGTTTGAGTTTTTTCAAGTCAATAACCTACTCACATACTGATTTATTGAGCGAAGGAGGATGTCTTACCCAGGAGGAAATCAAAACAAGCAACCAAAATTTTAAATGCTCAGTTTGAGAGGTTTTTTACAGGAGTTTAGGCTGTTTTTTAAGAGCCTATGCTGTCTGGCCAAAAGCCTCCCCCAAGTTCTTCTATTCATTCCGCTCCAACGCCACCATCGGCCATCCTGGCTTGTATTTGTCAAGTTCGTCACGCCATCTTTTTCGAGGTCGACCGCGACGGCATCGTCCATCATCAGGTACCCAGTCTATGGTGACCGGCTGTTAGTTAAAATATAATAGGCACAAAATAAAACAAGCAGCAGCGTCAGGCAATTAAAAGGGTCTAAAAATTGCGAACCTTCAAGAAGAGAACGTATTCCTTTAAAAGGCCGGCAACGCACCTGCTCTTCTGAAGTTTCGAGTGTCCACGGGCGACGGTAGTTGCTTTCCATCAGATGACCTGTTTGCTAGTTTGCTCCCTTATTTTATAAAAATATCGCATGTAAAAAGTATCTATGTATATTGTTATTATTGCTACAAAGTGTACAAACTAATATGTTGATTAAATCTCTGAAGTTTATCTCTAAAGTAACTATGTACAGAGAATATCAAAGGTATATTAAGCTGAGTGCACACGAGAAATGTTGGAACTATCCGATGCTGACACAGCTAACGAACGTAGTATATTTTATCGTTGGACGTCGAAGCAAATAGCTACAAGTTTGCTTACTGATTGAATAAATGAACGTATAAAGCCAAATAGGACTTTAGTAAACACATCCCTGACCATTCCGACTTGTTTAATTTATTTACGTTTTCTGCTATAGTAGAAGAGTAAGCAAATTTTAAAATATTTTTAACTAATTTACATTTTAAGTTTTAACGCAATCCCTATTCCGAAATTTTTACTTCTTGGGACTAAGCTTTTAGCTCAACCTAATGTTAAATACTTATTATTTTGACTATACAATCTACATTTGAACAACAGCAAACTTATTTATGTACATTTAGACAGCATTTCTGAGTTTCATCAGTCATCAAATTTGGTCCATTGGTTAAAGCGAGATTTCGGTACATACGTAGGGTCTTTTGCTGGTTCACAGATCACACCACAGATTTTTGAACCGCGGTTCGAAACAGCGAAGAACTGTTTTTGAATTTCCCGATTCATACCGCGGTGATTGGAGTGGTGTGAAACCACTAATTAATTATGTTTTGGTATGGGTGGACTCGACCCTCGAATTTAAGCCAATAATAATTATTGTAACAAGCATTTTTAGTCTCTTTTATTTCTTTGTACAGACGTATAGAAAAGTGGTTTCAAGAAGAAATAAAAACATGGAGTTTCAAAGTTTTTACAACAACTTCGTATAGTTGTTACAATTTCATATAGTTATACTATAATATCGTACAGTTGCTATAGCAATAGTAGTTTGTCCAACAATTTCACCACCAGAGGACTCTATATCAATCATTTTCTCGGGGCCGGAACACTCAGGTCAGTGACACGACTTTTACTTTTCACGATATCGCACAATACATCCTCTAACTCCATAGTCTATCGAGTGTTCTCCACACTTTTATACCGTTAGCCATACATGTAAGATACTGTATAAAAATCTACTGTTGTTTATATAGAGATATTAAGTTACTTTTCCAAAAAAGGACATATTTTATGAGTTCTGTTCACAGATCTCTATCTAGATCTTATTTCTGTGGTTCTGTTATTTTTTTCAATTACGGGGCTGGTTCCTAGTAGGAAAGAATAGTCTAAATCAGTAGCTTCTAGAGAAATTTATTTAAAAATATCTCATTAAAGAAGGCCACTTTAAATTTTAAATCTGGAGATAATTTCAGAATCTAATTTTTTCCATTTCGATTTTCAAAGTATCGGCACATACATCCCCAATTAATCAGTCGTAGACGAATTTATAACGCGACAATGTGTTTAGATTATTTTACCTATAACAGCGCCTTAAGGGGGCGACTAACCGAAAATTGACGATTTTATAATTCATTTTTTATACTTGAAAATAAGCCCCGAATCGTTTCATTTTTTAAACATAGATATTTGCATTATATTTTCGAGGATCCGACATAGCGGAAACACGATATCTTAAATTTTTCTTGATAAAAAAAATCACAAAGATGCATCAAATTTTCACGAATTTTTCATATGTTGCCATAACGGTGCATTACACTAAGTTAATATTTTAACACATTGTATAAAATTCTATCATTCAGTAACTGACCAAGCAGATTTTTAAAATGTTGTATATTTATCGAGTTATTAAGAAATTTGGCGATGATTCCGCGTCGTCCTTTTTCACCTGGCACATTATGAAAGACGGGCGTGAGTGTGAAGAGAGAAGGACGATGTTTCATTTTTTGCGTTAGTCGCCCTCTTAAGGCTCTACATAAAGTTCACAACCATAGAATATCTGAGGTAATAACTTGTAACTATACGTCTAGCCACTGCCATTCAATGCAATCAGCACAAAACAGAACATTCTGAGTTTAGTGTGGGTGGTCACGTGAGACACGTCATGGTGATAGAGTACCTACCTTATTAACTCGAATACATACTAATATTATGATTGCTAGTCTGTCTGTTATGACTTATAATGACGATTCACAAAGGAAAATATAATATCTCTAAAGTTGTCGTAGTGGAAACGAATTTCTTCATTAACGAAATTGGGAATTTAACTGTGCTAGTGCAAACATACGCGTTTGCAGAAGGCTCAGCAAAAGATCAAAAATTAAGACTAGCAATTTTTTTATAAAATTGGAAAAGAAAAGAGAGGGAAATGAAATCTGCTAATGCTTTTTTAATTTTCGCGTTAAGGGCGACGCCAAACGAGCGTAATTTGTGAGTTGTGAGTCGCAGAATTTCGTTTCGTCAGAATTCTGCTGCATTCAGTTTCATGCAAAAGTCCTATTTAATTCACACGAGCGTAATTTTGTGAGTCATGATTTGTATGAAAAGATATTTACGCGGCAGAAATTCTGCGACTTACAACTCACAAATTACGCTCGTTTGGCTTCACCCTAAGGCTCTTCAAAATCTATTTTTAAGAGCGTATCCTGTCCTATTGCTGCTGATACTTAACTTTTCTTATTTAGGTACATAGGACACTTCAACCACCGAATAAATATTGTACTACAACTAATTTAGTTGCATTTTATTGAAGAGCAATGCTAAGCACAAACCAAGTACTAATGTGCGAAGTGATCACAATAAGCTCCATCAAACTCATAGTTAGGCCGATCAAATGGAATAATTTAGCACCACTAATGGATTCACTATGGAGTTACCTACTTATGAGATTACTGGTTCATGTGATATAAGCGGAATATACGACCAATTTAATAGGCATATTGAGGCATTTGTGGTATCGATTGCAGACTAACACAAAGATGAAAGCAATAATTGTAAAATAACGCTAGACCTTCTAATCATCTAAAGTAACCTTTTACCTTATTTCACGGGTAATTTTTTTCCACGTGCTTGTACTCTATATTTGGTAATCCCCCCATTTTGATTCTAATTTAATTGCGAGTTCCAAGACAAATTTAACATGGGGCATCCCTAATATCATTAGTGGTTGGTTAAATGAATTGCAGTGGTAGGAATGTGGTGGAGAAATCATACTCGCCCTGACTATGTGATCGAAGGCCCTGACGAACTTAATCATAATTTGGATGAAACAAAAAAAGATACTGGCCGACGTAAAACAGTATAATATTTGATCAATGCTTTCCTAATAATATAGTCTTCGCGCTTTAAGGCCCTATAGACCCGAAAATAAGCAGGTCGATGTCTGTCACTACGAATATCGACGTAAAGGACATTAAAATAACATTAATATCAGCGCGCCTTGTATAGTGGCGGTTACGACGCTCGCCACGTACTTGATAGGGCGAAATAGGAGAAAAATCCTTTTTTCTTTGATAATTAAACCAAAATGCAAAATGTAATCACAAATTATTCTTCTTTAAGTTATGAGCTTTTCGTAGATATGATTTTTGAAAGTATAACTATCATAAACTTCATGCAAACTAAGAAAAATATCACAAAATATTCGAATTTAGCCTGCTCTTCGGAGTAATTTTTGATCGAGTGAAGTTTTCAATATTATGTTTCGAACCACAAATTGTCAAAGTGCATTAAGTAAACAACAATTTGTATTTTTTTGGGCATTTAAAAGTCACTATTTGTTTGTTTATTATTGATTCAAAGTCATGTAAAATTGGGTCTATAGGGCCTTAAGCACATTAATTAATGTTTAATTAATGTACTAAAATACATAAAAAAGTTAATGTTTTCCCTACCTAGGCTTTAGGCTCTCGTTACACGTAAGCGTTGAATAAATTAGATCTCAATCATTATAAAGTGGTTAACGATTTATATGCAAAATAGATTGCATATGACAAACCTATAATTAGCACAGGGCAAACCTACGAACCGGTTAGGCCGGAAACGGGCCTTTCTCTCGAAAGTGAAATAACGTATGAGGTATGTTGCAATATGAAGTGATTAGTAAAACTTATTGTTCATTGTCGAATATCAAGAACAGACTTTCATGTGTGAAGGTTTCTATTTGAAAGGCTCTTGCCGTTTATAAGTGTTAACTGTTTAAAGTGTTTTAAATATTTCGACAATTTTAAATCTACAGTAGATCCCGTTAAAGATATCCAGATAAATTCTTAGCACACTTAGTTGGTCTGAACCGATAGAGTCATAACAAATCATGGAATGAAAGGTATACCGTATAGTCAGTAAATTGTATAGTACTAACGATTTTTCTTTCAAGGTTTCCAGATTTTTTTTTAACTAAATTTGTATTTTTTCTGACTTCCGTATCTACGTCTAACAGTATATTTTTACTATTTATATCAATCTAATATTTGCATATCCTTTGTTGCCGGAAGCATTGACACTTCGCGACTGAATGAGTCAGGGGTCATCGAACCCGGCTAGTATATAGGCAACCGTGTTGCAACCTACGTATTCAAATACGCCAATAACTTTCCTATTGAAACTAAATCGTCTAGTCACGACGCAGATTTGATACGTGGTTATGTCATTATGTGTATCATTTGGCGATTGTTATCTCGAAGAAAAAGATAGAGATATTGGGGCAGAAAGAGCAAACGATTGCCTATTATAATTTCAATAAACGAAGAACAGTTCTTATTTTAAATACATTCTTAAGCCTTATAATTTTGACCTTCACCAGTTTTGGATACTAGACTGCGTTTTTCAATTAGCAATATAATTTTAGTTATTCATTAATATACAATGTAGCCTTCGGCAGTTATTAATCTGTAGATCAATAAACCTCAATATTAATACTATTGTTAGAAATTTCAATTACCCATTGAGTAAGATCAATTGAGAAGCTAACGTTACTAACATCGAGAAAGTTAGGCGTAGCCTGAAGGCATGGAATACTTTGGTACGAGGTACGAGTCCCACAAAAGGACTATTACATTCACTGCGAATCAGTGCGGTCAGACTTTTTCGTAACTTTATTGTAGCAATAAATAATAAAATTTGTAAGCGATTACTTAGCCTTTAGCAATGGAAGAACTGGAAACTATATTAGATTTTCAATTAACTTACATTAACATTTTGATAATTGAGGTTTTTACGAAACAGTGTTTTAATGACTAGCTTTGATGCACCATAAGAGCCCGTTTTCTGATTTTATTCAGCCCGCGTGTTTTCCCAAACGCTACTACAGCAGAAAACGCGCACGTCTAAATGCGCAGTTAGCAGTAACCAAAACTATGATGTTGCAAGTCAAACACATGGCGTTTGTTTTTTGACAAAAATGCTGTTTGTTCATTACACAAAACAGTTCTTTGCAATGAAAATGCTCGTGATGTAGGTTGAAAATACGAGGTACTAGAGCCAAAGCGCAAAAGAAATTCAGAGAAACTATTAAAGCGATCGTTAACCGTCGTGTAAACGATCAATCAAGCGAACACGTAGGTAATTGTACAGATAGTAGAGAAATTTATAGGAAAAGAACCGTTATATTAGTCGGTTGTTGTAACAAACTAACAAAACTGCGAGAATGGGTCTTTTAAAAAATAATTTTCCATCTTAGATATTACTAAAACGAATTTTCAATTTTGTTAGTCTCGCTAAAATCGAGAACGGTAGAGCCGATTTAGTGAATTTTAGTGTTGAAACGTTCGTGCTCACCATAGAAACTTTCCCTGGACTTGCCAGGGAAGGTTTCTACGGTGAGCAAAGGGAATTAAGTGATACGAAGTTAACGGGTAATCTAGTAAGAGATTATTTTGTTCATGGATATTAACTTGCTTTTTCCACGGCTTTACCTGCCTAACATTTTTAATTTTTCCTGATGAACATATTTAATCCATCCCTTAAGCGCGAAATTTAAAAAAAAATGGGGTTCAACTGTATAAGACAACACACAATCTGCGAAACTTTAACGGTCTTACCACAAAAGATTAAACATCTATTGAACAGTTGTTTTGAGACCATTATTATATACAGAATTTTTCTCTAATCAACTGTTCAACGGGTGTTTAAATCTTTTGTAGTTTATAGTGAGTTTGTGTATTTTCAATAAACTTTTCATGTTACATATTTTAATAATATTAATGCTTTTAACACATACTAGTGTCATGGGTAAATGTATAAAAGTTGACAGTGCCACAAAGTGTTGTACGTATTTCACATAAAAACGACTCCAAATATGTTCTGTTCGGTTGTATAAGCTTTTCTCTGCTGACTATACCGAGTATGAGAACTGGCCGGCTTGATAAACAAAGGCGTCTCTGTAATTCGATAGACGTAATTAAGATTCTCTGCGGCGAACGGTGAGCAAACGGAACACATGTTCATCTAGATTTGTATGTGTAATGTATGTATGTATGTATGTATGTGGAGTATGTGGTAGAGCTTCGTTACTAGATGTAGCCCGTAGGCCGTAACTTCTATTGTTGGTATCTCGTATGTACCAATGTTGCCTGCAAAGTGCAAACTATTTTGTGTATATTTTTTTTATCACGTAGTAGTGAGTTCCTTTACTTTGAATTAGTATCTCTTTGATTACTTTAATGATTACTTAACTTTAATGCATTGAAGAGTGTAATAGAAAATGTGTGAAGTTTATATCAACATCTTCACTAAATGAAAGTCAAGTAAATTATTATGGACCTGTTTCATCACTTCCTGATAAGTGCCGGATAGGCTATCCAGTATCCACCACTTAACTTGACAGATGGAGTATGGAGAATCTGTCAAATAAGTTGTGGGTAGCCTATCCGGTACTTTATCAGGATTCAGGAAAAGGTGAACAGGCCCTAAATATCTCAAAGTGCGATCGTTATGTTGACACTATTATTTATTTTTTCTTTATTGTGAACATTATAGGAACTATTAGGAAACGTTTAGACGAAAGTAGTTTGCACAATATAGACGTATAGCTCTACCATGAGCACAGAATATAATATATTAGTAGTGCCATAAGTTATAAGCTATAGTTTTTATCGATACTCGATACCGACTGCGTAAATTTTTAGTATGGCAAATACCTCTAGCGGTCAAAATCGCCTTTATACTAAAAAAATATGTAGTCGCCAGTCTAGTCTGTATCAAGTATCGATAAATACTATAGCTTTTAACTCATGGTAGAGCTACAGAAAATGTTGATACGAAACGGAAAAATAATTTGCCCCGTCCAGTAAAAGCCTAAGGCTCTTAGTTTCAGATTGCGCGGGAAATCCACACGAAATCCATTAGCCGTTTTATGGCCTGGGGCCGAATAGTCTAAACGTAATAGACCTAATACGAATTCATTAGCTTTTAATTGCTTACACGCGTCAAATATATGCATGGTGCGGTTTTATGTGACTAAAATTATTTATGTTAGATCGTCTATCTATTTAAGAGTCGCTCAACCACTAAGGGTCAATCAGACCGCAACGCGACGAGGCGAGGCGAGGCGCGACGCGGCATAAATTTGTATGAATTTGACAGATTTCAATTGCGTGAGACGTCTTGCAAATCTGTCAAATCCATATAAATTTAGAAATGTATATTATACGCGTCGCGTTGCGGTCTGAATCAACCCTTAGCCGAAGAGGTCGTCAGAATGTAATGACGCAATGATTTACGTTTTTTACAACAATCCCCTGGAAAGATTTTCTACAACACACTCCGAAATATTATTGGTCATACGATCACATTCTATAGAGCCTCTACACTCTACAGTGTATTTATCTCTAGAAGGTAGCATGGGGCAACTCGCAATATAGTATGGACATGGGCCTAGCGTAACGTATATGGACATAGGCATTCGGTATTATCAAAGCCTTTCGCAAGTAATTAGGGACATACATCTTTGGAGAATAATGATGATTGCAATATTTCATTGCATCTAATGTTACGACATCGCAGCTATTTTTTAACAACGCTACGCTAGCTTTTTTATTTTTGAGATGCACTTCAAACTAGGCTTACGATTTTTTTTCCAAATAAATTACCTTTGCAGATATGTAATAACTAATAACTAATAAACATACTATACTTCAACCTAATAAAAAATGGACAGTTACAAATTACAATGAATAAGCAGGTAGTTTCGTAAATAATATTTAAGACAATAACTTGAAAACCCTGATACACTAACTAATGTTTAATTTCTCGTCATCCATTCTGAACATTCAACAGTAGATTAAATTAGCTAAAAATTAGCATCATTAGCAAATGGGTGCACTGCATATTTTAGGGTTGTCAGATGCCAACCTTAGAATTTCACACAATTTTTTTATCGAATCGAAAAAAAAGCAAAAGCAAGTCTTTGTCGATGATATGCAGGGCTACATAATATCTGTTAAATTTTTAACTCCAATTCTTTGGTGTTTTCTTGAGGAAAATTTGGCAGTTGGCAACCCTATGGCAATAGGTAGATACCGGAAGACTTCGGAAGAGGCCATTAGCATATTGCACTTTGGGTGATGCATGGCCCCGCTTTGTGTGCACTACGTGATATTTCCTCTGGAGCGCTTAATTAGAAACAGTAAATTACAATAATGGTGAGGTTGTTATAGAAAGATTGATGGTACAATACAACAGGAGAAAACCCATATTCCATAATAATATTATATGCGGAAGTTTGTCTGCCTGTTATCTAACGTCTCCACTCTTCTGAATCGTACAAAACGTCCGCGAATGCGTAAAATCAAAAGGGCATTACCGTAGGTACCGAACGTTTTATCGTAGAAGCTGGCGTCCAAGATAACGTGACGTTCGGAATTATATAAAAGCGTACATAATATATTATGTGCGTATTAGGGAGTATAACTTACTGTCCTAGCTACGTCGTGCTGGGGATCTACTCTCCCCCTCTCTTAGGGGGGTATTACATTTATATTGGATCATAATATGATCCTATAAATGATCCAATATAAAATTATCATTTTTATTGGATCCTATATATTATATAGGATCCAATAAAAATGATAATTTGATCATATCTGTATATTACATTATCATTTATCATTGATCCTATTTTACGTCATATTATGTGGTTTCAATAGCCAATGGGGAGCGCTAACGCTGACAGGTATTGACATCAGTGTTACTAGATCTCAGAGAATTCGATTTGTCAAAAGTCATCGTCATTTTTAACATGGCTTGTTTTATGTTATTTCAGCAAGATTATTCAAGTATATAATTAGAAAAATAATTACATTACATTATTTGAAACATATTAACGAACAAGGAATTAAAAACTCTTTTTTATATTAAATAACTGGCAACACCAATTTCTATGACCGTATTGGATCCAATCTCGCAAACGTCAAAAATCTATGATCAAGGAAGAAATTAATCATTTATCTATATTTATAGCGCGCCATCGTGATGTCACCGTCCATAAACCCTTATCTCTAGTACAACTTGTTTGCCCCACCACTATTTGCGCATATATAAGAGGCGTCCGCACCTCAGTAAGTCAGTCGCTCGCTAGACGGCTCCGAGTATGATAGCTCCCGTAGTCTGCTCAGAGTCCAGTGCTTTGCTTGATCGATGCCACGCGTCATTAAGTAAATGCTAGCTAGGAGGGATAAAGGTTTGCGATGCCACGCGTCCTGCCTGCAATCCCATAGTAGGGTTCCGCATGAATGTCTACAGTCCATATTAAATAGTAAAGTATGTACATGTGTTAACCTGAAATAAACTAAGTTGAGAAGATATTGCGAGTATTATTCCATGTGCCAACCCTACATATTACATTATCCAATATAAATGACTCAATGATATATGATCCATATAAATGAATACCCCCCTTACGAATTTTCGATCTGGTCACGACTCCTATCGCGAGGCCTAGTGGCCTAGTGGTTTAGAGTGTGGCTCTTGACTCGGAGGTCGTGGGTTCGATTCCCGCGTTGGAAACATGTTATTTCCAAGTTTGGTTAGGACGATGCAGGCTGATCACCTGATTATCTGACAAGTAAGATGATACATGCGTCGGATGGACATGTAAAATGTCGGTCCTGCGCCTGATCTCTCGCTAGTCGTGTCGGTCTTCCGTCCCACTGGGTTATGAGAGTGAAAGGAACAGAAAGTGCTCTTGTGTACTGCGCACACACTTGGGCACTATAAAATTAGTTCTGCCGCCTGCGTAATAGGCCTGGTTTCAATGAAACTGACCACCGTCACCGAAACCGGTGTGGGGAGTTTTATTATTATTTTTTACCCGATCCAAAGTATACAACGACGCTAAGAAAAATTTTCGCTTTAAAAATATACGCCAGCTCAGATCGACGTTCCTAGGAAAATCATCCGGACTTTTCTTGGAGTAAAATGTGAAACAAAATCAGATTCTTGTTTGAATATCCCCATACATAGAAAATTGACAATAAAGTACGTTAAAAATATTTCACATGGTTGACCGCAATTCGTCGCACACTCAGGACAAAAATAGAAAATGAACCGCGATAAAAGTCACAAAAGTAGTTTATTGCATGCATGAGATACGACATTAGTTTCTAGGTTAAGTACGTACGTAAGTAGGTACAACATAATCCGTTACAATTGAACTAGAAAAATCTAGGTAAATTATATAAAATCGCGTAACGAAATGGAAACGACTCGTACGAGTACAATTGCATTATCTACATTTCTATAAATTACGTAACATTAATTAGCCTTAATGCACTTTCAAAAATCGATAATTGTCATACCGAATCGATTATTCGATTATTTCCGATTATGCTATAATGGCGGGTCGCGGTAATAGCGGAAGTCGGAAGTGACGTAGCGGAAGTGACGTCACGGGAACGCGCTGTCAGCCGAAGTTCCTGATTGTAACAAAGGATATGCACATTGCACATAATATCAAGCTTATTTTATTTTGAACAATAGTACTATACTATCTATATATTATAAATGCTAAAGTATGTCTGTCTGTCTGTTACCCCTTCACGCCCAAACCGCTGAACCGATTTTGCTGTTTGGTATGGAGATACTTTAAGTCCGGTGAAAGGACATAGGATACTTTTTATCACGGAAAAATGTACAGTTCCTGTGCGAAAAACGAATTTTGGCGCAACGGAGTTGCGGGCGTCATCTAGTATGTAATTTATATTTTGTTAGGGGGCGTCCACAAATTAAGTGAGGCGCTTTTTTGAATTTTTTGAGCCCCCTACCATGGTGAGATTTCGTGAGATTTTATACAACAAATCTCACGTGAGATTTTGAAAATGTGGGTTTCCTACGTAAACGTTTGGTTTGTCTGTCAGTAGATTTTCTTTCGAACGAATTTGTGAATCTTAATTGTATAACGATTACGCTTACGATTGAATCATACGTACGCAATTATACGTAGTAAGCATACGTACAATCTGGATGAAATGGACCAAAATAGAATGATCTTAATTGTATAATTTCCTTGAGAAAAAATTACGTGATATTTGCCGAGACCCCCCTCTCCTCAACGTGAGATTAGATGAGATTTGACTCGACCCTCTCCCGCCCCTAAGCATCTCACGTAATTTGTGGACGCCCCCTTATCGATCCGTCCAAGCAACCTTCCGGCTATTCTAATCGATAAGTCTAATAAGAACCAACACCAATGTTTTTTTTTTTAATTTCTCAGGCGTATTTGAGGAAGTTTATCTACCAATTTACGTGTATGTGACATTTAAGTAAGTTTTATGGGTATTTATAGCAATTTACACCGTCAACTTCTCATAAACGCAGTAAAACCGGCCATGAATACCTTATCACGGTTTTTTGTGTAAACAAACACTGTGACACTAAAGTTTTGGACATTAGTATGTATCGCTGGTAAAACAGACGTTTTATTACGCTAAACAGCATCTCAAATTTTAGTGTTTTACTTAAAAATTTTGTGATAAAAATGTTTGTAAATCCCTCTTAGAGATATTCATGGTAATAAATGAATTCTACTCAGAATATAAATATACATTTAGGTAACAAATAGCAATATATTTTATCCTGCCAGGACCAGACGAGGATTTTGCTATACTTGATAAAAATATTTCCTAAATTACATCATTAAGCATTACTTATGTGGGTGATACGTATACATTGCTAATTAGTAATTACATTAAAGTAGCAATCGTCTTTTAAATTTTAAAACAGTCCACTTTCTATCATGTTTATGTATGTGATTCTAATGAATATTGATATCAAGGGGGCAATTTCTTAACTTTCCAAACACATGAATTTCATGGCTTATGGCCATAATTGTGACTTTTAAGTTTTAACTCTTTGTGTTTTTTAAGAAAATATGAAATTAAAATTATAATAAACCGCCCATTTTATGTTAAATATAAAAGTTAAAAATAATATTATAATCAGGTTGGAGACTTGCTATGTTAGTTTACATAAATAATTACATACACAATATCCTTCGATCGGAGATTCTCAGAAAATATGCCATTGTATTCTATTGTTGTCGCGATCACCGGTGCTCGTACGGGACTTGACAATCGAGCAGATATTATGTCTTACTTAGTAGTTAAGGTGCATTTGCAGCATTTATAAATGGAAGGTATTGTAGCGAAACAATGAAATTCTTAGAAAACATGGCAATATAATTCATAGAATTTTAAAACTAGAATCGATAAGATTACGTTTCATGAATAAACAAGTAGCCTTGAAGACTCCGGCCACACAATCGATAACAAACTACTTTGTGCCGACGAAGTTTTGGTGTATTAATGTATAATGTTCGTGTTTTAATCACTATGTTTAGTTTAATATAAATTTGCAGTCAGAAGCAGGAATTAAAGATTCAGGACAATACTAATATTATAAATGCGAAAGTGTGTCTGTGTGCCTGTCTGTTACCTCTTCACGCCTAAACCGCTGAACCGATCAAGTCCTGGGAAAGCAGTTAGGACATAAAGATATTTTTATTCCGGAAAAATGTACGGTTCCCGCGCTATAAACGAATGTTCAACAGAGTTGCGGGTGTCGTACTGTCATCTAGATATAATATTGTATATTATACAAATAAAATAGATAACTTTTGTACGAACCCTACTTGAGTCGATGTTACAAAGGTACCTTCGAGGAAATTGATTCCTATGCATTTGAGAGACCAACGTCATTTGGTCGATCATGTCAACTCAATGTTGTGATCTGTCGGCTGGGTTTGACGTAACGCAACCAAACTACGTAGGTCTCCGATCTGCATAGGAATCAACTTCCTTGATAGTACAAATAAAAAAAGGGAAGAGACCTAATGGCAGACACTATAAGGAAACATGAAACATTTGAATGTTATAAAATATATATTTATGAATATAAAGGATTGATAACTTCTTCCATGTCTTCAGTAACTCTTACAAAATAAAACTATTATAATTATTCTCTGACAAATCAATTAAAAAATATATTATTGGTCTTTTTGTAAACTTAGTCATAAGTACTAATAGATGACATCACAAAAAACGAACATCACTAATAGTAGACACCAATATGAACTAATAGTTGACATAGAACTTTACATTACATTTTACATTTTTCCTATTATTAGGTCTTTATTTGCCATTTTTCAAAAGATTTCATTTACTTCATCATAGTAACTACATGCATCAGAAATATTATCCACGTTGTCTCCAGATTCTATTCATTCTTTCATGCTGAAACTATCTTTCCTTTTATTTTTCATATTTTTAAAGTGAAAACTTCTTTAGAACACGATGATTAAAAACTGTGAAACTCGCGTCAGATCCTCGTGCTGATCGAAAAACCTTGGAAAAACCGTAAGACGGTTGGAGGTGGAGAGTAGTGTTTTGTGTCGAACTCGAACTCGAGCTCGAATTCGAACTTGAACTCGAACTCGAATTGATTGTAAGGGTTTTGATGAATTAAAAAAATCGATTTTTTAATAATCGATTTTCATAAAAATGGGTTAAAAATTTAATCGATTGTAAGGGTTTCAATTAATTAAAAAAATCGATTTTGTTGTAGTGACTAGTGTACATAGCTAATGTCTTTTATAAAAACCTTTTTTATACTATTTTGTACGATTCTATAATTTATGATTTTTTGACTTGTTTACCTTTTGATAGATTTTGTCATTATATTAAAATAATAAAACTTGAACATCGAGTGCGTGATTTTCTTAATTTCTCCTTCGCACCTTCCAAACTAGAAAGCTGAGCAAGCGATTCACCTCGCATCGACGCGAGGACCTTGCCCACTTCATTGGTGACCCTCGACAGAACACGCCTTCTTCATCATCATCACTCCCCGCCCCTCCGCACCGCGCCAGCCAGCATCGCCACATGGGGTACATCGTCCACTAGCCGCAACGTACCGCGGCCTGGGCGACTCCGCATCGGCATCATCGGGCTTTCTCACTACACCGACCGGTCAGCAAGCAGAGCACATCTCTCCTGGTCAGCACGTAGCATCGGCCCCGCACGGCAGCTTATCCGACTCACTGGATCCCGTGCAGCAGCTTACAGTTCCGACTCACTGGGACTCACTGCAACAGTTCCGACTCACTGGAACTCACTGGCACCGGCGACTCAAGCGACAAGACTTCAAGATTCGACCTCCGGTCTTCGGGGGGGAGTGATGTGGCGGTACCCACAATTCGCCTAACATTCCTGCATCCGTTCATGACGTTCGGACTTCGAAATGCCGGGCAGACGTTCCAGCGGTTCGTGGACGAAATGGTCCGGGGTCTGGATTTTACGTATGCATATTTGGACGATTTTCTGGTCTTCTCGAAAGACCAGAAGACCCACGAACTCCACCTTCGCCAACTCTTCGCCAGACTTAGGGACTACGGTATGGTCATCAACAGCTCGAAGTGCGTGTTTGGCGTGCCAGAGATTGACTTTTTGGGCTACCATATCTCAGCCGAAGGCACAAGACCACTGCCATCCAAGGTCGAGGCAGTAAAAAATTTTCCTGTGCCCAAAACGGTCAGAGAGCTACGCAGGTTCCTCGGTATGCTCAACTTTTACCGTAGGTTCATCCCTGGGGCAGCAAATTTTCAAGTACCCTTAAACAATCTTTTAGTTGGGTCAGTTAAGGGTTCACATCCAGTAAATTTTACCCCCCAGGAGTTCGAGGCATTTCAGAAATGCAAGGACAGCCTTTGTCTAGCAGCATTATTAGCACATCCTGATTGCAGCGCTAAGTTGGCGTTGGTCACGGATGCTTCTGACAAGGCTATCGGCTCAGTGCTGCAGCAGCTTAACGCAGGTTCATGGGAGCCTCTTGCATTCTTTTCGCGCAAATTGAATCCAGCGGAAATGAAGTACTCCCCATACGACCGCGAGCTGCTCGCCATTTATCAGAGCGTTAGGCATTTTCGGCACATGTTAGAGGCTCGTAATTTTGTTATTTACACAGACCACAAGCCCCTAACTTTTGCCTTTAGCTCTCGCAAAAAGGATTGCTCTCCACGGCAGTTCCGTCACCTGGATTTTATAGCCCAGTTTACAACGGATATCCGTCACATATCCGGAAAGGATAATGTGGTGGCGGATACTCTTTCGCGCGTGGAGGAGATATCACAACCCGTGCCTGCTGAAAGAATCGCAGCAGCTCAGGTTGATGACCAAGAGCTAGAGCATCTTCTAGAAGGTTCTACCTCATTACGCCTACAGCCTTTTCAGGTACCAGGCTCACGTAGCCAGCTGTATTGCGACACTAGCAGCACTACGCCGAGACCTTATGTGCCTAAAGAATTGCGCAAGGCAATATTTAATAGCCTGCATTCCCTGAGTCACCCAGGGGCTAAGGCTTCTGTTAGGCTAGTAACCGAACGATATGTCTGGCCTAGCATTAGAAAGGATTGTCGCGAGTGGGTTCGGTCTTGTGTAGCTTGCCAGCGATCGAAGATCACCAGACATGTGCATTCTCCTGTGGGTGATTTTAAGTTACCCTCATCGAGATTTGCATTTGTCCATATCGATCTCGTGAGTCCTTTGCCGCTGTGCCAAGGTTTCCGTTATTGCCTCACTGCCGTTGACCGCTTTACGCGATGGCCTGAGGCAATACCGCTAGCCGACATAACCGCGGAAACAGTGGCAAAGGCCCTACTGAGTGGTTGGATCGCTCGATTCGGCTGCCCATCTACTATCGTCACCGATAGAGGTAGGCAGTTCGAATCAGCGTTATTCAAGTGCTTGTCTTCGATCGCTGGCTTCCAACACCGCAGAACCACCGCATACCATCCTGCCAGTAATGGACTGGTGGAGAGATTCCACCGTCAACTAAAAGCTGCGATAATATGCCATGCCAATGACAGTTGGGTAGAATCTCTCCCACTAGTACTGTTAGGCATCCGCAGTTCCTTCAAAGAGGATGCTCAGGCTTCAGCAGCCGAACTGGTGTACGGTCAACCGATACGGCTTCCTGGTGAGTTCTTTGACCCTCAGCCAGATGAGACCGCCGATATGACGGAGTACCTGTCAAAACTTAGAAGTATCGTCAGGAAACTCCGCCCATCGCCAGCAGCTAGGCATAACAGCTGCAGCTTCAAAACTTTCATTCATAAGGATTTATCTTCCTCAACTCATATTTTCTTGAGGGACTGTACTGGCGGTGGGTTAAAGCCAGCATACTCTGGCCCGCATAAGATTGTGGAAAGAGGGGACAAAGTTTTCAAAATTTTAGTAAATGGTAAGCAGGTTACCGTATCAATTGACCGGATCAAGCCGGCCTTCATGTTATGTGACCCTAACAACACTCAGTCCACATCTAACACTAACATGCGTCAAAGCTCACTACAGCCACTACTTAACAGTAACACCCGTCACAACACTCCAAATGCGGATAGCCATGATTTGCCTTCTGCTGATGAGAATATCGTCAAAAGGACGAGGTCAGGCCGTCGTGTCAAATTTACTGACTATTATCGCCCTTGACGGTCTCTGGAGGGGGGTGATGTAGTGACTAGTGTACATAGCTAATGTCTTTTATAAAAACCTTTTTTATACTATTTTGTACGATTCTATAATTTATGATTTTTTGACTTGTTTACCTTTTGATAGATTTTGTCATTATATTAAAATAATAAAACTTGAACATCGAGTGCGTGATTTTCTTAATTTCTCCTTCGCACCTTCCAAACTAGAAAGCTGAGCAAGCGATTCACCTCGCATCGACGCGAGGACCTTGCCCACTTCATTGTAATAATCGATTTTCATAAAAATGGGTTAAAAATTTAATCGATTGTAAGGGTTTCGATTAATTAAAAAAATCGATTTTTTAATAATCAATTTTCATAAAAATGGGTCAAAAATTAAATCGATTGTAGGAGTTTCGATTAATTTAAAAAATCGATTTTTTTGAAATCGATTTTCATAAAAAATGGGTTAAACACTTAATCGATCGTAAGGGTTTCGATTAATTAAAAAAATCGATTTTTTATAATCGATTTTCATAAAAAATGGATTAAAAAATTGCACAACGTTAATAATCAAGTTTTCGCTTCTGCCGGCAGTCCCGGAGTGCAACCCGTCTTTTTTTTGCTAGCAAATTTATTTTCAGTCTTTAGTCTCCATGCTTCTTTTGCCTCTTCTTTTTTCTTCTTTCTTTTCTCAGCTCCCTTTTTCTTTTTTTACTGCTAAAAAACTAAAGCAATCGATCTTTAGATCAGTACAAGGTCTAATATTAGACACCATGTCCATTTTTAGGTGCAGTAGTTCTAAGTTCTTAGATTGTTAATAGAATTATATTTTCAGAGAATAGTGATGATTTTTGCAGTAGAATAAAGTACAAAATAACTTTAGTATGTATTGCTAAACTCAAAGATGAGATTCATGTCATCTATTAGGTTTTTTTCATTTTCAAGAACTAATAGTAGACACCCTTTATATTGTTAGGGAAAATTGATAAAAAATCTTAAATAAACATTAATTAGTGTATACAACATGACCATTAATCCAGTGAAATCAATAGAAATTACAAAAAATCAAATAAATGTATTCAAAACTTACGTGCAAAATTTCGCCTTCCTTAAACTATTTGCTAAGAAATTGACGCGGTCATATTATTTACGAAAACTGATCCCATTTTAAAATTTTGTTCCCGACGGCGTCTCTAATATATTTTTTCAATTCAACGGATAGCTTGAGAAGCTTATAAAATTTACAGTGGTGAGAAATAATTAGAGTAATTCTTATTTTTATGGTATTTTTGTCTTAAGTGTCATCTATTAGTTCAGTGTCTACCTTTAGGTACTTTCCCGTATTATATTATATTGACAAGTACAACGCAACTTTTTTTTTTGATTAGGTACTTACTAGCAATTTTCTAACGAATAATTTAACAGACTTAATTATATCGCCAGGCTGAGGATTCGTCTTCTTATTTCCACTAGCTTGAACTGTATTCCAATGTCAATGTCCGTTCCATGATAACTCAAGTACTCATACTCAGTACATCTCGAAATATTTTCATAACCTCCGGCTCGAATGCCATGGCGTTCCGAACACGCAACCAACGAATTCCAAACTTGAATTTGAATTTTCGTATTCTCGTTCCACGGTACAAGATAGAACCATTACTGTTATTATGTGTTTTGAGCAATTTTGAGGCTAATGTTTACTAACATGGCTACTATTTGAGTAAATTATAGGCAATTTATATTTGAGTAGGTAGTAATCATCAGAAACTGATAAATATTTCCACATATTGTCACTGTGCATTTTTATTCAACGGGCCTTAGACTAGCCACTTAGATAAATTATTATGGAAACCAAAATTTTCTGTGCATGATTAAAAAACACTAGATTTAAATTCACGTGTTCATTTACAAATAGCAATTGCTTCTTCTGACAACTATTCTATGAGATTTGTTTTTTTTATGTCTCTTACGACTGTAAAAAGGCATTCAGCCAAGGGTTTCTACCTCGTGACTCGTACTCCGTGACTCTCCGTTTAGTAATAACCCGCACCATTTCACTCCGCACTCTCGGTGGCGTAGCTAATAAAATTACAAGATGGGCAGTGTCCAGGGCCCCCGAGCTCAAGGTGCCCCTCAATAATAATCTGAAAATTGTATTCTAGATGTTAATTAGCAAAAAGTCAACTGGCACGGGACGTTAAACTTCCACATAGGCCTCTGATGAGGGCCCTGTCCACACAAAAATTTCGTACGTCTAGCTAGTTTCTTACGGCTTCGCTTACGGCTATGTTTAGGGATCTACTTTATTTTTTCCCAGGGTCCTAACTCCGAGCTTCTAAGTGACCTAGCTACGCCACTGCGCACTCCGCACAATTTAATCGTAATTGCATAAAATCTTTTGTTGGAACTCTCTCGATCCGCGGTGGGGCCCAGTGCCGCCATTTCCTGGAAAAAATTGGTTCCCATTGATGTAATAATCCGATTCGACCCACAAGCCTTTTACGATTGATCGCTTCGGATTCTTGCTGTTATGCAAATCTTTCTTTTGTTACATTACGCGTTATTTTATTAGCTTACCGTATGCTTTCTTAGAAGCTGTACGTAGCTGATTTGTAGCAAAATCTAGGTATTTTAGCTATGCCATATCAAAAACTATGCAGCAGTAATGTTCATTGTATTGAAGATTATTTAATTCGCTGTTCATTGTATTGAAGATTATTTAATTCGCAATTACTCCAATTCACAATCAGGTTCAAAAATCGAAATTTTCAATAACCAAATAGAAATCAAAACTGTCCAACGTCCAATTAAATCTCCGAAAGGGATTGCATGCGAAGAGTGCGTAATTTAAGACCAAACGAAATGTTGAAATATTATAAAAGTGAACTCCGATACGCGAAGTTCTCAGGAACACAAGCGACGCCGTAAGTTCTTGATTACGTTTTCGCGTGATCCAACCGCACGACGACGGTAATGTGCTCATGTCGAAAAGGTATTCATATGTCTCGCCGCAGCCCTACAATTTGTGATCGATTGGCGGGGCCGCAATATACTTAAATAAATACACATGCATTGCTCGTTCACGACGGCTTGCATCGTTCGGTCGCGGTCACACCGCTCGATGTATGTCGTGCATAGAGTAATTCCCATTTAAAATAAATACACTCATGCATTGCCCGTTCACGACGGCTCGCATAGTTTGGTGGCGGTCAAAACACTCGATGTACAACGTGTATTGTGTAATTCCCGCGCCGGTCTAGCTCGAATGCCGAGGGAAACCTCACGGTAGGTCATGACTCACGTATTTCCAACACGCGACTAAACTAGCAATTCACGTAGCATTCACTCATAAAATGTAATTTGAAGCCGAGCCACATATAAATGGAGAGGGACAAAAAGACGTAATATCACACCTACATGTGTAAACAAAATATGTAATGAATACCATACCAATATTAAAAATGCAAAAGTGTCTAACTGTCTGTTTGTTACCTTTTACGCTTAAACCACTAAACCGATTTTGATGGAATTTGGTATGGATATAGTTTGAGTCCCAGGAAAGGACATAGGAGACTTTTTATTCCGGGAAAATGTATGGTTCCCGGGCGATAAACTAATTTCTGCGCAACAGAATTGACGCTCCATTTAGTAAAAGATAACAATCAAAGTACTTGTTAAATTAAGGATATATTATCCTAAATAACCTTTAAATGTTGTAATAAAAACATTGAAATTAAAACAAAAAGTGTATCCTCTTCCTCGTGTTACATTATAAAATCAAGGTTCACCCAGATAGAATGCGGATTTCAATAATTAATGCATCAGAACATGTTAATCAATAAATCAATGTTTTTTCGAGGGAATTCAGATTCATTCCAAGAGTATCAAAACACACATTTACAGTGACATCTAAGACACCCTAAATTATGAGAATTTGTATAAGAAAGGTGTCCTATCTTATCTTTGTTATTAAAAATATACTTAGTAATTTAATGGCTATTGATTTGCCAGTCATTGATTTGAATATTTCAAATACATCAATTTGTGTGATATTGCATATTAAAATAGAAAAGTTGCCAGGCTTACTAAAACATAATTTCAATATTACCTAATTAGGCAAGAACATAAAACTAAAAAAGGTTTTACGCAAGCAATTTACCTCAATGTTGTAATTTACATTACTAATCTATGTATTTACATTACACATGTCGACAGTCGCTGTATTGACACAACATTGATAGGCCTTAGAAAAAACGCAGGTGCACCATGGCACGTACCATTTGGGAACTTCTGTTATAAAGGTGACTAGAAACACCACTTTTTGCTGTACAACAGGCGCTTTAAACAGCTGTTTACGCCTCCAGTGATCGTCGAACGTTCAGTGAAGAAAATGTTTACGTAGGAGAGCCTACAGGTGATAAAGGAATTTTACTTCGTAGAACAGATACTTATTTGCATACTCGAAGAAATTTGCTTTACAACAGAAATATCACGAGAATTGTAAACACGATTGTCACGATCGCTTAGACACCGTTATCGTATTAAAACATAACCTATAAACGTAAATTTCGAGACAACTACGATAAGGGAAAATTATAATCCAAAGAATGGGATACCTTATCAGTAATTTTGTAAGAGCCATGTTGTAAAACTTACATGACCTTATTAACTTTATGCGACCACTTCGAAACTAGTTTGATAAAGGCACATACACATTTACGTAACTTGACCTCAAAACGAGGCCCTAACAGTTTCCGTTCTCACTAATACTGATTGAGGAGAATCTAACGCTGAACTAGTGTTTACTTACAATTTACAAATCCACTCAAGCCTTTCCACTAGCTTATTATTCTTGTAAATGGGTCGCGAACGGAGCCGGTTTCTTATTTGTTAATTACTTATCATAGCATTCGTTCATTGCCGTGTTTTCATTTAATCTACTTACTTCCAGGATAAATGTTTGTACTTTACTTTTCTTTTGCTTTGCTTTGATTTATTGATAGATGATTCGAGGAATACGGTGCGTTGCTGTTCTCATAATTTTCTATTGTTTATACACCTAAAATAAAATTATATAATCTTCTATGGGTTGTGAGAGAACAATTCCCGAAGTACTCTTAGCCCTTGTGAAATCGAGATATCATCAACAATGCCTTTGCCACGATTAATCGTTACAATCAAAGTACTTAACCAAGTGTGAGAAGACTAGTTGTGTTTTTTGCGAATTAATCGAATTCGAAGGTTAAATAGCTATCTTGACTTAATTGCTTTAAAACGATTTCATTAACTCTGACAACTATAACTATCTTATCTTCGCATTAACTTTATAGGGCATTTAAGATTTTCTGATTTGTGTTATTTACGTTTTGTTTGGCTAAGTCATTTATACCTAAAATGGTGCTTTTAACAATTTACAAGATAATCAGAAGATTATGACCAGAAGGTCATCAGCATTTATTCAATGTTTATATTCAATGTCAATCTATTCTAAAACAGAATTTACGATTATACTATTTAACATTTATTAATTGCTTAACTATAATAATGTTAATACTCCATTGTTTAATTAAATATTTTCTACCTTCGAAGTCTCAGTGACTGCATAGACTATAGAGATTGTCAAGGTAAATTATGTACTTTGATAGAAGGTCGATACCAAACACTTAAGAGTGAATAACTTTTGTTTCTCTCTACCTATGTAAAGCCTTTCATTTCAAAGCAAATATAAAGATTACATTTACACAATAAATATAAAGTTACCTTAAAAAGTAAATAAGAAAGATGATAGTGATGATGATAATCATAACGAAAAAGAAATTGATGCAACTCGAAACGGATTGCATCCAAGCCATGATTTAAAGCATTATACAATGTAAGAGACGCGCAATCGTTTAGTTCTTATAGAAGTTTTGAATGATCATTGTAATTATAAATGATAAATACACCGACGGACTGCTTAAGACTACCGAGAAGATCTAATTCCAAAGCTAAGTAATTGCTTCTCTTAACACAAAAACAAGTATTTCCAATACATTTAAACAGCCTTCGCGGATGTATTGATCAGTTTTTGTTCTACACCATCTAGTTCTAAACCAGTAGCTCTGTAAATGGTGCTTTTAATTTACTGCATTGATCTACTAATCCTCCAATATCTATCTCGCTTCAAGCTGTATTTTATGAAAATAATTTGCATAGCCGGGAATTTAGATTAATATAAATCTGTTATAAATTAGAAACGGCATAATAAATTAGAATTAGCTCTAGACGGACTAGTTAATAATTTACAATTAAAAGGTAAAGGATTTATTCAATATGAAATATTCTCCGTTACAGACAATGAGAGCTGGCTTTCGCTGCTGGCCGATTTACTAGCAAATATATCAGAGAGATTATGCCAATATTTATCGGGTAGAAATATTATTAGAAATATATAATACTATGAACAGGAATAGTCTATTTTGAGTTATTGTAACGTTTAAAAGCTTAATATGGCGTCGTTAAAAAAACCAAGGTAAGGATTAAAATTCAGAGAGGATGAGGATTTAAAATAGAGATGTTTAGAAAGAAAAAACACAATTTACGGCAAAGTTGTGATAACGTACTGTTTATTAATAAAAGTTTTTCATTGTAAAAACTAATGGTTCAATCACTTAATTAACCGAAAATTAAAAGTATTGCAATCGAAAGAGGTCCAAACATTATTTCTGACATATTATTTTTGTATCCAGGTTTTTTTTTTTTTAATTAAAAAAACATGGTCAAAAATGTATATTTATCAATATCGGATAACAAGTGTGAGCATCATAGCTCCACTTGCCAATAACAGGTTTCGGCCATCACTGGGTCTGGTGTTGGCCAACTTTCTCGAATTCCTCGCGGTTCATGGTATCTCGATGGAGGTGATGAAGGTCACTAGATTTTTGCCTTGATCTTTCCATTTACATTTGAGTTTTAAGGAGTTTATTGCCTGAGCATTTAGATTTTAGATACATTAAATGCCTCCGTCTTCATCTGTCGTCTTTAATAGACTTTATAACTTTTATTTAATCAGTGCGGCCGTAAGTGTTGATAATTTGAAACACCTTATATTTTTTCACTTTACCCTTTTCATTTGTATCAAAAAATAAGAATAAAATTATTATTTAGTTAAAAACTATTGCATGAGACATTTCTCATGCAATAGTTTTTAATATGTAAAAAAATCTACAATTCCGAATAAGCGCATTTCTCTGTAAATGAAGTTTTGAGCAACATAGTTAGAGTAATATAGGATATGAATTACATATATATTATACTAGATGTCGATACATCTAGTATAAAAATATGAAATGTATAAAATGCACAGGATGTAACAGAAATGCCTATTCCCATTAGGAAGTTGGGCATATTGGGCGTTAATTACCTCAGAAATTCATGCGTCCGGTGATTTTAATGAATTTGAATAAATTATGAGAGAACATTAACCTCCTTGTACAAATCTTACAGTAGCTGATAGCAGATAAGAGA
Source organism: Polyommatus icarus (assembly GCA_937595015.1). NCBI lineage: Eukaryota > Metazoa > Arthropoda > Insecta > Lepidoptera > Lycaenidae > Polyommatus > Polyommatus icarus. The sequence continues at coordinate 7,640,452 of OW569335.1, read as the reverse complement.
TCGCGTTATGTAAACATGTACTCGTTACAAGACTTTTATTACGACTTAATGTTACTATTACTGTTTCACAATCTTCTAATTACAAATATGTTCCACATAATATGCAATTTAGATAATGTATGCAGTAACAAAACTACATTATTTCTGAATTATGAAGTTTTGTCGCTGCATACCTTATATTGCGAAACAGAGACGGCATGTAAATAATAGGTTCTGTAATAGGTTACAAGAGATTGTGAAACAGGCTTATATTGTTATAGCAACCCTAATAAAACTAATCTTGAGTTAGACTTTAGATCTTGTGGTAAGCTGAAGATTCTCACATTTTCCAACGAGTAAGATGTAGAATATTATACACACAGGATGTGGTAAATGGTAATAGTGCTCTAGGCAATGCACATTGAACATGTTACACTAAGATTAATGTTTTCTGCAATAGCTTTAGAATTCAGATCAAAATTTAGTTATTACAGTATCCTACGGGAAAACTGCACTTTTTTGGAATAAAAAATTGGATTTGTGTCAAAAGCAGAACCTAAGATTCAGCAAAGCCAAAGATCACAATCCGTTTACAATTAATGTTTGTGTACGAAAGTAGCAGACATACACACTTACAAATGAGCGTGAATTTGTCGTAATAATTGCAATAAGAAGATAGAAACACATTAAACCACTTCCAATACAGATTTCAATGATTTCCCTTGTTCAAATCCCAAAAGGATAACTCGGCATTTTCAAAGAAGTACACAGCTTTGTGATCTAGCGATCATTTACTATTTTATTCAACGCGTTTTATGAGCTTAACTTGAATATTACTATAAATTAATGCGAGCTTTGAGTGAAAGCAAATACTTGGAAAGTCTAGCTAAGCTTTTAATTAATAAATGAGCTTCTTTTACAGAGAAATATATTAATTCCTAAGGATCATTGCGGACGAGTACGCGAAACGAAGCTGCGGTATTATTAATAAACTGGAGCTTAAAGCTTTTATGCAGATATATTTTAGTTGTGTTAATTTGTAAAATACAACCTTTACAATTCTAAATCTAATCATCAAACTTATCACACTTGTACGCATGTTTTCTATAAATACTACATCAAAGTTATCACACTTATTGTGCACTTTCATTTAGGTAATATAAAATGAATAGTATAAACTATAAAGGCTAAAGTTTGTAAGTGGCATGTTTGTTACTTCTTCATGCAAAAAGTAAAAACTGACTAGATTTTGAGTAAATTTAGTATGGTATAGAAACGTAACGTTTCCTTGGGATACTGTGACAACAAACTAGCAAATAGATTGATACAGTCGAATAAAGCCATCCATTGATACAAGACGCATAGCTCTGATAACCGGCCCTGTGACGTACGGAGCGCGTTGATGTTCTTTTTATGGGAGATTCACTCGCTTTTCCCTCCAACTCTTATAGCCGCACTCAGAACGATTTAATGATAACTTAAGTTTAATTCAATATAGATTTTAATGTCCATATTTTTATCTTAAACTCTTGAATAAATTAAAGTCGTGTTTAGATCAGTTAGTAAGCTTATATTTTATAATACCTTCTTTTTTTGAGGAGACTCAATAATATGCGAAATATTGCTATTACAATGCGACATTAAAATGCAAATATTTGACCCACGTAATTCAGGTTTTAAATAACAAAGAAACGTGTGACTTGCGACCTCATTTACGAAATTCATAATTTTCACACGTTTTTCTATGCTTTCGAGTAGTCAACCAGGTTTTTGCCGGGAAATTCTGTGGTGTATTCGGACGCGAGCTATTCGCGTAGCCTTAAATAGAACCTTATGAGGCTTTAACCTCCTAGATATGTCGACGAAATTCCAATGGATATACGGGTTTTAGTGTATGAATAAACAAATTCTAATTAAGTTAGGCTCGTCGGTTACAACCTAGAAACATAGAAAGTTCGACTTACCCGGTTACGTTGATACGAGTGATAATCCCCGGTCCATACACACGTTGTACACAATCCGGCGTTTCGGCGTATCCACCACAAATTTAAACACTGCCACTAATAACGAACTTGGACATGGTACATGGCGTACAGCATTCACCGAGATGAAAGCCTCACGACCTATGTTACAAACGTAACACATACACGCAACACACTGAACACTGAACTAATATATTAACGAAAACTATTCGAAAATAGAACGTTTAACACAACATAACTTAGAAAATAAGCGGGCAAATTGAAAAACACTCGCCACGGCACAGCGGTAAGTCGAAACTAAGTTGTACATACGAGAAGAAAGACCGTTGATCGGGCGCCGGCGGTAAAACAGCCCGCCTGCTTTACCCACGGCGCAGGCATGACGGAGGCTACACCCGTCTCACTCTAGCTCGGTCGCGCGAGAGAGACGGAGCAACACGAAGTGGGAGTACAACCTGCGCGTAAGCCTTTCAACACATCCATAGCAACAGGTGAATTGTGTGTATGTGTGCGTGTTACTAGTTTTTTCCTATCGCGTTCTCGATTGTGGCTCTTTGATAGTATTTTTGTAGGATGATATTTTATCAGGTTGGCCGGTAGCGCCCGGACCGGTATGCAATTAAGACCGGTAAATGTACATTTAAATCGCGGGAAGGTGTTACTCAGGTATGCACTTTAGGGACATAAATAAAGCGCCTGTAATAAACGAGATAGTTACACGACAAGAATGGTTATTCACGAGGCTAGGCCTATCGAACGGATAGGTAAAATCCAAAAATAGCTCGGCTATTTTTTAAACTTGCAACAGAATTTTGTTGCAATCCAAATGTATAAAATACTCTGATAAGTTTAGGTATAGTTAAGGTAAAATGAGTACCTAAGTCAAAAGGGTGAAGATGATAGAGAGACAGAAGGTGATGTTGTTCCTAGTAAACATCAACAATACAAAAGCAGAGGAATTTAAAATAATATCAGTAGATGGAAAAGAATGGACGGGTAGCTTAAACAGATGACCTGAAAATTATTATAGTAAGTATATACTTTTTAACTTTCCTAAAAAACATTGGTATTTCGCAAACGCCATAATTCACTCCTATGAGCAAGACATAAATATACCATTTATTATAGTCAGTTATGTAAATTTATGTTATTTATAATTTAATTTCGTGTTATCAACGGGAAATAAAGCTCAAAGCTATAAATAATTAACAATTTTATTAAAGTTTCCTCTCGCATATGAACATAATATTGTGATAAACAGGAATAATTAAAATCGTAACTCTTACTTTATTTTATGTTATAAATAAGATTGTCGTAATATTTATCTGACGGCACAGTACCCCTATTCTCCTAGTTATTTAAAACAACAATTATTCGATATTAACACGGCTCCGATGCGGTATCGGTTTAAAAAAATCTATTCTTATTATATTATCATCCATACTACCATATTAATATTATAAATGCGAAAGTGTGTCTGTCTGTATGTCTGTCGGCCTGTTACCTCTTCACGCTTAAACCACTTACCCAATTTTCCTTAAAGGTATGGAGATATTTTAAGTCCCGGGAAAGTACATAGGATCCCGAAAAAACGTACGGTTACCGGACGATACACGAATCACCTACTGTCAAATAAACGTCAAATGAATTAAATTGATCGCAAATCCAAATCGGTAGATTTTTGTTGTGGGGCTAACTACCCCATTATTGACATTACCAATTACCCATTAAGGAAACCTTAGATTTTAAATACTGGAATGCTACTTTTAAGACTGTACGAACTCTAAGTATGCCAACAGTTGTGTATTTTGCTGTTTTATAAGATCCTAGGTCCTGACTAGATAATATAGACTAAGCTGTATCGATATAATATGATGAACGTAGCAGAATCACGGTAGACACCATTAGATACTCGGAGCCACTCCGATGTAAATTATCATCGGACTATACCTAATGATTAATGTCATAGGTTTTGAATTCCAACACTTTTATCGACTGGATTATCGATAGATATGCCAATAAATATGTCAGCCCTAAATTCCATTCTTTTTTTCTATAGGGTTTCCAATATGTCACTGGTATGTTTCGAGAAATAGATAGCCATCGTTACAAAAGGAATTCTGCAGGGACCGCACACATTTTAACTACTTAAAAATTCGAAGATTCAGATTGAAATATAAAAATTATAGATAATATTACCAATATATAATACTAAAGGCACAAAATTCGTGAAATATTCCTTACAAGATGACGCCCGCAAGTCCATTGTGCCAAATAATAAACATTTTTTGTATTTAACCGGCCAGAATACAATTTATAAAACATGAGCTTTTAGTATTTGGTCCAGTAGTGATTGACGGAGTGATAAATGACAGGACCCTCTCAACAGATTGGTAGCTCCATTGCTTATGGATTATCAATTTTCATGAGGCGTTCGCAATTTTATAGTGAGCGAATTTCGTTGGTCATATTAATAGCCCTTCTGAGTTCTGTCGCAGTCTAATAGGCTTTAAATGTAGTTTTAGTTACGTTGTAAGTATTTAGTAGTCTCTGGTTTTATAGTTTAACCCATCAATCCCCAAGCGACAGCCGGCTGCCGCATAACAATTGAATATCTATTGTGTCTGAGATATCTACAATGGAGGTGCTATATATTAACTTTCTTTGGTCTATTTTTGCGTACAAAATAACCCTTTCTAGTTTCTATAGACATAAGCGCGCTGGTATAGACAATTTATATACAGAAGCACAAGACCTGCCTTTTATTCTTCCTCATAGAAATAAAGGAAATAAGTGTAAATATGTGGCGACAGTTTTATGAGTATATTCGACAAATAAGCGACACATCTAACCTCTGTATAGGACGTAATGAGATTGAACCAAAGATGTCAAAACCTAGGGAACTGGCAAAAAGGGTGTGTTTCTAAACCCTATACAGTAATTTGTTGCCAGTAGACTACAGTGTCGGAACCCACCCATTATGAACAGAGATGCGATTTATTTGAAATACTTCCATTTAAAATGACAATACAAAATGCAAAATACCTATTTTCTATTTTGCATTTAAATGCCTTTTAGTAAAAAACATTTTGTATTTTATTTGAAATACCTTTCGAGATGTATTTTGCATTTTTAATATTCGTTTCAAAATGCAAAATACTTTGTGACGTCTAGTCAAAGAGTCAATATGTCAAACTAGCGAGCTAGATGCTTGGTTTTAGCTAGCGAGCATAGGCGCGGTCGCACAAACGTCAAAGTGACATTTGACAGGAACTTCGATTGCCGCCAAATTACTTAATTTGACATTTGGGACTGAGCGTGCGCAAAGATATTAAAGTTAGTGTAACCTTTATTCAAAGGTTATTAAGGTTATTAATTAAATATTAAATTCTATATCATGTATTTAATTTAATTTAAGACAAGGTGTCTTGGTGAAAACTGTAAACTCACTCGGTATCTTATGAATAAATAATACAAAGAAATATTTTTTAGTTTAAATATTTTGTAGTAAATTTACTATTTATTTATATATTCTTTAGTGTTTTACTCTATTTTTTAGTGTTTAAATATTTAGTAGTAAATTTACTAAAAAAAAAATTTAAGTAAACAAAAAAATTTAATATTTTGAAGTAAATTGTTGTGCAGGAACCTAGGTAATAACTATTTTAAACTGAAAAACAACTCAAACATGTTAAATATTTTCGTATGAGAAAATGATTTTGGTATTACGTATGTACGAGTATGAAAATTTTGTGGGTACCCGGCCCCTTAAGGAGCTGTTTATCACAGAAGTCAGGATATTTAAAAATCAAAATTTAAAATGTGGCCTCCAATCACAGACATCAGAAAGAAAAAAAGAAAAAAAGTGAGTCTTACTACATGTTTCAGGATTCAGACTCCTCTGCAACCAGTGAGGGTGGTAGTGCCAATACAGGCAATACTACAGTAGACCTAGAAACCTTACAATATTTGAAGAATCAGTGCACAAGTCTGGAGATGCTAAACGTATATCCTACAGTTAAAAAAGTAAACTAGACTAAACTAAACCAGACTAGACTAAACTAACTATAATGTAAAAAACTAGTTTAGTTTTTAGTTTTTTACATTTACATTATTTTAAGTGAGTATGAATTATAACAACAGAATTATGCTGATAAATATGACCAATATGACACGCATAAGGTGCTATTTGGCTCGGCATTGTATCTCTATTCCATTTCTCATGATTAATACCTAAAATAAATAAAAATGTTCAATTTGGTCAAACGGTATTTTATTTTGAAAAAGTATTTTGAAAATACCTATTTTGCATTTAGCATTTGAAATACAAAACGTAAAACTATTTGGCATTTTGCATTTGAAATAGGAAATCTGAAAAGTATTTGCATTTTGTATTTCAATGCTTTTTTAAAACTATTTTGTACATCTCTGATTATGAACATATATATTTCATTAGGAATAATAATTCTTTTGTCTGCATGTTTGGTCCTAAAGTCAAAACTCGCTAAAAGAACCTTGTTGGTCTATACGTCAATTGAATTTCTCATATTTCAAAAGCCTCAAAAACACAACACTCGGTTAGCTATATGCCCGGGTCACACGAGGCTAGTTTTTCAAGCTAGGATAGCAAGCTAGTTTTTTACCAAACTGTCCTGGCTTGCTGATTTAGCTTGGAGCATGCTAGTTCTGTTTTACAATTGAAGATAGTTTTGTCCACACGAAGCCAGAAGTACTAGCTTGCTAGCTTACTAACACTAGCTTGCTATCCTAGCTTGAAAAACTAGCCTCGTGTGTCCCGGGCAATATAATATGCCATGTCTACTATACAATATACATACGTCTATCGGACGAGCTGTCCCTTCTATTTGCAGAGAATCAAACAATTTCACTACGTTTTGTGGGTCCCAGCGGAGGCCTATTTATTTTTAGTGATCCAATTTAGATATCCCTTTTGTGTTCCAATTGATTATTAATTTACTTTCGAATGTAATAAAATAGATTGTAGTTTACCGTTAGATTTTCTAACAATTTCTAATAATCCTAACAACATAAAAATGTTGTTAGAATTATAATTGTTACCCATAAGATTTAAAAGAAAAGAAAGCTCAGTATACCTTTGGTAATAATTAATTATTAAGTACTAAACAATGTTTGACCCAAAGTCCTTTGACAGACTGATATGACAAAACATTTTTTAATATTTTAATCAGTAAGGGGGTGATGGTTTTGTATTAACAGTTCTGGGTTTAATAATGATAAAGCTTTATAATAGATTGTCCACTCTATAAGCCTGCTAACTAGTAAGAAGTAAAGCGTAGATTTTCCTTTCCAAAAAGCATACTGTAAAGTGTTGGTGGTGAGCGACTTACCAGCGTCGATGTATTTGAGGACGAACTGGACGTCAGGTCCCAGCGCCTCCGCCACTTCTAGAGGTAGCTCGTTGTCTTTCAGGACGTGCACTGAAATAGAAAATAATTTTACAAACTTTTACGCGGCAGTCTTGTCTTCTTATAAAATTGATGAGGATTCTCGGCAACGGCTGCAAGTTAATCCATGAGTATGCAGGGATAGTAACCACTTGCGTCCCTAGAAAACTGCTCATTTTTAACCTACTTCCAAAAAGGTAATATGTTCGGCTGTGGATATTTATTTTTATTTTTTTGTTTAAAGCTTGGTTGTAGGATTGTTTCTCTTCACATTCAAACCACTGAAAATATTTAGATAATGTTTCGAGTTCTGGGAAGAAACTTAGTACAGTCTTACCACAAAAAACTAAACATCTGTTGAACAGTTGTTTTGAGACCATGTTGTACTGAATTTTTCTCTAATCAACTGTTCAAAAGTTGTTTAAATCTTTTGTAGTAAGGTTGATAGTTTTTAATTTACTTTGTTATAATAACGAGTATGTAAACATTGCGTAGGTAGGTTAAAAGACAGTTAACTTCCAATTACAAGAAAATTAATAGATAGCAGCTAGAAGCCAACTAGCCACCAGTCAGCTATGTCCAGAACCCGCTATTTAATAAACAAAAAGAGGTGACAGTGTTTGAATATAATTTAATATTATTATACCGCTAAAACTCTTATTAAATCTTTCCTGAGCTAAATAAATACTGTATACTGTATAGTATGTATCATCGAAGAAATTGGTTCATAGGCTGTTGATGGCCCTACGTCATTTGGTCGAATTATGTCAATTCAATGTTAATCGTGATCTGTCGGCTGGGTTTGACACAACGCGAAGCCATCTGCCTAAGAATCAACTTCTCTGATAGTACGTCTTGGAGGCCGATTCTCATGCTCATGTTATCTCGTACGCTTACACTTGGTGGGTTGCACCAACTTACTTTAACTATAACTGTAACTTTAACTATAACTTTAACTATAACTTTAACTTTAACTAAGTATAACTACAGTGCAAAATGTCAAATCTTTTCAAGGACGACATATTTAACGATAACCATAACCGCTCATACTTATATCGATTTTTTTTCTTGAAAATTTACTATGGCTCAAAGTGTTGTAATAACTAATTTTTCCTGACGATTTTTACGGATGATTACATTTTTATACTCTTAATCCCATTAATTAACTGTAGATTTAATAAAAAAATAATTCAACAGACATCTGTCAATTTCTGTGGTCAAAGTTATGGTTAAAGTAAAGTTAGCCTTAACTATAACCATGACTATAACTATAACCACGTCTCTGGTGCAACTCACCCTTATTGTTAACTGCCATCGAAGTGACATTCAAGTTATGACAATCGAGGGACCCATAACAACTTCCTCCACGATTTCTCACAAACGGCTCATTTATTCCAAAGACATCAAGGAAGATGTATGCGACATTCAGAATGCAATATGTAAAGCACTAATTGTACACATGCTAGGGCGCTGTGACATGCAACCTGCAATCATGCGCCATCAGTCATGTGTGATCGATTTCCAGAGTCAGTGTGGTCGGGCCATTAAACTGTAACCATAATTAGCACTATCTACCAGTTTTCCGGTGTACTATATAAAAAACAACGAATTGCATTCTAGGAGTGTTGGCAGAAGGGAAACTAAACAGCAGAGCAGGTTAACAATTTGAACGGTGGAAACAGAGGGATGTAGTCACCCTCCGTCACACAAATTTTCTTCCAGACGATGTGTTGATGCGAGTTTAACATTTTTTAAGCATCCCAAAAAAGTGGACCACTTAAGAAGTTTTCAGTTTAAAAATCTATTTCTACATCAACGAGGTTACTATTTTCAACGAATTAACACTATAATATAATTACCAGGATATTACAAGTTTTGACTAAGTGATAATACTTTAGGGTGTGTACTGTGTATGTGCCCTTACATTATAGAGTTCACTATGAAAGTAGTCGCGCTGAAAGAGCAAAATGCATGATTCCCTGCGTCATTACTTTTTCTATACAAAGGTGAAAAAAGTTACTCTTTTGGCGCTGCTACTTTCACACCCTAATCTATATTGGGGACACATACACACCTCAAAGTATTAACACTTGGTTTTTTTTACATCCTGTATATTGCCTGTTTGTCACCTCTTTATTTTTAAGTGGCTGGCTGTCCAGAATCGAGTCGATTTTGACGTGTAGTACGTAACTCCTGAGAAAAGACATTAGATTGTTTGAAGGAAAATATCCATCACGCCACGCATTAACCAGCTTTGTCCACACTGGGCCTTTTTTTTTTGTTCATCAAGGGCATGCGTTATAGCGCTGTCAACAGCGAACGTGTGGCATGCCCGTGACGTGCGTTGAAATCGTAGCGCTCGCTATGACACTTTTCTTTCAACGCGGGTGGATTTTGACGCATTCAATTATTGAAATATATGCCAAGCGAAAGTTGAATAAAAATATGACGAAAATTGAAGATGAAACTGCATAATGTGGGCATAGCTAATCTTCTAGTTTCTACGTAATTATTCACGTTCAAAATGTAATCTAAAAATCTCATCGTAAACAGTAAAACTAGTTGTATCTAGTATATTATTAAGTTTATGAGGTAAGTGTGAAGTAAGAGTAAAGAGATAAGTGTGGCTTTACTAATAAAGGTAACTAAGTGAAGAGAACGGACGCCGGTTGTAAACCAACAATAAAAACGCCTATTCTTTTAGTAATGGCAATTATTAAACGTGCAATTATGTATTCTCCGTAGGCTCTCACGATAACAATAAACATAATTGCAAGCTGTTATTATTTAACCTATACGCACGGTGATTCTACTAGTTTAAATTGCAAATAATAATAAATCAATTATTTGCACATAAAAAAATAAAAACCTATAATAAAAATACATACGAAGTGACAAAAGAAAATAATAACAATCATGAAGAAAAACGCGGAAAAAAATAAGCGGTTTCTTGAACTAGCAACCAATGTATGTACCTACTTCCTAGCTTACATGCTTCCTTTACTTTATAGATTAGGAGCCGTCACGACATTTTTGGTAACGATATCCAAAATGACTTATTTTAGATTGACAAGATAAAGAGCAACTCTCTTATGCCAAATATGTCGGTCTGCCTGCGTAAAGTAGTTGCGTTCTCTGTTTAGGGCGCCTGAAAACCCAGTTATCATGACCAAAAAAAAATGATAAGATAAATGGCTGAGTAAGTTATCTTAGGTAAGTACTAGTTGTTCTCATATCAGTAGCGCAAAAACTGACCAAATATTCGGTTGCCTTATGAAGTAACGAGCGTTCAAACGTGATTTATCGTGACCTATACAGGGTGCAATTAAACCATCCTGCCAAATTTTTTCCAGGGTTTAAGTATCATTAGGAGAGTCCATTTAACCAAAAAAATTGGGTGTTATTTTTATTTCAATAACATATTTTATCCCATTTAAAATCGTTGCAGAATGAATTACTTCGAATTACTTACCAGAGTTTTCTTTTTCACCGACTTCCAAAAAAACGAGGAGGTTATATGTTCGACTGTGGATATATTTTTTTATGTATATTCAACGAATACTCCGCCGTTTATGAACCGATTTTCAAAATTTTGTTTTGTTGTATTAGGTTTCACTCCAATTGGGTCCCATTTTCACGAAAGTGGTGACCTGAGGATGAGATCTATGAGTAATCGAGGGAACTCCTCAAAATTCAAATGGAAACATATGGTTTTTTTGGTTTCATATGAAGTATTTCAGGCATGTGTTACCAAAAAATAAGATTTTGCACCAGGATATACCATGGTTCGAAGGTGGTGAACAGAACTCCTTACTCCTTATAGATACATGTTTGGGGGATTCGGCGTTGTTTTAAGAACTGAAAGCATATACTACTAAGCTAATTACATTAATCATCATCATCATCACCACCATTCCACCATACACCTTCACATTATGGTATATATTATAATTGGCAGGTATTTTTCATAGTATTTTTAGATCAAAACGGATCACGGATGTCTTTAAACATTGTTCTGTAGAATGTTAAGCTATTTTGAAAATTATTTTATTATATTATTTCGACCTGATGATAAGGTCCATGAGTGATCGAGGGAACTCCTCAAAATTTATATGGAAACATATGGTGATTTCGATTCTATGAGAAGTATCCTAAGCATATACTACCGAAAAGCAAAATTTCGCACTAAGATATACGTTGGTTCCGAAGGTGCTAAAAGAACTCCGGATTCCTTATAGATACAAGTTTGGGGGTTTCGGCTTTGGTTTAAGAACTCAAAGCATATGCTACTATGCAAGTTACATTCATCATCATCATCACCACTACCACATGAGGCTGCGTTTCCACTGAAGCGGAGCGGAGTAGCGATATCAAAATTTTCGGTTCAGCCTTTTTACGTCTTAATGCTGGGATGACCTACTCTAATAAAGTTGATACATGCAGGTTTTTGTCACGGTGCTTTCCTTCACCGTAAGAGCGTCGGTTACTATGACAAGAATGAATATAACTTCTTAAAAACTTATTGGTACAAGGTTCGGGTTGGAATTCGAACCCACGAAGGGTCGTGGGTTCGAATTCCAACCCGGACCTGGGTAGGGACCCATCACGATTATTGGGTTCATGATAAGTACATATTGTAAATCGAAAAATCTCACCTGTGTGGGTATCTTGACACGCTTTTTTATTAGCTTCACCTGTAACTGAGTCACAATGTAAGAAAATCTTGGAATTCAATTTCAGCCTACTTCTAATTATCGTATCGATTTGAAACTTTGTATGCTATAACACATGTCATGACTGGATGAGGAGGGCACAAGATCGCCGTAAAGGATGGAAATTGAAGAGGCCTATGTCCAGGAATGGACTCTTAGTGGCTGACGATGATGATGATGATGAAGTTTATAAGAGTCCGTTGATAATTGCAATTGCTACCATCGAGCTGATCGATGATGGTGTCGTGGTGGGCAATATAACTCTTCCATGGCTGTTGCGAAACCCCTTGAGCTTGGGCTCATTTGTTTTCTACTGATGACCTAATTTGCTTCACTTGGTTGGTGGTGAGAGTCTGATGACGGAGCAGGGTGAGTTTTCAGAATTTTTAGCTATTAGATATTTTAATCATCGATGAAAAGTTTCCTCACCGGTCATAAAAGCGTGTGTTTTTCGTTTTTAAACCAAGCACTTTACTAGTAAAATACTTATAGAATATAGGTACGTTCAGATATAGGTCACCGATAACTATGAATTGCAACCAAATATTTAGTCAGTTTTGGTGCCAATAAGCTAGTACGTACTGACAGTTTACGATTTGTAATTTTCAGCCATTTACCTGATCATTTTTTTTGGTCACAATAAGTCACGTTTGAACGCTCATTGCTTCATAACGCAACCGAATATTTGGACAGTTTTTACGCTACTGATATGAGAACAAGTAACAACTAGTACTTACCTAATATAACTTACCTTATCATTTTTTTTTTGGTCATGATAACTGGGTTTTCAGGCGCCCTAAACAGAGAACGCAACTACTTTACGCAGGCAGACCGACATATTTGGCATCAGAGAGTTGCTCTTCATCTTGTCAATCTAAAATATGTCATTTTGGATGTCGTTACCAAAAATGTCGTGACCTCCCGTAATATTAGGAGCCCGCCAAATTGTAAAATAATATTACGTAAAGTAGTTGTATCCAAAAAAAATAATGAAAGACATAAATCTTTGAAATTTTTTGTCATTAAATAGTTAAAGTGTATTATTATAATAATAATATAGTCAATTTTCTGTAAAAGTAATCAAGTTTAAAAATTTAATTGCAACTTATCTAATCAAATAATTAAACTTAATGTTACTCACTTGAATGTCCAAAATGCTAACGTAACGCGAAGTAAATGTGTGAAAAAGGCCATGTTAGTGGGTCAGCTAGAACCGACAACAAAAGACAAGCGGAAGTAAGATCTTTCTTACAGACAACGAGATCAAAATACTAGTTGTTATACGTTTAAATGACTTTCAGGTCAAGATAAAAGTACTGGGATTTAAGATTATATCACAAGTCTTAAGTAGACGTAGTAAATTGTTCTTTTGAGCTTTTAAACTTTAAATTTATAAACATTTAAAGTGGATAAAATAAACTTTAGAATATACTATTCAAAGTGATGGAAAGTTTAATAGGAAACACCGGAAAATTCTAACGAATGAGCAGCTCTGTAACCTGATAATTCTTCTTTGTCGTTTTCTTCATTACTGAAGGTCGCGCCCGCAAAACTTCTCCTTTACGAGAACTAGAGGAGAACCTGATAATAATGAGCAAAATCGAGCGTTGTGTTATTTATGCCGGGTTTTTGTTTTTTTAAGAATGCTGAAAGTAGCAGTTACTTTTAAAACGCTTCGCATTTAAAGAATTGCAATGTTACCCAATGGGCATTGTCCAAAAAAAATCACATGTACTTTTTATATTTTTTTTCGTTAGAATAGGGTATTTTAAGAATATAAATTAAATAATTTTGAAATTCATTGGCTAGTTTTTTCTCAATAAATTTTTAAAATTTTGCTCTGACGTCATCATCGGCGGCCAATTGACCTCTGCAGTATGTTTTTTTTTCTTTCAATCTTATTTATAATGGCTGGTTCGTCAAATATAAGTTATCATTATGTGAAAGCTGATATGAGAAGCTTACCAAAAGTTCGAAACGTAATGTTGGTCGAATTTATTGCTAATTTAACGCCATTGAAGGTCAAACTAAGGTTAAAAATATTTGTTCAAAAATATAAGTAACTAATGGGTATTTTTTTCGTTTATATACAGAAAAGCGATCACTGACCTTATTCCTCGAAATGTTTTTGTAATGAGCAAAATTTAAAAAAAATGGACAATCCCCATTGCGAGGTACACTTAGCGAGGGGAATATTGTAATAAGGAAAAACAATACGCGTACCGTGACCGGTCTCCGTAAAGCGGGTTCATTATGTCAAATTATAGTTGTTATGGGAATAACCTCCTCGCGTGTTTCTGAAATTGCGCAAAACTTACACGACGCAAAAATGTAACTCCGAGTTCCAACTCGTGACTCGGTTGGAATTCAAATAGGGATAGACTTGGGTAATTGACTAATTTGGTTAATTTGAGGGTTATTATTATATTTGTAATAAGATTCGCTGCATTTTCCAAACAATAAGTAAATAATAAGAAGATTAGCTATATATTGGTATATAAAGATTTCGGATAGCAGAAGATATTTTAAAGACAGATTTGCCTGCGCAAAATTATGAAAAGTCCATACTTGCACGTCATCAAAACATGTACCAAAGTCATTACGAGGAATCATAAAACGCAATAATGCACTGTAAAGTACACGACCGTTGGTCGAGTGAAAATGACATTTCGGACATATCTTTCTCACGGAAGACTCGATCGGGCAGCAATTACTGACTTTTTGCTCGCACATAAACTCTCTCGAGGGTCCTTGGACCTTGATCGATGCAATGACAAAAATTGACAGTGATTAAACCTTCACGGGGATAAAACGTTCATGCATATGCATATAAGAGCAAAGCCACGTCCCTTACGTTGCGGTGTACCGCCACAGTGCTTTGCTGTGAAAAGTTCCGTTTTGCATACAAATTCTATGATATTATGCCACATTCATTCAGTATATCAATGTGTATTGACAGAAATATGATTGGAGATGAAGTTAGTGACAGAATGAAATATCACCGTCTTTTACTAACGTACCAATGTGGCATACTACATAATTTGGTATAATACTGCACCTCTGCATGAATAAAGTTGGGTTCCGACGACACAACGCATCGCAATGCAGCAGAGCAACGTGGCCACACTCTAAAATACTGTTATTTAATTAAATGAGTAGCGGATTCTTACACTGTACACAGCTGATATTGACAAAGTTTTTAATGGTTACACTTGCATACTTAGAAGCGGGTATCACACAGCACACATACAAAGTAGGTAAGTGCTAAAAGTATTTTTGCAATTTTACAAGGAAATTGTGAATTAATAATGCCGCTATCATTTAATATTATGTCTATTGAGACACATCACACAGTTCTTTCAGACCTAAAAGTCTTAGGTATATTATGTGTTCAGTGTTTATCATAATCTAGATTTCAAAGCCCCAAAAATCCCTTACCAAAAATAAAAATAAAAATCAGTATTTTTGCGTGAATAAGTAACAAAGACACACATAAACTTTCGCCTTTACAATTTTGGTATTATTTGACTGATACGTTGTATCATAGAGAAAATATACACGGTCTCTGGTTATATCCATGTTGATAAGTACATTATATTTACAGCCCATTGACATCAATTTGGGGTATTGTCTGACAACATAATGAAGGTCATTCCGCCTACAATAGCCCGGTCCCGATGTGGAGTGGACACCATTAATCACCATGTTTTGGTGTTTAATCCCATTGTGATAAGGGAAAGTATGGTTTTATGTCTGTCAAGTGTCAACACTTAATCAACGGTCACCTTCTGTGGTTTTTCTGTTCTGTGCTTTTTCTGTGGCAAAAAACATGCGGAGTTTAAGTAGACTGCAAAATTTAAAAAGAAAGTAACATATTATTCTAATTTTGAAAATTCTATTATAATTTATAGCGCGTTTATTCCGTTTGAAGCCCTAGATTGTGTCCTAGTCGTGTGTGTCGTTAGTCACTACAAATTACACAAAGATTCACATGCAAACATAGCATGTAATATCTATATTATTATTTGTACAGTTAGCAGCAAAATTATGGGAGTTCATCACAAATTTTTGTAAATAAAGGATAATAATTAATATGTTATGTTAATCATAATGGTACCTCTTAATTTAGCCCATACATCGTAATTTCCTTTATTTTTAAATGCATAATATTGATTCAATTTTATTTTAGGTTTAACAGACACGCTCTTCGTAAATCTATGTACCCAATGCTGACTATGTTTTTGAGACCGAAACCGCTGATTTGACATACCCAAATTTTAATCTGAGACCACGTAGATGTACTGTATTGTATTCACTTTTTTTAATCGACTTCCAAAAAAGGAGGAGGTTAATTTAGTATGCAAAGTTATTTCCTACACTCCCTTTTTAAGGCTGAATGTACATCGTTTGTCCACATTGTCCCACGGCGATTTGCAAACTCTATCATGTACTGTTAGCGAATTAAAAGTCGTTTTGCTCGCTACCCTCCGCACTTTTCCCATAACTTATCTCGATGATTTATCACACAAATGACTACAACTTCTGACAGCCACTGTTTAGGGTGCATTTATTATGGTTTTTTTATTGGCCTTTAGCTTAAGTCAATTAGTGAGTAGGTAAAAAGGTAACGAGTGGATTAATTAGTGCCTTGGATTATTTATTTGCTATTAAGACGCGTTTAATAGGTGAATAAGCGGTTAAATTTTTTAGGAGAGTGATTTTTCCGTTCCGAATAAAGTTCTAATTATAACTTTTTCTTTGACATTAATTATTGAAAAAAAACGCCGTTTGATACAAAAGTGTACGTGAATAATAACAATTTTGTACGAAACCACGTTTTATTTGCAAACAATTTCGTTGCAAAAATACAGAGTGTAACAAAAACAAGTGACCCACCTTACACCCTAATACTTTAGGGTGTGTACGTGTTCCTTGTAGAGAGTTCACTGTGAAAGTAACAGCGCTGAAAGACCAACTTTTTTTTTCACTTTTGTATGGGGAAACTCGTAACGCTCGGGCCCTTGCCCTCACTTATTTTTGTTACACACTGTATAGTCGTAAATTTCCGTGATTACAACTATCCTATGTCTTTCCCAGACTTCCGTTTCCTGGACCGTTTCAGGTTCAGCGGTTCAACAAACAGTATTTCGTGATAAAGAGTTAGGATGTCTATGTATGCTTACGCAAATGTCAATTATAAAAGTTTAGTTTTGATAATAATTGCTCTGCTGAGGAATTATTCCGCAAGCATAATTTACTTTTTAACAATAGTACATTATAATCTCGTCTTAAATAATCTTAAATCCAGTTAGCTTCTTTAATAAGCATTGTTATCTGTGAGATCTGCGTAGGTAGTACATGTCGCAGTAATTCGTGCTCGATCATGTTAACAATATGAGCTTGAGTCAGCGTAATGGTTGTATGGTAATTAAATCGTGAATTATATTGTTATGAAGTATGTGTTGTGGAATTGGTGCTTAGTATGCTTACGTATTAATTCATTGAATATTATAGAGTATACACCTTTAAGGGGCTTAGAAGAGCTAATCGAAATTGACCGAAAATTGCATACATTAACAACGCACACGTGTACGGCTAAGTCTACTCTGATAGTGGAAGATACTTGATTACTGCTAATTAAGGATTTATAAAAAAAATACTATAGCACTAGTACACTGATAGACAAATATTGTCCATAAATTAAATAATTATTGAGTGCAATTTTACTACACATACTACATACTACATACTACATTTTAAGATTTTATAATAGGTATGTTTGTGATTTTTTTCAATCGAGAAAAATAAATTGCATAGTGTTTTGACAACACTATGGAACTAGCATATATTCTGAATAATATTATATATCTTTCTCAATACAAGTACCGCATTCTATCATACAGACATTCCTCTTCGAAATCTCGTATTTATTTGTTCTAAGCCCCTTAAGGGCCCTCTCTCCCTAAATTCGCAGGTCGATTGTCTGTCAGTGCGAATATCGACGTAAATGACATTAAAATAACATTCATAACAGCGCGCCTTGCACGGTGGCGGTTACGACGCTCGCCGCGTCCATGATAGGGCGAAATACTACGAATAATAAAACCTAAGGAAACGTAACTCCCATACTAATACAGTTTTAAATTTGGTTCCATTCGAACTGTCATGTAACGTCAGCCTTTATAACGCTCAAGGTCACCTAAATATTGCAAATGTATGAAAAGTGAACCTAAGGTAAACTTTTTTGACAAGTATTTTGGAGCATGTTTTTTGACGGAGTTACGCTTCCTTAGTTTTTATTATTTGTAGGCGAAATAGGAGAAAAAACCTTTTTAAGGCTTAATATAATACATATTTCAAAAAAGTAAAAAAAAACAAATTATTAACTTATGTATTGCAAAGCAGTAGATATTTTTATATATTCTTTTGATAAATAATGAAGGAGTAAAGTGGTTTCATACAACGATTTGGAGGTGATTTGGTTTTTTATTTCTTTATTATGTGATACCGATAGAAAAAAATATGGCAAAACTAAATTACGTATCCATATCATGTAGATAACTAATTATTTTTTTCAGATATAATTTCTCTGTTAATGCCGATGAAAAGTTGTTTCATCTGCACGCTTTTTTCGAACGAGCAGCCTTAAGGATGTTTTGTCGCATGGATAGCTTTGCCATGGGAGCGTAATAGCGAAAAACTTGTAGCTCAAAAAATTACAGCTTACTTGCATTACATTGAAAGAAGCCTCGGTTTAGAATTTAGATTGCAAAATGCAACGTGATGAAGCGATGCGATATCGCATAATTATGGCATCGCAAAACTGAACTATTGACTTGCCACCCGCATTGCTAGGCTGTCTATTCGAATTTTGAATGCCTACTTAATTAACTAATAATCACCTAGTCATTGCCGTGTAGTCTTACGTAAAAGACGTTATCACAGTCGCGGTTTGCGGGCGCAGCGGTTGAACGGCGAATTCTCGGTGCGCGCTAAAATGGGTGCCCTGTACCGACTGACGAAAAACCACCAACGTGATAAGGGCATTTAGCCTAGACTTTGCCTTTATCGCTTCTTTGTAGAATCGCAGATAAAAATGTATGGGATTGACATAAGCGTTCGTTAACATGACGTTGGCATTCGACTCGAACTCGTCTTTAAATGTCAATTCCATGGACGTATAAAAAAAGGCGGACGGAGTCCCACCATACACAAAACTGTGTCCTTCAGAATCGGCCAGCTGACTGCATGTACACGGTCCGCACGCACACATTCTTACGCTAGTCTATAAGAATGTGTGCGTGGCCGACTCTGAAGACACAGTTCTACGTTCATGGTCAATTCAATACATTTTCATCGGCGATTCTATGAAGAAGCGATAAAGAAAAGATCTTGGTTCACCCCCACTTTCCAAAATGCCTTACCACCATAATGCGGGTGCACGCTCAACAACAGGCAGGGCTCGTCGCCAGGCTCCCGGCAACAGTCGAGCACGTCGCGGCCCGTCGTCAGCGGCGTGACGGGCACCGCCGCCGGCGACCACCCCGCGCCGCTCTCGCACCACACGCGCACGATCATCTGGAAGACGACAGGGAGGTTATAATGCCTACAATACAATTCATATTGGACTAGCGTAGACCAACGCGAGCCTAGGCAAGTCAACGCAAGGCAAGGGCTACTAATTACTACATATCTACACGTTTGGCAAGGGTAGGTTACAAGCTTGACGTGACTGGAACTGTCTTAAAAACGCCAGGAAGGCTACAACCTGGCGGGAATTGTCTGGAAATGCCTGGGAGGTTATGACAAGGCTGTTAAGTGTTAGCCTGGGATGCGCCAGGGAGATTATGACATGACTGGAATTGTCTGTAAAACGCCAGGATGCCTATGATGACAAGGCTCTGGAATTTGCCTGATAGGTTATTACATGGCTGAAATTTGAGTCTGTAACATACTGTCGAAAATTATGTAAAAGCACTATCAACTCGAACGCAATGGCACAAGCATCTGGAATACGCCAGGTTAATTATGAAAATTGAAAGGGTAAGGATATTATCTTCTCGAAGTTTTAACATTTTAGATTAGTTATGCCATTGTATAATTATGTGGAATATGATAGATTGTAAATTATAACAAGTTATTTCATCTGGAATATATTGTGTTAACCATATCTTAATAATTATGAAGAATCATTTAAAATATCTACTATCATCGAAGCCGTTCTGGGATAATTCGTAAGCGATAGCTTGTGATCAGAAAAACATGATAAAACAGACTAATCTAAAAACAAGGCAGGATTATTTTACACAATAATTCTTGTAGTCATAAAGATATCGAAGGCAATGACGGAAGATCGTAGGAATTGCTTAAAGTTTAAACACTTTATCTACGGTATTATCTGAAATATAACACGGCTAATGATAATTTATTGAAAATAAACCCGACTTAAACTGCTTTAATGGCTGAATTCGCCGTACGGACATTTCCGAATAATCAGATAATTCCAAACACACAATGTAAATTTAACATATTCACGATTTTGTAACAAAAGTTAAATTAACAAAAGCCAGCTCAGAATATTCACCGGTGAAATAATTGGATACCTGCTGGGAAACATGTAACCCCAGTAGCTTTAAAATAAATACGACGTTTAATAAAACACAATTGATGGCTGGCCAATAGGCCCATATAATGTTTCATCGAAATATTGTTATTGTTACTAAATATTTTACATCAACGCAATCATTGGCCACGATGAGTGATGGTAATCTGTTTATAACACACACAATCGAAGTTAATCATAGACGAATACCCTCTGCATAATAAATGTAAACCCATCATGAGCAAACTTTACAGCGTTGTTTGTAAAAATATAGTTTCTGTAAATTCGAATTAAGTGTGAACTTTAGGATGAAATACTTGGAAATGGAGCGATTAATGCGTCAGTAAATAAATATTGAACTTTTTTCATAAACTTGTTTATTATTCAAACTAACCCTTTTACAGCCCATAGTATAGACTAACTCCTAGGAGATAAAATATTTCGCTATATATAGATGGTGGCGGGTTATTTAAACGCAACCAGTCGCCATGGAATGTGGACGTGTTATGTGAAGATTTATTTTAGAATATAAAACAGTCGACATCAACCCACACAAATATTTTTAAATGATACCTAGACGATGGTTTACCCATTAGATAACAATCATGTTGTCTTTCGAATATAGTATGTAAAAAAATATATAAAAAAATATAAGATTCAGAAGGCAAACCTTATATTATAAGTAATGATGGAGCAAATTGCTTGGCTTTACTCTTAGGGAGATCGCAGACGACAGACTATCCGTGACGCACTTTTTAGTCTGTGGAAATAGAACCTATGCAATTATGTGCAGTAACGCACACGACACTCAAAAAGTCCGGCGCACAAAAAATCTGTATAATTCTGGCAGAACGCATCGCGCGGCGCGGCGGCGCGGCGTTTTAACGACGATCAGAACGCATCACACAGCAATATTCCCGCTCTTATCATCTAAAACTTTAGATAAACAAGTCATTAACCAAATGCATCTTCACATTTTGCCGAGCGTCATAAGACTTCTCAGGAATAACAACTCTTTTGTATAAATTGAATAATGGTGCACCGAAGTTCCCGATAATGTGATTTCGCGTTAGTTTGCTCTTCCAGGTGGTGCTAGTGGGTTGCACTTAGGGCTGGCACTTGCGAGAAACTTCAGAATTATTGCATGCATATGTATTTGTATGTAATATAAAAACTTAATGTTTTATAATACAAAATTAATTACTTGTTGATAAACCTATAATTGTATATTATACTGATTAGAATTAATTTATCATTGGAATTAATTAATTTAACTCTGTGGAGTTATCCATTTTATCACAAAAATATGATTTTGACAAAACAGTTTCCTTTTTCTAAACATATTAACAAAACAACACAATTTTTTAAATATCACAGGCCTTGTTTGTATTGATAAATATTTTTGACTTTAATCTCATTTTATTTGCGGTGTAGTAGAAAAATAAAAGATTTTCAAATTAACACGTACTGTATTTAAGTTATGTAGCATCTAAGTTATGTATGTTAGTTAGTTGTACAAGTTAATATGGAAACTTCGTGTAACAGAAATCGAATTTGCTTGAAGTTTGACTAGAGTTCGGTTTAACCTGCAGGTGACATCCCTAAATTCAATGGATAGTTCGCAACTGGTTACCGTACACATACTTGCCAGCAAATTGCTCGTCGCGTGCACTTTTCTTCATATTCCAAGATAAAACTACGTTTTTTTTCTTTCGCTCGAATATGTCATTATATTATGTTCCTCGTCGCTTTTAATTTTCTCTCGCAACTAACGAGCAACAATGCATATTCACTTTAAGTTTTGTTTTGTCAAAGCGCTCGTTTCGAAGAAAATGTGTCGTAATACACACGGAAAAGTGAGGGCACACGTGATACGACTACTTCTGCCTTTGATGTTCCTTTTGCGAATTAATGCAGTGCAATGAAAATAGGAAAATTTAAACATTTAATTATAAATTTTCGATAACGTTACATTGCTGTTTATTTATGTTCCCTATGTTCCTTACTAAACTAATCCAAAGTATAAATTACTTCGGTTTGGAGTTTACTACATGTTAATAAACATCTGCAACATCAGAAGACTGCGCTATATAACTTTATAATACAACAGACGTGAGCCCGGGAATTGAACTATCAAGTAGGTACGAGTTCATTTTGTAAACACGATACGACGCTATTTATCGTGCCGTCCCATAAAACAGATTTGACACGCTGTCGTAACTCGTAGCACTATTTGAAGCTTTGCGCATTACCTACTCTGCATTCTACCCAGGCCGTCGTAGCACGTCTAATACCACGACATCGCAGCACAACTACACACGTAGTAGTATTACATATTCGGCGTAGCACTAATCGACATGTCGTCGTAGCACTCACCGACATGTCGTAGTAGCACTACTACACACGTCATCGTAGCACTAACCGACATGTCGTCGTAGCACTACTACACACGTCATCGTAGCACTAACCGACATGTCGTCGTAGCACTACTACACACGTCATCGTAGCACTAACCGACATGTCGTCGTAGCACTACTACACACGTCATCGTAGCACTAACCGACATGTCGTCGTAGCACTACTACACACGTCATCGTAGCACTAACCGACATGTCGTCGTAGCACTACTACACACGTCATCGTAGCACTAACCGACATGTCGTCGTAGCACTACTACACACGTCATCGTAGCACTAACCGACATGTCGTCGTAGCACTACTACACACGTCATCGTAGCACTAACCGACATGTCGTAGTAGCACTACTACACACGTCATCGTAGCACTAACCGACATGTCGTCGTAGCACTACTACACACGTCATCGTAGCACTAACCGACATGTCGTCGTAGCACTACTACACACGTCATCGTAGCACTAACCGACATGTCGTCGTAGCACTACTACACACGTCATCGTAGCACTAACCGACATGTCGTAGTAGCACTACTACACACGTCATCGTAGCACTAACCGACATGTCGTCGTAGCACTACTAAACACGTCATCGTAGCACTAACCGACATGTCGTCGTAGCACTACTACACACGTCATCGTAGCACTAACCGACATGTCGTCGTAGCACTACTACACACGTCATCGTAGCACTAACCGACATGTCGCCGTAGCACTACTACACACGTCGTCGTAGCACTAACCGACATGTCGTCGAACCACTACTACACACGTCATCGTAGCACTAACCGACATGTCGTCGTAGCACAACTACACACGTCATCGTAGCACTAACCGACATGTCGTCGTAGCACAACTACACACGCCATCGTAGCACTAACCGACATGTTGTCGTAGCACTACTACACACGACATCGTAGCACTACTACACACGACTTCGTAGCAGTACCCGACACGATGTCGTAGCTCTTTTTACCACGATGTCGTCCCGATGTCGTTTCTTGTTCATCTATAATTTCACCAAGTAGCAACTCCCGACATGCTCAACAAGCGAAACTCCGAGCAAACTGGGAGCAATTAGTTGAGCACACTATTACAAAACGGATTTATCTTTCACCGCGTTTTTCCTGTCTCCAGGGAATAACTTCGGAATAACATTTGTTCCTATGTTCAGCCAATATTGGTACTGTCAACAAAATATTTACTTCTCGTACATTCACAAGAGCTAAAGATGTACAGTAAAAATGAATGGAAAATTATTAAAAAGTGTGCGACGGTGAATTATTTAGCAGTAAACAGTTTGTACATTTACAATTAATTGTTAATATAAAAAATACATAAAGAAAACGGATGTAGATTAATTTTTTGCGGCCATTGTTGAATGTTATGAGAACCCTAGAACCCCATTTATCGCGTTAAAAGGGCATGAAGTTGAAAAGGGTTAAGCCCTAGTCTAGATCTAAGGACTAAGGGTAAAAAAGCCTTGTTACTCGCGGCGCTGACTTCCTTTATTACCCCAGTCCTCAGCTGTCTTGCTGCTGGGTAGGGTAGAATAACGGCTACGTTTGATTTCACTTTTAAGGCAATATTGCTAGGATAATCTAAAAAGAGCTAGCTGAAGCTAGCGTAGTAACTACAATACTACAGTTTATTAATCTGTGCTCAGAATCATTCAGATAAGTAAAGCTGTTTTTTGTAATTAGATAAACAAACAGAAATTATTAACTTTTATTTCAAAAGCTTTACGAAGTAACTTCATGAAATTAATATTTATTAATATGTTATTTACTTCTTAATATGATAGTATACTTGAACTAGATTAGTATACTTTAGTATGGCAGTGTAAAAAACTATATTTTTTGTTTAAGAAAACTCAATATTTTATAAATCAAAATAATAAATATTTACCGGAATCATAATTCGGGGACATGTGTGATATTATGATGCGTCCAACCTGAAACAAAAATTAAAATATATACAACAAAAATGACATACTTCAGTCCCAGAAAGTATTCCCAGGGTATATTTTGCAGTTTTAAATTCAACTAAAATAAACAATTTTTGTAATTTCGTTGGAAAAAAGGAGTTATTTGTAACAACTAACCTTCATAATATAAACAATCTCTGGCGGGAATTTGCATTTTGCTGCAATAATAATCAATATCATGATATTATGTCCCTGCCCTATTAGGAAGGTATTGTGTTCTGACTTCTACTCTACATCTCTGCCAAATTTTATCAAAATCGTCCTGGTACTTTCGCAGCCTGATCGACGCAACCAAACAAGCTCATCTTTGTTAGTATATTACAAACTATAAACTATCCCATTTTTTAAATTCAATTCACTTATTCGCACATATTGCATTAATTAATTATGCCTTTGAGGCTCTATCACAAGATTTATTTTAATTATCATTAAGGGAAATTTTCTTCTGGTTTAGACGCGTGTTCAAACACCTGTATTGCTATGTAATTTGTCATACCCATTTCCGAGTAAGCTCCTACCCTTTGTTCGGCAAGGGTATTGGCTAATCGCCTTTAATTTAAATTCATTGCTTTACAATTTACAGAAGAATTAGTAATTAGTTATTTGTTCCTAAAAATTGCTCTGTAGTAAAAATGCTAAAAGTGGTAAAATGAATGAAATTTAATGTAATGTCATACACATTCAAGAGTTCAAGCAAGACTGAACGATCTAGGAGCCAATTCTCAGGATGTGAACTTTTTCGCTCGTAAAATTATTTCATGAACTATTCACTTCTACTGGCAAGTTCGAATGATCCGTAATACTCGTATTCTGGGGACCGATAGCTATCGAAGTGTTCCTGCCATTGACATTATTTTGCGTTCCATTTTGGCGTTAAAAAAACACTGGGACAAATTTTGCAACGTGCGAAGATATTTAAGCTTATTGTAGTAACTAGTAAATATAACTTACTAAATAATTGGTTTTATAATATTACTATCTATCCCGGCAAGTTGTTTCGCGGTTGTTTTGCCATATATTTACGTAGTAGGTACT
The DNA here is from genome assembly GCA_937595015.1 of Polyommatus icarus. Taxonomy (NCBI): domain Eukaryota; kingdom Metazoa; phylum Arthropoda; class Insecta; order Lepidoptera; family Lycaenidae; genus Polyommatus; species Polyommatus icarus. The sequence goes on along the minus strand of OW569335.1, from coordinate 7,614,314 downwards.
CATATATCAATGCATAATATAATATAATAATTTGTAGTTAATAACTAAATCCTCGTAGAATTATTTCATGAACTATTCATTTCTACTGGCAAGTTCGAATTATCCTTAAAACCCGTATTCTGGGGACCAATAGAACAATTACTTACCAATCAAACTATCGAGGTGTTCCTGCCGCCCGTAGACATTTTGCGTTCCGATTCGGCAAAAAAAAAACGCTTGGACAAATTTTGCAACGTGTGACTGATAATATTTACGTGTATGCTAGTAAATGTAGCTTACAAAATAATTGATTTTATAATATCACTATTCACTAGCTATCTCGGCGCAAATTGTTTTGCGGTTGTTTTGCAATATAGGTAAGTATATTATTTGTAGTTAAGAACTAAATTATTGTTCTTTTAAATTTGTAAAGAACAAAATATAATTAATAAACTATTTTATTGAAGTGAATTAATAAGTATGGCCCGTTGCACAAACAATAAGTAATGGTCGCCGGTCTTGAGTTGATTTTGATTTGAATTTGAATTAATAATTTACATACTGTTATTTATTTAACAACGCTTATTAATTATTATTATTACAAGTAGTGTAAGAGTCTATTAAATACAACATTTAATTATTATTCTAAAACAACGTTAGTATTATTAGTAATATCAAAATTCGCAACTTTCGTAATCGAAAGCGGGTGCGAGACTGCCCGAGACCGGCGACTCGCGAGTCGCGAGACACGAGGCGTATACGCCGTTCCGTCGGGATTTCTCGGGACTTGTCGGGACAAGTGCGAGGCGATGCGAAGCTCGCACGGCGACCGCGACGCGAGCGAGACCGCGAGCAATGACCATAGTATCCGCGACCCACTGCTTTTAAATAATATGAATTAACCTTCGATCACTAATATACAAGATACACAATCCGCGGCAAAAAACGACCTCACCAAAAGAGCACCAAACTCAACATTCTGGTGCACTTTTGATTTAGTAGTGCTCGAACGCTCCGCCGGGAAACATGCCTCGGTGCGCGTTTAATAATTGTAGAAATCATACGTCTAAAACCAAAAAAAACCGGCCAAGTGCGAGTCGGACTCGCGCACCGAGGGTTCCGTACAAACCTGCAAGGTTTACAAAGTTCGTTTGATATGAATTTCAACTTGATAGCTCTAGGCGTTCATGAGGAAAAAAGTAATAAATTTATATTTATTAAAAAATATATATTTTGTAATGTAACTAAAAATTTAAGGTTTTCGGAATTTTTCCTTTATGTGTGCTATAAAACGTTGCTTCATGCCAAATTTCAAGATTCTAGGTCGACTGGAAGTACCCTTTAGGTTTTGATTCCCTTGTGATAAGAAAAACGACTTCAGTAACACAGTTCAGTAACACAGTTTATTAATTATTAGTTACACAGGTAGTACAAGTACATCAATAGACACAGATACCAGTTTTGTTACAAGTTCAGCTTCTTCGATAGCTTAGCAGTGGAATGAATCCCCCTAATATCACTAGGCTTTTTATACCCAATAGCCATTATACAATTCAACAACTATTTTCGTACAATTAATGACAAAGTATGCATTAAAAACTAGTACAATTTGTAGTAGTATTTGTGATACTAATTTTGCAACACATTTCACTAAAGGACAGAGTCTAAATCTAACAATATCGTTATAAAAAGTTATTCAGTTATTTTGAGTAGCATAATTATTATTAATTAATTTCTAGAATCTTCTACGGAAGTAACCTTCCGTAGAAGTAGTTTTATTAAATACAATATTATAAATTATAAAACAGGCCTTATCATTACATAATAAATTAAACAGAATTATTAACAATCTTACTTTAATTAAATCATTCAGTTTCAATAAGATTATTTACCTTTCGTTACAGTGATAGTCGTAAATACAGTGTTTAAAATTCTACAACTATTTAATTCGTAACCTAGGAGATTTTTAACAATTATCTTTATTCTAATATACCAATAAAATCATGGAATTGAATATACAAATCAATATATTACAGATCAGTTTTGACTCCGGCCATAGACAACGCTATTCGTTAAGGGTTAGCACGTTGAATTTGGTTTCTTTAGATCGCGTATGGTCTGTTAAAGGCTCTTATACATACAACATTGCACAATATTGTTTTAACTGGCAACTTTAACGTAACAAAATTATAACATTCGGCCATCCTACTCATGTGTCGCCTCCTGGCGTCACAACATACACTTAATCTCACGTACTGTCAGTGTCGGAACTTGACTCATCGGTTTCGTGCAACTCTAATGTTCTAATATGTATCCACGGGCGAATTCTATCAGCAGCTATTACAGTTGCATATGGTTTACCTTTTTTACTAAAGCCAGGCACATCAGTTATCCTATAGCGATCATTCCCTAATACTTCCGTTATCTTATACGGGCCAACGAATTTAGACATAAGTTTCGTACTTTTGCTGTTGTTGTCAAAATTGTTACGAGATATTTTAACCAAATCACCTACTGAATACTGAGTTGCTGGAATTCGATTTTTGTCATGTCTCAGTTTTTGATTATTTTGATCTTTTTCTATATTTGTGGAAATTTCATTTCTAGTTTCCTGCACGTTATTTAAAGTTTCCTGTAATCCATTACATAATTTATTTGATAGAATATCGCGCAGTTTAATTCCGAACATTGCCTCGGTAGCAGTTTTTTTTGTGGTGGCGTTAACAGTATTATTGATGCCCCACTGTATTTTGCCTAGAAATCTATCCCAGTCGTTTTCATGACCTAACGAATTTTGAGCTGCTAACGAGTTTAAAATTGTTTGATTAAATCTTTCTGCTTGTCCATTAGCTCTGGGACAAGCGACTGCATTAAGTACGTGTTTTATACCATGAGATATGCAAAAATTTTGAAAGGCGGCTGATGTAAAACTAGTACCACGATCGGAAATAATTCTGGCTGGAATACCAAAATCATAAAATATCTTTTCTAAGACTGTAATAGTAGTTATAGTTTTTAAATCTTTTACAGCTCTAACAAATACATATTTGGTGAACCCATCTACTACAGTAAGAATGTGAGTATTACCGTTTCTACTTCTTACGAACGGTCCAAGGTGGTCGATATGAATAGTATGAAATGGGACTGGAACTTTTTCGATAGGATAAATATAACCCGCTTTCTGTTTGGACACATTATCTTTATTATATGCGCACTCTAAACAGGCTTCAACATATTTTTTTACAAATTTCCTGAGTTTTGGAAACCAATAAGAATGTTGTATTCTTTCAAGTGTTTTAGAGTAACCAAAATGGCCTATTTCATCATGATTAGCTCTACAAATTTGCCACCGGGCGTTTTTAGGGACGACTAAACACAATTTATCGTTAATTTTCTTATAAACTGTATGATCTTTAACAACATAATTTTGACGAATGTCTCTACATTCCGGATCATCGCTTGGCTTAAGAATTTTATATATTCTAGATATTTCAGGATCTGCTAGTTGTAAGGATAAAAGCCAATTATCTTTTTTCTAATATACCAATAAAATCATGGAATTGAATATACAAATCAATATATTACAGATCAGTTTTGACTCCGGCCATAGACAACGCTATTCGTTAAGGGTTAGCACGTTGAATTTGGTTTCTTTAGATCGCGTATGGTCTGTTAAAGGCTCTTATACATACAACATTGCACAATATTGTTTTAACTGGCAACTTTAACGTAACAAAATTATAACATTTGCGAGTACTTGCGAGTTTCAAAATATGCAGCTTAAATTGCTGTTTCTTTTGATTGCGTTAACATAGAAGTTTGATTTTGTTACAGCTTAAAGGTATTATAGACCTGAGTATTTGGTATGAATTTCAATTTAATACCTCTACGCGTTTATGAGGAAATGGGTAGTAAGTTTAAAATTATAAAAAAAAAATATATTATGTGATGTAACTAAAAATTTATGGTTTTCGTAATTTTTCCTTTATCTATGCTATAAGACGTTGCTTCGTACCAAATTTCAAGATTCTGAGTTCACGGGAAGCACCCTGTAGGTTTTGATTCCCTTGCAAGTGTCGAAAATTTGCGGCATAAACGGCTGTATCTTTTGATTGCGTTGGCTTAGAAGTTTGATTTTTTCACAGCTTCAAGGGACAGTAGACCTGAGTAATTGATATAAATTTCAGCTTCATACCTCCACGCGTTCCTGAGAAAAAGGGTCTTGACAGACGGACGGACAGACGGACAACAAAGTGATCCTATAAGGGTTCCGTTTTTTCCATTTGAGGTACGGAACCCTAAAAAAGGATGGAATTTCATATTTCCGGTAAGTATTAATTTTATCCTAATATATTTCTTACAATTGTATTGTAAATATTGGTATTTCTTTAAGAAATCACCAAAAGACAGTTTTAAAATTAAGTTGTAAATAAATCAACACCAGGTATAAACCATCTCAATTGCGAATACTCATACTAAAGGTACTTATCGTAGTTTATCATGCCCACTTGAAATGTTCGGGTTATAAGCTATGTTTCTGTTCCATTTGATGGAGTCGCTATTACTATTATTTTTTTATTGAGGATTTTTTTCATGTTTCCTCGAGATCCAGTTAGATGTGGTAATAATATTATGTTCCCATCTTCGATCAAATATAGTTCCCATTAAGGATTTTTTAAGTAGGTTAAAAAGTATGGGCGTTGGGTGATGTGAGTTGTCCTTTGTGGCCTATCGGAAAATGTATATACACTTATGTATATTTTGGTTAATGATAAAATTAGACATAACATTAGAACAACATAATATTACAAGTAAAAAATAATTACTCCTCACTTTATACATTAAACTTCGGAAAAATAAAAAAATGGACTATTAAAATTATTACAAATTACAATCAACAAAAAAAATTTGAACAGTTCGACTCCACTCATACTTCACTTCGCCCTGTTCCAGCGGCGAATTTCGGTCGTAAAATTGGATTTTTTTTTGGCACTATACAAATTTGAACTTAAATCATATACGCGGATGGTTGAATTTAGTATGAAGCGTGCATCGGACGTAAAAATTTTATTGCTTTGTAAACACAAATGTTCATTGTTTTATAAAAAGATCTTTAATAATTACTATAATTAAGGTTGATTTTAGATAAATGTATACTTCATTAAACTCTATTACTCGGGGACAGATTTTCGAGAGGTTTTGTATGAGACTGTGTATCTTGTATATTAGTGATCGAAGGAATTAACCCACTATAACCCCAGCTCACCGGTGAGCGAGACACAATAGAATAACAATAGATTTCCAAGAATCCACCATCGAAGTAATAATAATAGTATCAGTAAAACCGTTTAGGAGGAAAAAGGCAACTAACATTGTGACACGAGAATTTTAAATAATTTATGAAGATAAGAAGATAATAATTATTTAGGTACTTAATAATAATAATAATAATAATATCTATGGACGCTTCACACCACGTCAGTCTGGCCCTGTGGTAAGTACCTGAAGGACTTGTGTTACAGGTACCAGACAACGGAAATATATTTAATACTTTTTATACTATACATATATTTAAGATTTTTATTATATGATACACATATTTAATACACATCCATGACCCAGGAACTTTATAAACTTTTTGTTCCGTCGGCGGGACTCGAACCCGCGACCTCTGGCTTAAGCTACCAACGCGCTCACCACTGCGCCACGGAGGTCGTCAAACTTATTTAGGTATATATTATTGAATATTAATATTATTATAATAAACTTACATAATATCTAAAAACATAATAACATAATAGAACAAAAGTTCTGATAAAAATTTTATAGTCTCTACTCTCTAATTATATTATTTAAATTAATTACTACATATTTTAAATTTTAATAGTCTAATTATATAAAAAATAAATACAGCTACTCCACAGAATATACACATTAGTACAAGATACTCTAATTTAACGAAATTACTTATACCTAAATAGGTAGTTTCTTTTTTAAACACATTAACTAGTAAGTAATTATATCGTAAAAGAAACACAAGCACGAATATTTATTCATCATTTAGGTATTTACTACACAACTACTTTGCTACATATCCACCAATAGGAGGGTGAATTTGTGTACGAATTTGGACATCTACCGGTCCCTAGCACTCGTATGACTCGAGCGATCTTCACACGAAATATTTCAAGTATGAAGTTTTGAGAATACACTAACTATAAGCAACAAATAGTATCGTGCGAAACCGGTCTCGAACGCTTCACCTCCCAGGCGGTCACGTGTGGTTTACGAATTCGGACATCTATAACCGGTTCCATTCGTTCGACTCGAGCGATCTTTGCACGAAACATTTCGAATGTGAAGTTTTGAGAATACACAAACTGTGTTACGTTCGTAAAAATCTCATAATTGGGTAATTTTTCCGAATATGAACTTTTCTCACATTCTGAGAATTGGCTCCCTAGTCTTTAATCAAAGATGTGGTGCATTGTAATATTCTTATAACTAGTGTTAGACTAACGCCATGGAAGTACTAGTAACTATTTTAGTATTACTAATGTAACTAATACTCGTAGTATTTCCATGATCATAGGTTACATCTAGTAATTCACGTTCAACGCTCGACATACAGGGAGCTAGACTAAGCGCTAGACGTGATCACGTGACGCTGCACCACTTCACATGAACGAGGGGTCGGACAGGCGATTTGTCACAGCATGTCACCACAATATAAATAGTATACAGTAGACCCTTTTCTAACTTAATAATCCAAGAAGCATCTTGGATTATTAAGTTAAAAAAGGGTCTACTTGCTAGCAAGCAAGCACACAATATGTGTGAATTGTGAACTGTGACGTAAGTGTGATGTTAGATAATAATTTGAAGCAGGAAAACATGCAGTTTTCTTTTATATTAAATAAAAAAGGTAAACTGTACTGTTCAAGCTGTGTATTGTCATATTACATTGGTATTATTCTCTATTCTTTTTAGTATATTTTTTAAGAATATTTGTACATTCTTTTTCATTTATTATTCATCAAAATTAGATTAAAATGGAATGAAACATCATTCCATTTTAATCTAATTTTGATCAATCAACCTAAAGATTTTTTCTTTCATTATTTATTATTATCGCATATTTAATATTACAATTATTATTTTGTTAAAAATACAGTACCTTAAGGCCCACGTACCTAAAACTTGTGTTTTGTTTGAGCGAGTTTAATTTTAAGTGCGTGGCTGAGTTATCCCACTGTATTATTTTATACTGTGGTGTCGCTTCGCAATAGTTCGTGAGTTGACTGAGTTATTTCGTAAGGTTACGAAAATTCTGTCATCACTGTGACTGCTGTGACTTCTAGGGGTAAAGCCCTTTCTCTCATCATCGTCCTCCACTGACGCTGTTTTCCTATTAAGTGCCCGCTTTCAGAGGTTTTCTGATAATATCTTCTCATTTTAAAGCGTTGTTAATAACGTTTTGGCGATAGCCAGTAAATAAGAAAACTCCTGTCAAAAAAAACCTTACAAGCCGAGTATAAAATATTATAAAATCTAATATCCATATCCGTACAATTAATGTTATCAATGTGAAAGTATGTCTGCCTGTTTGTTACTACTTAATATTATAAATGTACAAATGTGTCTGTCTATCTGGCTATGTGTCTCCTACGTCCAAACCGCTGAATAGATTTCGCTGTTTGGTATGGAGATACATAATTTGGGTCCCGAGAAAGAATCCCGATTCCTGAGCGTTAAACGAAATTTGGCTCAACGGAGTTGCGGGTTGGCAGCCGTCGTCTAGTATTTAACTAAAACATCGTAATTCCTCACACATGCAATATTTTTATGTAACTTAAAAATGTATACAAACATTGCATGTACTCGTAACAACAATATAAAACTACGTAGTAATTTATGTAGTACTTGTAGTACTCGCACGAGTACTTACTACAATAATTATTATTATTTTTAACAAAAAATTAAAACCGACTTCCAAGGTAAAAACAATACTTAATAACATTAACATGAACTAAAAAGTATTAAATAATTTTTACTATCTAATAGTGCCTTTTTCCGAATTCGGCTAAACCTCAACTATTTCTGTACTCAATCTTCATTATTTTGAAGTCGGTACCAGATAGCTGAATCTTCAGTCCTCTGACAGAATATTTGAAACTTTTGGAACTGGCACCGACTTCAAAATTATAGTAATTAACAATTTTAATGCTTCAAGCCCCAAGCGGTCACCGGCGATTGCGATAACAATAGAAAGGCTATTGTGTCTCGTTTTTCCACGATCGAAGGATCTATCAGATAAAAAATTGTATAAACTTGCATAGGATGTAGCGTAGCTACTCATAATATATAATAAATATCATAATTATTGACAGCTGTTCTTGTAAATTGTAATCAAGAATTCAATTTCAAATCGATACTTAGTGCGCCATCTATCGATTAATAAGTATAACTAATTAAAAAGACACTTAATGACTTTGTTTTGTTTAAATACTCTTTTTGAAATAACTTTATTTTAATTCTATTTGTCTATTAAAATTTTATAAAGTAGTTAGTAAAGTATTCGATCTGTATATAAAGTAGTAAAGTATATTCGATCTGTCGTCTGCCGCCACGCGCGGCGCGCGGCGCGTCGATGCAGTCGCCTCCGCGGCGTTGACCGCCGTGTATTAAACAAACAGTACATAATTATTATTATTATTAGTATATCCATACCTATGCCTTGTACTATTATCTATTCTGTGCCATGAGACATTGGTGACCTTAATACGACGTGGTAATGATGATGACGATGATGATGATTATGATTATGATGATGAATATGAATTGCATAGTAGCATATGCTTTCTGTTCTTAAAACAACGCCGAAACTCCCAAACGTGTATCTATAAGGAGTCAGGAGTTCTCTCAGCATCTTCGAAACCATGGCATATCTTGACCCAATATTTGACTTTTTGGTACCATATTCTTAGTAGTGTCACATAAAACCAAAATCACCATATGTTTCCATATAAATTTCGAGGAGTTCCCTCGATTACTCCAGGATCCCATCATCAGGTCACCACTTTTGTGGACATGGTATCAAATTGAAGTGAAACCAATTACAACAAAACAAAAATTTCTAAAATCGGTTCACAAACGGCGGAGTAATCGTTGAACATACAAAAATAAAAAATAAAAAAATATATCCACAGCCGAACATATAACCTCCCCGTTTTTTGAAAGTCGGTTAAAAATTACTACAGTTCGACAAGGCTGTTTACGAACGTGGCGAGTTAAGGAACTAACGCTTCTATCATACAAAAACGTCATTTTTTACAGTTCTCTTTTACCAGCAGCGCCCATTGACATCATTGACATATTCATATAAAGCATTGTCGAACTGTACGTAGTAAGTAGTAACTAGTAACTATAGTAAACTAGCTGACCCGACAGACATTGTCCTGTCTTAACAATGATTATTTAATTCAAATTGGTATAATTAAGAAAACAATAGATTAAAATTAGTATCTTCATGCCAAATTTCATCAAAATAGATTAAATAGTTTAGGCGAAAATCATAAAAGTTTATTGTGCAGGAACCGTACATTTTTCGGGACCAAAAGTATCCCTTGCCCTTTCCCGAGACTCAAAGTATCTCCATACCAAAATTCATCAAAATCGATTGCATAGTTTACGCGCAAATCATAAAAGTATATTATGCAGTAACCGTACATTTTTCCGGGATAAAATGTATCCTATGTACTTTTCCTAGTTCTAAGCTACCTCTCCACCAATTTTCAGCCAAATCGGTTCATCCGTTCTTGAGTTATAAGTGGCCTAACTAACACAACTTTCTTTTATATATATAGACTAGCTGCTACCCGCGACTGCGTCCGCGTGGACTTTAGTTTATAGTTGTTCCCGTACATCTATTGAATAGTTAACGCGCTAATCATAAAAGTATATTGTGTGGGACAATATACTTTTATGATAATATGATAGATGATCCGCGCGGCTTCGTCTGCCTAATTTAGGAATGTAACGGAAACCGTACATTTTTCCGCAAAAAAAGAAACCTATTTCCTTTCACGTGGTCTATTCTTTATGTGTGCCAAATAACATAAAAATTGCTCCAGTACGTTCAAATAAGCCCTTTCAAATAATTTCTCCCGTTTTTTCCACACTTTCCTCTATTTCTTCGCTCCTATTAGTCTTAGCGTGATAAAATATAGCTTATAGCCTTCCTCGATAAATGCGCTATCTAACACTGAAAGAATTTTTAAATCGGACCAGTAGTTCCTGAGATTAGCGCGTTCAAACAAACAAACAAACAAACTCTTCCCAATTATAATATTAGTATAGATACGACTTACGTATTGACTCCCAAAGGTAGTATTATAACTGTATTGATTATAGTATAAATAAACAAAACAGAAGCATCATCGACGTGGACCTCCCAATTAAGGTGGTAACATGTCAATACGCGCCGCTAGGGTCGGATTAGTGGACCACAGACTAAAGAATTAGTAGACATGGCGACAATAGGTAGGTAAGTACTAAATATTTCTTCTATTCCACCAGGGACTAGAGAATTAGTGAATATTAGATGACGCCCGCAAGCCGTTGCGCAAAATATTGTTTATCGCGCGGGAACAGGTACATATTTTTTCCGAAACATTTACATGGAAACAGTAAGATATTACAAGTTTAACGTTTTTTATGTGTGTGTTTTGTGTGTGTTTTACAATAAATCCACCACGGTATGCTCGTCTTCTTGTCAATCTCCCTTTATTCTTAAAGGGAGATTGACAAGAAGACGAGCATACCGGAACTGGGAAGCCTGCCCAGCCGTTTCGTTATTACTTCTGCCAGCACGCCCAGACTCCGGAGTGCAACCCGCTGTTGTTTCAGAGTATCATCCTAATATAAATTCGAAAATGTGTCTGTCTATCTGCTAATTCATCTTCGAAGAAATTAATATACTTTGAGAGACGGGAAAAGGCAAAATATATATTTTTTTGCGGTTCCCTTGCTATGAATGATTTTCGACGCAACGGAATTTTGGGCGTCATCTAATAACTCATAAAATCTATGTCCAACTTTAAATATCGGATTTACTCGTAGTTCTGTCATTTCCGTCCGTTCCACGTGTCACTACGGACTATTTATTGCGATATATCGGTGTAAATCTGTGACGTGGAAGGGATAAATTGGTGGCTGCGGTCCGGGCTTGTGGAAGCGACCGAGGCCGAGAAATTTCGTCCCAAGACTGATGCTATTACGTGTAGATAGCTACTGATATCTATAATCACAAGTTTAAGATCTCTTGTCAAAAATGTAAGCGGAATATGCATAGTTTGAGTTTTAGGCTTTTTTCGTGGGGCGATGTGTAACGGAGCAGAATGCAAAAACTGCATACAACGCAATTTAGAAATTAGAAATTATCAGACGGGTTGTTATTGGTAGATCGCGATCTGATCAGACGGTGACAAGTCACTAGAATTTTATTTTAGTTATTAAATTGCATATGCCGCAATGCTAAGCAATCTTAAATGTATCCCAGACTGATTTAGCTTGTCCCTTGGGCACCCCTGAGATCATATCAAAGGGTGTTTATGGTATATGGTTGGTTATAACTGTTGATCCAGGCGACACAGGAGTTGCAGTGGTGGGAATGTGTGGTGGGCCAAGCAATCTTAAAAATTATTATTATAGCAAAGTGTTAAAGATTACTTCCACATCCATTACATAAGTTACCTCCACCGTCCAGTGATGGGACATAGATTAATTTTGACCACAGAAAAATTATGATTCCCACGCAGTAATAAGTATTTTGAACGAAGTTCGAGCAACAACTTAATACCATTTGGCCACATTTTGCCATTCAATGGAAACAATATGGCGAATTTTCCAGCACATTATATTAATCAATCTGTGACATGCAATAGCCGGCGTGAAATATTTGGTAGCGGGCGCGGGCGGGAGCGGCCATTTGCATACAATGAAACACAATCGAGGGTGCGTCCACACTAACATTTCGGAAGTACCGTTCTCATCACCATTCATCGTATCCAGTATCTTGGTTCGATGGTTCACTTTCTATTCGTCAACTATTTCACTACTCTGGGTGTCACAAAACTAGAAGTGATTATACTCCAGCCTCCAGGATGTGTAATGACTAGACATCGGATTATATGCACGATCAAAGTGCCCAAATAGGCATGGAAGTATGCACGAAAAATGGCCGAAATATGCACAAAATATGCACAATCAGGAGACATTTACTATTAAAATTTATTATTTTTTTGAATTGTTTTCTGGTGTTGCAATGAAATTCAGGATTTTGGATTCCGATTGATTTTTTTTTCTAATGCTGCCAACCACAAAGAACTATTTTACTATCGGGCTTATTGCGGAAGTCTTTGAACGTGAGTGGGGCCACATATTATTTGAGGTATTTTGATCCATCGTACTTCTGTTTCGTGGCCTCGGTAGCTAGTTTGGAGACTACGATGTCATAAAACGACCGAAATATGCACTATCAGCGAAAAATTGCCAAAATAATATGCACTATCGCCTAAAAAGTGCCCTTATATGCATTTGCATATGCAAGTATGCAAATGCATATAATCCGATATGATATATACGATCCGAATGTGTTACATAGTGTATACTCTATATCGAGTTCGCTGTGAAAGTATCAGCTCTGGAGAGTAACTTATTTTTAATTTGTATCGGAAAATTCATGACGCTGCTGGGGCGCTTGTCCATAAAAATCACAAAAAAATAATATTTCAGCTCTGCTACATTCACAGTAAGCTCTATATCCCATCAATCCTCAAGCGGCCCCCGGCTGCCTCATATCAATTGAAAATCTATTGTGTCTGCGATTCCCACGATCGAGGTAATATTGAGGACTTGTACACACTCCTAAATATTATCATTTCGATTTGTTACATGTAGATGTAGAGTTTACAGTTTCTTAGGATTTTATCAACGTTTCTTACGAGTATAATCACTAAAATAGTATTAAACTTGGTGATAATAATCTTACAAGTGTGACTGTTTGTCTGTTACCTGTTCACGCTTAAATCACTAAATCAATTTTCATGAAATTTAGTATAGAGGTACATTTTTGATATTATTATAGACACACAAAGAGAAGATAGTTTTTTCTGTAATGTTCTTGTGCCATTATGTATCCAAAAGGCAAAACCTAGTTTACCTACTATGTAAAAATGTAAAATGTACGTAACAAGATTTTGGTAACATTTTTACGATTGCTAATACAGGACACTTCATTTGGTAAATTCACTTAGGTTTTTCATCAATCTATAAATTCTAAGGTAACGTTTCAAGTTCTTGTATATAAGAAACAACGTAGAACAAACGTTATGATGACTTTCTGATGATCACGCTAATGATACCAACGACGTAGAAACTAGAAAGTAACGTGATCTAAGTATATGCATCGTAAGCGTCTTATCTAATTGCATTATAACATTATAAACCTTTTTATCCAGCATATTAACGGACCACCCATCCAGAGGTGTAATAAGCTACATCAGCTAATCTCAAAGTGTTCTCCACGGGCGATATATAATATGATTTGTTTTTAGAAATATCATCATACACACCAGCATGAAGAAAATTCATTCAAAAATAAGCATTCTTTTTTTAACGTTGAATGAATTTTCTTCATGCTGTGTGTCTTCGTCAAAAATGTAGCTTCTTAATTCGATTCTACAGCCAAAAAGCTTGAGAACCGCTGAACTCTGAGGTATTTTATATAGATGTTACAATGTAATAGAGACGACAAAGATAGTTACAGTAGCAGTTATAGATTAGATATAATTTGTTAGCAGGTTTATTATGACATGACGGCAAGAATGAAAACGAATCAAAATAATGGCTCATTTTATCAGTCAATCTGTATATTATTTCGTAAAAAGAAAGACCTAGGTGGTCATTTCGAAGGTTCCAGCAACTGATTCCAATTTTTATGGAATCGTAAATGCTTGCGACAGTGAATACTTACCAATTCTTTATGTACCTCTAAAACATAGAAGAACATTTTTTTAATTAACTTAGTTTATATAGCCTTTGTTAAATCAAAACCTCTATCAGGTTAAGAACAATGATATTGTATGTTACTAACGTAACTAGATTGGCAGTCTACGACAGAAATGCGTCACCACTGTGAAGATGCCTGCAGGCATATCTGCCATACATAATGACATAATAACATTATGGAGTGACATTGTCTTTTGGGATATCAAGTGGTTACGTATTTTTTGCATCAGTTTGTAAGACATTGCCACTCTAGTATTTCAGAAACTCATTGGTTAAGAAGCTGTCATTAAATAATAAGTATTATTATGATTGAAAACAACGCGAAACATCTAAGCGCTTCACGCCATCTATCTACGGACCATGGAACTTCTAATAAAAAATTGAAGAAAAAATTGTAATGTTAATTTTCCAAAAGAAGTGAGTTTTGAAAACGAAACGGTTCAAAAACAATCATTAGCTTCACACTGGGCCTATTTTTGTTCATCAAGGGCATGCGTTCTAGCGCAGTCAACAGCGAACGTGAGGCATGCCCGTGACGCGCGTTAAAATCAAAACGGACACTTTTCTTTCAACGCGGGTGGATTTTGACGCATTCAATTATTGAATATGCCAAACGAAAGTTGAATAAAAAGAAGATGACGAAAATTGAATAATGTGGACATAGCTATTCAAGTATACAATCCTGATTCCTGGTACAATTCATCATAATGACGAGTACCATTCAAAATTATTCTACCGCTGGAATGACCTTTATTTCTTTAGGATAAAGATTGCTCTGATAAGAACGAGGCTTGCACGAAGTATAGAAAGCGGCCGTGGCCGGTTCCAGCTTGCGATTTCGTTCGTCTGCTCATATCACGATACTCGTTAAGCCCTTGAGCACTTTCGAATGTGACCATAAGATTCATTAATAGGGCTCCATGATCATAATTGACAAAGAATTTTGATTAATCATGAGATACGCAAAGTACTATTATGATCTTGTATGTTAAATATTAATGGCATGGGAACAGGTTATTTTTTGGGGATGAAAATAAATCATGTCTCCTTTCCCAAACTATCTCCATTTTAATTTCGTGCAAAGTGCGGACTGAGAGACTGATAGATTAATTTATTTCCTTTCGATTTACTTTATTTAAAAGAAATTCATTTTTATTCTGATAGGTCTAATCTTTAAGACACTCTGCATAATTTTTAAAGGCAAATGAATATATCAGCTGTTATTACTATATTTCTACTATAATCTAAGTACTTATTGTAATTTAAGTCATATTTCAAATGGCTGTATTTGAAATTTACTTTTACCCTGATAGGTGATGATAGGTCAAATCCACATGTTTTTTACTGGCAAATGAATTTATATTACTACTAGCTGTCCCGGCAAACGTTGCTTTGCCATATATTAATATGTATTTGCCATATTATTTTATTGAAGTGACTAAATATATTGTATGTTACCATGGCAACGTCGATCGCTATCCCGTCGTACAATCAATGGTCGCCGTCAGTCTCAGGTTGTAAGACAAATAATTTGAAATAAAATAAAATTGCGACTATAATTAAAGATCTAAGCTATCCTATCTCTCAAGTTGGAAAAAAGCACACATTAAAATCGGTTAATCCATCGCGGACAAACATCGTGACAGGAGATTTATATATATATATAGGACGCTAGGACGGACGGACGGATGGACAGACATTTACGGCAATCAGGCCGTCAAGACGTCCGCCGTGGGAGTCTCTGCCAAATGCCAATTCAATGTCGATGCCAGGGAATTCGGTAAGTGGAAATTTCCTTTGTATCATCATCATCATTAAAGTATGACTGCATTGAAGGTGATGTACTAAATCGGATTGTTAGTAGTAAAAGATAGTGCCTAAAATATGGTGATAATATACTTTATTATAATAATAAATTACTGTTTGTTATTATAATGGAGGACAATAAAAATAGGACGATTATAATATTCGTAGAGCACGATTATGAGTTTTCGCAATGGACAACTAAGTAAGAGGTTATTAACAATCTATCCTTTTTTTTTTTTTTTTTGTTTTCCGGAGGGGGAAATGCATTACGCATACCACCCGGGCGCAGGGGGCGACCCGAGCGGTGATGTGGGACTCCCGTAGCTAATGAGACCACGGTATACCCACTAAAACCCCCCCCATCTTCCGCCACGCCGCCTTTTGACGGGGCCACGGGAACGATACACACATCTGTGACCCCGCCAGCGGCCCGAAGACTCCACGATGGACGCACAACACGTGCGCCCTCCTCCTCGGCCCCCACCAGGGCTGTAGCAGACGCCCCCCGAGTCTAATCCATAATAAGAAGACGTGAAAGTGACGTGAAGACGCGTAAATATTATAATTTATTATGAAACTTGTTACTAGTATCGTGATTTGAACAATCCAGCTATTTGTTTTATTCGTACACGAAATTCCAAAATACTAGATAGCCTACATCCGCATCGAGTAGCTTGAACATTCATCGCTAATTGAGGAAGTGCGTGAAGGCTGTACCAAGGCCAGCGAACAAAAAACACCACAAGAACTCCAAGGTATGGCTTATACCCACGAATATCAAGGCGATGACTAGTGAGTAGTGACTTTAGCTTACTTAGTAACTATTTAGTAAATATCTGTACTGCGTTATACTTTTCATTGATGTCTCTAATGTTGAAAAAAAAATTTAACCCCATTGCTAATGAAATTTTATTTATCTACTTAGGGTGGGTTGCACCAACTTACTTTAAATATAACTGTAACTTTAACTATAACTACGGTGCAAAATGTCAAATCTTTGTTTACCGTTAAATATGGCGTCCGGCGCCATATTTTAACCATAACTGCTCGTAGTTATATCTAAATTTTTTCGTGAAAATTTACTATATTTCACAGTGTTATATTTTTCCTGTCGATTTTTACAGATAATTCAATTTTTTATATTCTCAATCCCGTTACCTGTTAGCGTTCCATCTGTCAATTTCTGTGGTCAAAGTTAAGATTAAAGCTAAGTTAGCCTTAACTATAACCATAACTTTAACTTTAACCACGCCTCTGGTGCAACCCACCCTTACGCGACTTAATTCGAACTAATTTCGTGGTTTCCTACATGTAATTTTATTCGTGTCAAAAATCCTTTGACGGAGTTCCTAACAGGAATTCGGAAAAAGGATACTATCACTGGAATCTGGATGCTGTACTGGATCCAGTACAGCATCCAGTAACTGTCAAGCTACTGTATCAATGTAAATCAGCCTTAACTGAATCGTATTTTCATTTCAAAAACATAAAGAAATCACCAACCATTTAAAATCATTTAATAAAGGACAATAAAAATAGTAATTATTAATAATCATTTATCCGGTCACTTATTTACATAACTTATTAATTGGCTACCGAAAAAAAACTTAATGTGATAATTTTACCACCCGGAGCGCGTTTTAAATATGAAAATGGTGCTGAGTCAAAATTATCATAATATTATTAATTAAATGCACATGTATGCAAGACTTTTTCTCGTATTTGCCTTATCAGAGTAGAAAATCAGCAGATGGATAGCAAAGTTGAAACTTTCGCGATTTTAAGAATAAATGGGAAATCCTTTATGGGAAATCATAATATTTTGACATTAATAAGAGCAATTTTGATGAAAATTAACCAGTGCTAAAGCCTAACATAGTGCCAGTGTTATCAGCATAACATAACTATTATCAGCATAACATATTATGATTATTTTAATAAGTCAGCTTAGATATTAAATTAGAATAGACCAGCACACACACGAACAGAGAGACGTTTAACAACGAACATAGCTTATTAGAAGCTTTTTAACGCAGCAAAATGTACAGTTTTTTAGGGTTCCGTACCCAAAGGGTAAAAACGGGACCCTATTACTAAGACTTCGTTGTCTGTCCGTCTGTCTGTCTGTCAGTCTGTCTGTCCGTCTGTCTCCAGGCTGTAACTCAATAACGGTAATAGCTAGAGAGTTGAAATTTTCAGACATTATGTATATCTGTTGCCGCTATAACAACAAATACTAAAAACAAAAGAAAATTAATATTTAAGGGGGGCTCCCACACAAGAAACGTGATTTTTTTGGCTTTTTTGCTCTATATCAATAATGGCAACAGGTAGGTACTTGATTTTTTCTCGAAGTCCTTAGTTATATATTGTCTTCTTTAATATTTAATAATAATATTAAAATAAAATTGAATATTAAGGGCGGCTCCCAAACAAAAAACACAATTGTTGGCCAGATTTTGCTCTATAATGGTACGGAACCCTTCCGCGCGCGAGTCCGACTCGCACTTGGCCGATTATTTGGTATTCTTTGTAAGACCGAAGTCACATCACAACCAACATTGAGTTAACATGGACGACTATAAAATTAATAAAGCAATAAAATTACTTGATCGATTTTAACTTTTGCTCATTAAAATGTAGTTTTTCGCAACTTGTCATTTCGAAACATAATCTTGTGCTCATGCGTCGATAGTTCGTACTCGTATGGTGAATGGGACAAAAAAAAACCATTAAGATCGGCTCAAAACGAGATACCTTGAGGACAAGTTTGTAACTGAACAACCGCAGGCCTTCAAAAAGTGATTAAAGCACGGCGCACACTTAGGACGCGTAATCCACCCATTACCACAGAATAGTAGTATTAGTAGTACCAACTAATATTACAAATATGCGAAAGTTTGTCTGTCTGTCTGTCTGTTACCTCTTCACTCCCAAACCCCTAATCCTATTTTGTTGCAATTTCGTATAGAGTGAGATATATTTTGAATCCTCGGAAGTCGGAAAGGACATAGGATACTTTTTATCCCGAAAAAATGTACGGCTTTCGAGCGGTAAATGAATTTTGGCGCAACAGACTTTCAGGCGTCCTCTAGTAATTACTAGTAATTAGTAATTACTAGTAATTAGGGGTGGACCGAAATTCGTTTTACATTCGGTTTAACCGAACTTCGGCAGCTTGAACCGAACTTCGTCATTCGGCCGAATTTCGGTTAAAATGCCGAACATTCGGCACTAAATATACTTGCACTATCATAATATTATAAAAGAAATTAATGAAAAAAACATAATATCTATACTAACAGTGAAATAAAATAAGTCAGAAATAAGTCTGAATACAAGAACTATACTCATTCATAGTCATTTACTTATTTAAATTACAAAAAGTAATCATTCGTGATTACTTTTTGTAATTTAAATTGGTCTTTTTAACGACCCAGTCTCAAAAATGTAATAAAAAAAAATTAAACGGCTCTTCTTACTAACCAAACCAGCCTTAGAAATCTTTCTTACTTAATCAAAAAATAAAATTTTACTGCCCTTATATCAACAAGTCTAAGAAATATATCTTACGTCTTAATAAAAAAACAAAAATTTTGATTTTACTTTTACTTTACAATTTACAAATGACTAGCTGGTTAACGGCCCCGCGGGCAAGTGCGAAGTGCGGGCGGGGCACACCTAATAATATTTGCAGCAGGTACGTAAACAAGTCACAACACGAAAAAGAGCGGTGACATTGAACCGAAGTTCGGCCGAAGTTCAGCCGAACTTCGACCGAATTTTTCATTTTTGCCGAATGTTCGGCCGAAGTTCGAATTCGGTTCAAACCACATTCGGCCCATCACTACTAGTAATTATAATAATTATTATACATACTATAAATTATAAAGCTGAAGTGTTTTTAAGTTTGAATGCGCTAATCTAACGAACTACTGCACAGATTTTTATATTATTTGTTAGAAATATAATTTAGACTACAGAGAAGGTTATAGGCTATTTTTTGCCTTTTTAGCACAGAATACGTAATTAATGTCTTACGGTATTTTTAGTCTATTTATGTTAGAAATTAATATGAATTTTCAAATCGCTATCGGCTATAGTGACCACTATACTAATGTATAGAAGCTTTAACGCGTAGTAGGCATAGATAGAAGGTCGTCTCAAATTGGCGCGGCGCTTATCCACCTATTGTGAGAACCGCCGGAACCGGTTCACGGGAACCTTGCTTGTCATCCACGTGATTATTTTAATTAAAACAAAAAAAAAATCAATTACTCCTTTTTGGGGTATTGATTTACACATACTATAGGAGTAAAATATTGTAGTATATTAACATAAGAATCAGCAAGATCAACAATTTCAAAGGAGCTTGATAAAGGCCGTGCACAAAGTACTGATCGCTCAGCGAATCTTAATGCCTTGATTACACATACCGAGTAGAATGCTTAGACAGTGCTCTTGGCCAATTTGACTAGTCGAGACCACAAAGTACAAGAGTGAAATCTAAGGGTGCAATCGGCGCATGTAGGTAAATACTGTAATGCCATGCCAAGAGCGTTTCCCCATTTGATTACCTACGAACTACGTTTGAACACTCTGCAATAACAAATAACAATGAGCTTAATGGCCGCTTTACTATTTCAATCCATTGATCCAATCCAGCTTTTTTTTTAAATTGCATTCCATTGCATTCCAGTGCCCGTTTACATTGTTCCAATAGCAAACCAGCGCTGGATTGAATCCCTGGAATAATATACATGCCGGCCATAATACCTATCTATGCTCACAGATCTACCAATAGGGGCTTCCCCCCTCACCAAACCTTTTATATGGATAATTTTGTACCATTTTGGCGACGATCTATACTGCTTGCTTGCCTACATGCTTAGCCTATAAACGATATTGGTCAGTAAATGGTACTAATCTTTTATCTAATAGCCATAGGCATAAATTTCAACGGGTTTTCAAGGTTATCCTCATCATAACTCTAAAGACTGCCGAAATATTCTTTACAAATGTTTTCTAAATAGGGTAATAAATTTTATATAATACTGGTAAAGTTCATGGCAAAGCTTGTAATAATAATATGTATTCTGTGGCAAAACTAAGATCTATTTCCTTGTAAACAAACGCCTTGTTCACGTTACGCCTTCACGGAGCTTCACGGCGAGTAGTCTGATTAACAAGTGCCATTTTCCTCAAAACCTGATCTCATTCACAGAAAATTATGATTTTGGTCTCATTTGATTCGGAATACCATCTAGAACATTCTATCAAAATTCCAAGAGGGGCTGAAAAAAATGCAATAGTTATAAACAATTAAGTAAACATAAAAAGAAGAGTTTGGATTTTTTTAATATTTCGAAAACTATTTAAGATAATCAAAATTTGAAAATAGATCCTTAAAGAAGAGGAAATTTCCTAAAAAAAATCTTAGATCCTGGAACCTTACCAATAATCCTTATAGCTTTAAATGAGCGGCGAAAGTAACGGTAAAAACGCGTAGTTCGAGTTTCGCGTGAATTGCCGCAATCTGCCACGCGAACAAAAAAATATATTTTAACTGATTAAATATTAATATAAAGAAATAAAAAAAATTGGTTACTAAGTAGACATATCAATAAACAATAATCCGTCAACAAAAATAAATTATCACAGTTTGTTAAAATGTTATGCTTTTGTTCATTTGTTAATAGTCACCATTTTAATGTTAACATAAAAACGCTGATTATTTCTTAACAAGAAATCTAGAAATTTTTATTATTCTTTTGAGATAATCTTAAAAGGGTTTAGAAGAGATGTCCGGTGGAAAAATTCAATAATTTTGTTTTTCACTTTTTTATGAACAATCAAAGGCATTCATGAAATTTTCATGTAAATAAAGCAATTAGGGTTATTTCATCAATAAAAATGATTATTTAAATTTTATTAGTTATAAATATAAAAATATATATTGTTATCTGGCTTCTAACAACAACAAAACAAAATAATAACAATAATTGGATATAAAAGTACCGTAATTGCTTTATTTACATGAATAATTTTGGAATGCTTTTGAATGTTAATAAAAAAGTGAAAAATCAAAATTATTGAATTTTTCCACCGGATATCTCGTCTAAGCCTTTTAAAGATTAGCTCAAAAGAAGAATAACAATTTCTAGATTTCTTGTTTAGAAATAATCAGCGTTTTTATGTTAACATTAAAATGGTGACTATTAACAAATTAAGAAAAGCATAATAATTAAACAAATTGTGATAATTTATTTTTGTTCACGGATTATTGTTTATTGATATGTCTACTTAGTACCTATTTTTTTTTATTCCTTAATATTAATATTCAATCACTTAAAATATTTTTTTAGTTCACGTAGCAGATTGCGGCAAATCACTCAAAACCTGAACCACGCGGTTTCACCGTTACTTTCGCCGCTCAATTAAAGCTATAAGAATAATTTGCAAGGTTCCAGGATCCAGGATTTTTTTAGGAAATTTCTTGCTCTTTAAGGATCTATTTTCAAATTTAGATTTTCTCAAATAGTTTTTGAAATATAAAAAAAAACCCAAACCCTTATTTTTCACGGTCACGATTTCTCTACTTAACAACATAATCTCTATTGCTTTGTAAATTCACATATTTTATTTTAAATATAGTCATATTATCATGTATTTTAATTAATGACAGACCAAGATTTATAATTTTATTTGAATATTTTAATCTGCGGCGTGCGTCAAACCTGTTGGATTAATACAAGGTCAAAAATAATAAAACTGTGCCAAAAACACCGGTTGAAGACTCGCATAATGGTCGGCTTACAACCCAGTGATCCAATCCAGCACTAGATTACTATTGGGATAATTTAAACGGGCTCTGGAATGTACTGGAATGCAATTTTGCAAAAAAATGCTGCATTGTATCACAGGATTAGAAATAGAACAATGTAATGACATAATACGCACATGCATTATAATATTATTTATATACTAGGTATACCCCGTCTCTCTTAAGAGGGCGACTAACGCAAAAAATCAAACATCGTCTTTCTCTGTTCTCAGTTCTCACTCACGAGTCACGCCCGTCTTTCATATGCCAGGTGAAAAAGGACGACGCGGATTCATCGCCAAATTAGTTTTTTCTCAATAACTCGATAAATATACAATTTTGAAAATCCGCTAGGTCAGATTCTCAATGATAGAATGTTATAAAATGTGTTAAAATAACAACTTAGTTTAATGCACGGTTATGACGATATATGAAAAATTCGTGAAAATTAGATGCATCTTTGTGATTTTTTCTATAGAGAAAATTTTAAGATATCGTGTTTTCGCTAGGTCGACGGATCCTCGGAATTCGGAAATATAATACAGTAGTATCTTTGTTTAGAAAATGAAACGATTCGGGGCTCATTTTCAAGTACATACAAAAATGACTTATTATAAAATCGACAATTTAGGGTTATATTACCCTGAGAATTCTATGAGAGTGAAAAAAAAGTGTTTTCAATTAATTAAGGTGCATTTCTGTATTGCGCGGTGAAGACACATTTGAATTGGTAGCATTTTAGCCAGCTGGACTTTGTTCACATTAAAAGCTTGAAGCGTATCTAGTGACCCCATAGACTATAGAGTATTATATTATCCTTGCACAATAGCAGTAACAGCTGAATCATGGCGTCGCGTCGTAAATCTGCAGCCAAATTACATGCACGAATCATGATGCAGCACGACGCATGGAAGATGCCCAAATATTAGCCAATAGTATTATTGACTAGCTGTCCTGGCAAACGTTGTTTTGCCATATAAAATATATCTACTTCATAAGTTGATACAAAATCTTACCCTCTCTTTTGTCCCCTAAGAGGGGTGGGGGGAAAAATGTTATACACCAAATGTTAAGTTGAAAAACACAGTAAATAATATGAAGTAAGTCCATTAAAGAAAAAAGTTTGATACTAAATCTGACCCCCCCCCCCCCCCTTTTGTGCCCTTAGAGGGGTGGGAGGAAAAAAAATTATACACCAGATGTTAAGTTGGAAGAAGACAAATATATCTGCGAAAACCGCATTCAAATCGGATCAGTGGTTTTCATGTGATGCTGGAACAAACATACAGACAGACAGACAAAAATCTAACCACATTTTTGGCTTCTATAGCGATGTAGTGACACCCCCCACTTATTATTTTTTGAATATCTTTAATGTACAGAATTCTCATTTCTACAGTTTTATTATATGTATAGATATTGGCGATGCGATAGATCGTTTCGATTTAAGATAGAGTAGTACCCTGTTGGTGGTAACATTCATTGGTTAGATTCGAAAGCAAAGTTAGATCGAAAATGTAAGGGATTTGACATAATGAGTTGCAAAGTTTTATTTTTTTAAAGTTAAGTTTATCTTGACTATTACAAAATAATCACATCAAAGTCTGCAGAAATGTGCTTGTGACATGGTACTTGTACTTACCAAATGACCAATCTATATGATAGCCAAGCCCAGTCCTCTATAAAAATGTCGAAATCATAAATATTACCGGAGCCAAAGTAACAAAAGTGCATCGCAGACGGCAGATATATCTCAAGACTTGTTGCGAACGTGCCTTCAATTGTTAACATTTAGGGACCTTGTACACTAAAGTATTATGACTATGACATAACACCACGGTACGGTAGTACCTAAGTTTGAATTGGATGTCATACAAGTTAATATTAAGTTAGTATATTAGTGTAACTTACGAAGAGAAATTATTACAAAAACATACTTTTTTATAGGAAAACGCACGGGCTGGGGTATGTCTGAGTGTGGGACTCCCTGGCGAGGTCTACCCCCTAAGACCCCATGGTGTACCACTTCACACAAGACACCAAGTGCCCAGAACACAGATCAACAGGCACAACAGGCCTCATACATTTTAGTGGTGCATGCACAGGCTGTAACAAAGCAAAGTAATAAATAATATACTTTAGATTTAAGAGTGTGTATGTTGTATAGTAGGAGATCCGGCCATAGAATGACCTTCACCTATCGTATTACGGGAGGAAAATGATTTTTTTATAAAATTAAATATGTTAAAAAAATATTTACAGGAGGTTGTCTGAAAAATTTGGTGCAAAGTGTAATTAATTAATAATTAAAAAATGTTTTTTTTTAAACATTACATTCATTCCCTTACGCAACCTCCTGTAAATAAATTTTTTAACATATTTAATTTTCTTATTATATTTTTATCCCGTAATACGATGGGTGAGGTCATTCTATGGCCGGATCTTAGACTAGTATGAGAGTGTGAAAGTGTCCTATGTGAAAGTAGCAGTGCTGAATGAGCATTTTTGTGATTTGTGCGGGCAAGCGCCTCAGCGTCATGAATTTATCCATACCAAAGGTTAGAAAAAAGTTACTCTTCAGTGCTGCTACTTTTAGTCAACTCTATACAGGGGCCTCATACACACCCTGAAGTATTTTAACTTTGCTCTGTTACACTGTTTAAGCCACCACAATATATTGTACACCTCAGCACCTCGTCAGTCGTCACACAGTGAACAAGCGCCTTTAAAGATTTATTACTCTCTCAACTGTCCAAGTTAAGTAAAGTTATAAACTTTGTAATATCTAACAATATTAGACATAAGGATTGCAATCCCGCAAAGCGGGATCCCGCAATCCCGCGGGATCCCGCACCGATTATTAATCTGCTGGATCCCGCAACTGCAAAACGCGGATCCGCGGATCCCGCATGCGGCATGACCCATACATAATTTGCATAATTTCTCGGGGAGCCCATATGATGGAAGCTTTGATAGCAGCGCTTTGTGCCAAACCCGATCAAAGGCCTTCGCATTGTCCAAACTAACAGCCAATGCCTCTCCCTTCGACACAATTGCCTGAGCACAACGATGAGTTAGGTACGTCAAGAGATATCACCAGCCGAGCGACCCTTACGGGACCCGTACTGTTTGTCACTTAATAATTCTTGACCTTCCAAGTATCGAAGTAGCTGGCTATTGATAATTGATTTGATTTTTGTTGTAGCGATTGTGTCTGAAACATTTAGAATAGCGAATTTGGTTATAGTAATTGGAAGGATTTGAGCGGTTACCTTTTTTGGGGATCGAGTACACCAAGGCTGTCTTTCAGGAAGGCGTTACAATGCCAGAAGAACAGGAGAGCCGAAAAAGACGCGTTAAGATCAGAGCCAACTCTGGGGCACAATTTTTTAACACAATAGGAGGGATTCCGTCAGGCCCACTCGACTTTTGGATATCAAGGGGACGGAGGGCTATCTGCACTGAGCGCTGATGAAACAAAAAACATGACGCTCGTACATCGCGGTATGGCCGGCGGCTTCTATTCCCGTCATCTCGTGTCGTCAAACTGATGCAAAGAACTTACCCAGAAGACAATTTTGTGTCATGGGCCAACGATCCATTCGACGTATAGGCATGGTAGGGTTGGCTTGCAGAAATTCCCTTGAATAGCTTTCGCCAGTGACCAGAATGCACGGGTTCATGCTCGGCTACGGACTCGGCACGCTCGAGTCTCACACCAATTCTATTTACGTGCTGTTTCTTTTCCCGAGTGATCTCTTTTTTAACCGACTTCCAAAAAACGAGGAGGTTATATGTTCGGCTGTGGATATTTTTTTTATTTTTTTTATTTTTGTATGTTCAACGATTACTCCGCCGTTTGTGAACCGATTTTCGAAATTTTTGTTTTGTTGTATTAGGTTTCACTCCAATTTGGTCCCATTTTCACAAAGGTGGTGACCTGATGATGGGATCCATGAGTAATCGAGGGAACTCCTCGAAATTTATATGGAAACATATGGTGATTTTGGTTTTATGTGAAGTGTACTAAGAATACGCTACCAAAAAGTCAAATATTGGGTCAAGGTATACCATGGTTTCGATGATGCTGAGAGAACTCCTGATTCCTTATAGATACACGTTTGGGAGTTTCGGCGTTGTTTTAAGAACAGAAAGCATAAACTACTATGCAATTCATATTCATCATCATAATCATCATCATCATCATCGTCATCATCATCATTACCACGTCGTGTTAAGGCCACGAATGTCTCATGGCACAGAATAGATAATAGTACAAGGCATAGGTATGGATATACTAATAATAATAATGATGTACTGTATAACAATTAACAACACCTGTTTGTTTTTAATACACGGCGGTCAGCGTCGGTCGCCGCCCAGCGCCGCCGCGCGAAGACAGAATATCGAATACTTTACTAACTACTTTATAATATTCAGATCGAATACTTTACTACTTTATAAAATTTTAATAGACAAATTGAATTAAAATAAAGTTATTTTAAAAAGAGCATTTAAACAAAACAAAGTCATTAAGTGTCTTTTTAATTAGTTATACTTATTAATCGATAGATGGTGCACTAAGTACCTATCGATTTGAATTCTTGATAACAAGAACAGCTGTCAATAATTATGATAATATTAAATATTACGCTACGCTACATCCTATGCAAGTTTGTACAATTTTTTATCTGATAGATCCTTCGATCGTGGAAAAACGAGACACAATAGCCTTTCTATTGTTATCGCAATCGCCGGTGACCGCTTCGGGCTTGATTTATTAAAATTGTTAAATTACTTAGCACAATATGTTCACTTCACTAATAATATTATATTATTTTGTGAGTGTGAGTTGTGACTCTTAACAAATTGTAATAAGATACGTAAAATATACGCGAAGATTTATCTACTAGTGTAACTAAAAAGAGTGAAATTATTATTATTTTTAACAAAAAATTAAAACCGACTTCCAAGGTAAAAACAATAATAACATTAATGTGAACTAAAAAGTATTAAATAATTTTTACTATAGTGCCTTTTTCCGAATTTGGCTAAACCTCAACTATTTCTGTACTCAATCTTCATAATTTTGAAGTCGGTGCCAGTTCCAAAAATTTTAAATATACTGTCAGAGGACTGAAGATTCAGCTATCTGGTACCGACTTCAAAATAATGAAGATTGAGTACAGAAATAGTTGAGGTTTAGCCAAATTCGGAAAAAGGCACTATAGTAAAAATTATTTAATACTTTTTAGTTCACATTAATGTTATTATTGTTTTTACCTTGGAAGTCGGTTTTAATTTTTTGTTAAAAATAATTGAGTACTTCATTTTATATGTGCTGGTATTTTAATCCCGAGCAGACACTGCATTGGCCCAGGATTGTCTGATCTGCTTCCAGCGAGAAGCTTTTTTGGAGGATGAACCAACCAGGGACGAAATCTGCCGCAAGTTGGCACTACAGAGGACGGAATGAAAAGCTTCATCCCTTGCATCACCACATTGGCAACTGAGATAGCAATGCTAGGCAAGGCAGTGGTGCGGTCAAAAATCAGGATTTGAAGTCAACAGAAGTCAGAGAAGAAGGTCCAACAGGGAAAAATTATGACCGTCTCAATCTGGAATTCCCGAAGGCGTAGCAACCACTTGTGTTAAGTCGTTCGCAAGAGAAACTCCAGACAGTTCTTCCCGCAGATCAGTTTTACTGGAATTGAGCCATTCGGCGTGGTGGGCATTAAAGTTGCCAAGTGATCTCTGCGAATGGGATCGGCTGCTGCAGTAAATCTGAAGCAGCTTGTAGGTGTTCAAAGAGTCAGTCCGTCTCGGAGTCACCACTATGGGACCTATATAGGCACGCATAAACGCGAGAGTTGTCGTCGCAATCAATGCGGAGCCATAACGTTGAGAGGTCCCTGACTTCAAGATTTCTAAGGCATTAAAAGCATTAATTTAACTTTGAGATCTCATAAGACTAGAGTGATTACATAATTTCATTGTTATTTTGTTACAAAACAAATATTTTTGTGGCATCATAATATGAGACATTTTCTAATAATAAAGTTGATTTTAAGTAAAACCTGTAGATTCAATTTATTCAATTTTATAACATACATTGAAACATGCGGGATCCCGCGGGATTGGCCGATCCCGCAAATCAATACCGCGGGATTGAAAAAGATGCGGGATTGCAATCCCTAATTAGACAATATAACTTTATAAAAATGTTTAGAATTCGGTAGGACATCCTTATTAAATTCAACCGAGTTTTCTGAAAATAAATATTCTGTAAGTATCTTAAAACGTAGATTAATTTGGTTAAAATAATACATAAATAATTTTATTACTTTGAATATGTAATGAGCTTCTTCTATAACTTACTACATAAGTAACAAAAATTCCCAATTAGAGTACTGTAACTTTACACGCAAGTTGATAAAATTGCTTGTTCGTGTCATGATGAAAAGATAAAATCCATAAAATTAAAATTCCAATTAATAACACCTTGCGGTAAGACCTTTGTCAAACGCATATTTGTTGAAAATTCAACAGCATTTAACATAATATGTTCTTTACTGAAGTTGAGGGGTTTATCCTTTTGAAATCGTCTTCTTCTGCGAGTATGTTAAGACTAAAATCAACCCAATCCGTTCAGCTGTTTTTGAGTTTTAGCTCGACTAACACATTTGAAAATCCATTTTTAATATAAGATTATAAAACATAACATACTGATTAGTGATTACTAAATAGTTACTACGTAAGCAAGGGGCGGTAGGCTTCCCGCGGATTCATCTATAATACGCGAGCGAAGCTACGCGAAATATCTAAATCTAGTAATATGATAAAGGTAATACGGCTGATTCTACTGCATGATAATTCATATTGATTCTATGGATTATGGAATGATCAGGAGTGGAATATATATTATGTAGTAAAAAAAACATACCATTTCCAGTGCCCATTAAAAAAAAACAAAAGAACACAATAAAGATACTACACAAAGGAGGATTTAAATGCCTACGAAGGTCGACACTCAACTGACAAGACAAATGATAACATCACCCCACACTCACTCACTTTCACTTGTTGCAATTTAGATTCCCAGATACATACCAACGATGTGTACTAATAATGGGGTATTTGTTCAAAATTTCAAATGCGCAAACGCGAGAACGCGAGAACGAAAAAAAAACTTTTCTATATCCGTTCATATAACCTATCCTTGCTCTTCACATCAAAGCATATACATTTGCTTATATAATTACTAGCGACCCGCCCCGGCGTTGCACGGGTATAAAATATATAGCCACTGAAAAATTGATTAAAATCGATAGCCTATGATCCCTCAAGTGGTCTACTTCTTATTTGTGCCAAATAACATGAAAATTGCTCCAGTAGTTCGCGAGATAAGCCCTTTCAAATAAATTACCCCGTTTTTCCACATTCTCCTTTTAGTCTTAGCGTGATAAAATATAGCCTATAGCCTTCCTCAATTAATGGGCTATCTAACACTGAATTTTTTTTTCAAATCGGACCAGTACTTCCTGAGATTAGCGTGTTCAAGTTAGCCCTTTCAAATAATTTTCCCCGTTTTTCCACATTTTCCTCTATTTCTTCGCTCCTTTAGTCTTAGCATGACAAAATATAGCCTATAGCCTTCCTCGATAAATGGGCTATCTAACAGTGAAAGAATTATCAAAATCCGTTGCGTAGTTTTAAATATTAAAGGGAACAAATAGACATGAGGGAAAAAGCGACTTTGTTTTATAATATTATGTATAGAAGATTGACGTAGAGCCTAGATTCACACGTTTGACCTATGTCTGATTGTTATTCATATCAGATTCAAAATGTATAAAACACAGTTCTAGGTGTCATAAAGTCATAACACTTTAGACAAGCGTATCAAATTACTAAGCTAGGGTCAACCTAATTCGTGGTGGAGTGCCAATCAACAAGTTTTCAGAAACACAATAAAAGTTATTACAAAAGCCATTGAATTAAACTTTTAAATCGACAATTTTATGATCCATAATCTTTTACGCGTTCGCGGTGTTGGGGCCGTTCCCAAATTACGCTAGCTTTTCAGAAGGGGGTCCAGCAAAATCGCACCGTGACATTTTGGAGCGAAAGGGGTTCTCAGAAAAATATACATAATTTTTCAAGCGCCAGAGTTGAATTAAACTTTTAAATCGACAATTTTATGATCCATAATCTTTTACGCGTTCGCGGTGTTGGGGCCGTTCCCAAATTACGCTAGCTTTTCAGAAGGGGGTCCAGCAAAATCGCACCGTGACATTTTGGAGCGAAAGGGGTTCTCAGAAAAATATACATAATTTTTCAAGCGCAATTGCGTAGTTGTGTTACTTTTTTGGACATTATTTTAACATTTTTAATAGTGACCTACGCACAAACAACAAACAATGTAAGAACTATTGTGTTATTATTTTTATTATGGGGGTAAAGAGGAATCGAGGTGAATCACTTATTGCGATTTGCGTTGTCTTAATACTATACAGTGTGTAACAAAAATAAGTGATAATACTTTAGGGTGTGTACGTGTTCCTTGTAGAGAGTTCACTGTGAAAGTAGCAGCTCTGAAAGACGATTTTTTCTTCACTTTTGTATGGGCAAGGGCCCGAGCATCACGAGTTTCCCCATACAAAAGTGAAAAAAAAAATTTGGTCTTTCAGCGCTGCTACATTCACAGTAAACTCTCTACAAGGAACACGTACACACCCTAAAGTATTATCACTTATTTATGTTACACCCTGTATATGGGTAAAGAGAAGCAGGGTCAAAAAAATCGTCAAACGTCTCACGTAATTTATGGACCCTCCCTTAATATTGTTTTGGACTTTTATTCGTCTTTTATGTTTGCGACTGTCTCAATTTTAAACCGAATATGTCAATAATACTCTTGGTGAGTGGTGCCGCATAAGTCTTTGGGAGACATCAGATTTAGTGTCAGTTAAATAATGACATTCGCAAATAATTAAGTGCAATATTAAATTAATTTTTAATATAACAAACACATTAAATTACTTATTTAAAGCAAGATAGCCTTTTCTTCAAGTTACTTCTTCTTTCACTTGATTGACTGTTACATCTTTTCCTAAAAACCGTGATATTTGACAAGCATGAAAAAATGTATCTTTATTTCCACTGTAATAAGCATTAGCACAGAATACATATTAGTAGTACCAAGCATTAGTATAAAAATATTGATATGCGCGAGTTAAAGAGGCGGATGAGCGATAAGTCAGTGAACGAATTTCTACTTGCTCGATGACCAAGCTATAGCAAGTACTATCCGAGAAGTTGAAAAACCCAGTAAGCTAACCAGTAACCAGTAAGTGAAGTATGTGAAACCCAGCCGACAGTTAACAAGCTAGCATTTAATTGACATAATCCGACCAAATGACGTAGGACGTAGGTCCCTTAACTGCCTAAGAATCAATTTCTTCGATGGTACTATCAGAGAAGTTGATTCATAGGCAAATGGCACATCTTTGTAATTAAGTCGCGTTATGTCAAACCCATTGAAAAGATCACGAATAACACTGAATTGACCTAACCCATACAAATGACGTAGGTCCCTCAACTGCCTAGGAATCAATTTCCTCGATGGTAAGAGTACAATAGCAAAAATTTGTCCTGCAAAATAGAACGAAATGGAAGCCGTACAAGGTCTGTATTGTGTTACCCGCCGCGGTCGGCGAATACCGCGCGTAAATGTCACAGCGGGATTTTATTTTAATCTGTACCAATTTTTGTTTAATGTGAACCAGCCCGCTTCAAGAGGGTATTGTGAATTCTTAAAAACTTAAAGCGAAACCGCTTTCATTGTCGCTAAGTTAAACTATAAGCTTGACATTTTGAAAGTGTTTTGTGATTTTGTGATGCGACAAACGAAGAACGACTTATTCCAACAACTATTATTACATTAAAATGGTTTAAATTAACAATTTATAGGTGTTTAAATGTTACTTGGGGGATTTTTGACGTGTCGTTAACCAATGAAATCTAGGCAAATAGTCTGGCTAGTATACAGTCAAAGTTGAGGAATACACTCTACTCTACAATAACAAAGTTTTTTGTGATTTGTATGGGTAAGCGCCCGCTCGTCATAAATTTTTCTATACAAAGATAAACAAGTTAGTCTTTCAGCACTGCTACTTTCAAAGCGAACTCTATATAGGGGACCTATGCACACCCTAATTCTCACTTAGTTTTATTACACCTTGTATATGTAATCATTAGATACCTACCTATCTTTATGTTAAAACAAATGGTAGGAATATCCTTAAAATTGTCTTATCATGTAATAAATAAATACAATGTCTCTATCATTAAATATAATATTTAGCTTCGGTTATTGATATTTTTAATTAATGCCATAGTTTTATTTCTCGCCTTGAGCTCACGAGGATAACCGCAAGCTCGGAACAAAAAACTCAAGCTCAAATTCGCGATAAACTGATTTTATAAAGCGAAAAAAGTCGTGACTCGTTGCGATAAAATATCGACAAGGAATACTTCGGTTTTTGTATTTATATATGTTACGCTCAAAGACCGAAAACGCTTAGTGAGCGAAAAAATGGCTCACAACGCGTGGTGGTCATAGTGAAACGGCCACGACGCGAAATTTGCGTCGTGGCCCTAATAAAAACGGCTACGACGCGTTCTGGTAATCACAGAAATACCACATAGCGAAATTCGTGTCGTGGCTAATGTGCTATTCGACCACAACGCGTTGTGGTAATCGAGAAAAGCCATGACGCGTTCTAAGCATTTATAAACAGCCACGACGCGAATCCGTGTTGTGGCCCTAATGAAAACGGCCACGACGCGTTCTGAAACCAGGTTAGTTACTCAGGAGTAATTTTATAGCGCCCAAGTGTGTGCGCAATACACAAGAGCACTCTGGTTTCAATTAAACTAGGCCAGTTACGCAGGGGTAATTGTATAGTGCCCAAGTGTGTGCGCAATACACAAGAGCACGTTACGCAGGAGTAATTTTAAAGTGCCCAAGTGTACATAAGAGCACTCTGGTTTCAATGAAACCAGGCCAGTTGAGCAGAAGTCATTACATAGTGCCCAAGTGTGTGTGCAATACACAAGAGCACTCTGGTTTCAATGAAACCAGGCCAGGTACGCATGAGTTATTTTTTATAGTGCCCAAGTGTGTGCGCAATACACAAGAGCACTCTGGTTGTTACACAGGAGTAATTTTATAGCGCCCAAGTGTGTGCGCAATACATAAGAGCACTCTGGTTTGGTCAGAACGCGTCGTGGCCGTTTTCATTAGGGCCACAACACGAATTCGCGTCGTGGCTGTTTTTAAATGCTCAGAACGCGTCATGGCTTTACTCGATTACCACAACGCGTTGTGGTCGAATAGCACGTCAGCCACGACACGAATTTCGCTTTGTGGTATTTCTGTGATTACCAGAACGCGTCGTGGCCGTTTTCACTAGGGCCACGACGCGAACCACAACGCGTTGTGAGCCATTTTTTCGCTCACTGAGCGTTTTCGGTCTTTGAGCGTAACATATATAATCATACAGGTTGTAACAAAACTAATGGCCTGTTTCACCGCTTCCTGATAAGGTGCCCGATAGGGTTATTTGACAGATTTTCCATACTCCATCTGTCAAATTAAGTGGTGGATAGTCTTATCAGAAAGCGGTGAAACAGGCCCTAAGTTACAATTATTAATATTTAAAAAGCTGTGCGTATAGGCCCCTATAGAGAGTTCGCTGTGAAAGTAGGAGCGCTCTTTGCTCTTTTAGCGCTGCTACTTTTACAGTGAACTCTTTATAAGGGACACATACAAACCATAAAATATTACTTTGTTTTGTTACATCTTGTATATCTCTCTTTCCTTTCGTGTGTAGCGAGGATCAACAGTAGTAACCAAAATACGAAAATCTTTTGGTATGATCTCAATTCTAGGGGTGCCTGAAGGACTTGCTAAAGCTGTTTTTGAACTTGCGACGAAGTAAACTCAGAAAATCAATAGATAGGACTTGAAAGTATGATTGTTTCAAAACAGGAGTCGAAACTCGATATTATCCAAGCTATCTCTACAACTAGAAGCGTACCAACTTTACACAGTAGCTACAGATATCTTTAGAGCTATAACTAAAATAGTTTAGTTTGAGCATAGGCTCAATTCGACAAAATCGAGGTAAATACCTGTCACTATTAATTCGATTTTGAGTTTATTGTTAACAATTACAATCGCCCATAAGTTAGAGTTTGGCACGATCTGTGACTGATAGAGTGATTTGAAGTAGATAAAGTGGATAACTGACGTTTTATAGCATACGGACCATTACAATGTTTTTCCCCTTATAATTTGAACAAATCTTGTATTATGTAATTATCCTGCTAAGGCCTAATTTCACCAACGTCTGTTAGCGTTAACAGCTTTTGACGTGACAACGTCTTATAATTCGATATGGGCTGCGCGCACGAAAAAACATGACGCAATATGCGGCGTTACCTCGCTCTGAGGCGTTCCGTTTAAGGCTGTGACGTTGTCACGTTCAACTATCGTCAGTAAACCGACTTTACAGACAACCGAGTTCGAGTTCGAGTTCGAGTTTTTTAATATAATATGTATTATCATGTCTCCTCTTTCATTCATACGAAAAACGAAAGAGGTAACGTGATACTAATTCGAAAATTAACTTCAGTCCTTGCTGAAATTTCAGCAACGACTGAACGTTGTTGAAATTGGGTCTTAACATGGAATCCACATTTTTTTTTGTTTTCAAATAATTTTTCCGGTCCTAAAGCCTCCATTTATGCAAAAAAAAAACATTTTCAATTTGTTAGTTACCCACTTTATTCACTAACGTCGTCATTTATACTGAATGTTTTTCAAAGGTATTAACTAAAATCTACACTTTCAAGTTATCACCTATTATTGAATTACTCATTTACCTTGAGTTGTAAACAATTGCATTTAAGCTAGCTGTTCCGCCAAACGTTGTTTTGTCATATTATACGTAGCGGGAATGTGCTTAAACCAACTGGCCCTTTAGCCAAGACGTTTTCTTTGTCGCTAATTTATAGAATCGCTGATCCAAATGTATGCAATTGACATAAGCGTTCGTTAATATAAAGTTGACATTCGACTCGTCTAATGTCAATTACATACATTTTGATCGAAAATTCTGTAAAGAAACGATAAAGAAAACATCTTGGCTAACGGCGTGATCCATCAAACGTTGTTTTAGCATATTATACGGTGCAGGAATATGCTTTAACGAACTTCGAAGTGAGGCAAAAAGACTAAGTGTCTAAACACACTCGGCTGAATTACGCCGGCGTAAATTCCGCCGCAGATGTCAAAGTTCAAACGCATACAAATACGCGACGGAATAGTGTGCCGTCTCTCGCGTTCCGCCTTCGATCACTAATATACAAGATACACAG
Organism: Polyommatus icarus; assembly: GCA_937595015.1. Classification (NCBI taxonomy): domain Eukaryota; kingdom Metazoa; phylum Arthropoda; class Insecta; order Lepidoptera; family Lycaenidae; genus Polyommatus; species Polyommatus icarus. The sequence continues at coordinate 7,578,190 of OW569335.1, read as the reverse complement.
TCTCATACAAAACCTCTCGAAAATCTGTCCCCGAGTAATAGAGTTTAATGAAGTATACATTTATCTAAAATCAACCTTAATTATAGTAATTATTAAAGATCTTTTTATAAAACAATGAACATTTGTGTTTACAAAGCAATAAAATTTTTACGTCCGATGCACGCTTCATACTAAATTCAACCATCCGCGTATATGATTTAAGTTCAAATTTGTATAGTGCCAAAAAAAAAATCCAATTTTACGACCGAAATTCGCCGCTGGAACAGGGCGAAGTGAAGTATGAGTGGAGTCGAACTGTTCAAATTTTTTTTGTTGATTGTAATTTGTAATAATTTTAATAGTCCATTTTTTTATTTTTCCGAAGTTTAATGTATAAAGTGAGGAGTAATTATTTTTTACTTGTAATATTATGTTGTTCTAATGTTATGTCTAATTTTATCATTAACCAAAATATACATAAGTGTACATACATTTTCCGATAGGCCACAAAGGACAACTCACATCACCCAACGCCCATACTTTTTAACCTACTTAAAAAATCCTTAATGGGAACTATATTTGATCGAAGATGGGAACATAATATTATTACCACATCTAACTGGATCTCGAGGAAACCTGAAAAAAATCCTCAATAAAAAAATAATAGTAATAGCGACTCCATCAAATGGAACAGAAACATAGCTTATAACCCGAACATTTCAAGTGGGCATGATAAACTACGATAAGTACCTTTAGTATGAGTATTCGCAATTGAGATGGTTTATACCTGGTGTTGATTTATTTACAACTTAATTTTAAAACTGTCTTTTGGTGATTTCTTAAAGAAATACCAATATTTACAATACAATTGTAAGAAATATATTAGGATAAAATTAATACTTACCGGAAATATGAAATTCCATCCTTTTTTTTGGTTTTAGACGTATGATTTCTACAATTATTAAACGCGCACCGAGGCATGTTTCCCGGCGGAGCGTTCGAGCACTACTAAATCAAAAGTGCACCAGAATGTTGAGTTTGGTGCTCTTTTGGTGAGGTCGTTTTTTGCCGCGGATTGTGTATCTTGTATATTAGTGATCGAAGCGTTCCGCCCGTTTTTTGTATGAGTTTGAAACGCGGCGTAAACGCGGCGGAATTTACGCCGGCGTAATTCAGCCTAGTGTATTTAGAGTTTTAGACACTAAGTCTGTAGTGATGTAAATTATGTGAAGACACGATCTCGTGATGGCGTCGGTACTCGGTACCGACTATTTCAGTAAATATGACTAACGTTACTTAGCCGCTATTTATTATAGCCGTTTATAGTTTATTAAGATCGTGAATAAACAATGGCTTAACGCATCTTTGAAATGAAAATTTATGATTTCTCACGATAATGTTGAACGTGCTGAGAGATATTGCAAAACGCTTTCCTAGTTTAATGGTGCCAATGATAATAAATAATAACATCTATTTAATACATACTAATATCTATATCACAGTAATAACATACGCTTTTCATGCACTTTTTCCACTTTTATTGATTTATTTTATTACAATTATGTTTCACAGACCGGTTTCGAGAAAATCATCATCAGGTGTATTATATTTTATCGAATCCAGTCGTGTGAAACAAAATTGTAATAAAATAAATCAATAAAAGTGGAAAAGGTGCATGAAAAGTGTATGTTATTACTGTGAAACATGAATTTCCACCAATAAGTTATCCCACCAAAAACATGAAACGTAAAAGGTCGAGCCAAGCAAAATATTGCAGGATATTCAATACTTCTGTCGTAAAAAGTTTTGATCACATTCAAGTCTAGCCTTCAACTTATTTTGTAATTTTTAAATCAACATTCAGCGACTTTATTTTATAATAAGTATAGATATAGAATACATTATATAAAACTCAAAGTTGACTGACTGACATGGAGATCTATCAACGTACAGCCCAAACCACCGGACGGATCGGGCTGAAATTTTGCATGCAGGTAGATGTTATGACGTAGGCATCCGCTAAGAAAGGATTTTGATCAATTCTACCTCCAAGGGTTTAAAAGGGGGGATCAAAGTTTGTACATAATAATACTTCTTAACGCGAGCGAAGCCGCGGGCAAAAGCTCGGTACATAATATTATAATTGACTCTTAAGCTTCCATACTTAAAGGTAGTCATTTTAGCATTACCGTTGAATACATAGCAGCACTGATATAATAAGCGTCTCGACGTTCCTTAGTAGTAAAGTAGCACACCTTATTTCATGTGATAACTTAAAACTCCCTTATTATAACGAGCGAGTAAGGACTAAGGAGTGTATATTGCAGTACTGATTACACATAAAATATTTTTAAATTTAATTATTGTTAAATTGTCAACGTTGTTATAGGTCTACCAGAATCTGATGGCAATTTTTGACAGCAAATTTTCAAAAAATATCCTAAATCATTGGAATTTTTTTTTATATTTGCATGTTTCATACACAGATTAGCTGCTAAAAGAACCTTGATCCAAATGTTTTATTTCAATTACCCCGGTATTGCTAGAGACTAGAATCAATTTATTTTCTCACTTTTTGCCATCAGATTCTGGTATACCTATAATACTATTTTTTATTTTATTAATACCATTTCATTAAGTACATAACTAACTTAAAGCCTTTTGTATGTACCTAAAGCAAATATGCAGTCGAAACTCATACTGTTCTTGCAAAGTTACAAACATAAAAATTTTTTTTTGTAATTAAGTATTTATTATTAAATTATTTTTCAGTTTTTAGGTTTCCCTGCCCAAAGGATGAAAACGGGACTCTATTATTAATGTCTTCGCTGTCTGTCCGTCGACCATCCGTATGTCACCAGGCTGGATCTCGAGAACCGCACTAGCTAGATAGTTGCAATTTTCACAAATTATGTATTTCTGGTGTTGTTATAAAAGCTCAAAGTCCAATTAAAATGAAATAAATTATAAATGGGGGGCCTCATTCAACAAACACGATTTTTTCCCTTTTTTTCTCTAAATCCATAATGGTAACAGTAAGGTTTTTTTAAATTTCAAAAAATACTGAATTGTATTTTAACTTTAATAATTAATAATAAAAATTAAATAAACTTATTATTTAAGGGGGGCTCCCATACAAATTTACGGTACAGAACCCCATGTACGCCAGTCCGACTCGCACTTGGCCGGTTTCATAATTTTTCCTTTCATTGTGAATAAAGATCTATCCGGGTACCAAATTTCAGGGTTCTAAGTCTGGTAGAAGTACCTTAGAATTTAAAATTTTGATGATCTATATGTCAGTGAGTGACAAAATGTAGTAATTTTGACCATCCGTAACTATTGAACTATTTATCGAAATTTCATGTAATTTTGAGGTTAAGCTAGTTTTAATACTTGCTCCTAGTGACCGAAATTCTAAATCCCTAGCTTTGTTAACATCGAAGATAAAGGGGGTGTGAAATAGCCGCGAACCGCTTCGAGAAAAGTATGGTATGGCCGTGCCTTTGCTAAAAAGCTTGGCTGGGGCACTGCCCCAGACAGTACCTACATTCAATATCATACATATAATATCTATATGTCTGTCTGTCTGTGTGTTACGTCTTCACGCCCAAACCTCTTAATCGATTCTGCTGAAATTTGGTATGGAGATATTTTGAGTCCTGGGAAAGGACCAAGGATACGCGCTTATTCCGGAAAAATGTACGGTTCCCGCATAAACGAATTTTGGCGCAACAGAGTTGCGGGCGTCATCTAGTTTTAAATAAGCCGACCAAATAATGTAGGTCTACCTTTGAATCATTTTTACTTATAGATTTCAATAAAATCTACTTTCCATGAGTCCATCTACTGCAGATAATATATCTGTTAAAATATTACACGCTAATAATCATGTGAAACCAAATAGTTACATGAAATAGCCTAAAATCCCAATTTGTATTTAGGAATGTCATGCACGACTGGTTTCACGGTATTGGTTATTTGAATTTCAGGTACTAGGGATTATGTGAAAAGGATTAAATAATAATTAATTATAATAAAATATTTTACATAATTAAACTCGGATTAACACTTTGTTGAGATTGGTATAGCTAATAAAAGTTTATGTGTAACAATATATAACTATAATATAATAGTTATGACGTCATAATATCATATGCATTGTGCATTAAGATAATATGTTACAGTCTATTTTTAATTAGACGTATTTTTAACAGGACGAGGAAGTTATGTCGGAACTCGATATTATAATGAAAGTACTTTGCACTACGTCATAGCACTCTGCACTACTAATCCAACGTGGAACATCGGCGTAGCACGTAGCCACTAAACACGTAGCAGTAGTCGACACGACGCGACGGCGCGGCGTAGCACATTCTTTGCATTGCGTCGTAGCACAAGTCAATAACTACGACTCAATACGTCAATGTATGACTACTCGAAGCGTCCCCGTAGAACTACTCGACACAACAGCGAAGCGCAATTCCATACGACAGCAGAGAGTAGCACTAGATGCACTACGTCGTAACTCGTAGCACAAGTCAGTTAAATCACGATTCTTGACTCGAAACGTAGGGCGTAGCCACTAAACATGTCATCGTAGCAGTTCTCGACACGATGGCGTAGCACTTCTTTGCACTACGTCGTAGCACAAGTCAGTATTTTCGACTCAACACGTCGACGTAGCACTACTGACTACAACGGCGTAGCTGCTACGCACGTTGCTGTATGTAGTAGTGATGTACTACTACTATAACTATACTTTTACGTACAGCTACGTGACAGTATTATTGTTGAGTTGTAAAACTTTATAGTATATTCTAATCCTGTTCACTTAGCATTAACCAAGACGAGCATTAGCCATAAACCATACATTCGCACTACCTGTACCGACGTTCTCCAAGGCTTTGAAGCTTCTAGCGTTAATTATTTAGGAACTTGCTGTCAGAATATAATTTCAAAGCCATACCTATCCATACCTGCAGCACGTTATAAACCCGCAAGATGCTCCAGAAATTTCCATTCTATTACGCAATAACTAAAGCACATGCTGGTAGCTTATAGTTTATGTAAAAAACCCTACTTGTATTATACACTATTTACGATCAAAATGTTTAATATTATACAACAGATGTCTTCAAGAAAAAGAAATGGATTGATAGACTATGGTATGCTAACTTGTAAGTCTGTTTTGTAAGATAAATATTTAATCATTAAACAGAGAACCTTAGTTACCGCTGATTGTGATGAAAAATATTTGTGGTGTACAGGATGAATTTTTATAAAAAACGGAAAAATATCTACGCGCAAAATAAAATGAATACAGAAACGACATACGAGGAAAAACTCGAGCTAAAAATACTAGAGAGCACAAATAACTTCAACTCAAATTACATTTAAACCGCTTCCATTATCTGCTAAGTACCAATTACTTAATTTAAGTGGCACTTAGAAGTTCCAATATCATACACCTCGAGCGGTAATCGGAATCATATAAAACTCGCTCTTAATGCCCAACAACTGACTCCAATGTTTATCGGGACAATTTCAATTTGTATATTTCAAAATTATTGTACCTTTATGAGCTCTTTGGTTGTTCTTTTCGGTATTATCTTATCTCTGAAATAATTTTAGCTGTGACTAGTGCTGTGCAGTTCAATTTAATATACGACTTTGTAAGTTGGCACATAATAATGAGACAAATGCAGGCGATTGATGTTGATGAGAATATTCGTCTTTAATCGCCCATGATCGACGTTGATTGTGAAACATAGACAGAGCAACAGCAATCACTGTGAGAATCGGGGCTATCCATCATGGCACAACAAGAGTGCCTTAAGAATGTCCTCAAAAATATTCTTTTCATACACGCGTTTGCCATTACATACGTAAGAGTTAATGAACTTTGCATTTGTATGGCTGATTCACGGTGCTATTAGATTGGCTTTTCACGGGTCGTCGACATCAGGATGTGCAGACAAAACAACTGGGACAATAGCAATACGACACTGCTTGGAATACCACAACGATATCCGAGATTGCTACAATGTGGTATCGCATGCTGTAGTGGCCATGTTGAATTGTGACAGTTCTGGTCAGCACAGGAAATAACCCCTCTACATTACGATCCGACTGTTTTATAAAAGTTACTAGATGACTCCCGCAACTCCGTTGCGCCTTTTGTTTGTCATGCGGGAACCGTACATTTTTCCGGGATAAAAAGTATTCTATGTCCTTTCCCGGGATTCAAAGTATCTCCATACCAAATTTCAGCAAAATTGGTTCGGTGGTTTGGGCGTGAAGAGGTAACAGACAGACAGACACACTTTCGCATTTATAATATTAGTATGAAAGTATGGATGTGTCTTTTTCATTAGGAATCAACGTCCAGGAATTACTTGAAGGCAACAATTATTTAACGTCGAGTAAATAATAGAGTATAAGTTTCAGATTGGCGACACCAGTGTACATCGCCTTCGTTGGGTATGTTCCCTTAAATTGACAGTAGTTGAAAAATTAGCGGATTTTAACATTTTTAGGGCCTTTGGGTAAAGGGTAAAAACGGGACCCTATTACTAAGACTTCGATGTCTGTCCGTCCGTCTGTCTGTCTCCAGGCTGTAACTCAAGAACCGCTATAGCTAGACTTCCGACATTTTCACAGATTGTGTATTTCGGTTGCCGCTATAACAACAAATACTAAAAACAAAATGAAATTAATATTTAAGGGGGCTCCCATACAACAAACGTGATTTTTTCGGCCTTTTTTGCTCTATATCAGTGATGGCAACAGGTAGGCACATGATATTTCCACGAAGGCCTTTATTGTATGTCTACGTCAATAATTAATAATAATATTAAAACAAAAGAAAAATTTAAGGGGTACTCCCATACAAAAAACACAATTTTGGCCTATTTTTGCTCTCTAACGGTACGGAACCCTTCGTGCGCGAGTCCAACTCGCACTTGGCCGATTATTAAATAACGCCCTGACAGCTAAGGCTAAAAAGATAATCCTTGTTTAAAGATATAAAAACTTTTAAAGTAAAACTTCAGCTGTGTGCTAACAGACATGAAACAACCTCTATTTTGGTCCCACTAAGAATACTAAATGAAGTTTTGTGCGCTGGTTCCAGTTATATATTTATATAGAGAGCGGGTACCCGGTACGTGTGCGGAAATGAGCAAATGGTCTCTACTTCCTTTGATTCTGTATTCAAATGCATTATCTCTATAAATTCTTTAAGTAGTAAAGAGCATTTTAACGATCTGCTTTTCTTGCTTCAACATTGACATAAAATGTAACTTAAGGCTGATACCGCCCTGAAATTAGCAGCTCGATGTCTGTCAGTGCGAATAGCGACGTAAATGACATTAAAATAACATTCATATCAGCGCGCCTTATACAGTGGCGGTTACGACGCTCGCCGCGTCCTTGATAAGGCGAAATAGGAGAAAATTATACTTTTCACATGGACGTGATTGTTCGATTAAAAATTCCTCGTGAGGAGCTGTAGTGTAACTGATAATGTATTAAATATAAAAATTTCAATGCTCTAAAATCTAAGCCAAAAGGTTAGGAACTTTATAGAATATTTGCAAAAAAATCGATGACCACGGTACATTTTTTTTCTGAAAACCTAATGAGTTTGGAAAAAAATCCTCGTGAGGTATTGAAGATTAAAGACCAGTCTACAACATAATAGACGAAATTGCCAGGTAGCCCCTTAACACGTAAATTCGATGAAAAATTATATTCTCAATCATTCTTCACATTTTTCACGAGAAGAAATTTTTCTATTTCAAATGACGCATCAGAGGAATATACTTATAAATTTTTCGTCGCGTTAATATTTAAACGCATAATGTAATTAAGCCCCCAAAACATTTCAAGCTGCGACACGGGCCCAAGCAACGTAAATTAAAACTTAAAAACTTATTAAACGCAGATAAATAAACCGTAAAATTTTTAAGCCGTCATAAAAAGGTCTCTATGCACAGATTTCATATTGGCCTTGACATTTTTAAAATGTAATAACTTTGGGATTACGAGGAGACGTACCACAAATATTTCTTTCTTTTTAATCTCAAAAACACATTCATTTCATGCATGAAAAGATTTTTTGCCTTCAACACTTAATCTATATTGAGACCCGAGTCACGTACCTCATTTCAAAGTTAAGGGATATTTTGTGAGATTCGACATACTGAAAACATTTGGAAGTTTGAAACGCATTTTAATTAATTAATTTTCATCTTAATGGGTGGCTATTATACCACCAAAAAATGTTAAGTACTTATTCACCGCGTTATGAAATATAGCATACTTTGGTTACATGTTATTTTTTTTATTTACACCTAGCTTAAAATGTACCTATTGAAATTAATTCATACTGAATTTTATATATGGGAATGGGTCTGTCTGTTTGACGTTTGTCTGTCTGTTACCTCTTCACGCTGAACCGATTTCGAGTCCTGGAAAAGGACATAAGCTACTTTTTATCCCAGAAAAATGTACAGTTCCCGCGCGATAAACGAATTTTGGCGCAACAAAGTTGCGGGCGTCATCTAGTTCTCCATAATATAACAAAACTTTAGTTCAACAAACGAGAAAATATAAAAATAATAAAATATAAGAGAAAAACAGTCCAAAAGTGAAAATATATTTATTTTCACTTTTGGACTGAGGTTTTCTGAATACATTTCATTATTTGTTAAAATATTTCGCCGCCGAAAAAACTCAGGGACCAAACAAACGAAGCCTCATTTAATTATGTAACATCACACAATTCTGGCTTTGGTTACGGGGGAATTTTAAACGCTTATAAATTATAATTAATCTAATTAAGGTGCCAGTGGAATTCTTAATTATTTTTTGACAAAATTATGGCCGAGAGCAGTCGTGGTATAAGATTTTGAGGCAATTTTATGTTATTAAGGCTATTAAATTTTATAATTGGCGATTATTGTTATTGCGCAGTAGACACCTGTATTTTCTCAATCTAAGAGACATTGAGTTTACACAAGTAAGTACTTTTAATTGGCCACGTCACTATCCAAATACAATCAACAATGTCGTTGAAAATAAAACCGTGGATTTAAATAAAACCTTAAACTGGGTACATACGTAAATGCTTTCATAGTACGAAACGAGAAGTCTAGTTGATGTGTATTCCTGAATTTTAATACACTCAAACAACTCGTACTCGTAACGTCGGGTAAAAGTTTTCTTGACTATAAACCTTTTTTAAAGTCGGTTAAAAATAGGCCACCGTCTGCTGTTTGATTGTGAGCGAACGGTGTTATCTCACGTGCCGAGAAATTGATTTTGCGTGACATCACGTACGTCACAGATTGTGGACGTTTACTGCTGGTGTACTCTGTGGCATCGTCATCATCATTATTAGCAGCACCAGCATCATTAACTAGAACAAACGGCCTCCTCCTTCTCATCAATAGATAAAATAGATTTCCAGTACCTATATCAAGACGCCTGGGGCGAGTATACCTGCAGTCTTAACTTAAGGTGACGCCTTGATAATTTGGCTGCAGCGATATCGATTTTTCTCAACAATGACTAAAGATAAGAAATTTAAGTTCATTGTCAGTGTTCATCATGTCTTTATCTTTGAATTACCCGTAGCATAACACGATTGGTCAACTTTTGTAACACAGAATAATTAATCAAAAAGACCTCTATAAAAACAGGGATTCTAATTTTGCCGACAAAGGAGAGTGATTTAAGCTTCCAAAATTTATACGTAGATTAGTTCAAGGATACATTATAATTTGCCCATAGCTTATATGAAATATACTTATGGTTTTTAAATTACGCGACAAAAACCATTTTGTCGCTTACGCCCTTTCCATTTCTTGCCGTTCCATTTCTTGTTTTCTATGACCCTCTCATAGAAAACAAGCGATCTAAAACATATTATTCAAAACGATTTATTACTTTCACGCGGCGTCATCTCTCCTGATTACCCTTAATATATTGTTAGTCGTTAATGCATCCCTCACTCATTTTTCAGAAGCAAAAATCTTTTATATTTCAAATTAATTGAAAATTAAAACCAAAAATTTATATACTGTAATTCTTAGAGGTGAAAACTTGTAATTGGCTTTCTGATCCACATATAAAATTTCCACTGATGTCACTTAGCTGTAAGTTTTCCATGTCACATAAATAAATAAATAAATAAATAGCATTGCTATTTTATTATACTACTTGATGTGAGGCGGGCGCGGCCCTCGGGATATTAAGTACCTATAGCTAACAAATTAAAAACCATAATTGAAAATAACAGCCCGTAATAATAATTGTAGAGTATTAAGTAAAGCCTTTAAGTAAGCCATATTGGTTTCTAGCCCAATAGCCGACAACAACCTTTAATAATCTTTGGTAGTAATTTTGTTTTTAAACTTTTTAGGGTTTCGTACCTCAAAAGGAAAAAAACGGAACCCTTATAGGATCACTTTGTTGTCCGTCTGTCCGTCTGTCAAGACCCTTTTTCTCAGGAACGCGTGGAGGTATGAAGCTGAAATTTATATCAATTACTCAGGTCTACTGTCCCTTGAAGCTGTGAAAAAATCAAACTTCTAAGCCAACGCAATCAAAAGATACAGCCGTTTATGCCGCAAATTTTCGACACTTGCAAGGGAATCAAAACCTACAGGGTGCTTCCCGTGAACTCAGAATCTTGAAATTTGGTACGAAGCAACGTCTTATAGCATAGATAAAGGAAAAATTACGAAAACCATAAATTTTTAGTTACATCACATAATATATTTTTTTTTAATAATTTTAAACTTACTACCCTTTTCTTCATACTCGATTGTCGTAATGAACGAACTTTTTAAACCTTGCAGGTTTGTACGGAACCCTCGGTGCGCGAGTCCGACTCGCACTTGGCCGGTTTTTATTTTTTCTTTGCGGATTCCCTTTTACACCTCGAGCCTTGGTAAGGGCTAAGTTAGCTGTTATTGCGGAAAAAAGCACTGTTCGGGCATGATAAACGAATTAGTGCCCAATGAAGTTGAGGAAAATATTTATAAACTTTTATAAACGTTAAACACTTTATTGTGACAAATTGTACTGACAGGATTCCAGTAAAGGTGAACGCAGATTTGGCCGCACCGCATCGCACCGCAGTCGCCGCATTTCGAATTCTTTATAATTTATATGAAGTTATAGGCAAGCTCGCATACCTACCCGCGCCGCAGTCTTCGCAACTTCTACATTCTTTATATGAAGAATTGCGAATGCGGCGACTGCGGTGCGTGCGGTGCGGCCAAATCTGCGTTCACCTTAAATATACTTGCGCGAAACAGCTGTTTAGTTATTCATAAAATATTAAAACCCTTGAGTTAAATATGGATTAATATACACATTATACTTTATTTTGGATAACTTTGTGTCTTACAAATACGAGAAGGTAAGAAAATCAAGCTTAATAAAATAAACATATTCACAGAATTACTAAGAAAGTCATGTACTTTGTAGTGACGTTTAAGGGGCCGGGTACCCTCTAAATTCTCATACATACGTAATTCCAAAATCATTTTTTCATACGAAAATATTTAACATGTTTGAGTTGTTTTTCAGTTTAAAATAGTAATTATCTAGTTTCCTGTACAAAAATTTACTTCAAAATATTTAAAAATTATTTTTTTTTGTTTTTAAATTTTTTTAGTAAATTTAGTACTTAATATTTAAACACTAAAAAATAGAGCAAAACACTAAAAAATATTTTTTAGAGTTTAAATATTTTGTAGTAAATTAACTATTTATTTATATACTAGCTGTTGCCCACGACTTCGTCCGCGTTATCATAGTATATCTATATGGAATTTCATTTAAAATTTCAACCCCTATTTCACCCCCTTGGGGTAGAATTTTCAAACACGCTTAAACATGTATCCAATCATTTTTCTAACTCAAGAAATAACGGACTTCTATTGAAACTTCCAACCCCAATTTCACCCCCTTGGCGGAAGAATTTCCAAAAACGCTTAAATACGTATCCATTCATTTTTAATCAGTAACTCAAAGATAAAGTTTTATGTTCCTAACTTAAGAAATGACGTATTTTCATTCAGACTTTCAACCCCTATTTCACCCCCTTCGGGGTAGAATTTTCAAAATTCCTTCCTTAGTGGGTGTCTACTCAATAAAGCAACCCTACTCACTAAATTTCGTGGCTGTAGTTTTACCCTTTTTTTGCTCAGCGAATCATCGCTGAGCAAAAAAATTCATCAGAATCAGTCAGTCAGTCAGTCAGTCAGGACATGTAATTTTATAAGTATAGATGAGATTTTCTATGACAGAAATGTAGGTAATTATAATTAAATAAATCAGCTTTTTAATTACAACAAAGTCAGGACATTTAATTTTATAAGTGTAGATTTTTTAGTGTTTTACTCCATTTTTTTTTGTGTTTAAATATTTTGAAGTAAATTTTTGTGCAGGAACCTAGGTAATTACTATTTAAAACTGAAAAACAACTCAAACATGTTAAATATTTTCGTATGAGAAAATGATTTTGGAATACATATGTATGAGAAATTCCAAGTGTACCCGACCTCTAAAGCGCATCACACACGGTGAAGATATTATAATATTTTATCTTAAGATGCCCAAATATAAAATATTATAGTATCTTAAGCTATCACACACGGCTAAGATACGATAATATTAAAAATCTGTTCATTTCCTTACGAGACTGCGTTGGTGCCACACGTATTCCTTGTTATAGTTCTATATACAGGGTGATTGACTATGAGTGATAACTAATAACTGATACTGCCTTACTTCTTGATTTGTTAGACAGCTCCTCAGACGATGATTCTGTTATAGAATGTGAAATGCAGATTGTACTCGTAGTAGCACATTCTCACATAAAAAAGAAAAACCTGCGGCGAATTTAACCTTTAGGGTCTACTCAGACAGACTGCATTTCAACTGCAATCCAACTGCAAATTGCAGTTCAAGTGCAGTTTGAATGTAGTTGACACGACTGCAATAGAACTGCAGACCAAACACGCAGTCGGATTGCACTTCAGTTGCAGTCGGCGTGCAGTCGTGTGAACTGTTTGGTTTGCAGTTCTACTGCAGTCGCATTGTAGTCGTGTCAACTGCATTCAAACTGCACTTGAACTGCAATATACAGTTGGATTGCAGTTGAAATGCAGTCCGTCTGTGTATAACTGTAGACCCTTATCAATATCTGTCAACGAAGAAGTTTCAGGAGTATTTTAGAAATTCAAGAGAAACATTCATTTCGATTCATGAGCTTTTTAAGCAATAATAATAATAAAACAATAAATTATAAGTCAATTTTATTTAAAATTATCCGAAATGTTACTTTTTCCCTCAAAATGTTACTTTTCGAATGAGAGTAGGTATGTAACTTTCTAACATACAGCACTGGCAACACTGCGTCCACTAGTGCGTCCGATCACCGCTGAGCCCGCTGCTCGACACAAAAACACCCTGTACCTATTTATAAATATATATTTCGCATCTTAAGATAACATATTAAGATACGAAATATATAATTCGTATCTTAAGATAAAATATTAAGGTACGAAATATATATTTCCATATCGCTCGGTATCTTAAGATACAAAATATAAAATATAAATTAACTTCGTCGTGTGTGATGGTTCATAGGATTTGTATGGTGAGCGATATTCTAAAATATGCTCTAAGATAATATATATTTTATATTATCTTCACCGTCTGTGATGCGCTTAATACCCTTCACTCGAACGAAAGCGAGTTTATAACAAGTAATTTATTCCTTCCTCAATGGCCCGGGATAAATAATACAACAATTTAAGAATGGAATAAATGAAGCCGTAGCCTGGGAAAATCAGTAAGTTACTTTTAGTATTTTTGATGCTTAAAATACCAGTATTAATGGAAAAAAAATGTGTCAGACCGTTTTGTATATACCAATGCGCCACGTAGCCGATTTTAATGAAAAACCTGGAGATGCTCTGAGGTCTGGACCTCAGGTTTCTCCTGGGAAAAATACAGTTTTTTTTAATCGAGGAAAAATGTATGATAAATAAATTCTGCCAGAGTTTAATTAGTATCGCGCGAAAATCTGGTATTTAATATGTAGGCAAAAAAGATATATATGCATAGGAATAATGTTATACACTCAGGTCTAATCTATCCGAATCATTACGAAAATTCGTTATGCACCAACGCGCTAGCCGCTAGCGGCCATTCAGACACTGAAAGTGTCTGAATGGCCATCAATAGTGTTGTGAGGAATATAACTGTACAGACTACTGAGACTAAAATTACTTATTCTCAGCTAGAGTTCCTGGCCTGATGTATTTACCTAATTACTAAATACTAATAAGTAATTACCTACTAAATGGAAATATATTTTGCGATAGAAAAGGAAACTAGTTAAAATCTACGCCTATATCTATACTTAACTACCAGGGGTTCCCAAACTGTGCGCCGCGGCGCCCTGGTGCGCCGTGGAAAGGCAAGAGGGGCGCCGTGAGTCGATCCTATATCATTTTCTAAAATCACAAATGTCATAAAATAAAATTATAGATAATATTGATTATGTAAACCAGATACACGATTAAATATTAATTATTACCTGCTTAGCCTGGCTTTAATCATGAAAGGTATTTATTTATGTATATTTTTCTAATACCTAGGCAGAGCAGGGCGCCATGACAAAATATTTTACGTGTAACTGCGCCGCAGGCTGAAAAAGATTGGGAACCCCTGCAGTTAACTTCTATAAAACCTCCTATGAAGTAAAGTTTTTTGTTTCTCTCAAACAGGCTTTTAGAAATAAAGGCCTCATTACGAATGTTATTGTAGGAAAATGCACAGATGCGACGGGAAAAGCTAGTAAGGTAGTACTCATAATAATCGATTATCTAAAAGAATTGATTCAGACGAATATCTTAGTAATACCTACGTATTACTAAAGATATTCTTCTGAAACGAGGAAAAATATTACAGAAATAGATGAATTGTTTTGTCTTACTGAAAGGCTTGTGCTATATCCTGTCGGGTTTATGCAGGCGAGCGGGAACAGGCACGAGTCGTGGCACATTAGCGATTATCCAAATGTTCAGAATCAACATCAGCTGTCGCGCTTGACCATCGTTGGACATTAAGGCCGTCCCCAGAGCAAACGACCTTGGCCCATACATTTGCCGCGTTGCCGAGATCGCGCTAAAACCCTATTATTTTTACTTATCTTAGTTCAAAATTGTCCTAAAAAAAAATTAAAACGGTAAATATGTAGTTTATGATATTGTCGATCTATTGGCGTGAGTTTCAAATAAAAGTAATTTGTAAATCCTGAGGAGATGCTGAATGTATGCTTGAATTTTAAAAAATTGGTATTACTTTGGAAGCTGATATCATGAGTATAAGAAACAAAAATAGAAAATTTAAAACGACAAAAGGAATGTTGATATACTGAAGATTATTCCTGTATTTTTATTATAACTTTGTAGCTTTCAGATTATGAGTTTATAAGGTTTTATTTACGGTCAATTACGGAATCTCCGGACGGAACGCCCTTAATCTAGGTATAGTTCTTGCAATCTACGATTGCGCGTCGCCCTTAGTTGTGTGAGTGACCATATCTATACACGCGTACATGGCTCGCTCGCTACTGACTGCTCCGTCGGGTACGCACACTAACGAAAATGTCTATTCACATTTCCAACTACAAATAAAGGCGACGCGCACTCTTAGATTGCAAAAACTATACTAGATGGTAGTGGACAACATGATACATCAGCTAGCGACTTGTCGCAGGAACACTACTGGTTTTAAATTTCTATCTTATTCTATGAAATTGATTGATGATTATTGAAATTAATATGGAGCTAGCGAGACGACAGATAAAATTTTGTCGCCTATAATGTGCTCCTATGCCTCCTATGCATCATATTTAAATTAAAGCTACTGAAAGATGTTAACTGTAAATTAGCTTAGAACTAAATACTAGAAATCATACTTAAATTTTTACTGGTATCAATCTTATAGACGTTTAAAATTCTTATTTGTCCTGATTGATCTATCTACGTGTCTAGAATCTCGTTTATTAAAAAAAAAACATAAAAAAGCCGAACATCCAACATTCAACTTTTTTGGAAGTCTGTTAAAAAGTTACCTAGAGTTATTCTCTTACTCTGCTTTCCTTTAGAGTAAAGTGGGACTAAAGTATTCGTATTCAAAACCGAAATTAAACTTTAGGCGATCTGCTTGCGGGTTAAAAACATAACTAGTGGTGGTTTCTGCACAAAAACTCTATCGGTGTCTATCTATATAATTATCCCGCGCGTGGCGTAGGCGCTCCATAAATCTCCACAAGTAATTCCAACAATGCTCTATTTGGACTCAAATTTTTAAAAAACACGCGTAGGTCTCATCACAGACCAAATAAAACATAGACGTGTCATAAAAATTATCTATAGTCGAGCATACAATCCTCCTTTTAGGGTTCCGTAGTCAACAAGGAACCCTTATAGTTTCGGTCTGTCCGTCCGTCTGTCCGTCTGTCTGTCTGTCTGTCTGTCCGCGGTTTTGCTCAGAGACTATAGGACCTACAAAGCTGTAATTTGGTATAATATACACATATTAATTATGGCAACAAAATGGTACATGAAATCGTAAAAAAATAATTTTTTTATGGTACCTCCCCTACACATCAAGCGGGGATGAAAATTTTTTTTCGCGCCCAGCCCATTGTGTGGGGTGTCGTTGAATAGGTTTTTTAAAAATATTGCGAGTATTCATAGATTATTTTCCGATTTAGGGATCCGTTTGTGAAATATTAAGTTTTAAAGTGGAAAAAATCGTTAGAGTCCAGTGTCCCCCCCCTTCTACCAGCTAAACGGTTGGTTCTGGAAATGTGAAAAAATTCACGGGAGTAGGAAATATGCTGAATTTAAAAGGAAAACTATCACGGCTAAGAAGACTTCATAAGTCGATCAACCAAAAAATGTATTCGGCGAAGTATAAATGAAACTTTTCGTTCAAATTCCTTTGAAAGTAACTGAGATGATGATGTTAGTAGTGTAAAATACGCTCTAAATATACGTTCTTTGACCATAAAAAAATTGTCAAAAACTAGCGGTACTACGGAACCCTATATTGCGCGTGGCCCGACACGCACTTGGCCGGTTTTTATTTGTAAGTCGGTTAACAAAGTCGTAACCTTTCAAATCTAAGTCGGTAATCGCGAATACCTCCGATGATTAGCGCTTTAATGTATTTAAATATTATAAATGCGATTGTCTATCTCTTTGACCGTATGTTCGTATGTTTACTACACCATCACGCTTTAGCCACTAAATTTTCGATAAAGTTTTGTACGACTTTGCATCTATAAAGGATAGTTTTGGACAATGTACCCTTACCATGTTATTAAAAGCTAATTTCGGCACAAAGAACTTGCAGGCAACATATACTACAAATGACCAGAATCTTACAAGCTATATTTCTCTCGTGTCTGTCATTCCCTACATCTGCGGTCCTCACCTACAGAGGAAGTAAAGTTTAATGTGATACTTTCAGTTCATTAGGCGAGCCCACGCGGTAGTCTATTGTCTTACCGTTTCTGTGCCGATGTAACATCATTATGATGACATTTAAGGCCCCATATTCCTAAGATGGGTTTATTGTACTATCTTGGCAGTTGGCTGGCCAATATTATTTTATTTAATGAAATTCGGAAAACTTACGGCTAAACCATAAAGTTAATATACCTATCGGAATAGAGAAACAAAGGCCTGAGCAAGCGAGATGTCACGATCAGTAACACTGCGTGGTAGAAAGAGAAGCGTGATTTGAGGTTGCATAGCTTTTTTTTCATCTGTTTGACAGTCTGTCTGCCCCTGGGACGATCGTTGTCAATTTTGGCTCTCAGAAAAATTGTGATTTTAAGTTAAATAATGAATAGTTTTTAGAAATACTGCTCTAGAAACATGGTTAATTGTTTGTGGAATGATTCTGGATCCACACATCGAAAAAACCCGGACAAATATTCATTTCACAGGTGAATTATTCTACATCGACAGGGCCTAGTTTTAAGTTTATTTTTGCCAATTCCCTACGAGTTATTGGTATTGATTTTGAGAACTCACTTCTTTAAAGGGTTCATTATATGGAAAACATAACTTGACTAGCCTTGGTGCACAATTTAAGGATATTTTGTGTAAACAATTTTCATATATTTTACACTAGGGCCGCATCAATTTATCGATAAGTTGTATCGATATGAAAATATTTTTTAGTTAAGTATACTAATTATCTAGGAATGTTGAAATGATAACATACTCATCCGTAGTTTATAATTAGTTTAAGTATATTTAATATACTATCATACATAATTCATCGTTTTTAAGATTCCGCACCCAAAGGGTAAAAAGTCCTAGTAGTGGGGTCCCGCAGCCCGCTCTACTACTAAGACTTCGTTGCCTGTCCGTCTGTCCATCCGTCCGTCCGTCTCTCTGTGTCCAGGCTGTATAACAAGAACCACTATAGTAATAGACTTCTGAAATTTCCACAGATGTAATGTCATTCTACATCCAATATGGCTGCTCATCCAAGATAGGGGAATAGTTGAAAGCACTTCTGCAAGATGGGCATCAAATAAAAGGGCTCATTGAGAGTGAATTGAAAATTAATAGGGTCTAGTGAAGTCGTGTCGTGTACTGATATTGTCACATGACGTAACCTGTCGTGTCGAATCGTGTCATGACGTCATGTCGTGTCGTATCGTGTCGGGTTTTAGAAAATGCCCGGTTGAAACCGGTCACCCTTCATGCGCGAGTCCGACTTACACTTGGCCAATTTTTCAGATTTCCTGCTGACCTGGATACCAGAAATTCATGGCTTAAAATAATTAACCGTCCAAACTGGACTCCGAAGAAAACTTCATGCATACTTAATTATGCAGCAAGCATTTTGAAGAAAAGTCACATTTTACTTCAAAATTAAAATTTTATTATATTATATCTATGCAGTTTTATTTTATCCCATTTTAAGTTTACAATCTTACAATTATTATTCCATGATCGATATTTTGTCGAATTACAAGATGTTTATACATCACTGACACGCACACGTAAACATAATTGTATACACAGATGTAAATCAAATTTTGGTTAAGCTTGACAGCTCGGGATTGTTTCTCTATTCCGATAGGTATATTACCTTTATGGGCTAAACACAAGAGCAAATACAGATTACACAAACATGAAGGCCAATTACAAGTTTTCACAGATAAACAAAAAAAAACTTACGTACAAATTTGGAGTAAGTAAGTGGTTAAATAGTAATTATAGTATAAGGTAAAAACAGTACGTAACAATAAAAAAACAAGACATAAGGAACAAATTAAGATGTAAATATTTTTTAACAAGACTTAACTGTTCTTCATTGTTTGTCCGGATTATGCTAAGTCAATGTTATTCGTAAACTTTCGGCTTGGCTTGTCTATAGTCGTGACTCGTGAGTCGTGACCTATATTCTGGTTTGACATAACCGGACTAAATTACGTAGGTCCGTCATTTGCTTATGTATATGGATACACACAAGTAATAGTTTTACTTCAACAAGTCTAGCTATATTGATTTCAATTGTACCATCAGAGAAATGGTTCTCTGATGGTACAATTGAAATCAATATAGCTAGACTTGTTGAAGTAAAACTATTACTTGTGTGCAAATGGATTTATGTTAATTGTTGTTGAGTCTACTCAACAGATACAGATAATAAATTGTTCGTGCTATGACAGTCACGTATTCAGAGATTTATAGAGATGCTTTAGGTATTTGTCAATTATGTACTGTGAATTTGTTGCCTATGACATATTAATATGTAGGTACTATAGTCCAAACCGGTCTGTCTGTTTGTGACTGTCCAGACAGTCACAAATTTTGAATATACTTAACATTAGTTGCATTTAAAAAAATATTTTAAACAACCCTATTATTATTAGACCACATTTGAAATGTCTTCTTTACAACAAAAAAATAATCATCAAAATCGGTTTCTAAACGGCGAAGTTAGCCGCGAACAAATACAGAAATCTTTCCCTTTTTGAAGTCGGTTTAAAAAATTACATACAAGTTTTGTAACTCGCATTATATCATGTAATTTTTACAAGAGTAAAATCAAAAATGCCTTCACTGTGATGATCGTAAAATATTAAGAATAATGCCCAAATGTTTTCGAAACGTATCTAAAATGTCGTACTCGTATTATGTGTGTTAGTACTATAAATTAAATCGATATTATGTATTATTAAGAGATTATAATGTAATAAAAGTTTATCTTAAAAAGATTTATAACTTTCCAAATACGGATGTATTTAAAGATGTCTCAAAATATCTAAGCGGCAATATAGTCTGCGCATATTTTAAATAGGTTTCCTTGATTTATGTTTTAAAAGACCTCCCACTGTAATAAACAGATAAAGATTATATCTCTATCTTTTTAGCAAAAATATTGCAGGAAACGCACATATTATACTAACACAAAACAGTAAAGACACAAAAAATACTGCACATTATCCGTTCAGAAGTGTAGGCGTGAGTGTGTGTCAACTGTCACAAAACTACCTCGTTGCGCCTAAATTTGTTTATCGCGCGAGTTCCGTACTTTTTCCGCGATATCATTATCCTATTTGCTATCCCGGGAATCAAAGTCTTCCTATCAAATTTCCTAAGATATTTTTATTTTTATTTATTTTTATTTTTTTAAATTTCGTCACAATCGGTTCAGCTTAAAGAGGTAACTTACAGCAATATGACATACAGATAGACAGCAATATGACATACAGATAGACAGCAATATGACATACAGATAGACAGCAATATGACATACAGATAGACAGCAATATGACATACAGATAGACAGCAAGACATACAAACACATTTTCGCTAGACGTTTCCTAAAATGCGATCTGTGTGAGGCCGGATACATGTACTTAATCGACGCTTAAGAAATTTTCCGTAGTGACGTGCAGACGGTTCAGACTTATATTACCTTTGACAGGATATTTATGCCGGTGACATAAAGTTCATTTTCCTTTTACATCTGTAGATAAAGGAAGAGTAATCGCTCGTCACAGACAATTGGCTTTGCAAATTGACGCGCAGATGGCTGGAGGTTTTTTGTTAAAATAAACACTGTTTAAACGTTGTTAAATGTTGTTTAAACAAATTCCCACACATTTATTTTTGTTTTTTATTCGCGCAAATGGTTAAGTGTTGTTTTAAGGCCGTCCCCCGAGCAAACGACCTTGGCCATACATTTGCCGCGTTGCCAAGATCGCGCCAAAACCCTATTATTTTTACTTACCTTAGTTCAAAATTGTCCTAAAAAAATTAAAACGGGGAATATGTAGTTTATGATATTGTCGATCTATTGGCGTGAGTTTCAAATAAAAGTAATTAAAATAAAAGTAAATAAATAGCAAAATTACAAATTGTAAACTCAAATTCAAAATTGTGATTTCACTTTTTACAAAAATATTATAATTTAGAGATGACACTTGACACTTGACAGATGGTTGACAAGTGACAACTGACATATCATTTTTTTTTTTTTTTTTCTTACTGGTGTGTGACTTAGATTGTGTCTAATTGTCACAATTGTTTTTCTGTTTGTACTAATAATTTATAACGGTTTATCTTCTTGTGTTTTCTGCTGTCATAATATTATATAGTAGTAATAACGATTTAAACATTACCACTTGAATGCCTCATCTGATTTATTGTTTCTTATATGTATGTTAATGCTAATTGCTAAGTTATTTTAGTATTTAGTGTTTAGTAAATAATATTGTATGAGTTGTAAGTTCTAAAAAAAAAAAAAAAAAACTTCTAAACTTTATAGGTATCAAATTTTTTATATTCTATTCAACATAATATTAGTATTTGATTAGTGATTACATAGATATATATTATAACATCTGGTATTTAATATTATATACCTTTATAGATTATATTATTATTATTTTTATATTTAACTTTTGTTTATTTAGTTATGGACAGTAGTGATGATCTAAATGATTTAGATTGTAGTTTTGAATCGTGTTCTTCTTCTTGTAGTTTCAAAAGTGCTCACAGCACATCGTCTACACCTCGTACACTGCATGACGAACTTTCATCAGTATTTCACAACCACAGATCCAATCTCAATGTGGTACATATAAATGCACAAAGTGTTCCCAGTCACTACACTGACATCATGGCATCTTTTAGTGCATCATTTATTGATGCTATTCTTATTTCGGAATCTTTCCTGAAACCTTCTCTTAAATCTACTCAGTTTTCTCTTCCAGGCTTCGTTCTTGTGCGTAACGATAGAATTGGCAAAGGCGGTGGTGGAGTTGCTGTGTATCTTCGTGCTGATTTACAATATAAAATTATTGACATGTCTCCTTGTCACTACTCTGATTCAGCTGAATATCTTGCCTTAGAAATTATATCGCACCATAATAAAATCCTTCTTGTTGTTTTGTATAGCCCAAATATGAATATTGACTATTTTGATTGCCTTGATAAATTTTTGCACGATCATCGCATAACCTACAATCACTTTATAATGATGGGTGATTTTAATACATGTTTAGTCAAAAATAATTCGCGTGCATCTAAGCTCCAGTCACTTTTATCCTCTCATAATCTTTACTTACTTCCAACTAGCACCACCCATCATTTTCCGAATTCCATCCCTTCCCAGTTAGACCTCATGGTTGTTTCCTCGCCCAATAATATTTCTACTCACGGTCAACTTACTGCCCCTTTCTCGTACCATGATCTTATTTACCTTTCGTACAAAATCCGCTCGCCAAAAAGAAAACCACAATCTATGTTGCTGCGTAGTTTTAGATGTATCGATCAGGAAGTATTACAGCGAGATGCTCTAAATTTAAACTGGTCGTCGGTGATAAGCAGTCAAACTATTGACGAAAAAATTTATTCATTTAATAAAATTATTTTAGAACTGTTTGACCGACACGCTCCACTAAAAATGATAAAAATAAAACATGACCCTGCTCCCTGGCTTTCAGATTCCATCAAGGAGGCAATGGCTGCTAGAGATAAGGCTAAAAGGAAATGTAAGCGCCAGCCTAATGATGCGAATATTACAAACTACAAAACCTTGCGAAACCAGTGCAATAGTTTATGTCGTGCGGCGAAGCGTCGTTACTTTTATTCACGCCTTGAAAATCGTACATGTGCTGACGCCTGGAAGTTTCTTAGGTCAGTCGGTATAGGGAAAGTTTCCGCTGCTCTACCTAATGATCTAGATCTGGACTCACTCAATAACTTTTTCTCTAAGCCACCTGTTTCTCTGTGTCCGACTGTCAAAAATAACACCTTGAAACAAATATCTAAACTACCAAAAACAGCCCCGTCTTTCTCTTTTTCCAGTGCTTCTGAATCTGACGTTAAAGCTGCAGTCATGGCAATTTCATCTCAAGCCGTTGGTTGTGATAAGTTGAGCTCTAAAATGATAAAAATGATACTTCCCTCTATATTGCCAATCCTTACACACATATTTAACTTCTCCTTATCCTCAAATTCTTTTCCCTGTGCATGGAAGCAGGCCAACATTATTCCTTTGCCTAAGATCTCAAATCCTACATCCTTATCCTCTTTTCGCCCAATTTCAATTTTACCCTTCCTTTCTAAAGTTCTGGAGCACATTGTTCATAAGCAATTATCCGCATTTCTGAACAAAAATAAATTAATAAGTCCTTTACAATCAGGTTTTCGTCCAGGACACAGCACATGTTCAGCACTATTAAAAGTTACTGACGACATACGTTACGCCATGGAGAACAAATCCCTGACTATCCTCATTCTGCTTGATTTCAGCAATGCTTTTAATTCTATTGATTTTGATATCCTTCTTGCTATCCTAGAATCTCTTAATTTATCTGCTGCGGCATTAGCCTGGTTTGATTCCTACCTTCGTGGCCGATCGCAGCGCGTACAAACAAATGATATGTTTTCAAACTGGTGCAATCTTCTAGCTGGCGTGCCACAAGGAGGAGTGCTGTCCCCTCTCCTTTTCTCCATTTTTATTAATGAAATAACTAAAGTAATTACATCTAAATACCATATTTATGCTGACGACCTGCAAATTTATCAACATTTTTCTTTGGCTGACGCGATGTCAGCAGTAACTTTTATTAATAATAACTTATGTCAAATAAGCGAGTGGGCGAAATCATTTGGTATCCTTGTTAATCCTGAGAAATCTAAGGCGCTCATCATAGGTAGTAGACGAATGCGTGCGAATCTAGACATACAATCACTACCACCTATCACACTAAATGGTGTACGCATTCCTTTCTCTGAGTCCGCTAAATACTTGGGTATTACAGTGGATTCAACGCTATCCTGGAATGTCAACATTAACAACATCAGTCGAAAGGTCAACTGTGCTATTCATTATCTTAAAGCTCTGCAAAACTTTTTACCCATCTCTACCAAAATTACACTCATGCAGAGCATTGTAATACCTATTATTGACTATGCCGACGTCTGTTACCCTGACGCTACTGAGGAAAATTTAAATAAATTAGAACGCTTACAAAACCTCTGCATTCGGTTCATATTTGGGCTAAAGAAATTCGATCACATCTCGGACTATCGCAATAAACTACAGTGGCTTCCTATTCGCCAGCGTCGAAACTATAGGACTCTTAGTCTGCTGTTTAAAGTACTTTTCTGTCCTTTTTCCCCCTCCTATCTGCACGACCTTTTTTCTTTTCCTCATCTCCAGGACGAGTCTTGTAGAACTTTTAGACGTACTCTTCTCCAGATTCCTTCTCACCATACCGACTTCCTTTCCTATTCTTTCACAGTTCACTCTGCCAGGCTTTGGAACTCCCTACCACCAGAGATTCGTGAAAGTAAAACTTTGGCACTATTTAAAAAAAGAGTCAGGTTGCATTATCTGCGACAGAACACGTAAAATATACTATAATACTACTGTTATTCCATGTTAAGTTCATCTATAAGTCATTTTTATTATAAGTATATTATAAATATTTATTATATTCAATATATAGGTATTATATATATTTATATTTATATATATACATCAATATATATATCATATTCTTATATATTGTATTTGTATATATTTACTTACTACTTATTATACTTTACTATATTACTACATAGCTGTAGGTACTAAGTTTATCTTTAATATTAATTAACGCGTGCACACTAATTTTTGCATATGTTTTATAATCACACATTCCTATTTTCACTTAGGTCTTCTGGAAGACATTCCATCTTTGGAATAAGATGTACCTTTGTACAATACATATTTTTAGTTTTAAGCTGGTTTGTTAACTTCATATTGTGTGTACATAAATTGTAAATAAATAAATAAATAAATAATTTGTAAATGCTAAGGAGATGCTGAATGTATGCTTGAATTTTAATAAATTGGTATTACTTTGGAAGCTGATATCATGAGTATAATAAACCAAAATAGAAAATTGAAAACGGCGAAAGGAATGTTGATATACTAAAGATTATTGCTGTATTTTTAATATAACTTTGTAGCTTTCAGATTATGAGTTTATAAGGTTTTAAATACGGTCAATTACGGAATCTCCGGAGGGAACGCCCTTGAGGCCCTATAGACCCGAAAATTAGCAGGTCGATGTCTGTCAGTACGAAAATCGACGTAAAGGACATTAAAATAACATTCATATCAGCGCGCCTTGTACGGTGGCTGTTACGACGCTCGCCGCGTCCTTGATAGGGCGAAATAGGAGAAAAAATCCTTTTTACTTAGATAATTAATCAAAATGCAAAATGTTACCACAAATTATTCTTCTTTAAGTTATGAGCTTTTCGTAAATATGATTTTTGAAAGTAAAACTATCATAAGCTTCATGAAAAATAAGAAAAATATCACAAAATATTCGAATTTAGCCTCCTATTCGGAGTTATTTTTGATCGTGTTAAGTTTTCAATATTATGTTTCGAACCACAAATTGTCAAAGTACATTAAGTAAACAACAATGTGTATTTTTTTGGCTTTTAAAGGTCACTATTTGTTTGTTTATTGTAGATTCAGAGTCATGTAAAATTGGGTCTATAGGGCCTTAACGGAAGAAAACAAGTTGCATAACAGACGTATAGACGGACAAATGCTATTGAATATTCAGTGTAGAGACTATTACCTATATACTCGTAATATTGTAAATACAGATTTTTGATAAAAATAAATAAAAGTTTATTTCCCGGGAACAGCACTTACCCGCGACTCAAAGTATCTTCATTCTCCATACCTTTCAGCTGTCGTTTCAGCGGTTTGAGCGTGAAGAGAGACAGACAGACAAACACATTTTCGTATTTATATTATTACTATGGATAAAACATTATTTATTAAAATCGGACCAGTAGTTTAGCCGCTAAGGTAGCACAAACATACAAAGACTACCACAATCCTTCCTATCTATTGGCTTCACGGTATGCAATTCCAGTCAGTGTATAGTCCGCGCGCAACTAGTTGGCCGCTCTGCCCGTATACTCACATACCGGCAGAGCGGCCAACTAGTTCCGTGCGGACTATAATACCTTACAATACAACATAACACCACGTTGACAGCTGATAAAGACATATCTAAACCTGATGCGCGTGAGGCGATCGATCAATTATTATTACACGTTACACGGGTCATTGACCCTCAAACTGTGGCGGTGCAATCGCGGAAATAGTGGTATAACACTTTGCCTTTGGTATTACTAACATATAATATACTGTGACTTTGCCTACTATTCGGGCAAAATGTGTTACAACTTGTAGGAATGTAATTTTATTATTGTATAACTGTATAACTGATCTAAACCACAATGTTGGTATTACATAACTAGCTCTACATTTTAAAATTATTGACCTTATAAAATTATGAAAACAAGAAGCATACATGATAGGGTTGCCAACCGTCCTGTTTTCCCAGGACATGTCCTAGTTTTCTTAGTGTCCTGGGACGTCCTGGTCCCTGGATAGTTTTTAGATAGCGTCCTGGGTTCACTACAGATTATTTAAGTTTATAATTTTGTTGTAGACAAAATTCAAAATTGTTTGATTTATATTATGATTTAAATACAAGTTTTAATTAAGTATTGTTTTAATAATTAGAAGACGTTATTATTTTAATTTCATAAACCTTAGTGTCTTTTGTCACTAGATATTTCTACTTTTCTACTTAACTATTGCGAGTCTTGTGTCCTGTTTTTGGGCGAAATTGTGGTTTTTGTAATTTCAACCCCTTTTTTTATTTGAGGTTGGAAACCCTTACATAACTCAATTTTAGTAATTTCTATTTATCTTGGTCAAGATAGTAGGATGAATGTTCTTCCTAAATTTCCTAGGAAAGATTATACACCATATTTACAAGGGTCATATTTAAGTTTCTAAATAAGATTTTCTAGTGTAAATAATATTATGTTTGATAGTTCTCCATTATATATAATAAAAGATTATAAAAATAGAAAGCTAAAACAATGCCTATCTTCATAAAAATTTATAATTTTGACACTCGTATTTATCGTAACCCGTCGAATTACGTCGTATTGCGTATCGAATATTATTCAATACGTAATAAATTACTGATCGTTGTCATAGATCCTATTGTTTTAGAGTTTCTGATCAATCAAAAATTTTGTATGTATCACGTGACTACACAATAATATCACGTTATGCTTGAAAATGTCGTAACCTATTATGATATCCATAAAAAAAAAAACCTTGTGAAGCTCTCAAATTATACTATGTACCATCGAGGAAATTGATTCCTATGCAATTGATAGACCAACGTTATTTGGTCGAATATGTCAATTCAATGTTAATTGTGATCTGTCGGCTGGGTTTGGCGTAACGCAACCAAACTACGTAGGTCCCCGATCTGCATAGGAATCAACTTCTCTGATAGTACATAAGACGTACGTATGTAGTATAATATGTATGATAGTAGAGTTGTGTGCAAAATTAGAATTACTCTGTACCTACTACCTAGTTAGTTTATTTTGTTCTAAAAAAGTACATTATAGCTGAAACTACTAACATACGAAAGACCAAATTCTGTAGTTTCTGC
This sequence comes from Polyommatus icarus, assembly GCA_937595015.1. Classification (NCBI taxonomy): domain Eukaryota; kingdom Metazoa; phylum Arthropoda; class Insecta; order Lepidoptera; family Lycaenidae; genus Polyommatus; species Polyommatus icarus. Next base: position 7,550,067 of record OW569335.1, on the reverse strand, counting down.
ATTAAAGGCCTGCAACGCACTAGCAGTTCTTTCTGATGTTGCCAGTGTCAATGGTCGACGGTAGTTGCTTTCCATCAGGTGCCCTGTTTGCCCCCTTATCTTATAAAATGAAAAAAAATAATAAAAAAAACACATACACCTTCACAAACTTTCACATAGCAGAAATAGAACAAACACCGTATGTACAAACAAAACGTAACACGGAAGCTTTTCTCACGTAACTCGCGGTCGTGGGCCATTCATGACGGTTACACATCACTCAGGTAGGTGTCGCCTCATTACATCGTGCGCTAATGAGACGATCGTATCGGCGCACTTTCACTGAGGTCACACGTTGAGCGCAGACAAGCCACCGCTGGCTGCATGTTGTCGCAGCACTAATGTCGCTCGGCTACACATCACTCAGGTAGGTGTCGCCTCATTACATCGCGCTCCAATGATGTGATCGTATCGGCGCACTTTCACTGAGGGCACACGTCGAGCGCAGACGAGCCACCGCTGGCTGTCGCTTGTTATCGCAATACTAATGTCGCACGGCTACACATCACTCAGGTAGGTGTCGCCTCATTACATCGTGCTCTAATGAGGTGATCGTATCGGTGCACTTTCGCTGAGGGCACACGTTGAGCGCGGACGAGCGACCTGCGGCTGTCGCTTGTTGTCGCAACACAACGCCAGTAGTTACATATCACTCAGGTAGGTGTCGCCTCATTACATCGTGCTCTAATGAGATGATCGTATTGGCGCACTTTCACTGAGAGCACACGTTGAGCGCGGACGAGCGACCTGCGGCTGTCACTTGTTGTCGCATTGCAACGCCAGTAGTTACACATCACTCAAGTAGGTGTCGCCTCATTACATAGTGCTCTAATGAGATGATCGTATTGGCGCACTTTCACTGAGGGCTATTGAGCGCGGACGGGCGACAAAAGGTCGTCGCGCATTCCAAGTCCTATATGGTAACTTTTGACAACACGCCTGTGAATTGATACCTTAACATGCATTCTTTACATTTGATTACTAAGGAATTAACAAATTAGTAATTACCAATGTAATGCGCACGCATCAATAGATCTTTTTAGAGCCTAGGAATAAGATGATCACTCATCAGTCATCATATTCGTTGCACTCTCACACTCAGAAGTCAGACGGACACTGAAAGGTGCAGACATGCGGCGAATGACTGCCGTGCAAACCCACATAATATTATAAATTTCACTCCTTTTTGACAACACGCTACAATCAATCAGGCGGCAGTAGCAGTCGGGTCATAAGATCGTAACGCCCTTTAATGGTATCAGCACACTTTCACTAAGGGCAGGCTGCAGACACGTTGAGGCTGGGCAAACGGGCGACTAGCAGCTGTTGCGGAAGTAGAGGTCCTACCGTTTGCACGTGTACTAGAATACGTCAGGCAAGAAGGTGTGACTTTATAGATCGTAAGGCTTTAATGAGAATTATATGCATGATCATGTTAAGGGACTTTCACTGGTGTTCTATACACTTTGAAGTATGTATTATGTAGTAAACAATAAACAACCGATGAGCTCTGCAGGGCAATCGCGTTATTTTTAAACGTTTCACATCTGCTTTGGTTGTGGTTCAGTTACGGTTCGGTTCCGCTGCGTCTGAGCAAATTTCAGTATCATGCTATTGTTCCAACCGTAACTCAACCTTACAGTAGGGGAGGTCGTGCTCAGATTAAAAAGTCAATTCATACCGAGCAAAAATGGTGATTTTTTGGTTAAACATGACCTCAATAATCATACATCAAAGTTTCATTTGGTATAAAATCACTTTTCGCAACTATTTTTTTTACAACTTTGAAATACTCTTAGTTAACATTCCACCATGGGTGCGGCGACTGACGCTGATTATATTGATTGATAAATATTAAGCTACCGCTGGACAAAAATTTGGTCGGTATGAAATGACTTAGCAAACACTAGCACTACCTCCCCTATTATTAGATGCACAGAAATAAGATCTAGAATTAGATGGAACTCGAACGTAGCGCAACGTTTGACCTTTAGACAGACAATGCAGCGGACCAATCAGCGCCCTTCTGATTTAATTTTGATTGGCTTAAATATGAACAACGTTCCAAAAGTCGATCAACGTCCGAGTTTCATTTGCGGTTCAATTGAATAAATTTACCGCAATTGCCCTGCTTGGCAGTGGATATCAGAAGAATGACTTAATTTAATACATAATATTAATTATTGCTGACAATAAATAATAAAATCACATTCGCCTGCGACTACGGTAGCTCGTATGCACCGAACCAATGCTGGAAAAAATTGTTTTGATTTGAATATTTTTTTAGATTCAAACAGAACCTAAGTACTTTTTTCCAATATGAAGAAAATGAATCTCCAAGACCCCAGTGATGGCTAAAATAAAAATATTACACAGGGGTAATCACTAAGAAAAACTTTTCTTATTAATGATTTCAGCTTGTAACTGTACAAGGAACTATAAGTATTGTTATAAAGAAAATGTTGAAGTGCTGTTGTTTAAGTTAGATCGTGACTGTACATTTAATGTTTTACAAATAAGTATTAATGTTTGATGTGACTTTGAAGATAATAATATCGACCAGTCCAGTCCATAAGAATCCAGAAAAGAATACGACCATAACGACTGCAAACTTGGTTAAACTTATATTATGTGTGTTCGCGCGATAAAACGGCGCTGCTAAATCATTATTAGTTATTACGTAACTAGCCGTGCCCCAAAATTCGTTTAAAATCGCGAGGAAACCGTTCCATTTTTCCGAAGTTAAAAAAAAGTATCCTATGGCCTTTCCCGGGACTCAATGTATGTCCATGCCAAGCAAAACCGGTTCAACGGTTTAGGCGTGAATAGGTTACAGACAGACAGACACACTTTCGCATTCATAATATTAGTATGGATGCTAGCGCCAATTTGTCGATAATACCTTCTTATAAAAGTCTAATTTAAGTTTAAAGTTAAAATTGTGTTGGTCATTCCTAAAGTAGTATTAAAAGTACTGTTACACAAATAAAGAACTACGATTTCGTGCTCGCAAGTGCATTTACGGATTTTAATGGACATTGAAAGTTAAAAGTTGGCTTTAAATATTTTATTCGCCTATTTCAGATACAACTGTATTTTTATATTGAACATTTTGTGTACAGCTATATCTACATAATATGTACATTTTTAGTAAAATGTAGAGTTGGACAAACTCACAACAAATCAGGATAACGGCCGCATTCAGATCTCAGAGACATTGATTACTTAACTGTAATTTTATGAAAATTTGAAGGAAAATCAAAATTGTCGTAAGTAAAAATACTTAGGGCCTGTTTCACCGCTTCCTGATAAGGCTATCTACCACTTAATTTGACAGATGGAGTATGGAAAATCTGTCAAATAACCCTATTGGGCACCTTATCAGGAAGCGGTGAAACAGGCCATTAGGGTCTGTTTCTACGCTTCCTAATAAGGTGCCCGATATGCTTATTTGACAGATTCTCCATACTGTGTCAAGTTAAGTGGTGGATAGCCTTATCAGGAAGCGGTGAAACAGGCCCTTAATATTATTAATGCGAAAGTGTGTCTGTCTGTAACCTCTTCACGCCTAAACCGCTGAACCGAGTCCGAAATTTGGTTTGGAGATACTTTGGGCCCCGGAAAAGGACTTGGAATAATTTTATTTTGAAAAAATGTACGGTTCCCGCGCGATAAACGAATTTTGGCGCAACGAAGTTGCGGGCGTCATCTAGTAGTAACTAAATTTTTGTAATGATAGAGACATATTAAAACGTCGCCAAAAGTACTTTAAGCTGTTGGGAAACGGTGAATGTACGCCACATGCAAATCACAATGAGCTGACCATATTTCTAGCAATCCCGTATTGGGACTTGCTCTTTAAGGTAACCTTATCATTTGTGTAACCGCGGAAGTGAACTTTCTGGGCTTTGTCTAATGATTTCTGTAATTACCACGCGTTACGTAATTTTGTTCTATTTAGCGCAGTACGGGGTGTAACAGAACTAAGTGACAATGTTTTAGAGTTTAGGATGTTTATGTGTCCCCCTGTATAGAGTTTACTATAAAAGCATAGCTGAAAAGCTATGTCCACATTATGCAATTTCATCTTCAATTTTCGTCATCTTCTTTTTATTCAACTTTCCTTTGGCATATTCAATAATTGAATGCGTCAAAATCCACCCGCGTTGAAAGAAAAGTGTCATAGTGAGCGCTACGATTTCAACGCGCGTCACGGGCATGCTACACGTTTGCTGTTGACTGGGCTATATTAACGCATGCCCTTGATGAACAAAAAAAGGCCCAGTGTGGACAAAGCTAATGAGTAACTTTTTGTCACTTTCGTAAGGGCAAACTCATGAGTTTTACTGTAGAAGCAGCAGCGCTGAAAGAAATAATATTTTAATACTAGTAAGTAGTAATGTTGCGCAGAAATTCTTTAATTGCACGGGAATCATAATTTCTGAGACTGAAGTTCCATACTAAAAGATATCAAAATCAAGTCAGCGTTTTAAGCAAAAAATAACTGCAACACAAATAAACTGTTAACAATAATTTGCTTTCATATACATAACCAACATTACTTATGGCTGGAGTACTCCACAAAGATGTGGAGCGTTGACTGGACTATTTCGTTCTACAATGTATCAATGTTATAATTTAATGCAAGAAAGCAACAAAAAACTACCAATTAATCGCAATATAATCGTAAGTAGAGCTATAAACGCATAATGTAAATCACTTAAGAAATTCATAGGAACCAGGATCTACAATGTAAGACGCGTCCTGCAATTTAAAGCGTGGGAACTCTAAAGATACCACAAACACAAACTTCAGTGCGTCCAGACTTATTTTACCTATAATTTCCTTAAAATAGTCTTTAAGTCCTGGACATAGAGGCCTCGTTTAAAGCAATAGCCCTAACTAACTAGGGGGACTAGGCAGCTTCCAGGAACTAGCCTAGGTATTTAAGACCGACAGCTCTAAATGCCACTTAGATAATTGCTTCATGTACAGGACAAGTTATAATGGTGTACCTACTCTGATGTTGGCTACTTTATTTATTAGTGTGTGTAATTGGTTACAACTTTATTGCTTTCGATGGGTATGTTCTAAAGTTTGTATTGTTGTTTGTATATAGGTAGTAATATTTCTTTAGAACACTAGCTACAAGCAGCTTGGCTTGTAAGATATTTTCAATAGATGCGAAGAATTCACACTGCACATTGCACAATCTACATACCCCGACACTTTTCCGATCTACAGTTTACAGACACATCTCTGTAAGAATAAAGTAACAGTACATTGTAAAATTTTGAGAACAGTTAAATTCAGAGCAAGGAACTCTTACTTACAGCACAGAATATAATATATTAGTTGTACCAACAGAATTCCCACTTACGAAACACGTTTAAAGAATTAACGACTCATGCTACGATACTATAAAGTTCAAATTCCGACCGCGCAGTGCTAGGTGCCTACAATTACATTTGCCTACATCTCCGCTCTCTTTCTATCGCATAACGCGTACCTTTTCTTAACAAATCAAGGTTTTCGCCTTTTATAAAACAAAATATATTTTTTTAAATTACTATTGGTATCATAGACTTATAATATATACTGTCGTATGAATAGCAAACCTTTTAACACTTATATCAAATTACAGTAAAACAACCTATATTTTATAGTAGTTCTATATTGGATTATGATATTGCAGGAAACTTTTACAATTTAAACATAGTAACTTGTGTTTATTTCTGTGTAGTTTGTGTGTTTCTTTGTAAGAAATTGGTTTATTTGCTATGTTTGTATAGTTTTTGTCTAATATTTGTATTTAAATACCTTATTCAAATGTAATAGGTATATATTTCATTGGCTTTTTAGGGTTCCGTAGTCAACAAGGAACCCTTATAGTTTCTGTCTGTCCGTCCGTCTGTCCGTCTGTCCGTCTGTCTGTCTGTCTGTCTGTCTGTTTGTCCGCGGTTTTACTCAGAGACTATAGGACCTACAAAGCTGTAATTTGGCATGAATACACATATTAGTGATGGCAACAAAATGGTACATGAAATCGTAAAAAATTTATGGTACCTCCCCTACACATCAAGCGGGGATGAATTTTTTTTCCGTGCCCACCCCATCGTGTGGGGTGTCGTTGAATAGGTTTCTTAAAAATATTGCGAGTATTCATAGATCATTTTCCGATTTAGGGATCCGTTTGTGAAATGTTAAGTTTTAAAGTGGAAAAAATCGTTAGAGTCCATTGTCCCCCCCCCCCCCAGCTTAACGGTTGGTTCTGGAAATGTAAAAAAATTCACGGGACTAGGAAATATGCTGAATTTAAAAGGAAAACTATCACGGCTAAGAAGACTTCATAAGTTGATTAACTAAAAAAATGTATTCGGCGAAATATAAAGGACCTTTTCGTTCAAATTCCTTTGAACGTAACTGAGATGATGTTATTAGTAGTGTAAAACACGCTTTAAATGTACTTTCATTGACCATAAAAATTATCTAAAACTTGCGGTACTATGGAACCCTATATTGCGCGTGGCCCGACACGCACTTGGCCGGTTTTTTTTTTTATTGTTCATTTTTATAAGATTTATAACGATTTCGTCACAGCGGTTAAATCAGTATCATATTGTATTAAATTCCTCTATGATCAGTATACAGTAGATACGCGACGAAAAATCTTGCGCGTGCGTCACCGCTCGCTTGTGAGTCCCTTATGATTTGCCACCCGCGGGTGGTACTTACAGTTCGATGCCTATACGAGTGGGACAGGCCTGTTTACAGTAAAAGCTTACTGCAGGTAATATTATGGCAATATGAACGTGATTTGGCATCTCCACATGTTGGACCAATATAAACGCTTACGGACGTGTTAAGTGGCACATTAGTCTATGTTTTCCTATGATTGTCAATTGTGCTTACTATAGACAGCTTAACAATCATGGCCTTACATCATGGTCTAACGTTAACAGTCATAAATCAAATCAAATCAAATCATTTATTTCGGGCATCAAAGGCCCATATAACAGATACCTTAAATCTAACATACATATTAATTATATAATAAATATACCTTAAAACTAACATACTTACATATTTTTTTATATATACTCAAAAACTAACACTGTCACATTTTGCCGGCAACGTGACTTGCTTCGTTCCGGAGTCTCCCCCGGAACCTCCGATAGACTACATCCATCGATCGGTCACATCTCCGGCGCCTCGAGAGTCGACAGAAGATTCGTCGGTACTCTCACCACAAAGGTGAGTCGAGTACCGACGAATAATGACTGTCGCAATGGTTACTCAAGCTATTGCTATTGGTTCAGCATATTGAGAGCAAGAAGACGGAAACTAAAAGGTCACATAGGCGAGTGCACACAATCTGCAATCGGCATGGAGCGTGCTGCGTGATCGACACGACATACTGTAAACTACATCTTGGATGAAGTTTTTCTTACATTAAGCGCGTGTTCAGACCAAACTGACTATACGCCGCCGAATGTGAGCAAGCTCACTGTGAGCCCCAGTGTGAACGTGAAAATATACGGTATCGAATGTCCGCGCCTACCGCCTAGTAATTGCGTAATTTGTCGGTTAGGTGTGAACGAAAAAGTGTTCATATGAATGGAAATGTCGCAGTCGTAGTACAACGCCATTCAATCACACGGCTATACGTCGTTTAGCCGACTTGTTAGCCGACTTGTTGACTGCAACGTTCAAAACTACAGCTAGACGACGCTTAGCTAACTGGTTAAATGGCAAATTAAATAAGCTGACCATTAGTTTAGTATTATTATTACAATAAACTAATAGTCAGCTTAGTTAAGAATACATAATAAATTGTATTCTAACTCGTTTTGAACACAATAATTGCAGCTAATACCGTGGTGATGCATTTCATAAGTAATCCCGAAATTTTTCCTTGAATATTTCTTAAAATTCAACTCTATTACTCTGTAAAGTTTTTATTTAAGGTCGGTGGAGGTGGTGTAGGTTAAGTATAGTTCTCTAACCGACTATTATAATACAAATTTCCTTTTTCTATAATATTATATACTGTAGAAACTTCCAACTTTTTCCCAAAATACAGTTCGACAAGGCTTTAAATGAATAATATGTCAATGATGTCCATGGGCGCTGCTGGTAAAGGAGAACTGTCAAAAATGACGTTCTTGTTTGATAGAAGCGTTAGTTCCTTTTCTCGCCACGTTCATAAACAGCCTTGTCGAACTGTAATATTATCACTGTAATATCGTCTACAACTACAGTCAGCGCCGTGTGACGAGGAACAAAACTTCATTGACGTACAATTTCTAACCGACTATTATAATGCTAATTTCCTTTTTCTAGCTTGGAAAGAACTATCTGTAGAAACTTCCAAATTTTTCTTCCCATAATATAATATGACGAAGAGAGGAGCTCTGCGTTATAAACAAACCTTGTATTTGTTATTATACTAAGAATATACTAAGGATGGATACGCGGTGAATTCAATGCGAAGCTGGTTTTCCCAATATGCTCGTCCGATTCTTTATTAACATTGCTTACCAACCGCCCGTAGCAACGTAACCAGGTGGACGAAACTTTCCGAACAAAAAAAAATTGGGTTCCAAATTTAAACGTAGCGACTAAACTAAATCGCATAATCTGTACAATTTTTAAGTACGTTCGACTGTGATTGGTTGATAAAAAAGACCATAGAGAATATAAACTACATGATAAAAAAGAGGAAGAAGAAGTTTAAAACTCAAAGTTCTTTTTCAACTTCTACTTTCAACTCAAATTATAATATTTAATAATAGAAATCAACAAAAGCTTGTGGATTAAATCTGTTTTATTGTTTAATTTACCTTATTAGCCTATTTATTAAGTTATGTGCAATATTTTTATTGAAATAAAACATTTATTTGAGCTCATTTCTTTTTATTTTATTTTTTTTTTTATTTTTGGTATGTTTAGAGTGAAAGGTTTTGCACTTAAAAATTTTAACTTCAGTTTTAAATTTAAAAAATAATGGATGTTTATTTTTTTTCTTCTAAGTCCGACCTCTTGTTACGTAGTATACAGTTTACATCCTCTTTGAACGTAACTATCCTCTCCCCCATTCCTGACATATAACGTCATCCTTTCAAATAATGTTTGTTTCTTTATAAGTTGCCAGCTCCGCATTGACTACACCCAAGTTACTCCACTTGACGTATCCCAGTAATACGAAGTAGTTCTCCGGCCGACCGCGTGCGGCAGCACCAGCACCGGCGTCCATCTCCGACAAATATATATCGTCTACAACTACAGTTATATTAGCGACGTGTGACGATTAACAAAACTTCATTGGCGAACTTTAGTTTTGTGGCTTGTGTCACGCTTTGGCCATAGTAATATAGCTCGTATTACTTTTTATTGACACACATTTCATGAAGTACCTCTTCTCATGGTTCGACTATAGTAATATGAGCGTACTGCGTATCCGAGATATTTAATTTATCCGGGGCGGGTAGTATTACGGAGATATTGCATTTCCTCAGAGAAAGCCCCACGCGTGTCACCTTTTACCCACTAAACTAATTCACGCTTACAGTTAAAGTTGTCCGATTATACATATACATACTAATATATAAAACTCAAAGGTGACTGACTGACATGGTGATCTATCAACGCACAGCCCAAACCACTGGACGGATCGGGCTGATTTTTTTTTTTATGACGTAGGCATCTGCTAAGAAAGGATTTTGATCAATTCTGCCCCCAATGGGTTTAAATAGGGGATGACTTTGTATATGATTTAATACTTCTTAACGCGAGCGAAGCCACGGGTGACAGCTCGCAATATTATAAATGTCTGTTACCTCTTCAAGTACAAACGTCTGAACCGATTTTGCTGTATAGAGATACTTTGAGTCCCGGGAAAGACATAGGATACTTTTTATCTCGAAAAATGTACGGTACCCGCGCTATAAACGAATTCTCGCTTAACGGAGTTGCGGGCGCCATCTAGTATTCTATGAATTCGTGGCAAAAAAAGCGTTACGAATCGAAGCGCGTTTCAAGATGTGACCGTTTTAGTGTTACTGTTAAAAGTATCATAGCCGCACAAACTCCTTTCTTTTTAAAGACGGTCAAATGATTAAGGTATTTTTCTAAAGTCTACTCTTCCCGTTGAACATGAAATGGATAACAATTGCCAGTTGCCACCATGATTGTAAAGCTGTCTATAGTACGCACAAATTGACATCGATCATTGGCAATCAAAGATGAATATACCCATAATCGCTTGCATTGGCCCATCATAATACAATGTGACGAGCCGCGTGAAGAACTCTCTTTAAAAAAAAGTTAAAATTTCTTAAAATTCTTACATACTTATAACTACTAGAATCTAGATAACGTTCGAATTTCGCAACTACGTTGCACCAATATTCGTTTATCGTGTGGAAACAGTACATTTTGCCGGGATAAAAAATATCCTATATCCCTTCCTGGGACTCGAAAGTATCTCCATACCAACAGCACTGTCACTCTTCCACCGTGCGTTTTTCGCGTAGGTATTACTTTCTGCCGCGCACTGTAAAACTCCGAAACGAACTGTCACCAGCAGTATTTCCGGACCCATACGACCTGCAAAGTGCAAACCTTCAAGAAGAGAGAGTATTCCTTCTTAAAAGGCCGGCAACGCGCCTGCAGCTTTTCTGATGTTGCGAGTCTCCATGGGCGATGGCAGTTGCTTACCATCAGGTGACCCGTTTGCTCGTTTGCCCCTTATTTAATAAAAAAAAAGCACAATCGATTAAATCGTTTTGGGGGTGAAGAAGTAAGAAACAGGCAGATACACTGTCGCATTTATAATATTATTATGGATTAGTATCATGTATTTGTAAAATTATTGTTATCTTTAGTATTTTATTGTAAGTACTTTAACACGATTACAAGCCTGAGGTGACATTTTCACACTTAATTTCATGAAAGTAGACAACACATTTTCCTGACGGTACTTAAATCTTTAAAGACATAAGATCCACAATCAGATCTCATAAAACGTCGGGGTTATCATGCGAAGCATTTTACGATGGCTTTAATACCTCAACTAGAACACTGCGATTAACAACACTTTTATATTGCTCTCGTTAGGACAGAGTCTGTCTTATGATGAAATGTCTTCAAAGCCAAGGTCCTTTGGGGCCAACGTATTTTATACAGCTCTGGCCCCTGATTCAAAGGTGCAGAAGGGCTGACGGTCGATGGAAAGTGTTAGTAGAGACGACAATTAGTGCCTGAGAGAGCCATGCCTTGTGGGCTATGGCTCAAGGGACTGAGAGGGAGGGACTGATATATTGTGAAGAAAGTGGCGGCAACAGATACAGAAGGGCTAATCAAGATCAACATCCCTCATTAGAGGAGTGAACCTCGAAGATAGCCGTGTGCGTACAAGACAAAAAAACGAGGAATACGGCTTTTGCTGAACCAAAGATTTCCTTTGGTAGGATTGATCTTTATATCCCTAAGATGGGTTTACGATGTGGAGCCACCTGAATATTTCATGCAGGTGGGGGAGGGGGGGTTTTTAGCTTTAATAAGGTATGAGGTCAATAACTGCGTGTGATTAAGGGATATAGGCGAGTTTGGTATCATTTTCGATTGAATCGAATATTTCAATGCCAGTTTTTTAATAATATTTAGATAAAATAAAGTAAAAATAAAATAAAATAAAAAATTTAGAATATATGATTTTCAACCAACGAAAACGGTGCTGGCAGGGCTTAATTAATATAAGGAGGCTGATAGCCGCATTATTCTGCACGCCAAAGACATGGTGATGAATGGAGCAATAAACATATTAATATTACTAGACGTACCGCGCAGCTTCGTCCGCGTAAATCTGAAATTTCACGGAAACCGTATATTTTTCACAAATTAATAACCCATATCTCACGTAATCTACTATATATTCGTGACAAATAACATAAAAATTGCTCCAGTAGTCTGTGAGATATTAGCCCTTTCAAATAAATTTCACCGTTTTTTTTACATTTTCCTCTGTATATTTGCTCTTATTGGTCTTAGCGTGATAAAAAATAGCTTATAGCCTTTCTCGATAAATAGGCTATCAAACACTGAAAGATTTTTTTAAATCGGACCAGTAGTTCTTGAGATTAGCGCGTTCAAACAAACAAACTAACAAACTCTTCAACTTTATTTTCACATATTCATCTGTATCTTTGCTCCTATTGGTCTTAGCGTGATAAATATAGGCTATAGCCTTCCTCGATAAATAGGCTATCAAACACTGAAAGATTCTTTTTAAATCGGATGAGCAGCTCCTGAGATTAGCGCGTTCAAACAAACAAACTCTTCAGCTTTATAATATCACTAGACGTTCCGTGCTGCTTCGCCCGCGTAAATTAGATATTTCACAGACAAATTAGTCCACAATAAATAGCCTAAGATTCTTCACGTTCCTACTTTTTATCTATGCCAAATAACAGAAAAATTGCTGAAAAAATCGTGAATTAAGCCCTTTCAAATAATTTCCTCCGTTTTTTTCACTTTCCTCTATTTCTTCGCTTATATTAGTCTTAGCCTAATAAAATTTAGCCTTTAGCCTTCCTCAATAAATGGACTATCTAATACTAAAAGAATTTTTCAAATCGGACCAGTAATTACTGACTCATACTAAGATTAGCGCGTTTAAATAATGCTTCTTCTTCTTCTTCTTCTTTTTACGTTGTTTAACATCTTTATCGTGCAAATACGATACCTAAATTGAATTTAGCATTCTTAAGTCATCCGAATATGGTACCGAACTTGGAATAATACCATAATTAATGCCTCTATACAGATTGAGACTCTATTTTCCTCCAGAGCAGAAGCTGCTAAAATTAAAAAAAACTAACATTAAAAATCGCGGTGGCTCCACATCTTAAATCCATCCTTGGACCATAAGGACCAATCCTACCAAAGGAAATCTTTGGTTCATTAATAGCCGTATAATTCACCGTACACACGCAACTAAGAGCCTCGAGAGCCTCGAAGAAGCTTGGTGTTCTTAACAGAGCGAGACAGTACTTCAGTCCGGACCAACGCCTACAACTCTACAAGGTGCAGGTTCGGCCTCATACGGAATATTGTTCTCATCTCTGGGCAGGGGCGCCAAAATACCAATTGCTCTCTCTAGATCGTATCCAACGAAGGGCCGCTTGAATTGTTGACTGCCATAGTGTTTCAAACAGCTTGGACCCCTTGGAACTACGCCGAGATGTGGCTTCACTCTGCATTCTCTATCGGTTGTAGCACGGGGAGTGCTCTGAGGAATTGTTCGGAATCATACCACCTGCAACTTTTCGCCATCGTCCCACGCGAAAAACATACCATCCTCATCACCTTGATGAGTGGCAGTCTTCCACAGTGCGTTTTTCGCGTAACTTTCTGCCGCGCACTGTAAAACTCTGGAACGAACTGTCACCAGCATAGCAATTTTTCCGGACCTATACGACCTGCAAACCTTCAAGAAAAGAGCGTATTCCCTCTTAAAAGGCCGGCAACGAACCTGCAGCTCTTCTGATGTTGCGAGTGTCCATGGGCGACGGTAGTTGCTTACCATCAGGTGACCCGTTTGCTCGTTTTCCCCTTATTTAATAAAAAAAAAACTACAATAGACTGATGATGATGATACGGTCCGTGACACGCAAGGTAGGAGAATATAACGAGACAAATCAGTATCAGATTACTGGTATCAAGAAGTTTGTAGCTACCTATCCTTACTGTTGAAATCATTGGCGATTAACACGTTCTCTGCCGCGTAGGTCACATGTGCCCGGACCCCTACCTGTATCTACCCGCCGCGTAGGGCACCGGTGACCTCAGAGCAGACCTGTTTTTGAATCGAACTCGTAAGCCATAGGACACGTTTATCGTACATTTCTCTGTAGTAGGTGACCGGTGCGGCGCTGTAGAGCAATACTCTCACATGGTATTCACCTGTGTTCATTATACGTGAAAATTTTAATGCAAAAACCCAAAGCACTGGAAAAAATAACTGTTTCTTTAACTTTTTATTCATTTATCAATAATGGTATTAACAATTTACTATTAATAATTAGACAACAGATAAAATTAAGCATATTGTAAAAATTTCAAATGCCTAGCTGTTGCCATTATTGATTACGAGCCAAAAAGGTCAAAAATATTACGTTTGTTGTATGGGAGCCCCCCTTTAATATTAATTTTATTCTATTTTTAGTATCTTTTGTTATAGCGGCAACAGAAATACATAATTTGTGAAAATTTCAGAAGTCTAGCCATAGCGGTTATTGAGTTACAGCCTGGAGACAGACAGACTGCGGTGACCGGAGACGTGACCGGAGCGGCGCAGTGATAAAGATTGCGTACTTTCCGTACTACAGCGCCGCGTAGGTCACATGTGACCTCAAGGGGTTTTTTTAATATATCTCAGGAACCCTGCTCCCCATCGAACCCTAAATGATGTCATGGTTTATGTCTTGACCTAATACATCTATTTCGACCAAAAAGATTTTTTGTAATTTTTCTTGTTTGTACTACCGGCAGAGAACGTGTTAACAATACTTATAAGAGGGATTCCAGCAGATCTACCGCAACTGGACTAGCTTTGTCGAGGTTGCGGTCTTGTGGTTGGAGGGTATACAATTACATCTTAACAATTTCATGGACACCAATAAGATTCATTATCTAGATTCCAGATAATAAATCTTATTGGTGCAGTAGATTCTAGAATATTATGTACCATCGAGAACTTTATTCATAACAAGACGTGAGTGGAAGAATAAGGTAAGTAACATGCAAAAACTTCCCTTTTTTTGCCTAAATGGAGGTTTTAGGGCCGAAAAATATATTTGAAATAGAAAAACTATGGATTATATGTGTAGCCAGATACATTAGCTAGGTTATGAACAAGATAAGTTACAAGTTTTAATAAAATAATAAAGGGAAAAAATTAGTTATTGTCCGAATGTTACGAAATGTTACATTGTTCGATTATTCCACTCACGTCTTCTTTATACATATCTTCTTTATATCTTTGTATATTGTGTTTCGACAGATCCATTGCACCTTTATTGAACCTTAAGCCCTTGTTATAAGGTCCAAAAGTGACACGAGTTTCTACAATGTACCATTGAAGAAATTGATTCACAGGCAGTTGACTGACCTACGTCATTTAGTCGGATTCTATCAATTCAATGTTAGCTGTGATCTGTCGGCTAGGTCTAACAGAACGCGACCAAATTACGCAGGTCTGCCAAGTGCCTATGAGTCAATTTCTCTGATAGTACGTAGTAGAGAAATGAACGAGGTACCTCTTAGAAAGTTGCACCCGTTCACAATCGAGTTGTACGAACTTTACAATAGAGATAGGGCGGTGTAGATTGCAAGACAATTATTGCAACGAACCGCGTTATTAATATAGGAAATTAGTATGGCTGATCGTAGTTTCTAAATAGAGCAACACGGGATACCAATATAAGATCCGACTTTACCATAGCAAATTCTATGTAAGGGCAAACAATTTAAACTGCACTGTAACCAAAATACCATAAAATATTAGGATCAGAATTATTGAGAAGAATTTTTTTAATTTTTCGATATTTACAATAAAATCTTATGTAAAAAGTTACCTTATCACACTTAAGCCTCTGAAATCCTTCGATCGCGGATTCTTGGAAATCTATTGTTATTCTATTGGTGTCGCGATCACCGGTGATCTTATGGGGCTTGAAAGGTTAATTATAAAAAAATTGTTACTTCGAGTTCTGGAAAAGGACATGAAATTAGATCTCGCAAAAATGTTACCTAGAAACAAACAATTACTCCACAATAAAGTAATAATTTATAAGTAAGCAAACCATCTACACAATAAATAATTCTATTTTTAAATACCACACAATAAACATTAAAGGTGCAATATGCAGAAAATGAGCAGACATTTGAGCTATTTTCTCCGCACCATATGCTAGCGCATTAGTCTAAGGGCTAAACAGCACAAAAACTGCAAGCTGCGGCAGGTGACTCCATGGATCAGTGGGTTCACATACCCCACACCATTACTGGCCATATACGTATGTAAGCTATTATTAACTTATGATGAAACCTATTATTATCTAACGACTAGATGCTGCCCGCTACTAGGTTGCACCGAAAATAGTTTACCGCACAAAAAAAGTACATTTTCCGCGATTAAAACTAGCTTTAGTTCGTCACTAACTCTCAAATAATACTTAAACCAAATTACATCTACGGTATAATAATAATAATATAATATAATATCTATGGACGCTTCACACCACGTCAGTCTGGCCCCTGCTAAGTACCTAAAGGACTTGTGTTACGGGTACCAGACAACGGAAATATATTTAATACTTTTATACTATACATATATTTACGATTTTTATTATATCATACACATATTTAATACACATCCAGACCCAGGAACTTTGAAAACTTTTTGTTCCGTCGGCGGGATTCGAACCCGCGACCCACGGCTTGAGCACCAACGCGCTTACCACTGAGCCACAGAGGTCGTCATATAAGCACGAAAGTATTGTATACGGCCTACAACCTCGATAAGTTTGTTTCTAATATTTTCATTGACGAAATCTCATTAAAGACCGATAGAGCATAGCGTTGGGAAAGCAGCTAAAGTTGTTTCATAAGTTTCCGAGACTCTCCTGTGTGCCGAAGGCAGTCTCACAGGTTTAAGGTGTAAGAATCCCTTATAATAAGTATACTGTAAGGGTGAAGCCAAACGAGCGTAATTTGTGAGTTGTAAGTCGCAGAATTTCTGCCGCGTAAATATATTTTCATACAAATCATGACTCACTTGAAAATTATGCTTGTGTGAATTAAACTTTTGTATGAAACTGAATGCAGCAGATTCTGCCAAACCGAAATTTTGCTCCTCACAAGTCACAACTCACAAATTTGAAATTATGCGCTTTTGGCTTCGCCCTAAACCAAAAATCTGTTGAAGATTTTCCCTGTGCCAAAAAAAACTTTTTTATATCTTGTGTCCCTAATTGGCGGGGGTTCGTTGCGCGGGAAATTATTCTCGGCAACGGCAGGCAGCGGCAGGTGTGCATTCTGCTCAATAGACAAATAGACGAGCGATCAATAACGAATACTTAGAAACGCTAGCGAGCGCGAGTAAAGTGCAAATGTTAGCAGTTAGATATTTGTCGATAAACTGTTTTAACCTAATTGTTATACCGGGGGCAATTGTACAATAAAATGGGGTGGAATACTCTTTAGCTCCCGATGAAAGGAGAGTATTATAAGTTTCACGTGTCTGAATATCTGTCTGTGTATTTGTCTTTGTCATCGTTAGGGTCAATTCAGATTTGACAGATTTCAATTGCTTGAGACGTCTTGCGAATCTATCAAACCCATATAAATTTAGAAATGCATCTACGCGTCGCGTTGCGGTCTGAATTTACCCTTAGGGTGATCGCACACGTCACACTTTTTGTGCGATCGAGTCTGCGCCATGCAGATTGTATGTAAGCCGCAGACTCGATCACACAAAAAGTGTGACGTGTGCGATCTCCCTAATTCGTAGCAACTAGCATCCAAATTCCAAACGGGTGCACTGATTTTGACAAGTCTAAACTAGAGACACAGAATAGATAATAGTACAACTAGAGACTAGTTTTTGTCTTTATTTCAAGTATCTAAATAACCTAGTTTACTTAGTTAGGTACTATTAATTACACGTAGCCCGAGTTAATCTCAAGTAATATACCGAAATGTGAGAGTATTTTTGGGCGGGGAATGATCCAGTAATGAATTGGCAAGTTAATTCTAGCACTAAGCCCCAACACGTAATTTACCAATTTACGATACGCATTTTCTTGAGCGCAGATTAACGTAGGGCTGCCACTTTTCACTTTACGCCTAAACTATCATTTATTCTTTATTATTTATTAAATTATCTATTAAGTACTTTACATAATTATAATACTCAATAGTCCTAAATAAGCAGCGTACATCTTTCTCACAAAATAAACCTAGTAATTTTTATTCTTTTGAGTGATGAAGTTACAAAATGTATTGTATATTAACATATTATTGTCATTAAATAAATGTCCTGAATATTCTTATTTCATATAATTTTTCTGTTTAGCGCTATAACTTACATTATAATCTTTTTGCTATATTTATAAAGTTAAGACATTTTTTATTCGAGTACTTACGTTATAGGCTCGTTCTAAAAGTTATTTTGCTTAATTAATGACATTAAATAAGACACCAGGAATAATAAGGACCGTAAAAGTGAACACTATTATTTCATTTTACATTCGTAGGAGATGCTAGTTGCTAAACAACTACCTACTAATTGTGATCTTATTATTAAATGTTGAAAAGTATTCCAAATCTCTAGAGTAATTATAAAAGCATTTAAGTTGACAATTTATAAATAACTTAAGAACTTCGAAGTTTTGTCAACCCTACGCGTGATTAAATACATATTAAACGCTTTGTACAAGCTCAAGGGTATTTTCTAAGATTTAAAATAAAAAATGTTTCGCAATTTAGAAGAGGGGACAAAATTAGCTGTGTACAAATTAGTTCATGCAAAGATACTTATGAGATGGGCCAATGATAAGATTTTTTACGATTATCTTATTCAGCATGCGAAAACGGTTATAGAAGAAATACAATTTTTTACTTTAAAAGCCATATAAACGGTGGAAAGTTTTGCTTGTACATGTTTAGTTAGTAGTTAGTAACGACATAGGGGATAATGTAAAATAATTTTCATGAATCACTAAAAAGTTAGTTACTGTGACATTGATCAATGCAAATTGGATTGAACAATTTGAATTTTTAAAATATAGTTCGGCATGGTGGCTATAATTAATTCATACAATGAATCTTAATAAATTTTAACAGACATCAATTACAGAAATCATCATGAGACCAGTTTGTTAACAAAAACAAACTCGCAGACTAATGAGCGCATTAATTTAACAAGAGCAATTATGTTCACTATAATCAGCGAGATCGTGATATTACTTACGTCAGTACCTCGATTCTACTATCTAATGCGACATTAATGCGGCTTAGTGTCTTGTTCGATTTAGTTCACGTTACCTATCGTTACAGCAAAATATTATAATTCTCATCTTATACATAGACCGACTGGATCTTTTGGCGCTCCGTAACTTTTGGAAATACTGCTAACGTCTTCGTTAGCCATATTTAATGTTCAGACCCAAGAACGTAAAAAAATTGAGAAAAAGAGTCACCACTTGGGTGACGGAAGATGTAGTTTGATAGATTTTTGTCCATTTGATAGGGTCGAACAAAGAACGAAGCCGCAACGTTGCGTAATTGAGTAGAATCGAGGTACAGATGTGCTTAAATCGCCGACATTAAAGGAGATCATGTACAACATCAAACAGCCATTAATTTTGATGGACAAGATTCGTCCTAGACCATTACGCTGTATGTCAAAATTGCGCGCCATTCTCTAGCTCAGCGCTTGCCAAACTGTGCGTTACGACCCCCGAGTCTTGTAGTCTGTAGACCCATTGCCTTCAGTAGGTAGGTGTTCCACAATTAGTAATGTTGGGAACACTTGGCGACAACATTTTATTTTACTAGATGTTCCTTGCGCAGAAATTCGTTTATCGCATGAATGTTTTTTTTTTCAGTACGAAAACTTTCCTTTGGTCTTAAAGTATCTCTATACCAAATTTCTTGTAAATCAGTTCGGTGGTTTAAGTGGTAAGAAGTAGCATACAGGCAGAAAAACACATAGACACTGTGGCACTAATGAGGGACTCATAGAATTGTGTGTGCAGTATTGTGGTCATGACTCTAGCGTCAATGCCCATAATCTATCATGTTACTGTGAATAATTTCCGGAGCCATGTTCTTGCTTATGATAAAGTTTGAGAGGCCCTGGTCTAGTTTATGATAGGCACATGCAACGATATCATGATATGCGTTGTTTGTTTGAAGCTCCTCACAGAGATTATAGTGCAATATGCAATGTGATCATGGAAATGAATAAGCAGAATATAAAATCATCAGTCACTTGCTTTGGGGATATTTCAGATAACCTTAGGCCATCATCTTCATCTAGTATGTGATATGATCTGATGATTTCTTATGCGATAACAGACATCCATACTTACATACTAATATTATAAATGCGAAAGTGTGTCTGTATGTACTCTGTATGTCTGTTACCTCTTCACGCCCAAACCGCTCAACCGATTTTACTGAAATTTGGCATGGAGATACCTTGAGTCCCGGGAAAAGACATATGATACTTTTTATCCTGAAAAAATGTACGGTTCCCGCGCGATAAACTAATTTTGGCGCAACGGAGTTGCGGGCATCATCTAGTTAGATATAATTTAACGATAATAATTCAAGAACATTACTGTAATGAAAAACTTGTGAGAAAATGCATGGATTACATTATTTAATGCCTCCTAAAAGAGTCTTACGTGTTGTTGCAGTAGTCAGTTAAAGCTGTACGGTTAAATATGAAGGTTTTCGATATTGATCAAAGTTACCGGAAGCCATATGTGTGCCAACTGCCAAGACGGCTCCGGACTTAGCTGGAGCCAGGTGAATGAGACATTAATCCCTTGTATCCACCGGAAATACTTATCGATCACTCTGTGTAAAGGAAAACTTGCGTTTTGGCCTACTTTTCGATTTCGCAGGAACATTGTAAGGGGTATGCAATTTTGTAATCGTAAAATTCACTTAGTTCAATTCAAACTAATATGATGTTTTCTACAATTTTTGGCATAACAAAGGATAAATTGCGATTATACTTCTGACAGATATCCTGAAAATATTTTAAAATAAAGCAGCTCCCGGGAAATTGTAGAAATTATCATAGTTACTAGTTATTGAACTAAGCGAAATATTGAGGTACCGATTTAGGTACTTAGAATAAAGAATTAAGTGTATAGAATAGACTACAGACAGAGGAATGTGAAGTTCAACGTGACAATATTTAAACTTAAGGCTGTCACAGACAGAGCAGGTGATGTAAAGATGTATATATATTATAGCACGATACATCTCGATCTACATCTCGATACATCTAATATTATAAAATTCTCGTGTCACAATGTTAGTCCACGAACGCCTCCGAAACGACTTTACTGATTTTTACCAAATTTTATATGCATATTCAATAGGTATGAGAATCGGCTACTCGGTACTTTATATATTGATAAGTGCATTTGTTGAATAAATAATAGTAAATTATTACAGCCTGGGACTGACGGCGACCATTGTTTGTGCGACGGGATAGCGATCGACGTTGCCATGGCGAGATACTTATTTAGTCACTTCAATAAAATAATATTCAGGGCGAAATACTTTATATTATGGCAAAGCAACGTTTGCCGGGACTGCTAGTCTTTCTATAGAAATCGTCAGGAGACTACACACAACAGCTATAATGTATATTTTTATATTATAGCTGTTGTGTACGATCTCTATAGAAAGATGTATCGTGCAATACATCTTTACATTACCTGCTCTGTCTGTGACAGCCTTTAATTCCAAAATAATAAGGTCCAATATCCACTAACTACATCTACAGACTATACGCAATACACGTGTAAATAATTACAGTATACATTAAGAGCTTAATGCTCAGCTTATTGTTGTCTGTCTGTCTGTCAACTGCGGATGAACAAATTGCTGCCTTGACCCGTCGCGTCGGCCGGCACAACAAAAGGCCTCGTTGCTCAAACTGACAAATAGAAACACCTTATTTCGACTCAACATTTCTTTATGACTATAGTATAATATCTACCCCGATTGTGTTATTTTATGCAACAATAATGCAGCTTCTTTCTCGTAATCTGTTTCCTTTTTTATAGTAAACTAGATGATGCCCGCAACTCCGTTGCGCCAAAATTCGTTTATCGCGCGGTTACCGTACATTTTTCCGGGATAAAAAGTATCCTATGTCCTTTCCCGGGACTCAAAGTATCTCTGTGCCAAAATTCAGCAAAATCGATTCAGCGGTTTAGGCGTGAAGAGGTAACAGACAGACGGACAGACAGACTATTGCATTTATGTATTTATAATGGGAGTATGGATACCATTCTAATGAAATTATTATATTGGTTTGACATTTCATGAGAATATCTTATATATCTACCATTTTGCTGTGAAAAATTGGACTGGCGTGAACTTGAATATACCTACCACAGCCCACAGGCTCTACTAATATAATATATGCTGTGCCACAGACCAGTAGGGAATTAGGGATAGATTTAGTAGAGTATAGAAAAGTTCTTCAAAGATAATTATGTAATGTTATGCACCTACAAGTTATCTGAAATCACGCTAACGTTTGCGTGTACTCAAATCATACAGTCTATTATGAAGATAAACCTAATAGATATGCTGCATTATAATAATTATAATAATATGTAGTTAATATTCATATTATAGAGTTGCTGTGCTAATATTTCTCAGGCTAATTTCATGACATGGTTGTGACACGGCTGATATATTTCGGTTGTTCGACATAACAATAGTGCTAGGAACAATGATAAAATGGCGTCAGAACCCATCCTATTGTTTTGTACATCCAACATAACATTGTCTTAATAACCTAAATTACTAATATTATGAAAAACAATTTATGTAGTTTCTTTTGCTAGTTTGTATTCAATAGAGATCGAAATGAACCTATT
This sequence comes from Polyommatus icarus, assembly GCA_937595015.1. Lineage (NCBI taxonomy): Eukaryota > Metazoa > Arthropoda > Insecta > Lepidoptera > Lycaenidae > Polyommatus > Polyommatus icarus. The sequence goes on along the minus strand of OW569335.1, from coordinate 7,527,325 downwards.
TTGATTGAGGCGCGAATAATAAATAGAGCATAAAGAATCCACTATACTTTTAAACGCGACAAAATGTATGTTTCTGTGGGATTTCAAGTAGTAAAACTTTGCTTAGCTAGAAGCTAGACAACTCCGTTACGCCAAAATTCGTTTACCTCGCGGGGACTGTACATTTTTTCAGGGTAAAAAGAATCCTATGTCCTTTCCCGGGACTCAAAGTATCCCCATACTAAATTTCAGCAAGATTGGTTCAGCAATTTGGGCGTGAAGAGGTAGGTTTAGCATTAATAATAAAGTATGGATGTCTAAAATATGAAATAAAGTAACCGTAAGAATGGTTGAGAATATTTGAACACAAGGCTCTCGGCTCAACCGTAGTATTTGTTCTCCAAACATTTGACAACCTTAGGGTGCCTCACCGCTCTAAAAAGTCGAACAAGCAGATTACAACACTTATGACAAAATATTATTGATCGCGAGGCCTACCTAGCATTCACTTGGATTTGAGGCTGATTTTTTAGCGAAAGCAAGAAATGTAATAAGTTAAAAAAATATTTTGTTCCGTGGTCCTATAATTGGGATTGTTGTTGCATAGTTTTTGCTATTTTCTCTATTTTTGGGATCTTTAGGATAGGTTTAACCATAATATACCTAATGGTCTGCCGTCTGTCTTTGAATCAACTTCTCTGTTAGCACATACTTTGTTATAGACTACAGACTAATACCTATGTTTTTCTATTTTAGACAAAATATGCTGCAAATATATTTCTTTATCCTGTACTCTGTAATATAAAGAAGTGTATTGTAAGAAAACTAAGTGCTAATAAAATTATATAGTACCCTTACTATACCCCTGTAATTGTGTAATTGCAGCGCTGAAAGGGAATTTTTTCTGATTTGTGTGGGCAAGCGCCCCAGCTCCGTGCATATTCCCATACAAAAGTGAAAAAAAAAATCTTTCAGCGCTGCTACTTTCTTTCTTTTTCTTCTTTTTTGGCAACTTGACACAAAGGATGTGTATGTTGTGCCACAGACAAGGTAAAAAGGTAAGGAATATGGCGGGAAAACCATATTCCTCCTATTATATTTTTCATCGTCGTTTTCATGTATCGTCAGGTCTAAAGTCTAGTCAAAGTCTAAGTAAAAGTCAATACAGTCAAGGAGTCAAGTCGGTCGATTCAGTAAAGTGGTAGACGCTTTACTGAAACTTTCGATGGAGTTTTGGAGGGAACACAAAATAGCACGTTTCTGGATATTACATCACTTTCCTACACTTGTGCATGAACACGAATATCTAATGGTTAATATTCTACCAATATTACACATTAAAAACCCAGCTAACACAATTTTAGGAAAATAATATAAAAACACAACAGCACACTTTAACATTCCCGGCAAAACTCCCGCTGCTACTTGTCAAAGTAGCAGCGCTGAAAGTTTATTTTTTTCAACTCTATTTCAGGAACACATACACTCACTAAAGTACTTTAATCACTTAGTTTTTAGTATACATAATATTATACTAGTTCACATAGTTTGTATTTTTTTGTAGTTTCTACCGCCACATGCCTCTATTTAGCTTAGCTACTATTTAACATTCGTAAGTACAGTTCCGACACCCACAGTGTCATATACTAGGAGGACCAGTGACTCTTATGTCGTTAGCATAAGGGTGGTATTTATAGGAAGATGTGGGAGGATTGGGGTCAATCGGACACCCAGTTCTCTCCAGGCGACTGTGACTTCCATGGTGATCCACTTACAACGGTTGATTGATAGCGGTTAAGTAATACGTATGTAGTGGTAAAGGACTGGTAACATTAATAGGCCCTAAGAAACGATTCTTAAATCATAATGTAGACCGTACGACTATTACGGGCCTATAATGTAAAAAAAATATTAAATGATTAATTATGGTAGTCTCGAGACCATGAGCCAAAATGAGCAAACAGCCAACTACCATGAGTCCATGACTTTCAAATAACGGTTTTTTTTTTGCTTGAAAAAGTAACAAACGTTTTTTTTTTTGTTAAAGTAAACCAAGTGAGATGTGATAATGAATATTAATAATGTCACTATTTTGAGTTTTGACAAGTAAATTTCTCACAAAAGCGCTTAAAAATCCTGAAAACGCATTGTATCTGACACAGAATTTTCAGAATTTTTGACCAACTATTTTAAAAAATTAAGACGCTTGGCAACAAGAGCTAAGTAGGTATTGATTTGTTGTTGCCGAGACAAGATAGTCTTAGTCATAGTGCAAGAACAGCTACTTACAAGGCCTGCGTTCATTCGTCCACAACGCAAAAAAATTGCTAAGTGTTAAAAATTATTATGCAGAAGAATTCCGTACGTAAGTATATTAAGTTAGAGTTTGAAATTTTCGTATAATAATATTATGAATTCATTTATCTATCAAATTAAACTATAAAATTAAAAATTAAAAATAATTAAATTATCCATACTAATGCAAATCTTAATATATATATTTCTTGTGTGCGTGTGTATGTGACTGAACTCCTCCTAAACGACTGGACCAATTTTGATGAAATTTTTTGTGTGTGTTCAAGGGGATCTGGGAATGGTTTAGATTCACAATTTTGTCCGCTGGACAATGTTTTTTTAATTAATTTTTAATTTATTAGTAGTTGTTGATTTTGGAATGTTTTACATTGGATCCGACAGTCGGCTGCCATCGCAGTGTCAAATTTTAAATAATATTCGAATTCGGATTTTAATTTTAGTCTGTCCGACAGCTAGCGCATCGACCAAATTTAAAAAAAATACTTTATTTACTTAATATGGCAAAGAAACGTTTGCCGGGACAGCTAGTGTTATAATAAAAATCGGCCAAGTACGAGTTATACTCGCGCACGAAGGGTTCCGTACCACTACAGAGCAAAATAGGCTAAAAATTGAATTTTTTGTATGGGAGCCCCCCTTAATTTTTTAATTTATTTAAATTTTATTATTAATTATTAAAGTACAAATACAATTAACTATTTTGTGAACATTTCAATTGCCTATGTGTTGCCGTTATTGATTAAGAGCAAAAAATAGTAAAAAAAATCACGTTTGTTGTATGGGAGCCCGCCTTAAGTATTTAATTTATTTTGTTTTTAGTATTTGTTGTTATAGCGGCAACATATATACATAATCTGTGAAAATTTCAGAAGTCTAGCTATTGCGGTTCTTGAGTTACAGCCTGGTGACAGACAGACGAACAGACGGACAGACATCGAAGTCTTAGTAATAGGGTCCCGTTTTTACCCTTTGGGTACGGAACCCTAAAAATTAAGGTGTATGTGTGCCTGTTATTTTTTCATGCCATTAAACCGATCAGCCAATTTTGATATGGTATGGAGATGAAGAAGGTAAATATGTACGGTTCCCACGCTATAAGCCGATTTCTGGACATCGAAGTTGCGGACTTGAATTATGTATATTATGTAGTTTAAAAAAATATTATAAAGTAATAAAGCAAAATATGACGACGGTGTTTTATTTTTATCTAAAAGTGACTCCCGTGAAAAGTATGTTTGCAAGATGGATATTTCCGAACGACATATAAAATGTTACATTATATTTACATATAAAATGTTACAAGTCGGAGGTGTGTAAAGTGTAATGGAAGCAGAAACGTTATAGATATGAGATATCACATCCAAATGTGTGGCCATATTCTCAGCTTATTCAGTATTCCCTAATGGATGTTGCCCGCAACTCTATATCTCTACTTCAAATTTCAACCATATCAGTTCATCACTTTAAACGTAAAGTTAAGCCAACAGTCCGACAAGCATACAGCCTCTCGAGTTTACAATATTATTAGTAAGAAAAAATATATTGTAACGTTTACAGTAGGTTTACAGCTATTACTCTACTTGTATATTCTGTGCTATTACTAAATACTCGCCCTAAGGTTTATGATTTTATAGTCTTGGTAGTTGGTAGTTCACATTGGTACTAAACAGATTCGAAATATACTCTAGCTAGCCTCTATATTGACATAGACTTAGAAGTTGCTGCATCGGCGTTTGCAATGATTAATTAATTACTATAGGTCTACCAGGATCTGATGGCAAATTTTGACGGCAGATTTTCAAAAAATATCCTTGATCAATGGATAAATTTTATATTTGCATGTTTCACACACAAAATAAGCCGCTATAAGGAAAAAAGGATGAAAATGTTTTATTCCAATTACCCCGGTATTGTTAGGGTCTACACAGACGAACTGCATTGCAGTTGAAATGCAGTCCGTCTGTGTAGACCCTTAGAGTCAATTTATTTTCTCACTTTTTGTCACATGATTCTGGTAGATATAATCAATAAACCGTGGTTGAGCCGCGGTTGCTACGAGTATCTTAATAATATTATGAGCGTAAATTTTTTTTAGGAAAATATTAAATAACCTTTAGTACTGCTTTAAAATAATATCATCTCTAAGCTGTCTAAGAGATTTTCTAATTTACTATTCAACCCTAAAATTCACACATACGTCGTGCACATGAACAAAAACACCAATTTGTCAGAGTTCATTGCTCCCGTTAACCTGCCAATTGCTATTCACAACAATATTTGCTTTTCAGCCAACTGCGACTTTAGAGCGTACAAATAAAAGTTTTTGCATGGTTTTTGCTTATTCGGTCTTTTACCTGTGTTTGAAGTTTGTAAATACGATGTTTGCTCATCGATATTAAAAACTGAACAAATATTTTATTAGTATTCTGTACTTAACATTTTTAGTTAATTCGGGTAAACACGGATGATTTTTTTCGTTCCTACTTTCCTGAAACTATCTGTACTACTTAATATTTTAATGTACTTGAAAAATCTTCTAGCTTCTTTAAATTACTATTAATAAGTGGAAACTTGTTATTGAGATTTAAAACTCTTATTTTTATTATTATTAGCCTTTATTCAGAAAAACAATACACTTATTTTACATAAATTGCAAAATATTCAATTTAATTATTATTCGGTGGCGCGGTCTCTGTTTCTGTGTGTTTTGTTGTTGGGGTTGTTGGGGGAGGCCTTTGCCAAGAGGTGGCAAAGGCATCCCCCAACAACTCTTATTTACGTAATTAATATTATTGTTTGTATGCTGTAAGTTTTCCAAAATAATTTTTGATAAGGACAGTGTTTCATCGGATTTGGCAGTATTGTATGAAACAGCCAAATTTTCATCAGGTTTTTTTTCGTTTCTTCAAAATGGCAGCTTTATTTTTCCATACGACATGAATGGACTATAACGCGGAAATGATCTACGATATCGCGATGTGTAACATGGAGTACCTACATTAATACTTTATCGATCAGTTGAAAAAAAACACCGACCTGCAAGGACGGACATAGAAACCACACACTACTGGTTTACGTCTTATAATTCTTTTATTTCTATTTCATCGATTTTTATGTGATAACTTCTTCTTGTGCAATAGCTAGTAGGTAAAAATTGGGCCACCAGGCACTTGGCAAAAGTAAAAACAAGTGACCTAATCGAAAATTCGGAAGACCTTTTGACGTGATAACGTCTTATAATTCGATATGGGCTGCGCGCATGAAAAAACATGACGCAATATGCGGCGTTACCTCGCTGATCGCTCTGAGGCGTTCCATTTATCCTCTCAACAACCGTAACGCCCACCTGGGCCGCGCTCTTCGTTTCTATTATATTACGTATTTCGATGACTTAGAGAATACTTTTGTATGAAGAAGTTTGGTTAGTTATGACTTATGACCTTTGATACATTGACCACACTCTGAATGAAAAATAAATAAACAATCTGTGAGATATTAGTATTATTTCGGCTATTCAAAATTGTGCTCTATTTCCTACGTGTCAAGGTATGACTTGTGCTTTATTCGAAGATTTTACTGGATTTCACGAATGTATGTAGCGTTTTGTATTGCGAATAGTTTATTATAGGCTGCGTTGCACCAGAGGCGTGGTTAAAGTTAAAGTTAAGGTTAAAGTTAAATATGGCGTTTAGCTTTAACTTTAACCTTAACTTTAACCGGAAAATTTGACAGATGTTGTATGAGCATATGGGGTGTTTGGACGCCATATTTAACTTTAACCAGAGATTTGACATTTTGCACTGTTGTCAAAGTTAAGGTTAAAGTTAAAGTTACAGTTAAAGTTAAAGTTAGTTCGTGCAATCCACTTTTACTCATTAATCATTATAAATATTTTTAGACAATCATTTGAAAGAAATACATCGAAATAACTTTAGGCTACACTCGAAAAAGTTTGTTTTTATTTATAGAGATTCTGAAGCGATTTGCTTATTATGTTTGTAAATAAATTACGTTAAAAGCTTGTAACTACTAGTCACTATATTGTACGAAATGATTTATTGCCATAGGGCAATTAATAGTAAGGCTATGACGTTGTCACGTTTAACTATCGTCAGTAAACTGACTTTACAGACAACCGATTTTTTTAGATTACAGCTGAAACTACTGAATGTATTGCGCAGAATTCGGCGCTGCGTACGGTACAATTTACCTTAATAGCTCACAGTGCAGTTCTTGGCCACGCGACCGCATATCAAAGATTCCTATGAACCTAAGCCCTATGTCCTAGACATAAAGGTCAACTTACAGGTAAATCATTTATAAACGGCGTATCAGCGCACTTGTCCGAGAAAAAGTGTAAGAGCACCTACCGTGCGGAACATTGATTAGAAACGGACAGCCAAACTAGTTTTTACAGTTAGCAGTCCATTCTGCTGACTGAAGGTCGCGGGAACCCGACTCGAATAAGTGGCGGGAACCACGTGAAAGTATTAATTGCTCATTAGAGAGCCCTAAACTTGTTCCGGTAAAAATGCGTTGTAACTTTTACCTTTAGTTTCTAACACATCCATGCTAATACAGTAGGGCCTCGGTAATCCGGACTCTCGCTTGTTCGGTGATCGCTGTAATCCGGCCGGCCGGAGCTTTATCCATTGCTTTAAAATGGGCTGAAGACTGAAGATAACGAATTTGATAGCCACAAAGTTGTTTCTCCGTCAACTTACATACCGAGCTTTTGAAATAAAGTGCGAAAATCATAAACAGAAGAGTTAAGTTATACACTTTAAGTATACTATTTTGGTCCATTTCATTCAGATTGTACGAAGTTAATACGTATGCTTAAGATTTACTCGTAAGCGTAATCACAATTCAGTATTCACTAATTCGTTTGAAAGAAAATGTACTGACTTTGAAACCAAACGTTTACGTAATGGTGGCATTTCACATGGCTATTGATATTTGCTATAATTGGCTATTTGTTGCATTTGGCAAAATTATTGACGTATACACAGACAAGCAAATAAAGGGCAAATACGACCTTCCATACATGGACGTCAAATACCAAACTTTTAATTAATTTTGTTTACTTGCTATTTGAATCTTTTGATGTAAGTCAAAAACCTACAAAGCTGTACGGATACGTGTATGTTTTGGTATTGGTCATATTTGTCAAATAGGCAAATAAGGCTAAAAGCCATGTGAAGTGCCACCATAAGAAACCCACATTTTGAAAAATCTTACGTGAGATTTGAGGGGGGTTGAATAAAATCTCACGAAATCTCACCAGAGGGGGAGGGGGGGTCAAAAAAATCGAAAAAACACCTCACGTAATTTGTGGACACCCCCTAATCAGACTTTTTCAAAGAGAATAAGTAAGTTAAAATAAAACTAATGTTTTATTTTAACTTACGGATTTCTCACATGGTTGTAATTATTATCAACATGTACATTTTGTCTTTATGCTACAATTTAAAAATTGGTTAATGAAAATAGGGTTAAGCATGTGTTTTATTAACATTAAAATATATTGTATACTATAATCCGGACGCCTCGATAATTCGGAAAGGGTCTTGTTTTTGCCTCTCCGGATTAACGTCTAACGAGGTTCTACTGTATACTAATGGGAAAGTGATTCTGTCTGTTACTATTTCACACTTATATAGTTGAGTACGAAGATAATTTGAGTTCGGGTTCATGGGATCGTTTTTATTACGGGATTTACGCTCTACGTGCGGCAAAAGAATTTCGAAGTGCAACGAAACTGCTGGCAAGATCTCGTATTAGACTAAGAGAACAAAGTGCGTTTACTGTTTAGGAGGTAAAATGAGGAGTCAAAATCCATACTAATACTAATACATATTCTTATAAATGCGAAAGTGTGTCTGTCTGTCTGTTACCTCTTCACGCCCAAACCGCTGAACCGATTTTGTTGAAATTTGGTATGGGGATACTTTGAGTATCGGGAAAGGACATAGGATACTTTTTATCCCTAATACACGATAAACGAATTTTGGCGCATCGGAGTTGCGGGCGTCATCTAGACTGAACTAAAATAGAATCATCATTCATTTTCAATACTTAGAAAAAGCCTTCTCTTGCCTACCTAAAGGTAACAGAAAACAAACAAGTATCTTCAAATTCACCATATTCCATGAAAATTACCATAATATGCTGGGGTTACGCTAACCGATACTGCTTGGGGCATAAGCTGTATGTGTGGTCTATCTTCCATGAAACATTTTACTTTAAACATTACTTTGGAACTTAGACATTTCCTAGGAAAGTTTAAATTATAAGAAGAAAATTAAAATTAGAATGAACTGAAGAAGAAGTGGCCAATTTTCTTAGGGTCTATAGACCTTAAGAAAATTTGCGGTTGGATTGTAGTTGAAATGCGGTTTCAACCTTTCATCAACATTTCAACTGCAATCCAACCGCAAATTGCAGTTCAAGTGCAGTTTGAATGCAGTTGACACGACTGCATCCAAACTGCACCATCCCACCCGGTATGCAGTTCACACGGCTGCACGCCAACTGCAACTGAACTGCAATCCGATTGCGCTTTTGTGGTTCTATGGCAGTCGTGTCAACTGCATTCAAACTGCACTTGAACTGCAATTTGCGGTTGGATTGCAGTTGAAATGCGGTCCGTCTGTATAGACCCTCAGTTGTTTCAAAAGATTTCAATGTAAGTATATACTTGTATGTTGAAACCTTTTAATGAATTTAAAAATAGAGTTTTCTCTTAACTTCGTTACCGCGAAAATTTCTAGCCTTAAATTTTCCGTGATGAGAACTATCTTACAAATGTTCTTCTCCTGGGACAAAAATCTTATCACTTTCATATTTTTTACTTCCATTATTTGTTACCATCTACAGATACTATATTATGTAGGTAGGTAAAGTAACAAGGACTTTACGAAACATAAGGAATCAATAAGTTGACATAAAAGTGCTGCACGCTTTCAAGTACTTCGCGTTGGCAAACAGTCCGGGTGTCATAAGGTTTGCTTGTTGAAGACTTCGGCGCTGAAGTGTCTTAGAGTGCTCAGTACATACTGAAGATACTTTACCCTGATTCTACGCATATAAATCCATCTTTGAACGTTATACCTCACGTTTCAGCCTCGCCGGGGACAGCGGGACAGACTGCCTGAAAGCAGGAGTCAGGACGTACTATGGTCATCACGAGTCACGACTCACGTAACATGTTAGCCAAACCGCTTACCGCGCGTTCGGGCGGACGCGTATTTATAATGAAGCTGCATAGCAATAGTATACTCCTCCAGCAAGCAGACTCTACTATAATGACCAACCAAATTCAAGCGTTCTGATTGGTTAAAACTGCATAATCATTGACGTTTACGAGAGAACAGCAAAATAATATTCCCAGCGTGCATGGTGGAAAATATGTTATTTAACTTATTTTGCTGTTTAATAAGACCCAGGCTGGATATAAACTGTATTGTTATTGGATTAAAATAACAGAATCAGGGTACCGAGTTCAAAGTTATTTTACCTCGGAGTTTTGTAAAATATACTTTACGCCATATACAAAGAGTTCAATTCTGTTTATAATTCTTCCAATGTGTCAGCGTTTTAAGTTCTCGTTTTTACACACATACATTAAATTCCTATTAAGTTTTTTAAATGGCAAAAAGTCGTGGCGTCAGTTACGTAAGTGATTGTGTAGAGCCTACCGCCACACCGCCTAGAGCCATAGAAAAGCACAATTTATTGCTTTTGTGGTCTAAAATAACACGAAGTGCGAGTCACTCGTGCACGAAGGGTCCCGCACAAATCTACACTGTATTAAGTATTATTTTGTGCATTTTATTGTATTAGGTATACTTACTTAGTAACATTCATCACCATTAAACACAAAAAGTAATAATGGTACAATTTAAGAGAAAAGTGCAATGAATAAGAAAAAATTAAAAAATCATCATCGCTATTCTAAAACTGGTATAGTGAATATAATACTTTAAGGGCCTGTTTCACCGCTTCCTGATGAGGATATCCACCACTTAATTTGACAGATGGAGTATGGAAAATCTGTCAAATAACCCTATCGGGCACCTTATTAGGAAGCGGTGAAACAGGCCATAAGCCTTTTTTATTAAAGACTGAATATAATTACTGGCTTTTAAGGGACTTTCAAAGTTTGATCGTTCAGGTTAGTAAATATCGCAAACGACAGCTGTTTATTCCATTATTCGGGTAAAGCATAAAGTATAAGTCTCTGCAAATGCGGTAGTCCGACTATCGCGTTTGTACTACATGACTAAACGTAGTCGCAACTCGCAACTCGCATGGAATGGTAACAAAGTTTCGGGTACGGAACCCCAAAACGCTTTGCTATTTAATCTTTAAATGTGGAACTTGATAAATCATGACATTTATTAGAGTAAATGAATGGAGCCATTTCCGGCTCTGACCTTATATAGTTTATCCAAATAATCTTAGGTCGTAAACGTTTAATTTTATCGCCAAAATTCTATTTTCCGTCGCTAATCTGAAGCTTTCATTGTATTTTTGGACGAACTATTCTTACTCTTTCCTTACCTACACATCCATTTTAATTACTGGTCTGTACTCTGTATCATTTTAATATTAAGACGTATAAATAATAATAATTATGCTCGTAAAGAGGAAAAGCTTGGAAAAGTATGATTGTTTGAATGCATCGAATAGACTACAAAACTACCGATCCGATTTTGATAAAATTTGGAATAGAAAATAAATGACACTTATTATTCGGGACTTAACGCGACTTATATTCTAGTAGTAATGCTACTACATACTTTTCTCGACGTTTCGGCCGTGTTGCAACGGCCGTGGTCACGAGTGGACTTTATATAAGTCGCGTTAAGTCCCGAATAATAAGTGTCGAATATAATGCAACGCGAAAGTTTTAAAGTTTTTAGAAAATAAATGGACCATGATAGGATAGAGGCTACCTTCGTGGAAAAATATACGGTTCCCGCGTGATATTTTTAGTAAGTAAGGAATCGCGGCAAACATCTTATAATATCGTAAACAGCAAAGTAAATATACAGCACCCAAGTAAAATAAACGCACATAAAATACAAGATCGTAAACACAACCGATATAGCCTACGTAAGGGTTCTACGTTATTACAATATTTGCATACGTTTTAATTTTAACTTTTAACAGCAACTTATTTTTAATGTAAGTAGTTATATTATTGAATCTCAGAATAATTTTGAGGTTACTCGTATCTAAGTATGTAATTAGTTTTTTTTTTAAACTTACGAGCTGTACTTTTGAATTTCAAGTTTATGTATGTAGATATCGCAGACCGCAGTCCACTGGTTAAAATAGCCACTCAATCAAACAGCCAGCCCTTTAACTGAACAACGCCATTCAATCACACAGCTATACGTCGTTTAGCCGACTTGTTGACTGCAACGTTCAACACTACAGCTAGATGACTGCAACTGGTTAAAAGGTAAATTAACTAAGGTGACCATTATAGTTTAGTGTTATTATTACACAAGCGTATAATGATAACAAGACGTAAAATAAATTATTGTATTCTAACTCATTTTGAACACAAAATTGTGCAATTTTGCAATAAATTACCTTGGTGATGCATTTCATAATCCCGTAATTTCTCCTCGAATATTTGTTTAAATTTCGATTCACTCGTATGTGCCCCCATGATTTCTGTCACTTTAATAACACTTGTAACATTTATTTACGAATGATACAATCACAAAATACCGGCTAGTTGACGCCATATTGTAAACAAAACGCACCTAGCGCTGCGGTGGTGAGCGCTTAACTAATTCAATCAAACGGCTTCTTTTGAATCAGCTGTAGTGTTAAAAGTTTTGAGCGACTGTAATATTCAATTAAAAAGCTAGACGTGTGATTAAATGGCGTTGTTCAGTCAAAGGGATAGCTGTTTGATAGAACGGCTATTTTAACCAGTTGGCTGCGACATAGACACGCTGACGACGCTATAAACGCTGAAATTATCAATTTTACGAGATCCCTAACCTACAAAAGGCCAAAAAAGTTTGTATTATAGAAACCCTTACATAGGATATAAGACGTTATAACAATATAACCCATCAAAAAAGTTTAAGTGAGAGCTCGTCGTTATCGATAATAATATCTCATATTGATGAGATCGATATTGATCGATGACATCGATTTCGATCTATCGATATAGAAGTGACAACTGACAAGTTTGTTTACATGCAGCCGTCCTCACAAACGTAGTGATTATATTCTCTTTGGTCCTCACTTTCCAAACCTACAACGGCTACACCTTACAAACTAGTGTTTATTACTAAACAAACATCGTAAACATGTAAAGCACTCGACATTTTCTTAAAAATAAACATAAATAGTCGAGATCGACGCCTGTGGAGAAATCTAATGTGGGTTTAAAATTTCCCATACCATTGTTTATGCTAGTTAATTTTGACCAGTATTTGAGAAGAAGTAGACCTTATCTATATTGCTTATCTATCGTCGCAACTCGCAACCCACGTTCGTATGTAGGTGGTTACGTTTACGTTGTAATGGTCACAGTTTCTCTGACTTATCAGGTTATCAGTTAGGTTTCACATTAAAAATATGACTTACCGTCCCTTTCCTATATCACCGCAAAATCCAGAAAAACACACACCATAACACAACAGTTAATTTTTCTTTCAATTAAAAACAAGCACCTTAAAAACCAACCATTGCACACAATTATTAAAAAAAAAACACGACAATTTTTTTAAATTTCAAAAATAGAATCGTGTTCGCGAATTATATCGATCGATTTTTCGTTTGAACCGCGAATACGAGCGTGCGCGAGCGACCCGCGTGGAACCGCCGCATGCCGACAGCTGACTGAATCAGTTCGAATTTCGAATCGCAATTCGTTATTCGGAACGCAGTAATTACAGGGTACCAATTTTTCTAACGACTACCGTTACTTTAATATTAGTCATCTTTGCTAAACCAAGCTAAACTACAGTACAGCTTCCTGTATTTTCAATGTGACGCAGGAGCATATCGTAATCTATTATAAATTGTATCTACGGTCAGCAAATTGCTAATGTAAGTGCAAAAAATCCAACAATTTGATCGCAGCATCTAGTTGGGAAACCGTTACTTTGATCTGAGAATAACTCTTATAATTATATTTAGGTTGGTATACGTGTAAATTAAAATCTGAATCTGCGTAAATAAAAAAAAGGCAGAAACAGAAGGCAAAATCTGAAACTTTATAGGCCAACTTACGCTAGTTTTGGTTAACCCAGTCCCAGGGTTTTTGTCGTTCCTCAAAATCAAAGTATTAAGCATGATGGGTATTTAATGACAGGGTTAACTTTAACTTGAGCTGGCGCAAGTGGGCCTATAAAGTTACAGATTTTGCCGCATTTAAACTGCTAGGAATGCTGGAAGAAACGACAAAAAAACTACGACAGTCGATCCGGTAATATTTTCGGTCACATCACACATGCAAAATACATGGATAATTTTATTGATTGGGCAGAGCACGTAAGACGTAAGTGTAAAACAATGAGCATGCTCCATGCACCATAATAATAGCATAGGGTGCTGTTCTACTTTTGCTTACCTGCCAAAAAACTAAAAAGCCTTATAACTTATACTTTTTAACTAATATTATAAATGCGAAAGTATCTCTGTCTGTCTCGCTTTCACGCCAAAACTACTGAACCGATTGTAATGAAATTTTGTACACAGATCGTCTAAAGCCTGAGAAAGGACATAGGCTACTTTTGAACCTGAAAAAGGGGTTGTAAGAGGGTGAAAATGCGTAAAATTGGTCAAATTAAGTAAGTTCCAAAAATTCATAATAGATGGCGCTGTGCGTCTCTTACATCGCGTTATCGCTTGCTCATGCATCTTTCTCTACGAGGTATTACCATTGGTAATTGGTATTGGTGAGGTTGTACACGTCGATAATGAATAACTCACTACTCAGTACTTTATCTACACAGTGATGAGTGACGAAACCTTAAACCTACCTAATGCTAAATAGTTTATGGGTAATGCTAAAGTTGTGTAATGGGGGCTAAATAAGCAATATTTTAAAAAATGAAATATTTTGATTTAAGGGGTACCAGGGTTTTAAAAAGCTTTAAATTTGACACAAATTTTGTTGACACCGCGCGCTATAAGTAAACTGAAGTCCACGCGGACGAAGTCGCGGGCAACAGCTAGTAAGTTATAAGTCTGTATTACTTAACAGCTAAGATCTTTCTATCAAATATATAGTACGGGAGCCCTAAAACAATTTTTTTTTTGTGATTAGTGATTACTAACAAGCTAATGTTTTGTGAGTAGCTACATTTTGTTAAGACGAACAACTATTTTATTTTCGAAAAATCTCGAAAGTGGTAGCTAACAGAGATAGATAGGATTTCATACTTTGACTAGATGGTCCTAAAATATGGATTGTTTTATTTGTAGTCAACCAAGTTTTGTTGATTACAGAACCCTAAAACGGAACCCTAACCAGCTGATTTTTTGTATATTGGTAGATTAGTTACATAATTTAAGAGTAACCTTGTCGTACAAATAAAACAATCCATATTTTAGGACCATCAAGTCAAAGTATGAAAATTGAAATACTTTCTATCTCTGTTAGGCTCTACCACTTTCGAGATTTTTCGAAAATAAAAATGTTGTTTATCTTATCAAAATGTAGCTACTCACTAGTATCCCTAAGTAGTCTGTGCTACTCACAAAAAAATAGCTTGTTAGTATAAATAGTAGGTAATCACAAAAAAAAAATGTTCTAGAGCTACCCTCACTATAATTAGTCATATCCCGATCTGAAACCTTTGCTATCACTCCATCATCTTTTGCTATCCCTACTTATAGAAGATGTGATTTATGCACAGTGGTGTGTCGAATCCACAATCACCACCTCTGGAGCACTCCCGTTACTGTGGTGGTGCTCATTACGTCGGTCATTCGTTATACATTAGCGCGAATGCATCAGGGTAATTGAATTTACCACTTCTTGTTACTAGGAATAAAAAGTGTTCTTTTTTTAAACAATGTATTTTTGCTTTTTTTAGCCGTAGGTATATTCTAGCCTTGGAATTATTTAATATGGAACTACTTTGAAACAGACGCAGTTACAAATCAAAATAATATGTATCATGACGTGTAAATGACCTAAACATTGCTAAAGCTTGCTGATGGAAAATACTAGTATTTTAATAAACGTTATATCAAATACGAACACCAGTTTGTCTGCGTTTCGCTAAACATCGGTGAATTTTTGTTGTTTTTTTTTGTGTTATTTACCATAACTTTAGGGGACAGACCATTTGCACATTTCAAAGTATCCATGTATAACACTTTGCCAAGCAATCGCTGACACAGCATTTTTGCTCATCTTCCTAAAATGAAAATCACGCCGAAGATTGGCAGTCAAACCTCAAAACTTTTCCTGATCTAAGGCTAGTTTGCGAAGTTCCACTGACTTTATCCCAGTCTACTCTCAGATATTCAACCATCTTCTAAGACTTCTACATTTCCTGGGCCAATCCATCATGACAGTTTGCAGATGCCTTTTTTCGTTGGGGGAATGCGTTTACGCATCCCCGGGGCGTGGGGAGGACCACCGAGGTATGTGGGACTCCCCGGGGCGGACGGAAGATGCACCCGGGACTACCCACTAAAATCCCAACGGTGTTCCTGCTCCTGAAGGTGGGACTACGGGAAACGCGTGATACACGACCGCAGAGTTTGTAAATGCACTGCTTGTTTGTTGAGATTTTCGCATAGCCCGCTAAATATTTAAAATGAAACCTAGCGCATGGTTTATATAAATAAACCTTCTCCCACATTGTCCTTCTTAAAACCAGACAGGTGGCAAACCAGCTTTAAATAAATTGCATGCAGCGCATCTGTCTACTGCATGTTTATGGTGCTACTATATACACAATTATTATGAAAATCCACAACCCCACCTGCTATGGAATACAGGTTTACAAGGATTATTTGGCGTGTGGCCAAAAACTCAACCCTCCTTTGTAAAATGTCGCTTGAGAGCTACCTGAAGGGATTGCTTCAATGTTGTATGTGGTCGAAATGAAAACTAGCTAGCGTTATTATGCTTGAAGGCTTCGCGTCCATGCCCCCATATGACATCAAATCATCAATTATTATTATTTTTAACAAAAAATTAAAACCGACTTCCAAAGTAAAAACAATAATAACATTAATATGAACTAAAAAGTATAAAATAATTTTTACTATCTAATAGTGCCTTTTTCCGAATTCGGCTAAACCTCAACTATTTCTGTACTCAATCTTCATTATTTTGAAGTCGGTACCAGATATAACTGAATATTCAGTTCTCTGATAGAATATTTGAAACTTTTGGGATTGGCACCGACTTCAAATTTATGAAGATTGAGTACAGAAATACTTGAGGTTTAGCCGAATTCGTAAAAAGGCACTATTAGATAGTAAAAAAATTTTTATACTTTTTAGTTCATATTAATGTTATTATTGTTTTTACCTTGGAAGTCGGTTTTAATTTTTTGTTAAAAATAATAATAATTTCACTCTTTTTAGTTACACTAGTAAGTAAACCTTCGCGTATATTTTACGTATCTTATTACAATTTGTTAAGAGTAACAATTCACACTCACAAAATAATATATTATTATCAGTGAAGTGAACATATTGTACTAAGTAATTTAACAATTTTAATGCTTCAAGCCCCAAGCGGTCACCGGCGATTGCGATAACAATAGAAAGGCTATTCTGTATCGTTTTTCCATGATCGAAGGATCTATCAGATAAAAAATTGTATAAACTTGCATAGGATGTAGCGTAGCTACTCATCTTATAAATATATAAAATTCTCGTGTCACAATGTTAGTCCACGAACTCCTCCGAAACGGCTTTACTGATTTTTACCAAATTTTATATGCATATTCAGTAGGTCTGAGAATCGGCTACTGGGTACTTTATATATTGATAAGTGCATTTGTTGAATAAATAATAGTAAATTATTACAACCTGAGACTGACGGCGACCATTCTTTGTGCGACGAGATAACGATCGACGTTGCCATGGCGACATACTTATTTAGTCACTTCAATAAAATAATATGGGCGAAATACTTTATTATTATGGCAAAGAAACGTTTGCCTGGACAGCTAGTAATATAAGTATAATATTATCATAATTATTGACAGCTGATCTTGTAATCAAGAATTCAATTTTAAATCGATACTTAGTGGTATACCTTGACCCAATATTTGACTTTTTGGTAGCATATTCTTAGTACACTTCACATAAAACCAAAATCACCATATGTTTCCATATAAATTTCGAGGAGTTCCCTCGATTACCCCTGGATCCCATCATCAGGTCACCACTTTTGTGAACATGGTACGAAATTGGAGTGAAACCAAATACAACAAAACAAAAATTTCGAAAATCGGTTCACAAACGGCGGAGTAATCGTTAAACATACAAAATATATATATATATATATATATATATATATATATCCACAGCCGAACATATAACCTCCTCGTTTTTAGGAAGTCGGTTAAAAAATATCCTTGTCGGTCTGAGCACGAGCGCAGGAGGCAGCATGCGTATGCGCGAGTAGGTACGTAGGATAACGCAAATTATTGAGGTCTAAGAATCGGACCCCTGTATGTTATGACGTAGAAAGTGTGTATTTACACAAGTGTAGTGTAGTACTGTTGTGCATATGATTTTATGGTGAACTTGTTTACATTTTCTAACTAAACTTTCTCGTTTGAGCAGGCAAAAGGTTACGCCTATCTTATTAGTTAACTTGGATTGAAACCTAAGAAATCTTAGGTAAGTAACCACAGACATATTAGTACGTAGTACATAACTCTATAATATATATGTATAAGTAACACATTATTTTTGTAGGCGTTTAGTTTTTCACTAATTACATCTTCTCCTATAAACTAATAACTTTTTTCAGTCACTAAAATTTTTTTTCAGATTTCAAAAATACCATGGGCTATCCGAAAACCAGTGCGAATTAATGTTCGCTTTGTTTTGATGATTGACGATTGTTGGATTTGGTAGCACTGCAGCACTGCCGTAATTTTAGTAGATAATAGGTACCTACCTATCTATAAGTACATATTAATATCCATCGGACGTCCTACAAGTTTAAAGTAGCAGCAACGCACAGCGCACTTATATTACTTACTAGGCGATCTGCGGGTTCCTTTACCGATCGTATACTGTAAAAACTCCAATACTAATCGTAAAATCTCGTACGATATTAATGATCGTGTTTTTCTCGAAAGGAAAACGAAACTGTGAAATCTCAAACGAGTTTCTCGTAGTTTAACGAAAATTACCTTCGCTAATTGGCTGAGGTACTTGTAAGGCTTCTTGTCTTACTATATTCACAATGGAAATCATCTTTTCACTGCGACTTATGGCATATGACACACTTCTTCAACCCTGTTATAAAATATTGACTTTTTACAACGGCAACATTGAGTTTGTTATTTTTATTCAACGAGATGACGACCGCAACTCCATTGCGCCAAGGTTCGTTTATCCATATTCCAGGATAAAGTGTCCTATGTCCTTCTCCGGGACTCAAAGTATCTCCATATAAAATTTCAGCAAAATCATAAATTTTGCCGCAGATATCGATATCATAATATTATGATATAGATATTTATGTGGGAACTGGGAGCCTATAATGGTATGGTGCATAAAACGCATTAATAATATTTTAACTAAGTTTATTACATGGTTAGTACAAACATAACATACAATAAGATCTAGTAACAGTACATTCAGTCTCTTAGCGGTATAGTGGACATAGCAGTACATAGTTACAATTCTAATAATAATTAGGAATGCCAGATGCATAGTATAATAATTGAATAAGAGGGCGAACAAAGCAAAAAATAAAACATCGTTCTTCTCTCTTCACACTACGCCCATCATTCATATGCCAGGGGAAAAGTATGACACGGAATCGGCACGAAAACAAATTTTTCTTAGGCTGGTTTTACAGTCACGCGTTTGGCAGCGCCGTTGGAGCGCGCGCGTTTGAAGACGAAGAAAACGTACGGACGAACGGCGCTGCTCAAGCGCGCGACTCTGAAACGCTACTACTACCCCCATACATCTTCGAACGCGCGCGCTCCCAACGGCGCTGCCGAAACGCTTAACTATAAAATCAGCCTTAATACTTATCTCGAAAAATATACAAAATTTAAAAAAAAACCGCTGGTCCAGTACTCCAGTCCCTCGGTAAAAGAATTTTACATTATGTAATAAAAAATTGATTCAGTTGAATGTACCGGTTTGGAAATAAATTTAAATAATCGGCCAAGTGCGAGTCGGATTCGCGCACGAAGGGTTCCGTACCGTTATAGAGCAAAATTAGGCCAAAAATTGTGTTTTTTGTATGGGTGCCTTTTTTTGCCCTTAATTTTTTATTTTATTTTAATATTATTATTAAATATCAATCAAGTACCTACCTGTTGCCATTATTGATATAGAGCAAAAAAGGTAAAAAAAACACGTTTGTTGTATGGGAGCCCCCCTTAAATATTATTTTTATTTTCTTTTTAGTATTTGTTGTTATAGCGGCAATAGACATACATAATCTGTGAAAATTTCAACTCTCTAGCTATTACCATTCTTGAGTTACAGCCTGGAGACAGACGGACGGACGGACAGACGGACAGACATCGAAGTCTCAGTAATAGGGTCCCGTTTTTACCCTTTGGGTACGGAACCCTAAAAATGTGAAAATTTGATGCATCTTTGTGATTTTTTTCAATCGAGAAAATTTTAACTATCGAGTTTCCACTAGTACAAAACTACAAACTGTACTGATTCAAATCGAGTTTAAAAATGAATTATAAAATCTAAGAAGCAAATTTTCTTAAAAATTAACTCGTAAACATTTTACGTATAGCGACGAAAGCTACAATATTTTTTTCATATTATAAAGGTCTGGTCACACCCAAGCGAGGCTTGACTTAGCAATGTATTTGAGTGAAATTGTATAACATTTTGGTATAGTATAATTTTGGATAAACATTGTACCTGCCTTATAATAATAATATGTTGATTAGTAAGTAGGTATACATTTTTGAAGTGCCTAGCAAATCTGGATATAAATTATCTACTCATTGTATATTATAATTACTGCTGCTTAATTTTTTGAAGAATTTAGTATTATGTATTAAAAAAATAATTTAAATTCTGTATATTTAAGAATGTTGCGAATGATTACGAAAAATCTAGGTATGTAGGCTTAATCTTGAGAGAAATCTTCGCAAAAAACACGAGTCAGCAAAAACCCGTTAAAATCAAATCACTAGATTGTATAGGCTCAAACAAGTTTTGAGAAGAATGTGGTTTTTCTTACATAACTAATAAAACTTAAAAATTCACTTTCAAATCAACATTCGAGCAAAACATGGGCCTAATTCTCATACCACGAACGTCACTTCGATCTTCAAATCCCCAGGCACTTTACTCCTGAAACTGATACGATTTTGAAGAGTATTTCAATGTATATTTGATTTAACTTTAACCGTTACAGTACTATCGAACAAACTCGAATCAAGATCGACATCGCGTTGACCAATCGTCAAACTTCTCTATCCTAATTAGTTACAAATTGAGCCACCGCACGATTGAGCGCTAGTGTAGATGACATCTACTCATACAGATCGACAACGCTTTTGGCTTTATAATATTATGAACGTGGCGAAAATGAAACTAACGCCGCCATCATACAAAAACGTCCTTTTGGAAAAGCTTGTCGGTCTGTACATCGAATCAACTCTATTGTGGGGGTCCAAAAAAGGCTCAACTCCGTCCAACGGGGTTTTGCCCTGAAGATCTGCAAAGCATATCGAACCGTCTCTCAGAATAATTGAAGACTCGAGATTATATGAGATCAGGAAGGGAGTGTCGTACACGGCATTGAGGGACAGGGAGGTGGAACGAATGGCTTCCGCGATTGAGGACCCACATCCGGCAGAGCAGGTAGAGTTGAGGTTCGGGATGGTAGATGAGGACTCGTATGTTGACGTGGTTAACAGCCACATCCATAGGATCTATACGGACGGCAGCAAGATTGAAGGTCGAGTCGGAGCCGCTCTCTCCGTATGGAAGGGCCTCCATACGGAGCCGCTCTCACCCTTCCATACGGAGAGAGCGGCTCCGACGAAAGCCGTCAAGCTTGCTTTGTCGCCGTATTGCACCGTCTATCAAGCCGAACTTCTAGCGCGCAAGAGTGGAACGGCGAAGGTCGGTATCCTTAGCGATTCCAGATCGGCTCTCCAGGCTGTCACCCTTAGATCCCCTCATCCCCTGGCAGTGCAAACAAGGGCGGCCCTCCGGAAAGCTGCATTGCAGAGGCGGGAGGTCTCTCTGTTTTGGATCAAGGCGCACGCAGGGTTGAGAGGGAATGAGAGGGTTGACGAATTAGCCAAGGAGGCCGCGCTGAGATTGAGAAGGCAACCTGACTACGATCTGTGTCCTGTTTCATTCGTCAAGCGTATTTTAAGAGAGGATACGATTGAGGAATGGGACAGGAGATACGAAGTGGGAGGGACGGCCGGAGTCACGAAGCTCTTTTTCCCAAGCGCTGCTGCTGCATACCAAAATAGTCAAAAAGAAAGACATCACACACCACACCACACAAATTCTGACTGGACACGGTGGATGGCCTTCTACTTGCACAGATTCAAGTTGAAGGAGGATCCGTCGTGCCTGTGTCAGCCAGGAGTTGAGGAGACGGTTCCTCACCTGTTATTCGAGTGCCCAATTTTTGCTAGCAATAGATATGATATTGAGCAAAAATTGGTCACATCGATGACGGGTGAGAATCTGCCTGCCATCCTGGGGGGTAAAAAGAGAGATTTGTTCCTCTCTTTTTGTAAGAGGATAGTGTGTGTTGCAAACAAGAGAAATTCTAGTAAATTATTGTGATTGTTAAGCTGTGATATTAGGGTAGTTGAACGTTGTGCCGTATTTTTATTCTTATTGTTTTTAATTTTGACATTTGTGAATTGTAATGATTTTTTTTTATCGGAACGGAATTATTTTGTCTGTAGTCATTTTTTTTTAGAATTTTATATATTATTGTATATTATTATGAACTTTTATGTAGTATGTATATTGTATAATAATTGAATATTTTATGGTGTACTTTAGAAGATAACAAGCCCTGACACCGTTAGGGGGACAAGAATAAAAAAAACCAACTCTATTGAGATTTGAGATAGAGACGAAACTCGGAACTCAGGAGGCAACATAATATTTAGTGCGCAAGAGTGACACCTTGCGATCGAAGGGACACTCGAAGTATAATAATTCGGACCCTACACGAAACCATATTTCACGTGATAATAGCACATTTATATTCTGATCAGTATTTTATTATGACCGTCGGCCGTGTTATGGAAATGATGTACTAACGAGAATCTGCGCCTACTAGATTGTGGAATGATACGAAGTTTACAATAAAATTGTAGATTTATGGCCTGTTTCACCGCTTCCTGATAAGGTGCCCGATAGGGTTATTTGACAGATTCTCCATACTCCATCTGTCAAATTAAGTGGTGGATAGCCTTATCAGGAAGCGGTGAAACAGGCCCTTACTGATGAAGCGGCCCTAGATTTCACAAGCCCGCCCTGATTTTCAATGTTTTAATAACAAGTAGTTTAAGAGCCCCCGCAGACTGCAGACTTTTAGTCGGCCGATATAGTTTGATCGAAAGCTTAGGCCTTAGGTCAGAGGCGGTGCAAGGCGTGGGCGGTGTGGGCGACCGCCCACGGCCTCGCGGTCCTAGAGGCCTCGCGCCCCTTGGACCACTAGGTTTTTTTAAAGGTTTTACGAGTTGTACGTGATACTCAAATATTCAGAATCATAAATAAAAAGTTTTATAAATAAAACTTTAAGTACTTATCAAAAAATTATTTCTCTCAATAAATCTATGTAAAGTTTATGTAGTTTATTTTATCTCACATTATTGTAAGTAACAGTTTTTATACTATTGTTTTTTCAATTCTTTTTAAATATTGATGGTTGCCTGGTAGAAACCGCTCACAGCGGTAAGGCCGCCAATTTGCACCTTTTTATAAATTGTAAATTTTATTGTTATTATTGTATTTTCATTGTTTTGTGTCTTGTGTTCTTCATTTTGTATGTTTATGTGCAAATAAAGGATTTATTATTATTATTAAATCCGTTCTATGGCGTCATCCATCAGGGGGGCCTCGCATAATATATTTTGGGGGGCCTCGCAAGATATATCTTGCCCACATAAAATGTAGGTCTTGCCCCGCCACTGCCTTAGGTAATCAGTACAGTAGTAGATGTACCTACTTAAGAAGGTGCGCACACTACAAACGATTTGTATCGGGCGATAATGTACTGAAATCCCAACTTGGTCAGACTATCGGCCGATTAAAAGTCAGTCTGCGGGGGCTCTGTCACTTAAATTATTTCTTAGTCTTACTAAATATAATACAGTGTCATTTTTCAGTGGTATATATGAGGGCTTAGTTAATTATAAATTGTGTAAATGTATTATACTGATTGCTTAAATATTATAAGTACAGAGAAATAATTATTAATAGTATTAATTAGAAGTAAATTTGACAACATTTCAAAATTTTAACATGGCTTTTTTATTATTTTATAAGAAAGTAGACTTAAAATAAGACGATACGTGTTTTTTGCTTTTTCAAAATTATGTTTTTAAGATACCTAAAAAATAGATTTTAATCCTTCGTATTCTAAAGAGACGTAAGCGCCAAGTGACGTAATACTTACGCCTGAACGGTTAATAAAAGAAAAAATATTATGTCAATGTAAGTTTGTTACATTTATTAGGACGTCTGTCAATGTCATCATGGTATTTTCGTATGTTAGAAATGTCACTGTTGACAGTGACTGTTTTTTTTATGCTTCATGATGTCTTTTTAAAACGATGTTACACCAGACAAAGAAAACATGTCTGATATGCCGTAAGTATGACGTCACAGCGTATTTTTCAGTTTTTCTTGATTTTCTCAGTAAATAAGCAATATAAATTTTTTTGGAATATTTTTTTGATGTCAGGAGAAGAAACTAAAGAAATGGTACTTATTTTTTATTTTAAGGCTTAAAAATTTTGAAATGTTGTCAATTATGGCGGAATAAAAACTATTTGTTTCCCCTCAACTTACAATTCCGAGCATAAATAAATGGTGACAATATAATTGTGTCCGAGCATAAATAAGTGGTGACAATATTACAATGGGAATTCCTAGAAACTCGGATCGAAGGATTAATATATCAAAATTTGGCAGGAAGGTTTAATTCACGCTGTATAATATTGGCTATAATATTAGGTTACACCTGTTCCGAAAGTTATTCTAATGGTTTCAGATTTCTATACGTCCCGTCGAATTTATTGAGTTTTCTAACAGGTGGGGTGATAAATATATCTAGACCGGTCTATATTTTAGTCTTGACATAGTAGACAAATATAAGGGGCAGCGCAAACGAGACACTAAAATATTGCGACGAGTTTAAAATAAATCATTATCGCCGATATCCCACGTTTTAAATGATTTTGACCTGAATGTAAACAAATAATTTGCCATGGCATTATTTACTGCACCGTTAATACGTGACGATTTAAAGGTAGTGTTGTAGCAACATGGATAAAATTCTGTAATCAATTGAAAAATCCAAAATTTACTTATACTTAATTGGGGTTTATGTTCGACTGTATATTTCACAATAATCATAATTAACCTATAATAACTTGGTACAGTCAGCACAAGTCCAATACGTCCAATTAAAGTAGTTTTTACTAAAGTCCAAAAAGTGAATCGGGGCTCAAAATTTTATATAAAATGTCTTAATTTGTATAGAATTCTGTGCCTCGTTATTTTAATTATAAGTACAGTAATTAGTATACTTAGCTTAGGCCTTAGATAAACATGTGGATGATTTTCTCGCCAAGTCTATATCTCACAGAAATACTTCACAGTGCCTATAGTCATATTATGTGACAATATTATAATATTATAGTGATAATAAAAGTGGGTTATATTATAATACATTTTTAGTATTTCTCAAGACTTCAATTTTCAGTAAGTATACAATATCTTCATTGAACACTTTCTTTATACTTAATTATATTAATATTATAATTGGGAAGAGTTTGTTTGTTTGTTTGTTTAAACGCGCTAATCTCAGGAACTACTGGTCCGATTTGAAAAATTCTTTCAGTGTTAGATAGCCCATTTATCGAGGAAGGCTATAAGATATATCTTATCACGCTCAGACTAATAGGAGCGAAGAAATAGAGGAAAATGTGGAAAAAACGGAGGAAATTATTTATTTATCTTAAGAAACTACTGGAGCAATTTTTATGTTATTTTGCACACATGAAGAATAGACCACGTGAAAGTACACAGGCTTTTTTTTGCGGAAAAATTTACGGTTTCCGTGATATTCCTAAATTACGCGGGCGAAGCCGCGCGGAACATCTAGTACTTATTATAATCTACTAGATTATTTCAATTATCCTTGGTGCGAAAAACCTATAGAATAAATTTAAAAAGAAAAAAAAAAGGATATGGGCGAAAAGCCCATAGACGGCCCCAATTTAAAAAAAAAAAATCTACTAGATTCCCACTTTACAAATTCCTGATTTACAGAACTACACATCTAAATAATAATACAATCCTATAGCTTAGTTAGGTATATTAATACATTCATAGATCATAATATTATATAACTTACAAACTACCTATCTATAAATACAAGTGGATATCACAGATTTTACCATCAGTATATTCTATATCTATGGATTTTACAATATACATAATAGAGACTAGGCCGTGCACAACTTTAATGCCAAGTAATGACATACGCTTTTGCTCGATAGTTTTACTCCAAATCGAGCAATAACCACCGTGTGGACCGCAAAACCGACAGCTCGATGGAATTAAATATGTCAAAATATATGTCATCTCCTTCGATTCGGAGTAAAACTATCGAGCGAAACCGTATGTCAGTACCTACTTAGCATAAGACTGGTAGAAAAGTACAGTTATCGATTTTAGGTATTTTTGGTGGGGTGAGGAGTAATTGGCGTGAGCATGGGGAAACGCTTTTGGTACCATCGAGGAATTCCTAGGCAGTTGACAGACCAACGTCATTTGGTCGGATCATGTCAATTCAATGTTAATTGTGATCTGTCGGCCGGGTTTGACGTAACGCGACCAAACTATATATCCAGTGAACTTTAAACTATCGTATCGCCAACAAACTGAAATGGAGTTTGGCGGTTTTTAGTATAAGGACATAATGTCTGTCTGTATTCTCGTCACGCCTAAACCACTGAACCGATTTTGCTGAAGTTTGGAATGGAGATACTTCGAGTCCCGGGAAAGGGCATAGGATACGTTATCCGGGAAAAATGTACGGTTCCCACGCGATAAACAAATTTCTCCCTTCGCCGATTGCTCCCTCCAGTTTTTCGGAAGGGCTTAAAGTTGTCCCAAGCGACCTGTCCCATTTTTATTTTTCAGTTACAACTTTACTCATAGAGTCTAAACACACTAGGCTGAATTACACCGGCGTAATTTACGTGGCCGAGATTACGTTCAGCCGCTTACGTCTGATGCGACACACTATAAA
This sequence comes from Polyommatus icarus, assembly GCA_937595015.1. NCBI lineage: Eukaryota > Metazoa > Arthropoda > Insecta > Lepidoptera > Lycaenidae > Polyommatus > Polyommatus icarus. The sequence goes on along the minus strand of OW569335.1, from coordinate 7,500,321 downwards.
TTACGCGAAGAGCCGAAATTTCGCGGCGTAACTTCCGTTGCGGAACGCGCGCGTAATTGAGTATTTCAAATTCTCAGATGTAATGTGTGCGTTAACGCTTTGGAGTTAAGGTTGGATTTGCTATGTTCGGTTTTGATAATTCCGTCGCGTCACAGTATAGCAATATTATCCCTACAGTAACGAAACGCCTTTGATGTCGCACGATGCCGCCACCGGTGTAGGTACCGAGCAGATATGCCAGGGTTGCCACGAAACGGGAAATAAAATAAAAATTAAATATTGTGCTTGTAATGTTATCATTTAATCTGTTTAATCTATATTTACGTAAAACTTTATTTTTATATGATTTCAATTCTCTACTAGATGATGCCCGCAACTTCGTTGTGCCAAAACTCGTTTATCGTGCGAGAACCGTACATTTTTCCAGAACAAAAAGTGTCCTATGTCCTTTCCCGGGACTCAAAGTATCTCCATGCCAAATTTCAGCAAAATCGGTCCAGCGGTTTAGGCGTGAAGAGGTAACATACAGATAGACACACTTTCGTATTTATAATATGAGTATGGATTTAAAAATTTCATTACCCATCAAGCCCCAAAAGCTCACCGGTGAGCAAGATACAATAAAATAACAATAGATTTCCAAGAATCCACTATCGAAGGATTAAAATAATGAAGACGCATTCGAATATATTATCTACGAATAATAAAGTAGGAATATATAAAGTATCCAACAATTAATCATATTATAACAATTGGTAGGTACGGTAGGCCACACGTCAGGTGTAACAGAAGCCATTCAAAACTCGCTCTTATAACGTGCGCGGTAAGGGCGGTCCAAAGGTCAAAATGTTACACTAAGTGTAACATTTTTTGATGTATGGCCCTGTGTACCTAGCTAGGTAGGTACTAATTAGTATGTAACAGGGTATTTGACAGATTTTTAATTTATTCTTTATTGTTTCTCTCCATGTTACACTTCTTACAACGTAAACAATAAAACAGATATGCAAATAAATGCCGCCAAGGCCAACACAATATTAGTGTGAACTGTGAGCCGATATGAAAATTTAAATCCATTTTGTTTTATTGAATCAGATTTACATCCGGATACTGAACACATATTACATCCCAATTTTATAATAATTTATAAGATAAGTTATCGTTTTACAATAATTACAACACAAAACTCGTAGACAACGCGCCAACGTCACCCCTGCGCGGGCAGGTACACAAACTCCGCGAGTTTGTGTACGCGGATCCGCGCCGCCCGCTTCCCCGCGGGTACCCCTCCGTTGCTCTGCGCAAGTACATTAGTTTCACTACTGTAGGGATATTGCTATACTGTGGTCGCGTATAGTGTTGCTGTACAAAACATTACCGCCGAATCGCTGCCGAACTTTACGCTCGACTCGGCTTGACGGAACGTGTGTCGCGTTCCGCCCATATTTTGTATGGATTTGAAACGCGGCGTAAACGCGGCGGAATTTTCGTCGGCGTAATTCAGTCTAGTGTGTTTAGACACCTACATAACAGATAAACTAAAATAATATTATTTTAGCTGTGAGATAGAGCCGCTAAAGAGATTACTTATACCAACAGATTAATTTTACAAATATTACTTTTTGCGATGACGAAAATATTTGATTTCTGCAATCATAAGAACAAAGAAATATAATATTTGATTTTTACAATCTAGTTAGAGAGCATATCTTTATAATTTTCAACTAAATTGGAACAATATTTACATAAGTAGAAAAGTCATTAGTTACCAGTCTGTTGTAACATTGTTTTGCTTTTATTTATTTAGCTGCTAGTTACTTATCATGTTATATAATAAATCTTACTTCCTACAAAGTAAACTAAGATTTAAGGCCCTAATGTTATTTAGAAAGTAACATAGTATGTTTTATCATATTGCTTTTAATTGTTTCTACTATTTTTGTCTTTTGGCTTACAATGACCAGCCTAGAAATAAATCTACAATGAGTAGCCTAAATACAGATTGGAGAAACTTTTTTTCGAATAGGTAAGTAACGATTTTAGGAATAAGTACATGACTATGTTAATTTATAAAGTGAGCTTGGATATAACTCATAACATTTGTATGCAGCGATCTCGACACTAGATTTTTTGGTATTTCTATCGATAATAATAAATTGCTCTTTTTCCCCATATCACTAATACTTACAATAAAATTACAATTTCTTATTTTTTTCTTTTGCGTATTATCCCATTTGTTGCATTCAGTTAGTGCAAATATACGGGATTTTACTTGCAACACTACCTATTTCATGACATGACACTAGCAGTGTTTCTCTAGTTAATATTCATACCGACCACACTATATTTATTACTACTACTGCTTACGTTAATTAACCTGTTTCTACTACACACTTCAGTCGTACCATTGCAGTTTTCTGCGCATTCCATCTCATCTATACATTCTAGAAGATGTTCAAAAAAATTTGGGAAATTGTCGTAACTTGGAAATACATTTATGTCTATGACCGCATGATTGCCCGTCACATTGTCTATGACCACATCAAAACCGTATAACACTAAACCAATCCTTCTCTGAAGAATTTGTATAATACTCTTGATTTTGTCCTCATTTAAGCACATATTTCTGTCGGCCATGTCCTGTGGGTCCAAAATGGACAGTGTTGATTGACTGTCGGCTTTGCATACTTCGCCTGTGCTATAGAATATTGGATCCAAGTCGTCGGACGCATAGAAGTTTTTCAAGCTAGGCCGTTCTGCAATATTGTATCTGAAATTATTACCAATAAAATATATTTTAAATGTAAATAAATATTATTTGATTTCTTGAGTTAAGTTACATTAATAAAACTATTTAACAATCTACAGTTCTACAGGAAAAAAAAATGTTCTATTCAACTGAATAATTTGATTATTCAACTTTCTGAGTCATTTAACATTGATTACTAAACCGTAAAATCCCAAGGCAACGTCTATGTGAATCACATTGTTTATACAGCGGCCAAGTGACCATGTAAATCATGTTTATACTAGAGATGTGCCGATCATGACTTTGGCCGACTAGTCGGCCAAGCCGATCATGGTTTCGCAAGTTTCCGTAATGCTTTTTTGCTGCTGTTTGCGCACATGCCGCCTGCAAACGTGTCAAATCGTGTTTAGTAGGTATGTTTACTTCGCGTAATAATTTAACTTTATTTTGTTTCTATGATACAGTTGATGGTTTTCATTAAATATTTCATGTACATGAAATCTCGATTTAATCTTATGATGTCTCGGGAAAGGACAAGGGATACTTTTTGCCCCGGAAAATGTACGGTTCCCGCACAATAAACTTTTATTATTTTCGCCTAAACTATTCAATCTATTTTGATGAAATTTGGTATGGAGATACTTTGAGTCTTGGCCCTTGGGAAAGGACAAGGGATACTTTTTGTACCGGAAAATGTACAGTTCCCGCACAATAAACTTTTATGATTTTCGGTATAGTTTGGGATGAGTGCATAATGGCTCTCAAAAATATACACACTTTTTTTATTAATTATACCATTTCGAATTAAATAATCATCGTTAAGACAGGACAACGTCTGTCGGGTCAGCTACATATTTATTATATAAAAGAAAGGGGTGTTAGTTACACTACTTATAACTCAAGAACGGATGAACCGATTTGGCTGAAAATTTGGTGGAGAGGTAGCTTAGAACCAGGAGACAGACATAGGATACTTTTTATCCTGTTCGACCGCGTTTCCGCGAATTCAGTATAAAATCTTATATATAAAATTCTCGTGTCACAATGTTTTTTACCGTACTCCTGTCTCCTCCGAAACCTTTACCAAATTTTATATGCGTATTCAGTAGGTCTGAGAATTGGCTACTGGCTACTTTTTATATCGAAAAGTGCATTTTGTTAAACAAATAATTATATTACTTACAACTCGAGAATCGAGACTGACGGCGACCATTTAATGTTAAAATTATATTAATTACAAAAATAATTTCTTTACTAGCAAGTAATTTCAGATACACTTCATTTAATTTTAAAATGTGTAACACTGACTGAGCGTGTTATACGGTACACATGATAAATATTAATCAAGGATTTTCTTTAATATAATTTCAATAATAGTAAAAAAGTTAAAAGCCGACTAGTCGGCGCTTTTTACCGACTATTCGCCGACTACAAAAGTGGCCGGATAGTCGGCTTTACCGACTAGTCGGCACATCTCTAGTTTATACATTACATAAGTTGAAGGCTGCTTACATTCAAGGGCTTAAACACTTAAACATATTTTTCTACTAGATGTTGCCTGCTACTTCGTTTACGCAAGGTTTCAAATATCGCACAGGAGTATTTTACAGAGATTACAATTTATTTCCGTCCTTTCTTGGGACATTACCTCGATCGCGGGAATCGCAGACACAATAGATTTTCAATTGTTATGCGGCAGCCGGGTGCCACTTGGGGATTTATGGGTTTAAGTATATCTTTGGTAAAGTAGTTTAAGTGTAAAAAGTAACAGATAAATACACCAACACATATTACATCAGTATAGACACCAACCTGTTTCCCACTACAAATACTTTGTGAAGCACTGCATTGTGGTTGACGAAACTCTGGACCACACATGGAGGTTTGCACACACTTAAACCTCTTTTGTTAAAAATAACTACCATCTCGTGTGCCAACTTTGAACCGTGAGCAACAGTGGGCTTGCAGATCACAGGAAAAGTAACACCATTCTGCCTCATAATATCATAATTCTCGTTTATATTATTATTTTTAAATTCAGCAAAAGTTGGTGTGTATATTCCTATTTTTCTTACAGATGATTCCTCTTTTAGTATACTATAATAATTAAACCTGCAAACAAAGGAATACTTTAATATAATTCGTGCTATAAAATTTATTAATAATTATGTTTATAATTTATTCATGATTCCTTCATGACATAGATAACTTTTATTATGTTAACCTTGAATATTACGATATAACAAATAATTAAAAACTCATTTCCATACAGTAAAATACATTTTAGATTAAGGCCCAATTTCATCAACAAGTTAGGTAATACTTGAATTAGTATCATGTTACCTCTTTCATTTTTCATATGAATGAAAGAGAAGACAAGACAATTTAACAAGCTGTTAACACTAACAGACTTGGTGACATTGGGCCTTACTGTAAAGTTACAATAAATTAATTAAATTATGAAAGATTAAAATAAAATGTTTAAGCAGTGACCTTACTATTTAGGAATTTAAGGTCACTTCAGAATATTTTCAAATAAATGAATTGAAAATGTTTTGTACATTGTATTTTTTGAAGTGAAAACTTCTTTAGCAGCTTTGAGCACTTTTGTGGGATGGGTAAAAACTCGCGTCAGATTCTCGTGCTGATCGAAAAACCTTGGAAAAATCGTAAGACGTAACCGTAACTCGAACTCGAACTCGAATTGATTGTATGGGTTAAAAATTTAATCGATGGGTTAAATTAATTAAGGGTTTCGATTAATTAAAAAAAACGATTTTTTTTTAATAATCAATTTTCATAAAAATGGGTTAAAAATAGTGTTCGACCGAAGGTCTATTTATGGCCGAAGCCGAAGCCGAAGGTTTATAATCATAATCGCTCGACTCTCAGTAATTAATTTTTAACCAACTTCAAAAAAGGAGGTTATCAATTCGACATGTATACAGTATATAATATTTTTTCACCTCCGGGCGGAAAACGTCAACTTTCTTCCCGCTGCGCATACCGATGTTGCCGTTTTCCGCCTCCGTCGATGAGAAAAATAGTATACGCACCATGGGCAGTAAATAAGAAAGCCTCAGATCACAATAATATGTTTGTTGACCTCGGCTTCGCCTCGGCCAATAATTACATGTGATCTGAGACATTTCATATTTTCCTGCCCTATGTGCGTAATGTACTATTCCAGAACTACCCAATTTTCGTATATTATGTTTGTGTATCAGCTTCAGAAAAAATGTGCCAAATTACAAGTGTATGTATGTATGTATGTATGTTTTTATGTTTGTGTTCGATTACCTGGAACTACCATTCCGATTTCAGTAATACTTTTTTTGTTGTACTAGGTACTGTTCAACTTCAGGAACAAGTTTCAACAAAATCGGTTCAGTAGCTTAGAAGTCGGTTTTATCTTTTTGAAATACAGTTAGTTATGTTCAATATTGTCTACAAGCTACAATTAATCCTTCGATCGGAGGTTCTAGGAATTCCCATTGTATTCTTTTGTTCTCGCGAGCACGGGTGCTCGCATTAAAATTAAGTATTTCAAAACTTCAATATTGAAGGTTTACCTCTATATTGACTGTCTCATAGAGAAGTTGATTTAGATATGGTATTATAAAAGTTTTGTGATTTTGTGATTTATTTATTACTTACTTAATAATTTGTGGACTACAAATAATTAATTAAGTTTAAGGAATGACTCAAATGAAATCTCGATCGAATCGAAAACTCAAATGATTCGAAAACGAATTCTCGGAAAAAGTGTATAGAATCAAAATTATAGTTTTTTTTCATCGTAGAATGTTTTTTTGCTACAAGGCATCGTTTTTTAGTTATTAGCTAAAAACCAAAAATTGAGACTGGCACTCTCCCCTCACTCCAGCTCACCTCCTAGACTTCAGGACTTTAAGTGTGTTTTATCCCTAAGGACCCTGAATAAGTTCCAGCAGAAGTCTCTTAGCTCTCTCTCACGCATTCTACAACTACTTTATTTCTTTATTATTTCACAAATAACAAAGACCAATCAATTAGTCTTGGTTTTACTCGACTAGACCGAAACTAGACTAATAAATAAAATAAACAAACACTAACTTCTTAATAATTTAAGTTAGTGTTGGTTTATTGTATTTGACAGTGACTTCCAGCGGCCTCTGCATAGTGCATACACGACCGGTCCGTCGCTCTCTCACAACTCACTCAGTCTTTCGTAACAGTTTACAGTTCGTTCAATTTCGATGGTTGTTCGGACCTTCAGCAAAGGTGTTTTTTTTGGCCGAAGGCGGCCGAAAAAAAATGCACAACATTAATTATCAAGTTTTCACTTCTGCCGGCACTCCTGGAGTGCAACCCGTCTTTTTTATTTGTAAAAAATAATTTCTACAGGAAAATTCTTGGAAGCTAGTTTAAGAGTAGAAACCACAATAATTATTTTACCCAAATAATATAAATTCAACAATAGAACTCACCTGTTTAACAGTATCCTAACATTGTCCAAGGGATCAATAACTAATACATTTGGATGATTAGACAGATACTGCTCAATGCGGTTTATGATGATGGAGGTCTGAAAAGTATTGAACAAGTTATAAGCCTCAAATCCAATAATGTTCCAGCTACAGTCCATTGACAGTCATTCATAGTAAATAATGATTAGTGATTACTGATAAGTCATAGATTAACGCTTGAAAGTAGAAAAAAAATTTAAAGAACTTAGATTCTTAGATTTATAAAAAAAAATTAACTTCCAAACCTTAAAAGTTATTTTAATATTTGAGTACTATAGGTCTAATAGGATCTGATGGCAATTTTGGATGGCACATTTTAAACAAATATATCAAGGATATTTGTTTGGATAAATTTTTATATAAAATGCATGTTGCACACCTGACTCTGTAGTCAGCCGCTATAAGGAAAAAAGGGATCAAAATGTTTTATTCCAATTACTCCAGTATTGCTAGAGTCAATTTCTTTTCTCACTTTTTGACATCAGATCCTGGTAGACCTATAAAAATAAAAGATCAAAAAAAAATTATGACTTAACCCATCAAGCCCCGTAAGGCCCATATGGGCTGCGATAACAAAAGATTTCCAGGAATTGGTGATCAACGGATTAAGAACTCACCTTCTCTTCCCCTTGATCGGCTGATGCTATAACATCTGTTAGCTTGTGTAAGAATATGTTGATATCACCCTGCTCCTCAAACGGTTTTTCTATATCCAACTGGAATAATAATAATATAAATTTATTCATAGGAGAACTAAGGCAGCCAACTTTGTGTTGTTATAAAGTGTGAATTTTTAAAAATATTGTAGTGGTAACAATATTATTTTAACCATTTTACATTAAATATTACATTTTACATTTAATATTTGGACACCAACAAAACTTCATTAAAATATTTTTTTTACCAAATAAAGCTGTAATATAAAAATTACACGAACTTACCTTTACAATATTATATCCGTGAGAAGTGCACGACACATTCAGTTCCTTCCAGTTTAATTTCTGGCTTTTCTTGTCTGATATCCATATACCCAAGTTTTTCGAAAAGCTTTGATTGACATTCATTTTAGCGGTGAGGGCACCCAAAAGGGACTTTTAAGTGATACTCGAGAGAATTCAATTATTTAAAACACGCACGTAGCCTTGCGAGTTTTCACATAAAATGACTCACATTCAATACATACTAAACTAAATCGTAGAACCCGTTATACATAACACGTAACCTCCGTTAAATTTAAACCGGTTAGAGTAGTAGAAAATCATTAGCTAGTGTGTTATCGTCATTTAAAATATTTTTTAACATTTTTTAAAAATTTGCTCAACGAAACACTCGATTTTATACTCAAATCACATTGTACGGACGTAACACATCTACAGGTCGAACTGGAAAAACTTTAACCACTATTGAAATAATAATTAATGAAGTTTTAAATGCAAATAAATTTGTAAAATAATTATTTCTTTATAATATTTTACAAACTTTCGTCCTCAACGATTCACGTTCCCGTATGACAGTCAAATGTTATTTGACATTTGACATAAGACATTTAACAACTTGATAAGTGACAGTGACATTTTTTTTTTTTTGGTTTGATTCGTCCCATTCAGGACAGGCAAAGGGAACAAAGCCATGTCTTTTGTAGTACTATTGTTATGTTTTTCATCATCGTTTTCAAGTATCGTCAGGTCTAAAGACTAGTCAAAGTCTAAGTAAAAGTCAATACAGTCAAGGAGTCAAGTCGGTCGATTCAGTAAAGTGGTAGACGCTTTACTGAAACTTTCGATGGAGTTTTGGAGGGAACACAAAATAGCACGTTTCTGGATATTACACCACTTTCCTACACTTGTGCATGAACACGAATATCTAATGGTTAATATTCTACCAATATTACACATTAAAAACCCAGCTAACACAATTTTAGGAAAATAATACAAAACACAACAGCACTCTTTCACATGCCCGCCAAAACTCCGTGACAGTGACATACTGACATTCGAAATTTAACTTTTTTTTTTCTTAATATGGCACTACGGCAATATAACCATGACCAAGAAGCTTATTACCGGCAAACAGCCCAAGCGCCACGTTTTGATAACAGGCAACTTGTAGGCAACAGCTAACCCTTTTAAGCGGGATTACGGGCTACGGGCTAAGGCGGATTATACATAGGACTTAGGAGTGAGCGTGAGCAGACTGTGCCATGGGTGTTTTCACACTGCGACGATAACGACACGACACGATTGACGATACGATACTGGATATACGACTTGCTAAAAACCTCACGCCCAGGTGCTCCACAACCAATTTTAGTTCTTCCCGTTTTCCACAGTCGTCCTGAAATATGTCCAGTCGTCACATTACGCTGCTACCTTAGCAAAACACAATCATTACGCAGCAATGATAATCTATTTATCAGTATAAAAAAGCCCCATAAACCTATCTCGTCACAAACGCTAAGTAGATGGATAAAACTAACTTTGGCAAGTTGTGGAATCGATGTATCAGTATTTACTGCCCACAGCACTAGACACGCTGCAACTTCTAGGGCTCACCGGCTAGGAATTAACTTAAGCACCATCAGAAAAACCGCAGGTTGGAGTGGCAGCTCCAAACCTTTTGGTAGATTTTATAACAGAATTGTTATTCAGGATATGGAAAATAATGTTTCCTTTGCGGAAAGTATTATAAACAATTACTATTAATTGTCATTAAATAATTATTGTACTATGTAACATTTATAATATTTGTTATGTTAAGTACACAATATTAAAATAAAGCATTCTGATTATACATAGTTGATATTTTTGTCTCTCAACATCTACTTGTATACTAAATGCTAATCTCGAGGACAAAGCATGAGTATAATTAGTGATTAAACGAACTTCCATGAAGTGAAGTTCTAGCACAATTATACGAGGGCTTTGTCCGAAGAGATTAGCATCCCACCCACCCAACTAAAGTTTCTCTTCCCAGGGAGAATATAATATCAACACAATATAGGTAGCTCTAAACTAAATGAAGAACGGAAGATCGGTTGAATACATAGACTTATAATATATACTGTCGTATAGACCACCTGACAACCCGAAAATGCGTGACGATTTTTGATCTGTCAATGTGTGCGTGTGCTAGTGATGTATATTTTACTATCGATAGTATTGTCCGATCGAGTTATTTTACCTGCGTTTCTATGAGAAATAAATAATATGCAACTTTGACAGATTTTGTAATTCAAATTAGGTATCATATATTTTATTTGGCAGTAAAAAGGGGACGATTGAAAAGTAGATACACATTTTCGGTTGGGGTGATTTTTGAAGTGAAAACTTCTTTAGCGGCGTTGAGCACTTTTGTGGGATGGGTAAAAACTGTGAAACTCGCGAGAATCTGTCTCGTGCTGATCGAAAAACCTTGGAAAACCGTAAGACGGTTGGAGAGTAGTGTTTTGTGTCGAACTCGAACTTGAATTGATTGTAAGGGTTTCGATTAAATAAAAAAATCGATTTTTTAATAATCGATTTTCATAAAAAATGGGTTAAAAATGCACAACGTTAATAATCAAGTTTTTACTTCTGCCGGCACTCCCGGAGTGCAACCCGTCTTTTTTTCAATCGTCGGATATGTTATAACATGAGGTTCTTATAACGGTAAATAATATACACATTTTAAAGTTACTTACTTGTTATTCAGGTAAAAACTATCTGAAAAATCAGCTCTTACATTAATTGAAATGCAAATATAAATTTGAAAGTACACGACAAACATAGTATATTATTTATTCTTAAATTAAATACATATCATAATACTTTTACACCCCAATTACATTTTTAGATTAGTTTTATGTTCTTGTTAAATACCGATAGGCATATCGATAAATTTGATTCAAGCCCTAGCGTATATGTAAACAATTTTAATGAAAAGTTTTTCTTTAAAAATTGTGTAATTTAAGAACAATAGTACCTTTAGTTATGCAAAATATGAAAGTAAAGGGGAGGATTAACAATATTTTATTTGAAATAGAGAAATATAGACAGAATATAGCTAAAATAAACACATCGTAGCAATTAGGACATGAAGATTAATTACCTGTGAAATGTATATTTCTCAGGATTACTCCTATGATTTACACTGCAATCACTCACAGAACAAGTTACCATTATTATATGTAATAGTATTTGTCGAAAATAATAAAGGATTTAAACAATAAATTGCAAATACCGAAAGGGCAATAAAACGGGTGACGACTTGGTGACGACCTGTCAAATGAAAGTAGTTAAAGTTTTCATTAGACTGCCTCTCTCTTTTCATCTTGTTATAATTCCATAAAGGATTTTCTTCTCTCTCGCACTCTTTGTTGGTCTTTAGCATCATACGTTTATGGTTGAATATGACGAATATTTAACTACCCTCACAAAAAAAAAAAACAGGGTAGATCTCCACAGATTATAATATCTCAAATACAGTGCAAAGATCTGGCGACACCGTGTGCCTACTACTTGTATACTAAATGCTAATCTCTTCGGACAAAGCCCTCGTATAATTGTGATAGAACTTCACTTCATGGAAGTTCGTTTAATCTCTAATAAACTGTACGGAAATGTAGTAAATGAAAAATGTTTAATTAATTTCAGATTTTTAGGTCCCTATACTAGTTTGCAACATTTTAGTCTGCAAGCAATAGCTGTTAAGGAGATTTTAGGAGAAGGAAGGTATGGGATTATGAGTGGTACGGCCACCAAGGAAAAATCCTCTGATCAAGTGAGGTGGTATGCAGCTGGCCTGAGCCCGCGTGATAGATTTCAGCTTTCGTATACAGGGTGTAACAGAACAAAGTAATGATACTTAAGTGTGTATATATAAAGGTGCGCGTTTACTGTATAAGCCAATCAAGTAGTTAGTAGAGTAGCATAGACAGCTATTCTATTATATTTATAAATAAAACTCATAAAACTGTACTGTGATATTATAATACTGAATAATAGAAATCAACAAAAGCTTGTGGATTAAATCTGTTTTATTGTTTAATTTACCTTATTAGCCTATTTATTTAGCTATGTACAATAATTTTTAATGAAATAAAACATTTATTTGAGCTCATTTCTTTTTTATTTAATTTTTTTTTTAATTATCGGTATGTTTAGAGTGAAAGATTTTGCACTTAAAAATTTTAACTTCAGTTTCAAATTAAAAAAATAACGGATGTTAATTTTTTTTCTTCAGAGTGTTTTCACACGAGACCCGACACGACACGACAAAATGCGGTGACGACTCCGTGCGCCATATATTTCTATGTACCATTTTCACACGGAACGACACCGCACAGCACGACACACGATTTTGAGACGACAATCCGCTATGTCGTCCCGTTTTTTGTCTACAGATAATAAATAAATATATTTTTTAAATGAAAAGTATGTTAAATCATAATTTAAGTTCTGACAGCCTGTCAAACTGTATAGTGGTTTGCCGGCGAGCATTACGCGGTACGGCGCCATATTACTATAATATAATATCTTATATCACCTATACCAGTATTATAGGTACCTAATATGATAATTAATAATATAAAATAATATTTTAATAACTATATTTTATACTTACTACCATATTATAATACTATACTACATAGTACCTATTCATATTTCATATATTAGACTACGTCTATACATAATACATAATATATAATTAATTATAATATACATAATTACATAATTTTACATAATAACATATACATTTTTTTTTTTTTTTATTTTAATGTATAAAATACTTCTATAAGTATTTTATAATTATTACAATCTAGCCTAATTAAGACTAATAAGTAATTTTACATTAACTTAATCTGCTAGGTAGAGTTAACTAAGATTGTGTCCATTAACACTTTCTTAAAGTCTCTATAAAGGAGAATACACACTATTGTTTGTGTTCGTCACAGTCACTTTACGTTTTTTACACTGATTTTAACACTTAATACACTAACTCAAAAGGTTTTGTCCTTTTCAGTCTTCTGACTAGGTCCGTGTTGTCGAGGAGCTGGATGGCCTCGACATTCACGTGATGGTGAAGCCTCTTTTCATGGGCTTCGGCGTATCTTTTTATAACTGTAGAGACCATGTCCACATTAAGGTCCCGATGTAGGTCTTCGTTTCTAATGTACCAGGGTGCATTCACAATTCCTCTGAGTACTTTGTTTTGGAATCTTTGTATTATCATGGTATTAGTCTTTTTAGTACAGCCCCATAGCTGAATACCATAAGTCCATACGGGCATAAGGACTTGTTTGTACAAGAGTATTTTGTTACTGATTGATAGGGATGACTCTTTCCCAATCAGCCAGTACATTTTCCTGTAGCGAAGCTCCAACTCTTCGCGCTTCTTTTTGACATGAGCTTTCCAGCGAAGCTTTGAGTCCAGTGTCATGCCGAGGTATTTGGCGGTGTTTTCGTGCGGTATAGCAGTATTGTTAATGTATACCGGGTTATATTTTGGTCTTTTATTCGTAAAGTCAACATGAACTGATTTTGCTTCGTTTAGCTTTATTCGCCACTTTTTCGTCCAGTCATATATAGTGTTAATAGCTTTCTGAACTTTTTTCACTGATTCTGCTTGGGTGTCACCTGTAGCCATTATTGCTGTGTCATCTGCAAAGGTCGCAATGGTGCTGTTTTCTATTTTTGGAATATCTGAAGTATAGAGTAGGTACAGGACCGGGCCTAGGACACTTCCTTGAGGTACTCCAGCATTTATATGTTTCAGCTCTGAGTATGCTTCATCTTGTCTCACCCTAAACATTCTTCGCACTAGGTAAGACTCTAGGATATCAGCAAACTGTTTTGGGAGGAGTTTCCGAATTTTTTTAATTAGTCCCTCATGCCAAACCTTATCAAAAGCCTGCGCGACGTCCAAAAAAACTGTTGTGCAGACTTTGTTTTCCTCTAGTGCTTTTTCTATTACTGCAGTTATTCTGTGGACTTGGTCAGTCGTAGAATGTTTTTCTCTAAAGCCAAATTGGTAGTCTGGTATCAATTTTCTTTCGTCTAGTACTGGTTTTAAGCGTTTAAGAAGGAGCTTCTCAAACAATTTAGATATAATAGGCAATAGAGAGATTGGCCTGTAAGATTTTGTTTCGTGTGGTGGTTTCCCAGGTTTTGGCAGCATTATGACTTCTGCTACTTTCCACATATCAGGTACGTATTTGAGTCTTAACGCGGCATTTATGTGCGTAGTTAGTTTTACTATTGCCTTTGGTGGCAAGTTTCGCAAAACTTCTCCTGTGATAAGATCGAATCCAGGGGTTTTTTTCAGGCTTAGCTTTTTTATCTCACTTTTAACTTCCCTTGGGGTAGCAAGTTTTATATTAGGCTCGTCTGACGATAAATCTTCAACATTTTCTTCTAAGCTAGATTGTTGCTCTACTTCTATATTTGGTTGGAAGATTTTTTCTAGATGATCTGCAAACGTAGCTGCTTTATGTTCACTGCTTATAGCCCAGTTCCCATTTGCTGTTTTGATGGGAGGTATTTGGGCGATGGGCTTTTTAAGTCCTTTTGTTGCTTTCCATAATGAGTATTCTGTTGAACGGTCGTTAGTCAGATGAGAGAGATATGTGCTCATACTGTTTTCGTTGAACTTTACAATTTCCCGCCTGAGTTTTTTCGTGAGATTATTAAGCTCTTTTTTTATATTAGGGCATCTGGACACTTGCCACTTCCTTCGCGTTTTCCTTTTCTCTGCTATAAGTTGCCTTATTTCTATTGGGTAACAATTACCTTTTACTTTTCTGCTAGTGATTGGTGTATTGTTCCACGCACAATTTTGGATGTTTTTTACAAATTCTCTTATATCTAGATCCAGTTGTTCTGGAGTTTTAAGAGGAACCTTCAGGTTTATGATAGATTCTAAATCTAGCTTAAAGCTCTCCCAGTCCGTGTTTTTATTTACAAGCGTGAGAGGGCGCTCTCTCATTATGATTTTCTCACTAAATGTCAGAATTATGGATGAGTGATCCGAGCTCATATCAAAGCCTTCCTCGATTTGTAGAAAACTGGATGATATATTTTTGTATATGAAGAAGTCAATTAAGTCAGGAATTTTATTGGAATCTGTGGGCCAGTATGTAGGCTTTCCTGTTGATATAACTTTGCAATTTGTCTCGTTTATAGCGTTCAATAGCTCTTTTCCTTTTGTAGTAGTAAGTCTGGATCCCCAGTAGGTGTTTTTAGCGTTAAAATCACCACCAAGTATAAATCTATTGCCAAGATTTTCTAAAAAGTTCATGTACATATCTGATTTTATAGAATACCTCGGTGGAGAGTATATAGAGGCTAGAGTTACCGGAAATGATTTTGTTTTGACACATACAGCCACTGCCTGTATTTCTTGTTGCTCATATTTGTATACTTCATAGTGACAAATATTTTCTTTTATGATGACAGCACTGCCACCTCTGGCAGTATTATCAGGGTGTAAGGCATGGTATGTTTTGTAGCCCTTTATTTGAATATATGTTTCTGTTGTGAAATGAGTCTCAGATATAAGACACACGTCGATATTCTCTGTGCTTAGGACTACTTGCAACTCAGTTTGATGTTTCTGTAGTCCATTTGCATTCCAGGTCATAATCTTTAATGAGTTGATCATTTTGATTTCTGCGAGTGAGTAGCTATGTTAGCGCTACTTTCTAGTTTTTTCAGTCTGTTATCAAATGAGGTCATTAAATCGAGAATTTTGTTTATTTTTTCATCCGTATTTGAGATAACCTCAGGCTGTGGTTGATGATTTTTATTTGCTTTAGCTATTTGCGCAAAAGTAATATTTTTAACGACTTTGTTACTATTATTTTTAATAAATTTTGAAGTATCAGTAATTTTACCTGCTGACGGAGTTGAAGTTGTAATGGTTGTCGGCCCTTTTTTCTTCATTGCTTTTAATTTCATGTTTTGAAGCTCTTTAGCCACAACACAGCCCCTGTAGTTAGCTGGATGAGCTTCGCCACAGTGAACGCATTTTGGTTTTGCCTCAGCTGGTTTCTGGCAATCCTTAGTTAAGTGTTTACCCGTGCACTTTACGCATCTGGGTTCTTTTGAGCAGTATTTTTGTGTGTGGCCATAAGCCTGACATCTCTTGCATTGTGGTATCAGTTTTGTGGTCTTCAATGGTTGGATATCCACTTTGCAACCTAGCACTGATTTTATGTGATATATTTTATTTATGTCCTCGTCCTTCTCAAATGAAAGTACGAACATATTTAATGGTAATTTATTTCTCCAGCTCAGTTTATTAACCGCTTCCTGGATCTTATAACCTTTTGATTTTAGGTCCTCCACTATTCTCTCTGGCAAACATGAAGAATGTAAGTTTTTTGCAACGACTCTTATTGGTCTGTCTTGCTTATTCTCGTATGAGTACCATAAGAGCCCATTTTGCCGAAGCAACTTAGTAATAGCTCTATATGAGTCTTCATTATTGGCATTTACTTTCAGGCTTTCGCCATTCAGCATTTTTGCTGTAAAAGTAGCGGTAGGTATGCTCGTCGTGAGTAAGTCATAGAATTCTTGGTAGCTCTTGACATTTTCAATAATTATAGGTGGTGGTTGGGGCACCTTCTTAACTTTCTCTTCTTTTGTCTCTTTACTAGACTCAGATTCTAGCTGTTGCAGTGGGGAGAGTGAAACGTTTAGCTTTCGCTTCTTCCTGCTTTTTTGTCGGACCCACTCAGTTTCTTTAGCTAGCTCCTCTTCATCCGTCTCATAATCAACATCGACAGGAGGAGCCTTGATAACACGACGTTGGCTTGGAGATTTGTCTTTTTCCTCTTGTACTTTTTTCAGTTGGTCCTGAAGTTTTTCTATTTGATCTTGGAGATCCTTTACTAGGCACTGTAGTTTTTCACGTGCCGCCTTCTCTTCTAGATAATGGTTGTATATGAATTTCTCTTTTGCTGTTTCAATCTTTAGCTCGTGGGTAGCCATTATAATATACTAATGTAACTACTCCTTAACAATTGTTTACATTGCTTGAACAACACAAAATTGCGTGATTCACTATCGGTATCTGGGTCATCGCGTTGTCTGCTGCGTCAGCGCGGCGCGCGGCACGTACGCGCAAGAGAGCGTTAGACAAGCGACCAATCTCAGCGGAAGACAGCTGATCACTGAATATATATAATTATAATATATAATAATATACATAATTATAATATATAACAATATTATAATATATAAATCTCCTGTTGTTATTAAAATACGATGTTTGTCCGCGATGGATTCCTAATCTACTTAACCGATTTTAATGTTTCTTTTTTAAATGTGTACTTTTTTCCAACTTGAGAGATAGGATAGCTTAGATCTTTAAGTATAGTCGCAATTTTATTTTATTGCAAATTATTTGTCTATAAAGAGCGACCATTGTTTATGCGACGCGGGTCACGGCCTCACTGGATATCGATATACGTTGCCATGGTGACATACTTATTTAGTCACTAATTCAATAAAACAATACGGGCGATATACTTTATATAATATGGCAAAGAAACGTTTGCCGGGACAGCTAGTAATAATATAATAAATCTGTAGAAATGTCAATTCTGTACATTAAAGATAATATTCAAAAAATAATAAGCGGAGGGTGTCACAATATCGCTATAGAAGCCGAAAAGTTAGTTTGTTTTTTTGTCTGTCTGTCTGTCTGTATGTTTGTTCCAGCATCACACGAAAACTACTCATCCGATTTGAATGCGTTTTTCGAAGATATATTTGTTTTCTTCCAACTTAACATCTGGTGTATAAATTTTTTCCCCCCACCCCTCTAAAGGGGCATAAGAAGGGGCAGATTTTGTTACATAAGACTTTTGCTTTAACACGAAAACTACTGATCCGATTTGCATACGATTTTCGTATTTGCCTTCTTCTTAAAAAAAACAAACCCCAACAATAGATGACTTAATATTTTTAAGAACATGGCTGGTTTATTGCCCGCTGTACACTCTCGCCGAGAGCTCTCGGGCGAGAGTCTCGTGCGAGAGCCCCTTGCCCGAGTGCGATCATGTACATTCTCGCTTAGTTCAATCGCAGTTAAGAACTCAGAGAAGATGGACGAAAACGACCATTCACCAGTTACCATGCATCGAAAGATATCATTGTAATCCAAAGATTTATCATCATATTTAATTTTATTTCTCACAGATAATGACTAATAATGACGTTTATTATTGTTATTTTTCTGTTCTACACTGTCCAACGGCGGGACTAGTACTGAAAGACGCGAGAGTGTACAGTAGTGCGCTCGTTTTCCTCGCGAGACCCTTTGTCTCGAGCGCAAAATACCGACAACGGACCGAGAGGGTCCGAGACAGGCGAGACGAGGCGAGCGCACCCATTTACACTCTCGCACTCGGGCCGCCTCGCTGTGTCTCGGCGAGAGTATACAGCCGGCTTTATCTAATTAATACGTGTAAAGCCGGCTGTACACTCTCGCCGAGACACAGCGAGGCGGCCCGAGCGCGAGAGTGTAAATGGGTGCGCTCGCCTCCTCTCGCCTGTCTCGGACCCTCTCGGTCCGTTGTCGGTATTTTGCGCCCGAGACAAAGGGTCTCGCGAGGAAAACGAGCGCACTACTGTACACTCTCGCGTCTTTCAGTACTAGTTTCGCCGTTGGACAGTGTAGAACAGAAAAATAACAATAATAAACGACATTATCAGTCATTATCTCTGAGAAATAAAATTAAATATGATTATAAATCTTTGGATTACAAAGATATCTTTCGATGCATGGTGAATGGTGAATGGTCGTTTTCGTCCATCTTGTCTGAGTTCTTAACTGCGATTGAACTAAGCGAGAATGTACATGATCGCACTCGGGCAAGGGGCTCTCGCACGAGACTCTCGCCCGAGAGCTCTCGGCGAGAGTGTACAGCGGTCATAAAGCAGCCATAAGTGAATGCGGTGTCGTCACTGAAATCGTCGCTCGTGTGAAAACGTTCAAACGACAGCCTGTGTGACGTCTGTCGTGCAATCTATTTTTGTCTATGAATCGTGTCGTGTCGTGTCTCGTGTGAAAACGCCGAAGTCCGACCTCTTGTTACGTAGTATCATATATAATAAAGTACTCTGTGCGTAGTATACAGTTTACATCCTCTTTGGGTATCAGGGTCGACAATCTTAGTACTATGAAATTGGAAATTGTCACTATTATTAGTATGCTAAATAATGAAGCAATCAAAAAGCATTGCATTACTATAGAGGACTTTTTAATTTGGTAGCATTAATTACAGGTAGTAACTGCTTCACTCAAACATAGATGGCAGTGCGTACAACGTAGTTTGGGTGCTATGCGTAAGATGGCGTTTTTAAACCTCGAGGCAGTAATGGCGGTTTACCGTTCACATTAAATTTGAATTCTTGTAGTGGATGTCGTTTGTGTAACAGTGCAGTCGGCTTTTACTATTTGTGTTTTGGTTTACTAGATTATTTAATTGTTTGAAATGCTTATCTCCACCTAAGTCCGTTGAGTTGAGTTTTCGCTCCTCCGGCCGTGTCGAGTTTGTGCTTACAACGATATAAATCTTAGAACTGAGACAGAGACTCTATTTTAGTCGGAAAAGACTCCTTCTAAAACCAGTGTGGTGTTTGTTTATGAGATAGGACTCTTTGCACGTTTTGTTATATTTTGTGTTAAACATTACCATGTCTAACAAAAGGTGTTGCGTCCCAGGATGTGTGAACAATAAAGCAGCAGGTAAGTGATAATTATTGCCTTAACGTGGACAAAAATCAATATGAACTTCACATAGGTAAGTACTGTTATGAATACATGGTTTTTTGGGTCTTCTTCTGACTTATTGTCTTCAAACTTATAATATATTATAGCAAGAAATTCAACATTATGGGTTATGTCATACCTATTAGTGTATTTCAGCATTAAATCACATTTTTTAATATCAGTTCTTGCTAATATTACTTATCTGCTGCCTATATAATATTACAAATGTGAAAGTAACTGTATTGTTATGGAGACAGTTTGAGTCCTGAGGAAGGACAAGGACTATATTACATAACTAAAGTAAATTTGGTATTGTTTATTAATATAAAAAAAAAACATCAGTTATTGAAATTATGATATTATTTATTTCAGGAGTTACGGACACTTTGCATAAATTTCCCAATCCTTTTAAGGACAAGGAGCTTTTTAATTCTTGGGTTTATGCCATTGGAGGTGACATTTTACAACTTGAAAACATGTACATTTTCAAACGTCGTCGTGTATGTCATATCCACTTTGAAGAAAAGTATTGGTGTCGGAATAATCGTCTCAGTAATATTGCTATACCAAAAAAGCATCTTCCTGGTAAGTGAATAAAATTTTATATAATATCAATAGAATTTTTGAGGGTTCCCTAATAGGTACAGTTAGGCCTGTATTACAAAGCCATTGTCCTAGTATCTGTATTCGATGTTATTCCGATGGACAATGTGCTAACATACTGTATACATGTTAGCGGGTTGTGTCTCATGGATCATAAAAGTAAACTGTTTCAGTGTCTATATTGTGGCTTCATAATAGTATGTTCTTACTTATAATAGTCCCCACTGTTCATCATTCTGTCTGTTAGCGAGCTGGACAGATGTAGTATGTTAACATTTGGAATTTTCACATAGTATGTATTTCAGTTGCCACTTCAACAAATAAAAATAATATGAGTGAAGTACTGAAGTTCAGTGATCAGAGTTGGGCCAAAAAATTACATTTAAGTAAAAATAAAAGTTAGTAATAATTATTCTTTAAGTTAATAGACGGTTAGCATTGTTTATTATTGCAGGTTTGACAGTATCAAAGTTTATAATTAGTGAAGAAAGAGTTTTGAGAGGAATACAAACTTCAGAACCCTCTACATCGAGAGGTATGCAACCATGAACTTAAATTACTTGATAGTATGTATTTACAATATATATTGTGTCTAAGTATTATATAGGTAGATATCCTTGCTCCAATGGTAAATTTACCTGTGTAAATTTAAATGATTTTGATTTGAGTCCAACATAGAGTCACAACATTGAGTCGAACATATTAAAAATATCCTGCAGATTTTTTATTCATAATTACTGCAAAGAAATAAATAATATTTTAACGAATAGGAGAGACTGTGATAATGATGCAGATTCATATAAATTGAAAGCAAAAAAGCTATCGCATAAATGTTTTAAAAGAAAAAATAAATAAGTAATACCATTTACGTGTTTTATTTTGTTTCTTATGTGTTACGATCGTAAGTAGGAATAGCTAAATATACCTATAAAATATATAGCTATATATATATATGTAGGCGCCGCCGCCGTACATTAACGATGTAGTTCAGACACTTAGTATCAGAGGGCGCCACTAGTCGTTTCCCGCTTAGGCCGTCGAGTTATATCTCTATTCCTTTATATAATAAAGTACTCTGTGTTGGGTATACAGTTTGTACATCCTCTGATAGTGCGAACTAATTAAACTTGAATTTTTTATAATTTATCTATTGCAAATCCTTTTTAAAAACTTATTTTATACTTATATTTTATTATTATAATAGGACTAAATTAGTGAGTATTTAAAATACCTGTCGTAAAAGACTTCCATAACAAAATGTGCTATAGTTCTTGCAATCTAAGAGTGCGCATCGCCTTTATTTGTAGTTGGAAATGTGAATAGACATTTTCGTTAGTGTGCGTACCCGACGGAGTAGTCAGTACTCAGTAGCGAGCGAGCCATGTACGCTTGTATAGATATGGTCACTCACACAACTAAGGGCGACGCGCACTCTTAGATTGCAAGAACTATAATGTAAATGACATAACCTCATTCCTATGATATGTTTAGAACATAATATAAGTAAATTGTTTTCCAACAAATAATAAAAACTATTGTTTTCATATTTTTAAGGTATGACCGAGGTTAATGTGATCAGTACCAAAAGTCAAATTTTAGAGGTACTTTCGGAATTGAACGTGGATGATCTACAAACGGTTGAAAAATGGATATGTTCAGGATCGTACAAAGAAGGTTGGTTAAATTTATGAATTTCATATTACTTATAAGTTGTAATATTTATGTTCACTTTAACAGATTTACAGAAACTAAAAACATTGCGAGATCTTGAGAAACCACTTAAGAAAATAGGTACAACCTTAAAACCTATGGTCCCGTTTAAAGCTGAAATGCCAACAGAAACTATTAATCCACCAGAAGTTGGTGACCAAGCTGACTGCAATGAAGTTAACACTCTCCACATAGATGAATTTCTGTATGATGAGAAAGACGTTGAGAAACTTATTAAAAAGGGCAAAATAAAAAAATATTATTGCAAAGACTGTGGCTCCCGGAACTCAGAGGTAAATATTTTCTTTTAATGTCTGATCTACAGAACTATTTTATAATAACAAAACTAAGAAGGTTAATATTTAATTTGGTATAAGTACATGCTAATAAACTTATTTTAGGAATTGATCTTCACATCTCATTCAATGTCAAGAAAAGGTCTTCAGTATATATTTAAAGTGTTGTTGCCAGCAGAATTGAAAGGTAAACAGATATTGGATGTGGGATCCAGATTAGGAGCAGTGTTATATGGTGTAAGTTAAAAGTATTAATGCGTTTGATTTGGTCTGGTATAAATAGTCAGTACTCACGATGCATCTCGGTCTCAAGATGTGGTTCGGCTCTGTGATTGGTCCAAATTTTGACAGCGAACCAATCTAAGGCTGGTATAAATAGTCAGTACTTAAGATGCAACCCGGTCTCAAGACGCGGTTTGGCTCTGTGATTGGTCCAAAATTTGACAGCCAACCAATTCCAGAGCTTGAACCGTGTCTTGAGACCGAGATGCATCTTGAGTACTGACTATACCAACCATAGAACCTGAACCCTGTCTTGAGACCGAGATGCATCTTGAGTACTGACTATTTATACCAGCCGTGTCGTTACTACTCTGTTATGTTTATTCATTATTTCTTTTTCTTTCTTTCAGGCATATTACTGTTCTAATGCATCAAAAATTATTGGAGTTGAAATAAATAAAGAATTCTGTGATATACAAGAGAAAATAATAAAACAATTTTCTATGGACAAAAATAGAATACTTGTGGAGCATTCAGACGTAACAAATGTGGAAAATTTAATCAAAACCACAGATATTCTCGTAGTAAATGTATTGGACTTTTTTGTTGATATACAAAAGCATATAGAAATATGGCGGTTTTTGAGAAAACATTTGAAAAAGGGAGCATGTCTGGTTGCAAATAGAAGCATGGTTGATACTTTTAACTGCCTTGATATTTTTGAAGAATTTATTGATTGGTTAACAATATGCAAACCTTATCAAATAGATAATGAGTTGTTATTTGATGTTGAAGAATACAGTGAAATATATTTGTATACTATTAAATAAATATAAATTAGGTTTATAAAAAATATTTTGTTTCAATAAAATATCACAGTATGGGATAACTTTATGGTGGTAAAATTTTATCCACAAGGTTTTTTTTAATTGTTCTCTTGTGTAGGTACTATCTACAAAGTCTATTTTGATTTTTGCTCAATGTCTTGTAGTAGGTCTGCTGGCAGAGATCTCTTCTAGAGATGAGCACACCTATGTACTCTATTAATGTATGGACCATAGTCCATACCACAGATATGTAGTATAAAAAATTGTAGACAGATAAGCGTCTTAGAAGAGTTTGACGGCTCACGAATTGACATTTGATGCGACAGCTAGCGCCATCTAGCGTTGTTTCGATTAAACTCTATAGGTGTATATGTGTGCGTTTATGTTTGCATGTGTGTATAGGATATTATGGGGATAGGATATCCTTGTCAGATTTTTATGTTTCAAATACTTGAATTTACTTGAACTGATTTCAAATACTGATTTCAAATACTTGAACTGAGTTTGTTAAGTTTAGTTCACATAACAATACACAATTTTCACAAAAACAAAGTCTTTGAAACATAAAAATCCGACACTATAAAACAAATAAAAACAAAATTTTGACGAATATGATTATTTATTTTTCTTGGTCAATATAAAGTCCCTGCCACATAACACTATTTAATCTTAGAAGTGTTTTACTTTTAAATATTGTTGTCTCGAGGTTGAGAATGTCCAGGTTGGCCAAAACACAGGCAACTTATGCTGAGACTGTAAGAGAAAAATTAAATACTATAATAAAATATATGAATAGCACATACACTAAAATTGACCAATACTTATTTTCAATGGATAAGTTGACAAGCAAAGGACACACAAATTTTAAAGAAAAAAAAACATGATTGGCTGAAGACTTATTTAATTGCTATTGCAAGGGGCGATAGCCCGTTACCGCTTGGAGGTTAATTAAAATATACAATACATTAAATAATCATTGACTTTCAATTTACTGTGTAAGTATTGGTAATTAAAAAATAAATTGTATCAAGACGTGACACTACACTTTACATAATGGTGCCAAAGTGCCAAAAGCCACCATATACCAAAAATCTTTGTCTCAAATTAAGTATAAAACAGACAATCAAATATATCACTTACATCACATGGGATAGCTGCTGTCCTTGATAAGGCTCTTTGACTCTTTGTTACCATCAGTGAAGTCTGTCTCTTTGAAAATATGTCTCTCACGTAGCATCCTATAGCTAATGTACACAGAGTACAGTTTTTTCGGACTTCCAATGTAAAGCTTCCAACTTCAAAGACATCTTGTCCATGACCCACAACTGAAAATAAAAGATGAATACATAAATAATAATTATATAACAAATAAAACAATAATTATTGTTATGTTATGCTAAATATGTACCTATATTTAGGTATTATATTTTTTTATTAATTTATAAACAGAGGACCACTCCCAACCTCAGGAGACCCCTCCTGAGGTTGGGAGTGGTACGGGGGGGTTTTCCTCATCCAACCCATCCCTCCTCAACCCATCGTAACACCAAAATCGTGGGGCATGATTCTAAACTTTAGCCATTCTTTTTATATCTAAGCCCTAAGGACAAACTTTTTTATTACTTCTAAAGTTAAAATACTATTTAAAGTTTATTATTGCTCTAAATTAACATGAGAAAGAGGAGTAAAGCGCATCACACACGGTGAAGATAATATAATATTTTATCTTAAGATGCCCAAATATAAAATATTATATTATCTTAAGCTATCACACACAGCTAAGATACGATAATATTAAAAATATGTTCATTTCCTTTCGAGTCTGCGTTGGTGCCACACGTATTCCTTGTTAGAGTTCTATAAACAGGGTGATTGACTATGAGTGATAACTAATAACTGATACTGTCTTACTGCTTGATTTGTTAATTGTTAGACAGCTTCTCTGACGATGATTCTGATATAGAATGTGAAATGCAGATTGCAGTAGCACATTCCAAAAGGAGAAACATTTGGATAGAGCCTCACATAAATAAGAGAAAAACCTGCGGCGAATTTAACCTTTAGGGTCTACACAGACGGACTGCATTTCAACTGCAATCCAACTGCAAATTGCAGTTTGAATGCAGTTGACACGACTGCAATAGAACTGCAAACCAAACACGCAGTCGGATTGCAGTTCAGTTGCAGTCGGCGTGCAGTCAGGCATGTGTTTGGTTTGCAGTTTTATTGTAGTCGCATTGCAGTCGTGTCAACTGCATTCAAACTGCACTTGAACTGCAATTTACAGTTGGATTGCAGTTGAAATGCAGTCTGTCTGTGTAGACCCTTATCAATATCTGTCAACGAAGAAGTTTCAGGATTATTTTAGAAATTCAAGTGAAACATTCATTTCGATTCATGAGCTTTTTGAGCAATAATAATAATAAATTATAAGTCAATTTTATTTAAAATTATCCGAAATGTTACTTTTTCCATCAAAATGTTACTTTTCGAATGAGAGTAGGTATGTAACTTTCTAACATACAGCACTGGCAACACTGCATCTATTAGTGCGTCCGATCACCGATGAGCCCGCTGCTCGACACAAAAACACCCTGTACCTATTCATAAAGATATATTTCGCATCTTAAGATAACATATTAAGATACGAAATATATATTTCGTATCTTAAAATAAAATATTAAGGCACGAAATATATATTTCCATATCTTAAGATACAAAATATAAAATATAAATTAACTTCATCGTGTGTGATGGTTCATAGGATTTGTATGGTGAGCGATATTCTAAAATATGCTCTAAGATAATATATATTTTATATTATCTTCACCGTCTGTGATGCGCTTAAGTGTTTCAAATGTGAGGGTTATTATAACTATCATTAGATTCATATTTACGTACCAAAACAGGTTTTTTATTTCAGGACTAGGAAAACGAAACAATTTAACGCCGTCTTCAGCACCTGAAGAGCAGCATTCAAAGCACCTTCTTCTGTTTTCTTTGTAAGATGTTTTCACAAAGAAACACCGAGTCAGGAGTCTATACCAGCTATTAACTCACTTTACAACAACACTGAGTCAATTTCTCTTACACACACAGTTTTGCAATTGACCCAGGAATAATACAACGGAGAAATTGAAGCTCAACTCAACGTTTTAACGTGATCGATCTTCTTTCTTCACGGCCACGTACTTAGGAATGTTCTCCTGTATACCTTGTATGAGCAATAGTTCTGCTTCCAAGCGTCGCATCACAAGATCCTTTTCAATGGCCAGCTCCTTCATCTTGATAGCTGCCCTTTCTTTTAAAACAAAACGATCGCCATTTTGTTATGAGGCCGGAGCCGGAGGGCGGAGGGCGCAGACCAGGGTTGCCATTATAAAATGGCAATATACGAGTACATTAATGGGATGTTTTCTTTTTATCATCTCCACCAGACGGCGCGACAGTAGACACTCACTAATTTTCTATTGGTTCCCCACCGATTTGAAATTATCTGCAGGTTGGCATTACTGACTACATGTTGGTCGTGTTTCTAAAAAATATCAGTGTACTGTCAAGTGTAATATCAATCAAAATATCATACTCCTAAGCGATCATTGGCCTAAGCAATTAGGCCAGTATACTGGTAACAGCTTAGGAACACGCTTGCACTTGTCAAACTGAAAACATGATAACTGAAAGAGTTTTCTACTTCTACTTTTTATTGTCGGTGTGGTTTTTATTATTTTTCCCCAAATTGTGTTATTTGGGTTTTTGATGTTCATTATTGGTAAAATATTGGCCACTAAATATCTGTTATCTTGCACAAGTGCAGGTAAGATGTTGTCAAAACCAAAATGTATTATTCCTGTGACATTTGGTGTAAACAACGGTAAACAGGGCTATTTCTTCCGCGAGTTTTAATAGAGAATAGACTATAGATCTGTGATTTTTGACAAATGACATTTGTGATTTGACAACAATGGCGTCGAATCTTCAATGTTTCAAGTAGCTTGGTACCACAGCTGGCTACTTATTATATTAATCTGTGGTTTCAAGTGCTAATTTTTATGGATTTTTGCGAATTACGAATAAAGATTTTGATGTTTACGTAGTCAGGAGTTTAATTTAATGTTATAATTCTGTTCTCAAAGATGTGGCACGAAGCTAGAAAGCAAGAGCGATTGATTCGCGGAATGATAGTTGACTATCGTCGACGCGCAGAACGCAGAAAAGATTTTTATGAGAAAATCGTAAGTAAATACTTCAACTAAGTAATAACATATCAATTTTAATATGCAATACTATTTACAACGAATCACAAAGTTTGTATGATAACACTGTACTATCATAAATTTTACAGAAAGCGGAGCCGACACAATTTCTCCAATTGCATGGCAGACAATGCAAAATTCATCTAGATCCAGCCGTTGCTGCGGCGGGTGAAGGGCCGGCTATAATGTGAGCATTTTGGAAATAATAGGACTTTTTAAAAATAGAATAGTCCAAATATTGGTTCAAAAGTCCATGAACATGAAGAGACATCTTAAATTGTTTCAATCATTCCAACCTAATTTTCTTTCAAAACGATTGAATTCAAAGTAGAAACGATTTTCAATATCAAATTTATTATTACAGGATGCCATGGCAAGGAGATCAAAATAATATGATTGATCGTTTTGATGTTCGAGCTCATTTAGACTACATACCCGAGGTCAAGGCTCCCGATATACCACCAGAAGAGTTGAACACAGAAGAAAGGCAATGCAATTACGAAAGATACAGAATACTAGCTCAAAATGTCTTTCTGGGGATAAGTGAGTAAAATCTCTAGGTTTTTTTCTATAAACTACTTATAAATTATGTATATTATATACTACAAATGTAATAAAGAAAATTTGCTAATGAAACTCATTATTTTTAGGTGAAGACAAGTTCCTTCAGCAGTTGGCCATAGAAGAGCAGTTTGGTGTTACCATAGAAGAAAAGGAGATGCAAAAAGAGAAGTTGAGTGAAAAGAAGGGCACCGGTGTTGCCATAGGATACAATTATAGTGATCCAACGGCTCAGCCTTCCAATATAACCGGTAGATTTTATCTTTCCTTATGCAAGCTGTGACGAAGACTGGGTAATGGAAAAAGTACTTTTATTTTTTGGGGTAACATTATGGCATTCAGTATTACGTTACAGGATCTGAACCTAAAAAAGTTGAAGCGAAGGACTCTGATGATGATTCCGACTTGGAGATTATTGATGTGGATCTCAGTATAGATGTCAACAAAATGGAAGCTCAACAGGTTATTATATTTTTTTGATATATTGCTTGTAACATAAAGTCCTAAATTAATTTAAAAGGTTTTATATTTTCTATTCATATCCTTAAATAAGAAAAAAAAAACTTTATTTTACTTGTTTTAATCTAAGTCTAGGCGAATTACACTTCCCCATCAATGAAAAGTCCTACATATTCAATGTTATGTGCTAATGGGTTTTGTAAGTAACAACAAAATATTGTTTTTGAAGCTTTAGTTATTATGGTAAACATCAATAATATGTTCAATACCATTCATTATGTGCCGCCTATAATTATTAAACTGATAAATAACTTCCCCTATTGATAACTATTTAGCGGTCAAAGAAAGCTGAGGGCTGTGAAATTAATAACATGTTTGTCATATTGTCTGTTTGTGTAAAACATACAATGTGCTGATTTTATATTATTCACTTTATTTGGCAATAAGGTTTATTAACCAATTTTATATGTGGAGTACAGGCACACGAGCTAAATGCTGTCGGACCACAGTTTGGAATGGCCGGATGTGACTTGTTCTCGTTTCTGACGGGAGATGCGGATGATGCAGAGCACCAAAAACAGCTGATGCGAGAGGAGAAGGAGAAGGCAATGTTTTCTGGTCGAAAGAGCAGGAGGGAAAGACGCGCGCATCGGTAAGTTTTTTCTAAGTTAGGCTTCATACAGACGAACGGCACGCGTCGACGGCAGCCGTCAACAAGTGCAGTTCGTCTATAAGAACAGTGAAGGTGTAAGTTGCCACTATCAGCATCCCTGTTGTGTACAATGTACTCACTTATGATATGACTTATGATTAAAATCGATAGCCTATGATCCTTCACATGGTCTACTTCTTATCTGTGCCAAATAACATAAAAATTGCTCCAGTAGTTCGTGAGATAAGCCCTTTCAAATAATTTCCCCTGCTTTTTTCCACATTCTCCTATTAGTCGTAGCGTGATAAAATATAGCCTATAGCCTTCCTCAATAAATGGGCTATCTAACACTGCAATAATTTTTCAAATCGGACCAGTAGTTCCTGAGATTAGCACGTTCAAGTTAGCCCTTTCAACATTTATGTGATAAAATATAACCTATAGCCTTCCTCGATAAATGGGCTTTCTAACACTGAAAGAGTCATCAAAATCCGTTGCATAGTTTTAAAGATTAAAGGGAATAAAGGGACATGAGGGAAAAAAGCGACTTTGTTTCATAATATGTATATTATAGATTATAGCCTATACACAATTTACATAATACATACACAATTTATAGCGACAAGAAGCTAGCGACTCGCGCGGTGTCGCCGCCGAGCTACGCGGCGCCGGTAGAGCGCGTGCCGTCCCGGTCGCCGTCACGATCGCCGGACCGCTCGCCGACGCCCGACGCCGCGCCAACATTCATCACATCCTTCGGCCCCGAGGATGAAGTCAAATCAAGTGGGTATCGTCACCAGTAACATCAAAATTTATTAACTTAGGGCCAACCCACATGTGACCACAACCACACGTGACACGACCACACGTGACACGACATCGCAACGACAAAATGTCGTCGAGCAGTGGTTACTTGTGAATGGTTTCGCCGCAGCATTTTGTAGTTGTGTTGTGGTACCGACATAATGCCCACGTGGTTGCGTTGTCGCCAGTGGTTGCGATGTGGTTACGTGCGAAAGTCAATGAAACGGAGGGGGGAAGAGCGCGGGCGGTGTGCGCGGACTGTTGTTGCACAATGTCAATGTACACGTACCACATTTTGTAGTCGTTGTCGAACGCTTGTGTGATACCGACCACATCGCAACCACAACGTTGCGTCAATGCAATTTATGACAGTGCGCGCACACCGCCTTTTCAAGATTGCATGTCTTTTTTATTTCAAAATTATCATAAACTATTAAATATTCTCATGCTGCTTATATGCTCTGCTTATAATATAAGAAATTCTTTGAGTTCGTTCTGTTATACGCATTTGGAACCTGCACACTAAACAAAATGTTGCTTATGGCAAAACATATTATACACTATGAAAATAAAAATTTTGTGTAATATGTAGAAGAGACCGAATTGTGTGTTTTATTACCTGTTTCTGAACTTTATATTAATAATAACATCTATGGACACTTTACACAACGTCAGTCTGGTCCTGTGGACCTGCTAAGTACCTGAGGACTTGTGTTACAGGTACCAGACAACCGAAATATATTTAATAATTTTATACTTTACATATATTTAAGATTTTTATTATATGATACACATAATATTTAATACACATCCATGACCCAAGAACTTTGGAAACTTTTTGTTCCATCGGTGGGATTCGAACCCGCGACCTCCGGCATGAGCTACCAACTCGCTCACCCACTGAGCCACAGAGGTCGTCATATTATTTACGACACCCTTTCATATCTTTCAGGTCTTCCACCGCGACCACTGTATGCTGACAAATTGAAGTTAAATTTGAAAAAGAATCTGTTGTATTCAGAAGTCGCAAAGACACCTAAAAAGTAAGTTATGATTCATTATATTAAAGCCATGAAAATATCATCCTTTAGTGTCTGAACACACTAGGCTGAATTACGCCGACGTAAATTCCGCCGCGTTTACGCCGCATATTAATCGCATACAAAATACGGACGGAACGCGACAGACGTCACACTATGCCGAAATTCCGTCGCGAGCCGAATTTCCGTCGAGCCGAGTCGAGCGTAAAGTTCGGCAGCGATTTGGCGGTAATGTTTTGTATAGCAACACTATACGCGACGGAGTTATCAAAACCGAACAAAGTATATCCAACCTTAACTCCAAAGCGTTAACGCACACATTACATCTGAGAATTTTAAATACTCACTTACGCGCGCGTTCCGCAACGGAAATTACGCCGCGAAATTTCGGCTCTTCGCGTAATTTATAGTGTGTCGCAGCTGAACGTAATTTCGGCCACGTAAATTACACCAGCGTAATTCAGCCTTGTGTGTTTAGACCCTTAGAACGAAAACTCCCATATATTGCGCGTAGACGTAGTGTAACGAAAATTGTATGACCGACCCCAGAATGACCACTGATAAAAGTTTTTCACTACACCTTTTTTATTGTGTGCATTTCGTGGGACCATTGCTTTTGACACAATTACTATTTAAAGACCAAAATACTGAACGAATAATACCACAAACTTAAACTGTTTTTACTTTTAGATCAACTGAAACCCGTCGACCTCAAATAGGTCCTCGAATGCCGGGGTCTCGATCGAGGTCACTGTCGAGGTCAAGTTCCCGTTCCCGGTCGAGGTCACCCGTGAACTCCTGGAGGAAGTCCCGGTCTGCCTCGAGGTCCAAATCTCGGTCCAGATCCTCGAGGTCACGGTCACGCAGCCCGTACCGAAGGTCGAGGTCACGGTCACGGTCACGATCGAGGTCACGGTCACGGTCGCGGTCACGGTCACGGTCGAGGTCGAGGTCGAAGTCACGTATATACGGAAGCCGCCGGTCTAGGAGCCCTACAAAGTTTGTAGATGTATTTTTTGACATCTAATATATAAAATCCTCGTGACAGAGTATTTAGAGTTCACGACTGCTCCAAACGGCTCAACCGATATTTAAATGAAATTTTGTATGTACTATCAGAGAAGTTGATTCCTATCTGTCTGCTGGGTTTGACGTAACGCAACCAAACTATGTAGGTTTCCGATCTGCATAGGAATCAGTTTCTCTCATAATACATTAATTAAGCCTGAGAATAGGTTATCATTTGTGGGATTGGCTATTATTAATTTACAGTCCCAAAAGACTGTAAAACTCTGAAACGAAATGTCACCAGCAGTATTTCCGGACTTATACGACCTGCAAACCTTCAAGAAAAGAGCGTATTCCCTCTTAAAAGGCTGGCAACGCACCTGCAGCTCTTCTGATGTTGCGAGTGTCCATAGGCGACGGTAGTTGCTTACCATCAGGTGACCCGTTTGCTCGTTTGCCCCCTTATTCAATAAAAAAAAAAGAACTTTGAATATAAAAAAAAAAAACCCTTTTAATGGCTAACCTTATTTTTACAGCCATGGAAGTGGGTATTCCAACCGCCATAGGTCCAGATCAAAGTCTTATGACAGGTAAGCTGATTTATTTATTGTTAGTGGTCACATCAAGGTAAGTGGGCACAAACATATTATTAGGGTAATGTAATTTATGTATTGTATTACCAATCTGTTCACATTTACATAGAGGATCTTTTTTTGTTGCCATAAGGCTGTGTTTTCACCGAAGCGGAGCGGAGTTTAGCGGTGCCGAATTGACCTCACCATGCTCGAAATCTTCGCTCCGCTTCGCTGTCATTCCGCTGGAATTGCACGATTGGTCAATTCGGGCACCGCTAAGCTCCGCTCAGCTTCAGTGGAACGCAGCCTAAAGTTAAAAATTAACTTTTTTTAGCAGTGAACGCAATACGCAAAGTAAGCCGGCTCTGCCCCGTTACTATGGTCGCCGTAAGGAGGACAAATCGTCCAGTGAACTGTCACTTGATTCCGATTCTAGCGACTCTGCCGACAATGAGAAAAATAAGTGAGTATATTTCACTAATACCAGCTGCTAATGTATAATAATTATAAGCTGGTTTATGGTCTTCATATTGACGTTTCAACTTTTTTAAAGCAAATAAAAAAAATGGGCTGTCACAATTTTGACTGCTTGATTTTTTTTTTTTTAACTTACACAAAGTGCAATGGCGGAGGTAATTCTAATCATTTATTACACTGTGCACACACTTAAAACAAGTCAGTCGAATCCCTTTTTCATATCTTATTTTATGTAATTTCAGGTCGTCGGTGGGCACTAAATCCCATTCAAACCAGAGTCATTACCGATCTGGAGCCAGCTCCAAAGTCAGTAAGAATCATTTACTTTACATTTGTTCGCTTACATTTTAGCACCAGTTAGATTTTCTTTCAATTTGTTATTCGGAAGACATAAACCTATGATTGGTAAAAACACTAGAATCAAATACCTTTGACGATTACTTTATGACACTGCTTCAACCAGTAAATACAATATAAAAGGGAGTGCCTCCGCTGCCGGCGCCGGCTCCCTCAAATATCAGTAATGGGAGCCGGCGGTAAGTACAATGCTGGCAGCCGAGATATAAAACAACGGCTGCCGGCGCTTGCACTCAAAATGGGAGCCGGTGATAATGCGTAAAGCGCTAGGTTCCAGTCCCGATACACAAATTTTAATAAGAAATAATTATAATCTCAATTATTAATATAATCGACTTACCGACTTCCAAAGGTGAAAGTTAGTTAAGTAGGTATCTATTTGTTCAGCTATGGATATTTTAGTTTTTTGTGGTGCATTTTCTTATCTTAGCTTAACCTTAGCTACCTTTTTTCAAAAAAGTAAGATTTTGCACCGTAGCTACAGTTATAAACCCCGTAGTATACTTCCGAAGGTACTGAACAGAACTTCAGATTCCTTATACATGTTTGAGAGTTTCAGCATTGTTTAAAGAAGCAAAGATATTGTATTATGCTACTATGCAGATCACATTTATCAGCATCATCAAAACCACCATTAAACCATCAAGATTCAAGCCCCATACGAGCACCGGTGATCGCGTCAGCAATAGAATATAATAGCATTTCCAAGAATCCCCGATCGAAGGATTCAAATATGCATCCTTACAATATGACTATTTATGACCTTATTATTTGTACTTTTCATAGTCCTTTAGGTCAAGACTGATGTTTTTGATCATTATTCTGTCATTTGACAAGCGATGTTTGCCGAATAGGCGCCGGCAGCCTATTCGGCAAACATCGCGTGACTTCGGCAAACTTCGGAGTTGGGAAAACAGCGCCGGCAGCAATTTCAACAACCGGCGCCGGCAGCGGAGGCACTCCCCAATATAAAATGATTACAATATATTTATGAAATTTTAGTACTTATTTAAGTATTTAAAACTTCATCTTGTAGTAAATTAAACTTAGAAGTTTTGCTTGAAGGAGTGTCATACATCCTTGAATATTAACTTTGCATGCTCTATACAACTAAATTTAACAATAAGGTAAATTACTAGTAGATTGGACAGTACCAGTCATTGGAAAAAGCACAAAAACACAATATTTATTAATGTTGCTTAAAAAATTTACTGTTTTTAAAGTAAAAGAACACCTGTTTTTAAAGAAAAACAGTCAGTTTTTAAAGCAACATTAATAAATATGGTGTTTTTGTGCTTTATCCCATGACTAGTACTGTCTAATCTACTAGTCATTTACCCTATATATTTGGCTAAACTAGCATAAAATATCGTGTAGCTAGCTGTTCATAGACTATACTTTTTTAGAGACTCGAATCTTGTCCATATTTATTATTTAGTTCAACACAAATTATTAAAAAAAATAAATAAGTTGTATTTAAAAAGGTTTCATATTTTGTTGGAATACTTACAAGTATAAGTTTTACTTGTAAGTATTGTCAACAAAATGTTTGGTGAAAAAAGGTAACTTTGTAAAAGTATACTCTCTCAACATGTTATTAACATTTGTATATTTTTCAGGGTCCGTCTAGAGAAACTCTCACAATGAAAGAGAGACTTAAAAGGAAAATGCAGGCTCAGTTGGCGAAACAATGTAAGTTTTTTTATTATTTAAATACGTCCATCGTTGAAAATTCTTTTTAGATATATTACGGTGACAAACGACGAAAAAAGAAAACATACATAAATAAAGAAAATATAATAAAGGAATAACTATGACGGAACAATCATTCTGTGATGGAAATTTGTCTTTGCAATACAATCCGTATTCTAAGTTGCACAGGTAAGAGAAGTCTGGTATGCTTCTGATTAAATTTTATATTTTATTGACCAAGATATTTTGTGTAACACTCCGATATAAATATGCAGAGATAAGTTGTATGTATTTTTGCCAAGATTTTGAGTGTAAATCTGAGGGCCACTTGCGGCTGTCTCGGTTAAAGTTATAGGGTAATTTTTTAGCCTATAACTTTAATTATTTAATTTATAACTTTCGTTCCATGTATTTATGAAAGTAAGGGGAATTATATTTTACACAGCTTTAACTAGGATTGGATGATGGAAATGAGCCTTTTTGGTTTAAATATTATTATTATTCGTAGGGGACAATATACAAGATGTTTGTGTAAACACCGTTGTCCTTGAAACCATCAAATAAGCCCGTCAAAATGAACAACTTTTTCTATGAGAACAATGCTGGGAATTAAAAAAAAAATTCGTCGTACCCATACAAATTGCCGATCCGGGCATCCGTATGGGTATGAAGACGGCATTTTTTTTTGAGTTCCCAGCATTGTTCTCATAGAAAAAGTTGTTCATTTTGACGGGCTCATTTGATGGTTTCAAGGACAACGGTGTTTACACAAACACACTGTAGTTTATGAGTTTGAAGTTTTAAACAGAGTCTGTCTGTCTGTCAGTGCGTGCGGACAAGCGGGCGGAGGCGGCGCGGCTGGAGCGCGAGCGCGGGCGGCAGGCGCGACGTGACGAGGAGATGAGAGAACTCGCCATCAAGCTGCGACGCAGGTAACTGTCTGTCTGTTTGTCAGTGCGTGTGGACAAGCGGGCGGAGGCGGCGCGGCTGGAGCGCGAGCGCGGGCGGCAGGCGCGACGGGACGAGGAGATGAGAGAACTCGCCATCAAGCTGCGACGCAGGTAACTGTCTGTCTGTTTGTCAGTGCGTGTGGACAAGCGGGCGGAGGCGGCGCGGCTGGAGCGCGAGCGCGGGCGGCAGGCGCGACGGGACGAGGAGATGAGAGAACTCGCCATCAAGCTGCGACGCAGGTAACTGTCTGTCTGTTTGTCAGTGCGTGTGGACAAGCGGGCGGAGGCGGCGCGGCTGGAGCGCGAGCGCGGGCGGCAGGCGCGACGGGACGAGGAGATGAGAGAACTCGCCATCAAGCTGCGACGCAAGTAAACAACTAAACACCGCGGACTTGGCTGTCTTCACACTAGCGTTTGTCCAGCGTAGGCGTTCGATGAACGTATGCGCAGCGTAGACGTCGCGACAACGCGGCGCGTACGTCGCGTTGTCGCCGCTTCTCTACTGAAACAATCAGTATGCTGCGCTAGCGCCGCGTGTGCGCGACGTATACGCCGCGTTACTGCGGTGTCATGTAATGTACCCCTGTGCACGCGTTGATTCTTTCATTCGTATACAAGCGCCCGAAGTAATACGAGGTAAAATGAGTTCTACAACAGAAGTACTTTTGACATCGAAATGATTGTACATGACACCGCAGTAACGCGGCGTATACGTCGCGCATACGCGGCGCTAGCACAGCGTACTGATTGTTCTAGTAGAGAAGCGGCGACAACGCGACGTACGCGCCGCGTTGTAGCGGCGTCTGCGCTGCGCATACGTTCATCGAATGCCTACGCTGGACAAACGCTAGTGTGAAGGCAGCCTTATACCAGGGCCAGGGGTGGCCAACCGGTCGATCGCATTCGACCTGTCGCTCGCGACTGTTAGCTCAGTCGATCGTGGCCAGGCAAAAATATAAATAATTAGACCAGACTGACTTAGTAGTTAGTCTGGTCTAATTATTATTATTATTTATACTTTTCTAGTTTTAGTAGACTGGTCAATAAAAATACATGATTGTGTACTAAACTATGCTGTTTAATTTAAGATTTTAAGAAGTATGTATGACGTATGTACTTGGTAGATCGCATAGGGTTTTGTTAATAAACAATAGATTAGATAGGTCTAATCAAATTGGCCACCCCTGACTTTAATACGTAACCGGCGAGAGTACCGCCTACGTTTTATACTTATTTTGAGCAATGTGTCACGCTCATTGTGTGAAACGTAATATGACATGAGTCACTTGAATAATTGAGCGTCATTGCGTCTGCAAAATCCCGCTGTTTTTTTTTAAGTTTTGCTACTCCCCCCAGCCGCGCTATTCCGTC
The DNA here is from genome assembly GCA_937595015.1 of Polyommatus icarus. NCBI lineage: Eukaryota > Metazoa > Arthropoda > Insecta > Lepidoptera > Lycaenidae > Polyommatus > Polyommatus icarus. The sequence goes on along the minus strand of OW569335.1, from coordinate 7,462,448 downwards.
ACTTTATTATAGGTATATATCTTTGTGCTGTATTTGTGCGTTTTATTATGGCTTCAACATCCAAAAAAGCCTTTATAATGTCTACATACTTACTATAATCCGAACGCTGCGTATAACATCCGAACAGAGTATCATATTTTGGTTGTTCGGACTAACGAGACCCTTTACTTCAGGCTCTGTGATTGATTGGCTGTCAAAATTTGGACCGATCACAGAGCCGAATCGCGTTTTGAGACCGGGTCGCATCTTAAGTACTGACCAAAAATACGGGCCTTATGCCCGTTTTCACCTAAAATTGGCTTAAAGGACACCTAAAATTTAGGTGTCCTTTAAGCCAATATTTCAAGTTTTGTTCTTGATGAATTGACAACCCCGTAACTCTTAGGTGACGTTTATTTGAAATAAAACAACCTCCTGGCTACTATGCGATTCATCCGTCAAACTATAATAGTCCGGTCTAATTAGACTTAAAAATGATAAAACTTACCGTTTTGCTGAAAATCGCGGAAAACCCGTTTTTGTAACCTTTGACCCCGAGTAAATTTTTTGCACTATGTAGTGATCGATGAGGACTTTTCACATTTCCTTTATTATAGTGTATCGAACAATCCTCCGTACACTTAGGTGACGTAATGTGGCGACGACGACGGTTGCCTTGACAATAAATCTGTTATAGAATGGCCGTCTGATATTTTACTTGTAAAATAGCGAACTCCCATAATTAATATACGTCATATTTATCACAAACCTTCCTCTTTAATCACTCTATCTATTAAAGAAAACCGCAATTAAAGGGAACAAAGGGACATGAGGACAGAAAAAGCGACTTTGTTATATACTATGTAGTGATATACGTCACCTAAGAGTTACGGGGTTGTCAATTCATCAAGAACAAAACTTGGAATATTGGCTTAAGGGACACCTAAATTTTAGGTGTAGTTGGTGAAAGCGGGCATTAGTTACTCTCAAGTCTACTGCATGATACTTATACTGTGATGTGTATCAGGCAACGCGAGATGCGGCACCAGCAGTACCGGCGATCCAGCGACGACGACACCGACAGCCGCAGCGGATCCTCATCCAGGTAATCTATTTATCTATGTCTATAATAACTAGGGTTGTTGAGGAAGTGATTATGAGGAAGAGGAGGAGGAAGAGGAATTGTCACGCGCAAATTTAGAGGATGCGGATGAGGAAGAGGATATTTTATGAGGAAGAGGATGCGGATGAGGAAGCGGATGAGGAATAGGATGATAGGAAATTATAAATACTAGCGGACCCAACCCAAAAGAATTTGTCCTGTCTGTACATAACAATACACAAAAAAATATTAAAAGGGCATTTTCCAGTGGACCAAACTATGAATCTAAACCATTCTCGAAACACACACAATAAAGAATCATCAAAATCGGTCCAGCAGTTAAGGACGAGTTCGTGTGACAAGTGTGATTTTTTTTGTGTTACGCACACCGTGACACGATAATTTTATATTTGTATGCGTTACGCTCAAAGACCGAAATCGCTCAGTGAGCGAAAAAATAGCTCACAACGCGTTGTGGTCACAGTGAAATTATAGCCACGATGCGAATTTCGCGTCGTATAATTTTATTTATGTAGACATGTTTTCCAATCGATAAATTTTTAAAGTAAGAAAAAAAAAGAAGTAAAATAATAATAATGGTAATGTGGCGGTACCAACAATTCGCCTAACATTCCTGCATCGCGCTATCGAAGTTTTCTGAGCGCGGCGGTATATATACGACAGCTGAAATGTATCACGTGGGCTTCGGCCTGACCGAGCATAACACCTCGCTCGGTCGGAAGATCTTCCTTTGGCCTTCACACATATATCCCACATTGGTGACCCTCGACAGAACACGCCTCCTTCATCATCATCACTCCCCGCCCCTCCGCACCGCGCCAGCCAGCATCGCCTCATCGGGTAACTCGTCCACTAGCCGCAACGTACCGCGGCCTGGGCGACTCCGCATCGGCATCATCGGGCTTTCTCACTACACCGACCGGTCAGCAAGCAGAGCACATCTCTCCTGGTCAGCACGTAGCATCGGCCCCGCACGGCAGCTTATCCGACTCACTGGATCCCGTGCAGCAGCTTACAGTTCCGACTCACTGGGACTCACTGCAACAGTTCCGACTCACTGGAACTCACTGGCACCGGCGACTCAAGCGACAAGACTTCAAGATTCGACCTCTCCGGTCTTCGAGGGGGAGTGATGTGGCGGTACCAACAATTCGCCTAACATTCCTGCATCGCGCTATCGAAGTTTTCTGAGCGCGGCGGTATATATACGACAGCTGAAATGTATCACGTGGGCTTCGGCCTGACCGAGCATAACACCTCGCTCGGTCGGAAGATCTTCCTTTGGCCTCCACGCATTATTCCCACAGTAATTTTATATATGTCTAATAATATTTTTTTCTATCTTAACCTCATATTTATATTTCTATTACAGACACTCGCCAGTATCAGATAAGAAACGTGATCGAAGCGCATCTAAAAGCAAGAGTCCCGAGCCGAGTCCACCTCCAAAAGAACCGTCCCCATACAAGTACAGGCCACCTCCAAAAGAACTGTCCCCAAACAAGTACAGGGAAGAGCCTCATACGAGGCGGAGAAACGACGAACCCTACTACAGAGACGAAAGGTGTGACGAGGACAGGGGTCAGAATCACCAAAATTACCAAAAATCCGAGAGAAGAGACTATAGAAACTTTGAGAACCCCCGACAAGATGATAGGTATGAGGAGAGGCAACCCGGGCCTAGTTGGAGAAAGCCCGATCAAAAGCATAGACCTCAGGGGTCTAGATTTGATCAAGGTTCTAAATTTGATCAGGGGTCCAGATTTGATCAAGGCTCCCGATTTGATCAAGGCTCCCGTTTTGATCAAGGATCCAGGTTTGATCAGGGGCCCAGATTTGATCAAGGATCCAGATTTGATCAAGGATCCAGATTTGATCAAGGATCGAGATTTGATCAAGGCTCGAGATTTGATCAAGGATCCAGATTTGATCAAGGCTCGAGATTTGATCAAGGATCCAGATTTGATCAAGGCTCTAGATTTGATCAGGGATCCAGGTTTGACTCTCAGGGCTCTAAATTTGACCAAGGATCTAGATATAACCAAGGGCCCAGACACGAGCAAGGGTCTAGATTTGACCAAGGATCCAGATTTGACCAGGGGTCTAGATTTGACCAAGGCTCCAGATTTGATCAAGGGTCTAAATACAACGATGATGGGCCTCCTGGTTGGCCGAGGGATTCGCAAGAGAGAGAAAGCGGTAGCTCTAAAAAAGTCAAATTAGTAGATTATTAATTTATTTAGTCTGTAAGTAAACGTAGAAAAGTTTTCCAACTTACAAATAAAAATATTTACACAGCGAATATGCAAGGTCGCCTTGTCCCTGTCTGTCATATTGTAAATGTTACATGACAGATAAAGACAGAAAACCTTGAACATACGTTGCGTAAAAATGTTTTCAGTAAGAGGGTATATCATTCAAGACGAAATCCTATATGTATAGGAACGTTTTAATTATATTATGGTATGTCACATCTTCCATATTGTCCAAAATGGAACACTTCCGTAGATATTTGCTACGTTATTTTACACTCTACACTAGGCACCACCAACTTTCAAATGTCAAAGTATTAAAGTAATTTAAACCTCTATTATGAATTAACTTTTATAAAAGTCTGTCTTGTGCCAAACAGGATGTTGACTCGTATAGTTGTGTTTTGTCTTTGATCCAAAAAATATAGCCAAATACAAAAAGCCGCCAATTATTTTTATGACGCAACAAAAAAAGGCAATACGGCTATAAGCGTGTTTACACACGACGCCACAGCGGCAGCGTTTGTCGCCGCCGCCAACGATATGGCATACGCCATCAAAACTGTAGCAATGTTCTGCATGCAAAATGTGTATCGAGAAAATATTGTCGTCCTTTTTCTCTTTCACTCATCTTACGCATTCAATGCAAATTTTACGTAATCAATGCATTAAACACGTCCGACTGACACCGCGGCCTAAGGTACACTGCTCTCAGATGAGTGAGCTCACTCATTTCGAGGGTGACACATTTTCGTGCTGACAATTGTGTGGAATGCCTCTTCTAAAGGTTATAATTCTATGGCCGCCGCGGCGCCGCAGAATCTGCGGTGTCTCCACCGCAGGTTCTGCGGCGCGGCTGCGGGTTCATGAGTCCGACTAGTCTCGTATGTTTGTTGAAAACTGCGGCACCGCCGTGTGAAAAGGGCCCATAGAAATACAAGGATGAGTATGCAGCGGCGCCGCCGCGGTGCCGGTGCCACTGCGGCGCGTGTGTAAACAAGCTTACATCTATATGTTTTGCCGCGTTAGAGATATTGTCATAGGTGTGTGGATGCTTCAACTCCCAAGCGGCCACACGCGGCTGCGATAACAATAGATTAGCTATTGTGTCTGGTTTTTCCACGATCCAGGTATTAAATGATACTTTGATGGCAAGATACAAGTCATTAAACTGTTTTAACTGTTTTCTCTTTTACAATATGGTGGCCTTAGTTCTAGATTCTGGCTACGTGCCAAAATAGACTTGTAAATCTGTGTAGCTATACGCAATGTGATTGTCGTCAATTGTTGAGTATTATAACGTGCATAATATTGGTTGTGAAGGATTGAGTTATCGGTTATGTATAATGTTAACGAGTTATCATTAATTATCAAATAAACTTTATAAAATCGGTACAAATATTCAAATTTATATAGTTCTGGCACACATAGACAAAAAATGTATACTTTAGTATTTATGAACACATTTTTATTTGTCAAATGATGATAAGAACTTTGTTGAAATAAGAATATTATGGATTATTAGAACACCTATTACCTAAATGTCAAATAAAAAAGGGCCTTTGCATCCGCTGTGGATCATTTGTACAGTTTTCTCCGAGCGAAGTAAAATTTTTAAATAGGCTCTTCCTTAAAATAATAGTGATCAAAAGTGAATATTTAAATATGTAAATGTAGGTGTAAAAAGATGCTTCATGTACGTTTTGTTTCATGTTTCTGTAATATACGCATTTATAACATAGTATGGTTTCATTTTGTCTCTCGACATTCAGCGACGAATATTAATTAACTGTAATTAAACAGATAATATTATGGGCTTATGTGTTACGTGCCGTCATGCACGCATGATCGTTTAGAAATCATAAAAATTAATCGATATCCCTCCTTATTTCCGTCTAGGGAGCGCATAAAAGTTGAAAGCTTCATTTGATTTGCCATAAGCCCCATACATTATTATCTGTCAAACTCTTCATTAAGTAGAGTGTGGACGTAAATCCGGTTTGCATTATATTTTCTAAACACAAAAGTGACCTAGAAGACAGCATTTTCAATTGGACTGACCAAGCATTAATGACGGTTTACGGACACTTTAACTCAGAGGTTCCGAAAATTTTTTGTGTCATAGACCACTTTCAACATTTTGCTGGATCTGGTGGACCCCACAGCTACCCCCCTACGCAAATATTTTCTTGTTTTGTACAAGAAAATATTTGCGTGCGCGCGTTTTCCAATTTAACACAAAAAATACCACACTTTAACTTATTTCTAGATCTCCTCGCTCTGTAATATATTGTCTACCTATATTCATAGAAGTCAAATCGGGTCACCTAATTTTATAGACCCCCGTTAACGACTCGTGGACCCCCATTTTTTTCCACGCAAGCGTAGACCCCTATCGCGCTCCCGTGGACCCCGTGGGTCCACCTGGACCACTTTGGGAATCAATGCAGTTTAACTTGTAGTTGATATTCCGATAGATGTCGCTGAATCCAAAATAAAATAATATAAACTTTTCAGAGAGTGATTACTGATTAGTAACTTGTACCTGGAAATGTTAATTAACTATTTTACTATTTTCATAGAAGATGAAACAATTTTACTCTCGAATTTAGAAAAGGCAGAACCCAAAATTCCGTCTTGTGCTCAGTTTTATCTGATTAATCTAAAAATTGTTTCTTTGGACTATGTGTATTGTAAATATGCATAATATTTATAAAATAATACTTATTTACAAACTAAGCAATATCGCTGGTAGTAGATTTAGTAAAATGTAAGTAGGTAAGGGTATTAATATTTTGACTAGGTACACAGCTAGAGCCTAGCTAGAAGTTAGAACGCTCAACGTTATACCTACTTATAGGCATATAACTAACGTGACCATTTTTTTGGCAGAGCGGGACATCGACGGATTTACACCCCCCTTCACCCCAAGTAAATGTAGTTTTCATTTTACTATTACATAATTATGAAATTATGAAAGTATATAGGTAAATACAAATGAGTACCTACTGTATTATAAAATGTTATGATCTAGAATCTAGAAATAGGTTTGTTAGGTCTTATCCTCGGAGTATAATTGCTAGTATTCGAGGCTAAAGGCTGAGGGTAAAAAAATAAGAATAACTGTAATTTATAGTGTAGGTATTTCATTTACAATTCAGTCCATTTATAGTCAAAACTGTGGGAGGCACAAAACTTTGACTATTTACAATAATTTATTAATCCTAATTTATCACAATGTTTGTACTGTCAGAGAAATTAATTCATAGACAGATAGCGGACACAATTTTGTCGGTCAATCCTACTCTATGAATAACGAATGTTGACCTGACAAAAACCGTTCAATTAAGGTATAATGATTATAAGAATTTTGTAGTACTTTGGTACGGTACCATTAAATACCATAAACGAGCGTAATTTGTGAGTTGTGAGTCGCAGAATTTCTGCCGCGTAAAAATCTTTTCATACAAATCATGACACACAAAATTACGCTCGTGTGAATCAAACAGGACTTTTGTATGAAACTGAATGCTGCAGAATTCTGCCGAACCGAAATTCTGCGACTCACAACTCACAAATTACGCTTGTTTGGCTTCGCCCTTGCCCCTTACTGTCTATAGAGTGACACTTAGGGAGATCGCACACGTCACACATCTTGTGTGATCGAGTCTGCGGCTTAAGTCGGCACTACATATAGGCAAACGCGTTGGCCAACGCGTTGGCCAACGTGTCGGCCCAATGTAGAACGGGCGACTCGCGCGTTGGCGGTAGGTATTTAGACGTTGGCCGACGCGTTTTGTCGGCACTACATATAGGCGAACGCGTTGGCCGACGCGTTGGCCAATGCGTTGGCTAATGTCGGCACTACATATAGGCGAACGCGTTGGCCGATGCGTTGGCCAACGCGTCGGCCAACGCGTTCGCCTATATGTAGTCAGGGCCGTGCCTGACGGGCGTTCATTGCGTGCACCGCACGCAGGCGGCCGAAATTAAGAGGCGGCCAAATCGTTACAAGTTGTTTACTGGGCAAAAATACAATCGGTTTGTTTTCATTAAGATACGAAGTAAAAACAGTTTCTCTAATCTAATCTATCTAAAAAGAGTTTCTCAGAAATAAGAAATGTATAAAAACTGATTATGTCGTTGTAGTATTTATATACCTAGTCATGCAGCGAATCCGAATTTTTTCGAACATTGCACGAGCGAAGAGCCGAAATAGTTTTTTCAATTGACCGGCGTCGCGTAAGCGGTCTTATTCGTCTTATTAGTCGTATTAGTCTATAGACTAGCGAGGATAAATCGTTATTTGTGTCCTGTGTGTGATCCGATATTATTAAAGTCTTTAATTTAACGCAGGGGTCGGTGCGACCGTGCACGATCGAGCTGATTTTCGAAAAGCTCCGCCTCCCACCACCCCCTTACGTTCTCACTTCCGCGCGATACCTACAAGCCTCCAGAGCCTCAAGAGTGTACTCTTAACGTAGAGTAACGCGGGGCCTTCATATTACGAAAATATTATCAAAATTACAAAAATTTCATTCAATTATTTTAAAGCAAAATCTAAAATTTAAAAATCAATAGTTTATTTTGTCTGTGATTATAAAACCAATACCATAATTTTTTTCATGTTATTATGTTTGTTTAAATTTTAAATAAAAAAATGTTTATTTTGTGCATTTTTTTTTCTTAAATTTCATCCAAACATATAAATCTCATAAAACCGGTTTTTAGCCGGTTTTTCTTTTCAGAAACCGGTTTTGGGAACAAAACCAATATTTTTTTTCGTTCTCGATTTCGTTTAACCAAAAACTGATTTTTTTCCCGGTTTGATGCCCTGTGTATAATAATAAACATTAAAAATTAAAGTAGTTTTTTTTAATGTTATCCTGGGGGCGGCCATACAGACTGGCACGCAGGCGGCCATATACCCAGGCACGGCCCTGTATGTAGTGCCGACAAAACGCGTCAGCCAACGTCTAAATACCTACCGCCAACGCGCGAGTCGCCCGTTCTACACATTGGACCGATGCGTTCGCCAACGCGTCGGCCAACGCGTTCGCCTATATGTAGTGCCGACTTAACGCGTTCGCCTATTTGTAGTGCCGACATTACATACAATCTGCATGGCGCGCGTCCCTTACAAGGCGAATATAATATGAAGTTAGCGATCGCCAAAAGAACTTGCTGTTCTATAGGTCCGCTATCTCTCTGATTGCCGCACTCAAAGGCATTTAATTTTCATCAACTTTAATAAAATGAAGATTTTGTCAAAAAAACTACATACAGTTAATTGAATTTTGCGGAAATCCATAGCTTAAAATTTAGTATAGATATTATTATTTTTAGCAATATTCTGCAAAAGTACCTAAACCTCAACCTGTAAGTAGGTAAATACAGGGAAGTGCTGTAACGCCTGTAACGCATGCCTTTGCGTGCATTCACTCATTTACTTACAGGTTAAGGTTTATTTCGTGGAATATTGCTAAAAATAATAATTACGGTCTACTACATTTTAAATTAAGTACTGTATACATTATACATACCAATTCCGACAAAAGTAGTATTATTAAACTGAATTTAAGTAATCATTAAACTCTGTGAGTGCTTTAGTATGAGTTGTTAAACTAATTATGTATTCTGTGGTATGAGTCAATTTCTCTGCTCCCAATATATCTGGTTCAGTCGCTCAGTGTATCCACATCGATATCTTCATTGTCTTCATTGGCGGTGGAGTCCGGGTCTCGCACAGAGCCCACAGAACTGAGGCCCGATCTGCCCTCTTTGGTGTGCCGCCATTTCATACGTCGGTTTTGAAACCATACTTTCACCTGAAAATAGAATGTTGGCTAATACAAGTCCTTTATCCTACCCTATAACTTAACCCATCAAGCCCTATAGGTAAGCTCACCGGTGAGCGAGACACAATAGAATACTGAATAACAATAGATTTCCAAGAATCCACGACCGAAGGAATACGTCTGAAGTTAGCTATAAGGTGATATGTACCTAAGTGTAATAAGTTCCTATTATTTCAGTTAATTACAATTTTTATGGAGCGGCAGACAAAAAATGAGGGGCAGCAAAATTTTCCTCTCTTCTAAACTAGCCTAATAGCCAACCACGACCACGTTTGACAATTTTGCCTTCGTACGTAATTCAGGATGGGTAGCGGAAATAAAACTACGAGTCATGACTTACAACTTGTTATATGGTTTTCTGTATGTTAACGGCGGTGAAAATGATCTTTGCCCGGGGCGGCTAACTTTTAGGACTAACTGGACCTGCCAGGGTGAATAATTTTTTCGGCGACCAAGGTCCTGGTAGTGCTAATAAGGACGCCTATAGTGCCGGCGATGTCCCTTTTTGTTTGCCTTAGGCGCCCATTTTTGTCCGGCCTAGCGTCGCCCTCGCCGCTTAATAGCTTTTTTTTTTTGGTCGGGAAATGCTATTACGCATCCCCGGCAGCATTGGGGAGGACCATCGGGGTATGTGGGACTTGCTACGGCCGAAGAGATGGTAAGTGGCCGCAGCTGTACCCAGGGCCTGATTTATATTTTGTATGAGTATAGCCCACTTTAATTTCGCCGCCTCTATGTAAGTAGGTACGAACTCTGCCGCCATCCTAGGACGCTGCCGCCCTCCCCAGGACTCCATAGGACGCTGCCGCCAATAGGCAATGGCCTATACTGCCTATACATAAATCCAGGGCTGGCAGTACCCACTAAAACCCGACCGTGTTCCTACTACCGCGCAGGACGGAGACACGAGGGTCTATAACATGTCTTCCGTGGCTTCCGTCCGCGCTTGCCTACTCACCCAAAGCAGGCCCACGCTGTAGGGGTTTCATGTCCCCCTAGGCCGAACAGAGGCCCCACATGGGGGGCTTGCATAGGCCGGTCGTCTTCTTTATGTCACGATACGCAGGAACACAACGCGCATCGCGACTCTCTCGGGGACTCGGTGCAATGAAAGGCGGCATCCCCATACCGTCACCCCGAGTTCCCTGGCTAAGGCGGAATGTCGCGTCCGTTGCGACGTCTTCGCCTTGACCGTCTACGCCGGTTGTCGTGCGCCTCTCGCTGCCTGATGCGCTCGGCCTCCTCTTTGGTCGAGATGACGCTATGTGCGAACGTCTCGACCGCAACGGCTAAACACCTAGATCAGGCCCTGTCCTGCCCTGCTGAAGTTTCAAAGTCAAAATTACCTGTGCATCCGTCAGCCCCAGCGTCGCCGCCAACTGCCGCCTGTCAGGCTTAGTGATATACTTCTGTATCTGGAACCTTCGCTCCAGGCCTTTCCGTTGCAGGTTGCTGAACACCGCGCGCGACCACGAACGCTTCCGTTTGCCGGTGGAAGTGACGTCACAGCGCGGGGAGCTTTGATGTGGGGGCGAGGGCAGCGGTAGGCGGTACATGGCTGGAATAAAAAAAATATTGTGAACTTTTTTTTTATTTGAACATAACAATTTCTTTTCCTGGATAAGATAACATAAAAGGCGTCTGTCTGTCTGGCACTTTTTCACGTAAAAATGGCTGAACCAATTTCGATGGAATTTTTTATGGAGATACTTTGATAGAAGGGAAATGACATAAAGTTTTGTCGCGGGATTAGTACGGTTCCTGCGCGATGAATTTCTCCGCAAGGGAGTTGCAGGCGACGGGAGTCATCTAGTTTTCATCATCATCATCATATCAGCCTATATTCGTCCACTGCTGGACATAGGCCTCTCTCAATGAACGCCATCTAGTTTTACTAAAAAATAATCTTTTTTGCACATAATAACGAACAAAGCATAATTTTAAATGTAAAATGAACAATGGCAGTGAAGTTCGGTGAATTCACAAGTCATTAGAAGGCTGTGAGATTTAGGCCTATCTACTCTACGCAAACAAGATGGTGAAATTCTACCCTGGATTACTTAAATGTTTCTCAACAGAATATTGGGAATACAATCTACCTAAAGAAATAGCCATAATTATCTATACTATAATATTATAGAGAGTTAAACTTTTTTTGTTTGTTTGTTTAATTGTAATGAATAGGCTCAAAAACTACTGGACCGATTTCAAAAATTCTTTCACTATTCGAAAGCTACATTAATTACGAGTAACATAGGCTACTTTTTATTTTGTAAAATATAGGGTTCCGTAAGATATTTGGGTTTTTGTGACACAAGGTGAAAAAAATCAACCAGAAAAGTTACTTATTTTGTGTACGCCGCCTAAAGTATAAAAGATAGAACCATACAATGTTCTAAGTAAATGTAAATATTATAAATATCTACAAAAATGTCCTCAACACATTATACCTATATACCTATCTATATCAAGTGAGGCACAACAACCATTTTTTTATTTTAAAATCTTGATTTTTTTTGGACTACATTTAAACGCATTTATTTTACTCATGCTGATAATCCTTATCAAAATTAATTATTTCATCACTAACTACAGTTTGTGTAGATAATATTTGATCTTTGAATGATTAAAATTGGACATTTGGCTTAGAAGTTATGGCGAAATTAAAAATTGCGATTTACGCCCGTTTCGAAGAGGGCGCTACCAAGGCGGGGGTGCGCAGTAACGAAGATTATGACCGTGAATTAGCTCTTATTATACCAAGAATACCAATGACCCCTACTGATTTGCCTATACCTTTCAAAAGGCTCCAATTTCCTGTAAAAATTCTTTTGCACTAACAATAAATAAATCCCAGGGCCAAACATTCAAATAAGTAGGAATAGATTTACGAAAAGAATGTTTTACGTTTTGCTGACCGACGACCGTGTCTTTCCTGGGTAGGCTTTTTGCAGCGGTAACCGACATCCACGCGGACGGAGCCGCGGGCGACCGCTAGTTAAGAAATAAAGCGGTAAGATTATTACAAGTAATTAATATATCTAACCAACAGTTAAGCATGTTTATGATCTGCACAATGGGAAAGAGTAAATGACATTCACAGTGCCGTAAATAGCCTTTTTTGCGCCCGGTGCGAGCTTCTATAACTGCGCCCTTGTTTTTTTAGGGTTCCGTAGTCAACAGGGAACCCTTATAGTTTCGGTCTGTCCGTCTGTATGTCTGTACTGTCCGCGGTTTTGCTCAGAGACTATAGGATGAATGCACATATTAGTGATGCCAACAAAGCGGTACATGAAATCTTAAAAAAAATATTTTTTATGGTACCTTCCCTACACATCAAATGGGGATGATTTTTTTTTGCGTCCACTCAATCGAGGAAGGCTATAGGCTATATTTTATAACGCTAAGACTATTAGAAGCGAAGAAATAGAGGAAAATGTGGAAAGAACGGGGGAAATTATTTGAAGGGCTTATTTGAACGCGCTAATCTCAGGAACTACTGGTCCGATTTAAAAAAAAAATCTAGCAGCCGAATAGCAGAGACACATGAATGATTACAATTTAAAAACTTTAATTGAATGAAAAGTTTAACAGAAAAGGTGAAGTTTATGTCAAAATCTTCATTGCATCTATAATCTCTGATTGCGGCCATAAACACGTTATAGTTAGCTAGAGTCTAGATCGCACTTCCCAGAGCTAATTGCGGTATCTGACTAAACTAAATAAATTATACCTAGTACCTACCTACAGGTATCTACTGAAGAATTTAGTATAGTTATTAATTTTGAGGATTTGAAATTAGGTAGATCAGCCCTACTAGACAAGTGGCAAGCTATCATCGTAAACGCCAACAAAATGTATGCGATTTGATATTTAAAGTCATCGCTTCGCTAGCGAATACTAACATTTTGTTGATGCTTAGGTACTTTAATCGCTTGCCACTTGTCTAGGCCCTCAGATAAACTTTATTAAGTAGAATAGATCCGAAATAGGGTGTTTGCACAATGCACGATAACGACACGACACGATACCACAGAATAGAGGGCCACCGCACATACACACACCGGCAAAATTAGCGGAACATAGGTAAAAAGGGCCACAACTTGAATTCAAGTGGGTCGGGCTGTGTAAAATCCTTTTTTATAGTTTCTAAGCTCATTTAAGAAATAAAATATTGAACACAACTGGGAATCTAACAGATTTTTATTGCAATTATGCCCTACTAACTGTTTTTCGATGATTGACGTTGTAAGTGTTTCTGATAAGAATGGCGTTTTTAGCGGGGTGCAAGGTATGCCAGCTCATTTGATTGTTTGGTTTTTGGTAGAACACATTGCTTAGATACTAAATTAGTGATTTTCCAGCATCTACGACAGCTAGAGCTGTAACCACGATAGAGAAAGGTCACACCTACCGTTCGGTCAGTCAGGCCTTAGGTGTGTCGGCTTTCGTGGTCCATCGTAACTTTCAACGCTACAGAGAGACAGAGAGACTGGATCTTACGTTTGGAGACGAGAACAAGGCAGATTTTGGGTGGCAATGGTTCAGGATGACCGTTTTGTAAGGGTACAAGCCTTAAGAAATCGACCTCAAACTGCTTTGCAGAGACGAAACCTGTCGGAACAGGTCCGAGATGGACGTATAAGTGACTGTACAGTAAGAAGAAGAATCAAAGAAGTTAAATTAAACTCAAAAGTGCCAGCAAGGGCACCAAAACTTGAGACAGGACCGCAAAGAGCCAGGCTAAGATTTGCGCGTGAACATCAAAATTTAACAAGTGAGTGAAATCGTATGCTGTACAGTGATGGGAGCAAACTCTGTGTAAATTTTGTTGACAGGCGATAAAGAATGTGAATAAATCGTAAGGAACGCTATAGACCATTAAACTTAACGGACACAGTGGCCTATCATGCAGGCTTCGTAATGGTTTGGGGTGGCATATGATTTGGAGCCCGCACGGAGCTGATGATTGTTAATGATGGTACTTTGACAGTACAGGGCTATAGCACAAACATCCTAGAACTGCATGTTGTGCCTTTTACACAGTTTTTGGCAGTAACTTCAATTTTATGCGCGTCCATAGAGTAAAAAAATCGGGTATTCTTACCTAAATGATGCTGGCGTAGCCCAGGTGGAAAGGTCAGCACGGTCTACGGATGTGGATCCGATTGAGGACGTGTGGGACATCAATGGGTGAACGGTACGAGTTAAAACTCCAGCTCCAAAATGTGTTCAGAAGCTCGAGTTGGCGCTACTGGAGGAGTAGAAGAATATCCCACAGGAAATGATCGACAATCAAAATGCAAGCGTGGAATGGCGTATCTAGACCCTCTTGAGATCTATAGAAGGCATTACACGCTTTAAACATGGCATTTCTTAAGTAAAAATGAAGAATTTAACTTTAAAACTTACTACTGAAATTTCAAAGATTTTTCTTAATTTTTGATTTTTGCAGATTTTTTCTATTTTACACGTTTTTATGCCCTAAATTTATATAAGTTTTATTTTTTAATCGTCAATTATTTAATGAATAAATAAATATATAAAAAACAGCGAATAATTTTCAAAAAAAAAAAAATTTGTTATGTTCCTCTAATTTTGCCGGTGTGTTTATTATACAATTTCAAGTTGGCCGACTATCGTACAAACTAACTATCGTACGGCGTACCTACTAATTCTAATATTCTGTCACTTAGTATTGAATGTACCCAAAATATTCTCCTTCCTTTTCGCCTTCGTTTTATTAGTGCCATAATAAAAGCGTGCTTTTTACGCATTTTAACACGCACGTCGCTAGGCTAGTAACACCGTTACCAAATAAATCTAAAAGTCTGCGGCTGGCAGCGTACACGATGAAGTTGTCCAATTAAATTGTGACACTACGCAATTTAGTTTGTACGATAGTCGGCCAACTTGAAATTGTATTATATGTGCGGTGGCCCTTATCTATTCTGTGGTATCGTATCGTGTCGTTACCGTCGCAGTGTGAAACACCCATAAAATCCAAACTCAGTGGCATATTTACTGTACCTAGTGTCAGTGACGTTTTAAGCAGTACCAGCGCTCTGGCGAATACAATAACTATTTAGTAGTTATTAGTTATTACTATTACAATATTATCAGCTGGGAACACTGAAAAGATTTTCTCAAGTATCAACTAGCAACTAAGTTATTCGATAGATTTTTTTTTATTGTAGATACCGAGAGCTCCGCTCTCGTAGAATCCGCCTTCGAAAAAAAATCGATGGAAAACAAATTAAATTAATAATGATAATAATAAATTCTTAATTTGCTCATTTAAACAATACAAACAATACGTCTATCTATCTAGAAAAATAAAGAATCATGCGCAAATTGGCGGTCTTACCGCTTCAAGCGGTTTCTTACAGACAATCCAACAGAGATGAAAATATGACATTAAGTACTTAATTATTATATTTATTATATAATATTTATTAATGTACGAATTTGAATGCATTTTTCCGCGATAAAAATCTCTCTCTTCCTTGACTCTATGTCCGTGTCTGGCCAAATTATTATTATTCATTTCATGAGTTTTTAATTTTTATCGATTTATGTTTATAAAATTTGCTTGTAAATAGGCAAAAAACTACTCGTATCTACGTCAACCTACGTTGCATGGAACATTAAAACTGAATATTAACTAAGTACCTACTTATTAGGTACATTCACTTTTTACAACCAAATTGTAAAATAACATTATTTGATAGTAAGTAATTGTATCCGCTGGGGACGTTCGGGGTTTGGAAATTAATGTTTTGAGTACCGGGCAACAAGTTGAAACTTTGAAAGTTCAAATCGGGCACAGATTACTGAATCTCTATTATATACCAGCTGGCATTTCATTCTAATCATAAAGAACATGATAAAATAATTATAAAGATATACATAATATACCTACGTGAACTTCGTAGGTATCACTTCCCTTCTGACGTAGGTAAGTTTACCTACATCAGAAGGGAAGTGACTAGACTCACGAATATTTTCAGGACTAAAATGGACTAAATCTGAAATCGGTTCAGCCGATCTTGAACTTAACAAAATTAAATACATAATATGCAGTATTAATTTTTATTTACATAGATTAATGCTGTAGGTAAGTTTTATTTTAGTGTAAGATTTTATTTCATAAATTTACTAAAGTTGAGTTTAATTCAGTCGGCCGGCGACCCGACGCGACGCATTGATTCGACTCTACATTTTTTGGGTTTCATAATCTGCAATTTTCAATCGTCACTTAAGTAGTTAATTTTAGGGATGGAGGTGGCGGACACGGGACAACGGATGTAGAGTGTAGACATTAAAACACGCCTCTTTAACATTAGTACAGGTACTAAGTAGTAATGTACTTAGGTATACAAAAATAGGTCAAGGAATACAGTAAGTAGGTCTACTTACTGTAATCTGTAGGTTTTTGAAGGTGTTGGATATGTTTGTATGCTTGAACCAATCTATGTACAAATTTTGGAAGCTTCACTCTCCTCTGTTGGCAAAATAAGGTCCCTGAGCCATGTAAGGCCAATCTAACGGGAAAATGCTTGTTATTCGTTTATTAACTAAATAAATTATTAAGAAAACAAATTATCAAGTAATGCTCTGTTTCATAAGGTATCATATTATAAATCTCTTTTTAACCTAGCATTAATAGCCATTCAAATAAAAAATTCAGTGGTAGGCATCATGTAGACTTTCAGAAAATATTTGCAAAAATTTATTCTGAATAAAAAAATTTGAGTTTGAGTTTGAGTTTGAGCTAAGCTCTTCCAAATGGCCTTGCAAGGAACACAGCTCCAAACAAGGCCAATGTTATACATCAGTCGTTTAACTTGAAAATTTACAATTATTTATTTATTTGCTTTTACTAAAACAACATTATAATTTCTTTCAATTAAGCAACATATTAAATGCTCAAAATATTTATATCATCTAAAAAAACTATAAAGAACATTGCTTGAACATCATCTTATAACTAAGAATATATAAATGGAAATTATTTAAAAATAGCAGCAATGAGTATCACATTGACATCTTATAACTAATTGCCAATGAGTTTTATAATACAATCAATTTTTTTTAATCTAAAATGGCCTTCTTATGGGCCCGTTCTTTATAAGGCTAAAATGTTCAATATGCGTGTATAAGTTTAATAATCCTAATAAGTAAAGATGTTTCAAAAACAACATTATTTTAATTGTTACGGTACGCATTTATAACTAAAAATAACTATTTATATTATGTTAATTATGTTTAGATGTTCCTTGTAAAGTTTATGTTCCCTAGCAAGGCCAACTATCAAATCTTTGGTTGGGCCTTATAAGGAACCACTGGCCTTCCTAGGAACATTACCAATAGTTTAACGTAAATCGAGGCATAAGTAGATTTTCTTTTATTAGTACCATACATATATCCCTATACGATAATGCCCTGCAATAAAATTTGAGATAGATATAGGTTATGTAACTAAAAACTAAAGTTTTTCAGGGTGCGGAAATTACAATTGTAGCCTCGACAACCAAAGTCTACAAACAGTGAGATCTCACTGCCTCAATAGCGGCGCGATCGACTCGCCGCCGCATTTGTGGCCATAAGTTTGATGGATCTAAGTGTGTAGTAGAAGGAAAATGTCTTTACATGACGATAACTGCGACTTTTTGATAGTTGGCCTTCAAAGGAACATGGCCTTACATGGTGCAGGGTCGTTAGGAATCCCTTTTTTACAGAGGTCTTTTTGATTGATTATTCTGTGTTAAGTTGACCAATCGTGTTATGCTATGGGTAATTCAAAGACAAAGACGTAATGAATAGTTAAATACTGACAATGAACTTTAATTTCTTAGCTTTAGTCATTGCTGAGAAAAAACGATATCGCTACAGCCAAATGATCAAGGCGTCGCCTTAAATGCTGACGGCCGAACAGGCACAAAAGCTATTATTTAATTGGATTAGGTTCTAGCTCACTCACTCAAGTTTGTACCTACCGGATGTAGGTCTTAAGGCGGGGTGCAAATGCGCGTACGGCATTGGCAGCTGCAGCTGGAGCAGGGGCGGTTCCTCCCTACAGCATCTATACAACGCCGCCACGCAGCCAGCGCATGGCGGCTCACTCCTGGGTTCCGGAGGAGCAGGAGGGTCATTACCCAATATACTGTCCACACTGAACTTTATCTTCGATGTATTCACGTCACTGTTGACCGACGTCATCACAACACGACCGTTCAGCTCGGGAGCAGCTGAAAAACTGAGCTTAGCGCCTCCGCGGCTGCGCAGGCGCCGAAGGGCGGTTCAAAATTTAACGCCGCGCTCCCATTGGTCGATACGCGGAGGGCGTGCTCGATTGAGTGCTTCGAATGCCAAAGTGAGTGATATTACAAATACTCCACTTGTTTATATCACTCCAACCTTAACTTACAATAAACTGCACCTTAATGTGTTTTATATGGGTTTCGTTTAATTTATTTCATGTCTTACGTCACTGTGGCACCGATACCATTTTGGTTTATTAAATTAGCAATTAGGTAGACTGGTTTACATAAAGGTCCATAATACATACTCGAAGTATTTTTATGGAGGACATTTTTGTAGCTGATCATGTCAAATTTACATTTTAATTCGTCTGCGTTACATTAAAAGTATTATATTTCATTTGATAGCCATTATAAAATGATATTAACACAAGTATCATGTTTTCATCGCTAGATATAGATGAATTATTAAACGACTGGTTTTTAGTTTCAGTACGTTTTTATTATATCTGTGTGATTAATATTAAAAGTAATGTTTACTTATTATTAGTAAGTAAAACTTATTCTTATTCTCAAATATCAAAGAGGACTGGGACTCACTAGGAGAACTTAATTTGTAATGTGTATAACACTGCCGTAGCACTGCACTGCAGGCTACAATTATTACAAGCAAGTTGCTTACTTGTGATTTAATTACCTACTCCCGAAAAAAAAACCCTACCGACTTAGAATAAAACAGATCGACTAGTGACTACTTTTATTAAATAACAGAAAACAAAGACGTGAGTGAAAAAAACAGTTAACAGCATTTTACCTATAAGATAACGACTAACGACTTTTCCCTTATAGGTAGGTAATTAAAAAAAACCTTGTACAGGGCCGTCTCTAGCCCATGTGGCGCCCATGTGCAAATATTACCCTAGCGCCCCCTAGCAAGCGCGCGGTCCAAATGAAGTGGGTACAGACTACAGAGTAGGTACAAGTACAGTTTGTCCGACCGCTTAAAGGTGAGGACCAGTGCCGGTCCTAGTCAAATTTTGAGGTGATACGAAAACAAAAAGTGGGCAGTGGCACCTTTCTAAATAAAAAATAAAAATCGGCCAAGTGCGAGTTGGAATCGCGTCTTAATAAATTTAAATTATTACTTTTTTTAAGACCAGACACCTCAAATTTTGAGGTGGTCTGATCTGGTAGGGGTCTGTTCTTGGCCTTCTTCTGTGGAACATCGGCTACCATTGCATCCATATGAGCAGCCCATCTTCAGCCTATCCAGACGACACATACATGGTGGCCCAAGGACAATACGCCTGGCGAGAGTGGGTGAGTATCAGGTTGTGGCCGTTGCGTTTGGGCCGCGAGTCGCAGTCGAAAAGACGTAGGCCATGTTTTTCTTTGGGCCCCGAAAGCACCGCCCCGCGGAAGCATCACTGCGCATCGCAGAGATGTGGAGGAGAGTGTGCCGATTGGCGCTGGAATGCAGTATTTGGGTTTAGTCCTGGATTCTGAATGGACCTTTAGGTCCCTCATTTTCGTCGATTGACACTAACACTGAAGAAGATGGCCATGACTCTGAATCGCCTTCTGCCAAAATCTGTGGTCCAGGGCCCACCTGCAGACCGCTTTATACATCTTCGTTGGATGGTATCCAACGAAGGGCCGCTCAAATTGTTGACTGCCATAGTGTTTCAAACAGCTTGGACTCCTTGGAATTACGTCGAGATGTAGCTTCACTCTGCATCCTCTATCGGTTGTATCACGGGGAATGCTCTGAGGAATTGAATGTTCGGAATCATACCACCTGCAACTTTTCGCCATTGTCCCACGCGAAAAACATACCATCCTCATCACCTTGATGAGTGGCAGTCTTCCACAGTGCGTTTTTCGCGTAACTTTCTGCCGCGCACTGTAAAACTCTGGAACGAACTGTCACCAGCAGTATTTCCGGACCTATACGACCTGCAAACCTTCCAGAAAAGAGCGTATTCCCTCTTAAAAGGCTGGCAACGCACCTGCAGCTCTTCTGATGTTGCGAGTGTCCATTGGCGACGGTAGTTGCTTACCATCAGGTGACCCGTTTGCTCGTTTGCCCCCTTATTTAATAAAAAAAAATACAGGGGTCCTGCAGTCCTATTTGGATGAAACACATAGGTGCCCGGCATAAACAGCTGCTCAGAATCCCGCAGCATGCTTTAACGCTGCGGATACTACGAGTACACTGCTTTCGAACCGTTAGCTGGCGAAGCGTGGGTCCCCTCCGTGGGATCTGGAAGCTCGCGTGTTGTCAGAGTGTGTCAACTGACAGTCGAGTTTAAAAAGCGAGGAGAGTGGGGTGCTATCAGACCATGGTAACCCGATGGCGCCACCAGGCGCATGTCATTATAATACGCACCTGACAACACCAAATGGCGTCCCCAACTGCCGCCCGCTGAACTGTTGAAGCGATCCAGTCGATACTACAACAGTAGATGGCACATCCAAGGGGCACCTTTACCTTCGGTCATTACCTGGACCATACAGACAGGAGGAAACCATCGTCTATTTGCCACCACAGAAAGTTATTAATTTATCAGTGCCGTATTGTACCCCAGATTGGGTACGTGGTATTTTAACACAGGTATTGCTATTGATTGCTTTGATTATAAATAATATTATTACATATTTCATTGTGTGATTTTAGTAGCTGATTTCATATTCACCCATTTTCATTACATAGTTGCTATCATTTTTGTAGACTGTAGTAGCTTTCTGATTTTGCAATTTCATCGTTATATTTTGCTGCCGTGGCTGCCGTTGGAGCCGTCCTACCTGCTGGAGCCTGGCCGCCGTCTCAAAGCCCTGCGAGCCGTTTTCGTCCTCCGTGCTACAGCCAGGAGAGTACCTACCCGGGTTCCAAAAGTAAGTAAGACTTTCCCTGTTTCACTTCATCTCACTTCATAAGGGCAATATAATCTTTTGTAATTGTTAATTAATAATATAATATAATTTTGTTCACGGGTCTCTGTCTTTTTATTTAATATATTTAAGGGCACAGGGACCTACCCCGTGACAATATACATGCAGTCGTGTCGGTCTGCCGTCCCACTGGGTTATGAGAGTAAAGGAATAGAGAGTGCTCTTGTGTACCTACTGCGCACACACTTGGGCACTATAAAATTACTCCTGCGTAGCTGGCCAGGACTTGTACCATGAAACTGTTTTTGAGACTTAAACAATCGGACGAGAATGCCGCGTCCTACTCTAACAAACGTGAAATGACGTTGTTAGAGCAGGACGCGGCATTCTCGTCCGATTGTTTGAGTCTCAAAACAGTTTCGTAGTAGGCCTACTGGTTTCAATGAAACTGGCCACCGTCACCGAAACCGGTGTGGGAGCTATTTTTTTTACATGCATATTCTGGGCTGATACTTACATATTTTGTGCTTACCATTCCACCGTGAACACTCAACACAAGCTAGGACAATTATTAGTAACTACAAATTATTCGTACTCGTAACGTTGACGAAATTATATTCGTGTCGTAACGTAGATGGAAAATGGCGTGAAAGTCTCAGAGGGCGGGCGTAGCTCGAAGAGCGCGGGGCCCGTTAGCACAGTAGCTACACTACGTTAATCCGGCACTGTAATATACATGACGGGGGAAGCAGTGGGCTTGGGCATTCTTCGTCCATTGTTGATTCACAAAATAATAGGCCGAATTGAAAGTATGAATTTAATAATGTTTTATAATCAAAGAATCACTTTATAATGTTAACACTGGGCTCGGATGCAAATGGATGAAATATTAGGAACGCGGCGAAGTCAGACTCCAATTGGCCAACGTCCGTCCTCTGCTGCGCTCACGTCAAGAGTGCTTGATCACTGATCGATGCCAGCCTGACGGGTGACATCTGACAAGTTGAATTTGACAGCTGTCAATCATAGTACGGAAGCCAATTGAGCAACTGAATACGCCCAAAGCCGTTTGGTTTTGACGTTCCCATATTTGTCCTCCGACACGGCCATCTTGACACGTCACACGTCTCTGTGTGATACTCCTGAAAAGAGAAAACCAGCTGCAATATCATTAGGTCTTAGCTCGGCCTACCCTGACCAACTGAAATTCAGGTCTTCTCTTTCGTAGTAATAAAATGCTCCTTGGAATCACACAATTTATTTCAACTGCTTAAACTCTAAAGTCTAAACTACTATGGTCTACAAATTTACTGTTATGGTCATACTCTACTTAAGTTCCAATAATTCTAAGTTCAAAAGCTATTCTATCTGATGAGTGAACAGTTTAGCAAATTTTAACAATTTCACGTCAGTTAACTCACAACTTTGTCGTTGCTATCACCTATATCGAGTGTTAGCAACTCATGCCACCTCCATCGAGTGACGATAACCTTGCCACCTAAATCGAGTGACGATAACCTTGCCACCTAAATCGAGTGACGATGCCCTTGCCACCTCCATCGAGTGACGATATCTCAATTCTCAGCTCACTAAGCCACCTCAACTTAGTGCCCTTTCATTAACTCATTGACAAAAACCAAAAGGTATCTTTCGACCATGACCAAGAACACCGATCACTGTTCACAAACCAGAAAGAATCAAAATTACTCTACTAACTACCCACATTCTAAAAAAAATTAATTATCATCACTAGATTCTACATCATTCAATTCCACAATAGAATCATTGCTAGGCATCTTTCTCAAACGATCGTGGGCATATTTGTACGTACGCTTCGAGTCCAAGGCTTTCAAAGTGTACCTATCATTATCTAAAACCTCAATAACTTTGAATGGTCCCTTAAATTTTGGATCGAGTTTAGTTTGATTCCTCTCTTCATTCTTTAACAATACAAAATCACCTACAGAAAACGGAACAATTTTAGCTTTAGTCTTGTCAAACCTAGTTTTGTCATAGTCAGCACTTTTGTTAATGTTGGTCACAGCATTCGATCTCATTTCTTCAATGTCTAGGTCTTGCCCTGCGTCTTCAGCTAACATTACTTCAACAGGTCTACTAACTTTACCTATTAGCAACTCTAACGGGCTATACTTAGTCACGCGATTAATTGTACAATTTAAAGCCAACTGTACATCGGGAAGAGCGTCCTGCCAACTACCATTGGAAGTCTCAACTGCTGTAAGCATATTCTTAAGAGTGGACATAATTCGCTCCACCTGGCCATTGGCACGCGAGCTACCAGTAGCAATTAAGTGCAATTTAACATTAATCGAATCGCAGTATTGACGGAAATCTTGACTCGCAAAACAACGACCTTGATCCGCGATAAGACGTGTTGGAGCACCAAATAATGAAACAGCATGTTTAACAGCTCCAATACTATTTGCAGTATCTATTTGACGTGAATGATACAAAAGAACGTATTTGGTGAATGCGTCTATTAAAACAAAGACGTATTCCTTTGCATCTCTAGCGCCGCTTAATTTGCCTGTCGCGTCAATATGCAACGTGTGCCAAGGAACTGCTACCTTTGGGATGGGATGTAATTCTGCCTGGATCTTACCCGAATTCGACTTTGCAACCTTACAAGTTACACAATTTTCGACAAATTTTCTTACAAATTTCGACATATTCTCAAACCAATAAAAGTCAAACATCTTCTCAAGTGTTTTTTCCCAACCCAAATGTACTAGACCCTCGTGCACATTATTCACAAGTGACCATCTTAACGACCTAGGGACAACAGCCAAGCAACGAGTCCTACCATTACGCTGAATTTTGCGATAAAGAGTACCGGAACGCACTTCATAAGTTTTAGCTACATCTTCATTAAGATTGCCACTAGAGAGATCATTAAGTAGCTTCGTTATATCACTGTCACGCTGTTGTTCAGCTAAAAGCCAGTTTTTATTTATTTCTGTGGCATTTACCTGCTTAGACTCAACCTTGTCGAAAAATTTCGTAGGTTTTGGTGGTAGGGGATTACGGGAAAGAAAGTCAGCGTGAACCATACGCTTGCCTTCTCTATGTACAATATCAAAATCAAAGCTTTGAAGGAAGGCCCACCACCTATGTACTCTCGGAGTGAGATCGAGTATCTTTCGCGCCGATTTTAAAGAGCTACAATCTGTAACGACCACAAATTTATGACCATGCAGAAAATGTCTAAAATGTTTCACTGCATTAACGACCGCAAGAGTTTCTAACTCATACGAGTGGTACTTCGACTCTGCGGGCGTAGTGCGGCGACTATAGTAAGCAATAACATGTGGTGCGCCCTCTACCTTTTGAATTAATATGGCTCCATAGCCAATCGCGCTAGCATCGGTATGAAGCTCGGTCTCACGGCTAGGATCAAAAATAGACAAAACAGGTTCATTCGTTAAAGTAGATACTATACGATTCCTAATTTCTTCATGAGATGGTTTCCAATAAAGCCTACCAGTACCAGTAGTCAGAGCATAAAGAGGTGCCATTACCTGCGAAAACTTAGGAATAAATTGCCGGAAATATGACGCTAAACCGATAAATTGACGCAATTGACTCACAGTCTCTGGGGGTGGTAAAGCTGTAAGTGCCTCAATTTTTCCAGGATTGGGACGAATTTCACCGTTAAACACCTCAAAACCTAGATATTCTACTCTCTGCTTTAAAAACGAACACTTTTTGGTATTGAGTGAGAAGCCTTTATCGGTAAGAATTTTAAGAACTACCCTCAGTCGTTCAAGAGCCTCTTGTGGGTTTTCTGCTATTATGAGAACGTCATCCATGTACACAACAACATACGTACTAGTCAGACTACCTAAGACCTTTATAACAGCGCGCTGAAAAACCGAAGGTGCATTTCTCAGGCCGAAAGGCATTGCCAAATACTCGTACTGGCCGTCGGGAGTAATAAATGAAGTACACTCAATAGAATCTGGATGGATTGGGATCTGGTTAAATCCTGAAGCCATATCTAAAATTGAGAAGTAACGCGCACCATGCAATCTAGCAATCTGGTCGGGTATAAGAGGGAGGGGAAATCTATCCGGTATGGTGTTGTCATTAAGCTCGCGATAATCCACACACATTCGGTCGCTACCATCCTTCTTCTTCACTAGGAGAATAGGGCTGGCGAATGGCGAAGAACTAGGTCGAATAATATTTGCTTCGAGTAATTCATTAATTTTATCACGAACTATGCTACGCTCTATAGGGCTTAATCTGTAAGGTCGTCGGTATACCGTCTTATTCGGGTCTTTTAAACGTATGGTCATTGGGTCAGTGTCAGCACGGGTAGTAGGTATTCCAGTAGTAAACGAATTTTCAAAAGATTTTAAAAGTTCTATCAAGTCACTTCTAAACTCATAGGGTACATCAGTATCAAGTGTGCTAAAGTCAATGTCAGATTTAGATTTATCACAAACGTTAATTATTTTTGAACGATAAAAGGTAATTTTGTTACATGTCATATCTACTCCTAATCCTAATGCTAACACTTCACGTCCAATCATAATATCATGATGTAAATAACAATCAGGTAATACGTGAAAAACAATTTCTACAGGAATATCATTAATTTCAATTTGAGAACTGATTTGTAAACTACTACTAATAGCACTTTGTCCTATACCAGATAATACAACAACATTAGATACACGTTTTCCACTAAATTTACAAGCTACAGATTCCTTAATTAGTGAACACTCAGCTCCAGAGTCATAAGTAAAGTTAAATCGCTCACCAGCATGTCGCAGCGTTCCCTCAGGCGCGTTGACCACGCAGACATTGACTCGTTTCTCTTGTGGATTCGCCGCCGTCGTGTTACAGGTGCTGCTCTCTTTGTTATTGCGACGTAGACAATTTTTGGCATAATGTCCCATTGCCCCACAGCTGAAACACACCACAGAACCAGCAGAAGAAGCTCTTCGAGACGGTACGTTGGTAATAGGTATTTTAGCCCTAATGTCTTGATTATTTACTCGTGAGCGACAATTCTTAGCTTTATGGCCCGCTTTGCCACACACATAACACTTTGCAGAAGCAGTATCATTAGCAAATCGAGGCCTTTTTGACTCTTGAGTGTCATGTGGGTAGATTGATTTTCTTTTAAGAAAAGCGGTAGCCTTGAGTTCTTGTTGTAAACGGTTTCTATTGGTAATGTCTTGCGTGAAAGATAAGCGCTGAACTCGAGGCTCAAATTGAGAAATGTGCGCTAGGACCGTTGACACAGCAATTTGTTCGGTAGAAAGGTTCTTCCACTTAGACATAATTGAAGACATTAATGTCGCCGCGTATGAAGCCAAACATTCATTGTCTTTCGGTCGACCGTTATTTAAATTTATCAAAAATGCTGCAGCGGTCTCAGCACTTTCATACCTGGAAATGAACAGCTCCCTGAAATCGGTCCACGTCATTCCTTGAAATGCAACCTGCGACAGCCACGCCGAAGCTTGTCCTTTGAGGGCACGGCTCAGGGTCACCATGAGAGAAGCTCCTTGCAGGTCTGGATTCGTGATGCACATGTCCGCGGTCGTAATCCATGCGCGGGCGTCCACGTTGTTTTTGTCCGGGTCGAACTCAGGTAGCTGGATTTCCTTGCTGGTGGATGGTGCCTTCATGGCTTCGATCAGCGCCATGAAGTTTCGGTTTTGTTGTTCCATAAGCAACCGCCATTTTGTATCGTCGGTACCTTCAGATTCGCGCCGATTTCTGCGAGGGTTGCATCCCACTTCTGATGACGGGGGAAGCAGTGGGCTTGGGCATTCTTCGTCCATTGTTGATTCACAAAATAATAGGCCGAATTGAAAGTATGAATTTAATAATGTTTTATAATCAAAGAATCACTTTATAATGTTAACACTGGGCTCGGATGCAAATGGATGAAATATTAGGAACGCGGCGAAGTCAGACTCCAATTGGCCAACGTCCGTCCTCTGCTGCGCTCACGTCAAGAGTGCTTGATCACTGATCGATGCCAGCCTGACGGGTGACATCTGACAAGTTGAATTTGACAGCTGTCAATCAT
This sequence comes from Polyommatus icarus, assembly GCA_937595015.1. Taxonomy (NCBI): domain Eukaryota; kingdom Metazoa; phylum Arthropoda; class Insecta; order Lepidoptera; family Lycaenidae; genus Polyommatus; species Polyommatus icarus. Next base: position 7,435,011 of record OW569335.1, on the reverse strand, counting down.
AGTACGGAAGCCAATTGAGCAACTGAATACGCCCAAAGCCGTTTGGTTTTGACGTTCCCATATTTGTCCTCCGACATACAATAATAAAAACAATTAGTATTATTAATGTCAAGGGGAAGCAAAATAACATAATATGAAAATAGGAATAGTTTATTGACAATAAAAATAAACACGGTAGGTATAATCTTATATATAAAATTCTCTTGTCACAATGTTAGTCCACGAACTCCTCTGAAACGGCTTTACTGATTTTTACCAAATTTTATATGTATGCATATTCAGTAGGTCTGAGAATCGGCTACTCGGTACTTATTATATTGATAAGTGCATTTGTTGAATAAATAATAGTAAATTATTACAACTCGAGAAAAACGACGACCATGATAGCGATGGACGTTGCCATGGTGACATATTTATTTAGTCACTTCAATAAAATAATACGGACTATCATCGGGCGATATACTTTATAATATGGCAAAGAAACGTTTGCCGGGACAGCTAGTATAATATAGAAATGCTCCCAACCTAGAAAATATAGTATTTATCTCAGAAAAAAAAAATAACGGCTGCCGATTTTTCAATGTGCCAGACAAAGGCAAGAGGACGTTTTTATATCTAATAATAATAATTATTGTGTAAATATTTTTATTACTAAAAGGATAGTATTTTATATTGTGAAAGTTGAAACTAATAATCAAAATTCACTACATAGATGTTTACGGCTGCACTAAGAGATATTTAATGATGACATAATTCTTCAATTTAATGCAGACTGTATGGGGCTTAATATGTCAAAATCTTCATTTAAGGGTGCGTCCACATTTGTATCATTTTCGCGATCAGATCCCCGAAACAGATCCCCGATCCTCGATGTTTGATCGCGCAAATGATACAAATGTGGACGCACCGTAAGATTGCTTCCTTCGATCGCGAATCGTTGTCGCGATCACCGGTGCTCTTTTGGGGCTTGAGGTTTATTGAGGTTACCTAATTAGGTACGTTTAAGTAATATTCTTCTCTTAAGTGCGGTGGTTACCATCATTACAAGTATTGTTTGTAATTAACACAAACAAACGCGAGCGCTATAATGATTCTATATCTGGTGGCGCGGATGTTCCGCAGGTGCGTTCAGACAGACAAAATAAACTTGCCCTAATCGATTCTAAGCTTTATATCGGTAACGAATGTATCCGATCGAGATTAAAATAATGCGTAGATGTATTGTGTTTATTTTTGCAGACGTGCTTTCAAAATTCTTTGATTTGAATAGCTCTATCACAGACATAGATCAAGACTTGATCTTAATTAGTTAATTACATAGGGTCAACAATTAACATGACTAGTGTTTGGGCAGTACTTGTTATTAGACAGAGCACAAAAACACTTTATTTATTAAGGTTGCTTTGAAAACTACCTGTTTTTCTTTACAATCAGGCTTTCTAGTACTTTAAAGGCAACAGGCAGTCTTTAAAGTAACCTAAATAAATATTATAGTGTTTTTGTAATTTGTCCAATGACTGGTACTGTCCAATCACTAGTCATTTACCCTAAGTAGAGCTCACAGACATAGATCAAGACAGAAGACTTGATCTATGTCTGTGAGCTCTACTTATGTAATTAAGAAAAGCTTTCGCTTCCCGAATCAAGATTTTATCCAGATAGCAACGTAGGAGTCTGAAGTCCTAATATTTTTCATGAATATAATGTTTGTCCTAATATTTTTAATTGAATATAAGCTTCGACACTTTTACGAGGTTAAAACTAGCCTATGTGCTAATCCAGATAGCCTCAACTCAATCAGAGTCTATGTCAAGTTTTTATAATTTATCGCATAGAAGTCTTTCATCATCATCATCTATATTCGTCCACTGCTGGGCATAGGCCTCTCTCAATGAACAATGGAACGCCAAGATGACCGATCTCCTGCTACTCGCATCCAACATTGACCCGCAACTAAACGGAGATCGTCGTCCCACCTAGTTGGAGGTCGACCTACACCCCGATTTCCCAGCCTTGGTCTCCATTTCAGAGTAAGTTTACTCCAGCGATCGTCCGTTGTACGAGCTACGTGACCAGCCCAGTTCCACTTCAGCGTACTGATTCTCTGCACTATGTCGGTGACTTTAGTTCTTTGACGAATTGTTTCATTTCGAAGCTTATCCGCCAAAGAAACACCGAGCATAGCGCGCTCCATAGCACGCTGAGCAGCGGAAAACTTATGAGCTAGCCCTGCTGTAAAAGGCCAGGTTTCCGCCCCGTAGGTCATAACAGAAGTCTTTACAATTAGTGTGTAATCAGTAATCTCTAATCATACATTATATTATTAAGTTAAAGGTCTCTAATGTACCTTAGTCCTTACCCATAGTATGTAAACTATAAGTTATTGCATATCTCAATAAACCGATCCTTATCTTAGTCAATTTGGACATACAATGCCACACATTTTAAGGTACCTATTGTGCATACTCAGTAAAAATTCTCTATTATTATTGCAAGGAAATTTTATTGCAAATTATCATAATAATGGACGAATTTAAATTTTTTTTGGCGACAATAAAATCGTAATTAGAATATTCTAACACGAAAAAATGAATTTGGTATTCTTTTCAAGTGTTTTGTGCAATAACAATACCACGGAATGTACCATTCAGACTACATAATTAATTGTGATGTAGATATGCAATATACATACCTCATTCTAATAATATATAGGATTATTATTTATTACCAAAAATATCGTTACTTGTATTTTATAAAAACTAAATAGCGTAGAGCTACAAAATTCTCTTATTAAAGGAAGTGCGTCATAGGATTGATGTCACACAAAATAAGTTATAAAAAGCTACAATAGCGTGGGTAAAGCTAAAGTTTACAGTATAAATTAAATAAATTAAGGTTAATCATCCCTATCTATCACTTTTGCTGATTTCAGCAGCAAAATGTGATGGGTTGACGGAAAATAACTGGGGCTCATACATAATTATTAATTTTCTGTAGTAGGTATTATAGCGCTACTGTCGATTGTACTAATTATTATATATAATGAATAAGCCACAGAATACCTATTAGTTTAACAACTAGAGCTAAAATATAATGTTACTATCGGAGACTGTACGGAGGTGATGCTGTATATACCGGCTCCCCCAATATTTCTCGGCAAAATGTCACTGAGAGTCGAAACGAACTTGTGTCTAAGGTGGAGAATTCATTGGAGAAGGTCTCTGAATGGGGTAGACGTAACTGGGTCCAATTCAACCCCGTCGTATATCCTCGTTTCGAGGGCACATCTTTAACCATCTCCCCTAGCATTGAGATACTTGGCGTCAACATATCGAGCGAAGTCCAGTTCCGATATCATCTAGAGGGTAAGGCCAAATTAGCCTCGAAGAAGCTTGGTGTTCTTAACAGAGCGAGACAGTACTTCAGTCCGGACCAACGCTTACAACTCTACAAGGCGCAGGTTCGGCCTCATATGGAATATTGTTCTCATCTCTGGGCAGGGGCGCCAAAATACCAACTGCTCCCTCTGGATCGTATCCAACGAAGGGCCGCTCGAATTGTTGACTGTCATAGTGTTTCAAACAGCTTGGACCCCTTGGAATTACGCCGAGATGTAGCTTCACTCTGCATCCTCTATCGGTTGTATCACGGGGAGTGCTCTGAGGAATTTTTCGGAATCATACCACCTGCAACTTTTCGCCATCGTCCCACGCGAAAAACATACCATCCTCATCACCTCGATGAGTGGCAGTCTTCCACAGTGCGTTTTTCGCGTAACTTTCTGCCGCGCACTGTAAAACTCTGGAACGAACTGTCACCAGCAGTATTTCCGGACCTATACGACCTGCAAACCATCAAGAAAAGAGCGTATTCCCTCTTAAAAGGCCGGCAACGCACCTGCAGCTCTTCTGATGTTGCGAGTGTCCATGGGCGACGGTAGTTGCTTACCATCAGGTGACCCGTTTGCTCGTTTGCCCCGTTATTTAATAAAAAAAAAGACTAAGGGCCTGTTTCACCACTTTCTGATAAAGTGCCAAAATTTGGCATAGGCTATGATCTACAACTTTTGTTACAGATTCTTCATACTCTATCTGTCAAGTTAAGTGGTGGATAGCCTTTTCGGCACTTATCAGGAAATGGTGAAACAAAATTATGATAGTAAAATTATAATCTTTTTGGTTTCGCTATATTAAGTGGCTAAACTCCAGGCAAATCTTCAGAGATTATGACAGCTTAATATAAACCAAGCGTCTTAAGTATGGACGCAACACAGGGAAACGCAAAATCACATATGGGAAATATCAAAACATACAGGGTGTATCAAAACTAAGTGATAATACTTTAGGATGTGCATGAGTCCCGTGTACATAGAGTTCACTGTAAAAGTAGCAGCGCTGAAAGAGCAAATTTTTTTTTGTAATTCGTATGGGTAACCGCCTCCGCGTCATGTATTTTCCATACTAAGGTGAATAAAAAAGGTAGTAACTTATTCAGTGCTGCTACTTTCACAGCGAAATCTATATTATTATAGGGGACTATAACTTAGTTTTGTTACACCCTATATACTGTATAGGCATGGAGTAATAGCACTATAATCATTTGGTATCGACGATATAAGTGTAATTTGTTAGCGTTTAGCCAAACATTAATTATTGCGAAGCAAAATAAACACTTCTATTACAATTAAAAGAAGATTAAACAAAGTGTAGAGATATAGAGATAAAACATTTGAAGAAATAGAGTTTTGGAAATAGCCGTTTCACGAAGTTTTTGTAACATTGAGGTTTAAGTTTGTAAATAGCGTAATCAGTAAATATATAGTAATGGGTACTTGGTACATACTGATGTATACTGCAGTGGAATTTTAAATGTAAACTAAAGCGGGTCCAAAAACATAAAACAAAGTACGTTATACATTATAAATTATAATATTGTTGTCCTGTACTGTGCACTGTACACATATTATCTTAAGGGGCCGGGTACCCTCGAAATTCTCATACATATACGTGGTACCAATATCATTTTCTCATACGAAAATATTTAACATGTTTGAGTTATTTTTCAGCTTAAAATAGTAATTATTATCTAGGTTCCTGCACAAAAATTTACTTCAAAATATTTAAACACAATTTTTTTTTTGTTATTAATTTTTTTTAGTAAATTTACTACTAAATATTAAAACACAAAAAAAGAGAGTAAACCACTAAAAATATATAAATAAATAGTAAATTTACCACAAAATATTTAAAGTCTAAACAATATTTTTTAGTAAGTACTTAGTACTTAGTACTGTAGTAAGTAAATTTACTATTTGTTTATATATATTTGAGTGTTTTAATATTTAGTAGTAAATTTACTAAAAAAAAATAGTGTTTAAATATTTTGAAGTAAATTTTTGTGCAGGAACCTAGGTCATTACTATTTTAAACTGAAAAACAACTCAAACATCTATACATATAATAAAACTGTAGAAATGAAAATTCTGTACATTAAAGATATTCAAAAAATAATAAGCGGGGGGTGTTACTACATCGCTAAATATCGATTTTCATAAAAAATGGGTTAAAAATTAAATCGATTGTAAGGGTTTCGATTAATTAAAAAAATCGATTTTTCAATAATCGATTTTCATAAAAAATGGGTTAAAAAATGCACAACGTTAATAATCAAGTTTTCACTTCTACCGGCACTCCCGGAGTGCAACCCGTCTTTTTTTCCTAGCAAATTTATTTTCAGTCTTTAGTCTCCATGCTTCTTTTGCCTCTTCTTTTTTCTTCTTTCTTTTCTCAGCTCTCCTTTATCTTTTTTTTACTGCTAAAAAACTAAAGCAAACAATTTTTAGATCATTACAAGGTCTAATATTAGACACCATGTCCATTTTTAGGTGCAGTAGTTCTAAGTTCTTAGATTGTTAATAGAATTATATTTTCAGAGAATAGTGATGATTTTTGCAGTAGAATAAAGTACAAAATAACTTTAGTATGTATTGCAAAACTCAAAGATGAGATTCATGGGTTATCCATCCATCCATTAATTAGGTTTTTTACATTTTCAGTTCTTGAAAATGTAAAAAACCTAATTAATGGATGGATAACGTAATAGTAGACACCCTTTATATTGTTAGGGAAAATGGATAAAAAATCTTAAATAAACATTAATTAGTGTATATAACATGACCATTAATCCAATGAAATCAATAGAAATTACAAAAAATCAAATAAATTTACGAAAACTGATCCCATTTTAAAATTTTGTTCCCGAAGGCGTCTCTAATACTTATATTTTTTCAATTCAACAGATAGCTTGAGAAGCTTATAAAATTTACAGTGGTGAGAAATAATTGGAGTAATTCTTATTTTTAGGGTATTTTTGTCATAAGTGTCATCTATTAGTTCAGTGTCTAGCATTAGGTCCATTCCCTTAGTTCAATTTGTACTTGTTCGTCCATGGCAAGAAACGGTTATGTCCGCGCGTCAAACGTTAAAAACCGTCGTTGTCATTTGACACTTTGTTTGTTTTAAAGAAATTAAGGCCAAATAAAAATATTTAAAAAATGCTAAATATATATGTTTAATATTAATATGTATTACAAAAGTAACATAGAAATGTTAAATATTTCTAATGTTATTTTTATAACTGAGCTGCAATAGTGAATGTCAATGCAATGCAAAAACCAGGAATGTCAATTGACATCGATGGTTTCAGCTATAGAATGTAGTCACTAATTTCAGATTCCGAACCATAACTTTAAACTTATTTAAACAAATCAAATTTTAGAAGTACATGCAAAGCATTTGTTAACCTAGTAATAAGATGCTTCAATATTTCACTTAAAAGAGTCTAAAATGAAAGAAATGTAGACTTTCAAAACTTTAAAAACTGTTTTTCTCTTAATTCTACTTTTTTGACATTCCTTGTTTTTCCCGTGTGGTCTTCAAATATACCCCACATAATTCACTAAAACTATAATACAAGTGACAACTTTCAAAAGACACTGGTTAAGAAATTTTCCTCAAAAAATTGAGCAAAAATGCTACATTTGCGTATTGAGTTATGAACTTGGACGAACCCCTGTAGTCCTAGCATGGCCACCAGTAGCCCTAGCAAGGCCACCAGTAGAAATGCGAAATTATAGACAAACTGTGGAGATAAACTTAAGATGCCGTTCCGATCTTTTTTTGTTCCGAAAAATTCAATTATTATTATTTTTAAACAAAAAATTTAAACCGACTTCCAAGGTAAATACAATAGTAAAATATTCTTAAATAAACTAAAAAGTATCAAATAATTCTTATTCTGTAATCTTATTTATTTCTGTTCTCAATCTTCATTATTTTGAAGTCGGTACTCGGTACCAGCTAGGTAACCTGATCCTCCAGTTCTATGACAGAATAGGTATAACTGCAACTTATAGGACTGCAGGTCCGACTTCAAAATTATGATGATTGACAACAGAAATACTGAGTACAGAATAAGAAATATTTGATACTTACTTTTTAGTTCATTTAAGAATGCAAAATGAATACAAAATTTCGTTTTGAACATTAGGAAGTAAGATGATACTCAAAAAACCACTCGATTCGAATCGAACGAAAAAAGCTTTTAAGTCATTAAACGCAGATTAATCACTGTAATTTATGAAGATCATTAACGAACGGGTGCATCGAATGATCCGATTCAGGAAGATGAACGACTCAGATTGTTTTTATGACAATAAAATCGATTTTATGCTCGATCCTACTGCGATACGCGGGCTGTGTCAACAAACAGGCGCATCCCTCGGCCACTTCCTAAATACTCTTGTTTATTGCTGCTACTGAATTTACTGGTGTAGGTGCTGGCAGAGGAAACATCGGCATGGGACCTACGTCATTTAGCCGGGTTATCAGCCGAACTGATTCGATTAGTCCGACTAAATTGTGTAGGAAGGCCATGTTGTCATCCGACATACAGTACCCGGCGATAAATATTGCACATCGACCTTTGGAAAGTGACAGTCGGCTAATTTCGGTTTTGTAGAGCGTTATCTCTTACGCACGAAATACAAAAAGTCCGATATATATTAGGAGCTGTTAAAAAAAACTATAATTATTATGGTTTGCTTCTTTTGAAAATGTTATTATTCTTTGTATAAAATACACCAAGTTTTCTTTAAATTATGGATTTAGGTTCAGGTAAAATAAAATAAAAAGCGTGTTCAAATTATGTTTACGTATATTTTAATTCTTTTGGAAAATTACAGCTGTAGCAAATTTAGGGGTGTTAACAACTCTAGATATATATTTTGACCTGGACGCGACTGCACTCCATTAAATTTGGACAACGACTGACATAATGTCAAATAGGTGTGTGCTACAAAGATAACGCTCTATGAAACCGAAATTAGCCGATTGTCTCTTTCCAAAGGTCGATGTGCAATATTTATTGCCGGGTATTGTAGCTAAGGTTTGATAATCGCGCGACTAATTAAAGTAGGTCAACCATGCGGCTATGAATAAAATCCAGAAATTGACGATGCAGAACAGAACCATCCAGAAATCAATACTTATTATCGCTGTAAGTAATAATTAGTAGGTAGGTATAATATTAATAAGTGTCTGCTTATCTACTAATAAGTCATAAGTTATGAAATATTAGTAGATTGGTTATGACCAATTATAAAAGTAAAAGGACATTTTACTGTTTACGAAAAGAAATATATAATAGGCCTGGAGATATTGACACAAAATTCTTGGTGATTTGTATGGCGGTTTTACAGGAGTATAATTACATAAAGGCAAAAAGGAAAATGATGGTCATAGCGCTCGCACTGGCAGCCCAAACGCGTGGGCGTTAATCGAACGTGTTGGATAAATAGCGAGTGTCGAACGATTTGTTCCACAAAAATGCTTGTATTTTCAGATAGTCGAAAAAAAATAAGTAGGCGAAAGCGTAATGCCATACTTGTCGGGTGCGGCTTACAGCCCGCCATACCGATCGCGATGCGAATACGTTAATTTTAATAAAAAAATTGAACCATTTGTACCAGGCTAATTTTTGCATAGCTATTCATCGTCGAGTAGTCATTCACGAAAATCATATACTTTTCCGACAGCGCCCAATGGCCGCCATACCACTGCAAAGGTGTAAGATTTTTTTTCGCAAAACGATTTGTTGCCAGTATGGCATTTAAATTTTTGGAAAGTATTTGACAAAATATGCCCGTTATTATTTATCCCATACTTCTAGTAGAGAGAAAAAGTGCTGCCATGCTTGAAATACTTATTTATTTGACACGTTTTAAAAATACGACTATAATATTATACGTAAAATCATTTTTTACATCATGGTATCATTGTAGTCTCGTCATTTGACAATTGTACCAAAAAAAATTGTTACAGATTGTAACCATGGGGCGGGATGACTATCGGACTTGAGCAAAAAAGTGATGAAAATTGGACGATTTGTACCAGTATGGCATTTGGATTTTTGGAAATTATACGATACAATGTGACCATTATTATATTTGCCATACTTGTAGTAGACGGAAAAAGTGGCGCCATACTTGAAAGACCGTTTGAATTATGTATGAAATCTTAGGATTTTGAAAAAATATTATTCACATTCGCTGCCTCCCACAGGTATGGCATTATCAGACTCCTATTTATGATCATACAGGGAACTGTTAAAAAAAGTTTCAGGGTGGTACAAATCGTATGGCAAAAAAAAAACTTACACCTTTGCAGTGGTATGGCGGCCATTGGGCGCTGACGAAAAAGTATGGCAAGGTGATTTTCGTGAATGGCTACTCGACGATGATTAGCTATGCAAAAATTTGCCTGGTACAAATTGTTCATTTTTTTTATTAAAATTAACGTATTCGCGTCGGTATGGCGGACTGTAAGCCGCACCCGACAAGTATGGCATTACGATTTCGCCTACTTATTTTTTTTCGACTATCTGAAAATACAAGCATTTTTGTGGAACAAATCGTTCGACACTCGTCATTTATCCGACACGTTCGATTAACGCCCACGCGTTTGGGCTGCCAGTGCGAGCGCTATAACCATCATTTTCCTTTTTGCCTTTACGTAATTATACCCCTGTAAAACCGCCGTACTGGCACAAATCACCAAGAATTTTGTGTCACTATCTAAAGGCCAATAACGGTCATAACGAAAAGATCTACAACTACCTAATACTAGGACGAAAACTCTAATGATCGTCTTCAGAACATACTTTTTTTAACAAGTCAATAAGCGAATATTATTATAACGATTGTTATTTCTGTGAACATAATGAATATGGATTAGTATACAATCGTATTTACATAAGATTGCTGTTCAGTTATCTAAATGGGATCTTTGTTTTTAGTATCGAACATCGAGGTCGTATCGATTACTAATTATTTTTCTATACTTAAAATATCGGTAGCTGTTTATTGACGATGTAAAATGTTGTTAACTTGAAATGTACGATCAAAAATTAGTTTTGAGTTTTGACAGAAACCACAATTATTATTGTACATTTTTTTATTTTGACAATTTTGTAATTTTACTTTGAACGTTTTTATTGGGCTAGCCGCATACATTACGTTTTCCGTATTCAGAATTCCGTGAGACTAGCGCGCAAACGTTTACTCTTTTCATGCACGAACGCGCGGAAATTTCCGAACAATTTCCAAAAATTTGACGACCTCGTGGCTCAAATTGGTTGAGTGTGTGGCAGCTCAAGCCGGGGGTCGCGGGTTCGAATCCCGCCGACGGAACAAAAAGTTTTTCAATGTTCCCGGGTCTGGATGTGTATTAAATATGTGTATGATATAATAAAAATCTTAAATATATGTATATAAAGTATTAAATATATTTCCGTTGTCTGGTACCTGTAACACAAGTCCTTCAGGTACTTAGCACGGGGCCAGATTGACGTGGTGTGAAGCGTCCATAGATATATTATATTAAAAAATAATTTGCACACTAACAGGGACAAAGGCTAGGTTTTTCTTACTCGAGTTCTAGCGGCTTGTCTGTTTGGTTGAGATTTTGTTGACGGTCTTGAAGATAAGAGTTAATAAACTTAGTAGAATTTAACGGATAGAAATACGGATGAATTTGTTCCAGAATATAATATAATATCCATAATTGAGCAATAAATTAGTGTCTCTAAATTTCTTAAAAAATATAAAAAATATATTATTAAGGGAGAAGACCTAATGGCAGACACTATAAGGAAACATGAAACATTCGAATGTTATAAAATATATAATTTATGAAAATAAAGGATTGATAACTTCTTCCATGTCTTCAGTAACTCTTACAAAATAAAACTATTATAATTATTCTCTGACAAATCAATAAAAAAACATATTATTGGTCTTTTTGTAAACTTAGTCATAAGTACTAATAGATGACATCATAATAAGCGAACAACACTAATAGTAGACACCAATATGAACTAATAGTTGACATAGAACATTAAATTACATTTTACATTTTTCATATTATTAGGCCTTTATTTGCCGTTTTTCAAAAGATTTCATTTACTTCATCATAGTAACTACATGCATCAGAAATATTATCCACGTTGTCTCCAGATTCTATTCATTCTTCTTCCATGCTGAAACTATCTTTCCTTTTATTTTTATTTTTCATATTTTTTTCCCAGCAAATTTATTTTTAGTCTTAAGTCTCCATGCTTCTTTTGCCTCTTCTTTTTTCTTCTTTTTGTTCTCAGTTCTCCTTTTTTCTTCTTTTTACTGCTACAAAACTAAAGCATCGATTTTTAGATCAGTGCAAGGTCTAATATTAGACACCATGTCCATTTTTAAGTACAGTAGTTCTAAGTTCTTAGTTTGTTAATAGAATTATATTTTTAGAGAATAGTGATGATATTTGCAGTAGAATAAAGTACAAAATAACTTTAGTATGTATTGAAAAACTAAAAGATGAGATCCATGTCATCTATTAGGTTTTTTACATTTTCAAGAACTAATAGTAGACACCCTTTATATTGTTAGGGAAAATGGATAAAAGATCATAAATAAACATTAATTAGTGTAAACAACATGACCATTAATCCAATGAAGTCAATAGAAATTACAAGAAATCTTATAAATGTATTCAAAACTTACGTGCAAAATTTCGCCTTCCTTAACCTATTTGCTAAGAAATTGCCGGGTGCGTGTTGACGCGGTCACATCATTTACGAAAACTGATCCCATTTTAAAATTTTGTTCCCGAAGGCATCCCTAATATATTTTTTCACATCAACAGATAGCATAAGAAGCTTATAAAATTTACAGTGTTGAGAAATAATTAGAATAATTCTTATTTTTATGGCATTTTTGTCGTAAGTGTCTTCTATTAGTTCAGTGTCTACCATTAGCGCCTTTCCCTTAGTACCTACTTAGGAAAGTAGGAAATAGTTTTCAATCGTTCATTGCATAACGATTAGATTTTATAAAGAGTTTATTAAAATTTTAAGAGGAAGTCTTGCTAAAATCAAAATGAACGATAAGGATAACGATAACGATAATAACCCGTATTTTGTATGAATATGTGCATAACAATAACATTATTTATACTTAAAAATGTCACACATCCTACTAATATTATATATTTTAATATGTACGAGGAAAAACTTGCCAAAAATTAAACATTTTGTGACATTACTGTCTACCTGTAGCACGTATGTTAAATAGAGCTAAGCTTTCTTCTATTAAGTACATTTATTTTTTTCCAATACGTAATTCAATAGGTACTATTTTATTACTAAATAGTAAATACTATTATCAATACTAATTACTAATATAAGTGCTTAACGTCTGCCTGTCATTAGGATTATCTAAGTTTAGTTTAGGTTATGAAATTTTGCAAAGCTCTTAAATATAGATCCAGTTATTTTTGAGATAAAGTTTCCTTAAACAGTGTTTTATGTTTACTCTTTTAAGAGAAAAAAGGTAGAGAAAAGTTTATGATATGAAGAGAAAAGTCCAAAAAAGCAACCCTCAAACACATTTTTTTCGTATCATGTGTGAGTTGTGACTCTACCACTACAATATATCCATAGAGATTGAACACCGACACACCTTGAAACCGTAGTATCAATAAGAAAGTGTCAATTTCATACCACTATAAAACATTCAATATACAAAGGAGTTTAAACGATTTAAAACAGAAAATAAATCGATCGACATTATTTATTGCGCGAGGTGAAATAAAACATAATAAGGTCAGAGTCGTAAGTTACGACGTTAATGTGGTATTATTGTCGATTATTAGCCGGTATTAGTATAGTGTATAAATCCCGACATATTGAATGTCCGTGTCGCAATAAATATTAAATATCTGAGCCGTTAAAAATATCTCCTTACACTTTACGAGAGCGCGCCCCGACATATTTACGCACGGGAGGCGGTAATCAATTTTCTTTTTTGTTCTCAACATATTTATGGATTTTTTTATCTGTTTCTGATTAATGTTTTTTCGATTGTTCGATTTTATTGAGCATTTTGATTGCATTGGCATGCTTTGTGGTTCGAATTCAGGAGGCAAAGTGCACAACTAAATATTAATGTAACTCGTACTATGTGGAGTGTGGACGCATATCATCAAAAATATAAGTTTCGATTAAACAAAATTTTGCCTATTTCTCACCATACAATATAGTCCATTGAAATGTTACAATTAAGGACCAAATATTGCATTTATTAGAGGACGCAATTTTATTTTTGGAACATGTTGGGGGGGTCAACAGAAGCTTAACCTCAAGTTTGTGGGGTCGCCGCTCTTATCCCCCGGCCGCCATCTTGAAAAAGGGGGCGACAACACTATTTTCGTGATATATCGCAAACTATACGTCTTACAAAAATTTTGTGAGAATATAATTTGTTGCAAATTATTTTGCCTACAAATATGTTTATATAACTTTTTAAACTAAATTAAAAAAATTAAAAGTTATTAGCAAAAAAGTGAGAATTATTTAAAAAGATTTATTATCACTTTTGAGCTTTGTTTAATACATTTTACAATAAAATTACCTTAAGCCAACCTTGTAGATGATCTTTTGAAAAAAAATCTCCCAATCCCCCCCGATTTCATGAAATTATTTTTCTGCAGATGCAAAGGAAACTGTGAAGGCATGTGTGGCTGCAAAAAAGCAGGTGTTAGCGGATGTCAATGGACAAGCTACATAGTATTATAATTATTTTATTTAAATCTGTATATTATGTTAGTCACTATATACTCGTATAAGTTTGTTTGAATTGTCAACGGAAGTTAGTATCTTTTGTGTAAAATGGTATAAAAGCCAGCCATATTGCATTGATGGGGGCATTCTGTAAATAACTTTGAAACGTGTAAGGTGAAACTCTGCTCGAATAAATACCGCTCAATGTATAATTATTCAAGACTTTTACTACTCCCTAATATTTCAGAAGTGGGATATTTCAAAAATGTCGGGTCCTTATGCTGCGGGACTTGGCAAAAGGAGAAGAACGCCCAGACTTGTCCTGACTCTCGACGATTGACGGCGAAGAAAGTGATTTTTTTTTCTTTTAGAACATAAACAACAGTGATTGTGATAGTGAACCAGTGACAAAACGACGCAGAATTACATAAGCTGATGCAGAAGTGATACCAAAGTTTGAACCAGAAGACGACGCTTGTAATGAAGCTACATGGCTGCATAAAATCAACATAGTAATATTATCTAGATATAGGATGGCTGTGTGATCAAATCCTAAAATCAATGACTGGTGCCTATGTGACTGGTATGACTGGTGCCATATGACTGGCGTCTATGTGACCCATGTTTACGTGACCGATGTCTATGTGACCGATGTCTTACTGATAACAAACAATACAACAAAAATCAAAATGCATAAATTCGCGTCTTGAGGGTCGAGCGCTTGGAGTCCCGCCACAAAGTGAATTTTAGCTCCTTTGTGGTGAGAGTCCCGACGCACCATCTACCTACGTTCGAGACGGAGGAGTTCTGGCCGTCTACAGGAGATTCCGGGGACGACTTCCGAACACGTCGCGCGGCGCGCCCCACGTCGTCACAGACAATACGTGTTTAGTGTTTTAGTGTTAGTGTTAGTTTTCAGTATAATAATTGTATGTATGTTAGTCATTTATAATATTGGCCAAGATGCTGAGTTAAATAAATAAATAAATAAATAAATACGAATAAAATAAATTACATAAATGCATAATATAATGGCTTTAGAAATACCATGTGTTGGCTATTGGAGATGAGATGTGAATTGTGATACGAGATTTCTCTGACATCAATGCAAACCTATATTATTATTTTTTTTGTTTACAAAATACTGTTCCGATGTCTTCATCTGTTTCAGACTACTGGCAGTTCTAGCACTGGTACAGCACAGGGTAGCAAACCATGGGAACGTCGTGGGACACTCCTAATGCAGGATGGCCGAGTGTTAGCGGATGTCAATGGACAAGCTACATAGTATTATAATTATTTTATTTAAATCTGTATATTATGTTAGTCACTATATACTCGTATAAGTTTGTTTGAATTGTCAACGGAAGTTAGTATCTTTTGTGTAAAATGGTATAAAAGCCAGCCATATTGCATTGATGGGGGCATTCTGTAAATAACTTTGAAACGTGTAAGGTGAAACTCTGCTCGAATAAATACCGCTCAATGTATAATTATTCAAGACTTTTACTACTCCCTAATACAGGCCTAAAATACTCTACAGTATGCCTACTATTCTGTAAAGCATTTCAGGCTTACTTTTCTGCAGCCACAGTCTACACTCTACAGTATGCCTATTGCACTACATAAATATATGCAAACTATATTATAGTATGCCTACTATATACTAGTCTGCACATGCCTACTATATTTCAGGCCTGCTTTTCTACCGCCCCACACGGTTCCACAGTTTCCTTTGCAACTGCAGAAAAATAATTTCATGAAATCGGGGGGATTAGGGGATTTTTTTTCAAACGGTCATCTACAAGGCTGGCTTAAGGTAATTTTATTGTAAAATGTATTAAACAAAGCAAAAAAGTGATAATAAACCTTTTCAAAAAAATTAGTAAGTAAGTAAACATTTATTCAGTACAAACACATTACACCACATTACAATAAACAATTCACAAAAAAGACACGAAGTATAATATTTTAAAAAAACAAAAATAACATAAAAAAGGCACATTAACAAATAAGTGCCAGATGAACATAATATACTGTAGGTAGCTATTTGGGTAAAGATAGCAAACGACTCGGCAAAGGATAATTCGCTTACATCACGGTTAACTTCTAGCCTGTATCTAAAAAGGTTCGCCCCGAGCTATGTAACCATTATTGACATTTTAAGAATAATAATGCAATGTATAATATAATATTGTAATAAAATTATTATTAATTTAATATATATTTCTTCAATTGACAAATTATGTATTTAAAATTCCTTAAGATAATGATGTACTTATTAATTTTACATAAATTTAATTTAATTGCACGCCATTGTTATGGCAGAATGTTAGAACTATAAGTAGTTAATTATAAGACCTGTTTATGTACAACATTCTAGCAATAAAGACATTTGAATTTGAATTTGAATTTGAATTTGACAATTCGTACTTTTTTGCTTATAACTTTTAAAATTTTTAGTTTAGGGTAAAAAGTTATATAAACATATTTGTAGGCAAAATAATTTGCAACAAATTATATTCGAACAAATTTTTTGTAAGACGTATAGTTTCCGAAATATCAAGAAAATAGTGTTGTCGCCCCCTTTTTCAAGATGGCGGCCGGGGGATAAGAGTGGCGACCCCACAAACTTGAGGTTAAGCTTCTTTTAACTTTAAATTTTCCAAAAATCCGATCTGCCAAGTGCAAACATTAGAAAAGTGGGCGTGGAGCCAAATTTGACAACAGCTGTGGCACAAATACAATCTTTCCAAAGTACCGAGCGATCACAATACATAATATACTCGTATGCCAATAAGATTAATCTCACCTTTAATAAATAATAAATTATGAATAGCACAAACATAATTATATGACAATGACTAGACACTGACGACCTCTTGGATGTGTATTAAATGTATGTATGATAGGTATAGTGAAAATCGTTATATGTATAATATAAAAGTATTAAATATATTTCCGTTGACTAGTACCCGTAACACAAGTCCTTCAGGTACTTAGCACGGGGCCAGACTGACGTGGTGTGAAGCGTCCATAGATATTATTATTTATTATTATAATATTATGCCTACGAGGCCGAGGTCCCGAAGTATTATTTAATTGTGTGCGATATCATCACACAGCTAATAAAGTGTAAATTGTCGACGGGTACGAGTATTCGCGGGCCGCGGTTCAGGGACGCTATTCCCGAAGTCTGATTGTGCGATACACGCGTGGATGCGCAAAGATATTGACGGTACGCAATTCTCTCGTTACTGACTGAAAAAGCTCTTCTTACCTTACACAATATGATTACTCTATAATTTTTTTTTATCTAGGAGAGCTGTAGTTTTGATATCGGTTTCATAATAGTGATGTTTTTTTCGTTTGAAATGGAAAAGAAAAAGAATAGTTTTTAAATGACTGAAAAGCACCCTGCAGTTAAAAAAAAAGTAAAGCATACAAAGTTACAACTGAAACAATTGGCTATAATATTACCGATAATAAATACAAATAAACTTTACTTTAAAATAATATTGAAAAGCTCTCTACATAGAGACTGGAGAGAAATCCACATCTATAGTTCTTGCAATCTAGGAGTGCGCGTCGCCTTTATTTGTAGTTGGAAATGTGAATAGACATTTTCGTTAGTGTGCGTACCCGACGGAGCAGTCAGTAGCGAGCGAGCCATGTACGCGTGTATAGATAATATAATTATGGTCACTCACACAATTAAATCTAACACAACTCTCAACTTGTCGTCATTTACGTCTTCTTATCCTTGGAATTACTTGTGATAGAAAAAATCGGCCAAGTGCGACTCGGACTCGCGGACAAAGGGTTGCGTACGGTTATAGAGGAAAAATAGGTGAAAAATAGTGTTTTTGTATGGGAGCCCCCCTAAAATATTTGTTTTATTTTATTCTTATTATTAATTATTAGACTACAGATAAAATAAAGAATATTGTAAAAATTTCAAGTGCCATTATTGATTACGAGCCAAAAAGGTAAAAAAAATATGTTTGTTGTATGGGAGCCCCCCTTAAATATTAATTTTATTTTGTTTTTAGTATTTGTTGTTATAGGGGCAACAGACATATTTAATTATATAATATTATATAATTTTCACATTCTGTGAAAATTTCAACTATCTAGCTATTACCGTTCTCGAGTTACAGCCTGGTGACAGACAGACGGACAGACAGACGTACGGAACCCTAAAAAATGATGTAGGAATATGCGTCTCATTATATGGAAGTGCATGATGCAATAAAAAAAATGCTATTTTTAGACTTGACCTTTAATACATAGGGACCGTCGAAATATTGTAGTGTTCTAATGCAGACAAACAGACGCTCGATAGCTCGTTAAGATTTGGCAACGAGTGGCACAACCTCCCCGTCTGAATGCTAGCGGACGACTGCCTTTGAACCGAGTTGTTCGGAAATACTGTTTTTCGATATCTTTCAATAGAAAATATTGTTCGATTTTTATAAAAAATGCTGACATTCAATAATAATAGATTCCAAATATATATATGAAAAAAAATATGCATATATCCCAGCCGTTTAGGAGAAGTCCCGATTTCAAATTGAAAATCGATGTCACGTATTATTTTTTTATTGAAGCAAGGGTAAGACATACAGCAGAAAATCTATCACATATATTTTTTTCAACCCTTTCCTGTCAGAAATGAATGAGTAGTTAGGAAAACAAAATGACCATTTCACGACTCTATACGCCTTAAAAAGGTTTTTTCTCCTATTTCGCGGTTCGCCCTATCATGGACGCGGCGAGCGTCGTAACCGCCACCGTACAAGGCGCGCTGTTATGAATGTTATTTTAATGTCATTTACGTCGATATTCGCACTGACAGACAATCGACCTGCTAATTTAGGGGGAGAGGGCCCTTAAGTCAAATAAAAAGATAAAAATTCGAAAACTTTTGATTTTATACGTTTTTTTTCCTATGTCCCGCTTTTGAGGGAAGAGTCCCGCTATATTCACTCAAAAAGTTCCAAAGTCCCGACTTGGTACAAAAAAATCTGGAAATCGAAAACTTTTGATTTTATACGTTTTTTTTCCTATGTCCCGCTTTTGAGGGAAGAGTCCCGCTATATTCACTCAAAAAGTTCCAAAGTCCCGACTTGGTACAAAAAAATCTGGCAACGCTGAAAGTAGCCCACATAAAATATAATTGGGGCACTGAATCAGCGTTAAAACTTAAAAGTATAGCTAACTAGCGACCCGCCCCGGCGTCGCACGGGTATAAAATATATAGCCACTGAAAAAATGATTAAAATCGATAGCCTAGCACGATGCTTAATGTGGTCTACTTCTTATCTGTGCCAAATAACATAGAAATTGCTCCAGTAGTTCGCGAGATAAACCCTTTCAAATAATTTCCCCCGTTTTTTTTCACATTCTCCTATTTGTCTTAGCGTGATAGAATATAGCCTATAGCCTTCCTGAATAAATGGGCTATCTAACACTGAAAGAATTTTTCAAATTGGACCAGTAGTTCCTGAGATTAGCGGGTTCAAGTTAGCCCTTTCAAATAATTTCCCCCGTTTTTTCCACATTTTCCTCTATTTCTTCGCTTCTATTAAACTTAGCGTGATAAAATATAGCCTATAACCTTCCTAGATAAATGGGCTATCTAACACTGAAAGAATCATCAAAATCCGTTGCGTAGTTTTGAAGATTAAAATCGAACAAAGGGACATGAGGGAAAAAAGTGACTTTGTTTTATAATAAGTATATAGATATAGTGAAAGTAGCAACATCGTAGTGTCATCCCTTTCAAATCAATCTAAGAAAAAATAATCGGCCAAGTGCGAGTCGGACTCGCGCACTAAGGGTTCCGTTTCCCCTTAATTTTTTATTTTATTCAAATATTATTATTAAATATTAAAGTGCACATAAAACTAAGGACCTTGAGTAAAATTCAAGTACCTACCTGTTGCCATTATTGATATAGAGCCAAGGAGGCCAAAACAAACGTGATGTTTGTTGTATGGGAGCCCCCCTTAAATATTAATTTTATTTTGTTTTTAGTATTTGTTGTTATAGCGACAACAGACATACACAATCTGTGAAAATTTCAAATTTCTAGATATTACCGTTCCTGAGTTACAGCCTGGAGACAGACAGACAGACGGACAGACATCGAAGTCTCGGTAATAGGGTCCCGTTTTTACCCTTTGGGTACGGAACCCTAAAAAAAGGGATGACACTACGAGGTTCCACTTTTTAATTTCTTCACTTTCTTGACAGACTACTCGTATATAGATACTTAGGTAATTTTCATGTCTGCATGAATCGTCTTGGGATTGGACTTACTTTACTCGATTTATTATCAGCTGTTTTAATTAATTGAAAGCAATAAAAAGTGTCTATTTTTGGAGCAACTAAAGACATTTAATAGCTTTCGACATCAAAACTGCTTTCCACCTGCTTCTTTGTAGGTCAAATGATAATTTAATTGTTAAATTACATTTCTATTATGCATATTATGTACTTTGTTATTTGTTTGGTATATTATTATTTTAAAGTCCAAATTTTGCATTGCATCTGGCGTTTACAAGTATTTTCTTATACCTAACATATTATATCTATCTATAGATCACAAAATTCGCAATTTATGAGTTGCAATCATGTTGCAATCAGTTGCAACTTGCAATCATTAAAATATTATGTTTAAATTATAATGTGCCCAATTTGACGGAAGCATTCGTCACCTAGCTATAGCGAAGAAGCTATAGAGTGTAGACTGTAGACCTTTTTTTTTTTAGATTTCCTAATGTGGAATCACGATCTGGAATTCCGTGAAACTAGCGCAAACGTTCGTTTTTTTGCAAACGCGCGTGTTTGCAGGCCTACTACGATTTTGAGACTCAAACAATCGGACGAGAATGCCGCATCCTGGCCCCCTAGACAAGTGGCAAGCGATTATCGCAAACCTAACGCCACAAAATATATGCGATTTGATCTATCAAATCATCGCTTTGCTCGCGCTAGCGTATACTAATGTCAAGTCCCATACATTCTGTAGCTTTAGCGTTAGCGTTTACGATGATCGCTTGCCGCTTGTCTAGGGGGGCAACTCTAACAAGTAACAACGTCATTTCATGTTTGTTAGAGTAGGATGCGGCATTCTCGTTAGATTGTTAGTCTCAAAACGGTTTCGTGGTACAAGCCCAGGATTTAAAATGTACATGCGGAATAAGGAATTCGTTCCGTTCGAAAAAAACGAGTACGCAAGTTACTGTATTTTCTACTGATTCCAATTCGAAAATCTAATGAAAACGTGTGTAATGTGTATGTGGCTAACCTTTTAGATGTTTTGGCGTGTTTAATTATTTCAAGAAGCGTTAATTATAAGCCTCGTATATTATTAACATAAATCTCCTTTTTGAGAGTCGGTTAACCTCTTTATCTGAGAGATCTATCTCTCTCACGCTCATTAGTTTGAGCTTAAAAAGGCTCGTCAGTATAAAATGTCAGTATAATTATACCTAGTGCTATAACGTCAGTATAATTTTACATAACCTATTGCATTCTATGAGCCCATAATGATAATAAATATCTTGTTATCGAACGAAATAAATGTCGTATCGAAGTCGGTAGTATATCTTACGATATTTATATTGGGCGAGTTCTCGTTTTAATGGGCAATTAATATTAAATTTCATAGAACGATATAGGATTATGCAAATTTTATTAGTTTCTAATAAAATCGTTTATTTTTATTCGACGCGGTCGTAATTTAATTATTTTTTGGGGTTCAGTTCTGTTGTGTTAGTGAGAAAAGTTGCATTTCAATTTCCAGCGAACTTATTTCGCTGCAAGTAAATACTTAGCTTTAAAGCAAATTGCCAGAAGCGTATTTTATAGTATTTTTTGTGAGTTGTTATATTTTCTTAATTTGTATTTATAATTTATTGTAACAAGGATTTCAGACAGTGGGTAGAAATAACCTGCCAGAAAATACTGCAGTCGCCAGAGGTTTAAACCTCCGAAAATTGTAATAGTGAATGGATTTTTGCTTTTGAGGTGTCATTTTCTTTTTAACACTATAAATTGCAAAGTTTACCAAAAATTTTTTTGTGCTTTTAATTTTTTAGTTAATTAAAAATTAATATTTCACCATATAAAACCGGTCCAGAGAAAAAATTCTTGTTCCTGTTATTTAATGACTCTCATACGATTGTTTACGTTGAAAATTAACCAAATACACAATTTTTAAAAAAGAAAGTTGGCTTTGCTAAGCTAAATAGAACTATAAGGTTTTTGCAAAGTTTTTAGAGATTAACGCTCGTCGTAACCAAGATAAAATTGTTTGGGTGGATTTAAGGGTTGTAACGAAAAGTGTGTTAAACTTACTTGTTGTGCGTATTGAATTATTAGAGAAATGATAACTTTTAAGTACTTAAAAACTTTTAAATATCTCCAAAAATGTGTAAAATAGACCGAAAATATTTTTCTATATTTGTTGAGAATTTATTTAAGTGAGAGCTAAAACATTAAATGCATCGACAAATGAAAGACTTTTTCTAGTCTTTGAAATATATTTAAATTTCGTACTTAAAGCTAGAAAAAATATTGGGTGCTACAAATCTCACGTATCTACATACCAAAGACGCATGCTGCGACCTATGTTTGAAAAATGCTTACCAGAATACAAAAAATATCAGTTCTTAGCCTAATTTGTATTTTTTTCCTTTAAGTATGTTTTAGCAAATATAATTAATGAAAAAAAATCAATTTTATTCTGTAAAAACCTAACCAAAAGAAATAAAATACAGATTTTCTTCGAAATATCAGTGAAGTTTGTGCTACATTTTCAGAAAATTTAATAAAGTAAGAGCTAAAAAGTTATGCACATTAAGAAATAGAAGGCTTTGTTAAGCCTAAAAAATAATTTTAAACTTCATATTTAAAACCAAAGAAAAATAGGAACGCAATTTACCTGGCGAGGCACACAACAAGCACATTTGGAGGTATGCTTATCTACATACAAAAATATTAATTTTAAATCTAAATTACATATTTTTTCAACTTATTTTCTTTCTTTGGAATATAAGCAACGATACAAATCAAAAAAATAATAATATATTTTATTATTTTGCTATATATTTAAAAGAAAGAAATATGCAAATTTTCTACAAAATTTTACAGTTGAGCATGAGTTTACTTGAAGTGGAAGAGAATAATTTAAAAATCAAAAGCACAACTTTTCAGTAGGTAAACTTTATTATTTATGCTATCAGCTACACATTCCTTTTTTTCTTTTCAATTTCCATCCAAAAATCGGAGGTTAGCACGATTTTTACGCTCTGGGAACTCCACTAAAAATGAAAATGTGTAGACTTGTAGAGCAGTGGCTTGAGTATAACCCTTGTTGTACCTCATCGTTAACAAATATCACAGTACCTTTCTTATTATAAGTAGTAATGAAAGAGAAGTCTTATATTATATTACTACTTTGACAAAACATGAAGACGAATATGGACACCACGGAACTCTACATCAACTAACGACTCGCTCTTGACCGGCTAAGCAACAATATAAAGTAATAATTGTCGCGATCATAATAATACTTGATCCTGATTATATGTATCTAATTTATTTAATACTAATGTTATTCAGAACACTCATTAAAATATTTTATCAAACTGACGAAAGAAGAACAAAACCTTGTTATAGATAATAGAATACTTAGAATAAAAAATTATGATTTATGATGTAGTCTACGAATAGTAAAAGTTGTAATGATTGAATTGTTATAATTCCAACTACAATCGCCATCGTAAAGCTAGGTTATGCCCAATAGTATGATCAAAATGGTCCTTTTACACCGAATCTGTCTTCGAAACTTAATATTAAAAACCATTGAGTTAAAAACCATTTATGACACATAATTTTTTACTATGCAATCAAAGAAAATAATTTGTAAAATATTGTTAGAAAGTTGTACTTACTACCTTTTACTTACGCCAGAGTAGACAGAATCTATTGTGCTTACGTAGTGGTAAGTCGTAAAATACTAAAATAGGAAAATTAGTATCAGTGCCGTAAATAGCCTTTTTTGCGCCCTGTGCGAGCTTCTATAACTGCGCCCTTGTTTTCTAAGTCAACAAGGAACCCTTATAGTTTCGGTCTGTCCGTCTGTCTGTCTGTCTGTCCGCGGTTTTGCTCAGAGACTATAGGACCTGCAAAGCTGTAATTTGGCACATATTAGTGATATATTAGTGATGCCGACAAAATGGTACATGAAATCTTAATAAAATATTTTTTTTATGGTACCTTCCCTACACATCAAGCGGTATCCCCGCTTGATGTGTAGGGAAGGTACCATTTTTTTTCGCGTCCACCCAATTGTGTGGGGTGTCGTTGGATAGGTTTTTTAATTATTTTTAACTAAAAATTAAAACCGACTTCCAAGGTAAAAACAATAATAACATCCTTATAATATGAACTAAATAAAAGTGTGTTAGCTCCGACGCACGACTGGAGTTAAAAGAGTTTATTCAACTGAAAAAAGATTAATTTCATATGAAATCAGATGTTCCGGCAATATTATCTACACCCCCTTCTGCCATAGTTATTTCAAAATACTTTTATTTCAAAATACTTTTAGTTCACTTTAGCCAGTATTTAAATGATAAAAATTATAACTTCACAATAACAATATTAATTATTGATATTTATAACAAAAATAGCAATATAAATACATCGACACTGATAGAAACAAACAAGCCCAATAACATATAGTAACATATATTATACATATAGTATAACCAGATGTTCCGGCAATATTATCTACACCCCTTTCTGCCATAGTTATTTCAAAATACTTTTAGTTCACTTTAGCCAGTATAATGATAAAAATTATAACTTCACAATAACAATATTAATTATTGATATTTATAACAAAAATAGCAATATAAATACATCGACATATAGTATATAGGGTAAATGACTAGTAAATTGGACAGTACTAGTCATTGGACAAAGCAGAAAAACACAATATTTATTAAGGTTGCTTCAAAAACTGCCTATTTCTAAAGTAATAGAACGCCTGATTTTAAAGAAAAACAAGTAGTTTTTAAAGCAACCATAATAAATATTGTGTTTTTGTACTCTGTCCAAATACTAGTACCACGCTAGTACTGTCCAATGACTAGTCATTTACCTTAGGTATAATAGTCGCCTATACAGCATACAATATGTACGTCTTAATCATAAAGTTAATATACCTATCGGAATATAATATTATAGAATAACTAGCTGTCCCGGCAAACGTTGCTTTGCCATACTTAATATAAAGTATTTCACCCATAATATTTTCGTCGCCATGGCAACGTCGATCGCTATCTCGTCGCACAAATAATGGTCGCCGTCAGTCTCAGGTTGTAATAATTTACTATTATTTTTTCAACAAATGTACTTATCAATATGTAAAGTACCGAGTAGCCGATTTTCATACCTACTGAATATGCATATAAAATTTGGTAAAAATCAGTAAAGTCGTTTCGGAGGAGTTCGTGGACTAACATTGTGACACGAGAATTTTATATATAAGATATAATAATTGACCGACTTCCAAAAAGGAGGAATACGTTCGGCTGTATCTTTTTTTTTGTATGTTCCTCGATTACTCAGCCGTTTGTAGTCCGATTTTCAAAATTATTTTTGTGTTGTATAGGGTTTAACTCGAATTTGGTACCATGTTAACAAAAATGGTGATCTGATGATGGGATCCTTGAGGAATCGAGGGGACTCCTTGAAATTTGTATCGAAACATATAGTGATTTCGATTTTTTCTGAAGCATTCGAGGTAAATGCTACCAAAAAGTAAGACTTCGTAAAAGGTTTTACCCTGGATCCGAAGGTACCGAACAGAACTTTTGAATGCTTATAGATACAGTAGGCCTACTACGAAACTGTTTTGAGACTCAAATAATCGGACGAACATGCTGCGTCCTGCTCTAACAACGTCGTTTCACGTTTGTTAGAGTAGGACGCAGCATTCTCGTCCGATTATTTGAGTCTCAAAACAGTTTCATGGTACAAGGCCCGGTTCGGGGATTTCGGCGTTGTTTGAACAACTGAAAGCATAAGCCAACACATCAATTTGATTAATCGTCAGTCGTCATCATCACAACTATAATTTTACCATGGTCATCACACTATGACCCAATTATTGGTACTTTTCGTGATATTTTGCATCGAAGCAGATGTTTTTGACGATGATTTCACTGTTTGTTGGCCGATTTTCGAAATTTTCATGTTGTTGTATAGGACATAATTTTAATTTTGTATAACAATTACAAAAGTGGTGAGCTGATGATGGGATCTATGAGCAATCAAGGGAAATCCTTGAAATTTATCAAAACGCTCATAGTGGTTAAAATGTTGTTTCTAGTAAGTTAAACATATTATATTACGAATAAGAGAAATTTCATACAAAGGTGTCTCTTGGTCCAAAGGCACTGAACAGAACTCCTGAACCTTTGAAGATAAAAGTTTGGAAATTGCAGCATCGCTTAGATAACTGCAAGCATTTGCCACAATTTTGCTTACAGTAACATAAGCCTTATTTTGTAGACAACACTAAAAAGAGTGAAATTATTATTTTTAACAAAAAAATGAAAACAGACTTCCAATGTAAAAGCAATCGTAATATGAACTAAAAAGTATTAAATAACTCTTACTCTTTAATAGTGCCTTTTTCGGAATTTGTCTAAATCTCAACTTTTTCTGTACATATTACAGTCTTTCGTATATATAGAATCGGTTTTCATTTTTTTGTTAAAAATAATATAATTATATAATAATACAATATAATATTCCGATAGGTATATTAACTTTATGGTCTTAATACACTCACAGCCAAATTAGAAAGTTGCGCACTAAAGGTGCGCA
Organism: Polyommatus icarus; assembly: GCA_937595015.1. Lineage (NCBI taxonomy): Eukaryota > Metazoa > Arthropoda > Insecta > Lepidoptera > Lycaenidae > Polyommatus > Polyommatus icarus. The sequence continues at coordinate 7,407,933 of OW569335.1, read as the reverse complement.
CCAAAAACGTAATGCATTTTCGTTACTTGTTAGTAGGTTTTACCCCTCGGATTTTTCTCATACCGGGCGCCTTATATATGAAAATCGATTCTTAAGGAGTAAACTCCAAAAGTATTAAATAATGTTTTCTGTCTAATAGTGCCTTTTTCCGAATTCGACTAAAACTCAACTATTTCTGTACTCAATCTTTATCATTTTGAGGTCGGTACTTCAGTTCTCTGACAGAATATTTGAAACTTTTGGAACTGGCACCGACTTCAAAATTATGAAGATTGAGTACAGAAATAGTTGAGTTTTAGCCGAATTTGGAATTAAAAATATTACTAGTATTCATAGATCATTTTCCGATTTAGGGATCCGTTTGTAAAATATTAAGTTTTAAAGTGGAAATAATCGTTAGAGTCTAGTGTCCCCCCTTATACCAGCTAAACGGTTGCTTCTGGAAATGTGAAAAAATTCACGGGAGTAGGCAATCTGCTGAATTTAATAGGAAAACTATCACGGCTAAGAAGGCTTCATAAGTTATTAAGTAATAGTCAATCAACTAAAAAAAAGACGGGTTGCACTCCGGGAGTGCCAGCAGAAGTGAAAACTTGATTATTAACGTTGTGCATTTTTTTAACCCATTTTTTATGTACTCGATTATTAAAAATCGATTTTTTTAATTAATCGAAACCCTTACAACCGATTAAATTTTTAACTCATTTTTTATGAAAATCGATTTTTAAAAAATCTATTTTTTTAATTAATCGAAAGTCGAAACCCTTACAATCAATTCGAGTTCAAGTTCGAGTTCGACACAAAACACTATTCTCCAACCGTCTTACGGTTTTTCGATAAGCACGAGAATCTGACGCGAATTTCACAGTTTTTACTCATCCCATAAAAGTGCTCAACGCCGCTAAAGAAGTTTTCACTTCAAAAATGTATTCAGCGAAGTATAAAGGAATTTTTCGTTCAAATTCCTTTGAAAGTAACTGTGTAGTGTAAAACACGTTATCAGGACGTTTGGAAGATCTTCCAAACATCCATACATTCAATATTCGTTTACCATACAACTACGGAACCCTATATTGCGTGTGGCCCAACACGCACTTGGCCGGTTTTTTAGATATAGGTACCCAGAGCAATGCTTCTAGGGCCACAAGCCTCCCTGGTCTGGCCATTCTTGCGCCCTGTGCCTGGGCACCGGTGTTACCGCCCTATTTACGGCACTGATTAGTATGTACTCAGTAAAAGACAAAATAAGTTTGGGAACCCCGTGGTACCTATAAGCTTTGTCCACACTGGGTCTTTTTTTGTTCATCAAGGGCATGTGTTATAGCGGAGTCAACAGCGAACGTGAGGCATGCCCGTGACGCGCGTTGAAATCGTAGCGCTCGCTATGACACTTTTCTTTCAACGCGGGTGGATTTTGACGCATTGAATTATTGAATATGCCAAACGAAGAAGATGACGAAAATTGAAGATGAAATTCCATAATGTGGACATAGCTTTTGGGTCAATTTATTGAACGCCTTTCAATCTTATTGTCAAATAAGTTGTTCAATAAAATATTGCTCAATATTATTGTAGGTCTAGGGGCCCGCTAACAGCCTGCAATCGAAGCTAAAAATATACGAGAATCGTGTACCCAGGAAGGCGCCAAATGCTCGAATCGTTATTTAAAACGCTAATGTAGAAAGTCCTAGAGTCCTAGACAATACATAATTTATATGCATTTAAAGGAAATTTAATTTAGCCATATTAAAATAAACTTGGCTTCGATTGTATCTTGTTATGAATCATACACCTACGGGTTGTCTCGGCCCTTTATGCGACGGCTGCCTACAGATATTTGTGACTTATTGAATGTTTACCAATACGAAAATTTCATAGAGGTTACGATTTTGATGAAATATCATACTAGGTAAACCGTAGAGCAAGTAAAAAAGTTTACATACCTTGTGAAAACAGGTTTGGAATTCTCTTGAAAAAAATTAGTTATATTTAATGTCAGACTTTTACGTTTTAACCTGGTTTTAACAAAATGCTTCCATGTCGAAAGAATTTTATCTACTGATTAAAACACTCCTTAGTTATTTACTCAATGTTCATCAATTTGAAAATTGACACGAAACGACACGAAAAGGCTGAATAATCTGAAGATTATTCAGCCTTTTCGTGTCGTTTTAGCCTGAACACATCCACTGCAGTTTCCACGCCTCTTTAATGAGGTGTTAAACACCCCTCAATAACTCTTAACCCCAATAAGTGTTAATATCATCGTGATCAGACATCAGCAGTCTGAGTGTAAATCACAATAAAAGTCCGGCGCGACGCCGAGAGGCGAGGGCTGCGAATTATGATGGCCAGCGGTCCGCGTGATCCGGGTACCGTTTACAGGTTAAGGAACACGATTTGAATCAAAATTTGAATTTGGAAATGAAGTTTTTTTAATGTTTTTTTGATGCAACACAATATGTTGCCAAATGCCAGCATAGAAGTTTCTTAGTGGCCTCTTCTTCTAGTAATTTATGATAATGTGAACCTTCAATCATAAGGGTATGTTTCACCACTTCCTGATAAGTGTCGGATAGGCTATCCACAACTTAACTTGACAGATAGAGTATTGGAGAATCTGTCATATAAGTTATGGATAGCCTATCCGGCACTTTATCAGAGCCACGAAATTTGGTGAGTAGGTTTGTTTTATTAAGTAGACACCCAGGAAGGAATTTTGAAAATTTTACCCCGAAGGGGCTGAAATAGGGGTTGAAAGTTTGTATGAAAGTCCTTCATTTCTTAAGTGAGGAACATGAAACTTTATTTTTGGATTACTGATTAAAACGAATGAATATGTATTTAAGCGTTTTCGGAAATTCTACCCCCAAGGGGGTGAAATTGGGGTTGAAAGTGTGAATGAAAGTCCGTTGTTTCTTGAGTAAGAAACATGAAACTTTATTTTTGGCCTAATAATTAAAAATTATTGGACACGTATTTAAGCGTTTTTGGAAAATCTACCCCCAAGCGGGTGAAAAAGGGGCTGAAAGTTTAAAATGAAAGTCTATATATGTATACTATGTTAACGCGGACGAAGTCGCGGGCAACAGCTAGTAATTACATAAATGATCAGTCTAAACTCACAAGCTTTTAGTTCTTTTTTCAATAGTTAACTGTATAATCTAATTTATAATTTACATATTATTCTGTAAGTATGTTATAATTCATTGTGTCTAAAATTAGGTAACCTAATAAATATGTAAAAAATACAGAAACTTTTTATAAAATCCATACGAACAAAACCTAGTCCTAATGTTATATCCATGACCTGTCTAGAAATGTGTTAAATATTGCGACCAGTTGGCGAATAAACCTCAGGTGGTATGGTTATAAACAATTGTATAATTATGCATAAAACCATCGTAAAATAATTCTTGTATCCGTTACATAAATTTCAGTCCGATATCCTTTTATTAGAACTCATTATAAATGCTTTAAAATTTATGGTGTCTATGGTAATGTCTATAGTCTTAGATACTCTACAAAATATTATAAAGCCCGTCACAGACCTAGCTATAATATATATTAATATGTTTATACCTAGGCATATAAATATATATTTTCTATACTAATTTTCGCGTGACCACACACTCAGCTATAATATATATTTCTGTGACATGTGGATTTAGTATAGATTAATATGCCTTGCTATAAATATATTAATATATATTATAGCTAAGTCTGTGACGGGCTTAATGTTTTGTGTCAACTCAAGGTTATAAATGTAAAGGCTCTACTTCACGTTATGCCATGATAGATAACTATGATTGTCACCAATGATATTATATGAAAAACTCAAAGCAGATAATATGTTACTACCGCGCGTTGTGAAGATACAAATACGACCCAATTGGGTCGTCTTTTATTTAGTCTGTCTCTTTTATGTAAATGGCATTTCGTATCTTTTGTTTCACTTAGCTGTCAAATTTGATAATTGAATTTGAAAATTGCTTGGAAGAGATTTAAACCGGAAAATAGTATGAACGTAACAGATCTGTATAAGTAGAATATCATTAGCTTTGTCCACATTATGCCTTTTTCTGTTCATCAAGGGCATGCCTTATAGCGCTGTCAACAGCGAACGTGAGGCATACCCGTAACGCGCGTTGAAATCGTAGCGCTCGCTATGACAACGCGGGTGGATTTTGACGCGCGTCACGGGCATGCCACATCTTCGCTGTTGACTGCGCTATAACGCATGCCCTTGTTGAACAAAAAAAAAGGCTCAATGTGGACAAAGCTATTGATTGTCACCATGATTGAGAACTGTCTTAGCGTCCATAATCGACCTCGGTCATCATTCATGGGCAATCATACACGAATATTCCTCTCTACAATCCAATCGCTTGTTAACCATCATGAGTCAATTACTCAAAAAAGCCGTGTTATACCTACTTTCAAAACGATAATATCATAATACACAAAAAAAAATCCACAGCCGAACACATTATAACCTCCTCGTTATTTGGAAGTCGGTTAAAAATATGAGAGAATAATTAGTCACAGGTTAAAATCATATGTAGATAATATTATAAATATGGTATAAAGAAATACTAAAAAGTTTCAAACACAGAAAGTCTGTAAAACCGAAAAGAAATTACATTTTTAATACACACTTAGGTACTGAGGAAGCCCACTTGGTAGCTGTAAATTACAACTCACAAGCGGAAGTCTAAGTGCACACGAGACAGAAAAACAAATCAAAAAAAGCCAATAAATTTCCCAAGTAGCTTTCTCCTCACCTGGAACCATAATTAAATGAACGGTCACCACCGAAATGTATAATTCATAAATGTATACTATTTATTAAAAACAAATTGAACATGCTAGTAATAAATACGTTTAGCGAATTATAGTCCGGGTGGCGGTAACAAATCATTAATATGATCACCTAGTGGGTTTTTATTTGAATAAATTTCGTTGGTGACGGTACCGGGACCCTTGTGCTAGGGCTGTCAACGTGATATAAAACACTATATTTTATATCACGTTGACTTATATATTTTAGGCACATAAACTATAAATAAAGAAGAACACATCAAACAGATTGTAAGTGATCGTACTCATGTTGATTTTATTGTGTCTATACAGTCTGAAAGAAAATCATTTAAATGATTTCAAGATTTCTATTCCTTGGGTTAAATTAGTCGATTATCCAATTTAAATTTGATGTTACATGACTTAATAACGCTACTCACATACTCGTACTCATAGGTTTACTTAGGGGTTTTTAGAACATGCAGCAATGGCCCTTTAGATTTGGCGGGACCCTTACTTCAACATCTAGATTCTAGAGCTCTAGAGTCTAGTTTGTACAACGAACCGCAACAACCTCAGAAAGTCAAAGCATTTTTTTTTTCACATATGAAAACAGTGCTCTTACCGTACAATTTGAATTCAATTACATCTTAGCTTTAGTAAAATACCGGTTATTAAAGTTTATTACCCAAAAAACTACTGTTATTCAAAAACTGCAAGTAGTCAACCCTATCGTGCACCCTGGGGGCAGCACGAGATAGCGCCGCCGCGGGGCCCCGGACACCCAGCACGCTGCGCCGCCGATGGAGGATACGACCAATATTTATTGACGAATATTGGAGATGGACACAGCCTGCCTGAGATTGGCCGTGTAACTAGCCTAGGTGTTATTGGTAGAGGTAGTGGTGTTGTTGGTAGAGAAAGGTTTGAAAATTTTAATTGATATTCATGTTTTTTTTTTGTGTTCACAATACTAAAAGTGCGGTAAAAGCTTTAAAGCTTCCTTTTATCGATTTCGTATAACTGTCCAGAGCGCATAAGAGCTATCAAACTTTACTATCAGTTATAATATTATGGTCTTCTTAAAAATGGCGTCATGCAAGTGGCGCGGGGTTTTTTAATAACATCATTTCTATCAACTTTCCTTAAATGACAACCAAATCCCGACACTCGACAGGGATAATTTAGATTTGCCTAAATCCTATAATTCCTGTAATTTCAAGTTTGATAACTACAGCCTGCCTAGCATACCTACGCCAACGAGATATTATCTCACTCTACATGTTTTCTCGGTGTTTGATGGTTTGTCTCTTCATCTCTATTGACCCTAACCTGACAAACATTTTTCTCGTGTAGATCTGTCATCGAAATAACACATTTTTATTGAGTTTTGTCGAGATTTTGACATTATGAGACGAGTAGTTTTTAATTATCTCGAGAGTGAGATATCTCGTTGTAGTTCTGAAGAAAGACTAGCCTGTACTAGTGCCTATTACGTGCACGAGAGTGTACCTTTTACAACACTAATTTTAATAAGCATTCTGACAAAATATAAAGGCGTATCCACACGTTTCTCTCCCGCGGCGCTGGGTGTGCGCCGCCGTGTAAATAATAATTAATTTTATTGTAAATGCTTATATTTTATTGCGGGATTTGTCAACAGAGCCGCGGCCCGCGTCGCCGTCAGACATATTTATGATGCTTATTACCTACACTTACTGTCCGGCAAGAGTTATTCTGCTTCTAACAGGACCCTTATGCCCTTCACTTAAAGACTTTTATAAAAACCTCGAAGTGAACTGACTGACCACTTACCGGCACCTTACCAAGTGTCGGACTGACAGTTTTGTGGGAGCACCAGAATTGGGATTGTAATTAATTGTTACAATTATAATTTACAACTCGAAATTGTAAGCTTTGAATATTTTATTCTATAATAAGAGCAATCCAATATTATGAACCCATACAATATTATGTGGCTTGTCGAAGCAAGCAGCACAGTCATTAAATAATAATTTAAGATTTGCAGGTAAACTACAAACGTGAGCACGTTGGGCCATCATCATAGAAATTAGAAAACCTTAATTGCGATGCTGTCTATACTCTATAGCATACAAAATTAACGTTGATCATGGGCAATCAGAGACAAATTTGCCCATCTGTGTAAATGAGGATATAAGAATATAATGGTGTATTCGTAATCGCAAGTATTTGTCTATCATTGGCCAGCGTGGAGAGACAGCATGAGTTTTTTTTCTGTCTGTAGACTATACGTCTTGCCATATTTCAAGCCTCGCGTTTTGAAAACGTTCTAAAGGCAGCTTTTATGTTTTCTCACAACAAAGTAAACAAGTGTTTGTTGTTTACGTCATTAGGGTAGCATTGATGGTTTAGTGTTGACAGCTACAAACCTGACCACTCTGGGAATAACAGACGCATCGTCATAAAAACTCTATGTATAAGAGATATTATTTAGTCTGGTGCATCTCTATTGGTTTAAGTCGTTGTAGGTATAGTTTTGTCCACACTGGGCCTTATTTTGATCATCAAGGGCATGCGTTATAGCTAGGGCATCGAAACCCGGACCCAATTTTCAAAACCCGGGTTTTCGGGTTTTTTTAATGAAAACCCGGGTACCCGGGTTTTTCGGGTTTTTTCGGGTTTTCTTAAAATTCAAAGATTAACGATGAGAAAATACTTTAAATATGATTTTCAGCGATTACCAACACCTTTCCAGTAAAATACTATTTAAATACCATAGTGTGCGGTCACGGCAGTGCCCAACCAAGTCTCAAGTGAGCGGGCACGGCCGTATGATCTATACTTATAAAATTACATGTCCTGACTGACTGACTCACTGATTCATTATCGCTGAGCAAAAACTGTTAAAGTTACAGCCACGAAATTTGTATAATCAAACGCCAGCTCGTTGACAACTGATATATTTCTTCTAAATCAAATAAGAACTACTTATTACATGACATCTTCCCCTACAGAAAATAAAGTTAATTATTAAAATTCTTTTGTACAACATAATAATTTCCCAAAATATACACTAAATAAAATAAACCGCTTATAAACTTCTATCCAGGATTATATGGTTTGCATATGAGAAGGCGAGTAAGATGATTCAATTTTGTTCATCAACCAGATTATTATCATATGCACAATATTCAGTGTCCCCCTTCTCATATCATACTATCAACCGACGTGTTTCAAAAGAATGGAACGTCCTTTGAGCCTATTTATCTCAATCGACATTCCATCATTACATTAGAAGTAATTATTATCTAGGTTATCTCGAACATTTTATATAGTAACGAATTTACATTAATATTAGTGTTACTCCCAATAGATTTTTTAATAACCTCCTTAACGGCTTTTACAGCTTTCTCGACTTTTCTATTACATTGAACATAGTATGGAGACAAAGGTTTATGCTCAAAACCCCACTCTTTTGAGAAATTTTTAAAGTTGCGACCTAAAAATTGCGAACTATTGTCACTTATTACACATTCTGGTGTACCGTAACGCACAAAATTCTCCTTTATAGCATTCATAACCGTATAAGATGTACTATCTCCTATAGGACACACATTAACAAAACCTAAATAATAATCTACAAAAATCAAATAAGTTTTTTTCCCGTACTTAAACATTTTTATACTAATTTTATTCCAACTCCAATGTGTCAATACAGAATTCTGACTTATTGTTGGTTTTTTACTGCATCTACTTAAATATTTTAATAAAAACTTTCTGGGCGTTTGTCGTTTGTTGTCTGACGATACCTCTTTGTCTTCAAACATAATATTATTATTACGTCGTGGTAAACGCTCAACCCTATTAATTATATTATCTTTGTTAGAAATGCCTAAATCATGAATCCGCAACAAATCATCCGATACAGAACTAATTTGATTAATATTATGTACAGCCGATATAGTAAAGGTATTCGCCTCAGCCTCCCCGTCTAAATTTTGTGGTTGTTGCAATTGCTCTTTTACTTCTATGTCATGTACTTTTCGCACCTTACACATTCTAGCGAAATGATCTATGTTACAAATATAACATTGTTTATCTAAGGCTGGGCACTCCTCAATGTATTCGCACCCGCCTCCACATCGACGACACGTAGCCGTTTTCCCGAAGCTTCGTCGCGGCACCCCGGCGTCTGCATCGCCGACCGCGCCACAGTCCTCCCGCTGTGGCCAGCTCCGCTTTCTGCCGCCGCTCACACTGCCAGCGCCACTGCTGCCGCCGCTGCTGAAACTCACTGCACGTGCATTCACACCGTCCACACGAGATGGCCCTAGCACACGGCTGCTCTCCTGGGACACTTCTTCGACCTGACAGGCCTCGATGGCTTTGTCAAGTGTCAGGTCATCACACCGCAGCAGGCGATCGCGGAGCTTCGTGCTGCGAATGCCGCACACGATACGATCCCGTAGCAGTTCATCCTCCAGATCTCTGAACTCACAAGTTTTACTAAGGAGCCTTAACGCAGTCACGTACTGGTCTACAGTCTCACAGACTTCCTGGCATCTTGTGAAGAAACGATATCTTGTTAACGTGATATTCTTTTTAACTCCAAAATGTTCGTTGAATTTTTTCTCTAAAATCTTTATGTCATCTCTGTCGGACTCATTTTCAAATTTAAAAGTTTCGTATATTTCGAACCCGTCCGGGCCGATGAGATTTAATAGCAGACTAGCCTGTACCTCGCTGTCTTCTTTATGCATCCCCGATGCCTTGATGAAAACATGGAACTGGGTTTTCCATCTTTTCCAAGCGTCAGCCCGGCTGACGGAGTTACCTCCCAAACAGAGCTCTGGCGGCGGGCGAGCGTATTCCATGCTTGTATTATATTAGTAATACGTTTGGCAACAGTTTCTACGTAAATACAATATGGAATTTACACGTTATATTCAGTTTCTAAAATATATTTTTTTCCGCTGTCACCATGTTGTATAATCAAACGCCAGCTCGTTGACAACTGATATATTTCTTCTAAATCAAATAAGAACTACTTATTACATGACAGTGAGTAGGTTTGTTTTATTAAGTAGACACCTACTAAGGAAGGAAATTAGAAAATTTTACCCCGAAGTTAGAAACATGAAACTTTATTTTTGTGCTACTGATTAAAATGAATGGATACGTATTTAAACGTTTCTGGTAATTCTACCCCCAAGGGGGTGAAATTGGGGTAGAAAGTTTCAATGAAAGTCCGTCATTTCTTGAGTTAGAAACATGAAAGCTTATTGACGTTAGCGTTTGACATTTGCTTAAAATAGGGTACCGTTTTTACCCTTTGTATAAGGAACCATAAAAAGGGGAAAACTATCCATCTTTGTTATTATACTATGTTAACGCGGACGAAGTCGCAGGCAACAGCTAGTACTTTTATAGAAGCGACTATAATTACCGCTCCTATTATAATATATTGGATCTTATCAAAGTTAGGGATTAAGATTTTCGGGCCAAGATTAAGTATTACAACAAGCTTCACCTCCAAATTACATATTATGCATATTATTTTTAAATGTATTTTTATTTTATGAAATATATAAAAATCTATCAAGAATTCTTGAAGACAGTAAAAGGAAGAATAACCTTAAATATAAAACGTATATCAACAAATCTTTATTTAATCTTTTACATTTTTATTGTTAAATGTCAAGTTGTTAATAAAAAACTATAAAATAAGTTTAACAAGACTTAGCTTCTATGAAATTTGAAAACTTTTTGCGAAGGATAGATTGTTTGAAGACACTTGGTTTTTTTACATTATAGTTTTGGTAGGATTTTAATGTATGTATTATTAATTATTATTAATAAATATTTTTATGACAATTACTATTTAATGCTCCTAAAACGAAACTTTTACTTTAAAATATTATATTTTGTTTAATTATGATTTATGACCAATATAAATAATCAAACCTATACAATCTATATATCTATATATGTAAATGACCAATATAAATAATTAAACCTATACAATCTATATATCTATACTTATAAAATTACATGTCCTGACTGACTGACTGATTCATCATCGCTGAGCAAAAACTGTTTAAGTTGCAGCCACGAAAGAACAATGGCCAAAATGGACTAAAAAAACAAGGTTCTTGTTACCTAGGTGGAACTATAACTAAAATGTAGTTTAGGTAAAATGCTATAATTAAATAAAAACAGTTGATTTTTAGAAGCTGGGAAAACAAAGATAATCGGCTCTAAAAATATGAATATTGAATTTGTGTTTTTAACGCAGGATAATGTTTTTTTTATATTGAACGCATATTCTGTCATTCAAAGGGACCCATGCAACCTGCTTAAATATGCTCTCTTCTTGAGGATTTCGAGGACAGAGCGTATTCCGATTTTTCGAGTGTCCATGAGCGACGGTTGTTGCTTTCTATCAGGTGACCTGTTTGCTCGTTTGCCTCCTACTTTTATTTTTTAAAACTCTGACGTGTGTTTCATATAATTTAAACTAAAACCATAACTCAAAATGATAGTACAGCTTATTATTAACTATCTTTATAACCTCAAAATTCAAAAACTTAATACACAATTACTTGAAACTCCCAGCTTTTAAAAATATATAGAATGCCGTGCTATGTTACATTTATATAGGCAATTGAAATTACAGATGTTTCATCAAGTTACGTTTTATAAGATTTTTATAGTCCAAGCATGTTAGACGAATGGCCTTTGTTCTTTGGTGAGTAGGGTTGTTTTATTAAGTAGACACCCACTAAGGAAAGGTCCGTCATTTCTTAAGTTAGGAACATAAAACTTTATCTTTCAGTTACTGATTAAAAATGAATGGATACGTATTTAAGCGTTTTTGGAAATTCTTCCCCCAAGGGGGTGAAATTGGGGTTGGAAGTTTCAATGGAAGTCCGTTATTTCTTGAGTTTGAAGCATAAAATTTTATGTTCGGGCTACAGATTAAAAATGATTGGATACATGTTTAAGCGTGTTTGAAAATTCTACCCCAAGGGGGTGAAATAAGGTTGAAAGTTTAAATGAAAGTCCGTATAGATATACTATGATAACGCGGACGAAGTCGTGGGCAACATCTACTCTATATATATATATATATATATATATATATATAAAAGAAAGTTGTGTTAGTTACGCCACTTAAAACTCAAGAATGGATGAACCGATTTAGCTGAAAATTGGTGGAGAGGTAGCTTAGAACCAGGAATAGGACATAGGATACATTTTGTCCCGGAAAAATGTACGGTTACTGCACAATATACTTTTATGATTTGCGCGTAAGCTATTCAATCGATTTTGATGAATTTTGGTATGGAGATACTTTGAGTCTCGGAAAAGTACAAGGGATACTTTTTGTCCCGGAAAATGTACGGTTCCCGCACAATAAATCGAAATTTCGAATTAAATAATCATCGTTAAGACAGGACACTTTACAACGTCTGTCGGGTCAGCTAGTATGTTATAAAAATAAATAATTTGGATGTTAGTTTGTTATAATACCTTAAATCAGGTCTGGCCTTTAATAATTATCAAAAAAACGAAAAACCCGAAAAGCTCGAAAAACCCGGGTTCCATTTTTGAGACCCGGGTTTTTTCATGAGCCCCAAAACCCGGGTTTTCCCGGGTTTTCGGGTTTCGGGAAAACCCGGTCTCGATGCCCTAGTTATAGCGCAGTCAACAGCGAACGTGCGAGGCGCATGCCCGTGACGCGCGTTGAAATCTATAGCTATGTCCACAACGATCGTCATAAACTCTATGTAGAGATATTATTTAGTCTGGTGCATCTCTATTGGGTTAAGTCGTTGTATAGCTTTGTCCACACTGAGCCTTTTTTGTTCATCAAGGGCATGCGTTATAGCGCAGTCAACAGCGAACGTGAAGCATGACCGTGACGCGCGTTGAAAATATCTAAAGCTGTCCACAACGATTTCAACGCGCGTCACGGGCATGCCTCACGTTCGCTGTTGACTGCGCTATAAAGCATGCCCTTGATGAGCAAAAAAAGGCACAATGTGGACAAAACTAATAATCAACTTTCATTACAATTACTTTGTTTATCTACTTCGTATCATGCTGCTTCACTGGTTTTTCGTTGTGATGAAAGAGAAGGCATAGTTTTCACTTTTCACTATAGCAAGCGCCGAGCTATTAAAAATAATTTAGTGATATGTATAAGCACCTTTTTACAATCAGAGAAATCGATTCACAGGCATACTGTTATCCGCGTTCTGCCTATTCCTATTGGAACATCAAAATTGCTCCATTCCTATTGGAACATATTAAGTATTTATATATTTTTTTGCCTTTATTTTACTGCACCGCTAGGCAAAGGCCAATGGCCATTGTAATATATTATACTTTAATCCTGCAAAAACCTAAGTTATCACTAATCTAGCAGTCAAGACTCAAGAACCACTCTTGTGACATCAAAATTTGCAGAATCCCACCTCATGTCATAAACACTAACCGCTTCACCTTTCGAGAACATTCCAAGTCTTGTTTCAAACGACATGACGATTTTATGGTTATTGAGCTATCCCAACTTAATATCGAGGGTCAGCCTTTACGATTGAGTTAAAAGTTAAAACGTAATTGAAATCGAGTCGAAATCACGTCGTTAAACCGAAGAAGTCTGACGGGGCAGATGTAAAGATAAGTGTAAAACAAGATAAGTTAACATGGATAGTTGCTACTAATCGCTATCCGATATTTTTATAGCATGTTTTTAGCTTTTTATTATATTATGTCTGAGAATGGAATAAGCATGTTTCATAATGTTATGTCATACAATTATAGGTACAGGGTGTAACAAAACTAAGTGATAATACTTTAGGGTGTGTACCTATAAGTCCCGTGTATAGAGTCCACTGTTAAAAATACCAGCACTAAAAAAAAACACTTTTTTTCAGTGTTGCAAAAGTTCCCGATTTATCGGGAGACACTCACAAAATTTTAAAAAATGTTTGCAAAAATAGCAACCAAAAAGTGGTACGAAAATGAATTATTTGCCATTTTCAATGTATCTTATTTGTTTTTAATAATATACTTTAATTAATAGCGTAAAATATTGTTGTTTTATTTGGAAAAAAAAATCTCCCGTTTTCTCCCGATTACCTGGAAATTTGCCCGATTTTTGAATTATCACTTTTGCAACACTGCTTTTTTTAACTTTTGTATAGGCAAGCGCCCCAGCGTCACGAGTTTCCCCATACATACCAACGTGAAAAAATTGGTCTTTCAGCGCTGCTACTTTCACAGTGAACTCTCTACAAGGAACACATACACACCCTAAAGTATTATCGTAGTTTTGTTATACCTTGTATAGTACGTATATACTTAGGTATAGGTCTACCAGAATCTGATGGCAAAAAGTGAAAAAAATAAATTGACTCTAGCAATACCGGGGTAATTGAAATAAAACATTTTGATCCTTTTTTTTCTTATAGCGGCTGATTCTGTGTGTTAAACATGCAAATATAAAAATTTATCCAATGATCAACATTGAGATGTAAGGAGTTGACACCGCAACGCAATGCTTGGTCACATTCAAGAGACGCTATATAGCCGCAGCGCACTTAGTCGGCCGCGAGCTCTTCTGCGCACTTGACATATGACAATTATAAACAAACAAAATAAAAGTCACAAAAATGCCTTGGTGTATCCTAAGATATTGCAAAAATAATTCCAAAAATACTTCCAAATGCAACGGCATAGCATTTCATCGGTTAGTTTTCTTATTTAATTATTTTCAATTAAAATACGAACATTCAATTACTAGGCGAAGACACGCGCCATTTCGCATTGTCATAGAGTAGTAGATTCAGAGGGGAATGTAGGCAGAATACAGATATCTATGATGAGACGAAGATGAATGAAGTATTCACGGAGACGAGTTTGTATTTTGGTAAATATAAATACGTTTTTACGTGTACATTATACATGCGTACATTACAATTGTATTTATAAATATTTAAGTAATTTAAATAAGGTTAGTATGTAGTGGACTTTGGATCCATACTTATTATAACTAGCTGTCCCGGCAAACGTTGCTTTGCCATAATATAAAGAATTTCGCCCATATTATTTATTGAAGTGACTATAAATAAGTATGTCACCATGGCAACGTCGACCGCTATCCCGTCGCACAAAATTAATGGTCGCCGTCAGTCTCAGGTTGTAATAATTTGCTATTATTTATTCAACAAATGCACTTATTAATATACTAGCTTAAAAGTAAGGCCAAGTTAGCCTCGAAGAATTTTGGTGTTCTTAATAGAGCGCGACAGTAGGGATTTCAGTCCGGACCAACGCCTACAACTCTACAAGGCGCAGGTTCGGCCTCATACGGTGCGCCAAAATACCAAATACTCCCTCTGTATCGTATCCAACGATGTACGCTGCCTAATAAGTGCTATTGTGTATTATTGTACGAGTATTGAATTTGAACGAAGGGCCGCTCAAATTGTTGACTGCCATAGTGTTTTAAACAGGCTGGACCTCTTGGAATTGTGCCGAGATGTAGCTTCGCTCTGCATCCTCTATAAATTGTATCACGGGGAGTGCTCTGAGGATCATCCCATCACCTTGATAAGTGTCATCACCAAAACTATGGAGCGAACTATCACCAGAAGCATTTTAAGAACAAGGCATATTCCCACGCTTTCGCAGCTCTTCTGACGTTACGAGTGCCCATGGGCGACGGTTGTTGCTTTCCATCAGGTGACCCGTTTGCTCGTTTGCCTCGTTATTTTATATAAAACTAGCGACCCGCCCCGGCGTCGTACGGGTATAAAATATATAGCCCCAAAAAATATGCCTATAGCCTTCCTCAATAAATGGGCTATCTAACACTGAAAGAATTTTTCAAATCGGACCAGTAGTTCCTGAGATTAGCGCATTCAAGTTAGCCCTTTCAAATAATTTCCCCCGTTTTTTCCACATTTTCCTCTATTTCTTCGCTCCTATTAGTCTTAGAGTAATAAAATATAGCCTATAACCTTCCTCGATAAATGGGCTATCTAACACTGAAAGAATCATTAAAATCCGTTGCGTAGTTTTAAAGATTAAAGGGAACAAAGGGACATGAGGGAAAAAAGCGACTTTGTTTTATAATAAGTATAGATATAGGTAGAAATCTAATTAACTTCTATGTCCTTGAGAAATCGTACTTGATGTTGATTAGTGAAAAAACGGTGTATATATGTTTTAGCGACTTGTTATATTATTATTTCGTTTATTTCT
Organism: Polyommatus icarus; assembly: GCA_937595015.1. Lineage (NCBI taxonomy): Eukaryota > Metazoa > Arthropoda > Insecta > Lepidoptera > Lycaenidae > Polyommatus > Polyommatus icarus. Next base: position 7,391,877 of record OW569335.1, on the reverse strand, counting down.
GCATGACTAAAAAGTTGGATTTCACTTAACTATTTTTAACTGAAATCCAATTCTTTAGTCATGCAGAAATAAACGAAACTTTGTTTGTATTCCCCTATCTTAGGTGAGCCGCCATATTGGATGTAGAATGACATTACATCCGTTTTCGAGTTATTCTCAAAAGTTCTTTCATTTAATATCCATACTGTTATTATAGGACGGCATAGAAAATATATCTATTCCCAATGATATAATAAATAATAACTCAAAGCAGATATTATGTTACTACCGCGCGAATTGTGAAGCTTCAAATACAGGTCAATTGTCCGCTCCTTTATTTAGTCTGCATCGAACCATCGAACGCACTTCACGAACGTACCGCGTCTTGTCAAGTACCAAAATAAATTGAAAAAGCCGTCGTGTGTATTTAGAAATTGTACGAACTATGGCTCCAAAGTAAACAAAACACATGGAATCTCTTACCACTTATAAGAATGCAATAAATACCTCGATTGATTACATTTTCAATTATTTTTTCGAACAATCTGAAAAAATCGAATTTCCGCCATGGTTCAGGCAAAGAAAGTGACAGCGATATGGTTTTGACGCAAGAACGATAAGGATGGTTGCGCTGCTGCAGCCATAGAGTAGTTAGTGCAGACTCGCCACATGACTGTTAGATGGTGACTTAAATGCCTACAATTGCAGTTTATTTGTATTCTATTTTTATACGCTATGCGAAGTCTTATGCAACTGTACTGTACTGTAAAATGAATGAGGAGTACATTTTGCTACCAATGATGAAGCAAAACAATTGAAGTATCGCATTTTAAAATCATTTTTGAATTCCAATGTTTTTGACTCGCTCTTAGGGGGGTATTACATTATCATTTATATTGGATCATTTACAGGATCATATTATATAGGATCCAATAAAAAATATCATTTGATCATATTATCTGCATATTACATTATCATATAACATTAATCCTATTTTACGTCATATGTTGTTTCAATAGCTAATGGGGAGCGCTAACGCTGACAGGTATTGACATCAGTGTTACTAGATCTCAGAGAATTCGATTTGTCAAAAGACATCGTCATTTTTAATATGGCTTGTTTTTTGTTATTTCAGCAAAATTATTCAAGTATATAATTAGAAAAAGAATTACATTACATTATTTGAAACATACTAACGAACAAGAAATTAAAAACTCTTTTTTTATATTAAATAACTGGCAACACCAATTTCTATGACCGTATTGGATCCAATCTCTCAGCAAATATTAAAAATCTATGATCAAGGAAGAAATGAATCATTTATCTATATTACATGATCCAATATAAATGACCCAATGATCTAGGATCCAATATAAATGATAATCTAATACCCCCCTTAGAACATTCAAAATAACAGACCCCTATTTTTAATCATAGAGCTCATCTCATACTAATATTATAAATGCGAAAGTGTGTCTGTCTGTCTGTCTGTCTGTTACCTCTCCACACCCAAACCGCTAAACCGATTTTGCTGAAATTTGGCATGGAGATACCTTGAGTCCCGGGAAAGGACACATGATAGTTTTTATCCTGGAAAAATGTACGGTTCCCGCGCGATAAACAAATGTTGGTGCAACGGAGTTGCGGGCTTCATCTAGTAATTGATAAATACACAAATATTCGTCTCCATTTGGCACATAAAAATAATCCGGAAATACAAAAAATTTCAGAGACAGAAAAAAAATAAATTAAATCTTTTTGAAGGTACATAAAATATGTATTTTATGTGGTAAAAAATGATTAAAATCGATAGCCTCGATCCTTCACGTGGTCTACTTCTTACCTGAACCTGTGCCAAATAACATAAAAATTGCTCCAGCAGTTCGCGAGATAAGCACTTTCAAATAATTTCCCTCATTTTTTCACATTCTCCTATTAGTCTTAGCATGATAAAATATTGCCTATAGCCTTCCTCAATAAAGGGGCTATAATATCTAACACTGAGAGAATTTTTCAAATCGGACCAGTAGGTAGTTAGCGCGTTCAAGTTAGCCCTTTCAAATAATTTTCGACGTTTTTTCCTCATTTTCCTCTATTTCTTCGCTCCTATTAGTCCTAGCGTAATAAAATATAGCCTATAGCCTTCCACGATAAATAGGCTTTCTAATACTGAAAGAATCATTAAAATCCGTTGCGTAGTTTTAAAGACTAAAGGGAGCAAAGGGATATGAGGGAAAAAAGCGACCTTATTTTATAATAATATGTATAGATATAGATATTTATTATTACTTAAATATTTTGGTGTTAAAATTTTCAATTAATGTAAAAGTAACTCTTACATATGTTCTTTCATTTCTTACCTTATTTTAAAGCTGGCAACGCACCTGCAGCTCTTCTGATGTTGCGAGTGTCCATGGGCGATGGTAGTTGCTTACCATCAGGTGACCCGTTTGCTCGTTTGCCCTCTTATTTAATTTAAAAAAAACCTACTAATTAATATAATATACATATTTAGCCCGGGCATACGACCGATCCTAAAGTAATTACTCTAAAAAAATATTATGTAAATACAAAGAAACAAAAATTTACACGTTATATACCCCAAGTACTAATATTTTTAAAAATATTCAATGTGTACTTTTGTTTTCCTACGACTTTATTATAATATGTATAGAATATAGCACAAAGTTTAATAAAAAATAATCTAACAAACAATTAGTTTTATTCAATGTCTCTTCTGTTCAACAATAACAATATTCTCTTATTCTTTGTCGCGCATGCGCGCCGATGCGCCTGTCAAGTGCAATTCAAAACCATCTCAAAACATATAGTTATTCTATTCTATACCATTCATTACGTATTATCTGTCGCATTCATTGTTGTAACTATGGTAACCTTTAGATATGACAGAGGTAAGTACGTATTTGAATTTGAAAATTGTTTGGAAGCAATTTAAGCTGGAAGATAGTATGAACGTAACAGATCTGTATTTAGTAGAATATCATTGTCTATTCCGCTATCTTGGATGGTCGGCCATTTTATATTTATTAGTGATGTCACATACTGTATCGTGCATTGTCATTCAAACCAAACGTGTATACAAAATTTCAGCTCAATCGATTGAAATATTATATGTACATACATACTTACTTCGAAATTGAGTTCAAATATTCCACCCGAACTTACATAATAATGTAAATAATAATATTATACAGAGCAAGTTAAATAAAAGCTTTTAATAATGTTTAGTAAAAATCTTTGTTTTATTTTATCCACTTTCAAATAGAGTCTGCGTTCATTCGAGTGTAGGCACAAAACTTTGTCACTTCTGCGGTACTGATCTATAGCCATCACCGCCCCGCCTCTCACCCCGCTCATTCTTGAAGTGTGACATGTTTTTTGTTGGCAATAGCAACTCCATACATCTCAATGATGATCAAGGATATTTTTTGAAAATCTGCTGTCAAAAATTGCCATCAGATTCTGGTAGACCCAATGATATTATATAAAAAAACTCAAAGCAGATATGTTACTACCGCGCGCGTTGTGAAGCCATTAAATAAGGGCCAGTTGGCCCGTCTTTTATATAGTCTGTCTCTTTTATGTAAATGTCATTTCGTATCTTTTGTTTCACTTATCTGTCAAATTTGACAATTGAATTTGGAAATTGTTCGGAAGCAATTTAAGCCGGAAAATAGTATGAACGTAACAGATCTGTATTTAGTTGAATATCATTGGGTAGACCTATACCTAAGTACAGACTGAGAACAAAGCGCAGCTATTAATTTAATTCATCATCCAGAATTAAAAGTATGTTGTACTATCAGAGAAGTTGATTCCTAAGCAGATGGGGGACCTACGTAGTTTGGTCGCATTACGTCAAACCCAGCCGACAGATCACAATTAACATTGAATTGACATGATCGACCAAATGACGTTGGTCTCCCAAATGTGTAGGAATCAATTTCCTCGATGGTACATTGTTACATCAAAATACGAAAGTAGACAAGTCTCAATCGAGTTTAATGTCATAACTCTACAATCGACATCTAGAGCGTTTCAGAGATCAACCGTACCTTTGGGTTATGAAACCCAAAACGGTATATGTTGCAAAACTCTTCGACTTCGCAGAAAACATAATAATATTGTCAATATACATATTATTCCTTTTTTCACAACGTACAAACATACATCCTTATAATAATATTATGTAGGTGATAGGCCAAAACTTAAAAGTAACAAAATAATACTTAATCAAAAATCTTATTTAACAAATTTCCACTTCAAGTAAATAGACCTACAAAAACATAATAACAATAAATTCCTTAACATTTTTAAACTTATAAAGGAACATTTTCATTAGCAGATGTTGAATCTCACATTATATTCTTTAAAGCAATAACATAAAGGAGCGCATGTTTTAACCCGGCCTCGTAAACACCAGGCGAGGAAAGATCCAGCCCAGATTCTCATTACATCCTACACAAAACATCATAAAAACTATAAACATACACACAAAAACAATCCCTATAGTCACAGTCGAAGGAACACTTTCGCGTGGTGAGTTTTTAAGCAAATCTCAAGTGGATATTAGTCTGAAGAAGCTATTATTGGGTGCTAGGTCGATAATTTGACATTTTGAAAACGTTTACAGATTGTAGGTATATTGCGGGCAATCTGGCTTCCTGCCGATAATGTAAACACCGTTTTGTTGTGCTTCAATATTAAATAATGCTGTATATAATGTATGCACCCGACCAGAACAGGATCTGGTACAATTTACAAAATGAAGGAAGTCTATATTGTTATCACACCAAACAATATCTTACTTTACATACGGTTCTCTATTTCTGGGTTACTGCTAAGTGTTTCTTTTTCATTTGTTTGTATAAAATCATTGCGTCACTTTCAATTTTCATTAACATGAATAACGAAAGAAATTAACTAAGTATTATTTAATATTCTATGAAAAACATTAACCCATACCTACTGGTTTCAGTGGATGCAAGGATCCTGGATCTCTACAATTTTAGGTAAGCTAAAAGATATTATTTAACTTACAAGTTCAGCAAAAGCATAGCTTAACGTACTAGTTAGTTATTTTAGGTATCTAAAGAATAAAGTCATTGTCTGATACTCTACTCGACTCTATTAAGATCTAAGAAGCATTGATTTAAGAATGTCCGAAACGGTGGGGCTCTAATAACCGCGGCTTGGACAACCGCGGTGAAGCAAAGAGGCAACCAGGGCCGGCCGGTGTCGTCGCCTGGCCTGTCGTCGGGGGGGCGGTTTAGTGGGTATACCGTGGTCTCATTAGCTACCCGGGAGTCCCACATAACCGCTCGGGTCGCCCCCTGCGCCTGGGTGGTATGCGTAATGTATTTCCCCCTCCGGGAAAAAAAAGTATGTCCGAAACTCCACGTAGCCTATGTAGAGTTTCAGCTTGTAGCTACAAAACTTACAAATAGATATAAATATACTTACTTAGGTACTTCAAAACTGTAGTTATCTAAGTATTTGCTAAACATAGGAAATACGAATATAAGAAGGAAATAAAAGGATAGTAATATGTATACTCATTCAATATATTCATACTTCCTAGCTGGCTAAGATTTTAATCAATTAATTTCAAGGCAACTTTTACGATTTGCTTTTCCTCCGAATTAATAAAATTGTAACTACACGGAAACATAAAATAAGACATTTAATTGAAATATTTATTGGCCGAATAATTTGCTAATAAAAATAGATCTTAAATCACATATAATATTAACGATTATGCTTACTCCATTTCACGTAGCCCTCACATAGATGGGTCAAAGATGAAAACAGCTGTTCTGGTGGTATGATTATATCTGTACTGCGTTCGTCTCTCTTCTTCCTTCCGTATGTCGCAAACTGACTTTGGGGTCTTTTTATTCCGGCGTTGAAGAAAAGGGTTGACTGTGTTGTCGGCACCGTCATAGTCGTCTGCTTAGACCTTACTGCATGCACTATGAGACAAAGCAGATAACCCCCAAATGCTAAGAATGCTAGCGTTGTCACCGACATGGAGAATATGTTGCTTAGCTTGCCGTAGTCACCCTTTTTCACATCACTATCCTCGTAATCTCCTCTTCGTATTGGTGATTTCATGGTCAGCGCCTGCGCACCGAACTCCGAGTATTCTGGGGTGGATATAGTCGTATTATCGTATGCCACATGTTTCAAAGAATTCTTCAGTTGGAGCAGCTTATCGATCGGTAGTTGATTTAAGAACTGTATCTCTTCAGTGGTGAATTGGGATGATGTTAGCTTGAGGAGTATTAACAGTGAGCACACGCGCAGCATGGTGTCAGATGTGTTTCTGGTGACAGAGGTGAATTATCGTGGTCTACAGAGCACGACACATAACTGTAGTAGCAACGGGAGATGACGCTGATGTAGGGTTAATTTCATTTTTATATTTTCTTAAGTATTACAATTTGATTAAAAGGAGTCAATTGAGAACCGAGGACAGATATCTATCTATAGTTAAAAAAAAAAAATATTTTTGGTTACAAAATATGCCTCAATGAAATATTATATATGAGGGTGACAAAATATTAGGTGCATTATTAATCGGGTTTTGTAACCTTTTGAACCTATGAGTATATTTAAACTATACAGTATCTCATGTATAGCAATAACAAAATGTATGAAAGCTAGAACATAATCGATTGTATTGTTCTCTTTTGCAATTCCCAACTTGATATGTTTGCTTTTGACGAATGAATTTTAGATAAGTACAGCGTGTTCTTCGAGAACTTTAAAAAATGAGGAATTTAAATTTTAAAGCAGGCAAAAAAAGTGTCTTGACTAAATTTAAATAATATATGCCTTAGAACCAAATAAAATTCTGATTTCTTAATGTAGCCCATAAAAATAAAATTTTGGTATATACAGAGCCATCTATCGCAAACGAGCTAAGTTGTAAGAACTTTAAATCATACTTTTCTTTACTTTATCGTTATTTTCATGCTGAATATAATGCAATAATATAAAATATATTTCCTTTTGTAACGTAAACAACCTGTATTTGTCACATAAGACGAATTTCATGCTCTGGTGAGATGAATGCGCTTGCGCAGCTATCAAGATGTCTACCGGAGCGTAGCTTTGGAAAGCTTGGCTTCATTCTAGTGCGCGCACTCGAGGCAAGATGGCGCTACTGATATGGTTACTCCTTTTCAAAGTGGTGTGCGCAAAAGAAAATTACGCAAGCAATGGGATTTTACACCACATAAACGCGGGGATGAACATCGCAAAAGATTTCTTAGGTTTGTATGCGCAGTAATTTTCGTAGAATTAAGTAGGTATAATTAATAACACAAAATTTTTAAACTGGATATGAAGTTAAATTAAAATTATTTGGAACTCTCAAATCTCACAGACTTTTAATAATATAGGTAGATACTTTAAGTGTTTATTTCATAATTAATACCTTGACAAAAATGTATTCAGGAATTATACTAAGGTACCCACTCGTTCCCTAATCTGAGCAAAGCTGTTCTTCTCTGAAAACATCAACATTTTTATTACATACGTAATAACAATGTTAATGAATACTTTACCTATTGTTTTACAGGATCTGAATCGGTGGCCCTCAAAGTAGCAGACTTTGTAGTTCGCGCGTTCCAACCCTCAAAGCAGCATCAACGACCTTCCCATTACGAAGAATCTACGGAAAACGATAAGAAATTTTCCGAAGAGAATGAATTTAATGTGAAGCAGTCTTCACCCTTGTCGCCGTGGCGTCACATAGTGCGGCTACTGGGCCTCCAGCCGAACCAAATCAGTGCTGTTGCTGTCAATGCCTTGATATTCGTTGCACAAATGGTAAGTTTGTTTTTTATCATTTTATCATAATATTATTGTCTACACTCTAATAGACCCAACGAGTGTTATTACTTTTAAATAATATTTGGACCTAGATCTGTTGCATTATTAATAAATAATAAGGATAAACCTTCAAGAAGAGAGCGTATTCCCTCTTGATTGGCCGGCAACGCATCTGCAGCTCTTTTGATTTTACGAGTGTCCATGGGCGACGGTATTTGCGTTCCATCAAGTGACCCGTTTGCTCGGTTATTTTATATAAAAAAATACTACCTGCCTTGTGGTGGACCAAACAGCACACAATTCTGCACTGCGTCTGTGCAAGGGAAAAAATTGAAGTAAGTAATAATCACAACTTTAATGCCTATAGGTACTTACCAAGTTTTTCTCCCTTTCAGATAACAACGTTCCTGTCAGGACCAAAACAGCCAGGTAAAAACTTCAGAGCCGAGGATCCTTTTAAGTTCGTCCTAAATAAGAACTCTGAAAGACTTCAACAGCTTCTCGCAACGGCTAAGAACGAGTCTCTACCAGATTTGATCAACCAAATTGTAGAGGAACAGGAGAACCAGGAAGAAACCAGCTGTATTAAGTTACTCGTTTGTAAATTAACGCCATTTATAGAAAAGATGCAAAGAACAGTGTTTAATGATGATAGAGAAGAATTTGGGAAAATCCGTGGCGCTGAGATGTTGTACCGCCATCTACCGACCAGCGACGAAATTAATTTAACCAGCGACATCTGTGAAAACAAATATAGAGATTGCAATTTACATGAATGATAAGTTCTATGGTTAATTAAATAAAATAGAGCTTAATTAGAGAGTAGGGTCTAGACTCTAGAGTGCTTGATTGCTTTTTATATCATACTAGCGACCCGCCCCGGCGTCGCACGGGTATAAAATATATAGCCACTGAAAAAATAATGCTTATAGCCTTCCTCAATAAATGAGCTATCTAACACTGAAAGAATCATCAAAATCCGTTGCGTAGTTTTAAAGATTAAAGGGAACAAAGGGACATGAGGGAAAAAAGCGACTTTGTTTTATAATAAGAATAGATTGCTAAGTACTCACATACAGTTTTGCTCGATAGTTTTACTCGACGTCGAGCAAAAACCACTGTGTGGACCGCAAAACTCACAGCTCGAAGGCTCGCATCGAGCCAGTTTGAAGGCTCGAATCGAGCCGGCTTGACAAATTTTTTGACACTAGTTTTTATTATTCGTAGAGGCTAATTTCCTTCGAACTGGAGTTAGTCCAATAAAATTACGAAATAAATAAACATGAACGAACACAGTTTGGGGATTTTAAGGATTTATAGCACCCCCCTATAAATCCTTTAAAACGCGTTTAATCCGATATCTCGAATGATCAGTGTTAGGCAAAAATTGTAGAGACCTTTTCTCTTCCAAATTAAATTCACTAACTTTTTAATCTGAAACTTTTTTTAACATTAATATTTTTCAACTTATTACTCCCGCAAGGTAAAAATTTTTTTTTTTTTTCTATTTTTCGTCGTTTTCTCCCCAATCATTCAATTTTATTAAATTTTACCGATCATCAAAGTGTAGATATTTTAATTATGAACAATTTTTTCCCTAAACTTTTTTTTGTAATGCCAATACCTTCGGAGTATTACTTTACCGAGCGAAATCCGCACCATTGTCGCAATATAAAAAGGTCAACCGATTAAACTATTTAAAAATTGTACTTCATTCCAATATTAAATATTGCAATCATTCAAATATCATTCAAATATTGTACTTCTTTAATTTGGGTATTTTTTTCTATTCAATGGGATAATGATGTGAATGAGTATTACAAAAATAAGTAAATGAATAATTATAACTGTTTCACACGTTTATTGATAAAAAAATGGGTTATAAAATTCTTCAAGTTAAGCACCCGAGATCGATGGAAGTGATTCCTCAATATTAAAGGCCCTGAAGGTATCGTCGTCCTCGTTCATTGCGTCAAAAAAAACATCGTCGACAACGTTGGCGATATCAGAACAATAGTTCTCTTGGCAATTAGTGCCGATCACTGAGCAAACAAAAGAGGCCGGCCTTTCTGCATCCGCAGCCTTTCGCCGCAGTTGGTTTTGCATTTGCAAGAAATCTATCTCAGTAAATTATCCGGAGCTGGTTTTAATGACATTGTTATCGGCTCCAATCCACGGGGGGTGTGACGCCAGCCCCACTCCTCGGGTTCCAGATAATTTTCCAGCCTGTATTGAACTTGGTAGAAACACCTCGACGAGTGAAAAAATGCCGCAACAGAGGTAGGAGGAAGGGATTCTAATTTAAGCCTCTCACTGCTGGCCATTTTTTTATATCCCTTATATTGGAGCTCGTTGAGATTCGTGCAATTCGTGTCACCTGCCTTGCGATATAAATTAAAAATGAATTGTTCGCCGTTTGAAGCAAGCGTTGTTTTATCTGCTTTGTCTTGTAGAAAAACTGCAGATAAAGAAACCAAATCCGGAGATTTTTTCAATGCGGTCATAGTTTTGATCTTGCCTAGGTTGAAAGGAGACGAAGTTGTGTCGCAACCACTAATCGCGTGCAAAAATAAAAGGTTCTTTGCGGCATTCGGCCCATATATCGGTTTGAGGCAGTATGGGCTACACGTAGCTTCCGTCGATTTGCCTCGTCCAGGTTTCCTCAAATAAGTGTTGTTGCACGCGCCGGCTATTGCAGTCAGCAAAACCAGTAAATCCACGTCCTCACCAATAACAACCACAGCACTATACTCCTGCGAAATTCTCTTAGCCGAACTGATAATTAGACCATCCGCATCCTCTACGGCTTGCTCCACCTCTATGTCTGATTTGATGAGAACAGTTTTCAGTAGTGAGATGAATCGGATTTCGCTCGGTAAAGTAATATATCACTCCGAAGATATTGGCATTACAGAAAAAAGGTGAAGGAAAAAATTGTTTATAATTAAAAAATCTACACTTTGATGATCGGTAAAATTTAATAGAATTGAATGGTTGGGGGGAAAACGACGAAAAATAGAAAAAAAAGTAAAATTTTTGCCTTTGCCCTTGTAATAAGTTGATAAATGTTAATGTTAAAAAAAAGTTTCACATAAAAAAATTAGTATATTTAATTTGGAAGAGAAAAGGTCCCTACAATTTTTGCCTAACACTGATCATTCTCGAGATATCGGATTAAACGCGTTTCCATCGAAATGACCTTGAGCTGACCTCAGTAGAACCCCTCAAATTGGAATTTATGCTCAGAATACACCCCCTATCGATCCTTAAAATCCCCAAACTGTGTTCGTTCATGTTTATTTATCCCATTTTGAGCCGTAATTTTATTGGACTAAGTAAAACTATCGAGCAATGCTGAATGTGTGGACGAAAGCCCGAGCCGTGGTTTTTACTCTACGTGATTGCTCGATCGAGCAAAACCGTATGTGAGTAGTTTAAACTTTAGAATAGAAAAACAATGAAAGCTACAGGTTATTTTAAAACATACCTAATATTATCTTTTGCATTGTTGTCAGTTAGTTTTCATTGTTTTGCTATTTCCGAGTGATTGCATAGGTTTTTTAAACTTTTTTTACTTAGTTTAAAATAATAATTTTGTTATACTTAGTTTGATTTTGATTTGTGATGATTGATGATGGTAATGAATTTTGCAATACTAGTAGGTAGTACTAGCAGTATGTTTTAACTTTTAAGCTAAGTTATCCGATTTTACCAACCGAACGCACCCTAGGTGTCCTTAAAAGTCGTGTAGGTTAAAATAAAAACGTTTTCAATTTTCATCAACGCTTTGTCAATTAATCCCCGAGGTCTTCTATGGTAACAAAATATTATAAACATAAAACATTACATTGATGAACCTTAAATGATCGCTTTTTTAGCACTCGAAGCTAGGGTACAGTTGGTGAAAACGGACTTCAGACTTCAGAGCCTTCAGACTTCAGAGTTGTAACTTGTAAGCCTGTAAGGTAGATAAATAATGTTTTGTATTGTAACAATTTATAGATTTTCTGGTTTTTCATTTATTTAACTTATAAAGCCGCCGAGATTTTCAAGTTTGAAAGAAATCTAATGTTACAAATAAAACAATTTAATAATCTCGTATTATAATATTATGTAAGTTAGCTAGCCTATTCGGCACTTATCAGGAAGTGGTGAAACAGGCCCTAAGCATTTTAATTTTTAATATCCCACAGCTTTGCCGGTCTAGAATTTTAATTATTAAAAATTAATGCTATGTTAGATGTAGCGATATACCCATCTAATGAGGTGGTCCGTGGTATGTCCGAAGTTTCGACTCTTACATAAAGACCGTTGACCGGCGCGGCACATGCACGTAACAGTCTGGGGTGTGAGACTGCTTGTCGGCACGACATCTTAAATATCACTTCTCAAATACTTGCTACATAATTACAAGACTATCTAGTTTACTAAATGATTTAACTAGAACTCCGTTGCGTCAAAGTTCGTTTATTTTTCCGGGATGAAAAGTATGCTATGTTCTTTCCCGGGACTCAAAGTATCTCTTAGAATTTAGATACCAAATTTCAACAAAATCGGTTCAGCGGTTTGGACGCGAAGAGGAAAAGGAACAGACAGACAGACAGAATATACACTTAAGGGCCCTCTCTCCCTAAATTAGCAGGTCGATTGTCTGTCAGTGCGAATATCGACGTAAATGACATTAAAATAACATTCATAACAGCGCGCCTTGTACGGTGGCGGTTACGACGCTCGCCGCGTCCATGATAGGGCGAAATAGGAGAAAAAACCTTTTTAAGGCTTAATATAATACATATTTCAAAAAAGTTAAAAAACCAAATTATTAACTTATGTATTGCAAAGCAGTAGATATTTTTTATATATTCTTTTGATAAATAATGAAGGAGTAAAGTGGTTTCATTCAACGATTTGGAGGTAATTTGGTTTTTTATTTCTTTATTATGTGATACCGATAGAAAAAATATGGCAAAACCAAATTACGTATCATATCATGTAGATTACTAATTATTTTTTTCAGATATAATTTCTCTGTTAATGCCGATGAAAAGTTGTTTCATCTGCACGCTTTTTTCGAAAGAGCAGGCTTAAGCGTTTATAATACCTATGAGTATGGAAGTATGAATAATATATTCTTTTCAATATGGCCAAAATTAATTTCAACGAAAATTAATGACCTTTCTGATTGAACGACTTACTATAAAGTAGTAGACTATATTATGTGGTACTTATTATCATTTATGAGGAAAGTATCCTTAATGATTGATTTTTCTCAACCTTATAATACTTATCAAAGTACGACTACCAAAACCTTTAATATTCTGACCGCGTGAGAACCATCATTATCCAGGACATCGTGGCGTAAAAATAGTCAAATTAAATATTTACATCGGTTTCATAATAATGGGTGATGCAATAATTAGATAATAGATCGATGCCCCGTCCGCAGTGAATGGTGTTATGTAACCAAATTAGGCACATAACCAAGTGCAAACTTGACTTACGAGAAGCTCATGAGATGGTAAACAAAGCACACAGGATGAGAACGAAGGATCGGAGAAGGGAGAAAGAAAAGGAGGGAGGAATGTTCCTTCTACGTGTTCTTCAAAGGTGAAAGGAAGAATGGTTTACTCAAAATAAATTTCCCGAGCTTTGACCTGAGTTTGTTTACAGTGTTCTCGATTGGTTTAAATTTTGACGTTAACATTAAAAAGAGTTAATGAATAGATAAACAGACAACAGACAAGAAAAATCTAAGAACACTTGTTACTAATAAACTTACCGATACCTTATTATTTATTAACCTATCAATCCCCGTAAGGTCCAAGTGGGCCGCGATAACAAAAGATTTCCAAGAATTGGCGATCGAAGGATTAAAATCAAATCCATAGTTTAGGCTCTACTGGGAAACAAACAAACATACAATACGTGCCTAGTCTGCCTTTTTGCTTTGCCGAATTTAATAGTTCCAATATATGCAAATAAAGATTAATTTGTTAAGGGTAAAAAAAATCGGTTATCTGTAAAGTCGGTTTACTGACGATAGTTGAACGTGACAACGTCATAGCTTTAACCCCTCATACACTAGTAAACAAGAGCCATTTTCCTCGAAACCTGATCGCATGCACCGAAAATTATGATTTTGGTCTCATATAATGTAATATGAAATATCCTTACATATAATCCATATTTTATGTTTGTGTGAACTACATTATAATATATGTTAAATTTCCTATCTATCAAGTCATCATAATATAGTATTTAGTCCGATGTGATATTAGTTTCTCAATTATAAACTTTCGAAACTATAATTAGTGACTTGTTCAGAAGAAATAAACGAATACTTTATTCTTCATATATTAAGGCATACCTTGACACGTAGGAAATAGAGCACAATTTTGAATAGCCGAAACTAACTAATAGCTCACAGATTGTTTATTTATTTTTCATTCAGAGTGTGGTCAATGACTCAATGTATCAAAGGTCATAACTAACCAAACTTCTTCATACAAAAGTATTCTCTAAGTCATCGAAATACGTAATATAATCGAAACAAAGAGCGCGGCCCAGGTGGGCCTTACGGTTGTTGAGAGACTTGAAAGTGTAAATGGAACGCCTCAGAGCTGTCAGCGAGGTAACGCCGCATGAACTGTCATGTTTTTCGGGCGCGCAGCCCATATCGAATTATAAGACGTTATCACGTCAAAATTAGGGGCAAAAACAAATTAATAATTATGATGATGGATGATATTGTGATATTTTCCACTAATATTTTCACTTTTCGTATGCCTTAGTATTAAGTTGTTTATGTGCGAGAGAAAGTGGAATGGCCGGCTCGATAAAAAATGACCGAATTTAGGCTTCGACACACATTTACACCTCATATCAATGATATTATCACTGATAAAATGTTATCTTTTAAGTTGTTATTGATACGGACACCACTAATTATTAAAATATTTATTTAGTCTGACAAGCTTACCTATAGGACCATGATGATTAAAATATTTAGGCAAGTATTTAATATTCTTTTTCAGTCAAATGGCTTATAACTTATTTATGTTATAACAAAGATAAAAAAACAGAGATATTATGTGGTTAAGTGGGTATTAAATAATAAAATAAGATAAAATTAGCCAAATCGGTTCAGTTCATTTTCATTATTCTCATCTTATTTTATAATTTAAAGCAATTTTAATCTTAAAATATTCGTGGGAATCCAGATTGGTGGTAATGAGGGAAGTGCAAGTGCAACGAAATTCACCGGGTCATCTAGAAGTGAATAAAAAGAAGCTTATAAAACATGTTTACAAGCTATAAGTATAGCTTGTAAACATGTTATACCTACCTATCTCCTAAATAATGAAATATGTTATACCTACCTATCTCCTAAAAAGTTGTACAAACACCGCGTGCGGCGTGACATAGTAAATAAGAAACCCAGAAAAAAGATTTCACTCAATTCTAAATATTTTCACTAAATTTGTATGTAGGTGCCAAATCCACTACAAATACGTTAACAGTTGGCTATAATTGGCGCGTAAATATTTTGGACCTATAAATAGGTCTCTACAAAGGTAAGTCGAAGGAATAAAAGTAGTAAAAGGCAAATGGCGGATCTACATTGTATAATTTTAAGTTACAGCATTGTAAACTTTATTTTAAAAGATTAATTTTTTTCTAACTTTTTTTGGTAAATAAAGTGGGCCCCGTGCGAGTTTCTTACGCCGGTTCTTCTCGCCGGGTTAGTTCCCGAACCGGTGGTAGGCATCATGTAGACTTTCAGAAAATATTTGCAAAAATTTATTCTGAATTAAAAAAATTAAGTTTTGAGTTTTATTTGCTCGGATTGTCTATTCTTCTGTCCATTGGACTTGACACAGCACGACGAAATTACGTAGACCCATCTGCCAATGGATCAATTTCTCAAATGGTACACAGTTGGTACTTAGTACTTACATACACACATGTGTAACAATATTCTAGTATTTTCACTAGATATGAAATTGCAATTTAGAATAAGTGATTCCGGCTTCGTTCTGCTTCACATCGAGACCGCTTCACTTTCTATGGCGACATTAAGGCTTAGAGCTCTGTTTGGGATATTTCTTTTGCCATTCATAGTGGCAGCTTGGCAAACACTTACCATAGCCGAGTTATGAAAGCCGCTTGAAATGTCTTTGCAAATGTGATGGCGAGAAATGTGCTGACAAGGACTATGGAATTAGAATGTCCTAGGAATACCACAGAGTACAGACGTTCCGTTCTTGAACTTAACATTGAACCATTTTTTTCTGAAACAATTCTAATTTAATTTATTGTGCCTGGCAAGTCTGTGTCTAATAATTTTAGTCCAAAGCGCGTACGTACGTAATTACTTACTAAGTATTCATCGATCTATGACCATGGTCAAGGTGACTTTTAAAGTCAACCTACTACAATTAAACATTGTTCGTATAAAATTACATGTCGTCATGTGACATTTCCTATAGCTTTGTCCATACTGTGCCTTTTTCTGTTCGTCAAGGGCATGCGTTATAGCGCAGTCAACAGCGAACGTGAGTCATGCCCGCGACCGTATCCAAAAATAGCAAATTGACAATGTTGGCGTTGCGTTCGTTAACTCATTCAATTATTGAATGCGCCAAAACGAAAGTTGAACGACAGAAGATGACGAAAATTGAAGACGAAAGCGCATAATGTGGACATAGCTAATGATCCAGATAAAAAGAAGAAAATAGGAGGTTATGAACTATGTTATTTTCAAGTACTTAGGTAATTTCAATATTGAAAAATATTTTAACCAAAAGTGGGTGCTATGTTATAAAAAGATTAATGCTTCAAGAACGTGTTTTCACAAATATTTTATACCATACCTACTCTACCAAATAAAGATTATGATTCTGATTATTATAAATCTGATGATGATTCTGATTGAGGGGGCATAACAATACGTGTTGTCGCCGCGGCTTTGGCTATCGGAATGCAGCGAGTCAACGACCAGCGACGAAAGCCATTTCGCCGACCCACTAACCCGCTATGCGATTTTACATTTATTTACATTACTATAAGCGTACGCCATCATTTATAATTTCACTTTTTAAAAAGAAATTAACGTGAATGAATCGCGATAAGGAAGTAAGACTTTGGTTTTGCTAATTTTTTTACTCTTCTTGTTGATTTTGGAGAGCATTTTAGCGTTTTATTAGCCATAAAACTAGTTATCTTGTACCTGATCTAGGATAGCATACTTTTTATAATGGTAGACTTTAAAAGAATTAAAGCGGCGAAGTAATGGTTGTTAAACTAATATGTATTCTGTGGTAATGGCGAGTAGCAACTATCAAGGAAGAGCACATTGCTAGGTACCAATACTCTAATCTTTTGGTGACCTTGCTTATGCCTAGTTTCTGGGATTGTTGACTGAAGTTTATCTTTTCGATAGCATTGTTTATTGGTTAAAACTGTTTCAGCAGCCAATCAAAAGTCCTAGCGAATAAAAACCTGTCAAAGAGCCTCAAAAACCGGGTATTAATCTTCAACACAGAAGCAGAGGTATTGAAAAGATGGGAACTCTTCAAGCTAATGAGATGACTATAACCCAGTTTAACGTAACTGGTTTTAATGGGATTTGGGTGGCAAGTGTCAAGCATGTGGTTCACCTGTGACTCCGCCGATTGGGGCCATACGTGACCACCTAAAGTGCCAGGCCTTAAGAACTGTTCAGAGTTTTTTTTACCTCTGATAGAACCTTTATACTAACGACATAAGGGTAATTTTCTAAGAATCATCGAGGATGATCATGAAACTTTGAACAACTGTAATGAACTAACGAACATACCTAACTTATGCAGCTTCTTGGTCCGCGATGGAACAAAACAAGCAATAATTGCAAATTACGTGTCTTCTGTAACCCATGGTCGACGTTGTGCATGCTGAAGATAGCTTCGCAATCATAGTGGCAAACATGGTTATCCAACTAATTAGGTCCTGTCTGCTTGATACATGAGAGCTAATGTGCTTAAGCAATTATTATCTATTCTACTCTTCGTAGCATTTTAAACTCGCTATAAGAAAAAATGGTATAGAATATATATCATCTCAGAATCACACATTATAAACTTTTACCCATAACATAGAAGCCACCTTAAATTACAAACTTCAACCCAATATTTACAGTAATAGTATTTGTACTAAATTATGCGAAGTAATGCATAGGAAGCACTTACTCTATGCCCTAATTATGGTCTATTCATAATAACACAGTAAAATTAAGTGCATCTGGAAGTAAGTCGAGTCCCCATTCCGGAGTACAGTTACCGTGTGGTAAGTTGACGCAAATTGACATTACCGGTAAGTTCACTTCACACTTTATGTGACCTTTTCGAAGTCTGATTAGTGGCAAATTGGTAATTGCCTTTAGGCCGCTTTCCTTTAGTTATGGAATTTCTTTTTCCTTAATAACTATATTCTTTATTAAAATTGAATTAAATAGAAGCGTGCCTAGATGTTGATGATGATGATGATTTCGTTGGCGCAAAATATTGGTTTTGTATTTTCTTCTCCTCATAATCATAATAATTAATATTTCTATTATCTATGTATATCTCATTAAAATAAAATCGATGCTGTGGTTTCAACGTGATAACAAATAGAAAGACTGGAAGCCTAAATGAAAATTAAACGAGTTTAACCTCTTAATATTTCCCAAATTTTCTTTTGTAGATAATATGTAATATCATTGTTATAAACACACCGGCAAAATTAGAGGAACATAACTAAATTTTCATTTTTTTTTTAATTGTTCACTATTTTTTATTTATTAATTTACTAATTGATTATTAAAAAATAAATTTTATATAAATTTAGGGCATAAAAACGTGAAAAATAGAAAAAAATCAGCAAAAATCAAAAAATTAAGAAAATCTTTGAAATTTCAGTAGTAAGTTTTAAAGATAAATTCTCCATTTTTATTAAAGAAATGCCATGTTAAAAGCGTGTAATGCCTTCTATGGATCTCAAGAGGGCCTGGATACACCATGCTTGCATTTTAATTGTCAATCATTTCCTGTGGGATATTCTCCTACTCCTCCAGTAGCGCCAACTCGAGCTCCTGGACACATTTTGGAGCTGGAGTTTTATCTTGTACCGTTCACCCATTGATGTGCCACACGTCTTCAATCGGATCCACATCCGTAGACCACGCTGGCCTCTCCACCTGGGCTACGCCAGCATCGTTTAGGTAATAAGCCCCGATTTTCTTACTCTATGGACGCACATAAAATTGAAATTACTACCTAAAACTGTATAAAGGCACACCATGCAGTTCCAGGATGTCTGTGCTATAGTCTTGTACTGTCAAAGTACCATCATCAATAATCATCAGCTCCATGCGGGCTCCAAATCATATGCAACTCCAAACCATTAGGAAGCCTACATCATAGGCCACTGTTTCCGGTAAGTTTGATGGCCTGTAGCTTTCCTTACGATTTATTCACATTCTTTATGGCCTGTCAACAAAATGCACACAGAATTTGCTCCATCACTGTACAGCACAAGATTTCACTCACTTGTCTAATTTTGATGTTCACGCGCAAATCTTAGCCTGGCTCTTCGGTGTCCTGTCTCAAGTTTTGGTGCCCTTGCTGGCACTTTTGAGTTTAATTTAACTTTTTTGAGTCTTCTTCTTACTGTACAATCACTTACAAGTACATCTCGGACCTGTTCCGACAGGTTTCGTGTCTGCATAGCAGTTTGAGGTCGATTTCTTAAGGTTTGTTTCCTTACAAAATGGTCATCCTGAACCATTGTCACCCGATATCTGCCTTGTTCTCGTCTCCGAACGTAAGATCCAGTCTATCTGAAGCGTTAAAAGTTACAATGGACCATGGAGGCCGACACACCTAAGGCCTGACTGACCGAACGGTAGGTGTGACCTTTCTCTATCGTGGTTACAGCTCTAGCTGTCGCAGATGCTGGGAAATCACTAATTTTGTATCTAAGCAATGTGTTCTTCCAAAAACCAAACAATCAAATGAGCTGAGCACCCCGCTAAAACGCCATTCTTATCAGGAACACTTACAACGTCAATCATCGAAAAACACTTATTAGGGTATAATTGCTATAAAAACCTGTTAACTTGCCAGTTTTGTTCAATATTTTATTTCTTAAATGAGCTTAGAAACTATAAAAAAGGCTTTCAGACAGCCCATAAGTACCTACAATCTACATACTTGAAAGTCAAGGAGATAGAGAGGGTACTTTTTTTTTCATTATATTATTGTACTATCAGAGAAGTTGATTCCTATGCAGATGGGGGACCTACGTAGTTTGGACGCATTACGTCAAACCCAGCCGACAGATCACAATTAACATTGAATTGACATGATCGACCAAATGACGTTGGTCTCTCAAAGGCATAGGAATCAATTTCCTCGATGGTACAGTTTATAGTTAACTGATAAGTCGATTCAGCACTCTGACATTGGCAACTCACTGAGGCCGCCATAATTAAAGAAGAAGAAGAAGTCGATTCAGTATTGAGCATTTTTTAGAGTGGACAGTGGTAGGAGGAAATTTTATTCTTATAGCGCGCTTTCTTCGCAGGTTCTCGGAATAAGAAAGTAAGGGTGAATCATTACATTCAATGTCCTGGTAAGAATCATCTAGAATATGTTTACATAATTTCAATATAAGAACTTTCGTGAAATATTTAAGAATTCCCCAGCAGTCATTCTTCTAAGCGAAAAAAAACCATTGATTCAAACATTTTAGTTTTTACATCATATTCACATTTTGTTGTTTATAATTTTCATAGACAGTGAAAAATGCTCAAGAAAGTGCATATTTGTCTTCTTAATAGTTTGTCGACACGTGTACCTACTTATCCATACTTTTGATATTATTGTAGTATATACGAGGTATATACGTCTTAACGCTTAACTCTGGATCGATTTTGATTAAATTTGGTAAGGAGATGCCTGAGTCTCGGGAAAGGATAAAGTATAGACTTTGTATCCCCAAAAATGTACCATTTCTACGCAAGGAAGTGGCGGGCAACATCTAATGAGACATACTCAGAAACATACAGAAAGACTTAAAAAATCTACTGAAGAAAAAGACAACATCAACATATTATACAGGCTGTAATAAAAATAAGTGATAATACTATAGGGTGTATAGTTTGTACATGTTCCTTGTAGAGAGTTGACTGTGAAAGTAGCGGCGCTGAAAGACCATATTTTTTTTCATTTTTGTATGGGGAAACTCGTGACGCTCGGGCCCTTGCCCATACAAAAGTGAAAAAAAAAATCGTCTTTCAGAGCTGCTACTTTCACAGTGAACTCTCTAAAAGGAACACGTATACACCCTAAAGTATTATCACTTATTTTTGTTACGCACTGTAGACCAGAGAGCTTTAAAGCCTCCGTTTTTGAAAGTCAGTTAAAAAAGCGTTGTCCATCCATCATCTTTTTTGTGTTTTTCAAAAGAATCGTGATATTAACCTTTCAAGGACGTTAGTGAAAGGTTCTTCATATCTCATCTAAGCATTAGAAAGTGGTTTTGGTTACCGTGGCTAGTTAATTATACTGTTATGTTTTGTTGCACCGAACTTGTACATTCTTCGGAAATACTATGGAACTAAGATTTATAGCTTTAAGACTGTAACAAGTCAGAGCTTTAACTGCATGATTATTTTAACAATAGCTTGTCAAAAACTGGGTACTTAATAAGATAACATTAGGTACATTAAAATATTTAGTTTTGATTTCAAGGTTCGCTCTAGAAATAATCGAATCAAGCTGTTGAAATTCTCTATCTATCATTATTCTAAACGCTATATTATCTGAACTCTTTTAATGATGTAAAAAACTAACGACAGTGCAACGATTTAGATGTAGGTTCAATTGATAAAGCAGGATAAAACTTAAAAGATCGATGTTTACTGTTTTAAAACCCGGAAAAAAGGCTCTGTTGCGATTTTAGCCTATAAAAAATCTGCATCTTTTGTGATGTTTCAATTGTGATTATTATTATTTTTAACAAAAAATTAAAACCGACTTCCAAGGTAAAAACAATATTAACATTAATATGAACTAAAAAGTATTAAATAATTTTTGCTATCTAATAGTGCCTTTTTCCGAATTCGGCTAAACCTTGACTATTTCTGTACTCAATCTTCATTATTTTGAAGTCGGTACCAGATAGCTGAATCTTCAGTCCTCTGACAGAATATTTGAAACTTTTGGAACTGGCACCGACTTCAAAATTATGAAGATTGAGTACAGAAATAGTCAAGGTTTAGCCGAATTCGGAAAAAGGCACTATTAGATAGCAAAAATTATTTAATACTTTTTAGTTCATATTAATGTTAATATTGTTTTTACCTTGGAAGTCGGTTTTAATTTTTTGTTAAAAATAATAATAATTTCACTCTTTTTAGTTACACTAGTAGGTAAACCTTCGCGTATATTTTACGTATCTTATTACACAGTTCACACTCACAAAATAATATATTATCAGTGAAGTGAACATATTGTGCTAAGTAATTTAACAATTTTAATACTTCAAACCCCAAGCGGTCACCGGCGATTGCGATAACAATAGAAAGGCCTCGTTTTTCCACGATCCAAGGATCTATCAGATAAAAAATTGTATAAACTTGCATAGGATGTAGCGTAGCTACTCATCTAATATATAAAATTCTCGTGTCACAGTTTTCGTTGCCATACTCCTCGGAAACGGCTTGACCGATTCTCATGAAATTATGTGAGCATATTGTGAGGATATTGGTCTGAGAATCGGCCAACATCTATTTTTCATACCAAAAATTATTTATATGGCAAAACAACGTTTGCCGGGACAGCTAGTAATATAATATAATATCATAATTATTGACAGCTGTTCTTGTAATCAAGAATTCAATTTCAAATCCATTCAAATCGATACTTAGTGCGCCATCTATCGATTAATAAGTATAACTAATTAAAAAGACACTTATTGACTTTGTTTTGTTTAAATGCTCTTTTTAAAATAACTTTATTTTAATTCTATATTTTGTCTATTAAAATTTTATAAAGTAGTTAGTATAGTATTCGATCTGTATATAAAGTAGTAAAGTATATTTAATTTTGATCTGTCGTCTTCCGCCACGCGCCGCGCGTATATTTAAACAAAGTGTTGTTATACAGTATAAAATTATTATTATTATTAGTATATCCACACCTATGCCTTGTACTATTATCTATTCTGTGCCATGAGACATTGGTGACCTTAACACGACGTGGTAATGATGAAGACAATGATGATGATGATGATGATTATGATGATGAATATGAGTTGCATAGTAGCATATGCTTTCTGTTCTTAAAACAACGCCGAAACTCCCAAACGTGTATCTATAAGGAGTCAGGAGTTCTCTCAGCATCTTCGAAACCATGGTATACCTTGACCCAATATTTGACTTTTTGGTAGCATATTCTTAGTACACTTCACATAAAACCAAAATCACCATATGTTTCCATATAAATTTCGAGGAGTTCCCTCGATTACTCCTGGATCCCATCATCAGGTCACCACTTTGTGAACATGGTACCAAATTGGAGTAAAACCAAATGCAACAAAGTAAAAATTTCGAAAATCGGTTCACAAACGGCGGAGTAATCGTTGAACATACAAAAAAAAAAAAAAAAATAAAAAAAAAAAAAAAAATATCCACAGCCGAACATATAACCTCCTCGTTTTTTGGAAGTCGGTTAAAAACCGATCTCAAAGTTTATTTTCCCCAAGGAAACTATATCATCTCAGTTAAAACTGCTATATAATCAAAATACACTTCACGCTTCTGGCATTTTGCCGCATCAGTGGTCACTGGTCACACGTTACTGCAGTGGCGTATTGAGCCTACTGGAGCCCCATAAGTGTTAATCCTTCGATCGGGGATTCTTGGCAATGCTATTGTATTCTATTGTTGTCGCAATCACCGGTGCTCGTACGGGGCTTGAAAGGCTAATCTTAAAATTAAAACTTGACTTTTGAGGGCACATACACCGATCAAAGAATCGAAAGAAAAACAATCTTGCATTTTTTTAATTTTACAAGCTATCAAAAGCTAGCGAGATAATTGATAAACGTCAACTTTATCTTTTATTTTAGAACAAAAGTAGCATGTAGGTATCGAGTACCTATACATTATAATAATATTTTAGAGTGCTAACCATTTTATGGTTGCAGCTTGTAGAAGTGAAAATAAATTTAATGGTTGTTTTTGGTTACCAATCTGTAACCCAGGTTACTGCAGCAGTAGCTACGCCGATGCACGACTTACGAGGTGTGTGTTCTACATAGTATCTGTACCGAGCATCAGCGGGTTATCTCATAAAAACCCGATCGGTCTATGCTTGATGAAATAAGTGGGGAAGATTAATACACTAAACACATATTAACACAATAAACTGGGATACGAGCATGTGGTGGAGCAATTAGAGGCAGAAATGATGAATCGCGCTACAAAAGATAACTAAGCAGGCTATGGCTAGGTTTTTATCTTAGTTTAGGAAAGCTGAAAGTTTATCTGTTTATGACCTTTAGGGAGATCGCAGACGTCACACTTTTTGTGTGATCGAGTCTGCGGCTTACATACATACATACATACAGTCTGATGGCGCGGTAAGAACGACCAGCACTATGGAGTTACGGTCGCGGTTACTTTAGGTGGTAAACTCCAACAACTCCATAGTTGCTGATCGTTCTTACCTCTGTAAAGGTCCAAACAGGGTAAACTTTCAGCTTTCCTAAACTGAGGAAGGTCTGGCCGTCGCAGGCTCTTGATCCACTTGATTACCCCTACCGGGTAGAGTGGCGAGGCGGTACTCTTGCCACAAACCCACAAGGTAGAAGTAATCAGGCTCTTACTCACACTACTTATAGCTACTTTTTGAGTACTTAATTAACATGATTTTTTTCATGAGGATTTTCCTTTAGGGCATCTACTTATATAATTTTCAGATTTTTAAGCATATCTTGATGGTACACGTGGACTACCTTTATGGCGCATTTTCACTGGTCGGTAGGGCCCGCATGCGGGGTGCGGGAGATTTCTGAAACGCATGCCACGACCGATAACAATGCGCCATTAGTTGTCATAGACTCCCCGCATGCTGTATACCGTACGAGTTAACGACTATGAAAATGCGCCCTTAAAGCATGGCCAGTAAAACCATTGATCCATCATGGACGGAACGTCAAATCCGCGGCATTTGGATTGACGGACTGTCCATCAATCCAAAACCCGTGTTCCAAGTCCAGGTTCCATGCTTAGTTAAAAATTATGAGTTATATAAAATGATACACTTTAATATTGCCTGCAATTTTGTTGCACCGAAATTGGTTAATCGCGCGGAAAGCGTAAATTTTCTAGGCTAGGTAATACAGGGTGTAACAAAAATAAGTGATAATACTTAAGGGTGTGTATGTGTTCCTTGTAGAGAGTTCACTGTGAAAGTAGCAGCGCTGAAAGACCAAATTTTTTTTCACTTTTGTATGGGCAAGCGCCCGAGCGTCATGAGTTTTTCCATACAAAAGTGAAAAAAACATACACACCCTTAAGTATTATCACTTATTTTTGTTACACCCTGTATGAACAATTATTTTTCCTTTTCTAAGTGTGTGAGTGAAAAGTCATTAACCAGTAAGACACACGAACTTTCGCATTTTTAATATAGGATGCATTAAAATTTTAACCTTTTTAAATTTTCGGTGGAGTGCAAAGTGCAGCAAACTGGCCAGTTTAAAAATAAGTTCAAAAGGTTAAACGAGAAATTAAAGATCAAATGTCAAATTAATACTTTATTAATGTTTACTTGGTATTTCTCACAGCACATGTTTAAATACGGTAATCAAAATAATGAGGCACAGAATTTCGTACAAGTTTTAACGTTGTGTATGAAGTTTTGTGTCCCGATTTGCCGTTTTGAATTTAGCAAATTTAAAACTCACCATTCAAACGTAGAACTCCGGCCTGCTGCTTACTTGAATTGGAATTCCGGTACTTATTTATGGCGTTTAAATTCTTGGTTGTCTAAATGGCCAAGGATAGAATAGAAATAGGCCAAATACCGGGTAATTTTCCGTCTATATTTATAGACGAAAACTATATTTATTTAGAAAATTTGAGGGCAAGTGCATTTTGTCCGTTTGTCTTCTGTAAAAATAAATACATTTAAAATACTGTAGGCATAGAAAATGTAAGCTACTTATTTTTATTGTAAGAAATATACCAAACATAACATCTTAATAACTATGCATATTGAAGTTGAATGAATTTCGGCGATATTATTTACTCGAACAATAAAAAGAAAGTGAAATATTTTGAGTGGCCTGATTAGATGTCGGAAGAAATACGGACCGTGGGAATTACGGGCTCTACGCACGTAGGGCTGACACCTGCGCGAATAAGTTAGCTGCGGCTTATTAGCAGGGTTAAACTAGATCACTTCAATATTAGGTATTTTGACCAGCCATGCTTTGTTTAACGTGAATTGGCTCACCACTGTATCTAATATCTTCTGTGTCGCCAGGATCGCTAGCAGTATCGATCGATATGGACGCTGGAAGCCCGAGAGACACGCTAAAGCTGTCTTAAAAGGTGAAACCCAGAAAAAAAATATAAAAAAAAAATAGGTGGAATAGGAAGTCCGGTAATACTTGCGATTCCTCTGCTATATAGGTACTCGTAGATATCCTCTACTTAGTATCTATGGGCGACGGAAATCGCTTTTCCTCCTATATCTATAATTCTATATCTATGTCTATATTATATAAAATGGTTTTAGCAACAAAATAGCATTATTACAAATGTGTTGACACCTAAATATGCTGTCATGTTCTAGTCTTTAGCTATCTTTTTGACTTCGCAGCAAAAAGTTGGTTAAATTGGACCCAAGATTGTTGAGTTTTGTTATTTCTCATGAACATACATTTAAAATTTTTATATTTCTCTGAATTATTATTTTTTTTACTTCTAATATACTTAAATAGCTACTTATAAATATTCACATTTTCAAGAGAGACAGCCCTGAGTTCATCCATAATGTAATTATTAGAGTGTATGGGAAATCCATTTTCTAAAAATCTTTACACCACAACAATGGGCTGTCAACCTCTATGAGTTCAAGTTGTAAAAAAGTACCGACTACACAAATGAAATCTACCTTCATTCTTATGACGAATTTATTTTTACTTACATGAGAAATTTTGTTATATTGTGTATTTACGGTGTGAACTTGAACTAGAAAAAAAAATATTAAACTACATAAAGAAATAGTTATGAGTAGCTTATTTTTAATTGTAATTTTGCTACATTAAATGCATAAAAATAACAACCAAAAACTAGTACAACGGGACACCCTACACGGATTTCGTATTTAAATCTAGATTTTGGCATCTCAATTATGAAAATAGGAAATTAGTAGGTACTTTAGCGCTTTTATCCAACAAAATTCATACATAGACGATAGGCTACCAAAATTTCTTGTCTTCCGGCTTTGGCGCACGATGTAGGTACTTTCAACTTTAAGTAAGTCTTACTTACCTTGTAAAACTGTTAATTAAATTGTACTTACCTACATTGGTGGACGTACATAATAATATTATGTATATCACACTCTTACCAGTCAACATACTTTCTACACCACCATCAAGTACCTGCAAACAAAAGAAATTACATTTAACCTATATATTATCATAACATAATAGTGATGCGACACGTATCTATTGTATATCGATAGATTAAAGTATCTTCTAAATAAGTTGATATAGGTACTTGTTCATGTAAATAAGTTGGGGTCTACGCACAATATGTTACACAAAAAGGGCATTTCAAATGCTTGTTCATTAAGAGATTGTTCCAAATCAAACTGTTATCGTATTTTAAATAAATAAAGGCAAAAACACATGTCTGAGGATAATACACCTTTCATGTAATCTAGAAATCATGGTCAAAAGACGATGAATCTTTAAGAGCCAACCCCTAAATCCTAGGAGTACCACAAGGCTGTGCTTGTACTCCTGCTTATGTTCGGTACTTTAACATTGTAAATAAATAATAATAAAATGGTATCAATACCCAACATGGCTTATACCATACCAACAGTTTAAGAGTTTTCCATATTAACGCATTCATTCAAATTAACGGTCTTTTGCCTGCTATTATCGATAAGCCTCGTCCTTGGCAAGGACTCGGGACACGGGATGTAACAGGTACAGGTGATCACCGTATCTGGGTCATCGTATATATACGACAAGTTCAAGGCGCAACACTCATTGCAAGTCAGACTCTCGAGCCAACAGCACGCACTTTCACTAGTGACGTTCCGATAAGTGTTTGTGATACAGTGATTTCGGAGACAACCTGAGGTAAGTCTTTGGATAAGTGGATAGTGATGGGAAGTTTTTTTTTCAGAAGTGTTTTTAAGTTAGTGAATAAGTGGTAAAATGTGAGTGGTGTTCTGAGCAATTAGAAATTGCAATTTGTAGTAAAAAAAAATCTACGAAATAGTGATATCACAGGACTGCTAAGAGCAGAATTGGGCCAGTGAAAATGAAGAAAATCAGAGCATTTTATTTTTTATCACACGACATCACGTAAAACAAAAATTTAGGTGAAGTGTAAAAAATAAAAATTAGTTCAACATCATTATCTTATTATCCACACTGAGCGTCACTAAAAAGTGACCACTAAATTATTTACGCACAAGTGTCATCGGTAGCACCTTGGCTTTCTAAACATCCATTAGTTGGCGTGAAATTTAAGTGATGTTCTTTGAATTTCAATGGCTCAAGTCCTTTACACTTTGATATAGAAAGAGAAGCAGTGATTAAGATATTTCGATTTCTCTTTTTACTTCCATAATGTCTTATATTTTTTTAATTCATTTCATTCGGTCAAAAATATAAAGCGTTACGAATTGCGTAGCAACGCTACGAGCCTACGACAGCCTCTACGCGGAATAAATACAACTGAAAAAATTCAAATTCTGCCTACTACTTGTTTAAAACTTATCTTTCATGACAGTTTGTCACATAAATCACAAGATATTCCTTTTTTTTTTTTTGATGTCGCAGGGGAAACCCATCATGGGTGCCCCGGGTTGGCTACCCCGGGGGTATGTGAGACTCCTACTCACTAAAACCACCTGCGGTTCGCCTTCAGCCGTATAAGGAGGGATATCCCGGATCTAACAAACACGGGACTCCCTCCATGACCGGCCGGTCTACCTGGGACCGGGCTTCCACCAAAAGTAAGGGAACGCTTAGGCAAACTAAAGCGTTCCCCTCGGCGCCGGGGCTGGCTAAGCCGGGGAGGTTCCCATCCTCTCCCGGAGCCCCGTTAGACGAGGGTTAGGATGTTCGCATAACGACGCCTCCGCACTCCCGTCCTACGCCGGCGGAGCGGCAGAGAGGTGGGATCGTTCTCTCTGTCCCGCTCCGTGGCCTCTTTCTGCGATATAACAAATTCGCAGAAAGAGACCGCCTGCCAGGCCTCGTCGCTCTCGAGCATGCAGCGCACCATGCTCGGGAGCGAGAGGTCCATCACAAGATATTCCTGTCGTATGCTCTTTCAATCACCTGCTAAGTGGCCCACTTCTGACCACCTGTTTTGTACCAGTTTTCACCAACAAATTGCGCTACATTGTCCCCTAATGTTCGTTTTCACATTGATTCTTCATGACTGTATAGTTTTGTATGATTATAATATTATGATCTCTCACTTTGACCTTATGATTAGGGTCTTGTCAAACAGACTTGTAGAACAGCGTCAATGAAATCACTTTAAGGACTTTGCGAAGTTTCTAGTGGTGTCCTAAAATGGTGTAATATCGAGCAAAATCCTAAATTGTATCTTCATTGGGAATTCTTTATTGATATAATATGTACTCAAATCAGCCAAATTTTTTTTTATATTTTTATACTTTTGCTTCATAGTTATTTCTAAAATTTTGTCAAAATATTACGCCTTCTCTTTCACTAATATAATGAAAAAGGAAGACAATAACAGATGCCGCAGGGAGCCTTAAAGAACTCTTTAGTAATCATCGTTTCCATCAATCATGTCTAAGCCAGCAGCTTCTACTTGGAAGTGAATGAACTGTATTCAAAGTCAGCTCGTTCTTGAACCCAACCGCGGTCGTTTGTAATCAAGAGCAATCATCCAAACGATATCCTAAGTCGTTCGAAGGTACGTTAATGCTAGCATACCCTTTGTAGCCAGCAATTATAAGCAATTACGTGTCAACTATTATAGCCGTCCATTGGAACCTTTAAAGTGGAAAGAGGCGAGGTTACTTCCGTT
This sequence comes from Polyommatus icarus, assembly GCA_937595015.1. Lineage (NCBI taxonomy): Eukaryota > Metazoa > Arthropoda > Insecta > Lepidoptera > Lycaenidae > Polyommatus > Polyommatus icarus. The sequence continues at coordinate 7,361,690 of OW569335.1, read as the reverse complement.
TTCTGATGCTTGAGAAATCATTTTTTGACACTTAGAAGTTTTGGACAGTTCTTGTCGCTTTGATTAAGAATTGAATGGACAAATGTTTCTGGCTAACAGCAAATTTTAAAATACTTGGTCTTAAAACTTCATAATGAATCAAAGGACTTCTACAAGCCTTGTTCATTCAAGATCACACATTTGTTAATTCATTTGTCCTTTTGAAATTGATGTTTAGTTTTTTCTTTTTTAAATTTTGTTTTTAGAGATATCTCGGCAGTCGGCGATATCTCTGCGAGTATATCACCGATCACGTCTGGTGCTAATTAACAGTCCGCCGGCGTCAGTCGAAAGTGGCGTCGAAAGCTGCCTGGTCAATAACTCGCGTGCCCAGCTCGAGCAGTTTCTCGCACATACTACACACATACAGACATCTCACAAATACATCCAGCCGCATATACGACACACATACAAACATCTCACACATCCATCCAGCCGCATATACGAAACACATACAAACGTCTCAAACATACAGACATCTCACACAAGTATCCCCTTACTTACTAGTTAGACACATACGCAATTTTGTACACACACGTTACATCTTACGGCTCTCCTGAGTATGTGAAATATTGCAAATCCAGAGAAACGCGGTAAATTATATTGTATGTATTGTTTATAGGTGAAAAGAAATAGGTATAGTGCTTGCAATCTAAGAGTGCGCGTCGCCCTTAGTTGTGTGAGTGACCATATCTATACACGCGTACATGGCTCGCTCGCTACTGACTGCTCCGTCGTGTACGCACACTAACGAAAATGTTTATTCACATTTCCAACTACAAATAAAGGCGACGCGCACTCTTAGATTGCAAGAACTATACATACTACAGATATAGATATTACTAGCTCTTTGACCGAGCTTCGCCCGGTATTCAAAAAAAACACGAATTAAATGACATTTTCTAAAAATGATTCCTAGCTAGATCGATTTATTGCCCCCAAAACCGCCTATATACTAAATTCGAGATTCCAATTATATATATACATATATATTTATATACAAGAATTGCTCGTTTAAAGATATAAGATATAGAATTATAGATCATACAGGAATAACATAGAGTTTTATAGATAGAGTTTAAGTCTACCTTTTAAAATAATTATTTTCTTGTAGGTGTAAAGTAGATAACAAAAATGTATTGTAAAACAGTAAAAACGAAATTGGTAATATAAGAGGATGTTGGCCTGCAACTAAGTTTGCCCCATAAAGCTATATATTAAAGACACAAACGATAATAATTTTACACTATTAACTACACAACAATGTATCTTTACACACAGGTGCGATCGCAAGTTCAAAGCAACGTATTGCGCAAGCGCAGGCTCCGAAACTAAAATAAAACATTGAGTCACTCCTTTCATAGCCGAGTGAAAGTCATTGAGTAACCGAGACGCTTAAAACATTTACCTTAATGCCTTTTTTCCGGTTAAATTTTTGGAAACTTTTACTTTCCATTCTAACGTTAACCTGTTCTTTTTAACCTGTGCTTCTTATGATTATTTATCTGTCCCGTCAGGTGTCAAAGTCATTAGTAAACTTGTTTTTTTTTTTATTTCATAGCCCCATAATGATAAGAAACGCTATAATTAAGCTATACAATGTTTTGTTTTTGTGTTATTTAGCGTTGAAATTGTTTGACAAAGACAAAACATTTTTAGCGTATCCTTTGCGTACATACGTCTTATTTTTTAGTAAGGGGATAGGAGGAACATAAAATTGACCGATATAACGTAAATTACACATTTAACAACAAACACTATAACTAACCTAAAATTTATAGAGCAAATGAATTGATAGGAAACTTAAAGCTAACGGTGCTTACTTTATTAGCCAGCTAATTTAACCGGCTAATCTCAGTTTAATTATGAATTATTATCCGCGGGAACGCAATCCGCGTTATCGCAGCTAATAAAGATAGCGTTATTCGATCTACTTGTATTGGTTATGTGCATCTGAGCCAATATACCGTTCGATCTACTTCAAGAGAAAAGACTTCAACGCGCGCGCGGCTGCATTAAATAGGAAATTTTTATCACACAAAAAAGAAGTTTATTATTTTTTATTTTATATACTTGCTTGGCTAAATAATTATTCATTTTACTTCAATTAACTTTCTTTGTTGTAAGTGAAATGCAAATTAAGTCAATTGCACCCAAACAGTTTGTTTTCGTACGCTTTCGTTTTTGTTATCAATTTTCATCTTTATAAACATAAGCACTAAATTAAAATACTTATAAAGAACATATTTTAGTTATGCAGCGTATTATTTAATGCGAATTAGTTTCGATTTGTTAAATAAATTTTAATTTTTTGAGCAATAATTGAGAGCTTACCAACTTACTTATATAAAGTCGACTTTGATCGAGGTTAACAAAATAACTAATAGGTAGTTGCTTTTAATTCTTACTTCCTCTTCCCACCTCTACCATTCCCAACTGGTATACAAGGGGTACTTAGTAAACGGTGTCTTGGCAAAATTTATTACGAGATACATGCATACTAAATCGAATATTATAAAACAGCACGTAACCTCTTTAACAATTGAAAATGTAACGTTTCCGTATCCTACGGTCGAGTAGCCCGCGGGCCGCGGGCCGCGACACATCCGCGTGGAGGCACGCATGCGCGTTTAGAAAGCGGCCGACGGCGCGGGCGGACCGGTCCACGCAAAAACGACAGACGATTTATATAACGCGACGTAACGTACTCCAAAATATATCGATGTTAACGAAAAATTGTCGGATGTGATGGGGGTGACTGAAAATTTGGCATAATTGAGCCTCTGAGCAAGACGAAGATATAAAATCAGCGTTAAGTTCAGCAGTATCAGTCTCATCGTGCCGAAAATACATATTAATATGTGTGTAGAGTATAGATTATGATATACCTAGTTCACCCGAATCTTGGGTGGACAAAATGTTTTATGTCCTTCAAATTAAGGCCGTCCCCGGAGCAAACGACGTTGGCCATACATTTGCCGCGTTGCCGAGATCGCGCCAAAACCCTATTATTTTTACTTATCTTAGTTCAAAATTGTCCTAAAAAAAATTTAAAACGGCGAATATGTAGTTTATGATATTGTCGATCTATTGGCGTAAGTTTCAAATAAAAGTATAGGTAAATCCTAAGGAGATGCTGAATGTATGCTTGAAATTTAACAAATTGGTATTACTTTGGAAGCTGATATCATGAGTATAAGAAACAAAAATAGAAAATTTAAAACGACAAAAGGAATGTTGATATACTGAAGATTATTGCTGTATTTTTATTATAACTTTGTAGCTTTCAGATTATGAGTTTATAAGGTTTTAAATACGGTCAATTACGGAATCTCCGGACGGAACGCCCTTAAGGTAAAAAAAAATAACCATCGCTCTTCACTTCAACTTCATCACTACCATTAAAAGCACTAGCAAAGCGCCAACATCCTTTTAAACATCCTTGGCTCCTTATAGAAGTGGTCATGATTTCCTCTACATATAGAGACGATGAAAGTAGCCGGGCTGAACCTTCAGCCGAGCACACGCGACCGCTTTCACCACTTCCCCACCAGTTTGGCGACGGACGCACGTGTTGGACGCGCAAAAACGTGCAAACGAGTAGTATTTGTTAACGTATGATAGCTCGCAAATGTAAAATACGACCCGTAAATATATGCGGGTGGTAGGATGGAATAATGAAAACCATCAGGGCCGGATCTACCATATTTGCAGCTAAGTCAAGTCAAAAATAGACGATAATGCGAAAGAATTCATAATTTTATTATTTTTTTGTTGGTATCCCTGAGATTCCTACTATCAAGGTTTATTATACAATTTAGGTGTTGGTACTACACTGACATTAAACTGACAGTTAAAATGTTGTAGCCCTAAATAGTTTTAGGCTTTAGCCCAGGGCCCCGTAAGCTCACGGTCCGGCCCTGAAAATAATAATCATTGGAAACAGGAAAATTTTGGTGGGTACTAACGGGTGAAAATGAGACGTCCATTCTGGAGTTTTAAGGCAGAAGTTCGTAATTATTATAGACAGCGCTTTTGATTGCCTAATTTTAAAATGTTAACCAATCAACAAAGCTATAGAATAGTAAAACTCCTGTCAAAAAATCTTCATAAACCACAAGAGGCATCAACTTTGAACACGTAGGTACATAAATACTACAAAAGCAAGTAATTATACTTAGAGACTAGTGAAACTTTAGGCTGTTATAAAAAGTCAGTACTCAAGATGAGACCCGGTCTCAAGACGCGGTTCGGCTCGGTGATAGGTCCAAATTTTGACAGCCAACCAATCACAGAGCCTGAACCGTGTCTTGAGACCTAGATGCATCTTGAGTACTATTTATACCAGCCTTAAAGCCTCTACAGTCTACGGTATACATTACGTTCCGTTCGATACAAAACCTCAGAAATCGGCCAAGAGGCTTCAATAATGCACGCGTACTAAAATAGTACAAATGCAAGGAAAGTATCCATACTTAGACACTAGTGAAACTAAGCCCTCTACGGAATACCTTACAGAGTTCCGTTCCGTACAAATTCCTCCCAAGATCCGGAGTTTTCTCGGTCACTGGGTCGCCCGGCGTCGTTTAATTTCACTAATCATACAGTCTTCATACAACCATAAGGTAATAAAACGCATCGGCTGCATTCTTGAATATAGATTGGCGAAAGCTTGAACTTTGAATGTTGCGAGGAAAAAGTGTGTAAAGTTTCAAAGGTTTTTGTCATTAAACACTTAATCTCTAAGCTTTAAGGAAGTTCTAGAATTGTTGTTGTGAGGAGGAAAAGCGCCATAAAAACAACAAACTAAGTACGTCAATTTCAGATGTCGTTTTTACTTTTGTAACATATTAAATTGTTGAAACTAATTAGGCGGTTAGCTGTTGCGTGTAATACATATGTGCATAGACAAACTTTACCTTTCTCTACTGAGTATTTAATAAGTAATAACATCAAAAATTTTCAATGAGTAGGTATATTATAATGTTATTCTTTAGATAGTAATGTTCTTTTTGGTCAACCCATCCTTAAAGGACATGGATGCATTGTATATTCTGTAGTTTACATGCAGCTTTTGCTGTGGTTAAAATTATCTTTGATAAAGTGGAAGAGGTTCCAAATATAGATCGACCAAAGTGGAAGTAACTATGCGCCGCAATAACGCAACAATTACCTAATAATGCAAATTAAAAAATTGTAATGTCAGAATCAGATCCGTATTACGAAACACGACGTATGTGGAACAACTAAAGCATGTGCATGTAAATTTCCTCGGGCATATTCTAAGCGTGCTAATGCATCAACAACAACCTTATTAGCTGCAGCTACACCAGGGTACAGTTAGAAAATACCCGGTCACCCGGTTGCGGAGTCGGTCAAACCGCTAGCACACTTCCATACCGGATGATCATGCAGTAACGCGTTCTATTAATAAAACCTACAAATAGTTTAGTAGAAACCATTTGAGCACGCGACGCGAGGAAAATCCACAGTGAACGCAATCCGATCCAAATTAGCGCAATTTATATTCTGTAATTGATACCGAAAGGTAATTTTCTAACGATTTGTCATTCTAATAACGAATGGCACTTCCTAAAATTAGCAGTCATGTGCGTAGTATTTACGTAACAAGAAAAACTTGCGCCCAACTGGAAAAAAAGTAAACAACTTTAACTAGAAAGCGGTCTGTAAAAAAAACTTGCATTCAAATAAAGAACATTTAAATATGGCGGCCCATGTAATTATTTAATGGACATCCTCTAATTAGACAACATCCTCTTGAAATGAGCGAAACGTGAGTGGCCACTTTCTAAAAACGACACCGGCCGATCAATCCGCGCGGATCGCTCATCTGAACACTTTCTACTTGACGGCCACTCAAAGAACACACTCGGTGATTTTATTCGATTTTAAATAGCTAGTTTTTGTTCGCAGAATGAACCAAAAGATGGCAGGATGGGCCCTGTTGGCCCTTATCAGTACGTCCACCATCCTCCAGACTCTGGCGTATCCACAGCATTCCCTACTTATTTCACAGGTGAGATTATCTCTTTTAATTTATTTTTATTTATAAAAAAAAGCCAAAACGTTTAGCAGGTGTTTTTCTGCATTTCATCATTTTCTTAAAGTACTTACATTTCTCTATTTATGATGAAATAGTAAAATAATATTTACTAAAAAACTCAAAAATTGACCTACTCACTTCCAGCAGTATTTTCCTGTATCAGGTAATATACATTTCTAAAAGTACATTCGTTAATTTCAGGCTACAAGCAACGTAAGGAATCAAAATCCGCAGTATTACAGCAACTCGTTACCACTACCACAGCAGGAGTCAGCACAAGAGCGCAAGTTTGCCGAGAAACCCAACGCGCTGAAGAAAGTAGCCCTCGATGACATCGACGAAATACAAACCAACTCCATATCGGACTCCGGATTTTCCTGGTCGAACATGCTGGGTAAATAAGAAATATAAGTCTTATGTCTTTTTTGTTAAAGCAAATATTCCTTTATCAGAGAAAACATAAAGCCCTATTCTGCTGTCGGTTACTGCATGACAATTATCACTAGCATAAGCTTTATACCTTCCCTGTTTAAAGAAAGTATTTCTTTATCTAGGAAAACTTACAGCCATATTCTTCTGTCAGTTACTGCAGTGCTAAATGCATATTTATCTCTGCACAAATGTGAAATTTAAATTTCCTTGCACGTCTCAATTTTTATGACCACAACTTTCTATTGACCGAAGTCCAAGCGAACGGTGTGATTGATGATTAAAATTATCATAATTCTGTTTTCGTTTTCTAAAATTTAAATAATATTATCGCAGAAATATTTGAGCTGCTTAAGTTTTACACGCCTTCATAAAATAACGGTATACTTAGTAAAATTTTGAGAGCTTTAAACGACCTTGCATAAATAAGCGCGCCTTCGTCGCTATAATAGCAATATGTTCTTTAGTAATAGCATGTGCTCTTTCTACAAACTTCTTATCAGCTTTCAGCTCATGCTTTCCAAAAAAGGACCCATATTTCACTTGTTCAAGACACTTTATAGTTTATACCATTATTAAATTATCACTTTCTGATATTTCAGGTATGGTAATGCAAATGTTATTCAACCCCGGAGGCACTGGGGCCAACAAAAGTGACAATATAGATACTGAAACCGTTGCACCATCCCCGTGGGCACAAATGTTGTCCATGGGCTTGAAAATCCTCACCGCGATCCTCGGAGGAGGTGGCGCCAGCGACGGTATTGACAAGGTTGACAACGGATCTTCTACAATGCAGGTATGAACTGTGTTTGAGGTTCAAATTCTCTCAAATCATTGTACAAACAAGCCACATTCGACCTACTGATCCACTAACCGTCTAGTAGAAATTCACACCGATTAGTATCACTCATACATAGCACGTTCAACCCTACCCTCGTTATCAGATGTATTTCACATGGGAGATATGTTTTGCAAAACTATTTGTTTGTAATGTCTAACAACAAGAAGCAAATCTTTAGAGTACATTATAATAGGCATGTTACACATTTTAAATGTTTGGACAACATCTTTTTGATTAAGTATTGCTGTAACACAACGATTTAATAGTAATTGATATCTTCTCTACTAGAATGCTCTTAGCATATCTCCTGTGAATAAATCTGAAACTCTCACAAGGATCAAGTAGAAAGTAACTTTAGTTACAATAATATACCAACATTCAACATACTTCTAACTGCCGAACCCTTCGCATCCTTGGATTATCTCACTAAAATTGGTTGTATATTTAGTTTATTGAGATAGTCCGGTCGATATGTAAATAGTAAAGTTTGGTTATGGACATGGTTTCGCTTCTACCTTGCTTCAGAGTATTTTGGCTGCGGTTCTGTCGACGGTGCTCGGTGCAAAAGATCCCGATCAAGTCTCCTCTATGGCAAAGCAAGCTGGAGAGGTATGCCACTTATCCTTCCTTCCCTCTTAGAGTTCCATTAGTATTTTATTAGTTATAGCATCATACAGCACTGCAATTAGTTTCTGAATGGGTTCAACCATTTAAATTTTACAGCATAATCTCAATTTGGCGTTTTTTCTTCAACAGTTCATCAACATCGTTGTGAATCTACTGGATGCTCTCAAGACATCTTTCTCCCACCGTTCCCTGACTGCTCGCTCAATGGGCAGGAAGGACTCAGTCAGTGATGCGTCTCTCGCTGGTATCGCGATGCTAAAAACCTACGTGAGGTCCTTCGGCACCAACGACGACAAATGCCTTCAGAAGTATCTCTGTGAAGCCAACAACGAGTGCTCCTCTGACATCGGACCAAAAAGCGTCTTCTGCCAACTTGGAACGTAAGTGCATTTTATTACCAAATTTTATTTAACTAAAACTATTTATTTTCAATGTTTTTTTTTTGCTATAAAAAAAAGATACGACGATGATTCCCAGTAGCTATTGACGTCGCGCGTCGCGGTGTATAGTATTTAAACTTTCGCAAATACATGATTCCCTGCCAAAACTGCTCACTGGACCACGAAATTGTGTCATAAAGCCTGAAGTCTTAATTAATTTCTCTCATTTTAAGTCAAGCAAATAGAAAATTACTGCAAATCACAAATTAATGAGAACTTGTTTTAGTCAACTTTTTTCATTATTTACAGATATGCCGCTAGCTTTGTCCTCGAGAGGCAGTCCGCTGGTACCTTCGACCAATTCTTCGAGGCCGGTCGTCGCGGACGCTCAGGCACCGACTGTCGCCAGATCTATCTCGAGTGTAACGAAGTTTAAACAAAGCCATTCTAATTTCTAATATTCATACCGCCAAAAACTTTAATGTAGTGTCAGTGAAATGTGTATAGAACTTGTTTCAAAAATATTAATTCTAAACGGTATTCGGTCTTGAAATTGTTAGATTCGGTCTTTTTGTAAAGCTCAAAATTAGAAACGTAGAGTAGAGTCAGCATCAAAGAACGCGCGATTAATTTAAGTGTTCGGTAATTTATTTAAATTATTTATTTATTTAACTTATTTTAGAGTAGATTCTCACTGTTGACTGTAATGAAAATGTTTAAAAGGTTTAATTTTATTAAGGTGAAATTCTTAATAATGTTCCATTTTAAAAATGTTTCCATCAATTGGTGCAATTGACGACTGATGATGAAAATGCGTGATATATTTTTGTATCACATAGTAGTTAGTAATTATAATGTGTATATTTTTGTGATGGTATGCCTGAGGACGTCCTTGAGTGAATGTTGATGAATAAATTAAAATATTAAAATAACTTCGGTTTCTTTTTTCATCCCTTTCCAATTTAACAACTCTCTTAACAAATGTACCAAAACAGTTATTGTTTTCGTACATTCCTTAAAAGTAGTATTATTTACTCTTGAAACATTTTAAAATACTTAAATCAAAGCGAGTTATCGCTTCAGTTCAGATCCTCCTACGAGGGCTGCTATTTATGTATCCGGAACTGGCCACTTACAAGAACAATATTTAAAAAGTAATTACAACATTTGAAAATAGAACTCTTTGGTTGAAGAATACATTTTGTTTCATGTGACTGTCAATTATTTTTCCATTGTGGCGTCATTTTGAAAATTGCGTGTCTTCATTTGCCATGGATTTAACGCGTGAACATTTTCGTGCAATGATTTACTACGATTTTCGGCGTGGGCTAAATCAACAACAGTGCTTTATTCAACTCACCGCAACTTTTGGAGATGAAGCACCATAAAAAACCACTGTTTATCACTGGTACAGTGAGTTTAATCGTGGGCGGTCTATGCTCACGGATGAAAATAAAAAAGGTCGCCCAAAAACAGCTGTTGTCCCACAAAATATAGATGCTGTGCGGGAACTAATAATGCGTGATCGTCATGTTACATATCGCGAGATAGAGGCGTCCTTAGGCATAAGTATGACGAGCATACATAAGATATTACACGAACATTTGGCTGTAAAAAAAATATATTCGCGTTGGATTCCGCACAACTTCACAATCGATCAAAAACGGGCTCGTGTCGATTGGTGCAAAAAAATGATAAAAAAATACAACCGTGGTACGTCAAAAGCCGTTTATAATATCTACACAGGTGATGAATCGTGGATATATGCATATGACCCCGAAACTAAACAACAGTCAACGGTGTGGGTGTTCCAAAATGAGCCGAAACCAACAAAAGTTACTCGTGCAAAAAGTACTTTGAAGCAAATGGTCGCCTGTTTTTTTGGAATTAATGGACATATGGCTACAGTGCCATTAGAAAATCGTAAAACGGTTAATTCTGAATGGTATACGACCATTTGTTTACCAGAAGTCTTTGAAGAAATAAGAAAGGACAACCGACAACGCAGAATCATATTACATCACGACAATGCTAGCTGTCACACCTCAGCTGAAACAACTCAGTTTTTGGAGGGTCAAAAGATCGAATTGACCGGTCATCCGCCGTACAGCCCTGATTTGGCGCCTAACGATTTCTTTTTATTTCCATACGCGAAGAACAAATTACGTGGTCAACGTTTTTCGAGCCGCGAAGAGGCTGTTGATGCGTTCAAAATGCACGTTTTGGAGATACCTCAATCAGAATGGAAAAAGTGCTATGAAAATTGGTTCCAGCGTATGCAAAAGTGTGTCGATCATCGCGGCGAATATTTTGAAAAGCAATAAAACCATATTAAATGATATATTATGTTTGTTTCTTTTTTTAATTCCGGACACATAAATAGCAGCCCTCGTAGAGACATTTCAATTTTCCATGTCGTTCAGAGTAAAATGCCGTTACAGTACTCTAAGCTGAGGTTAGTAGAGCGGATACACATGTAAGAGCGAGGCCACGTTGCTCCGACGCATTGCGGACTGCGGTGATTATAGCCGCATTGGTGGCGCTTCAGGCTCCTGCGTTGTACTATCGAAGTAATTAATTCATATGCCTATGGACTACAGACCTACGGCCTCTTCACATCTCCACATCACAACGTCAACGTGAAACAGTGCGGTAACGTGGCACGGTACGTTGTCGTAACGTGAAAACTTACGTCAACGTAACGTGAAAATACACCTCACGGTGTAGCAACACTTTACGTCTTTTTTTTCTTAAAAATTCTCTCGTATCGAATACGTACCTATTGTGCTGTCCATATTTAGGTAACTAGTGAAGAATGTAGCAGTTTTACGAGGCATTTTGACGTACAATGTTGCTAATGTTGCTTTTTACGTTACGTTGACGTTAATTTTCACGTCACGACAACGTACCGTGCCACGTTACCGCATCGTTCCACGTTGACGACGTCGTAACGTGGACATGAGGACAGGCCCCTACGTCATTATGGTCGGATTATGTCAAGTCAATGTAATTCGTGATGGCTGGGTTGGACAAAACGCGACAAAATTACCTACATATGTCCGCCATCTGCCTATGAATCAAATTCTCTGTTAGTATAGTTCTTGCAATCTACGAGTGCGCGTCGCCTTTATTTGTAGTTGGAAATGTGAATAGACATTTTCGTTAGTGTGCGTTCCCGACGGAGCAGTCAGTAGCGAGCGAGCCATGTACGCGTGCATAGATATGGTCACTCACACAACTAAGGGCGACGCGCAATCGTAGATTGCAAGAGCTATACATGTTTCATGACATCCAACGTATTTTTGGGAACAAAGCACAAGAGCTGAGATTCCCACTTTGGTAAGATGAAGGGCGCATACTAGGTGTTGTCACCGCACCGCAGTTATGTGGCATAAAATGCGTTATTTCATAAACGCAACGCATCGGAGCAACAAGGCCCCGCTCTAACAATCGGAGAATCCCAACTGCACTTTGACATTCGGATTGGTGTGACACAGCTGTCATGACGCTCGCCAACATTTTCTCCCAAATGGGAGCAACGCCCAAACAATTGATAGACAGGTTAGTAGTTACCCCTTTTTACGCAGCAACTGGGTCCATAATAATTTGGGGACTGCGTTGCTTAAGTTTTGTTAGATAGTCCACAACGAGTCAAATGTTAAGCAAACCATCCTTACATACTACTGTATATTAATAACTGTATTTAAATAAATTGCACGTTATGTTATGGAGGCATTTAAAAATGTCCCGATGAGGGTTCATCGGAATATCGTAAGTGCTTTCATTTCCCGCGGCAGCGTGTTTTCAAAATTCTACTTACCAGTTGTTGACGACGATGACCTTTTAACTTACCAAATGAAGAGCAATTAATACTTTAGGTTAAAGATTTAAGCATCTCTTACCACTACACTTACCCGAATCTCGGTGAATTCGCCTGGACGATACAAGTAATTTTAAGCCCGCGTTTCATATTTTAGTTTTAATAGCAAGCGCGTTTTTAGATTTATGTCATGCCATAGATTTTGTATTTTAAATTCAGCCATGCTTACTTTTTCCCTGAAATCTTTTAGGTACTCGGAGTATCCCTCGGCTTCGCACGACCAACATGTGTACTACGAAGCCCCGTCTCATGGACACGTAACTTATAAACAGTAAGTAAAGGTATAATATAAATAATCGGATTCTGATACGACTTTGCTATTATTGCAAATTGTTTTGGACTAAAATAATAGTCGATAAGTAATATGTATCCCTTGAAGAACTTGGATTAACTACCAAGAATAGGTTATGTGCTAAGTTGAGATCACACGATTTAAAAAAAATGTGGTTTGCGGGTGGGGTTAGGTTTCAAACGTACCACCACTAGCATTCAACTGCCAATAGGCACAATAATTATAATGCAAATAAAGAGGATGAATTAAGCATTTCATAGAAAATTTTAAGGAATGTTGAAATTTCAGTCATCACAGCAAAGGAGGTCACAAAAGCAACGCTGCGCTGTCGGCACTTACGCTGCTAGCGTTTCTCTTCTTCCTGCACATCTTACAACAGTGTCTTCGGGAACACATGACAGCGATGAGCACACCCCAAGTCATGATCATGACAAGCAGCAGAGAAGGAGAGGATATCGGGAAAACGCCCAATAAACTCGACAAAAGTGGATCCACCGACATCAAACGGAAGTCAGCGGATAAAGAAAACAAGATAGACGTTGAAACAACGACGAGTGTGGTTGATGACGAAGATAAGTTTCTTACGAAACTAACTGTCGCTGAGTATACGCCAAAATCTAGCGCCAATAGATACAGAGAAGTTTTAGATATATACAAACAAAGCCCAAAAGGGGCAGCCGAAATAAAAAAGTATACAAGAAATTGAGAAAAATAACAAATATTTTTAAAGTATTTTTATTGATACACATACAAGCACGGAAATTCAATGAACAAGTAAAGACGCTAAGATGTCTGCACTCTATTTAACTATTTTATACAGATATTTTATAACAATAAGAACAAACTTTATCAACGCCCATACTGTTAGACCTAAATTGTAGACCTATGCAGTATTAATGTACCCAAATCCGTTCCATTACCTAGAAAATTAAAAATATTTACAATCTTTTTATTAAAATGTGAAATTTAGACCTCTGTATCTTTGCTTAGCTTGCCAAAGCACGATGTCTGCTTATATACAAAATTCTCGTGTCACAATGTTAGTCCATGAACTCCTCCGAAACGGCTTTACTGATTTTCACCAAATTTTATATGCATATTCAGTAGGTCTGAGAATCGGCTACTGGGTACTTTATATATTGATGAGTGCAAAGAAATTTTTTAGTGTTTAAATATTTTGAAGTAAAATTACTTTTTGTTTAAAATTTTAAGCTGAAAAAAAAACTCGAACATGTTAAATATTTTCGTATGAGAAAATGATTTTGGTATTACGTATGTATGAGAAATTCCAAGGGTACCCGGCCTCTTAAGTTATGACTTATGAGTAGACATCGGATTATATGCATTTGCATACTTGCATATCCAAATGCATATAATGGCACTTTTTAGGCGATAGTGCATATTTTGGTAATTTTTCGTTGATAGTGCATATTTCGGTAGTTTTATGCCCTCGTAGTCTACAAACTAGCTATCATGACACACGCCGAGGCCACAAAACACAGGTAGGATAGATCAAAACACTTCAAATATGTGGCTCCATCCCCATTAAAATAATGCGATGCACCCGATAGCACCGATAGGTACAATATCTTTCTAGAAACAATTTTTTTTAACCGACTTCCAAAAAACGAGGAGGTTATATGTTCGGCTGTGGGTATTTTTTTTTCAACATTATTAAAAAAGGGAATAAAGTAGAAAATTACCGATTTATTAAAGTTCCATGAGCATTAAGATTGCAATCGGAAAATGTTGGTAGAAAATTATTATTGGTGCTGTTTAAAAAAATGAAAATCGTGGATTTGAGGGAATTATAAAATTGACGCTTTTATTAACGGCACAACCGGAAAGCTCTTCAAAAATTTAATAAATTTTAATGATTAGTGACTTTTGATTGTGCATATTTTGTGCATATTTCGGCCATTTATTCGTGCATACTTGCATGCATATTTCGGCACTTTGATCGTGCATATAATCCGATGTCTGCTTATGAGTATTAGAAATATTGAACTGAAAGTTTAAATTATTACTTAATTTACAATATTAACACGATACTGTTCTTATATGGGAATTAGTTATTGTTTATTGTACTCTTACCTTCTTTTACATTATTTAAAATCATGAACATAAACTCTGTGTATCATAGAATTTTGTTAGTTTAACAGGTATTTTAAATATTATAAAATGAAGTGCAATCATAGAGATGACTTATTTTTATGTGATGGCTCAATTTTAAGAGGTTTTAAAGAAAATGTAAGCACAAAAAAAACGAACACCCAACTTAAAAAAATCGATGTTCTTGCATATAATTAGGAAGAAAACGTTTATAGTTTTCTTTTGCGTAACAAGTTTCGTCTCGTGCAAATAAAGTAGAACTTTTAAATATATTTTATAGTAGATTTGTTTACATCTATTTTAAGGACCGTCCTCCAAATTGGACCATGACGGATACTAATGATTGCGCAGCCTTCAATCGCGACGTCAGCAACAGACAATCCATAGACAAATAGACTCTATACGTTCGTAATTTGTAATGATCCATCGTAGGCCAATGTGGAGAAGCATCCAACTAGCAACATTCTAATTTCGTCTAACGCGTTCAATGTATTTAGTCTGTGTGAGGGCGCTAGAGCCCATAGTCGGGTCAGTCATACGATTCCAGTCAGTCTGACCGACAACAAAGCCGATCGCTCGCATCTTCTCTTGCTCTCTTCTCTCTTCCAAGTCGGCCCACCGTACCTGTTTTAATAATATACGATAAAATCCCATACACAAAATCTCATACTCACCTCTAATTTATTTTACACTTAGCGCTATATTATAAATTTATAAAAGTTGAAACTTTGCCGAAAAATTGTCCCAATTATTTTAGGTGGGTTTTAAAAATTCTATTTATTGTGAATAAAACATGTAATAATAACTTATATTTTATACCGATAACGAAGAGACAGTAATATTGTAAATAGAATAATTCATAGTCATAACTTGATGAAAAAATGCGTGAGTATACGCCAAAGTACGTGCGTGTGGCGTGCGCCCGTGCGTACATTACGTTAAACGTAAATGCGTACAAATTATGCGTACGCGATCGAAACTTATGACTACATGTCATTGTACCGTATTAATTAATTCCATCAAATATGGATAAGTTATTTTATTAAATAATATAATAAATATATCATAGGTTACGTAGAAAATGCGTGGAAAGTAAAATTGTAGCTGTAGACATAAGTTATCAACGTAACTTATAACGTCAACGAGGTTACAGTAAAGAATAAAGGTTCAGAAATAGAACAACGTCGATCGGTTCAAATATATGCGAAAATAAATCGTCGATAATCGATTATAAATCAATCTTTTTCATAAGAACAATATTATAAAACAATATTTTGTAACCGCAAATGGCCGCAAATCCAAAATAAAAGGTGATGAAATAATTCTATCCTTGTCTTTTCTCTGTAGAATCTCGTCTTTTTTAATTTTTTTGCACTGATTACGAACTGTCAACGTAACCGTTTAATATTTTACGTAAAATAAAGTCTTGTCAAGATACGCAAAAATTGGACTAGATTTGCCATTGGTCACTTTCAAGGTTCGACCTTAAATTTTGCAGGCACAACAATTGTCCCTGAAATTTTGCTACATAACAAATGTCAGGTGCGATTGATTTATCTGCAGGGAAGAAATAGCATTTTAAGCGCGAGAGAGTAAATATACAACCAGTACGAAAACCTCGCGCATCGCGTCGAACTATAGCACTAATTGCGTCAAACTATAAAACTATAACAATAATGACAACATGATGAATTACTCACAGTTTTCTTCCCCGGTTTAGCCGTGTTTGGTTTCCAGTCGTCTAGCTGTAGGTAGTCTTCCATTGAGAGCTGCGATGGCCGTAGGGGTTTGTTGGTGCCGTCGAGTCGGGCTGTAACAAACATTCAATCGTATTAACAAAAAGTATTGACAAGTTGACAAGCTTTTGGTAATTCAGGCAGTGGGTTAAAATCTTTTTTTTCCAATTTTAACATAAATTATTTTTGTAGGTAGCCCTTAAAATGGGTTAAAATTAACCCTATTGAAATATAATAATTTAACGGTTACGACGCACGCCACGACATAAAAAAATATAGAACACCAAGATATTAGGAGATCATTTTTACTATGGCAATTGACAGGTATTTTTTTTAATGATATTTGTCAATGAGCAATAACCCGAACTGGCGCAGATGTGCCAACGCGTGGATGGATGGAAAATGGAATATAAGAAATAAAAGAACACCAAGACCCACCTAGTTGGTTGGCATCGTCCATCTTCTCCCATTTCGACGAAATAATATTTTCGACCTGTGGTGAACAGCACTAGGCGTTTTAGTTACGATGCTGAAATAAAAACATTAACCCTACCCTGCTTCCAGACAAAATATACAGAAAATTTAATTAACCCTTTAGCCCCCACTTCGGTTTCAGTTTGAAAATGGAATTCGACATTGAATGTTTTTTTTAAAGAAGACAGCTTAGGGCAAGGAGCCAAGTAACTGGCCAACCAAAGTAATTCAACTTCTTTCTCTAAACAGCAATTTTTTTGAGGCCAGCTACTTGAATCCGTTGCCCAGACAGGCGGTTCAAGTCTCCTTTAATTTTAATATTGGCCTAAGTTTCAAACAAAACGTGTCTTGAGGTTTCTCACCTCCGGTTCCTCGTCGGGTATTTCCACAACGTCATCATTGCTAACATCCTCCATTTGTACGTCTGTGATGGAAGCGTTCTGTAGCAACGTGGTAGCATCCAACTGTATGTGGTGAGCGGGCGTTGGGAAAAACCTAGAGCAGATCACTTCTATGTCTTCCAATTTCCTATTGTGAATGTTCCTCTTGAAACACACTTGTGGATCCAATTCCATGGTACAAATGTAAACCTAATAAAAAGAAACAATTTGGATAGTTAATTTACTTTTTTTCTCTTTTTTTTTTGTACAATTGTAATCGTCCGGGTAATGTCATCCAGACTTACCCTGTAACCAAAAGTACGCAGTCATGGAACTTTGAATTTAAAAAAAGAGGTGTCAAAGGACACCCAAATGGAACGAAGTTATTTCTTTTGTTCAAAAAAACCTGTAAGTATTATTAAAAAACGCCATCTATTGACGCCCAGGAATACTAACAACGCGTCGCTATTTAAAAAAAACGCCATCTAGTTGACGCTTAGGAATACCTACTATCAACGCCCTCTGTCCCTACCATGCAGGTACTAATAAAAAAGTGTCGAGGTCAAATCAAGGTCAAATATCGTTCTGTCTAGCCTTCAAGATATACGCCGAACGCGAGATAAGGAACTTCGTTCCAATAAAATATACCGCCATACACACCTGGAAACCATTTTGTCTAGCAAAGTTCCATATATCCGCGTAGCCTTTTAACTGGTCATTCACAGCGTCGTATATCAAAAACGAAAAGTAGCCATCAGTAAGTGATCTTTTGAATGCCCGTTTCAATGAGCTGATGTATGATTCCTCCAAATGTTCATCATATTCGTACTTCAGTAACGGTTTTTTAACCTGAAAGATACAATCATAAGATGTAGGTTATAAATTATAATTAAGAGGGTGACTAACCCAGAAAATCAAACATCGTCCTTCTCTCTTTACATTCACGCCAGTCTTTCGTATACCAGGTGAAAAAGGACGACGCGGATTCATCGCCAAATTAGTTTTTTCTCAATAACTAGATAAATATACACAACATTTTAAAAATCCGGTAGGTTGGTTTCTTAATGATTGAATTTTATACAATGCACGGTTAGGGCAATAAATGAAAAATTGGTGAAAATTTGATGCATCTTCATGATTTTTTCTATAGAGAAAATTTTAAGATATCGTGTTTTTGCTCAGATCGAATTCTTGGAAATACAATGTAGTTTATAATTTTAGAAAATGCTACATTTCGGGGCTTATTTTCAAGTATAAAAATTAATTATAAAATCGAAAATGTTGGGTTAGTCGCCCACCTAATTATATCATTACGACACACATTTTTTTCAAAAAATTTATATTAACGATTTTTCTGTAAATCGCTAACAATGAAAAATAATTAAAAATGCTACATAATCAGCAAGTTATTCATTTTAAATTTTAAATAAAGTTTTAAATAAAGTCAGTCTGGCCCTGTGGTAAGTACCTGAAGGACTTGTGTTACGGGTACTAGACAACGGAAATATATTTAATACTTTTATACTATATTATACATATATTTAAGATTTTATATGATACACATATTTAATACACATCCATGATCCAGGAACTTTGAAAACTTTTTGTTCCGTCGGCGGGATTCGAACCCGCGACCCCCGGCTTGAGCTACCAACATGTTCACCAACTGAGCCACAGAGGTTGTAGAACTCGTAGAATAACTAACCATTTTCCCAGTAGCTGGATCTTCCTCTTCAATCTCTCCTTCCTGCATGAAATAGTCATCTATGGACATGATACGAACAGTACCACCATACTCTGCCTCTCGGTCCCTTATCAGTTTCGCCAGATATGATTTACCACTTCCGGGCGGACCTAAACATTAAAAAAAGTTAATATTGTCTTTCACATGTGATTATTACATCAAAAAATTAAATAGTAATAACTAATTTATGGCATTTCATAGTCATGTTCAAGAAAGAAAGCAAAATAAAAAAGTAATTCTGAAAAAATCTTTTGCTCTCAAAAGAAAAAAAATGTAAAATGTACCTCTTAAAACAATAACTATTTTCGTTGGCCTCATTTCACGTCCTGGATGTTCTAAAATATCGTCAATCATAACTATATGCTTAGGTTTTGCACTATCTGTCTTTGCTTTCTTTGATGATGTGTCACTAACTTCACTCTCCTTACTCAATCCTCTTTTACGTTTGTCTCTATCCATACTGTGGCTACTTCTGTCTCTCCTATCCCTATATTTGTCCCGTCCAAAATCCCTATCTAAGTCTCTTTCCCTTCCAGTATCTCTATCTCTTTCCCTTCCAACATCTCTGTCCCTATCTCTTCCACAGATTCTGTCTCTATCCCTGTCACGTCCAAAATCTCTATTTCTGTCCATTCCCAAGTCTCTGTCCCTTGTATAATCTTTTTCCCTTCCCACATCTCTATCTCTTCCAAAATCTCTTTCCCTTCCAAAATCCCTGTCTCTTCCCAAATCTCTATCTCGTCCATAATCTCTATCTCTTTCATAATCTTTTCCTGCTCTATCTCGAGGTTCTCTTGTTCTGTCATACTCTCTTTCTTTATAAGGATCTTCAAATCTATTTGGTCTATCGCGAGCTTCCTGCCTTCTGCTATCAGATCTTCTGTGATAGACATCTCTTCCAACATCAAATTCATTTCTGCTTTCAAATCTCGATGATTTATCCCTGTAGTCCTTTGAATTCTTTTCACGAGTCCATTCTTTGTCTACTGGTCTTAATGTCTTTGAAAATATCTCATCAGCCTCTTCCTCAAATTTTCTTTGATTCACATTTTCCCCATCTTTTGACACATGGTTATAGTCAAATGTGTGCACAGGTTCCATAAATTCACGAGCTAAAAAAATATCAGTAAACATATTTAGTATGTAACAAGAATAACTAAGCAGAAGAAAAAACCTAGTGTATAGCATATTTTATTGGTAACTTGATTAAAAATCGCAAACAGCGAAATTTTCAATAAAGATTAATATTGGCTAATACATAAAAACAATCCCTGAAAATAACAACAAAAAACAAATAATTATTATTTATTATTATGTTCATTTTTCATAATTACTAAAATTTGAATGCATAAAAAAAACATTTTACTAATTTGATAAATTTGATAGAATTAAGTAATTTTTTTTCATTTTAAATTCTTTGTGTTTGTGTATTATAATTAATATCCAAATAGCAATTTTAATTATTAAATTTTCTTCATATTCATGATCAATAATAATTACCTATTACCACTTTTAGGCTATGCACCAAGCCTTAAAGTGGTAATAATTATTAAATAACACAACAGATTAAATTGAAGGCCTCTTTCTTACATTGAACCATGAAGCATAATCATGTTTACCACCATCATTGCACCAGTTGCCTATAGTAAGTTAATCATGAGCAATTAAAAACAAATATGGCCATCCATACTGTAACCCCTAGTATCCCCAACTTTATTACTAGGACTTTATTTGTGGCCCGCGTAATGTTAAAAAATTTTGAAATTCGCGCCCACTGGCAAAAAAACGTAAAGTCTATGTGATAGTCGTAAAAATTTTTTCACTAGTTAATTTTGAAGAATGTTATTTTTTAACCCTAAAAAATGTTTGTTGCGGCCCATGACACCAAGATCAAAACATGTTCGTGGCCCGCATGAAAAAAAGGTTGGGGACCACTGCCCTAGTACCTCTCAGTCACAATTCATGGCCCAACATAGATACTTTTATGACTTAGGTAGTGTCTGTCACCGACCATAAGATTTTCTGTACACTCCTCTTTATATTGCCACAACTGCTATGCAAATTAATTGTTTGTCTTTAGTCTTTGGCTGTCAAAGATATTCTTTTACAGAATTTGATTCATAGATGGCAAACCTATGGTAATTGGTAGGATTATGTTAAGTCAATGTTGTACACAAGTCATGATGTGTAGGTTGGACAAAATCCAACCAAATCACAAATGACATAGGGCAGAATGTAAATTTCTCAGACAGTACATACTTTTGAGACACTAATCTTCTGCATAATAAAATAATTCCATTAGATCTACAATAACTAAATACAGTAAAATAAAATTTACCTTTTAATCTGAGTGGTTTGTGGTCATACTCTACAATAACAGATGGAGCAAACAACGGCTCAGTGACCCATGTTGGTTTGACTGGGGGCATAACTGGAGGGGGTTCTTGCATTCTCTCCCTTGGAGGTACCTGAGGCAAGTTTGGTATAAGGGGTTTTTTTCTTTCTTGCATTCCATACTCCTCATTGTACCCAGGGTCTTCTGGATAAGGTCCCCAATTCTCTTGCATATTCGGCCCTCTCCTATTTGGTCCTTGGGGATATTCAGGGCGTTTTTGGGGCATATTTGGAGGTCTAATTTGAGTATTAATTTGCATAAGCGGTTGGGGCACATTCCGAGGTGCATTCTGACCTCCATACTGATTTCCTTGATTGTTATAGTTATCCACATTTGAATCATAATTTCCTTGCTGGTGCACAGGATTATTAAATTGGCTTTGCTGGTTTGACAGAGGGTACTGTGCATTTTGATCATTAAAATCATTCTGCTGTCTATAATTATTGTCATTTCTACCCCACTGATTATTAGGTGGTGGTTGGTTTATATTAGCACTAGCATTTGGGAAATTATTTTGATTGTTTCCTGTGATAGTTTGACTAGACACCATCGATAGAATGTTCATAATTTTCTCATCTCCGAGTATATTATTTATGCCCTGTGATATTGTAGAGTAATCAGGAGCCTTCTTTTGAGACTGATTGTAATAATCATTTGAGTTTTGCTGTTGTTCATCAGGTATTTCGATAACATCATTTTGCTCGGGTACTAAATCCAAGCCGGGAATACCTTTGGCGGATGCACCAGAAGGCAGAAAATTACTATCTTCTTCAATAACAGTACCATAGTCATCCTGCATATTATAATCGTCATTGGCATCATGATTATTATATGAATCATATTGGTTGTTATAGGACTCTTGTTGGTTGTTATATGACTCTTGTTGGTTTACATTTCTATTCTCTCTGTTAAAATTACGTTGTGGCATGTTATATTGAGACTGTGACATGTTTCTATTGTTGCCCGGACGAGCTGAATTATTTTTATATCCGTGCTGAACAGGCGGAGCACTCATAGAGTAGTTGTTTGGCTTATTATACTGCTGTGGTGGATTACTAGTAGGCTTATTCCCCATATTACTATTATTAGCTGATTGAGGTATATTACCTAGAAGACGATCCCTTTTCAGCTTCATCTGTTCCCGCCTTTCCATTAATTGAGCACGGCAAGCCTCAAACTTCTGTTCGTATTCGCTGTACGCTCTTTTGTCTGGATGGTTAACATTTTCCGCTTTCCACTTCTCTATTTCTTCCTCCCATTTCTGAAATTGAATGTCGAATACTCTTTCCTCCTCTGCCAGTTTTTTTAGAGCCTCTGTATTTGTGGTGGGCTGCATCTTCTTATCTTCGGTAGGCATTTTCTGATAATTATTAAGTCTATCATTACCGGTTCCATAATTTGAGTTAGGTGCGGGTACTGGCTCCGGACCTTTGGGTTTACTGAACAGCGGTTCATCATTCTCGTGAGGAGGCGGTGGAGGTTTATCTGGGGGTGGTGGCGCCGGCGGGGGAACGTTAGTAGACGGCAGGGGTGGAGCCATTCCCATTGCTTGCATACCTTGTAGTTGCTGGGTATACTGTGAAAAAATAAAAAAAACATTAATTTGTTGTTATTATTTATTACTTTATTATACACTAATAAAAAATGTGAAAATCTCTAGAAATCAATAAGAATTGTACCTTATCACCATATTGATTTTGCCATTGGGCGTACTGTTGTTGCCATTGCGCCCATTGCCAGCTCTGTTGCTGCATCATTGTCCATTGTTCTGGTGTGTAGGTACCCATGGACATATTGTCTGCCCCGGTTGCCATTGGCACAGCAGAGTTCCATTGACCCGGTGGCACGGGCCACGCCATTTTTTTGTTATTAAATATGATAGAGTACTATAATTAAATATTACTCTCCAGTTTCCCTTAAAATTTAAAACAAGCAAGTATAAGTTTATCATAAATTATAACACATAAAGCCGTTTAAAATTCTATAGAATGTTTGACATTTCACAATAAAATGAGTCCACAACCGCGGCCATTTTGTTTAGAGCGTTTATCGACCAATGATCATAGACTAAGACTGGTTTTGTAGTTTATGGTCTAGAAAACGACGCAACGCGGCCAATTTGTCTAGGGATGGGCTTTCATATCGATAAAACCAATGCAAAAATTTTCACTTGCACCATTAGTGCAAAATTATAATTTTCTATTCAATTTACGTCATGAAATCATTTTTTTGTTTAATTTATAAAGCGGGACTTTTTGCTACTAAACTATGTTACATATTATATATTTATGTCTTATCAACTGCTTAAATATAATTTATTATAACTTTTGACGTGATAACGTCTTAAAATTCGATGCAGCCGGCTGCACGCACGAAAAAAAAATCGGTTGTCTGTAAAATCGGTTTACTGGCGACAGTTGAACGTGACAATGTCACAGCCTTAACCTCTCGGTTCCGGGAAAAATCTATGCAAAAAGTCAATGTGCAAAAAAAAATGGTGCCCGGCCTACCCTCTTTGTAAAATTAATGTTATATACTTACATACAATCCATATTTTATGTGTGTGTGACCTTTTTTTTTTTTTTTTTTTTTTTTGATGTCGCAGGGGAAACCCATCATGGGTGCCCCGGGTTGGGTGACCCGGGGGTATGTGAGACTCCTACTCACTAAAACCACCTGCGGTTCGCCTTCAGCCGTATAAGGAGGGATATCCCGGATCTAACAAGCACGGGACTCCCTCCACGACCGGCCGGTCTACCTCGGACCGGACTTCCACCAAAGTAAGGGAACGCTTAGGCGAACTAAGGCGTTCCCCTCGACGCCGGGACTGACAAAGCCGGGCAGGTTCCCATCCTGACCCGGAGCCCCGTTAGACGAGGGATTGGAGGTTCGCGTAGCGACGCCTCCGCACTCCCGTCCTACGCCGGCGGAGCGGCAGAGAGGTGGGGTCATTCTCTCTGTCCCGCTCCGAGGCCTCTTTCTGCGAAATGACAAATTCGCAGAAAGAGACCGCCGCCTGCCAGGCCTCATCGCTCTCGAGCATGCAGCGCACCATGCTCGGGAGCGAGAGGTCCTCGCCCAGTACTGCCACCAGATCGTGGCGCTGCACGGCCCAACGATCGCACACCTCGAGGGTATGCTGGGCCGTGTCCTCCGCAGCGCCACAGTCGTGGCAGGCTGGCGTTGGCTCTCTCCTGGCGATCTTACACAGGTACGCAGCGAAACAACCGTGTCCGGTGAGCACCTGTGTAAGATGGAAGGTGAGGGGTTTTCTCTTACGACGCATCCACGCCGCAAGAACTGGGCGCAGAGCCTGAGCAGTACGTTGACCGTACTGGGCCTGCGCCAGAGCCTCACCCCACCTTCGAAGCAGCCAATCCTGCCCCAGCTTCCGCACCCGCGATAGCTCCTCCCACGTCGGCGACACGCCGAAGAGTGATCTCCTCTCTGAAGAGAAGAGGTGCATCTCGGCAAGCACCGGCGCCACCAGCTCCCACGGGGGATCTCCAGCCAGGGCAGTGGCTGCCACCCAGGAGATTGTACGGTAGCCCCGAATTACCCTCACCGCTATAACCCGCTGCGCTCTCCGCAACTGGGTTTTGTTTTTGACGGTGAGGGAATCCGCCCAGATTGGAGCCCCGTACAGAGCTATACTCCGGCAGACCCCGGAATACAGCCGCCTGCAGGCTTCGCTGGGCCCTTCTATGTTCGGAAGGAGCCGGCCCAGCGCTGATGCCGCCCTCACGACCTTCGGTCCCAACTGTTCGAAATGAGGACCGAAGGTCCACCTCCCGTCCAGAATGAGCCCAAGACATTTCAGTGTCGGGCTCACCCTGACCACCGTCTCTCCGATCAGGAGACGTGCACCCGATGGGGGTCCTTTCTTCCCGGGCCCGCGGAAGAGCAGGGCTTCGGTTTTTTCCATGCGAACCCGAAGCCCAAGCTGCTCAATGCGGCTGACTACGAGCTTTGTGCCCTTTTCGGCCAGCCGCGCAGCCTCCTGGTACGTCCTTCCCCGGAATGTGATGTAAGTGTCGTCTGCATAGCAGACGAGATCCATTCCGGGGAGGAGATACTCTTCCAGCAGGACCCAGTCATAGCCGGAGTCCCAGAGGTTCGGGCCCACAATCGAGCCTTGTGGAACACCGCACTCCACCTCCACTCTCACTAAGGACCCCGACCGATCCTCGAAGACGATCTCCCGATCAGAGAGGTACGCCTTAAACAGTCTCCTGAGATACAGAGGCACTTCCTGGTACTCCAGTGCCTCATGTATTACGCTGTGGGGGAGACTGTTAAAGGCGTTGGCGATGTCCAAGGACACCACCAGCACCACCTCCTTCCTGCGTTCCGCCTCCTTCGTCACCGACCTGAGGCGCCCTATGGCGTCGATGGTCGACCGACCGCTCCGAAACCCGAACTGTGCATTTGATAATCCAGGCCCAGGGCCCTGCTCCAAGTGCTGAACGAGGCGAGAGGCTAAAATGTACTCAAACGCCTTGCCCACCTCGTTCAACAAAACGATCGGTCGTACCGCCGACGCGCTGTCCAGTGGCCGCCCGCCCTTTGGTAATAGGACGAGGCGGCCCTCCTTCCATGCCTTCGGGAACTGCCCGCACTGAATGCAGCGGTCGAACAGTTCCCGAAAACTGTCTTCAAGGTGCACGAGAGCTATTAAGAGAATTTTCCCGTGCACCCCGTCCGGACCAGGCGCCCTCTTTTTGGAACGAAGGCGGAGCAAGACCGCCTCCATTTCAGCATCGGTAACGGGTGGCGGAATACCCTCCTCCATCGAGCCCGGCGCACGGCGGACCATTCGCGGTGGAGCGAATCCTACCGGGGGGTTCGGGAATAGCTCTCGGACGATATTCCCCAGAAGACCTGGCTGGAGCGTCTCCGTCAGGGGGGCCGACTGGGTGCGAAGTTTGTCTCGCGCCCTTTTATACGGTCGGCCCCAGGGATCTTTGTCAATACCCTCCACCAGCTCCATCCACGCTTTCTCCTTGGCCTGGCTAATAGCCAGCTGCAGTATCTTCCGCTTCGCCACGTAGACCTTGTGCAGCCGGTCATCCCGATCCACGTCCTGGGGGCGGCGCCGCCTGCTGCGAGTATAAGCACGACGTGCCGCATTGCAGGCGGCACGAAGATCAGCCAACTCGGTCGTCCACCAATACACTGCCCGTCGCGGAGAGGGCGGGCCCCAAACTCTAGGCATGGCTGCCTGACATATGTTTGTGAGAACCCTGCCAATACAGCCAGCCATCTCATCCACCCCCATGCCTTCCATCGACGGGAGGCTCCAGCGACCGACGATAGCCGCCTCCTCCGCCAGCTCCCGGTTGAGTTTGGTAAAAGCCCAGCGCGGGAACTTGCTACGCCCACCAGACCTAGCCGCCGGACTCGAAGCGGAGACTGCGGAGGACACCTCGAACCTAATATAGCGGTGGTCCGAGAGCGTCTCCACCTCCGTCAACACCCTCCACCCCTCCACCCTGCGCGCAATAGCAGGAGTGGCGAACGATAAGTCCACCACTGAACCGCCCGTCCGCCGCACGCATGTCAGGGCTGTTCCCGTATTGAGGAGAGACAGTCCCGTGGCTAAGGCCCACTCTTCTACCTCCCTTCCCTTCGGATCGGTGACGGGTGAGCCCC
Organism: Polyommatus icarus; assembly: GCA_937595015.1. Classification (NCBI taxonomy): domain Eukaryota; kingdom Metazoa; phylum Arthropoda; class Insecta; order Lepidoptera; family Lycaenidae; genus Polyommatus; species Polyommatus icarus. The sequence continues at coordinate 7,334,642 of OW569335.1, read as the reverse complement.
ACGCCGAGGACTTGGCATTAAAATCTCCTGCCACAATGACGGGAAATGGAGCCAGCCTCCTGACCAGCGGCCCCAGAACATCTAAAAACTGTTCAAAGGCAGCCAGGTTGCGGTTTGGGGAGAAGTACACCCCAACGATGTGCACGTCTCCTCGAGCGGCTACCACGTATCCATCGCCCCTCATTCTGGGTATGATGGAGGGATTAGAGCCAGGTCTCTCCACTATTGCCACAGAGCCCAAATTGTCTCCCGCCATCAGCCACTCCGCCATCGACTGCAGGAGGAGGTCCTGAGCCGCGGCACAGTGATTCACGTTAGCCTGTAAGACACCGAAACGACCAATCATTATCCTGTCATTTCGGTGTCAAGCTCCACGGACCCTCTCCCGGAAGGAGCCGAGACGGGGGGAAATTTTCCACGCACCGATGGCGGGTTGCACGATCTGCCCCCCATCATGTGATCCGCCTTCAGGCCAGCGTCGCTGCAAATTGCACAGCGTAGCACAGACGACCCACAACTAGCAGCCTTATGCCCTGGATTGCCGCAGCGATAGCAGAGGTCACTGCGGTCCTTTTCGCAGCTGCACATACCAGACATGTGGCCTTTACCCAGACATCTGTAACAGTGTCTGGGTTTATGGCCCTCATGTGTGAGTCGCACCTTGCACCATCCCACGCGAATCGCGCCAAGCTTTATGAGTCGCTTGGCAGCGACCACCGGGCAAGAGGCACGCACAGCGCCCACGCCTCTGAAGTTAAATTGAGGTTCGCCAACCCACACCTCCTCACGGGAGCATCCGCCCTCAGCAGCCATAGCTGCTCTAATGCCCTCCTTGGTGACCGTCTCGTCCAGGCCCGTCAACCTAAAGTCGGTTTTCATGACAGGCCTGGCCACATCCGCAACCTCGCACAGGAGCTCTCCCATTTTCTTAGCCAATGCGTCCGCCTGCTCTCCACTGGCGCGACCTGGCACCTCTATAAGACGAGCTCCTGACGCCGCCGTCTTTACCCGAATGGGCCCAATCCCCAACTCTTGGAGATTTAGCTGCTGTTGGGCCCGGATGAGCACAGACCCATAGGTCTCCCCTCTAGCCACCGCCTCCGGCCGCAGCTTTACTACTACAGCCGAGGATTTAGGCAGGATTAGCTTTGCCCCTTTATTCTTTTGAGGGGCAAGTGGCCCCGGAGCATCTCGTGCCTTCTTTCTCCTCGGCGCCCTGCGCCTAACAACCTCGGTCCAAGTTTCGTTGGGCGCCGAGGAGTGGGCTGGTGCTGCCACCTCAGCCGACTTTTCCGCCACCACGGTCGCCTGGGCCGAACTGGAGGCGGCCGGACCAAAACTGGACCAATCTCCTCGGTTCTTTTTCGGTTTTGAGAGACGTCCATGCCGCACCTACGTTATAATATATTATGTTATAACGTGTGTGACCTACGTTATAATATATTATGTTAAATCTATCAAGCCATCATAATATTATAGAATTTAGTCCGATGTTATATTAGTTTCTCAATGATAAACTTTTGAAACTATAATTATTAATTAGTGACTTGTTCAGAAGAAATGAACGAATAAATTACTCATTATAAATAAAATATTTATAATGAGTAAAATAAACTATTCGCAAGTCGCAATACAAAACGCTACATATACTCGTGAAATCCAGTAAAATCTTCGAACAAAGCACAAGTCATACCTTGGCACGTAGGAAACAGAGCACAATTTGAATAGCCGAAATAATACTAATAGCTCACAGATTGTTTATTTATTGGAGTTTACTCCTTAAGAATCGATTTTCATATACATATAAGGCGCCCGGTATGAGAAAAACCCGAGGGGTAAAACCTACTAAAAGTAACGAAAAATCGTGTCACGTTTTTGGCGCGCACCTTTAGTGCGCAACTTTCTAATTTGTTTTGACATGATTTGAATGCACAATCCTTTGAAGTTTAAAGAGTGGGTATTCCCAGGTAAATATTATGTATGACATATAGAATGTACACATTATTCAGATAAAAAAGTAGTAGAGTAGTAGATTAGTTCAAATTCGGGGAGGGGGTAGCCGAGGTGTTGCCTTTGATGTTAGGAGAAACACCGTTCCTCTAGGCCTATTGGGAGCGGAGTTATGGCACAGAATACATAATAGTACCTTACGGTACAGAAGTCTCATTCCCGAGTTTAGGTATGATAAACGCAAGCGTCCGGTCACCGGACTAGTCTCAATATGCTGGCACTCGCTCGACTTGTCGCATACGCAGCGCACACTTCCGCGAAACAAAAGTAATAGTACCCGGCCGCCGCCCGCCGCGCCGCTCGCTTGTCAGCCCTGGCAGATTGAAACAAGACGGCAGACGGTTATTGTACTATAAACGCTAAGAGCTATGCAAAAGGTTGAGATTAGGTTGTTTTCCAGAATAGTAGGTAAATATCTCGGCAATTTCGCACCGTTTGTATGGAAGTGAGACAGGCCTGGTTATGGCTACTTTAGTAAGACGTTTGACAGTTGCCGAGCTGTCAATGTCAAAGTTTGAATGCTTGTAACTCGGCAACTATTTGTCCTGGATATGGGTTTCTTCGGCTTGATCTTCCTGGATTTTTCTCCTCTATTTGATTCTGGCCTTAGAATTGAGAAAAAAATTGATGTCTCTGATTTGGTTCAAATTCAGGGAGGGGGTAGCCGAGGTGTTGCCTTTGATGTTAGAAGAAACTCCGTTCCTCTAGGCCTATTGGAAGCGGAGTTATGGCCGCTTTTGTTCGATGTTTGACAGTTGCCGAGCTGTCAATGTCAAAGTTTGAGTGCTTATAACTTGGCAACTGTTTGTCCTGGATATTGCCCTGTTGCTATGATTGTTCTTCGGCTTGTTTTTCCTGGATTTTTGTTAAAAATATCAATAATTAATACTGTAATTATTGTGAAGTTATAATTTTTATCATTATACTGGCTAAAGTGAACTAAAAGTATTTTGAAATAACTATGGCAGAAAGGGGTGTAGATAATATTACCGGAACATCTGATTTCATATTATGATATTAATCTTTTTTCAATTGAATAAACTCTTTTTGCGTATGGTTAGATACTCGTACTTAAGGAGTAAACTCCAGCCGCGTGTCGGAGCTGACACACTTTTTTTTCATTCAGAGTGTGGTCAATGTATCAAAGGTCATAATTAACCAAACTTCTTCATACAAAAGTAATGTCTAAGTCATCGAAATACGTAATATAATCGAAACAAAGAGCGCGGCCCAGGTGGGCCTTACGGTTGTTGAGAGACTTGAGAGTGTAAATGGATCGCCTCAGAGCTGTCAGCGAGGTAACGCCGCATGAACTGTCATGTTTTTCGGGGGCGCAGCCCATATCGAATTATAAGACGTTATCACGTCAAAACATGACTCATGCGGCGTTTCCACGCTCTGAGGCGTTCCATTTTCTTATGACGTTGTCACGTTCAACTATCGTCAGTAAACCGACTTTACAGACAACCGATTTTTTTATTCAAAAAATATACAAACCTTTGATTATACGTCGTGATATACACAACGTGTATAAAATCAAAGAAACAAACTATATTTTATATTTATTTTTACTTTCAAATTCGAAATTCAAATTCTTTATTAATTAACCACACAATAATATTATACAATTTAGTATAAAAGCTAGGTAGCGTACATCACGTCGTCTAATCCCATGCTAGTAAAAACTTGTGTTTAAATGGCAATCAGACAACGGTAACACTATACAGTATTACATTTCAAAATACAATTTATTTAATATTATTTTAACATTACAAGTCATAGCTCGAAGCTCAATAAATAAGCTTTTTATAATATAATAAGCTGTTGTTAATACTCAATATATAGTAACTTTAAAAATGATGATCTTTGAAATAAGCTTTTATAATAATAATTATAGTCTTCATTGCCAACTTGTATTTATACATTTTAACTTCTGATAACAAAGAAGAGTTTTTGAATAAGTTTGACGTGTTGGTCTGTCAGTTTGTATGTCTATCCGTGGCAACTTAATAATATCTTAACGGGTGGACGGCCTTAGAACTAGTTTTGAGGGTTCCATACCCAATCTGTCTGTCTGTCACCAGGCTGTAACTTCAGAACAGTAAAACAGCTCGACAAGGCTTTAAATAAACGTGGGTGACATTGACGGGAGCGCTGCTGGTAAATGAGAACTGTCAAACACATCTCAAAAATGACGTTTTTGTAAGATAGAAGTGTTTAGTTTCTTTTCTCGCCACGTTTATATAAAGCCTTGTCGAACTGTATAGTTCATATAAAGCCTTGTCGAACTATATAACAGTATGCCCCAATACGCTGCCCTGTGGAACACCAAAGGTAAGTTTTGCTTCCTTACTCACAAAATTTCCCAGCTTGACTTGCTGTGTTTTTTGAGAGAGATAGCTTGTAAAGATATCTAAAGCTAATCCACGTATACCAACTGATTCCATTCTTCTAAGAAGTAGGGAAATAGGAACAGTGTCGAACGCTTTTGACAAGTTAAGAAATATACCTATGACTATTTTCTTGCTATCTAAATGCCTAGGTTAAGGAGTGCCTCCGCTGCCGGCGCCGGCTCCCAAGAATATCAGTAATGGGAACCGGCGGCACCCGGCGGTAAGTATACTGCTGGTAGACGAGATATAAAACAACGGCTGCCGGCGCTGGCACTCAAAATGGGAGCTGGCAATAATGCGTAAAGCTAGGTTCCAGTGCCGATACACAAATTTTAAAAAGAAATAATTTTAATCTCAAATTAAAAATATATCTTTGTCTCAAACTACGAACAATAAAAACTAAGGAAAAGTGACTCCGTCAAAAAACATGCTCAACAATGGGAGTGCCTATGCTGCCGGCGCCGGCTCCCAAAAATATCAGTAACGGGAACCGGCGCGGCGGTAAGTACACTGCCGGCAGCCGTGATATAAAACAACGGCTGCCGGCGCTGGCACTCAAAATGGGAGCCGGTGATAATGCGGTGATTTTAAATAGCCATTAATGGAGGTTTTCTTAAAATGTAACAATTTAACATTATTACTTTTTTAGCCTCCATGATTTTTCTCTTGCATACTATATTTATAGATTTTTTGCGTAGACGATAGACCCCACTTTGACATATTTTTTATTTCTGTGCCATTTTTAAAAACAAAATATATAATTTTAAATTATAAAAAGTATTAATTTTAAAGGATTGAAAAAAATATGAACGGGCGTTTGTTCAACGATTACTCCGCCGCGCGCGCCCTCTGCAGTAGATCAATTTATAAAATTTTAGCTTTGTTTTCTGTATTTTGATATTTTCATGTCACAAATGACATGAATATTTGCGTCTGTTGAAAACATTAAAATCCCAACTCTACAATACTCACGGCCCCGGGGTTGTATTCAAATTTAATAATTTACCATTATAAGTTTTTTGACTCTCTAGATTTTACTCGTGCATCTTTATAGACTTTTCTTGTAGACCACGCTTTTGCATTTTAACTTCAATCCAATTTTAAAAATTAAAGCAATACTTCGGTTAAAAATGAACATATAAGCATATAACATATGAGCATATAAGAGGGTAAAATAAATATAAATGAAAGTTTGTTTGACGATTACTCCGTCTGTACAAAATTTTTGGTTTCTTTTTCGTTTTTTTTTTTATATGTATTTTCATGCCACATTGACGTCAGTATTTTAAGTTTAAAAAATTAGAACACTATTTTAATAATTATTATTGTCACACTCACAATTTAAATTTGGGCTCAAAAAATCAAATACTTATTCAATTATTATTTTTTTACTTTAACGCCTCTAGTACACCGACGCTGTGAAACGCGAAACAACTGCAAAACTGATGCTTAACTGTTATAGAGCGAGATGCAATAATATTATACTTAAAGCATTGTAATGTGGCGGATGAGTCATGAGACAGTAAATCGTCGCCGCTGTTTCGCAGTTCGCAGCGTCGGTGTATTGCAGTATGACGTTTAAAATTGTATATGAAATACCGTATTCTTTCTTTTTAATGCTACAGAGTTCAAGGTTTTTTTTAAATTATTACTGTATTGGATCTTTTTTAATTTAAACAAAGAATACCGCAGCCTTGATAAATGATTTATCACGTTATCGATAGAAATGTCAAAAGTGACAGTTAAAAGATCGCTGATCGATGTTTTATGTTGACAACATACATCACTAGCAGACGCCATTTTTGTGTAATTTTGTAGTGCTTGCTTGCATATCATTCTCCATTTGAAAAGGATTTTTCGATTTTAATTCAGAAGCTACGTTTCTACGACATGCCTAATATGGTCTTCGAAGTAACATACTATTTATTCAAGTAAAAAGTACAACCGTAGATCATACGGGAGCTGTATTAATTGCTTGCGCGGGAAATGTGGACTCATATCTGGAACAGTGCTTTGGATAATTCATTTTAAACTTGTGTTTGTAATCAATCTAGAACAATGATTGCACAAAGATCAAGGGAGGGAAGAAGAAGTAAAGCTCTCAAGTTGGCAAAATTATATAAAGAAGGAAAATGCAGGGAATGCTCTGTGGTGGTCACGCGAATGGATTTTGCTAAAATTCTTGGAAAACATAGAAAAGTTAAAATACAATATGAAAGTTCAACGCCTAAAACACAGAAAACGACACGATCTGCTACGCCTAAATCTAACGGGAGGCTAAAAAACAATGAAAATGGTATGATCCAGGGACTAAGAAGTAGGAGCAATATTACTCCATCAAAACCGATACATCGGCCAAAAATACTTAAAAGTAAAGAAGCTAGTTCACCAAAGCCACAGAAAAACAATATATTAAAGGAAAATAATGTGTTGAAAAAGACAACTGCAAGTACAGATAAAAAAATTGGAAGTAAGTCTATAAACAATAAAAAGTATGGTATCATTTTCAGTAATCCAAAAAACAATAGAAGTAATGAATATAAAAGTAAATCTTCCCTAATAGATCTTTTACCCAAGGTCAATACCATTCTCTTACCATCTTCGGAATGGTGCATAGATTACTATCCAAAACTTCAAGAGCCTAAAGATAGTAAAGTGTACGATAGGATAGCTGCTGAGTTAGAAGATTTGATGAACAGTGATAAGCCTCAGGTACAAAGCCAAGATAAAGTTGTTTCCTCTGATGATAGCAAAGCAGACGAGTTCCCGTCAATTATGGATATTTTGAATGATAACATAACTGTATCTACTACTGAGCAAAAAGACCAAAGTTCAATAGACTATAAAGGAAGCTTAGATCCATCAACAGCACTGGATGTAGAAGCAATGCTGCTAGGTAAACCCGAAGATCCTGTAAAAGCTACACCTATGGATATTGATACATCGGGATCTGTGGGCGATAAAATTCTGCCTGAAAACAGCTCCTTTGACGAAAACCCCGGCAGCCCCTCAATATTAAATGAAACTAGTACTGAAGAAAAATTACCTTTATCCAAAGATAATTGTGAAATATCCACAAAAAATTTGGCTGATATTGACTCGCACAATAAGCCACAGGCTGATAGCAATTCCATAAATGACAAAATCAAATCCACATTGGACTCACAAGATACTTCAGTAAAGAGCAGTTTCAATTTGCCTACATCTAAGTTAGACAGCATTTTATACTTGACTTTCAAAAAGATTGTTGATGGTAAATGCTTGAAATCAGTGAAATGTCCCAAAAATTTGAAATTTAATATAGAACTTGATCAAAAATCTGTGGAGCTAATCGGTGCTCCTAAATTTATATCTACCTTAGATGATTTACAGGTACTTTTACAGATTGTGAATGAGAGTGAACCAACAAGCTCATATATCCAATGCTTATAAAGCTGGAAATTGGAATATCCTACATGAAAAATGTTGACATTGTAGTGAAATAATTTTGTATAATTGTACAACATTTATTAATTGCAAGTAATATACTTTATTATTTAGATTTAAACATCAATGTTGAATTATAATAAGTAAGTATATTTTATACATATTATAAATTATAGTAGAGACATATTGATATTATGTTATCACAACATATGCACCATAGTAATTTAGGATATTTTATTTCCTTTTTAGTTTTAAAAACAGTGTTAAGTATAAATTGAATGTTTGAATCTGTAACTTTTCATGTTTATGTACATTTGACATTTCAAATACAGTGTTGCCAGAACTAATTTTCATTTTTACTGTTTTTTGTAGGAAAAAGTGCCTAATTTATAAATTCAGCACTAGGTGGAAGGAATAAACTTGTAGATGATCAAACAAAATTGTATGAAAGAGACTTATAAAAAAATAATAATGATATGCTTAGGGTAAACATTATTTACAGCTCAGCATGTAAAAACATTTAATATTTCTAGAAAAATAAATCTAAGAACTGATAACAATATAAATTTAATTTGGTATAACCTACGATAATATTTAGTGAGTAATCCTGTTTTTTTTACATTTTACTTCATGTAAAAAATATGGAAAGCTATAACATTTTTTTTAGGCAACATGTAAAGGTCTGTTTACACTTTAAACTTGCTGAAAGTAAAAAAAAAGTTACTTAATAATGAAAGAAAAATTGGTATTCGGTAAATAAAGATAAAGATTTAAATTGTGATTGATGACACATACGAGTAAAATTATTTGTGCAGCATAAAGTATTGTTCAAGGATTGCTGACTTTGTCTTTCAATGATATTTTCTTAAGTGTTAGACAAAGACAGGTAGATCTTGTATAGTTATACGCTGTGTAAATATTTTTATTTATTAGTAAGGTTTACTGTTTGGAGGTGGCTCCTTAGGAGCCACCTCTAAACCATACCTCGTGGATCGTCTTATCTTGTCGTGTTACATAGACCCTTGAAAAATAGGTACATGTCATACATTATTGCGTATAATCATGAGTCACGACTCACGTAGAAATATTGTCAAAAATATTGTATTCTTAAGGTTCTCAATGAAATATCTTATTCTAATACTATAGGCTAATATTAATATATGCGTAAATGTTTCCAACTTAAAATGGTTTATCGCCTTGCTTTTGTTTTTGTTAGTATAATAATTAGGACTACAAATTAAGTCATTGTTCATCTAAGTATGAAAATAGATAAATAAAAAAAATACTGCATTTTTATTTCAATATCCCTATGATCTACCAGGTATCCCTTATAAAATAATGCATTATTAGGGACTTTCATTTACTTCTACATAACAAGCGATTAATATCTGTTTTACTGTCATATTTATCTTCCTACCCTCCTTTCGCACCCAATGTAACGTGAATCGTGATTCATGATGTAGCCTGTATTCAATTATTTACATTGGGTGCGAAACGGTACAGTTGTAATACAGTACGTCCAAACTCCAGAAAAATGATACACACGCATGACATTGAGTAAATATACATAAATATTTTGTAGAATGATAAACGAAAATTATACGATAGGGGCAGGGCCTATGATGTTGGAAAAAAACTATACGTCAATTTAAGATAATTTTATGGCAACCACAGATTAAGGATGGCAACACTAAAAATGACAAAAAAAATTTTTACTTACATGTATTATATTTCGGCTTGAGACACAAGCCCATTAATCCAATAAAAATAATGAAAAACTTGTCAAAGAACATAATGAAGATTACATAATTCATTACTTCGCGTTGTTAGTTTTACCCAAATCCACAAGAAAACGAAGTAGCGGCGTAAGGGGAGTGAAGGGGGGGAGGGCGCCCATAGCGCCCATAAGAACGGGCGCTGAAAGCAAGCAAAAGGGCGCCAAATTTTTTCAGCACTATCAAGTATCAGCACCATGGGCGCCGAAGAAATCTCACCCAGCGCGCTACTAAAACCGGCGGCCCTGTAATATGTAATACATAATATAAAATTACCACTTTCACGATGATTTTGATTTGAGAGTTTCGGTTACCTATATCTTTAACTTTGTTTGGGGCGAGGTATTTAATATTTATACCGACCATCAAAAGCATCTTGATGACAGCTGGTGGTGGGCACTGGGTTGGTTCACCAATCACCGCTCATTGTTCAACAGTCAACTCATAACTAGTGGCGCGGGCGCAGAGTCAAAAACCACTACGCGTCTTGTTGCATCGTTAAGGTATAAATTATATTCAGTCCAGCTATTGGGCAGGGTCCAGGGAAGTGGACAGCACAACTCACTCACAAGAATGTAAATAGTCAGTAGTCACTTTCGCTGCCACTCGTCATGCCACGGCCGCCGCCCGACGACGCGGCAAGTATAATAAAAACTTGAGAGGTGTCAAAGGACAGTTAGGACACCCAAATGGAACGGAGTTATTTCTTAAGTTAAAAAAATCTGTACATAATACATATTATACTAAAAAAAATATTTGAAAAAACGCCATCAATTGACGCCCAGGAATACTAACAACGCGTCGCTGTTTATTCTCAAAAAAACGTCATCTAGTTGGCGCACAGGAACACTATCAACGCGCAACGCCCTCTGCCCAAACATGCAGGTACTAATAAAGTGTCGTTACAATTTTTTCGGCCTAGCCCCCTTTCGCAATGCGCGAAAAGGAACTCCGTTCCAATCATACGTTCCAATAATAACTATGGATAATGCACGCTTCACACCACGTCAGTCTGGCCGCGTGCTCAGTACACAAAGGACTTGTGTTACGGGTACCGCACAATGGAAATAACTATATTTAATATTTTTATACTTACTATACTTACATAATATATTTAAAATTGTTATATAAGCAATAAACAATACACATCTATTACTTAAATTTTAACCCATCAATCCCCAAGCGCTGCGGCACCCGGCCGAATAACAATTGAAAATCTATTGTGTCTGCGATTCTTACGATCGAGGTATTATGTAACACATTCATGACCCAGGAACATTTAAAACTTTTTTGTTCCGTTGGCACTTGGCGGTATTCGAACCCGCGAGTCGCGAGTCGCGACCCCCGGCTTCGAGCCGCCGCCCGCCACACGCTCCTGCCACAGGGGTCGTCAAAAAAGTATAGGTATATTATTGTAGTATACTTATATTAAAGACAGGCCCAATCCACTAGTAGTGGGGATGATATCAGGAGATTGTCGCCCGGGCAGAGGGAGGCTCTCTCTTGTTCATCATTCACCAGCCGGAGTGGTCGTGCTTAGTGATACAGTATTCTGTGTAATGAGGAATTTTCTTAGCTTTTTAATTTGATTGTCAACCAGCTTCCATTTTAGTAACTAGATGGCGTATGGGTAGACAACTATCAGTAATACCAGGGAATACCATCAATAATTGCTACATAACTGGGCAAAAGCATGTAAAACTTGATACATTTCAATTTGAAAAAGACACAATAATATTCCAATGAATAGGATAATAAAGTTATAATAACAATGTTTTAGTTAAAACTCACGGAAGAAATAGCCCTATTTACCGTTGTTCACACCAAATGTCACAGGAATTATACATTTTGGTTTTGACAACATCTTACCAGCACTTGTGCAAGATAACAGATATTTAGTGGCTAATATTTTACCAATAATGAACATCAAAAACCCAAATAACACAATTTGGGGAAAAATAATAAAAACCACACCGACAATAAAAAGTAGAAGTAGAAAACTCTTTCGGTTTATCATGTTTTCAGTTTGACAAGTGCCAGCGTGTTCCTAAGCTGTTACCAATATACTGGCTTAATTGCTTAGGCCAATGATCGCTTAGGAGTATGATATTTTGATTGATATTACACTTGACAGTACACTGATATTTTTTAGAAACACGACCAACATGTAGTCAGTAATGCCAACCTGCAGATAATTTCAAATCGGTGGGAAACCAATAGAAAATTAGTGAGTGTCTACCGTCGCGCCGTCTGGTGGAGATGATAAAAAGAAAACAACCCATTCATGAAGCCCTAAGCGGCCACATCCGGCCGCGATAACAATGAAAAAGCTATTGAGTCTCGTTTTGCCACGACTGATGGGTTTACTCGCCCTACAACAGCACACAAATTCTACAATACAATAATATTATGTATACTTACAGCCCCGGATCTTCAAATTTTTTTAGGCGGGGCAAAAACTGAAAAATGGCTCCCCGCCTACCTACTTATGTTTATTTTCACCTTTATCATTAGTGATGGGAAGAATGTGGTTAGAACCGCGAATACGAACTTCGGCCGAGCATTCAGTAAAAATGAAAAATTCGGCTGAAGTTCGGCCGAACTTCGGTTCAATTTCGCCGCGCTTTTTAGTGTTGTGACTTGTTTACGCACTTGCTGCAAATATTGCTAGAAGACCTTTTGAAGATTTTTAGACCAATATAATTTAGTACTTTTATTAAGTTAAGTATAGGTACTTACTACCTATGTAAAGATTTCTAAAACTCATTATAAGATCTTCCAGTTTCATTGTGTGTTCTGACTAGGTACGAGTAAGAGAGATTTCTAATGGTTGGTTATTATTGTTAAGAAAAGTAGTTTAATTTTTGTTTTTTGATTAGGTAAGTAAGAGAGATTTTCTAAGAGAGAGTTTCTAAGACTCGTTGAGAAGGGCAGTAATTTTTTTTTTGATTAAGTAAGTAAGAAAGATTTATAAGGCTGGTTTGGTTAGTACAATACCCGGCAATAAATATTGCACATCGACCTTTGGAAAGAGACAATCGGCTAATTTCGGTTTCAAAGAGCGTTATCTTTGTAGCACACACCTATTTGACATTATGTCAGTCGTTGTTCAAATTCAAAAGAGTGCAGTCGCGTCCAGTTCAAAATATATATCTAGAGTTGTTAACACCCCTAAATTTGCTACAGCTGTAATTTTCCAAAAGAATTAAATACGTAAACACTAAATATAATTTGAACACGCTTTTTCATTTTATTTTACCCAAACCTAAAGCCATTACTTATAAAAATTTGGTGTACCTATTTTATACAAAGAGTAATAAAATTGTCAAAAGAAGCAAACCATTATATCATATATATGGTTTTTTTACAGCTCCCAATATACCTATACCGGACTTTTTGTATTTCGTGCGTAAGAGATAACGCTCTGCAAAACCGAAATTAGCCGACTGTCACTTTCCAAAGGTCGATGTGCAATATTTATCGCCGGGTACAGTAAGAAGAGTGGTTTAATTTTGTGTTTTGTTTGATTAAGTTACCAAAGATTTTTGAGACTGATTAAAAATACCAATTTAAGTTTTTTGTTTATCACGTATCTATGATTACTTTTCTAATTCAAATAAATGACTATGAATGAGTGTATCAGACTTATTTTATTTCACTGTTACTACAGATATGATTTTTCATTAATTTCTATTATGATAGTGCAAGTATATTTATTGCAGAATGTTCGGCATTTTAACCGAAATTCGGCCGAATGACGAAGTTCGGTTCAAGCTGCCGAAGTTCGGTTAAACCGAATGTAGGTAAAACAAATTTCGGCCAAGCAATAAATAGTTTCCTCTCATCCGGTGAAAGTTCACGCAGTTTTTTCGCAAGTAATTTTCCGTAAAGTTCGCAGTCGTCGTCTTCTTTTGGTGGTGGTGGTGGTGGTGGATATTCCCTCTGTCTTTTGCTTAAAATATTGGTTAACTGTCCAAATGCAGACGACATATTTTGCCGTTCCGCTGTGTCGGTAGCTGGACGACGCGACGGCACACTGATTTTGGTGTAGGGAGAGGCTGCTCTAAATCATTATTTTCAACAACATCATTTTCAACAACTTCTTCGCCCCCTATAGCTTCATTTTCTTCTGACAACGCAGCAGTTTCATTTTCTTCTGACAACGCTCTCTGAAATAAATAAATAATTTTTATTTACCTAGTTCATTTTTATTGTTTTCAGATGCCAGCAACGGCTGATGCTTGGATGAATATAGAAAGAGGGTATAGAAGAAAATTTCCACACTGTCTCGGTTCCATAGACGGCAAGCATATTATTATAGAAAGCCCACCGCATAGTGGAACCGAATATTTCAATTATAAGAAAACGTTTAGCATCGTTTTATTGGCATTAGTTGATACTCACTACAAATTTATATTTGTTGATATAGGATGCCAAGGAAGGATTAGCGATGGTGGTGTTTTTAATAATTCATTATTGTGGAAAAAAATCAGTAAAAATGAAATTGATTTTCCTATACCATGCCCACTTCCTGGATCGGACGTTAACGTTCCATACATTTTCATAGGAGATGGTGCTTTTGCATTGAGCATGCATGTTATGAAACCCTACCCAGGACAGCATAACATCGGTTCACCAAAAAGAATATTCAATCAATGTTTATCTAGAGCTCGGGTAGTAGTCGAAAACACATTTGGAGTTTTATCTTCAGTGTTTCGTATTTACCGTCATCCAATTGATTTAGACCCCATTGCTGTATCAGAAATAACAATGACCTGTGTACTACTACATAACTTCCTTCGAAAGAACTCCCCAGAGAGATATACCCCCCCAGGAACGTTTGATACTGTTACGGATACGGACACGTGGTGCCATCTAGCGTCGGGCCAGCGAACCTACCAAGGGAACACAGGCAACGTAAATCCCCTACTCGCTACTAGATGACGCTAGGTGTATGTACCTACGAGTACTTTCTAGAAATATCTGATACTTGTTTACGCATATCGGGTTTATTCTAGGATGTTCCGGAATTTTCTGAGATTCGATCCGGCCCGTATAAATAGTCGCAGACAGTCCGGCCGGCAATTCAGTTTTATCTGAGCTATCTTCGAGGCGACTTCGGAGCGAAAACAAGTGATCAATAGTGAGTGATTGTGATTGTGATAGTGACTCGGCTACGACCTAGGACAGTGATAGTGCTCAGTGATTTGGATCTAGTGCTTAGTGTTTGAACCATAAAGGTAATATACCTATCGGAATAGAGAAACAATCCCGAGCTGTCAAGCTTAACCAAAATTTGATTTACATCTGTGTATACAATTATGTTTACGTGTGCGTGTCAGTGATGTACAAAGATCTTGTAATTCGACAAAATATCGATCATGGAATAACAATTGTAAGATTGTAAACATAATGCCGGCTGTACATTCTCGCCGAGACACAGCGAGGCGGCCCGAGTGCGAGAGTGTATTTACACACGAGGCGAGCGCACCCATTTGGGTGCGCTCGCCTCGTCTCGCCTGTCTCGAACCCTCTCGGTCCGTTGTCGGTATTTTGCGCCCGAGACAAAGGGTCTCGCGAGGAAAACGAGCGCACTACTGTACACTCTCGCGTCTTTCAGTACTAGTCCCGCCGTTGGACAGTGTAGAACAGAAAAATAACAATATCAAAAGTCATTATCAGTCATCATCTATGAGAAATAAAATTAAATATGATTATAAATCTTCGGATTACAATGATATCTTTCGATGCATGGTGAATTGTGAATCTTCTCTGAGTTCTTATCTGCGATTGAACTAAGCGAGAATGTACATGATCGCACTCGGGCAAGGGGCTCTCGCACGAGACTCTCGCCCGAGAGCTCTCGGCGAGAGTGTACAGCGGGCATTATAAAATGGGATAAAATAAAACTGCATAGATATAATATAATAAAATTGTAATTTTAAAGTAAAATGTGAATTTTCTTCAAAATGCTTGCTGCATAATTAAGTATGCATGAATTTTTCTTCGGAGTCCAGTTTGGACGGTTAATTATTTTAAGCCATGAATTTCTGGTATCCAGGTCAGCAGGAAATCTGAAAAATTGGCCAAGTGTAAGTCGGACTCGCGCATAAAGGGTGACCGGTTTCAACCGGGCATTTTCTAAAACCCGGTACGATACGACATGACATGTCATGACACGATTCGACACGACAGGTTACGTCACGTGACATCAGTACCTACACGACACGACGCGACTTCACTAGACCCTATTAATTTTCAATTCACTCTCAATGAGCCTACTGAGCCCTTTTATTTGATGCCCATCTTGCAGAAGTGCTTTCAACTATTTCCCTATCTTGAATGAGCAGCCGTATTGGATGTAGAATGACATTACATCTGTGGAAATTTCAGGAGTCTATTACTATAGTGGTTCTTGTTATACGCCTGAAGACAGACAGACGGACGGACGGATGGACAGACGGACAGGCAACGAAGTCTTAGTAGTAGAGCGGGCTGCGGGACCCCACTACTAGGATTTAATTTTTACCCTTTGGGTGCGGAACCTTAAAAACGATAAATTATGTATGATAGTATATTAATATAATTAAACTAATTACAAACTACGGATGAGTATGTTATCATTTCAACATTCCTAGACAATTAGTATACTTCACTAAAAAATATTTTCATATCGACACAACTTATCGATAACTTGATACAGCCCTAGTGTAAAATAGATGAAAATTGTTTACAAAAAATATCCTTAAATTGTGCACCATGGCTAGTCAAGTTATGTTTTCCATATAATTAAACATATACAGAAGTGAACACAGATGTAAAAATACCAATAACTCGTAGGGAATTGGCAAAAATAAACTTAAAACTAGGTCCTGTCGATGTAGAATAATTCACCTGTGAAATGAATATTTGTCTGGGTTTTTTCGATGTGTGCATCCAGAATCATTCCACAAACACTTAACCATGTTTCTAGAGCAGTATTTCTAAATATTATTCATTATATAACTTAAAATCACAATTTTTCTGAGAGCCCAAATTGACAACGATCGGCCCAGGGGCAGACAAACTGTCAAACAAATGAAAAAAAAGCAATGCAACCTCAAATCACGCTTCTCTTTCTACCACGCAGTGTTACTGATAGTGACATCTCGCTTTCTCAGGCCTTTGTTTCTCTATTCCGATAGGTATATTAACTTTATGGTTTGAACTCAGTGATTAGTGTGAGCTAGTGTTTGTGAATAAAGTCTTCCAGAGAGTCACCAGGTCTTTCTCTCTGAATCCAAAGAACCCTAGCACGTAACAACTGGTGTCGGAAGTGAGATTTGGAGATGCCATTGACTTCGAGTGAGGACTTCAAGGGAAGTGTCAGGACAAGGGCACAACGTGCTGCGGAGGCCACACCCACTGGGGACCAAGCCCCACCCACTGGCCCCGCCCACCAGGCCCCGCCCACTGACCACGCCCCTCAGGCCCCGCCCACTTTGGGCGTGGCCACGCCCACTGGCTCCGCCCACCCGGCCACGCCCACTCAGGCCACGCCCACTGGCCCCGCCCACTGGGCTCCGACTGCTCAGGCCCCGTCGACTAGCTCCATCCATCCTGTCACGCCCGTAGTTTCTACGGCCCCTCAAATGGCTCAATTGGAAAGCATAATTGAGTTAATTCAGGCTTTGCAGGAGTCACAAGACCGCAAGCTCGGCGCTTTGCAGGAATTTCAGAAGGCTGAAATCAGAGCGATTCGAGAATCACAAGATCAACAAAAATACCTCCAAGAAAAAGCACTTGGAGCTATAAAGGATGTTAGTGACACGGTGACTAAGCTTCGGAAAGATGTCGATGTAATGAAAGAACGAGTTACCGGGTTAGAATCGGTTGTGGAAAATTTGAAAACCGGATTCACTGAACTGCAGAAGAGAGTAGTGCGCCTTGAAACTACGGGAGTTACAGTGTCTAGTGGAACCACTGGAGTGATGCAAGGGCCAAGAGTAATGGTGCCGCCGTACGATGGCACTACTTCTTGGAACGCTTATCGTCGGCAATTTCAGACTGTTGCTACCGTAAACGGATGGACGGAAGAGCAATGCCTGACCGCTCTCATTGTGGCACTCAGAGGGCAAGCTTTGTCGGTCCTGGAGGCACTGCCACATACGGGAAATGGGTTCCAAGACCTGATGGAGGCACTGGAATCCAGATACGGGGAGCGACACCTGGAGCACGTGTTCCGTGCCCAACTGCGTGATAGAGTCCAACGCTCAGAAGAAGGGCTTCAACAATGGGCGTTGGAAATTGAAAAACTCGTCAGGAAGGCGTACCCCGGAGCTGATACCAAAATGGTCGACTCAAATATTGTTCAAGGATTTGTCGATGGAATCAAAGACCTGGAGGTCAGAGCTGCAGTAAGGCTTGGTCATCATACCTCGCTGAAGGAAGCGTTAGCGCATGCACTGGAGGTCGAGGCTGTTAGGCGTGACATACGGCAGACCCATAATATCCGGGAGGTCGCTGCGGAAGTCAGGGAGGTTAGGGCTCCTACGAGGAAAAGATTTGAAGTCATGTGCTATAAGTGCGGTGAGAGAGGCCATCTTCAGCTCAACTGCCCGCAGAAGAAGACCCAGATGGCAAGGATGGAAAGGATCGAGGAACAGATAGAGGAGCTGAGGAAGCAAGCAGTTTCGTCCCCTGCCCGGGATAAGGGGAAACGAATAGAATCCAGGACTAGGTGGCGAGTATTGGACAATGTGGAGAGAGCCCCAATAACTGTTACTTCCCAGGCACGGAGCGGAAGAACAAAGACAAATACTTTGGGTCTCTTGGAAAATGATGCTATGAGGAAGGCTCAGGAAAGAGATGACGACCTTCGGCACATCATCACATGGAAGAAACGCGGTGACGAAAAACCAAACTGGAGTGAGGTTGCACCCACTGGCACTGTCACTAAGGCGTACTGGGAGCAATGGGACAGTCTGATACTTGAAAACGGAATACTCTACCGGAAATGGGCTAACGGTAGAGAGTTCTATTTCCAGATTATTGTCCCAAGGGCGAGAGTACTAGATGTTCTCCGCGAGATACATCAGGGTGTATCAGGGAGTCATCTAGGAGTCAAGAGGATGCTGAGGAAAGTGCGAGAACGATTTTTCTGGTTGCATTGGCGAGATGATGTGCAGAATTGGTGCCACGAATGTACTTCTTGCGCTGATGTGAAGGGACCGCAGACCAGGACAGCGTGCCATGGCAGTAACAACGATGCTCGGGACGAGCATCTCTAAGAGGGGAGTAGTGTTACGGATACGGACACGTGGTGCCATCTAGCGTCGGGCCAGCGAACCTACCAAGGGAACACAGGCAACGTAAATCCCCTACTCGCTACTAGATGACGCTAGGTGTATGTACCTACGAGTACTTTCTAGAAATATCTGATACTTGTTTACGCATATCGGGTTTATTCTAGGATGTTCCGGAATTTTCTGAGATTCGATCCGGCCCGTATAAATAGTCGCAGACAGTCCGGCCGGCAATTCAGTTTTATCTGAGCTATCTTCGAGGCGACTTCGGAGCGAAAACAAGTGATCAATAGTGAGTGATTGTGATTGTGATAGTGACTCGGCTACGACCTAGGACAGTGATAGTGCTCAGTGAATTGGATCTAGTGCTTAGTGTTTGAACTCAGTGATTAGTGTGAGCTAGTGTTTGTGAATAAAGTCTTCCAGAGAGTCACCAGGTCTTTCTCTCTGAATCCAAAGAACCCTAGCACGTAACAATACGATTGACAGAAATGGTGAAATAATAACACGTGGATCTTGGCGAAAATACGAAAATGAATATAATGGAATTCAGAATATGCCAAACATACCCCGTAGGTCACCCATGCATGCCAAACAGATACGGGAAGAATTTACGTCATACTTTTGTAATAGATTAACTTAGCATTCTACATTATTATTTAAAAATTATCCCTTAATATAGTAAGGAAAAGTAAGTAGTAGGATAAGTAAGTGGTACTTAGGATAAGTAAGTAGTAAGTAGTAGGATAAGTAAGTAGTAAGTAATATAGAAAGGATAAGTGAGGTCACACAGGATGTAACAAAAAGGTGTCAAGACGTCATTGTAATATTAAAATCACCTTTTAAAGTTTTACTGCACCTTTTTGATACAGACTGTATAGCTATGCTTGCAAATAGATAATCTAAACTTTATCTGATTCAATCTTTATATAAATGATAGTTTAAATTTAATTAAGAATGAATAAACCATAATGAAAAAAAAGTAGTTTTACTTACTTCCTCTGAATTTACGTTATTTGAGCAGGTATATACCGGACCCAAAAATGACTCCATCAGGTCATAAGCAAACCAGATCGGTTTATAAACATCGTCGGATCCTGAAAAATTAAACTAAAATGTTATTCGCAACCGACTTCGCAACGAACATAGTAGGGGTGTTTAGACAAACTTGGTGGGGGTGCACATAAGAGAGCTGCGCCTAAAAACTTAGAATTTTCATGAATTTCGCTTGCAACGAATTGTGGGGCGTTAGGGTGCACTTAAGAGGGCTGATTTTTGAAAAAAAAAAGTTACGGTCCAAACAGAAAATTTTTGGTCAAAACTTTTGACCCCCATAACCCCCTGTTTTTATGGTGGGATCGTGTGGGGGGCCGCGAGGAGATCATTTTTCATTCAGGCCATTTTTCGCTGAGACCTTTAGTTTGACCTCCAGAGGTCAAAATGTAAATCACCATGCATCGAAAGATATCATTGTAATCCAAAGATTTATAATCATATTTAATTTTATTTCTCACAGATAATGACTGATAATGACGTTTATTATCGTTATTTTTCTGTTCTACACTGTCCAACGGCGGGACTAGTACTGAAAGACGCGAGAGTGTACAGTACCTAGTGCGCTCGTTTTCCTCGCGAGACCCTTTGTCTCGGGCGCAAAATACCGACAACGGACCGAGAGGGTCCGAGACAGGCGAGACGAGGCGAGCGCACCCATTTACACTCTCGCACTCGGGCCGCCTCGCCGTGTCTCGACGAGAGTGTACATCCGACTTCACAATCAATTCGAGTTCGAGTTCAAGTTCGAATTGGAGTTAGAGTTCAAGTTCGAATTCGAGTTCGACACAAAACACTAGGTACTCTCCATCTCCAAGCGTCTTACGGTTTTTCCAAGGTTTTCCAAGGAGAATCTGACGCGAGTTTCATAGTTTTTACCCATCCCAAAAATTAAGTACTCAACGCCGCTAAAGAAGTTTTCACTTTAAAAATATGAAAAATAAAAGGAAAGATAGTTTCAGCATGGAAGAAGAATGAATAGAATCTGGAGACAACGTGGATAATATTTCTGATGCATGTAGTTACTATGATGAAGTAAATGAAATCTTTTGAAAAATGGCAAATAAAAACCTAATAATAGGAAAAATGTAAAATGTAATGTAAAGTTCTATGTCAACTATTAGTTCATATTGGTGACTACTATTAGTGATGTTCGTTTTTTGTGATGTCATCTATTAGTACTTAAGACTAAGTTGACAAAAAGACCAATAATACATTTTTTAATTGATTTGTCAGAGAATAATTATAATAGTTTCATTTTGTAAGAGTTACTGAAGACATGGAAGAAGTTATCAATCCTTTATATTCATTAATATATATTTTATAACATTCAAATGTTTCATGTTTCCTTATAGTGTCTGCCATTAGGTCTCTTCCCTTATGTCTACGCGCCTCGCGAATAATAATATAAATAAATAAATAAATAAACGTTTATTCCCCTTTTTTCACAAATATAATTATGAAGTTCGTGCAGCACGCCTCACTCCGCGCTCAGGGTATCGGTCAAGTTGATAATATAACCATGAAATTGCTGTACTTGTGCTATTATTTATTCCGTGGTCAAAGATAAATAAATGATGAGTTGTCCATTGGTCCGTGAAGTGTGAATTTTGCCGCCCCCTGAACTTGCCGCCCGGGGCATGGGCCCCGGCTTGCCCCCCCCTAGATCCGGGGCTGTATGTATATTATAGAGGTAAGACTTGAGCCTAAACGCCCATTCGCTTTGATGCTTTCGCAAAAGTATTTAGGGCAATATTGCCGGCAGCGCGAGGACTGAGGAGCAGCGGCAGTAGCTGAATATAAACGTCACATTATAGAAACGAAGTTCCTTATCCTGCGTTCGGCGTAAATCTGAAGGCTAGACAGAACGATATTTGACCTTGATTTGACCTCGACACTTTTTTTATTAGTACCTGGCATTCCTGGCACCTGCATGTTAGGGGCAGATGGCATTGAACAAAAAAACGCCATCTAGTTGACGCACAGGAATACTTACTGTATTCCTGTGCGTCAACTAGATGGCATTTTTTAAAAAATAAACAGCGACATGTTGTTAGTATAGGTACCTGGGGGCTGGGCGTCAATAAATGGTGTTTTTGAAGTGAAAACTTCTTTAGCGGCACGTGACTGTGAAACTCGCGTCAGATTCTCGTGCTGATCGAAAAACCGTAAGACGGTTGGAGAGTAGTGTTGTAACATCGATATCGATTAATCGAACAATGGATTGTTTTTTTTCGATTGTCGATATTTTTGAATCGATTGTAAGGCTTTCGATTAATTAAAAAAAATCGATTTTCATAAACAATGGGTTATAAAAAAATCATGCACAACGTTAATCAAATAAAAAAAATCTAGTTTTCACTTCTGCCGGTACTCCCTTGGTACTCCCAGAGTGCAACCAGTCTTTTTTTTATTCAGCGACCAGCGTAGCTAGCATACCGTTGTAGACAAACGAAAGAAACAAAATTTTGACAGTTGTACCGGAAAAACATTGGAGAAAAAGTTTCTTTCGTATCTCGATTTCTTCCGCTTTTGAAAATCTATATGTCAAGCATGACAACCATTTTTATCCGCTTTTGACATTTAGTTTCTTGATTCTTTTTGTTTTTTAATATGGCACTTCGGCTATAAAACCATGGCTAGTGTCGAGTAAGTGGCGGCAAATTCAAAATATCGATGTATAGCAACCCTGTCTATAGCCGGAATTATAGTTTTGATCTACAAACTACGAGTAATAAACTTCTTTAGGTTTTATTATTCGTATTTCGTAGATCAAAACTATAATTTCGACTATAGATTGGGTTGCTACAAGTCGTATTTTTGAATTTGCCGCCATTTACACGACACTGGCCATGGTTTTATAGCCGAAGTGCCATATTTAAAAAAAAGAGTCAAGAAACTAACTGTCAAAATAGCCGTTGCTATAATGGTTGCTATGGAAAAGTTTCTTGTCTTTGTCCATTGAAACTCAAGTCGATGGGTGGCGCCATGCTCGGGAAAAAGATATGTAGACATGGGAAAGAAACTGCCATTACTTTCTTCCGAAGAATCGACTGGGGAAGGCCGTGCTAGCTATGCAGGAGCTAAAAATATAACATTTAAAAAAACACCAAATTAATCAACTAACATATTTTATTTGTAACTTAAAACGATAGGTACATATTTGAATATTTTACCAAAATTTATAATGAATCTCAATTTATAAATTATAATTCGTCAGACATTAATCCCTTTACTATTAAATTATTTACACTGTCACTGATAACATAGGTGACTTTCCGATCCTCGCGGTATTAGCGTACGCGACCAACAATTAGGTTTCATTTTGCACTGCACTGCTACAAAGCAGCGGCAGTATGGGTCGCTAGACCAATATCGGTAGAAAATGATGATGCGGTCACATGGTGCATACTTGCACCT
Source organism: Polyommatus icarus (assembly GCA_937595015.1). Lineage (NCBI taxonomy): Eukaryota > Metazoa > Arthropoda > Insecta > Lepidoptera > Lycaenidae > Polyommatus > Polyommatus icarus. The sequence continues at coordinate 7,311,281 of OW569335.1, read as the reverse complement.
CAGTAAGGCTACGTTTCCACTGAAGCGGAGCGGAGTGGAGCTTAGCGATTCCCGAATCGACCAATCGTGCTATTCCAGCGGAATGACAGCGAAGGGGAGCGTAGATTTCGAGCATGGTGATTGGTCAATTCGGCACCACTAAGCTCCGCTCCGCGTCAGTGGAAACACCGCCTAATACTTGCACCTGACAAGGCCAGCCGGCAGCTCGCACCGTGTTTAGGGCCGGTACACAAAAACACGATACGACGTCGTGTCGTACCACGACGCAGCGTCGTTTCACGATGCGACGCGCGTCGTAAAAAACTACGACACGACATCGTAACGTGCCACTGTACGACGTCGCGTCGTAGAAACTCACGACAGTTGTTATTCAAAATTCAAAGACGCATCGTGAGTTTCAACGACGCGACCTCGTTACTCGCTGCGTAAATACCTTTATTAGGATTTAGGGCCGGGACACAACGGCGGGTTTTTGTGTCTCGGCCCTTAGGCCTCTAGTCCACTGACGCTGCGAACTGCGAAACAGCGGCGAACGATTTACTGTCTCATCCGCCTCACGACAATGCGTTATATTGCATCTCGCTCTATTCCTGTTTCGCGTTCAGTTCGCCGCTGTTTCGCAGTTCGCAGCGTCGGTGTACCTACTAGAGGCAATGGGATTTTTTTTATTAGTACTTAGCTAATACTTATAACAACTTGTAAGCATACTCTTTCGTAAAAGGCTTATAGTCTGTAGGGTAACTGGTCTGTGTTCCTTGTTTCAGAACTGACATTGTGGCAATGTCACATGCAGCACCAATTATTTGATGCATTGGATAATCCTTGTGACTTGTGAGATAAGTTGCTAGGGCCCCAACAAATGCATCACCAGCTCCCTGAAATAATAATTTCGAAAATACTATAAAACTAAAGTATAACTTGACGAGGGAGAGCCATGCTTCGGCACGAATGGGCCGGCTCCACGGGAGAAATACCAAGGGCTCACAGAAATCCGGCGTGAAACAGCGCTTGCGCTGTGTTTCGCCGAGTTTGTTGCCGAGTGAGTTTACCGGAGGTCCAATCCTCTATCCTTTTCGCTTCCCTACCCTCCCCTATTACCCTATTCCCTCTTAAAAGGCCGGCAACGCACGTTGCGAGTGTCCATGGGCGACGGAAGATACTTTCCATCAGGTGATCCGTTTGCTCGTTTGCCCCCTTATTTCATTTAAAGAAAACTGCGAAAGAGCTTAAGGATAGGGTCACAGATAACATGAAGCCATTATTTGTTAGCGCCCTAGTGTGCGGCGACCCTAATATCAACACTAGCGCCATCTATTGGTTTCTGTTTTTAAAGCGAAAACAAATAAATGACTTACAGTTGTATCAACAGCAGTAACCTTTTCACAGAACACGTGATAGTATTCAGTATTATGCTTGCTACCATAAACGGCTCCTTGGTGTCCTAATGTTATAATGACAGTTTCACATCCTGACTGTAGTAACTTTTGCAAGGCTTCTTTGGCATTACTGGAAAAATATTACGTATAAAAATATTTTTATACGTAATATAAAAATATTTTTATACGTATTTTTTGAAAATTTTTTTGACAATTTTTTGACAATATCCATACTAATATTATAAATGCGAAAGTGTATCTGTCTGTCTGTCTGTTACCGCTTCACGCCCAAACCGCTGAACCGATTTTGCTGAAATTTGGTATTGAGATATTTTGAGTCCCGGGAAAGGATATTGGATACTTTTTGTCCCAGGAAAATGTAAAATTTTTGTATATCTATAGGACATGCGAATTCTTAAGATCATTTGGCAGAAATGTAAGGGCAATTTGATTTTTGGGGTGCGGGTATACAACATGGTTATTGGTAGATCCAGATTAGATAACCATAATTTAACATTTTGCTCCATGCAGTTTTGCCAGGCAATCTGAAAGTTGTATGCAGTGAGTACAGGTATTTAAGCATTTAAATATAATGACAAAAGTGCAAAACCTACTATAGATCTACATCAAAACCAGCCAACATAGAGGCTTCACATTCATTGACACAAAGTATTGAGCACAGAGGAAGAATTTCGTCAATATCAGTTCTAGCAGGCGCTGCATTCAAAAGTTTTATCTAAAACAATAGGTACTAATTAAATTAAAGCATGTGATGTGGACATTAGATAATATGTTTTATATAAATAAAAAAATATCTTAAATACTGTAAAGCAATCAAATAAAATTGCCTTTAAATAATTTACATAATTTATCAAGCTTTGATAAAACATGACTTGTTTACTACTGTGTTTTGCAGTCCTTCTGCTTAATCAAGATAATAGTGATAACATAATTATTATTATACTCAACCAACTCACTCCATTACTTAGTTTAAATGCTTCCAGAGTTGTACTTAAAGGTGTTTCTAGTTGAGCTACTAGAACATCTGCATTCCTTATAATTTCCTTTGCCGTTTCTACATCATCTTTACTTAGATGATCATTTGCACCAGGGACAATCACAATTTGGTTTTCACCATTGTCCGCAACGGAAATTTGAGCTATACCAGTGCTTGTGTCTTTTGTTATACTTGTATAAGTAACATCTACTCCAATTTTGCTTAAATGATCTTTATATTGCTGTCCCCATTGGTCATCTCCAAGCTGAAGAAAAAAAAAGTTAAACATCTTCCCATGAGAAGATTTACCAAAAGAAAATAGGAATCTAAGAGCATGCAGGGAGTGCACAGGCCAAGTTCCAGCTGTCTAGCTGAAACTTGGCCTGTTTACCACACCTACAATACTGATTTGAAGCAATAAGTTAACTTTATGTACTTACTCTACAGATCATAAATGTATTTCCTCCAAGTTTTGCTGCAGCTACACATTGGTTGGCTCCTTTTCCTCCATAACTGGTAGTAAACTTAACACCATGAAGAGTTTCGCCAGGCTTGGGCAGCCTTGATGAGTAACTGCAATATATTTTTTAAATACAATAATTATTGTAAGTATTATTTCTATGAACAAAATATAAGAAAATTATTTTCTTATATTTTGTTCATAGAATTCATAGGACTCTTAACAGGAAAATTGAACTAATATATTTTAAAACTTACGTTGTAAAATCAACACTACATGATCCAATAACCACAATATTTCTCATATTTTTATCAGAAGACATTCTTTGGTTAAAAAAAGTTACTTATTTGAAAAAAGTTGGTATGTATTTCAGTCACGTTTACGATTGGACTGGTTGAGAGTAGTGCTTTCAAAGTAATCAACAGAGATGTAAAATACCAATCTTGTAATAAATTGTTTCAAGATAACGCCTTATCACCAGCAGGATTGAGTATGTAAATTGTAACCTACTTAACCTTTATGTGGTGTTCCTATCAATCAAATGAGATGTGTACATTAGTGTTTGTTCTTTCTTTTGCTACATAAGTCAAGTAATTATATCTAATAACTAAAAAAGGTACTCTGTGGATAACTATTACTAAGGAAAAAAGGAAAAAAAGAATTTTTATCTAAAATAATTTATGATTTATCAACTGTCAACAACAACTGATCGATGACAGTACATTGCTGTCAAAATGACATTCTGTTTTCTTTGAACTTTTTACACAGAAAAATTGTTTCACGGGAGGACGGCAGGACAAGTTTTAACTTTTATGGGAGCTGTGAGCGTAGGTATATTAATTATTTAGGGCTTTAATTATTATTTACGGGCTTCGACTGTATATACTTTTGAACCATAAAAATGAATTGGCTGCAAATTACAATACGGCAAACAGCTTTCGGCATTTTGTACGGAATCCTTTTTATATGTATACGAGCTATTGCCCGGGGCTTCGCTCGCGTTGAGAAGTATTAATATATACAAACTTTCATCCCCCATTTTAACCCCTTGGGGGTAGAATTGATTAAAGTCCTTTCTTAGCGGATGCTTACGTCATAACATCTACTTACATAATTAATAATTGCCAAATTTCAGCCCGATCCGTCCTGTGGTTTGGGCTACGTGCGTTGATAGATCACCATGTCAGTCAGTCACCTTTGAGTTTTATATTATAAATTATAATATATAGATTTATTTTTGCAGCATTGCACAAATCTCATTGGTTTTAAAATGCTGTATATGTTAAGTTTTTTAATTTTATCTGTTTTATTTGGTGAATAAATAAATACTTATAAATAAATTTAAAAGTAGATTTTCTAAACTATTTCCTTTTCTGTTCTACAGTCTACTACCTTGTTTCCTTTGTTCTCAGGACTTTCTCTTGCCTTTTTTATTCAATCCTCATTTCAAGAATACCTTCCAAGTTCGCAAAAGATTATTTTAAAAAGACACAAGTAAAATTAGCTGTAAGCCATGGCATGATGCAACAATGGAAACACTTTCCCTGACCACCATAAAAGGCATAATATTCTAGTCCCCACAGCCAACTTCTATTTATTTACAAATTTTAAATTTTTCTGTTAGTATCAAGCACTTAATATAAACACAATTAAATTTTTCAAATATTTAATAACATTTTTGTGTACTTTACCTACTTCTAACTTAAAAAATAACATAAAAACCTAAGCATCTTTTTGTGGTTCGGTGTCTTCATTTTTTGGCTCATTTTTTCCAATTTTCTCTGCCATTTCAGCATACTTTGCTTGTCTGTAGTCATACTTTGCTGCATCCAGTAGGACATTGTGGATGAGTAATCTATTATTGGCCTGTTTATTCCACAAAGCCGGAAATGGGTTTCCTCTTAATTCCAAGACAGATTTTTCAATGTGTCTACCGTAGGCTGGTCGAGGAGCCTTGTACATTCTTGTAAATGTTGTCTTACAATTCTCATATCTCGGTACAAGAACTTTAAATAATTTATGGACAAGCTCCTTTTCTAGTAACCAGTAGTCAGCCATTTCCATGGTTGGCTTGTGACAATCTCCATGTACAATTGCTTCAGATATCAACTGTAACAACAATTACAATAGTAAGTACATTAAAAGTGAAATGTTACATTCCTTTTCATTGCTAGGGAGAAATTGTATGTATCAACTACACATAAAATAGTTCCATTATGTTACCCTTTCTGCATATTGACGGGCTTCATCTCCTCTGTTGTAATTAAGCTCGATGCGTTCATACTTTATTAATCCTGTAACAGTTTTACGCAACTTATTTAATCTTCCTTCGGGTCCTTCTATACTCTTAAGCTTTCGATGTGCAGGTGGTACTTTAATTCGTAGCTTTGAAACTAGTTTGGTTACATCGGCTTGATTCATATTTTATGATTTTGGTTGGACAATAAGGTAAAAGTACGGCGGTAAGTTGTAGTTTTCTAATTTTTAAGTTTAAAACATTTTTTTGGAATTATAGGTTAGATTTATTGACATGACAATGACTTAATATGACATATTGTTTTTCTTTTTTGGCAAATGGCAAGTGCTGTGACACAGTATAGCAATATTGAATATCCCTACAGTAACGAAACGCCTTTGATGTCGCACGATGCCGCCACCGGTGTAGGTACCGATCAGATATGCCAGGGTTGCCACGAAACGGGAAATAAAATAAAAATAAAATATTGTGCTTGTAATGTTATCATCCATATTCCATACTAATATTAGAAATGCGAATGTGTGTCTGTCTGTCTGTCTGACTGTTACCTATTCACGCCCAAACCGCTGGACCGATTTTGCTGAAATTTGGTATGGAGATACTTTGAGTCCCGGGAAAGGACATAGAATACTTTTTATCCTTGAAAAATGTATGGTTCCCGCGCTATAAACAATTTTAGCGCAACGGAGTTGCGGGCGTCATCTAGTATTATATTTACATAATATATAGCTGTGTAATATATATCTTATTGGAGTTGTAAATAGCTGTAAGTTTTCCTAAGAAAATAAAATAAAAATAAAATATTATGTCGTACTGCCAGATATTTACTTACGTGAAACTTTATTTTTAGATGATTTAGTTCTCTATTTAAAAATTTAATTCACCCATCAAGCCCCATTGCCAAGAATCCACGATCGAAGAATTAAAATAATGAAGACGCATTTGAAATTTGAATATATAAAATATCCAATAATTATTAATCACACAATTGGTAGGCACGGACCACGGTAGGCCAAGCGCCACACATCAGGTATAACAGAAGCGCTTCAAAACTCGCTCTCATTACGTGCGCGGTAAGGGCGCGCGGGCGGTCCAAAGGTCAACATGTTACACTTCATGTGTGGCCCTGTGTACCTAGGTAGCTACTAATTAGTATGTAACAGGCTAACAGGGTATTTGACAGATTTTTAATTTATTCTATATTGTTTCTCTCCTTGTTACACTTCTTACAGCGTAAACAATAAAACAGAACAAAAAATAAATGCCGCCAAGACCAACACAATATTAGTATGAACTGTGAGCCGATATATATGAAAATTGAAATCCTTTTTGTTTTTTGAAGCAGAATAACGGATGTCAATCTGATGTAAATCGGACGTACACTGAACACTTATTATATCCCATTGTTTATAAGATAAATTATCGTTTTACAACACAAAATTCGTAGACAACGCGCCAACGTCACCCCTGTGCGGGCAGGTACACAAACTCCGCGAGTTTGTGTACGCGGGCCCGCGCCGCCCGCTTCCCCGCGGGTACCCCTCCGTTGCTCTGCGCAAGTACATTCGTTTCACTACTGTAGGGATATTGCTATACTGTGGCTGTGAGCTGTCGCCTATTTTTATTTTTTTTTGTGGTGTCGTGTCATCCAAAATAATTTCTAGACGTCAGTTTAATAAATTAAAAAAGTATAAACTGCTGCCAAATGGAGGAGGAGGCCTTTTGCCAAAAGGGCAAACAAGCTTAATACAGAGGAGCAACAAAGGAACAAAAGGAAACTGCAGCTTGATAGAAAGGCTAAAATAAATAAAATAAACTGCTGCCAAATAATCTGGTGACAGGCACAGATTATTATAATTATGTAGTATCTCTTATTAGTCTGTGATTATATGTAGCAAGCGTGGACGCGCAGCTTTCATCCCCTCCCTATATAGAGTTTACTGTATAAGCCAATCAAGTAGTTAGTAGAGTAGCATAGACAGCTATTCTATTATATTTATATAAATAAAACTAATAAAACTGTACTGTAATATTATAATACTGAATAATAGAAATCAACAAAAGCTTGTGGATTAAATCTGTTTTATTGTTGAATTTACCTTAGCCTATTTATTTAGCTATGTACAATAATTTTTAATGAAATAAAACATTTATTTGAGCTCATTTCTTTTTTATTTAATTTTTTTTTATTTTTGGTATGTTTAGAGCGAAATGTTTTGCACTTAAAAATTTTAACTTCAGTTTCAAATTAAAAAATAACAGATGTTAATTTTTTTTCTTCTAAGTCCGACACATAAAGGTAATATACCTATCGGAATAGAGAAACAATCCCGAGCTGTCAAGCTTAACCAAAATTTGATTTACATCTGTGTATACAATTATGTTTACGTGTGCGTGTCAGTGATGTACAAACATCTTGTAATTCGACAAAATATCGATCATGGAATAACAATAATTGTAAGATTGTAAACAAAATAAAATGGGATAAAATAAAACTGCATATCTATATATAATAAAATTGTAATTTTGAAGTAAAATGTGACTTTTCTTCAAAATGCTTGCTGCATAATTAAGTATGCATGAAGTTTTCTTCTGAGTCCAGTTTGGACGGTTAATTATTTTAAGCCATGAATTTCTGGTATCCAGGTCAGCAGGAAATCTGAAAAATTGGCCAAGTGTAAGTCGGACTAGCGCATGAAGGGTGACCGGTTTCAACCGGGCATTTTCTAAAACCCGACACGATACGACACGACATGACGTCATGACACGATTCGACACGACAGGTTACGTCACGTGACAATATGAGTACACGACACGACACGACTTCACTAGACCCTATTAATTTTCAATTCACTCTCAATGAGCCCTTTTATTTGATGCCCATCTTGCAGAAGTGCTTTCAACTATTCCCCTATCTTGGATGAGCAGCCATATTGGATGTAGAATGACATTACATCTGTGTAAATTTCAGAAGTCTATTACTATTATAGTGGTTCTTCTTATACAGCCTGGACACAGAGAGATGGACGGACGGATGGACAGACGGACAGGCAACGAAGTCTTAGTAGTAGAGCGGGCTGCGGGACCCCACTACTAGGACTTTTTACCCTTTGGGCCCAATCTTAAAAACGATGAATTATGTATGATTGTATATCAATATACTTAAACTAATTATAAACTACGGATGAGTATGTTATCATTTCAACATTCCTAGATAATTAGTATACTTAACTAAAAAATATTTTCATATCGATACAACTTATCGATAAATTGATGCAGCCCTAGTGTAAAATATATGAAAATTGTTTACACAAAATATCCTTAAATTGTGCACCAAGGCTAGTCAAGTTATGTTTTCCATATAATGAACCCTTTAAAGAAGTGAGTTCTCAAAATCAATACCAATAACTCGTAGGGAATTGGCAAAAATAAACTTAAAACTAGGCCCTGTCGATGTAGAATAATTCACCTGTGAAATGAATATTTGTCCGGGTTTTTTCGATGTGTGGATCCAGAATCATTCCACAAACAATTAACCATGTTTCTAGAGCAGTATTTCTAAAAACTATTCATTATTTAACTTAAAATCACAATTTTTCTGAGAGCCCAAATTGACAACGATCGGCCCAGGGGCAGACAGACTGTCAAACAGATGAAAAAAAAGCTATGCAACCTCAAATCACGCTTCTTTTTCTACCACGCAGTGTTACTGATAGTGACATCTCGCTTGCTCAGGCCTTTGTTTCTCTATTCCGATAGGTATATTAACTTTATGGTCCGACATCTTTTTACAGTTTACATCCTCTTTGGTAGCAAGCTAGTGACAGGTGTCTGGTGGAGGTCTGGTGTGTACTGTGTCAAACTTCATATATACTAGTAATCTGTGGTCAAACTTTTGTCAAAAATCAAAACAAATGCAACGATATTATCAAATAATTTTAAAAACAAAAAGCATGAAGAATTCATAATTATTGTATTAAAATTATTAAGAATATCAGAAACACGTTGAAGAATGAATTGAAAATAATAAAGTAAGATAAGAAAAGCCGCTTACAGTAGTCAGTATCATTGAATATTGTCATTGTTTTGTGCAACCATTTCGTCCATTGTAACAATTTTAGCATTGAGTTTAGGCTTATGAGAAAATATCCCTGAAAATAAGAGCCAAATAAGTGTTAAATTAATTAAAAATATTATTAATCTAAAAACTCTTATATAAAAGTACACTAAATGGCTTCAACTTCACAAGAACCTGGTACCAATGAGGGAGTTTACACGCTTATTACTTCGCTATGTGAGAAAACTGCATCCAAATACCGTAAGGCTGGGCAACTGTTCCCAAAATGTGACACTTCCAAAATGAGATCTTTAGCCTACGAAATAATTCTCAAGAAGACATCAAGCAAAGTCTCAATATCTAATACTGATCCCTACATAGACCTCCTTTCGTACAATTTTGCTTTACATAATGCTTCTCAAAATACTTTGGAATATAGGAGATCTTTGGAATTAAGAGATATTATTGACACTATGAGAAATACAGATTTTGGTGACAATAAACAGCATATAGATAATGTTCTAAAGTTATTAAATGGATTGAGAGATACCGATAAGCAAGATGTGTCACAAGAGCTTTTCCAGGTAAGATTTCAAATGTGCAGTAAATCCTTATACAAATCTTGGTAAAATATGTGTAATTATGGCGCTTCTGAGCAAATAAACAATGGATAATATAAATTTTGAAGTTAATCCTTCAGGCCCTTTTCGAGCACCGGTGATCGCGAGAACAAAAGAATACAATGGAAATTCTTAGAACCTCTGATCAAAGGATTAATGTATTTATCAGATGATGGTGTAAGCAGGTTGCGTGCCAGAAAGGGCCTAATTTACCAAACCTTTATTATATCTGCATTTAATCTTTATGATTTTCAATTTCAGAGACCATTTTCGTTTGGGTTGCTTCACAAAATGTTGCCCAAACCTCCTAGAGAAGCTTTTGGTTCGAGTGAACCATACTCTTACTATCCATCCCATGTGTTTGAGCTGCCCTATTCTGTGAGGAAACAGGCTGATATTGACAAGGGCTCTCTATGCTACACTGACTATACTGTGGAAACTTTTGACTCCAAATCTTGTGAGCATAACATAAGCTAAATCTTAGCAATAGAATATATTTTTGTGTGTATACCTTTATCACAAACAAGCTTAAGTTATAAACTAATTTATGAGTAAAAGAAAAACAGATTTATTATATGTATTTGCATATTTATTTGCAGTATTAATGGATCCATCAAAACAAGGGACAGAAGTTAAGTCATTTATAAGTCCAAAATCTTTTAAAACCATATCATCCAGTACAACACCATATAAAGATAGTAATATTATGATAGACTGTCCAAGATTAACAGCACCAAGAGACCTGCAAATCCCTAGATCAACTTCAACAGATCAGTCAAATGCTAAAGTATGTTTTAGTTTTTAAATTTTTAAATGATGTGTTGTATTATTGTAGCGAACATTTTGTTAAGCCATGAGCCTAATGTATCACTGAGTTATTTTTAAGTGAAAACTTCTTTAGCGGCGTTGAGCACTTTTGTGGGATGGGTAAAAACTGTGAAACTCGCATCAGATTCTCATGCTGATTGAAAAACCTTGGAAAAACCGTAAGACGGTTGGAGAGTAGTGTTTTGTGCCGAAGTCGAACTCGAACTCGAACTTGAATTGATTGTTAGGGTTTCAATAACATAATTAAAAAAATCGATTTTTTTTAAATCAATTTTCATAAAAAATGGGTTAAAAATTTGATCAATTGTAAGGGTTTCAAATAATTTTAAAAAATCGGTTTTTTAGTAATCCATTTTCATAAAAAATGGGTTAAAAAAATGCACAACATTAATAATCAAGTTTTCACTTCTGCCGGCGCTCCCGGAGTGCAACCCGTCTTTTTTAAATATTATTGTGATGAATTCTTTAACCTCATTGTAAGTTACTTATCTTGGTTTAATAATAATTAATACCAATATTCTCATTGTAGTTGTCACTAGGAAGTCAAAAGGACGATGTGCTTGAGGTATTTAGATCTAAGGTGAATGAATCTATAGATATATGGGATGTTGTTATAAAAATGGATCAGGACATTCCAGAAGACATTTGGGATTATGTTTGTGAGTAATTTTATTATGTACAGTGCAAATGTGCCAGGCTTGTGTCTATTGATAATAATTATTATCTATTGATATGAATTTATTGAAACTTGATGTACTTAACGCTTCAACTCCCAAGTGGCCACATGCGAATGAATGAATGAAATGAAATGAATGAAATATTCTTTATTGTGCACACTTATAAACATACAAAAGGAATACAATAAAAAGACAAAATATTCAGGTGTCACAATGGCGGCCTTATTACTAGGTAGCAATGCGATCGCGAGAACAATAGATTTCTAAGAATTACCTCATAATTTTATTCTTCTTCTTTTTAAATTATGGCTCCTTTGTGAATCGCCGATGTCGGAGTGTGTTGGAGTAGACTCTGCTTTAAAAGAAGTTGTAATGAACAAACAAGGGTACGGTGAATGATGAATCTACAATACAGTGTCTGTTGAATAATCTACAACCTAAGGGCTCCATTCCACTGCGGCGCACGAAGAGGCTACGCACGTGCGTCAAGCTTCGCTTTGTAAGAAAATATATGTGACTGTGTCCACTGCAACCCACGGACACGCTACGCACGAATTGACTCAAGTCAAAGAAATAAATCCGTGCACGTCTAAGCGTGCGCGAGGCCGTGCACAGCGTGCGCCACGGTCGAATGGATCCTTAAAACAAAAACAAACATAAAGATTAGTATATTATAGGTGTGTGTACTAATCTTTATGTTTGTTTTAAAATTATACTAATATAATTTTGATAGTATTTTACTCAATAAATTGACCATAAAATACTGTCAATCAAACAATAGTTTGTTTATTTTTATTATTTATGGCTATCACATACTGTTAAGTTGATTATTATTTTCAGCAAAACTTCCACCAGTGAATGATCGACAGATAATCGCAACATCAGCAAGGGAAATGTCGCTGTGGAGGCAGACTTACGGCAGTCAGATCTCAGACCTCAATATTATATCAGAGAAATTGTTTATAAGGCATTTGATGTATTTAATTAGTAAGTATAAAAAAATCACTAAGTTACTAAGTACTAGAGATAAACTACGATAACATGGCGCGTCCCTCCAAATTACTGTTTCAATGTGTGTAGTCACATCCTTATGAAAGAGTTTGTATGTAGTTGTAAGTGTTCAAGTTTCAACCAATCAACCAGTACTTGTAATATTTCACTTAATGTCACTTATTACCTAGATTTGTTGATCAATAATTATTTAATTAATCATAACTAGCTGACCGCGCAAGACAACGCACTTCAAACGTTTTGAATTTTGGAGGGGCGCGCCATGTTACCGTAGTTTATCTCTACTGAAAGACATGTTGTTGACATTCCTAGTATTTTGAAACAAAAATAATGTGCTCATTAATAATAGGAATGACTGCTAATGAAGGGATAGTTTGGGAATATACTGCTAATGAAGGGATAGTTTGGGGATAGAAGGGAAACTCTTTTTTATAAACAGTTAGACAATAGATTGATGTAATTGTTGATCGATTCTAAAATTCAATCATTAATTTGATCCATTAAGAAACTAAATAAAGATAAAATAAATAAAGATAAAATAAATAATAATATCTAGAAACTAAATAAAGATAAAATAAATAATAATATACTTATTAACCATTTTGGATTTTAAATTAAATATGATTTTTGTATTTCTCTTAAGTAGGTATTTAAATAAAAAGTGCATAATAATATGAGAGCATATTTGTCTTTTCCAGTTGGTATAGAAACAAATTCTTTCCCATTCGATGAGGAGGCGAATTGTTTTTGTATGAAGGACAATTTAGTTCTCGAAGGTGTTTCAAAGGAGCTGTTAAAAGGATATGTATCACCGCTACTTGTAGTTGGGACATACTACAAAAGGCTTTATAATTTTGCTTTCAATATGAAAATTGAAGACAGCTTACAGAGCGGAGGATTAATTTATGAGGTAGGTCTGCCCAGAGTAGCTTGAAAATGTAAAAATAATAATTGAAATATGTTATATTTATTCTTCTGATACCGACATGTCTTGTTAATGATCTACCAAGCAGTGTCATTGCGCCTCGATCACTCCTCAACTCCCAAAGAAACCTAAAATTATACACAATAATAATTGGAGGACGCCCGCAACTCCGTTGCGTTCTTCATCTTTTTAAGTTGTGCGCTACCTATAACTCATATTATGTATTTTACAGGCAGCAAGGGAAGTTATCAGGCAGTACCTACTAGACTTCAGACTTACTGCCACGGGAATATACGAGGAATGCTCCAGGAATGTCAGCGAGAATTCCAACTGTATGCCGACTTTGTTGCAAATACTACATCACATAGAACCACTCAAATATGAAATCGAAACTATGGTTTCTATTTATAAACTGTCTGATAATGGTAAGAAAACAACATTTTTCTTGATATGAATGAAACACAAAAAGTTTATATTACAGTACAAAATGTTTTTCATGTTTTGGTGTATTCTTCACATTGTTTGCTGCTCACCAGGATAGAAATACGACGAACTATGAAAAATAGTTGTGCGCACAATATAGACTTATACATAATACATTATTATAAAGTTGTTATCTTTGTTTGCAATTAGTTACTTAACCGATTTTGTTGAAATTTGTGTATCAAATTAAGGTAAAGGATTATTCAAATTATATAGGTAGTCAAATTAAAGTAAAGAGTTGACCAAGGAAAAAAAATACTAGAAATTCTCAAGTAGTGTATAAAAACAAAAGTACTGTACTTTAAAACTTTTTGTTTGCAGATTCGTCCAGTTCAATTCCTCGTGGAGCAGAGCTAATGTCGTATTTATTCAACGAAATATCCCTAGTGACGCACAAGACGACGGCTCTTGTGTTATACAACTCACTGTTTTCTATTTGCAAAGTGTATTTCAAGTAAGTATTTCATATTTAAATATTGTAACTATATAATACTAGATGACGCCCGCAACTTCGTTGCGCCAAAATTAGGTTATCGCGCGAGAACCGTAAAATTTTCCGTGATAAAAAGTATCCTATGTCCTTTCCCGGGACTCAAAGTATCCCCATGCCAAATTTCAGTTAAATCGGTTCAGCGGTTTGGGCGTGAAGAGGTAACAGACAGACAGACAGACGGACGGACGGACGGACGGACGGACTGACAGACAGACACACTTTAGCATTTATAATATTAGTATGGATTTGGATCTGACTGTGTAGATTTTTTATGAGACTGCTATAAGTTAACTTTGCGTTAAGGGCGATTCTCGGTAAGCTCGTAAATGGCTGTCCCTACCGATTTTTTCAAAAAGTATTTGAATAATTAATAAAATAATCACTCCTAATGAAACTCGAACCTCGAAACTTTACAGTCCCTTTGTTTTCAGAACCATAACTGTTTTAAGTTTTTTTCCAGAAGCGATAGAAGGTCTGAAAATACAGTCCCTTGGCTGTCCCCATCACTACCGTCACCACCTAAACTGATATTTACGAAGAAGTTGATGAAACTACATACATAAGGCGGTTAATATTACAAATAATAATGATTAATATATAATATTTTCGTAAAACAAAGTCTCAATGCCAATTTATATTTTTAGTAGGTTTCTGTAAACTTTGTCCCCAGAATTTTCAAACAGTCCCCTGCCAAAAATTTCAATCCATTTAAATAAAAAACTATAATATTTACGAACGTTTTCTTCATTGAAACAAAACGTAATTAGTGTGAAAATGGCAACCTTGTTAAATTCGGAGAAAGGACGCCTTTTTTTAAGTGTCACAAAGTCATTTGTAAGATGAACACGTGTTTGAACCGCTATCACAAACAGTCCTCTGGTAACTAATTAAAGGTCTGTTAATTATTTTACGAATTGAATATTTAGTTTATTGTTTGTATTATTCATGTCATCCCCTGTCTTAAATTGTACGATTTGATTGGATATCTCGATTTTAAAAGCGAAAAAACTGTTTTTCAGGTTCCGTGCCCAAAAGATATAAACAATACCCTATTGCTAAGACTTCGCTGTCTCGTCTGTCTGCCTGCCTGTATATCCATCAGTCCATTTATTTATCTCTAAGATATATTTCAAGAACTACGATAGCAAGGCAGCTGAAATTTTCACAAATTATGTATTTCTGTTTCCATTATAACATCAAATACTAAAAACGAAATAAAAATATTTAAGGAGGGCTCCCATACAACAAACGCGATTTTTTTCTTTTTTTGCTCGATATGAATAATGGCCACAGGTAGGCACTTGAAATGTTCACAAAATCCTTAATCATACTTGTACTCTAATAATTAATAATAAAATTAAAATAAATAAATATTTAGTACCATACAAAAATCTGTCACACTTAACAGTCCCCTGTCACGATTTCTCGTCGCTAATATCGCTAATATCTCGGAATATACGCATAAATTTAGTCGACCTCCTTATCTAACTTAAATAAAAGTTAATTTTCTTTAAAATAGTACATATTTTTTTGGCAAATGTCAAAAATAATTCCCAAGACAAAATTTGCATGGGACCTGACGAGCTTACAGAGAAATGCCCTTAAAATCATTTTATCTTTCTCGTATTAAGTATGAGAGTAAGAAAGAGAAGTCATGATATTATATTGATAAACGAAAAGCAATACAACAGATTTGCATCTGCTACTTATGCAACTTATGCAAATAAGTTTTTTAGAAAAATTAAATAAAAAAAAGTAAATAAATTCTTATTAATGTTATTTTTTAGGCGACGGTATCCATATGCGACATAAACTGATGCGAATATTTTTTGGAAAATTTGTCGTGATAATAATATACATGTCTTTACAGATTCATAGAACGTTTCATATTCGAAGGGGAACTGGATGATCCTTACAATGAATTCTTCATACGTAAAGACAGCCAATATGTGAATTCAAGATCGAAACGATACTGGGACAAAGGGTTCTATATTTTTTCCAATTCTGCCATACCCGAGTTCTTGCGACCGCTGGCGTCGTTTATATTACTCTGTGGAAAATCTCTGAGGCTGCTTAAGCTGTGTAATCCTGGGGTAAGTAATATTTCACTGAAGCACTCAGAGACGAATATTAATTACTTAACTATAAAGCTAGAAACAAATTATCGGACGCATCCATTAGTCGCGGCTGACGGATGTGGCTTAACAATGTGCACGGTTCATCCGCGGACGTCAAAGACCTAACCTATATGACAATGGCAGACGTCCGCGGGTGCAAAAACACCCGGCCAGCTAGATTCTGTTCGGACGTCTGAACGTTCAAGGTCGCGTCCGCGACTTATGTCAGACAACGTGCACAGTTTAGTGTATTTTGTATCTGCATCCGATGAAAACGTCCGCGGACGTTCGTCCGATAATTTGTTCCCAGCTTAATTATTTTCAAGTCCAGAGCTCACCGGTGTCTGCGAATACTGTGAACAGGATTGGGATGAGTTCGGGGAACAAAATTGTTATTATATCGCCCAAGGAGGTTGCGAGAGTGGTGAGAAGCATGAAGCGCGGAAAATCTCCGGGGCATGATTCACTCAGCATTGAACATTTACAATATGCTGGAGTTCATCTGCCCAGGGTCCTAGCCATGCTCTTCACCTTCTGTATAGGCCACTCGTACTTGCCGGAGGAGTTGATGAGGACTGTAGTTGTCCCCATAGTTAAGAACAAGACAGGAGATGTGTCTAGTCTGGGTAACTACAGGCCTATATCGCTTGCGACGGTTACAGCCAAAGTATTGGACAGTGTGCTTGATAGATATTTGGAAAGTAACATTTACCTACACGACGCGCAGTTCGGATTTAGACCGGAGCTGTCTACGGAGTCCGCGATACTAACTGTCAAGCACACTGTCCATTACTACACCAGTAGAAACACGCCTATTTATGCGTGTTTCTTAGACCTTTCCAAGGCTTTTGAACTTGTCCAGTACGATGAGCTGTGGCAAAAGTTGTCAAACGGAACTACTGTTCCCCCAGAGATAATCTCAACCTTTAAATTTTGGTACAACAACCAAACCAATTATGTACGTTGGCCTGGGGCGCTTTCGGAGATGTATAGGTTGAAGAGTGGAGTTCGACAGGGGGGACGAACCTCTCCTCGACTCTTCAACCTATACATGGATTCTTTGATCAGGGAGCTCAGCAGTACCGGGGTGGGGTGCTCTATTGATGGTAAATGCATCAATAGTATAAGTTACGCTGATGACATGGTGCTGCTGAGCCCATCTGTTAGTGCCCTTAGGCGCTTAATAAAAATATGCGAGCGTTACGCGGAGACGCATGGGCTCAGGTACAATACGGACAAGAGCGAGGTAATTGTGTTTAAGGCGGGAACCAAGAGCTACTCAATGCCGAGCGTGACACTTAACTACGAGCCGCTCAAAAGAGTCGAGCGAGTAAAGTACCTGGGCCACTGGGTCACCGAGTCGCTGGCTGATGACTTGGACATGTCGAGGGAACGCAGGGCACTGTCAGTCAGGGCGAATATGTTGGCTCGTAGGTTTGCTAAATGCACTGCAGAGGTGAAGATTACTTTGTTTCGTGCCTACTGTCAGGCTTTCTATACGTGCAGTCTATGGGTCAAACATACGCTAGCGGCTTATAGTGCCCTGCGGGTCCAATACAATAATGGGTTCCGGGCACTGATGGGGCTGCCGCGATTCTGTAGCGCGTCAGGGATGTTTGCAGACGCCGGGGTGGACGGTTTTGCAGCAGTAATGCGAAAAAGATCTGCATCCCTGATGAGAAGAGTACGTGGCAGCTCCAATAGTTACCTGCAACTCATTGCGAGTCGAATGGACACTGAGTGTCCATTCATGATAAAATGGACTCTAATGCATGCACAGTCACACAGTCTCAAGTAATTATTTAATGTGGTGCATTTATTGTTATAATTTAGTATAATTTTATGTAATGTTAAATTTAATATGGACCATGTCTGAAATAAACGATTTGAATTTGAATTTGAATTAATTAAATGAAGATTTTAACACAAACCCCAAACATTATCTGTCAAATTCTTCATTAAATTGAAGTTTAATCATAATTAAATGTCTCTGAGTGCAGCAGTCAGAATAGTATGATATTATGCCAATCATTTGGCTAATTTACTAGGCATATAGCTTACTAGGCATATAGTTATAATAACAATAATATGAAAATGTAAAGGATTCCACAAACCTACGCGACCAAAGCGACTGCGAAGCGGTAGCGTCTACCGCGCGGCGGACGCTGCCCATGTAATCTTATGGCGCCGTGCACACCATAAAGTTAATATAGGTACCTATCGGAATAGAGAAACAAAGGCCTGAGCAAGCGAGATGTCATTATCAGTAACACTGCGTGGTAGAAAGAGAAGCGTGATTTGAGGTTGCATAGCTTTTATTTCATCTGTTTGACAGTCTGTCTGCCCCTGAGCCGATCGTTGTCAATTTGGACTCTCAGAAAAATTGTGATTTTAAGTTAAATAATGAATAATTTTTAGAAATACTGCTCTAGAAACATGGTTAAATGTTTGTGGAATGATTCTGGATCCACACATCGAAAAAACCCGGATAAATATTCATTTCACAGGTGAATTATTCTACATCGACAGGACCTAGTTTTAAGTTTATTTTTGCTAATTCCCTACGAGTTATTGGTATTAATTTATCAAGTTCACTTCTATATATGTTTAATTATATGGAAAACATAACTTGACTAGCCATGGTGCACAATTTAAGGATTTTTTGTGTAAACAATTTTCATATATTTTACACTAGGGCTGCATCGATAAGTTGTATCGATATGAAAATATTTTTTAGTTAAGTATACTAATTATCTAGGAATGTTGAAATGATAACATACTCATCCGTAGTTTATAATTAGTTTAAGTATATTAATATACTATCATACATAATTTATCGTTTTTAAGGTTCCGCACCCAAAGGGTAAAAAGTCCAGTAGTAGTGGGGCCCACAGCCTGCTCTACTACTAAGACTTCGTTGCCTGTCCGTCTGTCCATCCGTCCGTCCGTCTGTCTGTCTTCAGACTGTATAACAAGAACCACTATAATAGTAATAGACTTCTGAAATTTCCACAGATATAATGTCATTCTACAGCCAATATGGCTGCTCATCCAAGATAGGAGAATAGTTGAAAGCACTTCTGCAAGATGGGCATCAAATAAAAGGGCTCATTGATTTTCAATCATTACTTAATTTTACCATTACTTAATTTTAATAATTACTTAATTTTATTTATTACTTAATTTTAATCATTACTTAATTATTTTAATTATTACTAAATTTTAATCATTACTTAATTTTAATTAAGAAATTTTAATTATTACTTTATTTTAATTATCATTTAATTTTAATTATTATTTAATTTTATTTAATCCATTTTTTTAATATTATTTAATTTTAATCCATATTTAATTTTAAATGTTACTTAATTATTATAATTATTACTAATTTTAATTATTATTTAATTTTAATTATCATTTAATTTTAATTTCGATGGCACAATACTACTCGTCAACCGTTTTACGGTCTTACGCGTTTTGTATGGGTTTTCGATCAACACGAAAATCTGGCGCGAGTTTCACAGTTTTTACCTATCCCACAAAAGTGATCAATGCCGCTAAAGAAGTTTTCACTTCAATACTAGACATCGGATTATATTGCACGATCATAGTGCCGAAATATACATGCAAATATGCACGAAAAAATGGCCGAAATATGCACAAAATATGCACAATCAATAGTCACTTAATATCTCTCGATCGCGGATTCTTGGAAATCTATTGTTATTCTATTGTTATCGGGGTCGAATTCGACCGCTTGGGGCTTGACGGGTTAAAATGTATTACTTTTTTGAAGAGTTTTCCGGTGGTGCCGTTAATAAAAGCGCCAATTTTTACAATTTCATCAAATCCAGGATTTTTAATTTCTCATACAGCACCAATAAGAATTTCCTACCAACATTTTCCGATTACAATCTTAATTCGTAATGCCCATGGAAGTTTATTAAATTGTTAACTACTTCATTAAATTTTTTTTGATAATGTTGCCAACTATAACGAAAAATTTGTTTCTAGAAAGATAATGTACCTATTGAATGTTTAACATTGTTTAAATGGGGATGGAGCCACATTTGTAGTGATTTGATCTATCGTACCTCTGTTTTGTGGTCTCGGTGCGTCTACTACTACTACAGCTAGTTTGGAGACTTCGAGGGCATAAAACTACAGAAATATGCACTATCAACGAAAAATTGCCAAAATATGCACTATCGCCTAAAAAGTGCCATTATATGCATTTGCATATTATGCAAGTATGCAAATGCATACAATCCGATGTTTACAAATGAATACATTCTAGGATCCATTAGTTGCACTTCTATCAGCAGCGCATCCGTCGGTGCGTGCGTGCTCAGGATGGGCGGGGCTTGAGTGTGCGCGCCGCTTACTGCGCGTATACCGTACACGCTGTGTCTTTAACTAATTAATTTTTGACATTAATAACTCTGTATTTTTAGGATCCATTAGTGGCGTTACTGTCAGCGGCGCATCCGTCGGTGCGTGCGTGCTCAGGATGGGCGGGGCTTGAGCGTGCGCGCCGCTTACTGCGCGTATACCGTACACGCTGTTTGTTCGTGGCGGGCGAGCGAGCGTCGTTACAGCGACTGTTGCTGCAACGAGACGCGGAGAGGAAGGCGTTTGCGGAAATGGCTACACTCAAACAGGCGGAGACGATGGAGAAGATTGTAGGTGGGTAATATTATAAGGGGTGGCAACTGGCATAGGTAGTAGGTGGGTATTGGGTACTGATATATGAGGGGGATAGGTCACGGAAAAGGTAGAAAAGTATTGTGCCTTAAGTTTTAGCGATTTTATTAAAGTAATGTTCATTGTCTATGGGCTTTTCGCCCATATCCTTTGTACGTCGCTTTTTCATATAATTTGGTCACGTACGAAGTTTACAGTTTGTCTTAATCTACTTTAAGTCTATCACGCATGTGTTACGGTTTTGAATAAAGGATAACGTCAAACGTGCGTAGGTGCCGCGAATGTCGCCATTTCAAAAGTTGTGCTCTATCATTTACTTGACATGTGCTGCCACTAGGTGTACTTTGCTATATAATATAACTAGCTGACCCGACAGACGTTGTCCTGTCTTAACGATGATTATTTAATTCGAATTGGTATAATTAAGAAAACAATAGATTAAAATTAGTATCTTCACGCCAAATTTCATCAAAATAAATTAAATAGTTTAAGCGACAATCATAAAAGTTTATTGTGCTGGAACCGTACATTTTCCCGGACAAAAGTATCCCTTATCCTTTCCCGAGGCTCAATGTATCTCCATACCGAATTTCATAAAAATAGACTGAATAGTTTAGGCGAAAATCATAAAAGTTTATTGTGCGGGAACCGTACATTTTCCGGGACCAAAAGTATCCCTTGTCCTTTCCCGAGACTCAAGGTATCTCCATACCAAAATTCATCAAAATCGATTGAATAGTTTACGCGCAAATCATAAAAGTATATTATGCAGTAACCGTATATTTTTCCGGGACAAAATGTATCCCATGTCATTTTCCTGGTTCTAAGCTACCTCTCCACCAATTTTCAGCCAAACCGGTTTATCCGTTCTTGAGATAAAAGTTTATTGTGCGGGAACCGTACATTTTCCGGGACCAAAAGTATCCCTTGTCCTTTCTCAAGACTCAAAGTATCTCCATACCAAAATTCATCAAAATAGATTGAATAGTTTACGCGCAAATCATAAAAGTATATTGTGCAGTAACCGTACATTTTTCCGGGACAAAATGTACCCTATGTCCTATTCCTGGTTCTAAGCTACCTCTCCACCAATTTTCAGCCAAATCGGTTCATCCGTTCTTGAGTTATAAGTAGTGTAACTAACACCACTTTCTTTTATATATATAGATAGAGTGGTATATAATAGCGATTACATGTTAAAAATATCTAACTATAATATAATTAAATCCTTGTGTCTTAATATAATTAAACCTTCGTTCCAGCTGAACGCAAAAGGTTGGCGCAGTTAATAATAGCCGAGAAGCAGCATTCCCTTAAAGTTTTGGAAGCGGCGATGGCTGAAACTAGAGCTGCTAAGAACAAAGCGAAGCAACGAGAAAGAAAACTTCACGAATTGGAAGCTGCTGCTGAGAAGGCTACTGAAGAAGTGGATTCTAAGATGAAGGAGGACGAAAGGTAAGATAGTTTTTAATATATTTACTGAAACAAATCTAAAATTTTGAAGACTTAATTGCTGCAAGGAATAAATATGCTTTTCTATCAATTCAAGAGTTTGATTTTGTGTTTGCAGCAACAAAATAATGGAATATTATTCAAAACTTAATATGGAAGTAGAAAAAAGCAAATTACACACTGAATGGAAAATAAAACGCCTACAATTAGATGAAAGTAGAATGCAACTGTTATCCACAGAAGAAAGAAATTTGAAACGAGAAAAATTAGAATTAGAACACCAACGAAATGAAGATGTAATGGCTATGTCCATACAGAGTATCGATTTTAAATCTGACGACGATGAAGCCAAAAGTATCGCACACTCAGAAGAAACGCTCTACAATGTGTCCACCGATATTGATAACGCAAGTTATGAAAATGCAATTGAAGAAGTGATTGAAATAGAGCAGACACAAAATCAAAATGCAGCTAGATACAAGGCAAAAGCACAGTCATCGAATGACATGTTTAGCGCCATTTGTAATGTAGCTAAGAGTATTTTTGGTGTTGGGAGACAAAAAGACGAGGCTTGTGATAATGAAGTAAAAATTGATACCGAAGGAAACATTGTTAGTGTCGACGAAGAAAAGAATTTCGCTGCAAACAAAGTTACAAACTATAAGAAAATTGAGAGAAACACAATACAACTCAATTATTTAGAAAGAAAGCAAGCAGCTCTGCAAACTAAACAAAGGGTCATGGCACATGAACTGGGATATGACAATGAAAATAATCGGGTAAAGTCTGAAATTCCGGAAATAAAACTGACGTCAGTTGATGAAGAAAATAACATTGAGGACAACTGGTATTTTGCTGAAGCGAGAAAGAATAAAATTAAGGTTTTGGGTGACGAATTTGGGGACACCATTGATACACCAATAAAACAATCCGAACCTAGAAATATCGCACAAAAAGAAGCACTTATTAACAAACAAAAAGTTCTAGGTGTTGAGTACAACCAACCTGCAGTTAATGCACCTGTCAAAGAACCAGCGAATATAGCTCAGGAAGAAGCTCTAAGAAATAAGCAAAAAGTTCTCGGTGTAGAGTATAATCTCCCGGCAGAAAAATATAATATAAGAGAACCTGCAAATTTAGCTCAAGAAGAAGCCATTACGAATAAACAAAAAGTACTTGGTACAGAATTTGGACTTCCAGTACAAGACATAGTTGCGAAGAAACCATCTAATATAGCACAAGAAGAAGCGATTGTGAATAGAAACAAAATATTAGGCGTCGAGTATAATTTGCCGGCAGAATCTGTAAACATGAAAGATCCAGCAAATATTGCTCAAGAAGAAGCACTTAGAAATAAAAAGAAAGTTCTTGGCGTGGAATACAATTTAGCAATGGAAGTGACTGCTCCAAAAGAACCATTAAATGCCGCGCAAGAAGCGGCCCTTCAAAATAGGAATAAAGTACTCGGCTCAGAACACGAGCTAGGTACAGAAAAAGCGAGCGCTAGATTTGATTCCTCTAGGAAATCTAATTTACGTCTCAATCTGAAACCTTATAATGAGACGGATAAAAATGTTTTAACACCG
This sequence comes from Polyommatus icarus, assembly GCA_937595015.1. Taxonomy (NCBI): domain Eukaryota; kingdom Metazoa; phylum Arthropoda; class Insecta; order Lepidoptera; family Lycaenidae; genus Polyommatus; species Polyommatus icarus. The sequence goes on along the minus strand of OW569335.1, from coordinate 7,287,238 downwards.
AACACGGCTGCAGTTATGTCGGGAGAATTGTACCCGGGATCAGTTCAGGTAATGATTTTCATGTTGCATTTTACATCTATACTTAAATAAGACAGGAGATTAAAATATAACAAAGTACCGGCAGAGAAATTGATTCATTGTTGACATTACCTTAAGCGTCCTCTTGTCGGTATCGCACGCAACGGATTTTACTTGGTCTTGTATACGAACTTATACAACAGCGTCCACTAAACCGCACCGCACGCAATGGATTTTAGTATGCGGTAAACTCCGTTGCGTGCGTCCGATACCGACAAGTGGACGCCACAATAGACATAACTACCTGCTACCAGTAGTTCGACTGCAAAGAAATGGACAGGTTTCAATATCTGTCAAATTCGTCGGGTTTGGGGGTGATAAGTTAGAGGCTGGCGCGCTGGCTGGTATAATTTATTTTTAAAAATAAGATTTTGAAATTGAATTCTTTGCATGTGCCAAAATATAAACAACAACTAAATTTGTAGGTAACGACCCTAGCAACGACTTTTGTCATAATACGTCAAACTTAAATTTTTTTACATCGGTTCTAAGTCGGCATACTCTATCATTCTGTCTACTCTGTGGACGCTTACCTTAAGGGCTGGTTTACATATTGTATTAAGTAGATAAGTAGTTAACTAAATTTTAACTTAATTTTTAGTTGTTAATTGCATGTAAACACAAAATTTAGTAACAAGTAGTAAGTTAAAATTTAGTAAGTACTAAACTAGATGACAATTAGAATTTAGTTACTAAACTTATCTACTTAATACGTGTACAAATCGGCCATAAGGGTCAATTCAACCCGCAACGGGACGCGTATATGCATTAATTCCAAATTAATTGTACTGAATTGACAGACTTCAATTGCGGGAGTCGTCGTGCAAATCTGTCAATTCAATACAAATTTAGAAATGCATCTCGGTCTGAATTGAACCAAATAACTCCGCAATCTAGTCCATATTCTAATGAAAACATTTTAATTTTTCAGCTCGACTTAGAGACGCCAACCACAGCAGAAATGCCCATCGATGCAGCAACAGGTGATGCTTTGACGCCAAAGAACGAGTACAACAAATATTTCGACTCATCTGACAAGTCACACAAAGACTACCTCACTTCTGAAGGATTCAATTTCTCACTAATCGTAGAGGAAGAAAATATAGACTCAGAAATCGACCAAGACAATACTCCAGATACATCACCGATAAAAGTGAAATCAAAGTCAACTGTCAACATATTAGATGGCTCCTACAGTCTAGAGAATTTCGATCCATTCGGAGTTAAGGAACATAAGAGTTTTACTACAAACTATTTCGAGAATAAAATTAATGATAACGACTCTTACTATACCCATCCGTCTATAATAATGGAGAATGTTAAGAGATCGCCGTGTGATAATAATTTTGCATCACGATTCGAACCGGATATTGAAGAAGATGAAAAAATTACTTGTGATAATATCGTAACTTTGACGGCGTGTTTGCAAAGATCTGTGATGCTGCCTCTAACATATCAATTAGAAGTCGTCAACAACTCCATCTTAACGTATTTCCTTATCAATCTCAATATGTATGAACATTTGAAGAGCCTAAAGGATTATTTCTTCCTAATGGATGGAGAATTTTCGAGAAGTATTTGCCATAATTTGTTCTCTAAGTTGACTAAGACTGTGAATCCGCAGGAGTTGTTGAATTTTGCGACGCTACACAATATTTTGGATAAAGCCCTTGGATCGTCTATTCTTCGTAAGTTATTTCTTACTTCTATAAATTTTTATTGAAAAAAAATAAGATTAAGTGTGCCCATTTCCAAATACAAAACGACAGATGATCTAGTTTCAGACATCTTATTTTAAAGTAAACAACTACTAAAACTTGTTATAACAGTGCCCAGCAATACTTTCCCGGGACTCGATGTATATTTAATGTTCATGCCAAGACGTTATGTAACGACAGAAAAAATGGCGACAGAAGACGGATCGATGTACTTTATTTTTAATCCTTCGATCGCGGATTCTTGGAAATCTATAGTTATTCTATTGTTGGCCGGTGTCCTTATGGGCTTGATGGGTTAATAATATGAATTACTGAATAATAAAGAAAGCAAAAAACAAGCCCTGCTATTGTTAGGGGGATGGAAAAAAAATGTATAAGGCGCAGCGTAGACGACAGACGTCCATATCCGTGACGCACTTTTTGTCTGTGGAAATAGAACCTACTTTTTGCGCGTCGTGTGCGTTACTGCATATAATTGCATTTTCTATTTCACACAGTATAAAAAAGTGCGTCGTCTGCGCTGCGCTTTACTGTTATTAGTTTGTTACATACAACTCTTTTCCTTTGCAGATATCCACAAGTTTTCTGAGAACCTCTCTTTCACAATATCGGATTCGCCGCTAAGTTTTCAGCACAGTTCCCCTGATGTGCTGCAATGTCTGTCACTCACTTACTCTGTCAGTTGGCCGCTCAATATTATTCTGTCACAAGAGGCGCTCGCTAGATATGCCAAAGTTTTTCAATTTCTGATCAAAATGAGACGAATATCGTGGGTGTTGAGTGAAGATTTTCAGGTAACTTAATGAAACTTTATTGATTAAATTGTAGCGACAGATGTAATGAGATATTTGGCGTATTCTAAATATAATTTTTTTACATCAGTCTTAGGCCGTGTTTCCACTGACGCGGAGTGGAGCGGAGCGGAGCTTAGCGGTGCCAAATTGACCAATCACCATGCTCAAAATCTTCGCACCGCTTCGCTGTTATTCCGCTGGAATAGCACGATTGGTCAATTCGGGCACCGCTAAGCTCCGCTCCGCTTCAGTGGAAACACACCCTTAACCTCGTCTTAACGGACTATATCAATTACTTATGAGTTATGGCCTTTGATGTAGTTATAAGTTTTTGCTATTCGCTGAATGTACTGTGTCTTGACTCATTCTGAAAAATATAAAGACTAAGTTATAGGTGGCTACTTATTTAAGTGTCGCCTAGTCCTATTTTTTCACATTTAGATTGATATAATATAGTCAGAAAGCTGTTTAGTAATTTTAACTTACAAATTACATTAAAAAAAATTGCCAAACTGTTAGAAATTTACAACAATGCACAATGTAATGTTTCATCATAATTTCTTATGTTTCAGAATCTCAAGCTATCAGTCAAACTACTGAAGTCAGATTCTAGGAAGCTACTCCGATCACCCCAGTACATATCCATACAGATATACAGACATATAATGTCGTCTCTGATGCGGGCTTTAGACAACTATATTGTGACCACATGTATATTGTCATCATGGAACGAATTCGAGACGGATTTGAAGAAAGCTAACACACTGGATGATCTGTATGAGTGCCATGTGGTGTATATTAAGAAGGTGTTGTTTAGATGTCTATTGAACAATCGCTCGACGCTAGTCATGAAGTTATTGAACGATATGTTCACTGTTACATTGAAGTTTAGTCGAGTGTTGAAAGCAGGGTAAGTGTGTTATATTAGCAATTAAGTAATTAAGCGAATGAACCCATACTAATATTATGCAATATTAGTATAGATTCATTCGCGAAAAAGCGAAAGTGTGTCTGTCTGTCTGTCTGTCTGTCTGTCTGTTACCTCTTCACGCCCAAACCGCTGAACCGATTTTGCTGAAATTTGCTATGGAGATACTTTCAGTCCCGAGAAAGTACATAGGGTACTGTTTATCCCAAAAAAATGTACGGTTTCAGCGCGATACGTAAATTTTGGCGCAACAGATAGCGGCCGTCATCTAGTATGGCATAAAACACTTTTTCGGACAATACTGTCTAGATTCTATAATATAGGTTATCGTAAGACTAATAATAATAATTATTAGGCATACTATTAATTATGTTATAAATGATCTTAATATAAACAGTTTCTTTCATGGAAAGCAACATTAGTTGGCCAAATGTTCGCTTAATGGAAATCTTACGATTAACTGACAGAAATATTTATCTCTTTCCAGCGAGTGGCAGCAGAAAGAGACAGGCTGCTACACGCATCCCAACTTCGCCCAACTCGAGGAGCTATTTCATTTGTTCGAGAAACTCGCTAAATATCTCCACAAAGTGGTGACAAAACTTACCGAATGCGGCTATCAGCGCCATCTAGTGGAGCTACTAACAATGGTGAATCTCAACGGATATTATGACCCGGAGAAATCGAAGGATGATACTAACACTAGTATACAGAGCACTTGAAAGATGGATTAGTGTTTAAACACACAATGCCGGAGTTCCGCGGCGGAAGCTCGGCATGATTACGTCAGCAATGTCAAACGCATACAATATAACGCAGCGGAATTTCAGCATGGTGTGTCATCTGTAATTTAACCAATCAAGCCCCGTACGAGCACCGGTGATCGCGACAACAATAAAATACAATAGCATTTCCAAGAATCCCCGATCGAAGGATTAAAATACATTACAGGCGCAATCAAGCCGAACTTCCGCCGCGGAAATTCGGCATAGTGTGTTCAGGGTTTAGACACTAAGGTTCTTTATCAGCACACACGCGCCGAACGCGCCGCATTTTAGAATTCGTTGTATAGTTCTTGCAATCTAAGAGTGCGCGTCGCCTTTATTTGTAGTTGGAAATGTGAATAGACATTTTCGTTAGTGTGCGTACCCGACGGAGCAGTCAGTAGCGAGCGAGCCATGTACGCGTGTATAGATATGGTCACTCACACAACTAGGGGCGACGCGCACTCGTAGATTGCAAGAACTATATGAAATGATGTGAAAGCGAGCATTCGTCCGCATCGTACGCGTCGCAATTCGTGAAATATGCGGTGCATTCGACGCGTACGACGCGAACGGTGCTGACAAATGTGCGATCACCTTAAAAGGATGGTTTGTTGAAAGTGATACATATTATGGTACCATCGAGGAAGTTGATTCCTATGCAGTTGACAGACCAACGTTATTTGGTCGGATCGTGTCAATTCAATGTTAATTGTGATTTGTCGGCTGGGTTTGACGTAACACAACCAAACTACTTAGGTCCCTGATTTGCATAGGAATCAACTTCTCTGAACTGATAGTACATACATGTTGGAACCGAGCGTCACGCGACAACTGCAGACGACGTGTCGTCGTGACACTACTGGTGTCTATGTATTTCTATGAAACACCCTCTGCAGCTACCGACACGAAGCTAGCGACACTTATTCATAGAAATACATAGACACCAGTAGTGTCGCGAGTCGCGACACGTCGTCTGCAGTTGTCGCGTGTCGCTCGGTTCCAACTTGTACCTTTAGGCAGTGTTCGATACGGCTGAGTGAGTTAACGACAATTTGTGAAATTAGTTGCCACTATTTTCATTACCAAACCCTTATTAATCCTTCGACCGTGGATTCTTGGAAATCTATTGTTATTCTTTTGTGTCTCGCTCACCGGTGAGCTAATGGGGCTTGATGGATTAAGCCACTAATAAGGTACTAATATACCCGATGGAAAACAGATTATAGTTCACTTTTTACGGCGAGTCACTAACTAACACTCATGCTCTGTCCGTTTGCTCTCTACACAATAAAATAGAGTTTAAATATATGTAAATAGACTTGTACCAAGTACATAGAATACTCAAGCAGTGCAACTCTCTATTTTCATTGTTTTAATATAGTGGAAAAGAAAGAACATCCAAACATATCACTTTAAATTAGAATAATTTGTAAAAATACTCATCTTTATGTGCCTAAAATTATGTGTTTAAAGCTCTTTGAATGTTATTGTGATGTGTTTTTAATATAATTAGTATTAATAGTTAACAGCTTATAATTTTACTAAAAAGGTGCCAATTAGATTGTTAATTTTATAATAAAATAAACTAATAATAATTATTTAGTCCCGTTTGGAGTGAAATAAAGATAAAATATTGTTTGAATCATAATATACAGGTTGTAAGAAAAAATAACTTTTACAGAGGACTCTATTAAGGAACATACCCTAAAGTATTATGAGTTTGTTTTGTTACAGTTTACAGTGTACTGTGTAGGGACACATACACATTACACACCCTGAAGTATTATCATTTTGTATTCTTATAGACTGTATAGTGTAATACCATGATAATACATAATATTATCATAATTTGGAATGCATTTTAATGTTAATTTGCATGTATTTAATACATTTTGTTCTTGCACTAAGTAATTTGATAATTAATCATTTATGTGATATTTCTCTTTAAAAATAATTATTAATTTAAGTTTTGTAAATAAATTAATGCTATCCTAATTAAATGAGTTTGCTTTAATATTTTTATTATAAATATATTTTGATAATAAATAAATATTTCGAACTTAAACATGTAAAGGTGGGTTTACACCAAAAGAACATAGAGCAAGAACAGCACAAGAACATTCTTTCGTATTCGTTTAGTGTAAACTATAATTCGTTACAACATACTTTAGATCGTTTACACCAATCGAATCAACAAGAACATCAAGAATAAGAATGTTTGCTCTATAGATGAGAATCATATAGCTCCGTTTAGACTAAACGAGCGAATGCTCATTACTCATTTGTCAACGATAAGTAGTAGGGTTCACACTGACTGTAATAGCGGTATTGTGATTTCAAGTGCTGTATTTATTGTTATAACGCAATTAATGAAAAAGAAAAGAAGGAAAAGAAGTTGGTGGGTGACGAATTTAATAAAAGAAGAATACTCGATAATTTAAAAAACCCGCCAAAAAGTAAAATATTTCAAGAATATTAGAATTCCTTTGAAGAGACCGCCTCGAAGAGCGAGCACGCCCGAACACGAAAGAACGCTCTAGGCAATTGCTCGAGCGCTCTTGCGTCGTTTACACCAAACGAGCGAGATTCTTAGAGCATTCTACCTATTTACCGCCGAACACGTGGCGAACACACTAGAACAACGAAAGTATGCTCGTTGTTAGTTTACATCAAAAGAGCTTTACTAGAATGAGCATTCGCTCGTTTGGTCTAAACGGAGCTTACAAAAACATGCTAATTTTTCCTTGGCGCAGAGCTCAGTAAAAATAAAAAATGTATTAAAAGCGCCATCTATCTGTTGTTACGTTAAGCTTATTGCCTAGCGACATCTAGTGTTCAGTAGTCGTAGCTCATCATAAGCACGCCATCTTGTGTTGAAGGGCTTTCTTTTTCGTTTGGTTATTGCAACTTATTTTTATCTTTTTTTCTTTTGCACCCAATATAAACACGTAAATTAATTATAAACAATGACTTAAGATTATTATTGGCCCGTCCTTTGTCTATCGTACACGTTTAAGCGGTATATTTTCTAGTGCTAATTTAGTTTCCTATAATCGCCGCTGCGACACTGGCGCCAGTATTTTCCTTATATTTAGGATGTGTTTTCATGAATACCTCATTCTACTGCAATTCGTCCTAAGGTGAACATCCGACCCGAACGCTAAAGTGGGTGTGACATTGAAGTGAAAATTGGAGTTCATTGTATGCTCTTGATTTCCTGCCACCGCACAGAGAATAACTAAACAAATATCTCTACTTTTATTCGGCGTCTACAATTCGCGAGAACCAGTGTGAAACATACCGAACAAAGTTATCGATTGCCACTATTTTCCGCGGCGAAAACTAAGTTTCCGGCGACGTCGCGTACATTGCAACAAAACGTTAAAAACCAGGAGTACCCGTTTTCGCCGAGATGGCGTTCATGATGCCAGTTGTGAAGAACGATTGGGACATATACAATTCCCAGCGGAGTCGGAGGACTTCGGAGTCCACGGAGAAGGCTCAGATCGGTGGTCGGGTGCGGAAGATCTCCGAGTCGCGGTCCGAGGGCCCCGTGTTCACCCCGCGGCCGGCATTAAGCCCGCACCGAAGCGCGCCCGCCATGCGCTCCCTCTCCTACTGCCGGGTGCCCCCCTCGCGGACGTCCCTGCGGCTGCAGGACCACAAGGGCTCGGGTAGCCCGCCGCACCACAAGGAGGAGAAGTTCCACAGCAGGTTGGTCGACAAGCTGCGAAAGGCCTTCGGGCGAGAGCGCGCCGATGAACGGAGCTCGTGAGATAACGAGTGCTTGTGTGCAGGGCGCGCGCGGAGTCCCCCCAGCGGCACTCGCGCTGCGGGGCCTGCGTGCCCTACCTGTGACGGCCTCGGCGCGGGCCTCGGTGAGGGCCCCGGCGGAGGCCCCGGCGCGCCGCACGTCTGTGATACGAAAGTGGACACCAGTTGAGTACCGATTGTGTTAACAGCCTGACAGAATTTTTGTTTCTTCGATAGTTTAGTCTCGCTTCCTAACATCGGTCGCATGCGAGGATCGAGTCCGAATGTAAGACTGCGTTTAGGCTAGGCGTAGGTGTGGAGCTAGGCGAGTAGATTAGTTTTGTCGACCTCTGAGATTCGGGGGCGAATTGCGATTGGTATCTGTGATTAATTTACTTGTAAGCTATTATTTATTACGCAGGGTAGAAGTAGACGGCGGTAAATATTGTGACAGTATTATTTGATTTCTGTGGACGAGATTTATGTTTATTTGTAGTTTTTGGAAAGACGAGTAGGTTGAAATTTGAATAGTCGGCGTTGTGAGATACCAAATTATTGTAAAAATGAAAGTGCGGCCCAACTAATGTAATCTTCGTTATCTAATGTGTATTTTATGTGATGTTAACTTTAATCTAGCTACTAATGTTGTCAGTGAAACTGAATCGATGACTTTAATATTTTGTAAGGACCATAATTTAAGGCTAAGTATTGAAGGTATTTTTGCAGCAATTTTTATCAGCGATTAGCGAAATTCTAAATTCTAAAAGTTTGAAAACGCTGATTATGTTTAGAAAATGTTTATTAGACAAATTGTTTTAAAGTTCAAAATTTGTATTTTTTCTGCCGACTCTATGTAGAGACTGCATGTAAGTTCCTTACCTCCAAATACTGCCATGAATGACTTGACTGTTAACTGGTGAAATCTGCATGTATTGTGTCTGATCTGATGTATCATGTAACTTGAAATATACTTACTGCTTACTTAAACTCTTTTGTTTCATTTTATCGTCTCATTTTATGCTTAGATACACATTAATAGGTAAGTACGGAAATGTCATTATGAACTGTCCATTTTCTTACAAAACGAAGTCACAAAGTGTAAGAGAAGGTAGAGTTCAAAAACGGCAGATTTGACTCATGCTCCTGTGAGCACTAATCCTCTATTTATTATTATACTTACAGAATCTTTAATAATATGCCTCTATAGACATTAAGCAAATAATATTCTATCAGTTGATCCTGGCGACACAGGAGTTGCAGTGATGGGAATGTGTGGTGGTGGTGCAATTTCCCCTTAAAAAAATAAGCAAATCTACACATTCAAAATGCAAATAAAACAAAGAGTTGCTCTACATTTTACTATTGATAAAACCGCTACAGGTGTCTACTGAAATTAGGTGAGGTATATTTGCAAATATTACACATTCACTTTAAGGTCGTTGTACTCACGTGGAAGAGTTTTGAAGGTTTCCGAAATGTAGAGCAAGATTAAACTATTATGTCTTCAACATTAGTCATTACTCATTATTTTATAACTTATGCACTTGCCTTTAAAATAAAGATACAAACAAGTACGTATATGTAATATGTACTATCAGAGAAGTTGATTCCTATGCAGATGGGGGACCTACATAGTTTGGTCGCGTTATGTCAAACCCAGCCGAGTGCCGACGAATTGACCATGATCTAACGACTAACCAAATTATGTTAGTCTGTCAACTGCATAGGAATTATCCTCGATGGTACATAGCTGTACATATTATATGTTTTATTGTCATAAAATTGTAGAGATGGAGATTAGTGATTACAATAATAACAATAATATAAATCTGGCATTTTGATGCTCGTTTTTTTTTCAGAAAAACAACTGAGCTTCCTGTAATTTAACCCATCAAGCCCCATACGAGCACCGGTGATGGCGACAACAATTGAATACAATATTAGCATTTCAAAGAATCCCTGATCGAAGGATTAATTCGAAATGAATTTCTTATTCCAAGTTAGGCGACTAGTGACCTTGACTCAGCTATAAAAAGACAAAACGTGCTTAGACTAACTTGGGAAACTAATTTTTTACAATATCTTCTTGGAGGTTGATAAATTTTTACAATTCTAATGAATTTCCGAAAATAAGCGATTAGTACAGTTTTTTCGTGACTGGCAATTTCTTCATTATGAGTTCAATTACCATTATTAACATGAATTATAATATGTAAGTACCTACTAAAAATGAAAAAATTACGGTTAACTAGTTACCTAATTTTAATTCTTTGGTACAATTTTACAAAAGAAACAAAAAAAAAATACATGACCAAACAAAAGAAAACTACGACGACTTAAAAAAAAACTGATAAAATAATTGAGATACGATAAAATAAACGAAATAAGAATCCATAAGATTCAATAAAATAACTGAAAAATAATTCATTGTCTTGAGTCTAGACTCTAGTACTTTCCTGTAAAGTACTATGCTAAAACATGGAACAATATTGTAGGTAAGTATTCATAATTTGTTGTACTTAAGTACTAATATTCTCCTCTCGCTCTACAGAGTCGTGGAACGTTCCAGAAATTTCTCGACTCTACATTCCTATGGGACGCTTCTCCATAGTCCCCTTATTTTTTAAATCTCAAATAGAACCTTATTCACACCAGATAAGGATCAATATAATGAGCACTCCGAGGTAAAATAGAAGGGACTGAATGCTTTGGGATAATTCATTCAAAGGGACTTTTTGTGTGAGTTTTTTTAAATACCCTTTTATGTTTGCAGAAATCCTTGTCGATACTGAACAGTATCGACAAGGATTTCTTATTATAATTAGGGAATAAAATAACTGTACAATGTTTTTAAAAATTGCTTAATTCGAATGAAAAATCACAGACCTAGTAATTAAATTTTTAGGTAAAATTTTGCTTATCATTACTGCAGCATTCATGAGATGATTGATGACTTTACTTTAATGAAGTGGTTGACTTAATCTTTAAATTAAAACAAGTTCATCTTCAGTCAGCAATTACTGTGTCAACGTCTCTACTGTGGCTGTTAGTTCCAATATCGTATTTCGCGTTAGTAAATAGCTAAGTTAAACAAAAAAAAAATCGATGTTGAAAAACTTTGGTAGAGGCATGGTAGATGCTATATATACAAGAATATAGAGGCTAAAGCGCCCATTCTTAAGACTATGAAGTTGTGAATTGTGATTATTAGGGGATGAAAATAAATGTGAACCTAGTCTTGTTTTTATACAATTTAAATTACATCCATGTATGTATACAATAAATCCCAAAGTCTGTCTGTCTGTCTGTCTGTTACCTCTTCACGCCTAAACCGCTGAACCAATTTTGCTAAAATTTGGCATGGAGATACTTAGAGTCCCGGAAAAGGAACAAAAAGTATCCTATGTAGGATAAAATGTACGGTCTCCGCGCGATAAACGAGTTTTGGCGCAACGAAGTTGCGGACATCATACGATCTAGTATATTTTCATTTTACATACTGTCCTATCGTATTCCTAACATAAACAAACGCCAATAAAAACGCACTTAAGGTGCAGTGGTTGTTGCAACTACGTAAAATGGGTTTTTTAAATAACGTTTTTTGTAAAGTAAATGTCATTATTTAAGTATAAAAAAGTACCCTGTTAAAATTGAGAAAATTTCCTATACGCAAAGGTATATCAGTACACAATTTGAAAAATTCTGCTCGATAGAAAAAAATCTCAAAGATGACTATTATAACGCTGTTTTTCATAATTAAATCATTTTATGGCTAAATTACACACTTTCTAGAAAAAACAAAAATTGTAGTACATTTGTCATAACCTAACCTAAACGATTTGATATATTTGATTTGTGTAATACTAAAAACAAAAGGTTTTTTCTCCTATTTTCTATTATCAAGGCACGCGGCGAGCGCGTAACCGCCACTGTACAAGGCGCGCTGATATGAATGTTATTATAATGTCCTTTAGGTCGATATTCGTACTGACAGACATCGACCTGCTAATTTTCGGGACTACTGGGCCTTAAATATAAGTGAGCAAAAATACTTGAATGTTTGCCAAGATACTTTCAGATGCCTTTCTTTAATGCGCAAAGTTTTTAAATAGCCAATTCCAATGGCGTAAAAAAAAGGGTGATTTCATTAGGTTTTGTTTATGGTAAAGCATTTATTGCCATATAATAATAAGGACAGCTTAAAGACTCTGTGGTCCAGTGGTACTATGGCGTCGCTCTTGCGTCTTGACTCTGAGGTTAGGGGTTCGATTCCAGCGCTAGATAAATGCTATTTTCAAGTTTTTTAAATAATTATAATGCCTCTATTGCTATCAGCCATGATAAAAGTCGATTGTCATTTCTGTGTCTGTCTCATGTCATATCGGTTTATCCGTTCCAACTCCCACTGGGCTATGAAAGCAAAGGGAGAGTGCGCACATACTTGGGCACTATAAATTACTGCCAGCCTGATTTCAATAAAAGTGACCACCATTGGCTTACCATATAATCCGTCTGCTAGTTTCTTGATCCATTTCATAATAAGATACGCATATGTATGTTAAAATTACTGTGTGTATAGAGCGTAACATAATTATATCTTGGTGGCCTTGTATACATATTATATTTGCGGCCTTGTACATCCTTATGATTACAGTTATCTATCTATCTAGCTGTTGTTGAAATAACTGAAGTTTAGTGCAAGTACTAGAGCTACATACTTGCATAATGTATTATGTGCATAAACATACATAGGATGTAACAAAACAAAGTGATAAATTTTTAAGGTGTGTACTGTGTACTGTGTATAACTGTATACAGTATGTGCAGTGGCGTAACTACCTATAACGTCCGGGGCCCGTGGCAAATTGATGGGGCCCCATCAGTAAAAATCGTCACGTTAATAATAAAACGACGTATAAAAAATTCTGACCTCACTGCCTCTTAGGCCGGGGCCCTTTTGGCATTTTGCCAGCTCTGCCACCCTATAGCACAGAACATATTATTATATTAGTTGCATACATGATAGTGGTTGCATACCAACCTATAGTTACGCCACTGAGAGTGTCCCATAAATGGATAACACTTCACTGCGAAAGTAATGACGGAGCAATTTTTTTTGTGAATGGTATGGGCGAGTGCTCCAGGGTCATGAATTTTCCCATACAAAAGTTTAAAAAAGTTACTTTTTCAATGTACTACTTTCACAGCGAACTTTATATAGGGGTTAAGTTAAAATATTAAGTTTTTTAATGCTGACATAAAATAGCCCATTCGCTAATGGGCCACCAATATTCAGTGCAAGGTATATTATTATAATAATTTAAATATTAATTAGTACACTTATGATTAAACGTAATGAATACATTGTTTATATTTTTCATCCTTACTATAACAGCGTTGCTATATTTTTAACCGACTTCCAAAAAACGAGGAGGTTATATGTTCGGCTGGGGATATTTTTTTTATTTTTTTTATTTTTGTATGTTCAACGATTACTCCGCCGTTTGTGAACCGATTTTCGAAATTTTTGTTTTGTTGTATTAGGTTTCACCCCAATTTGGTACCATGTTCACAAAAGTGGTGACCTGATGATGGGATCCATGAGTAATCGAGGGAACTCCTCGAAATTTATATGAAAACATATAGTGATTTTGGTTTCATAAGATGCATCCTAAGCATATGCTACCAAAACGCAAGATTTTTCACCAAGGTATACTATGGTTCCGAAGATACTAAGAGAACTCCGGATTCCTTATAGATACAAGTTTGGTAGTTTAGGCGCTGTTTTAAGAACTGAAAGCATATGCTACTATGAAAATTACATTCATCATCATTATCATCATCATTATAATCATCATTACCAAGTCAGGGTCACCAATGTCACCAAATTCAACCTTATCTCCAGAGCATAAGGCACACATTAACTGACATTACTTCTGAGAAGTTAAAGTTGCTTCGACCATGTAACATTCTGTCTCAATTCGCCGAGATATTCTGGAAAACAACCTAATTTCAACCTTTTGCATCGCGTTTAGTCGCGAGAGCCGCGGCTCGGTGGCGCGGCGCGGGCCGGGTACCTACCGTACTATGTAATGTCCGCTGTACACTCTCGCCGAGAGCTCTCGGGCGAGAGTCTCGTGCGAGAGCCCCTTGCCCGAGTGGGATCATGTACATTCTCGCTTAGTTCAATCGCAGTAAAGAACTCAGACAAGATGGAGGAAAACGACCATTCACCATTCACCATGCATCGAAAGATATCATTGTAATCCAAAGATTTATAATCATATTTAATTTTATTTCTCAGAGATAATGACTCATAATGTCGTTTAATATTGTTATTTTTCTGTTCTACACTGTCCAACGGCGGGACTAGTACTGAAAGACGCGAGAGTGTACAGTAGTGCGCTCGTTTTCCTCGCGAGACCCTTTGTCTCGGGCGCAAAATACCGACAACGGACCGAGAGGGTCCGAGACAGGCGAGACGAGGCGAGCGCACCCATTTACACTCTCGCACTCGGGCCGCCTCGCTGTGTCTCGGCGAGAGTGTACAGCCGGCTTAACACTATACAGTGCGAGGCGTGTGCGACAAGTCGAGCGAGTGCCAGCCTATTGAAACTAGTCCGGTGACCGGCTACTTAGCACGTCACACGTGTTCACTTCGATTTTTAATTAATATATTGTTTAAAATTATCTGCAGGCTGCAGCTGATATAATATTTTGTAAGTGTGACTGTAATAAGATACCTACGTAGTATAATATACAGGTGTATTATTCTACGTATAGTACGCGATGGCTTACTAGGTAACTAAAAAGAGTGAAATTATTATTTTTAACAAAAAATTGAAACCGACTTCCAAGGTAAAAACAATAATAGCATCCTTATAATATGAACTAAAAAGTATTAAATAATAATTATTCCTATCTAATGGTGCCTTTTTCCGAATTCGGCTAAAACTCAACTATTTCTGTACTCAATCTTCATAATTTTGAAGTCGGTGCCAGTTCCAAAAGTTTCAAATATTCTGTTAGAGAACTAAAGATTCATCTGGTACCGACTTCAAAATGATGAAGATTGAGTACAGAAATAGTTGAGTTTTAGCCGAATTCGGAAAAAGGCACCATTAGATAGGAATAATTATTATTTAATACTTTTTAGTTCATATTATAAGGATGCTATTATTGTTTTTACCTTGGAAGTCGGTTTCAATTTTTTGTTAAAAATAATAAAGCAATTCATTAGATTTTCCACTGCGAATATTGTAAGAAAATTAACAAAATATGCTTATCACTGGAAAATTAGCTGTAAACAATGATTCACCTTTATCTGGGAAATTAGGACAGGTCACTGATAACTGTTATCTTTATAATTAATCCTTGATATCTTATCTTTCCGGGTATTGCGCCAATATAAAAATGACATTTTTAATTTTTATCTTTTTAGGCTTCTAACTAATATTTTGTTCTAGAAATTTCTATTCTATCTATATCTAATATTCTATTCTATTCTTTAATGTTTTCCGTATCTTTATTGCATCCAAATTCGTTCATTTTAGCGTGAAAAAAAGGTTTACAAAGTAAGTAAGTTACATCTCTATGCCCATTGAAATCGACTCTAGGTTCTTCCAAGCGTTGATACTTTTTATAGCGAAAAAATATACGGTTCCCGCTTGATGGCCGAATTTTGGTGCAACATACTTGCGGGCGTCATCCATACTAATATTATAAATGCGAAAGTGTGTCTGTCTGTCTGTTGCCTCTTCACGCTCAAATCGCTGAACCGATTTTGCTGAAATTTGGCATGGAGATACTTTGAGTACCGGGAAAGGACATAGGATACTTTTTGTCCCGGAAAAATGTACGGTTCCTGCGCGATAAACGAATTTTGGCGCAACGAAGTTGCGGGCATCATCTAGTCTAGTTTATAATATTAGTATCGATATTTATATCATTCTTTAATAATGTTTCAATCTATAAATAAATTACTAAGTATGTAGAGACCTAGGTCAAAGAGTTATATGGGTTCGCTAATAGGATAGTTTTAATCCTATTACAATCTTGTATTTTCTAGTAAGCTCTCTAAAGATTAAACCCTTTTTAGTTTAAATAGAATTATAAATAACAACGAGCTATTGCCGGCGGCTTCGCTCGTATTAAGAAGTATTATTATATACTTAGAAACTTTCATCCGCTATTTTAAACCCTTGGGGGTACAATGGATCAAAATCCTTTCTTAGCGGATGCCTACGTCATAACATCGACCTGCATGCCAAATTTCAGCCCGATCCGTCCAGTGGTTTGGGCTGTGTGCTGATAGATCACCATGCCAGTCAGTCACCTTTGAGTTTTAAATATTTAAAATACTTTTAAGTGCAGCCTTCTGTCATAATTCCAACGCACTCAGAGTGGAACAGTAAAATTTAATTAATTCAATATTTTGACATAAGCCACATATATTATCTGTCAAACTCTTCATTAAATTGAAGGTTCATAATCAAATGTCTTTGAGTACAGCGGAGGTTAGGTAGAGTAGACCGTACGTACAGTATATATTATAAGTTTATGTACGTACGATTGTTTTGTTTTTAAATTGTATATTTCTTTATGGTCGTTTGGAAGAAACGGCTTTTAGCGGTAAGACCGCTTATAATGTACGGGGTCACCTGATGGTAAGCAACTACCGTCGCCCATGGACACTCGCAACATCAGAAGAGCTGCAGGTGCATTGCCGGACTTTTAAGGCCGTCCCCCGAGCAAACGACCTTGGCCATACATTTGCTGCGTTGCCGATATTGCACCAAGACCCTATTTTTTTACTTATCTTAGTTCAAAATTGTCCTAAAAAAATTTAAAACGGGAAATATGTAGTTTATGATATTATTGTAGATCTATTGGCGTGTGTTTCAAATAAAAGTAATTTGTAGATCCTAAGGAGATGCTGAATGTATGCTTGAATTTTATTAAATTGGTTTTACTTTGGAAGCTCATAAGTCATAACATGAGTATAATAAACAAAAATAAAAAATTTAAAACGGGGACAGGAATGTTGATATACTGAAGATTATTATTGTATTTTTATTATAACTTTGTAGCTTTCAAATTTTGAGTTTATAGGCCTTGAGATACGGTAAATTACGCTATCTCCGTATTTTTGAATGCAGTCTTGTTCTAAATCGTCTAAAGAACATAACTGCATTCATAACTCAATATCTAATTTTTTGTGGGATAGTACACTAAATAGTAAATACTAATGCGTCCAATTAGGTGTTGCATAATTTTGCACAACAACGTCACAAGTTGCGTCGCATGGGTTCGCCTGTGACTCAGCCTATTTAGCTACGCATGAATGGAGTATAGAGATTGGTTTGTACTATCAGAGAAGTTGATTACTATGCAGATCGGGGACCTACGTAGTTTGGTTGCATTACGTCAAACCCAGCCGACAGATCACAATTAACATTGAATTGACATATTCGACCAAATAACGTTGGTCTATCAACTGCATAGGAATCAATTTCCTCGATGGTACATAATATATTATATACCACTAACTGTCCCGGCAAACATT